>JAOYRS010000033.1:6832500-8292500 GCA_032432895.1 Dryadula phaetusa
AAATGTATTCATAAATATTTCCAATTTATTTCAGTAAAATATGAAAAAATATTGTTAGTTTAAATATATATATTATAAATAATGTGTATGTAATAATTCATTTATTTATGACATAATCAATGAGCCCGCAACGGGACAGCGTCTGAGTGTAAACGCGACTGTTTGTGCGGTCGATTTCCACTCGTACAAAGTGATTATATTTAAATTATTTGATATTAATGATTATATTTAAATTATGTGATATATTAGGGTACTTACTGTCTACCCTGTTATACATGATAAAAGCGTAAAATAAATAATCAATAAACGATTAATGTTACAGAATTCTGTGTATAATACACTATAGGTGTTCTGCACGCAAATATATATATATATATATATATATATATATATATATATATATATATATATATATATATAATCTTACCAATCCTAACTGTAAAATTCATCGCCTCATTTTCATCGAGCATAGAGAATACATTTTCAACAGGAATGTAGACATTCTGCGTATGTTCTAGAAAATCAGCATCCTTTTCACACTTACAGGGCCTCCTGAAAAAAAATTGGCTTAATTAAAACACGCTCAACGATAATTTATGGCGATAAAGCGAAAACAACTTGAGTTTTTCTAACAGAATCTTCAAAACTCCCTAAGGAAATGAATCTTAAATTTCAACAAAATTTGCTTAAGATAAGATAGGGTATCACTTACAAAAACGAGATTTAAGTCATAAATTCCATGTCTTCCAACATTATGATTGAAAAATGTATTTTTTTGCGAAAAAACATCTAGATTACTATTAATTATAGTAGTCGTATAACTAAAATAAATATTAAAATTTGTCATATAATTATAAATAAATAAAAATAAATATATATTACCTATATACAATTCTTTTGCAAGGAACGCTTGGTAAGAAGATATCTACTTCAAAGTAGAACTTCTCAGCGTTTTCGTCGTTTACCAAGACGGTCCACATCATTCTTCCTGGAACAAAATAAATTGGTTATTTGCATCAAGAGATATTGCATCGGAGTTGAGTTCGCCACTCAACACGCAATGTCTCAACTTCAGTCAACGCAATGTTTTCATATTAGGTTGTCTCTGACTAACCTGCATCAATAAGGATTATTTTTTTTATATTACTGTATTGGGTTACATCGAGGTAATAAGAGGATGTTAAGTAACAGGAAACTGCCACGTTACATACGTACACCATTAACACTGTTATTAATATAACAAGCTTTAAAAATAAAGGAAATGCTAATTAATTTCAATTTTTTTCATACATCATGTTTTTAGGTTTTTGAAAACGAAAGAAAAAGGCATGGTTAGACCATGACCGTAGAATTGCAATCTCATTTCAGACATATATATATATATATATATATATATATATATATATGTGTGTGTCTGAAATGCTTTTAGATGTCTAAAAGTATGTTAGAAATAAAAGTCCATACAAATTGTTTAAGTATCATTGACCAAAAGTAAAATATTTTTAAAATTTATAAATTGAATACTATTGCTATAATTTTTTAATTGTAAAAATTTTAATAGTAAATACTATAAAAATCCTTAGTTATATTAATTTATTTAAATGCAATTCAGATAAAACGTTGACTTAACAAGCGCTAATGCAAATGGAGACCAGCTGTCATTATAAATGAAATTTCTTGGAACAAAATGTTAACCTTTAACCACGAATAGCCTGAATTCATTTCGTTTAAACTAACGACATCTAATGAATATACAACAGTATAATGAAAGACTGCAAACTTCTCTTTTAATGAAAAAAATATGTACAATAAATTAACTTCAATAACTGATTTTAGTTTTTAAAAATCTAGTTTATAAGAAATATATAAAAAAAAACAGATTGATTTTATTAATATTTTTAACTTGAGAAAGATAGAAGAAGGAAAATATTTTTTTAGGAAACAAATAAAATTAGAACGTTGTGGTAGTCGAACTCGTGTGGAAGTGGCTTAATTACATTTCCTAAAAAAGCCTACTAATTACCGTTTTTTCTTTTTTAAATTTAATTAAATTATCATTAGGACTAACAAATGATAATTTTTAATA
Organism: Dryadula phaetusa; assembly: GCA_032432895.1. Taxonomy (NCBI): domain Eukaryota; kingdom Metazoa; phylum Arthropoda; class Insecta; order Lepidoptera; family Nymphalidae; genus Dryadula; species Dryadula phaetusa. The sequence goes on from JAOYRS010000033.1 coordinate 6,834,587, forward strand.
GTAGATAACATTAAAAAAAAATTATGTTTATTTTAAGTGCTATCAAGAGCTTAAACGGTATGACCTATTTAGTAATGAAATCTTCTTATAATATAAATTCGTTAATTTTAAATTAAATACGAGTAGAGAAGTAAGAAAAGATTTTAAAGTAAATACGAGTATATAGGTTTGGGTTCGAAGGATAAGTAAGGGTAAGGCAACAAACTTATATAACTTAAAGGTATGTGGCAAGAAAGGTAGAGAGAGACGTAGGTTGACCTTCATAAATAATTCTTCATAATACAATATTATTTATCATGGTCAAGTAAAAAGCATGAGGTTTCCTCGCCAAGTATGTATGTATGTATGAAGAATTTAATGACTTTAGATGACATAAAAGACGTATGCAGGGACCGAAGTGTTTTCCTTGATTACTCGGCTAGGAATACAAAAAAACTGCCTATATATAATACTAAAATAATTGCCCTTGGAAGTAACTCAAATGATGGAAGGGAGAATTTGATATAATTTGAATTTGATATGAATTTGATTTTAAAAAGCAATAAATAGTTTATTGCTTGGAACCCTGTCTAGTCGCTTGCTAAGAAATATTTGTTAGAAGTATAGCTTTGTCATATCGTGATACTTGTAGGGTCACCCATTTTTCGCATCAAAAGTAATAGGCTGATAGAACTTAATGCAAAGACATTCATTTCCCACCAATTTTAGAGTGTAAATGTGAAGTGGCTAAATGACGATATGATATGTCACCAGCCAGAGGTAATTATTATAATTTTGGTATATTTTTTACAAGAACATTTCTACCAACTCGCAGCGTAGTGGGACAGTGTCTGACTGTAAACGTTATTTATTTTAGTACTCATTTGTTCTAACTAGTAGTAGTTTACAACAATTTTTCCATTTGATATCAAGTTCACACAGTTTTCTGTCTGGTTTTGCAGTGACGATCAATAAGCAGCAACGAGGGATTAGGCGAACCGTTCAGTTTTTTTTTATTTAACGGCCAACTTGATACTGCTTTGACTTTGCTTGCTTTTGAATATCTAGTGGGGTATCTATTCATTTAACAAGAATTTTGATTTTCGCGATTTTTATACATTTTAAATGAAACTATTATACCAAAATATACGCGATTAATCCATTGAAAAAAGTTTTATTTAAAATATTTATTCATTTATTTGACCCCTCATAGGAGGATTGCCAATGTAGATTATGAATATTTTCATGAATCTCTTTACGCTTGAATCATGAAATATCTTCACATTTCACCCTGCATAGGAGGGTACTTTCAAGAGACTGCGTTGACAGCTTTCCGTCTTAATTTGAGACATTGTAAGTAGAATGGAAATTATCTCATTTTCTAAAAAATATTAATATAAATAGGAATTATTTAATATTTTGTTTAATGTATGAGACACACATATGAGAAGTCGCGTCGCGTAATAACCATTCCTTAATATAAATGTAAAGCCCCATACTACAACAAGCACGACATTAAGGCACATGAAAAGTGACAAATTTATTCATTCACCTCCCCTTTTGTCATAAATCTGGTAAACGTTGAAAATCTTCTCATAACATTTCATTAGAAAGTAATTCAGAACTGGCTCCGTCCTTTTCGCGTCCCACTTGTCTTGAACGGTGATGAAAGGCAGCTCGGTCACACGCTGCTTGTGCTCTACGAAGCAATGGTCCATCCATTCCCCAGCACGACCTTCCCATTTGCATTCACCTGAAATATTCTATAGCAATTAGTATCAATATAAAAAACTTATAAACAAAATAACATAGATATATTTTTATTTTATTTTTTTTATTGATTGATTGATTTAATTCAGTTGGAATATCGCAGCGCAAAAAAAAGAATGCCAAATAATTTAAATGAAAAATGTAATATTTTCTACCCAAATATAAATTGGGTGTACCTTGAATTAATTGTAGTTTAAATTATAGATTATATCTAAATTATTTTCATTACACAGTGTTTCTCAATAGGGAAGATAGGATTTTAATAGCTCACAGCCGCCATCTTGGTTGTTTAACATTTGACATTTGTGTTGTTTTGTGTTCAGAACCTAGTGTTAAGACACTCCCTACTTCGCTTATTTCTATAGTAATTGCAGTCCACAATTTTGCTTATGATCTTGTTGCTTTATTTTTTCTTTTGACTGTAGGGCTAAAATTTAATTCTCTCTTATTTTTTAGCTGTTGGAATTATAGGAAGACCTTTTTTGGTACTTCTCAGGTACATATTATTCTTCGCGCTTGTAAGATAAAGCGCAGCGCGGCGTTGAGTTCTACCACTTTACTCACAATGTCTTGTGCTAGAAGAGTATGGTAAATCTGGATTCTATCTGATTACTCTGTTTTATGTTGAAAACCGTGAAGCTGCTAAAAATATAGCTAATATTACACTTTTTTTAGCTTCACGCTTATATCCCGCATAGTAGGGTAGACAGAAAGTCTATGTAGGGTATTTGTCTTAACACTAGGTATTTTCTGTCTACCCTGCTATGTGGGATATAAGCGTGAAGCTAAAAAAACACTCCATGCTTCACATTCTGACAAATTCGAGACATTACGTGTTGCGTGGCGGAACTTAAAGCCACGCTTTGTCTTAACAGAGCGAGGAAATGGAAATAATTTAAATATGATAATTGCTCCGAGTGGAAATCGAACCCAAAACATGTTTATAGTCAGACGCTGTCCCATTGCGCCACCACTTGCCAATTCAAATTTATAAGTATAATCATACTTATAAATTTTAATATGTAAGGTGATTATGATCCCCTGATCCCTATACTTATAAATAATTACATTATTTTATATAAAGGAATCTAAGCTGATAGAATATTTGCAATATTTATTATATAACACAATATAACGTATATGTACATAATACATTATTTTGGAGATAGTAATATTTCATATATACCGAAATTAATTTACATACATGTTGCGTTTAATTTATCGTAAACAAATAATCATTGCCTATCTCGTGTGTAACCGTTTGATTAGCTATCATTTTACAATTGTTAATTAATTCAATACAAATTCGATCATTACAGTTGGTTTATTAAAAAGGTCATTTAACATACCCGTAATTTTATATGTAAATTACTAAATATTTTATAATTATTTGTGTCTAAATAAATAAAATATTTACCTCAATTTATGTCTTTTTTATTTATTTTTTTTGTTATAAGCAAATATTACGCAATGGCCCGATGTTAAAGCATTCCATTCTTCTCTCCCCGAGTAATATCATAACCTTATATAGTGAACTTTGTAACTCAACACTGCACTTTATCTTGCCAAATAGAGGAAACAGTAGTAATATAGAAACATGTCTTTCTTCAAATGACATTGAACCCATATAGAGCGTATGTACTCAGAAATTACAGCCATGTGCCACTATGGCGTCTATTATTAATTTATCCATTCTTAGTATTAGTATTCCTAATGTCCAGATACTCTGTGCTACTCTTTTCACCGATTGCGAGACATAGCGTGTTAAGTGGTGACACTCCACGCTGCGCTTTGTTTTACCACAGCCCATACATAAAAATAAACTAAATATAATCATTCCCCCGAGTGGGAATCGAACCCACAACCGATCGCGTTTGCAGTCAGACTCTTTCCCACTGTGCCATGATAAGCCTTAAATATTATAAAGTTTGTGAATGAGCCCACGCAGCCTTAAAATCGCAATAGCAACCTTATTCCGGTAAAATATAATCGGCATCCCACTACACTATAATATCTATATGACGGTTTATAAAGGACCGAGTAGTGTTATAAATTATGCCATATATTATTACAACTTCGGCCGGCTCCTATTTGTCACATAAGATAGAGGATTTTGCAGTGCCGCTATATCTTGGAGAGAAAAATCACTCGATTTCCTACGCTATATGAGGAAAGCTAGCTAGGATTTTATAAGTATTTTTTCGCTACAATAAATATGTGGATGGGGTGTCTAAAATACATTAACTTATATATAGGATAGAAAATAGGATAGGAGAATACCATACAATACTACCAATTTTATAAATGTAAAAGTTTGTGTTTGTTATTCTTTTACGCGAAAAGTACTTAACGAATGACAAATAAAACATTACAGTAATATACAAACAATGTTTTATAATTAGGTGATTATATAATGATAGGAGTTTAGTTGATTTTACTATTGGAGTAGGCGTGAATATATTGATTTCAAGTTTTAATTTTGTCATTCGTAAAAGAATTATTTTATAATTCGCATGTTTACTTTGCGATGTAAAATATATTTAGTGGCATAGTTATTTATTCACCTTATAAATATAGAATCGTGATGCCTAACATGATTTAAAAAAGGTTAAAATTAAAAAAGTTGCAATTAAAAAGATGCTATATGAATGACAAATATGATAATTTTTAGAGAAGGCATTATTGAACATACATCCGTTTAAACTCCTAAGACGAGTGTTGTTTACCAAAGTGATTTTTTCTAAGATCTGCGTGAAAAGTATATAATATAATTTTTTTAGCTGTATTCAAAACAGTATTCAGATTTTATTCTATAATATTACTACACCGTTATTGAATCATTTAAATGTAGCAGAAAAAAATTAGATCAAATATAATTATTTCATCTAGTGCGGTTGTGTCTTAATTCTGGATAAACACAATTCGTAAAAAGACAAATCTGAACAGAACTTAAAGCAATTAAAACTTTCAATGCATTAATTATTTAAATGAACTTTACTAAATTGAATATTTTAAATTATATTAACACTTTTTGAATAAAGATAAATGAAAATGTTGCTTCGCCTTTTTAGAAAACATGAAAATTTAAAACTTATTTCGGTACTACATAAATAGAACGTATACTATGAACATATAGCTTAGTGATCACATCTCATGACATTTTTAAGAAGTGGGTTCGAGTCCAGCTACGTTTAAATTTTTATACGTTTTTTTCAAAATATTTTTCTTATCCTCTGTGTTATTTGACAAGATGACATTTAACATAAATGTTATAAATAACTACTAATACTTTCTTGTCTTTGATCACACCAATTACTGACCTTACCCAGATTGGCCATCGTGGCGCAGTGGGAAACTATACACGCGATAAGTTGTGACTTTGATTTCCACTTTGAGGAATTAAATAAATAATTAAACAAAATCATTTTCTCCATTATTTAGCCATTAGCCAACGAGTGGCGTTGTACTCAATGCGGAATGTCTTGATTTCGGGCAAAAAAAATCAACGGAGAATCTTCACATTAGATTGTCTCTGACTGCCCTATTAAGCTGGATAAAGCGAGAAGCTGTTATAAAAAAGTATAATATATAAATAAAATCAAAAAATATTTACCATAAACTCGTGCCATAAAACAATTTATGATGCGATACTGACAATGGGGCGTGTGTTTGTCCAGTAGCGGTAAAGTAGCATGCTTGGGGCATCCGTTGTTAGTACATGGAAACAATACTTTATTTGCGAGAGACTCCAGCGCCATTGGTCTGATAAGCGCGTATTCTTTCTGTAAAAGTGAATATTTGAATATAACATTATTAATCCCGCATTGCAGGGTAGACAGAAAGTAACTAGTGTCAAAACACTCCGTACTTCGCTTTCCACCGAATTCGAGACATTGCGTGTTGAGTGGTGGAACTCAACGCCGCACTTTGTCTTACCAGAGCGAAGGAATGAAAATAATTTAAATATAATCACTCCCCCGAGTGGGGAATGAACCCACAACCGATCGCGTTACAGTCAGACGCTGTCCCACTGCGCCACGACCGACCTCAATATATAGCTATTAATAATACTACATATATACCTAAATGGTATATACCTTTAATAAGCGTAACAAATAATGTAATTGTAAATAATAGAATAAAAAGATAATCGCTTAATTATTAGTCTTAGTTCTGAATAACTAAGTAAGTAATTAAGCCTTCATGGTAAAGTGGCCTGCTAACTGTAAATGTGATGGGTTGTAAGTACGATTCCTATATAGGGGAATGATTACACTTAAAATTTCTTTTCATGTTCTCCTCTCTGGTAAGAATAAGCAAGGCCATGAACTCGCCCTGCAACAAGAAATGTTTCGATTTTGGTTGGAAAATACTCGATGGAGCGTCTTAATACTAGGTCTTCTCTGACTAATCTGCTATGTGGTAAATTCTACAAAAAAAAGTAATAACCAAAAAGATAATAAATTTTAATAAAAACATATATTATATGATTTTTTCTACATTGATGATTGTAAGTCACAGTTCTATATAAGAATAAAATAAATATTATTAAAAAAAAAACAATGTGAGACGTTTGATTTTTTTTCATATTTTGTTTTCTCTGATCTGGTTAGACAAAGAGGTTCTGTTTCATCTCTCATCACTCCCTAGGGTACATCTATACACGAATGCAGAACAGAGTGAGTAATAACTAGATCATGTGAATAGGGAGGGTCCCTTAATAATATTACGAAGTAAAATTAAGTAGAAAAATTTAAAAAAAATAAGCTAAAAATACAAAAATTATATTATACGATATTGCTTTAAAATGTAAATGCCTTTGAAAATACTACCATCCCTGCTTCCATTTCATTTGTTTTTGGTTCCTTATTTTAGAGAACCGGACTGAATATATAAAAAATAATTACACTGCTTAGTGGCGTTTTCAACAATATCTTTTATAGGACTACCTTCAATAAGTATTACATTGGGATCTTAAATGTTTTTAGTTTTACGTTCTGAACTCTACTTTATTCACTTAAATTAAGAATTTGCATAGATATTAATAAAACAGTGTATTTTCATAGAAATTTAAAAAAAAATATAGCCTCAAAGTTTTTCTGCATTGTAGTGTAAAGATAAACTTAGTGTCAAAAACTTAGAAAAACTAAAAAAAAATAATTTCATGCCACCACTTATCGCCATCCACTCATATTGCGTGTTGAAAAAAGTAGGAAAAGAAAAAATCTATGTGTAGTATTTCACCTAAAAATATTTAAATAAATGGTATTATTAGCTAACAAAAAAATTTTTTTTAAAATTTTTGTATACGTATATATTATTAGTTAGATCATTGCGATATTAATGTATCGTAATGTTTTATAGTCTTCGTTTTCCTTTTATACACTCCGTTGCTGTCTCAAGTAAAGAGCTTTTATTTATTTTGGTTAAGGGTTTAATAATAATTAAATTGAGAGATCGTATCTATTTTATTCGAAAGACAAGGCGTGCTTCAGACAATAAGAAATGGCTTAACGAAATAATTAGTAAAAGATAATACTGTTTTTTGAATACTTTGTTAATTAAATTACATTCGTTTACACCGTTTGTTTAATTTAAAAAAATATATTTATAATAACTTAGCTTTAGGCTAAATTGCTGCCTGTAAGTCTATTATCCAATTATTTTCGGTGTACAGTACCTACTTATTAAATTTCAAATCCATGAAATTTAATCCGTGTGAAGCAAAAACTAGTAAACTAAATTAGATGAAACTTTACAATAATGTAACTTAAACATTACAACAAAACCTATTAATAAAAAAAAATGTTATTTAATCACATATCATATGATGATAACAACCTAGTTATATAACGCGATTGGTTGTGGGTTTGATTTAAACTTGAGGGAATTATAATTAAATAACTCTTATTTTCTAGCTAATATAAGTAAAATATAAGCAGCGTTGAGTTCCGCTAAATCTACATGCAATGTCTTGAACTTCGCGGAAAATTTACGGAGTGTGTTGATACTAAGTCCCCTGTCTCCCTGCTTTCAAGTTAATAATAATTAGTATACATTCGCATCTATGCACTAATATACGATTAACAGGCATAATTGAATCATTTAAATACGCATCACTGTAGTAATTGGATATCATTGTTAAGTTCGAGAGTGCTTAATATGAAGTGACCATCATTATATACTTATTGTATAGATATTCACTACCATACAATTACAATACAATAATACATTATGGGTTAGATAGTGTTAATGTTTCATTTATTTAATGATTTAGAATAAAATAGTGAGTTCAGTCATATTTAAAAGGATAAAAACGAGAAAATGGTGTGGTGGAGTGTACTTTATATATAAAAATGTAGTAAACATATAATTAATATAATTATATTAATTAATATAATTATATTAAATAAGTAGTTCATTTTAATTTTATTACCACTTTGTTTATGAATTATAAGCAATGCCTATGAGTAACTGAAAACTGCTGTAAAATAGGGCTTAAAACGTTTTTTAGATTCAAGCTTTTATCCAGCATAGCAGGGGCATAGCAGTAGATAGAAAGTAACTAGTGTCCAAGATACTCCGTAATTCGTTTTTTACGCCAAATTCGAGACATTGCGTGTTGTTAGGTGGAAGTCAATGTCGTACTTTGCCTTTTACCAAAGCGAGGAAGTGAAATAATTTAAATATAATCACTCCCCCGATTAGGGGAATATATAGGAATCTATATTCCACAAGCGATCACGTTTACAGTCAAACGCTGTCCCACTGCGCCACGATCGGCATTTGGGGCCTTATAACTTATATTTATTAAATAATCATCGATGATTAAAATTTTAGTAATGTATTTTTATGGAAATAATTGTTTTATGGAAATAAATGTTTTATTATTTTTCTATACTATAATCTTTTTATATCGATTATCACTTAAAAATAATTTTAAATATAACTTGTAATAATATTAAAAACTTAATACCATACAACACCGACCCCAGCGAATGTATTTCAAATAGATATAAGATTTTATCTAAATAATTCGGTCTAGACTAAAAGTTGGGCCAAAAATACTTACTTGACAAACGTGACACATGTAGACCTTCTCGTAACACGGCCCGCATATGCTATGACCATCCACACAGAGGTGGATCGGTGGTTTCATGTATTTATTGCATTTCGTACAAGTTAGCTCCTTGATCAGGCTCTCATAATGATCAGTCTCAAGAAGCGTGCTTAAAACCACTGAAAAGAAAACAATAATTTAAAAGGTTTTTTTAATTAGGGTGTACATAGAGGCCGGTCGTGGTGCGGTGGAACAGCGTCTAACGATAAACGCGATCGGATGTGGGTTCGATCCTCATTCAGGGAGTGATTATATTTAAATTATTTTTACTTCCTCGTTCTGGTATTGACAAAGTGCGATGTTGAGTTCCACCACTTAATACCCAATGTATCGAATTCAGTGGAAAGCGAAGTAAGGAGAGTCTTGACACTAGGTACTTTCTGTCTACACTGCTATGCTAGATAATGAGTGAAGCTAAAAAAAAGAAAAAAAGTTATACATTATATACTATTAATGAGTGAAAAATATATACGTGTATTATTTTTTAACTGCTATCCCGAAGCTGTCACTGCAATTAATGTCGTGTAATTTTTTATAAATAAATATGATTTAATTGATAATTTTTCATTAACGTATATTTTAAATAATACAAATATAAGGCTTGTCGTGGCGCAGTAGGAGAGCGTCTGACAGTTGATACTATCGGTTGTGAGTTCGATTCAAATTCTAGAAATTAAATTACTTTCATTTTCTCGCCTTTTTTCGGAAAGGGGAATATGGAGAGTTTTAACACTAGGTACTTGCTTTTAACCCTACTGTGCGTGATAAAAGCGTAAAGCTAAAAAAAATAAAAATGAGTATATAGATCTGTGCAATACTATATTTTAAGCTTTTTTATTAAGAGCTAAGTTAAGGCTTTAGTAATAAAAGCATTTTATTTGTCGAAACAGTTATTAAGGGACATCTTAAAACCAGTTTAATTAGGAAAGTCGGTAGCGCATCTACTTGACATTCGCAGTCTCATTCGTAATTTCTTTTGAATGCAACTAAAATTGTCATTATTTCCTTAGACGCATGACGTTTTACCTATTATATTTTTCTCTAATCATTTTGAATTTGACGTTATAGAGGCTTAGATCTAAAATGTTTGACAAGACACGATGATTTTAAGTACGATTTCTCGAAGAAATGTTTAATTTAAAATATATAGTTTAAATTCTATCATATTTTATCCAACTGTGGCGTTAAACACCGCCACTTATAACCTGATGGTTCACAATTGGTAACAAATGGTACGTAAAGTATTAACCAATGGAATTTGTCTATTTTATCACAAAAAGTGGCGAGGGATGCTTAAAGATTAATACAAAACCTTTATTTAATTAGTACGAATATATGAATATATAATATGTTTCATATAACATATTTTCATTCGTAGGATGTATTACGGGTGCTAGTACGTATTATGAAGGATAAACTTATCGGTTATCCAAGCAGAATGTGGCATCCAATTAGTAAGTTAGTCTATCTAGTTCACTATTAGCAAACATTAAAGCCATTTCCATCCCTGTATATTTGAAACGAAAATAATAAACTAAATATAACTATGTTAATATTCATACATATCTATACAAACACATCAAATTGGAGTGTCCGTTAGTAATATTAAAAAAAACGTTTTTTCACTAAATATGTATACAAAGTACATATACCAAAATAGTTTTTATCTGTTTGTCAGTCTGTTTGATCAGTATGGATATATTTTAATGGGACTTAAGCAGATAGTTGATGTAATAAGGTTTAAACTTAAAATTATAGAGTAAAGTTTTTTGCAATTAAAAAATAATATATACAGGGCTAAAAATCCACACGGACGAAGTCGCGGGCACTGCTAGTTTATAATGAAAATACGTTAGAGAAATTTGCTATATATACAATATTAATAGTTTATCGTGAGCAAGTTATTATTAAATTAATTGGAACTTAGAATTAAACAAAAATAATATAATAACTCGTGAAAGAAGTAACGAACACTATAAAATGGAATGCAGAGTAATACATGTACATACATACGTTATTTAATTTATGTATACTATACGATTATTCATTTGACTCACTGTTATTATTCATAAATATACTTATTCTCAGATAGAAGAAACTAAGAAATCATTCTATGAACGAACGCCACTTTAATAACAATTATGATATTTCCTCTCTCTAATAACTGTAATAAATACTAAAATACATACAAAACGTCACCCAGACACTATATAGACGTCACAAAATCAAAATAATACACTATTCCATAGATTTACCACTAGAAATTTTCACTAATAATAGGTTACTAACATTTCCTTCCCGTTACCGACGAGGCAGATGACATTTTTAAAATAATTGCGCACTGACAAACTCCACATCGAACACGGTTTTGCACTTGGAAAACACTTTTAGATCGACAGGGGCTAGTGTTAGGCGATTACGATGCAATCGTTCAGCCATTTTCAGTGATAAGACGTTGTATATCGTAGTGATTGTGTTAGTCTACCGCGTTGGCGACAGCGGCGGTCGCTCTATATTTAATACAAGGTCGGCGAAGGGCCGCGCTACTGACCAATTAGATGAGTCTAGCCGCTATAGTTTGGTTAATTAGATTTAAATATGTTTGTTTATTGTTTTTTTTTTATTGTTTTATATAGTTTAATGTATGTCTAAATAAAATATGATAGCAATAACACAATATACAAAAATGAATAATACACGTATATAAAATTGAATTGTTATATTTCACCTTGCATTTGTACCAACACAAGTCATCATTTTTTTTATTAAAAATATATATAGAACAAGTGATAGATATTGAAATTCTGTTTTATCTGTAACGGTTCAATGAAAAAATAGTTATAGATGACAATCACACCACTTAGTAACACTTTAACGGAATTCGAACCTGGTACTTGCAAACACTGTAAATTCAGACTTACTAGCAACGTCACCCAAATGTTCCGACATGACGGTGGTAAGACAACATAAAGTATGTTTAAATTAAAGGAGGTATAACGTGAGAATTACGTGTTAATTGTTTGTAATGTTTCACGTAATTGTAACGTTTTGTACGAGTACGTGTTGAGTCAAGGTATTAAAAAAATCGATTAAATATCCGCATTGTATTTACGTCAATACAAAATAATCATTGATAGTAAATTATCTTTTCTTGAAGATATATGTACGTACATATTACTATCTGATATAGATTACGTTTTTATCCTTCAAGAACAGTTTGTTTTGAACTATGTATAATTATTTTGATGACACCTAATGTTATCGCATTTACGACAACATTATTTTTATAGCCTCGTTACTGATTCTTGCGTAATTTTACGAATAACATGTCTATAAAAATGTTTATAAAGAAAATAAAAGTAGGTTATTTAAAATCTATAAATAGAAACCATTTTAAATAAAAATATAGATTTTCTTCGGTAATATCAGACTACTTTACATACATTTTTTTTTTTGTATTTTAGCTTCACGCTTTTTAACCCCGCAAACCAAGTTAGACTGAAAGTATCTAGTGTCTAGACACTTCGTACTTCGCTTTCTTCCGAATTCGAGACATTGCGTGTTGAATGGTGGAACTCGACGCCGCACTTTGTCTTACCAGAGCGAGGAAGTGAAAATAATTTTAAATATAATCACTCCCCCGAGTGGCAATTGAACCCACAACCAGTCGCATTTACAGTCAGATGTTGTCACTTGCACCACGACCGGCATCATATAAAATTGTACAGAAATTAAACGTAGTTTTAAACGCAAGTTTTTTTTAAAAACCTGAAAATGTCATCATACTATATCATAAAATAAGTATATTCATATATTATGTCAAACATATTTATAAGTACATTATACAATAAATAAATACATTTAAATTAAAAAAATTTGCATTTAATACTGCAGACACATTATTATAATTAATTTAATGATATAAAAGAAACATTTTTCTTTTTCCTTGTAACATGTTATATCAATATATAAGATACAAAAAAGTAAATAATTTCTAAAATTTAATAAAACATATATATTCCTACATAACAAAGCAAATTATTATTTCCACTGGTATTTTACTAACGATATTTAAATTTTTTGACAAAAAGTTTTAGCTCAACATATTTAAAAAGTTATTTCATTTTACATATCAAAACATGTCAATTTATATATATTTTTTTTCAATTTCATTGTATTTTCGATATCCAGTAGTAGAGTTAGGTTTTAAATACAAAATTTATTCTGATTTTTTATCTGTAATAATTTTTTTAATATCGATTGCAAATATTATGTTTGACATATTTTATTTAGGCCGGTAGTGGCGCAGTGGGACAGAATCTGACTGTAAAAGCAATCGGCTGTAGTACGGAGTGTCTTGATACTAGGTACTTACTCTCTACTCTACTATGTGAGATAAGTGCATTTTATATATAATTAAATATATTAACATAGCAGATACACACATTATCCCACAAAACATAGTGTTCAGGGAGAATTTCGTGTCAAGACTCTCGGTTTACCGCTTTCGGAAGTGTCTTTAGTGCCGTAAATCAGTGTTGTGCTTTGTCTTTTCAGGTCTAATAAATAAAAATAATTTTAGTATAAAAAATTAAGTAAGGTCAAAAGAATTTGTTTTTTTTATATTTATAAAAACTGATAAAACATTACTGTCACCACGAACTTTTACACAAACTTGGCGGTAGAAGTTTTTGCCGAAATTGCAAATTTCTAAGGAAACAAAGCACGTAGCCAACTTTGAGCCTTGCTGGAAGAAAAGTTAACGATCCAGTACGTTTCGTAACACCGCTTTTAGTTGACAACTTTTTGAAAAAGAGTTAATGAATAACATCAACGGTGATTTGTTGCGAAGAAATTCAATTCTCATGAATATTCTGAATTAATTAACGAATATTCAAATATTATTTCTGTTCATATATTCTGAATTTGTAAATAAGAAAATAATATTTTATTAGCTTCATTCTATATCACTGGTGAGGAATTCAGACCCTGCGTATCTTTTCACCTTGTCCACAGACATCAATTTTTTCATACACGCCTTTCGGTGGTCCTCATGCTGTCAATGCGAAACGGAAGGTATACATATATTTTCTTATACGTGAAATTTTAATGTTATATTTAAAATATTAATTTAATATCGTAAGGAATATACTTAATATTCATATAATATATGAGTAAAAAAACTCTTATAACTGAAATTAATAAAATCTATTGACTGAGACTGTCCTAAAACCCTCATTAAAATGTCGGCCTGAAAGAGCTCTTCTATAAAAGGCACCCTTTACCGTTTTTATGCTCCAACTAATAACTTTCCTTAGAGAAAAACTAGGTTTGCATCTTAATTTTTCACAAGAGTCATTTTTCCGTTCATTTGTTTTGAAAGGTTTAAAGGTTTTATCAGTTTATTATACATTTTAGTCCTTAGCAGTTAGTATTAAACACATCATTGTAATTCCCAATAAAAATCTAAGGGGATCTAAAATTTAGAAAAATTATTTAGAAAATTATGAATATGAATATGCATATATGATTATTATTTTTTGAAATACCTAAATATAATATAAGCTAATATATTACAATTATGATAAATATATTTTAATCTACAAATTACTATTATATAAAACGTGAAATTTCATATTAACTCATTATAATAAATCTAATTACCAAAAAAGTCAAAGTATATTATTTTTTATTTAAAAAAAATACTATAATTATTAGTATAAATTATTGGTTAGTGATCTGCCTTTTGCTAATAAAAAAGCACATTAAGGCCAAGATGAAGCTTAAAATACATCTTTTTTCTTAATTTTATTAAAGATTATTGAATTTATAAGAATAACTAGAACGAAAAAAATAATATTTTTATAAATTTGAATATCGTGGGATAATGAACCCGCGTCCATGTCAACAGCTAAACACTTTTCAACTTAGCAACAATGGACTCTTTTGATTAATTCTGCACTTATATATTGAATTGTATCCTAAAAAGTGTTTTTCGCTCGGAAAATGTTCGTAATTAAAAATATTTTCGTTAAGGCAACTCATACTTTCTGCCTACTGCTCGAGACATTACTTCTTAATTGGCGGAAAGCAATATCGTGGTTTGTGGCTATCTAATCGGAGAAATGAAAATAGTTTAAATATCTTTAAAATCTTTTCCCTGAGTAGAAATCAAACCCTCAACATTCGCAAGTATGTCACACGTTGTCCAAAAATGCTTATGACAAATTTAGCAAAATTATGAAGGGTCGCGTAAACATTATAAAAAAATCCAAATATTTCTGTGAAAAGCCAGACAACCACCGAACTCAACAATGAACTGCGCCAAGTTATACCGTTCAGTTTTTTTATTATAGTTTAAATGATTCATTTGTACATTTTAATCTTGTTTTAAAATTTAAATGAATTACTTAAAATGATTCATAAAGATGATATGAAGAGTCGACTTGATATCAAAAAGATAATAATTTGCTATTGCTGGATATTCTACGTTTGATCATACAATATATTGTGTAACAAGGGAAGGAGATAATAGAAAGAGAAAAAAGATATAAAAAACTTAACCAACATATTTTTAATTTACATACTTATTTAGTTTTTTATTTATATAACTTTTGTATTTACAACATATATACATGTTCACAATTAAATAATATTGTATTGTTGCATCTCGTATTCCTTTTGCTGCATTTAGTAACAGTGTACTTACAATGCCAAAGGATGAAAAAAAAATCTGCCGTAGCAGTAGGAAACGTTCCAGACAACAATAAAAACCTCAATACAATCTGTGCTAGGTGTAAGTTATGAACTGAATGACTCAAAAATAATATAATTAAAAAAACTACATGTATACCAGCTGAAATACGATTTGTTTAACACAACATATAACTTTTTCTTTTCGTCTTGTATGTAATTAAATATCGATTATAATCGTATCACGGTCAATGTATTAAGGAAAATATAAAGCCAATTAAGAAGTAAAGCTAACTTCCGTCATTTATGCAAAGAATTTAGTATTTTAACTCTAGACTGTCCCTGCCTACCTTAATTTGTAGGAAATACGAGAAATCAATTAATTTTACTTGTGATTTTCTAAAGGTATTTACAGTTTTTTAATTTAAAAAAATATTACTTGCATTAAAATATTAAAAATTTTCAAACGTATATAAGAGGTATTTTCTCCGTTTTATTTTGTGTAATATACTATATTACTCTCATCACTCTGTCACAAGTTATGGTTTAATATTAATGCAATAGCCTTCTATATTTATTTTTATAATATTGATACATGATTAATATTGAAAAATTAATTTTATATTTCTGATGGTATGATAATTTAACTTAAAACTTAGATGCATAAGTTGTGCACTCAAGAGATGATGTATCTGTCAAGTGGTGTATTTAGTTTAAAAAAATATATTCAAGTAATTAATATATTTAAAATACATAATAACACTTTTAAACACTTGTGTCGACACTGAAGTTGAAGACTTACAAAGTGGAGAAGCTACGATCGCGAAGCTCCAACTTCTTGTAAATCCAATCAAATCTTATCATCAACGAGCAACACAAACAATTTCCAAACAGCAAAAGCGGTCGTAAACTGGGGATCGATGTTACCAATTAAAATCTTACAGAACTTTGGAATTCATATTAATTGTATCTTCGCTTTATTCCCGTTCTTTGCAGCTTTGGACATTTGAAGTTTTAATCCATCCGTTATTACGAGGATTATGAGCGGGAGCTTTTTAATTTTTTTTTCAAGGGGAAGTCGTGTCATTGTCGACTTATTGTTTTCTGACTTTGCTATTCATGAGTTTTGATATTACACAGCTCAATATATATAATATATACTATACTAGATGATGATTTGACGATATGCTATGGCTAAAGAACATATTATTCTGATTAATATATGATTTTACTGTTTTTTTTTACTGCTTAGTATGCTGTTGGCCCTACTGGCTTTGACAGCATCACCGGATTTGGGGTAGGCCGAGCTAGAAGAGCTCTGACCTTGGCATGGAGACCTCGAGAGGAAACCATCAATTTAGAACACAATGTCATAAGGTTTATGTCACAAGATTTACATTGTTTGTAAGAGGGGGGGGGGTCTTGCTTGCTGGGGGGTCCGGATCAGGCCTATTGGCACGGTGTGAGTAGCGTGTACGCTTGCGAGTTTTTGGAGTCTAACTTAATATCTCTGTGGAGATCTACTTATGCATATACTACGGCGCGCCTGGAGCCATGTGTAAGAATTTGTTTTGAAGGACTTGAAAACATCTGAGATCCGTGTGTGCGAATACAACACTGGCATGATACACGTTATATACAGGTGGATCTTATTTCTCAGAGACATTTTACTTTTAGCGCAGATCAACAGGTAGAGTCTACTGAGAACGAAAATCACTTTGCGGTAGACGTAATCTATGTCAGATTTGAAGGACAGTATACTGTCTAAAACTACTCCTAGGTATTTGGTGGACTCAGCCGTAGGAATTGATTTGCCTTGCAATTTGCCTTGCCTTGCCTTTGCCGATATGACCTCGCACCTACGACGAAGGAAAATAACTGAGACGCTTTTCTCGAGGTTGACCTCTATGCGCCATTTAGTGAGCTATTGGCCCAGACGGTTTGTCATTATTTGGAGACGTTTTGCTATGTAGACTGTATGTCGCTTGCTAACATCGAGGACGGTAGTAACGCTTTTGTTTGCATCAATTCTGCGGTGTTGGTTAACCGCTTGGGGGAAGATTAATGAGTTCCTCACCTAATGGCTCGGGGTGAGTCCTACTGTGGTGTGATGTTTCCAGCGTGAAGCGGTAGGGACTTGTATCTAAGTACTCACGTGTGGTTGGCGGCGTCCAAACGGCATCTTTGTGCTAGTGAAGGGATTCTAGACTTTGGACTAACTATCCTAAGTTTAGAATCTTTTCACTAGCACAAAGTGCCACTCTCCCAAGCGACGCGACAGCAGCTCCCTCGTCCAAGCGAATTCTTCTTTATTTGGTTCCCAGTACTGAACAGTATCCACGTCACACAGTGCTACAACACACACTTTTTAAAATCTGACGCGATCCCGGTTGGACATCAAGAAGTCGTGTCAGCTTGGAGATCGAAGTAGTAATCATTATTTTACTAAAAGTTTTATCTTAATATATTTAGTAATTACTTGAAAGAGTAACAAGCTTCCATGCATTCATCCTTACAAAATAATAATACACTAGTTGTAGATATATAATAATAATTTATAAATTTGACATAACATACATAGTTTGTATTGGTTTATATATAATTTACAGATAAAAGACATGTTATATACTCATTCAAGTTATCTTTTTAGGTAAAATGCCAACAGGAAAATTATTTTGTTATTAAATATAAATGTACGCTGATATCAGTTTAATTTATTTTATACATATTTTTTGAATGTCAGGTGTAAGGCAAACCGTTTGAAAACTCATAAAAATACAGCGCAAAAAAGTACTTAAATACATGTATTTTTTTTATTTTCTAACGCTCGAATGCCCTAAATTATTATACAGTTCCGCATGTGCGTAGTCTATTTTTTATTCAAGTCCAACCATTGGTAACCGTGGGATAACTGTATTACTTCACCAGGTGCAATAGGGCCGGTGTACCGACAGTGGACTGTTAGTTTTAATATAGTTCCACAATATATTTACAATTTGTATGTGACATATTTATAATTATAGAAATGCTAGACTCGGCACGCGGGTTCGACCGCGTAGTATTTAAATTAAAAGTAGCTTAGTGCTTAGTACTAATTCGTTATATTATTTTAACTAAATTACACAAAATCATCAAAATATCCATCCATCCAATATCTAAAATAAATTTTGGACTTATTCTCATGTATAACCTATTTTACATATAATTTCAAATAAATATATCCATTTGTTTTTGAGTGAAAAAGTAACAAGTATACATATATACTTATATACATCGTAACGAACTTTCGTATTTATATTATTAGTAAGATATAATGATTAATATGTTTTGAATAGAAATGGACCAACTCGCAGTAAGTAGGTCACCGTGTCACATGAGCGTAAATATGTCGATTATATTATTGACTGCTAAATATCTATTGTTTATCGGTCACATTAAAAGTTTTGACATTTTAATTTTATTATTATATCAAATATTTTTGATTTGTCATTTCTAGAATGAGCAGATCTATCTACCTACTATTACTTACTTCGGTACTTAAATCAGGTATTTTTCATAGAAAACGTACAGCTTGCTAATGTTGATTTGTAAAAATAGTACATTACGATACATGTGACCTACGTCATGTATTATAACAAGGCGCAAAGTTAGGTTACGTGCTAAACGCTGTGCAATGATTGATCATTTAATTACCAGTCTCGTAT
This sequence comes from Dryadula phaetusa, assembly GCA_032432895.1. Lineage (NCBI taxonomy): Eukaryota > Metazoa > Arthropoda > Insecta > Lepidoptera > Nymphalidae > Dryadula > Dryadula phaetusa. The sequence goes on from JAOYRS010000033.1 coordinate 6,853,853, forward strand.
ACTATTTTAGGACATAAGTAACATAAACTCGCATTAATTATAAGTAACATAAGAATATTATATTTAAAGAAAGTAAAAACTGATACACCGTATTTAGGAGTTTTAAAAAATTTCAATTTTTACATTACACAATGATAAAAGTAAATGAAAACATCCTGTGTAATAAATCTTGTCAACATTAGATATTTATAAAGATTGAAAGATTTTCTATGTTTACAAATATTGATATTTTTAACTTTTTTTTAAATGTCAAATTAGGTTTTATTTTCTCAATCAATAGTGTTATTTTCTTTAAAAAGTAATTTTTCTTATAATTGCAACAAAATTATATATTTTTTTTATCTTCACGCGTTTTATCCCGAATTGAAAGTATCTAGTGTCAGGACACCGTACTTCGCTTTCTAACGAATTCGAGACCAAAGTTGAGTGGTGGACCTACTATACACAAATATGTATGTAAATATGTAACATATATTGTACAAATAATTTAATAACAACGTTAAATATTATTTTATATAATATTTTTAGGTAATAATAACATAGTTAATAATTATTAATAATTTATTCTTATTATATATAATTCTGGTTGAATGAATAACTGGCAGTCTAGAATGATGCAATAGATTTTTAAAAAAAGAAGAGGGATTGGCGTTAGCGCCATGTGCGGAAAAGGACGCTTGAGAATATTGTTAATGTTTAATTTAGAATAATAGAAATATAATACGCTGGAAGTGAATGTAATAACAATATTTAATATCAGAAATTCATAGGATTTATTTCATAGGATTATTATTGCTTTTGTGGTGGTCGGTAAGATTTACACTTCTATAATAAAAAGAATTTGTTGGTAAGTTCTTTTTCTATTATTAATATAAAAGTGCCATTAAATGAATATAAAATTATTATTAATAAAGTAAAAATAATTATTTTAAAGATGTTAAATGTTTAGAATGTACATTCTAAGAAATATGTGAAATTTGTAATATAAATATACCAAAGCGTCTGCCACCATCTTTGAATAGTGTTGTTTGAACATATTATTATATGAATTTACTGAGTATTATAAAATATTTTAATATTATACTAAGCTCTGCAAACAATAACTAATAAATTACAATTAATATAATATCATGTATTGAACGAATAAAGCATTTTATGGTTATATTTATATAATATTCTTAAACATATAGGAGACCCGTCATGTTCTCGCGTTACGCGACAGTCGGGGTTCGGTGAGCGTTACAGCTTACTGATAACTGATGTCGGTGGCGCAACCCAACGTTGCTTGGCGTTACTAGAGGCTGCTATAGATGACTGTGGCGAATTGCTATGGCGATGTTGGTTGATGGTATCGAGTCTGCTGCTGTCTCGCGTCGCGTGAGCGATGCTTGTACGGCGTCGGACGTTGATATAACTTGCGACACGCGACCGTCGGGGTTCGGTGAGTGTTACAGCTTATTGATAACTGATGTTCGTGGAGCAATCCAATGTTGCTTGCCGCCACTGAGGCTGCTATAGTTGGCTTAGGTGAGCCGCTATGGCGACGTTGGTTGATTATATAGATTCTGTTGCTGTCTCGTGTTGCGTAAGCGATGGTTGTATGGTGTTGAATGTTGATATTGCTTGTGACATGTGACTGTCGGGGTTCAGTGAGCTTTATACCTTACTGATGTCGGTGGCACGACTTGTATCTTCTTTGATGCTGTCTTGCGTTGCACATGCGATACCTGTACGGCGACAGACATAGTTTCAACTATTTCTATATTGTTTACACCCCTGGTGTGGGATGAATGGTTATTTGACGCTATTATGTCTAGTGCGTTTCTAAGTATATTGCCTCCTTTAGAAGAGAGCTATGCTATTATGTCACGAAATGCTGTAGTACGTAATGGTGTTCGACTGTTTATTTAGCGTTTTGTTTGGTGATAGAACGTATAGCTGAATTTAATTGTTTATTATGACAAACAACTGCTACATATGTGCTGTGCGTTAATATAAAACAATCGGCCGCCTAGCGGTTGTGCGTCTGAACTGATATACGAACTGGCAAGTAATATTGGTCTGGCAGGCCAATCGACGTATCTTCAACTAATATTGGTCTCACAAACCAATAGACGAAATTTAATGATCTCTTTTACTATTTTTAAAGTGTTATTCCACACTTAGGATTAGAAAACATTTTTGAAAAAAATAAAAATTTGAACGCAGCGGGATTCGAACCCGCGCCTCTTGGATACCGTCCAAGCGCTCTGACCGCTAAGCCATGCGTTCTACTACCAGCTGCGTTGAAATTCTTATACGTTTTTGTTACAACTTATTTATGTTGTTAGCATCTCTGTAGAGAGATTTTTACAAATTTCTACTACTTAAAGATTATTAAGAAATAATCGTTTCACAAGAGAGATTACTATTTTATTTTCATATTTACTATTTTAAAAGTGTTATTCCACACTTAGGATTAGAAAACATCTTTGAAGAAAAGTATAAAAATTTGAACGCAGCGGGATTTGAACCCGCGCCTCTTGGATACCGTCCAAGCGCTCTGACCGCTAAGCTATGCGTTCTACTACCAGCTGCGTCGATATTCTTATACGTTTTCTTACAACTTATTTATATTGTTGGTATCTCTGTAGAGAGATTTTTACAAATTTCTACTACTTAAAGATTATTAAGAAATAATCGTTTAACATAAGAGATTACTATTTTATTTTCATATTTACTATTTTTAAATTGTTATTCCACACTTAGAATTACAAAACATTTTTGAAAAAACGTATAAAAATTTGAACGCAGCGGGATTCGAACCCGCGCCTCTTGGATACCGTCCAAGCGCTCTGACCGCTAAGCCATGCGTTCTACTACCTAACTGTTATGCTACTAAATGTTATTTAATGATCTCACAAACCAATCAACGACATACAATCGTCTATAGAACCAATCTACGATATATAATGATCTCACAAGCCAATATACGACTTATAATGGTCTACTGAATCAAACTATAATATATACCTGTCTCACAAACCAATTGACGGCATAATATATTGGTCTCAAAAACCAATTTAAACATATAATTATAACATATTCTTTAATATAATAAACGTAAAAAGTACATAAAGAAATATCATAAGCAATTTTAAGTATCAAGATATGTATTTAAAAGTGTATTAAGCGTATTAACCTCATTAAGGGATCCTTACACGGACGGAACAAATAACTAATCATTGTTCGTTTGCAAAGGCATTGTAAGTAACATATAAGTTCGATGTTCCGTTGCGTCTTGGAGGGTTCACTCTGAGGTCGGTCGGGTTCGTCGATCATACATACTACAATCTCTTACTATAGTCTCTTCTGGAAGTTTTATATGCTTTTTAAGATAATAGGTAGATATTAACATTTCTTGACACTGTTGCCTCTGAATCTCTAAAAGTTCTTGAGTTAAATATGAACACGATTATAATAGGTCCTACCGCGTGACGTATCATGAGCCAAGGCATGATTGTATAATTATAGTATTAATATATAGGGGGGGAGATGAACGTTACAATTTGGTGGCCGTGACCAGGATGGTCAATACGGCTTTATAATATTTTCAAGTGGGCTCTTGCTTGGAATTTTAATTGGACATGGAACTCAACACAGCACTTTGTCTTACCTAAGCAAGGAAGTATAATAAATAATTTTAATTAAATATAGTGGGAATCGAACTCATAGCCGGTCGCGATTACAGTCACACGCTGTTACACAGCGCTACGTCCGGCCTCCAATTATATGACACAATATTAAATTCTAGAATAACCAATATTATATTTTACTTCAATTACTAAAGATGATTATAAAAAGAAATTTTATATTTTATAAAACATTATAATATCATTATATTAATATAAATTTCTAAAAACAAAGTACATCCAGTATTTCTCCAAATTCAAAAATAACTTCTTTCTTTTTAAAACAGTATCTATGGCCTTACTAATTATATAGAATTGAAATGATCAATGAATGAAGTCCAAGAAAGGATAAAAGGTGATAACCGCACAGAAATTGTAAAAAGAATTTAAAAAATACGAACGGCGGGTTCGAACAACCTGTCACATAGAGTGCGTTAAGAAATTAAATACTAACGAAAGAAAACGACAGAGCTTAGTTTAAGCATCATTAAAAGATGTATGATCTAATAATAATTTGTGTTTTTTTGTTTGTCACTAATTATTTATAGATAGCACATCTATTCAACTATACTCTCAAAATAGATTTTTTTATCTAGTGTAAAATTATTATTATTCTTAGAGAAATTTTGAACACACTAAAATATTTGACAACAATTTCATATTTTATAAGACCTTTTCCACATGTCCATACCGATGAAAAAATTTTTGGATATTTTTTTCAGTGTTCTGCCATCCAATCCTGAGGATCGCCTCAGTCGTACGTAGTATGCTAACTGAAATACTCTAAAATAAAATATAAAATATTTTTTTAAGCGCTTCCGAAATTCAAACAAATAGGCGAATGGCGCAAAAATAATAATTTATAAATCTATTCCGTACAAATTTCCACACTAAAGTAAAAGTTTAGTTTTAATAGTGTGCAGACAAATATTTACGTTCACAGTTCGTGCTAGAGTCCCGTCTACCAGATTTGATAGTTAAACAGTTGGCCTCGCTTGGCAATACTCATATCTGTTTAGAATAAACATGGTAATTTACGCTTAGATCGCGTGTCAGCCAAGTGTACAAAAACTTATACCTATACACTCGTACTGTGCTTTTGTATATGTACCGAAGAAATAGGTTACTTAGTAACTAATGTATTGATAATAAGATCTTTGACTTTTGCGATTTTTACGCATTTTAAATGAAATTATTTTAAACGGATTATTCGCGTATACTTTTACGGGTAGACCACGTGACTACGGACTACTGTAAGGTGTTCAAAACCTCAGGTTACCAAAAATGTACTTTTGAATACCAAAATATACGCAATTTTCCCGTTTGAAATAGCTTCATTTACAATGTATTAATGTTTGTTTTTAGCTTCATGCTAAGGTTTACTTCAGGGTAGAGAGATAGTACCTAATGTCAAGTAACTCAGATTTACGCTGAATAGGATAATTTGCGTGTTAAGTGGCAAAAATCAACGTCGCGTAACTTACAACTTACCAACTTAAGAAAAAGACTTAAGAAAATAAAAATAATTTATATATAATACAGTGTTTCCCAATGGGGATGATAGGATTTTGATAGCTAACAGCCGCCATTTTAGTTATTTAATATTTGACATTTGTATTGTTTTGTGTTTAGTAATGTTTGCCATTTAATAATAAACAAGTTTACGTTACTTTAACGTTTGGAAATTGTCCAAATTTTCTATCAAAATTCGAAAAGTATTGTCTATCTACTCAAAGACCATTTCGTGCTAATTATGTTCGTCATGGTGTACCGTCTGAGCTCGCTATACGTCGCATAATCGAAAAACTGGAAAGTAAATATTCTTTGCACGATAGTAGACCACCAACACGACAGCGGACAGACCGTAGTGAAGAAAATATTGCCGCCGTATCAGCCAGTGTCAAAAAAAATCAAAATATTTCCGTTCCACGACGTGCACAAGAATTGGGCTTGTCCAGAATGACAACCTGGCGAATTTTACGTATGAATCTTGGCCTACATCCATACAAGATTGTGTTGGCACAAGAATTCAAGCCAGCAGACCATCGATTACGTCGTGAATTTGCTGATTGGGCGCTTGAAATAATGGAAACGGACACCGAATTTCATAGGAAAATCATCTTTTCAGATGAGGCTCACTTTTGGCTCAATGGTTATGTGAACAAACAGAATTGTCATTACTGGAGAAAGTCAAATCCAAGAGTGGTTCTTGAAACACCATTACATCCTGAAAAATTGACTGTTTGGTTCGGATTATGGTACGGTGGAATCATTGGCCCGTTCTTTTTCAAAAACTACGGAGGCCGTACTGTTACTGTCAATGGCGACCGTTATTGTGATATGTTGAACGATTTTTTTCCTGAAGTGTATTAAATCGATGCGGACGACATTTATTTTTAACAAGATGGTGCAATATGCCACACTGTGACCGTCACAATGGATTTATTGCGTGATAAGTTTGGTGAGTCGGTTATTTCTCACAACGGTCTTCACAATTGGCCACCAAGATCATGCGATTTAACACCCTTGGACTATATTTTGTGGGGGTATATTAAATCTCAAGTATATTCCAATAAACCAGCTACGATTCAAGACCTTGAACGCAACATTCGAGCGACTATAGCGGCCATACCAGCCGAAATGCTGCACCGAGTCACCGAAAATTGGACCGATCGTATTCACCAGTGCAAAAAAGGTTGTGGCGGTCATTTGAACGATATTTTGTTTAAATCATAAATAGCATAAAATTCCTATCAAATAAAGCCTTTGAGCACGAAATTTGAACATATATTACATGTTTTATTTCAATTTTAAAACATATTGTTCTTATTGGGAAACCTCATAATTTTACCAAGTGAGAATCGAACCCACAACAGATCTCGTTTATAATCAGACGTTGTCCCACTGCACCACGACAGGTCTCATACTAAATCTGACGTTGGATTCATTTTATATTAACATTTACTTTTTTATTTTCAACGAGTATCTTACGCTTACATTAGGGTGGATAGACTTAACGCATATAGGTAAAAGAGTATATATGAAGCCATTTTTTATATATACTATTTATTTTTCAACGGACACGAAGCCATTTTATTAGATTACATATTATATCTAAGATTTATTTTATTTAGATCAGGTCTAAGAAGCTTAGAACGTTATAAAGTAAATTTTACTAGAATTCTTACGTTATCCTATTTCCTTATGTACAGGAGTCGTTAGGTATTGAAGGAAATGTTTACCATTAGTCATGTACTCAATTTGGAGGATATTTAAAGCTGCAAAAATAGTATGATAATAGTTTTTACAACGCAAAAATAAAGATAATATTCATAGACACTTTGTGGCGTAAAATACGCGTTGCGTTGGCAAAGAGTACATCATTTATTACAAAAGTGAATGTTAAAGACAAGCTAGTGTTTTTAATACTTTAGTGTAGTCTTCGTTTAAAAAAAAGCAAAGGATTTTTGTATTTCTTCTTCACATAAATTTTAACTATGATAAATTTTAAAACTCTCCGTCCGCATATTTACTGGAAAAGTTTTGCTATCAAGTGTTAATATAATAATCATTTTAATATATAAATTAATTTTGACTTTATCGTCTATATAAACTCGCTAAAAATATTAGGGACTTAAATATAGGGATATAAAATATAGTTTATAAGTTATAGATAGATTCATTCAAACATCAAAGACACACTGTCCTAAAACTAAACTTTGCATTAAAATTAGGTAGGCACAGTGTGTCGCAAAGCACCATGACTCACATGTCAAGAGTACTGATGTACGTTGCAATATATTCCTGACACCCCCTCGCTTGCAACGGTTAGATAACCACGTATAATAAACGTCTAAACCCGCTGATATGAGAAATTGCACGAGCTCCCAGCGTGGACCGGCTACAGGATACATGGAGGTGAACAAACTGATTAATGTTGAAAAATAGTAGTGGAAAAATAACAAGTGGGTAAAACGACAGGCGTATGAGTTTAGGGGTCTCAGTCACCTGTGCAAAGTTCTATTATATTATGGATTAATGAACTTCCATTAATTATAATATGGTACCGATATTATGCTTAATATAAAATTAATTAATTTGTTTTTGTTATTCTGCATTATCTGCTGTTAAGTTACATATTTTAGCGTTGTTAATTATTTTACAAGGTCATCGTGGCGCAATGGGGCATTGTCTGACTGTCAACGCGATTGGTTGTGGGTTGGATTCTTACTAAGAAAAATGATTATATTTAAATTTGATTTTCATTTCTTCACTCTGGTAAGATAAAGAGTAGTTACGGTTCTAATTTTAGTACAAAATGGTATTTATTTCGGATTCAAAGTATATACCAGGTTATCGTTCTGCTGTGGGACTGCACCAGACTGGAAATGTGATTGTGGGTACGATTCCCACTCGATTATATCTCTGAGATGCTTTTTTCATTATTTTATTTGTATATTTATTGAGATTTCTAATATTTGCATACAATTATAGATTTCTATGTGTACCTATATATGTATATAAGTAGTGCGTGTGTATTATTTTAAATGAATATATATAAATTTATAAATTTGCACACATACACGAAAATTTTCCACATGAGAACGTTGGCTGAGATATTTTTTAGTGTTAAGGCCACCTATTGTAAATCGCTGTTTCGCAATTTTTTTCGCAAAACTTTGCAATAAAAATATGTTAATTTATAAATAATTTTAATATATAATTATTAATTTATTCGGATAAGCGAATATTTAAAAAGCTAACACTATTATAATAGATGGTAGACAACAAAAACTACTACAACTAATAATAAATATAAAATAATGTAGTAAAAAATATATTCTCTATACAAGTGTTTCAATAAATTTTCAATAGAAAACTTAATATTTATCCCTCTACACTAGACACGCTCGGTTATTGGGAGGAAAACATTGCAATGCTACAGCATACATACGAGTACACCGTCGAGTATACGCGGTATGCTTACACTGCTGGCAGAACTATTTCGATTTATTTCTAACAAAAAGTTATTTTTTCCTGTAAACTTTTGTTCAACAATATTCCTTTGTGTTTCCAATATTGTAACATTCTTCAAAGAATCACTAAAATGGTGGGCGCGTGTCTAATTTGTAGCTAGGACGATTTCATGTCTTGAAAGTTTAAATAATATATAAAAGTTGTGAGTTTCATACAATTATATATTTTTTTAATTATCCATAATCCAAACATTATTAATAGCAGGATTTTAAAACATGGTAACGGCACAGCTAATTAAATATTTACAAGTAAAATATATTGTTTTCATATGGCTATTTAAGTGAATTTATCATAATACACATAAAAATTATTTGTAAACAAGTAATTAATTTATTTGTCACACTTAATTATTGTTTCCTGAGAGCAAACACCTCGTGCATGTTAAGAAACTAATTATAGCTACGAACGTTCTTATATTGTTGTTCTTGAAATAAATAATATTGTGGAGTATATTGGTATACACGTCCATAACCATATACACATATGCTTATTCTTATATGCTTTAACTTACTTATATGTTATGACATAGTTGGATCTCTGGAAGAGAATAAATACGCTGCGTCGACCAGAAATAATCAAGATGCGCATACCATGGTCATTGTACTTGAGAAATTAATTAGGCTTATTTTAATATTAAAAGAACTACCTTGGTGTTTAAAGTCTTTGATCAATGAGTGTAGCTATTGATGACCTACGGGATCGAGAAGTGGTCTCTAACTATATGTAATTTAAAAAATGATTTAAATAATTTAATTTTGTCTGTCTTTTTAAATAACTTAAATATAAATATCTGTGTTTTTAAATGAATTAGTTCTACTTTATCTTTCACCACTTAACACGCAATATCTCGAATTCGGTGGAAAGCGACGTATTCGAGACATTGCGTGTCTTGACATTAGGTACTTTCTGTCTAGCCTGCTATGCGGGATAAAAGCGTGAAGCTAAAAAAAATATTTCTTAGTTCTGAGTAGCCGATTATAATTATATGCATATGAGAAATAAAGAAAAAAAGGTACAGACCCAGTGTGTAGTGCAATAAATTTTATATAAAAAAAACAACGTGCCCCATAAGAAGAATTAAAGTATGGCAATTTAGTTGTAGTACTGAAATTTTGACTTTCATTTTATTTACAAAATGGAGAGAAGCTTTTCTTTTTATTCAAGCTCAATCTAACATGTTAAATAAACACGAAAGATTTGGCGCTAAAAGCAACCCACTAGAATACACCAATAGGGAGTTAGTTCACGTAGCAATATTTCAATATTGTAAGGTATTGTTCTTCTCTTAGAGACACGTCGTGTTTAATTTATAATATCTGTATTTTGCATATACAAACCACCAATTCCGTTATAAACCTCTCTCGGCATGCAATATAATGTCTTTAATATGCAAAATTAATGATCTATATAAAATATGTGAAACATGAAAGCTTATTTGAATGTATTGTTGCATTAGTGCAATGGTTCGTGAACAAATGATAAATGTTAATTTAGTATTCAAAAAAGTAGTATTATAAGAATTTCACACGAAAAATGGTGTCACTGTATAATATAAAACATAATTGTAATTGTTTTTTTTTAAGGTTTAAAAAATTAAAATCTCCAAAAGCAATTATTCATAAATTCAAAAATATTGTGGCAAAATTTAAACTTTTTTTGTTATATTTAAGTTTTATAATATTTAGTATAGTGCTTGACAAACTCGAAGGAATTTAAAAAATATATGGATATTATATTAAATTAAAAACGGAACTGTTAATAACGATGGCAGTTGTAACTTCGGCTAGATAATTTTTAATAGACTGATTATAAACATCCGAAAAAACAATATCCAATAACAAGACTACAATAACAATATCGACGAGATATTCACGTTCTACCAAAGGTCATGTGCCAAAAACATTATATTATCAATAATAATTGTAAACATGTGTAAATCAAATCATGATATGTTGTTTGGCCTTTCCCCACTTGTTCAAGTATTACATTGATAAAATAGTTGAGTTAGTTACGGAATTTTAAATTTGTAACTATTTGGTACTACGTATATAATCATTGTTTTCAGCTAAAGATATATTACAGTTTTCGGCTTTCTTTGATAGAGCATTGGTTTTAAATATTGCATAGGAATGCATTTTATAAAAACAATCGTTTCCATGCTACAGACATGGCCTTGTGTTATCATTTACATAATTTGAGGTCAATAATTTTATTGATAACATGATAGTATAAGCAAGGAGCAACCGTCCCCGTAGTCTACAAATGAATCTCTAAAAACAACTCATTATCTTAATTCTATTAATAACAAATCATTTATGGAGACGGCGTAAGGCTGACTTCACACATTTCGACGGAATGTGCTTGTTATTTTTAAACCTTAAGCTGTAAGGTAAGCAATTTTAAATTATATATGTTCATTTAAGAAAATTAAAAATAAAATACCGATAAAAATTTAAAGTAATAATAATATTAACTTAACCGTACTAATTAATATTATTAGTACTTTAAATTTTAAAGTACTAATAATATTAATTTAAACGCAGCGGGATTCGAACCTGCGCCTCTTGGATGCCGTCCAAGCGCTCTGAACGCAAAGCCATGCGATCTACTACCAGTTGCGTCAAAATTCTTATACGTTTGATACAACTTATTTATGTTATTAGCATCTCAAATATACGTTTTATACGTTTTTTCAAAAATATTTTCTAATCCTAAGTGTGGTCATTTTAAAAATAGTAAATATTAAAATTAGATTTTTACATCTAATTTTATCACAGTTATAGTTGGGTATATTATATCTTATTACTATTTTAAATATTACAGTAATTAAAATATCAATTAGTTAATAGACAATTTCTAAAATGATAATTGTATAGTTAGTTGTAAGTGGCCTTACATCCTGAGGCTCCCGACATGTTGTTTTGAACTTAATGTACACAGTTGTCATAATTGACATAGGTTATCGATTCTATTTATTCAGAGGCATCGATGGACTTACACTAGACGGAAACGCCAGTTCCTTCGCTACTCGGCCGATATAAACAAACTGCTCGAAATATAATAAAAAAAAGATGTGTTTTATAATGAATAAAAATTTCCATTGGATTATATACGTTTTGATTTTGTATGGGAGAATCATAAGTGGTGAATCGTTAGCTTTAAACTCAGTGTTGAAGGATCTTTGTAGCAGGACACTATCGAATATAATTTTCGAAATTTGTACTGGTGGAATACCTGTGAGTGATATGCCTTCGTCAAGCCTATCTAAGATGAGAGCGAAACGGGCAGCTATGTTTTATGCCAAAGAGAGGCAAAGAAGACAAGTGGCGGATGAGTGCTGCGTAAGAACGTGTACAGTGGCGCAACTCATCGAATACTGCCCAGAAAATTGGTGAAGTGTTTTATTTAGGGTGTAGTTTAGAATGCTCGGGGGAACTCGATTCCTGAAATGGACTGGACCTCAATTTTGATCTCATTCGCTTAATTTTAGAAATATTAGATTCAATTTAACTCTAAAGGACTGTCTCTCAAAGTGAAGATTATGGGAGATTTGAGTATTAAAATTAGATAGAAATTTAGTGGTACGAATGTGGTGACAGTAAAGCTGGTTTAAATTTAATATGTTTATATAATGCGTGTGTAAATAATATACTAGAATATTTATTAATTTTAATATATTAAGACTGATACGATTATAACTATCACTTACTAATACTTGTACTTCAATTTCTTACTTAGAGAACGATTGATGTATATTTTAATTATGTTAGCAGTATTTATTCATTAATATATTTAAAAGTCATGCCTATAAGAAATAATTTTAAATGAGTTTATTAGGAATCGGTGCATTGATTTTTTTAATATATGAATATTATACTTTATAACACATGTTTTATTTGTATACCTTTTCGTAATAATAAATACAAAAAAGGGATTTCACAACATTTTACCCATATGATGCCGTAAATTGTCTAATTGTACCCTAATTTGATTTGCGTACGATCGACCGACCGTTAAGCGTTTAGCGAAGGCCAAATGAAATCTATATCTGCATGTATAATTCCCGAAAAGGGTACAAATGAATCTTTCACAATAGCTTAATCAAGTTTTTCAAACATAAAAAAGTATTAAAATCGACACATTTATCAAGTGGAATAAATAGTTTTGACAAAAATGATATCGTAGTGCAGTGAGACATCGACTGACGGTAAACGCAGGTTCGATTCCCATTTGGGGAAATGATTATGTGTATTTTTTTTAATTTCTCCTCTCTGGTAAGACAAAGCACGGCGTTGAGTTGGCACATACGAAATATCTCAATTTCGGGCGGAATGCTGTCAACTAATAGTCTTGACTCTAGGTTTTCTCCGACTACCCTGCTATACGGGATAGAGCGTGATGATGCTTCTTTTTAACATAAACAAATAAAAATTATGAAATCTTTTTATTTTTTTCCAATATAAAGAAAATTTCTCTAAGGAAAAACACGTATTTATTAGAACGAGCTGATGCCACAACTCAACGCATTAGCAAAATCTGCAACGGCACTAGAAAGTCAAATAATAATAAAATAAATCGTTCAAATATCATAGCACGTACAAAATTACCTTGCACGATGCAACATCCATTTTTAATATCAACGGCTATAAAAATAAAATATAACGATACGATTCTGACTACATCGAGAATCGATATGCAATCATAGTTGTCGCGATGCATTGCAAGATGTTAAATTGAATATTTCCAATATGCCTCTGAAAAATTTCAGGAAATCATCTTAGATTTAATATCTTAATATTTGGATACAGACATTATGATGTTTTAAACTAGTTGATGACTATAATTTTTAGGTTGGTTTTAAATTGTACGATGTTGACTGAGTGGTATATAATATCCTAGATCGATAGAGTTACTGTATAAATATACCGTGGTTTAATATATATACTAATGATTCATTTGTATAAGCATTGACCAGTTTCGTGTATAGTACATGTAAATTCTTTCCATGTCAAAATTTTTATAAATTAAAATAATGTCAAACATGAAATAATTCCTCTATTCATGCTAGAGTTTTCAGTCAAATGACTGTAAGTGTACTCAAAATTAGTTATTTTTTCCCCTTAAGCTAAATTAGACCTATTCATCGTAAAGACTAATTGACAACGGACTTGTTGTAGATGAGGTCTATTGTATATACGTACATGTAGTTGCGACACCGAACTACTTTCAAATGCAGACAAGTCGTGTAATCGGCGCATAATTTCCGGAGGGAGAATAACCCCTTGCTTTATGTAGATTACGTTGCCTTAGTAGGCAATAAAAAGTTTTTACGTTCTCATTCACTCACTCATTTTGCCCGCTTTTTGGGTTTTCGTTGTAAAATACAATTTGAAGTTTTATATGTAGCAGATACTTACATTGGTATATTACACCCGACGTATATTCTCCGTATATATATATGGATTTTTACCTTAATGATCTTTTTAATTATTTCTTGGTAAATAATCTGGACAAAGCTTGAGGAAATCGTTGGGTTATGAAGTTTTAGAAGTAGTTATAAATTTAAATGGTACTTATAAAAATAAAAAAATACAAATAAATCGTCTTGTGAACGGTTCAAATCAAATTCGACGTTTGACTCTACAATTATAGCGTAACGTTACTTAATTTTACTGTGGGTATCATACGAGATACTTATTATTTGCTATAAGAACACTAATCATGTTAAGGGATCGAGCCACCAAAATTAATTAGTATTTATACTTTTCAGGATGTTGAAGATTATACAATCATACCAATTTTCATCGTAATCGAAACGGTAGTTTTAGTGTGATGAACACACAGACAGGAACAGACCGGTAAAAAAATTATTTACATTTTTATGTTTGGTATCGATCTAATAATATCCTCTTATTTTTAGCTTTTGATTACTTCCAATACACAAAATTTACACTTCTACTATATTATATGTACAGATATAATATTTGAAACTATAGATGTTATATATAAATATGAGTTATGGTCCATAATCCAGGTCTATTTATAATATTTGACGCTAGAATAGATTTAAAAGATAGAATAAATAGAGTAAAGTGGTAGAAAACGAAGAATGGAATATTTTATCAATTAAGCTTCTCTACTTACTAACGAATAAACTAGAACAATTTTTTTATCTATGAAAATAGCAAATTCATAGTAAATCGTTAACCAAAATTACACACCGAGCAATTACTAAAGCGGTTTTCAAATTATCGTCGTACATCTCCACGTCGTCAAAGGACACGGGTTAGAGCGTGTACTAAAATACAAGATAATTATTTTGCAACAGGACGAGCTGTGAGCGCTCGCTTGTCAGTGGAATAATTAGTTTCCTTTCAGCGACCGCATACGCCTCATATATAATGTGTTGTGGTAATTGCAGTCTGTACACATCAATATAGCTTTAAGCATTAGCTGTCTTATATTGCTTCTTATTCTATAAGGAACGTCATCCTTGAATTGAATTGTTCCTTATAGGTATTACTTTATCCAAGATGATGGTATTTTTTTAAAAAAAATGTTAAATACTATTTCTTTTTGTTCTTAACAAGGTTATAGAAATAACCTAGTATTGAGACACATTATTCTCATTTTTGTTTCCGACATAGTGATATACGCTTTGTTTTGTAAGAGCACGCATAAAAATAATTTCAAATAAAATAATTTATCTGTGTTAAAACTATTTGAACCCACACCTAATCGAATTTTTAGTTAGACCACAGTCTAATTGTGCCACAATTGCCCCCAAAATAAATAAAAGAATATTATGTTAAGTGCTAAAATGTTTTAATGAAAATACAGTACGTACTTTTTTGATTTAAAAAATACATTTATTTCTCTATATCTATTCTAATAACATCAAAAATAGGAAGAGTATTATATGTAATAAGCGTACACGAAATATACTTCAACCCTAATGTTACCTTTAACGCAATTTATCCGATGCTGGGGCTAAACTTGTACCGCCGTAAACAGTGTAAATATAGATTTATGCCTCATAAGATTACCTTATGTAGTATATAAGAGTTGTAACAGAGTTTCGATATATAAACGATATAAAAATTGTACAAAATTTGATACTATTTTTTTTAATAAATTGATATAATAGTTAAAATAAAAATCAAAGAGTATATTGATATATTACATATTTATATTTTTCATTCAATCAAAAAAACGAATATATAAGAATACCTTTTTAAAACAAACGTTTTTCATAATGTAATGAATTATGCAAATTACGCCCTTTCATTTGATACCTGTATTACGTGGGTTTTACAAAAATTTATAATCCGCCATTTTGTTGTGGCGGCCATTTTAGATAAACAAAAATATTGTAATGTTATTTCATAGTCATCAGGATTGAAGTCGTAATCAGAATTTCAGCTCAATCGGAGACTGTGAACTGGATAAACTTAAGATTGCAAGATATCTCATACACTAAGTAACTGAAATAAAAAATAAAAATAAAACAAAAAATAAAGCATAAAAAATGACAATGTTTACGAATGTATCAATGAGAATAATTTATTATTGCAGATATCTATAAGCTTACTATAAGAATATCTGACTCATATAAAGTGAAATCTTCGGCCAGAGAATTTCTGTTTAATAAAATAGGCACGAAAAGAGCTTAACAAAAACTATAGAGGCAAACAATATTGTTTATCGACGATATTATAAAAGGGGATAGAATATTTTTCACATACAGCGCGTTATTTTGCTTTTATATTCATTCGTCGGG
Source organism: Dryadula phaetusa (assembly GCA_032432895.1). Taxonomy (NCBI): domain Eukaryota; kingdom Metazoa; phylum Arthropoda; class Insecta; order Lepidoptera; family Nymphalidae; genus Dryadula; species Dryadula phaetusa. The sequence continues at coordinate 6,870,341 of JAOYRS010000033.1, forward strand.
ATCGCCCAGGGGCTAACATTATTGGCATCGACATAACGTGAACGTCCCGCATGTCATTTCGTTGCCTGCAGGCGCAAGAAATTGCATGAAATATACCTATGATACGCAACCAGTTAACTGAGATCCTCATTCACACGTAGTATGTACATTTATGTGTGACACAGGACTTATTATGGTTGTGGTGAAGGATCACGATAAGTGGTTATAGTGTTGTAAGCATGCATATATGTTTCATGCACCCTAGAGGCCGCAATCTGTGATATCTGATTTGGCCGCGGCGGGGAATTTCATTATGCTTCATTGGCTGATAATGCTGAATCACAAAGAAATTACAAGGAATATCGAGTTGCCTGTCCATGGAAAATTAAATTTAAATATTTAATATTCAGGCAATAACCTAGTATGCTTGTTATATGTAGAAATTTGTTATAAAATGATTAGATGATAAATTATAAAGACAAAAAAATATTATTCCTGCACTTTTTCCACATTCGTACTCCTTCACACGTTTCGTCACACGTACTCGTAGTTTTCCATTTTAAGTTTATAAATATGAAGAAGACGTGCATATACGTGCTTAGACGTGTAGAATAGGCAATATTTTTGTATTATAATGAATTACTCTAATATCATTAATATAACACAGGACATACTTAGTGTTTGCATTACACATTACTTTAAACATGTAAAGTGGACACGTTGCTGCGAAAATATACATTTTCGCGTCTACTCATTAGACAAAAATAATTAAAACTAATACTTATATAATTCGAGGATTATGAAATCAGTGCTTCAATACGCAATTCCTTTGAAAATATTTATTAATAGTTTTGACGCGAGACAGAGCTATGTGTGACATGCCCAGCGACAACCTTTATGAAATCCAGAGTGATAAGGATCAGAGGATAGTATTAGCTTGATATTTTAAAACACAAATTTTGTCCGCCACGTTAAGCAACAGTTGTTTTCTGGTATATTTAACGTTGTACTTCTTGAAGGTGCGATTCTTAGACGAATTTTGCAAGTATGGACCCTTTCTGTTTTATTTTTGGATATGTTAGTTCTTATTAATAAGAAACAATCGACAAATAATCTAATGGACATCCAGATGTGTTCAGATATATACTCACAAAGGTATTGGATATATCACTTTATTGTTACAAATATTAGAAATAACAAAACTTTTTATTTAATGTTAATAGCACATTATTAGGTAGGAGTTTGTTATTTGATATCGATGGGGATTTTTTTAATTTTGATTAATAAAAGAATAATTTCTAAAAGGTTACGAAGTTTTGTTTTCGTTATTTTAACGGTTTAGGGAAAAAAATTATGAAAGAAGGCTCACCTAAAGAATCGAAAATTATTATTACATTTTCTAAATTGGTTTAACCAGCACGTATTATTTATTTAAGTTAGTAATATATTGATATATTTCGTATTTAAACTGTTCACAATTCAACCAGAAAAAAAAACAGGACTTACAGACTGCCTATCGACTAAAAATTAATCCAGAATATTTATCCATCTTGCTTTATTCTTAGCTTTTATTTACCAATTGCTAACGCCCAGGGTTCTCAGATCTTGTTTTGGTCTCCCTCGATTCCTCAGTCAATCCTTGCCGTTTACTCATCATCAGGGATTTGGGCATCCTATAATCTATCATTCTCTCAACATGGGTCGGAACCCATCGTAGCCGTCTAATCTTGATAGTTTTAATTATGTTCAGTTTTTATACAAATGATACAGTTTTAGGCTCACCAAGTTCACCATCGTTCATTTTCTAGCAATTCCCCGAATATTTAGAAATTTCCCTTCACAAAACAATTTTTTGGATCTAAAGTATCTAAATAGTCCAAATTATCATTTATTAGCCGCCACCATTCTTTTTCTTATTTCCGAATATACATCATTACCCTAAATTACTAAAGAGCCGAGGTACACAATTTCGCCGATCCAGTCAAAGGTGTTAATAGCAAAGATTATTTTGGACTATTGTGCGTACGATTGTTTTGATGCTTTCAGATAGTTTGTTCTACTTGCATTTACCTGAAGTCCGACTTCGGTAGATGATGTTTCCATAGCATGATATGCACTCTATTGGAGGCAAAATTCTTCCTACCAAATCTAGGTCATCCGCACACACTAAACATGGACCGATTGTAACAATATGTTGCCAATAGCTTCTATCTTTGAGCTACGTATACATCTGTCTAAAATAATATTAAAAAATGAACGAGGGAGCTCATCGCCTTGTCGACGGCCTTGCTTGAATTCAAGTAAGTTTCAGCATCATTTCAGTTAGAGTTATTAATTTTAGTTGAATGCCGATCTCAGCCATTGCCTGGTACATTGTCATGTGCTGTCTTAAAGTCAATGAAAAATTAGTGTGAGGCTACATTGACGGAATTCAGGAATACTCAAAAAACTGCCTTAGGGAGAAATTTAATATAAATATTTGGTCTATTGTAGAGCGGTTAGGTTACAAGCCTCATTAATAGTCGACTAAGGGTTCAACATATGGATGTAACTTATTAAATAAAATACGTGCAAACACTTTATACGCTGTATACCAACGCCACAGTAGTTCTGGATCTTATTATGGATGTTGGGCCCCAGGGGGTACGACGAGGACTTGGACACATCGACACATCAGACTGGTTGGTAACCACTGTTGAACTGCCCCGCTATATATATATATATATATATATATATATATATATATATATATATATACACATACATACATACATACATATATTTTATTACGTAAAACTTGCCGACATAATAATATTATGCTGTTTTATCTCGTTTTTAGTATTATAATTCAACAGGAGTGCAGTAAGCATTCATTTCATTATATCATATGCTTCGCATAACCTTAATAGTTTAGTTTACATTTGTTCCATATATTTTTTCCAGTGAAAAATACACTGGGACCTAAAAGTAGGTTAAAGAAGGGAAGCTCTCATTAAATTACCACGCAGAAGTTATTCTATATTTTTTTATACCGTTCTCTTTGTTTAACTTAGTAACGCTCTTTTGTCATACTTGTAACAGAAACAAGCGTGCGTCATCTAAAGAAAATATCTCTTTTTATTTTGGTTGGTAATGTATATTTTTAATATAAATATTACATTTTTATCCAACTGCCAAAAAGAGGGTAGTAATGTTTGTTTCTTTGTTCCTTTTTAACTTCTAAACCCGTGAACTGATTTCGACAAATAATACATCATTCGATTCGTCTTGAGAGCGCAACTATCACTGACTATGTATAATTACTAAAAAAAGAAAATAGCGAGCTCTTATTTTTTCAATTATTACTTGTTCAATATGCGTGGCACAGTTCAAACGTTGTTTGTCTGTACGGGATGGTTGTCGACGAATGCCACTAGTGTGTAGAAGTACATTTATTCAAAATATTTACGGTTTTTACCCCTTAAAAGTAAGAAATAATTCATCCTTAAGAATATTTCTGTAGGTATGGATTTTAATATAATCTAATAGCTTTCCTCAGAAAAAGCGGGAGATATAACAAAATGAGCATTAGAAAACACTTAGAAAAAACATAAATATTAAAATGCAACGAGATTCGAATTCAGGCCTACTGGAAAGCGTTCAATTTTGGAAACTTCGACGGTTTGCATGCGGATTCGAATACCGCTCCGTTCAATTTTTATACATTTTTGCAAAAATGTTCACTTATCTTAAGTGTGGAATTACTATTCAAAAATAGTAAAATGAAATGTACATTATTTTATACCTAAATTGGCTACCTAAAATTTTTATCGTTACGTTCAACAAATTTCAATAATTATCATAAAATAAAATACATTTGAATTTTGCTAAAGATACCTATAGCTTAACATTTTTTTGCCTATATTTAAATAGAAACGTGTTTTTGCATATATACAAGAAATTATATTAGAATTAACAGTACATCTACTATATTCGTAAACAAACATCATATAATTTTGCGACCCCAAATTTGTTTGTCCTTTCTTTTGCAAAAACTGTGAAAAAAACCACGAAAAGTTTCTCGAGTTAACCCAAATTTAGTGGTTATGAGAATTTACTACCAAGTAAGTACAATGAACTTTGCACTCAAGCGTCGAACGATGTAATAACAGAACTTTTGCGATTTTAGTTATAATTTATGCATGTAGCTTGTAGGTAGATGCATTTTTTCATTGTTTATTGTTAAACTAATCAATAAAAACTAAATTAAATTATTATAATATTTACTTTTTACATATAAGAGGCAACCGTAGCCCAATGGGAGCTCAATGGACTGACTGTAAATTCGATTAGAATCATATATTCGAAATAGTATTTTCTATTTCAGTAAAATTAGGTACAGTGTTGAGTTAGCCACTCGACACACAATGTATTGATTTCGGGCGGAAAGCAATCGACGAAGTGTCTTGCCACAAGGTTGTCGCTACCAGCCATGCTATGCGGGAACAAGCATGATGCTTGCTTTTTTTTAAATATTTTTTTTTCGTTATTCAGCGTGAAACCAAACAAATTTTTAACACACGCTGTATTTTCCGCAAGGCCAGTAGGTAGAGCGCTACTGCTGGAGCGTGTGTTTAAAATAAGGTTGAATAAAATAAATAATTTTAACAATAAAGTTAAAATGTTGTTCATCGAAGTTCTAAAAAAATCCTTTCTTAAATAATGTAATAAAATCAAGTATAGTCGTAATATAAATTCAAAAACATTTGCGCTACTTCGACACTTTGTTCAGATTTTTTTACATACATATGTATATATAGAATATGTAAATGACAAGAAACCTATTCACTCTACGTAAACAAAAAGTTACACGAAATCATTAAATTACACTCCACAAAGTCAAACTAAATGTACTAACTTGTAGAAAGAAAAGTTAGGAAAGATGTTAACACTTTCATTCTGAGGGAGGGTGTTTCTATTGAAGTGAAATGGGAAGAACTTCACACTTAAGCCCGTTGTCGATGTAATGACCCAGATGTAGTATTGTTTTCTACCGTTGAGTTTTTGTTTGGCTTAGAAAGGTCGTGTTTTGTGGGTGACAGAAACCGAAACGCAATGTAAATATACTAGCAAGTAAAAACTACTCAATTTAACAACAAAGTTAGAACTTGTACACATTCGATTTAATATGTATTTTTTGTTATAAATTTCACGCAGCCTACAAAAGTTTTACTTTGTTACCCACTTTTAGTACCCGCTTTATTGTAGCTAGTGGCCTGTTCGCGGCTTCGCCTGCAAAACTACATTTTTATATTTCAATATATAAATACTTTAATATTTACTATTTTTAAAGTGTTATTCCACACTTAGGATTAGAAAACATTTTAGAAAAAACGTATAAAAATTTCTAGTCCTAAGTGTGGAATAACACTTTAAAAATAGTAAATATTAAAATAAAATAGCAATCTCTCTTGTTAAACGATTATTTCTTAATAATCTTTAAGTAGTTGAAATTTGTAAAAAATCTCTCTACAGAGATGCTAACAACATAAATAAGTTGTAACAAAACGTATAAGAATTTCGACGCAGCTGGTAGTAGAACGCATGGCTTAGCGGTCAGAGCGCTTGGACGGTATCCAAGAGGCGCGGGTTCGAATCCCGCTGCGTTCAAATTTTTATACGTTTTTTCTAAAATATAAATACTTTGTTTTGCGTAAAATATTTAAAACATTATGTTATGTACTTAAATTGACAGGGATACGTTCAATAGATTAAGTATGAAATATCGATTATCACGGTAGTGTGTCGAAATTGTAGTACTAGCGGGCCGCTCGCGTCTTCGCCCGCGTAAACGCACTATTCTATCGCTACTTCCTTCTTTTACCTGCACGCGTTCTTGATTAAATCACAGACTTTACGAAAAAATTGAAATACTTCATAAATAACGTATTTTTTAGAATTCATATGAAGTCTTGCGGGAGTCTTTAAACTTTTAAAATGTCGCCCGGTCGTAAAAGCATTTTTTAAAGAACATCTTTTTCTGCCTGTAATATATAATGTCATCTTGGACAGGTTGTATGGACACATGATTTCGTACATCCACTTATGACATCCACACGTGAATTCACCCACCAACTAATGACACCGTGATTTTTCTCGTCCCCATATGACACCATGGTCAATATGTGATTTTACTCGTCCCTTATGACGTCATAGCCCACATGTGATTTCACCTATCCACATATGACACAATGATCCACATGTGATTTCACCTCTATACATATAATACCATGGTCCACACGCGGTTATACACATCCACAGATGACATCATAGTCCACATATAATTTAATCATTCCACATATGCCAACTTGGTCCTCAAATGATTTTACTCATCCTCATATGGGGTCGTTCAAGTGTTCATATTTATATTTTATTTTATATTATTTATTATTATTTAACATCATTGTACTATAAGGTTTGGATAATGCACTTCAGTTCGTTAGCACGACGAGCAGCGATTATTACAGATCTAATTTCTATATTAGTGTGCGTTTTTACACTCTTACGAATGTTCTCGATGATTTAATGACTTATAGAAACATGATAAAGTAGGTAAAAAGTCTAAAATAATAAGATCTATCAAGTACAAATTTAGGTTATAACAACACACCGTGTGGGCAAAGCCGCGAGCCAAATCTAGTATATTATAAAGTATAGTCCCTCTATTTTCTCTGTCTGTGTATATCCGCTATTCTCGGAAATTTGTGAACGGATTTTGTTTCTGTTTGAAATATTGTAAAGAGGGATTTCTGTATCACATAGCTACATACGAAATTTACTTTTATTAACCAAACTTCAAAATTGTCGTGACGGCGCATAGCTAGGGAATTATTTTTCGTTGCGCGGGTTTTCATTTTGCTATAACTCCTAAGATATCAACATAATTTATATACTGTAAAACGCAAATATGATCTAAAATAAATCTGCTCATTGATTAAAATATTTATTTAGATTTAGACTGACATTGTACTGATTAGCTTCAAATTCTTTTCTTTAAAATTTTAAAGATGCAAATGATTACTGTTATTTATCCTTAGAAGATAGATATATATTCGCAGACTTTAATCTTTAAAAATCTTTTTAAAGGCATCATTTTAAGAAAACTATCTTTAAAAGATTCAAACAGGAAAAAATCTGTACACAATTTTCCAAGATTAGCGCATCCATACAGACAAGGAAATCAAGGGGACTTTATTTTAGTTCTAAATTAAATGTAACTTTATATTGAATATACAAACTATTCGTATCTATTTGTATCTTCATGCTTCATTTTCCACTTAATTTCAGATAGGTCCACACATACATAAGCAAACGAAACCTTGAGACACTATTCGCAGATTTTGCTCAAAGTACTGCATTTTTTTTATATTAAAAGAAAAAAATAATTGGTCGCCATACTGAGTCAGTTCTTTAAATTCAATTTTACCGTATCGTTTTCTGTATTTATATCTATACTTTATGTAAAAATCATGAAATATTTCCTAAATCAATTTATAGCGAAAGAAGAATAAAAAATAAAAACTACTTGCCAGCCAATATTAAATGGATTGGACCTCATCCCCAAGCTCGACGGACGACGTAATGAAGCAAGTTCTATTTTTCTTACTTCAGCTACTTTTACATCAATTTATTGTTCAATTACAACTTCAGACTTAGAAAGTTTATTATTTATGTGTTTTATGAATAAAATATGATTTACAAATTCTAATATTTTACATCTTTTATTATTGCTGTTTTTGGCTTCACGCTTTTATCTCGAGTCTCGGTAGACAGAAAGTACCTAGTGTCAAAGCTATTCGTACTTCGCTTTCCACCGAATTCGAGACATTACGTGTTGATCTATGGAACTCAACGCCGCACTTTGTTTTACCAGAGCGAGGAAGTGAAAATAATTTAAATATAGTCACCTCCCCAGAGTGGGAATCTTACCCACAACCGATTGAGTTTATAGCGCGTTTACAATCAGACGCTATCCTACTGCGCCACGATTATTATTTATGTTACTAAAATGATTAAATATGATATTTTTGAGCTGCGTAGTGGAGAAATTTCAGCCAAAAGGCAGACCCTGACTTGGCCGGGATAAGTAAATGGGTAGAAGCTACCTTTGATCTAATTTGTAAATTACCGAAAATCAATCTTACAGCTTACAGCTTAGACTAATCTATAATAACATATCGGCTTACCAAGTTTCTGTAACTATAATAGTTTACGAGATCTTATTATTTATGAAATAGCGTTCGAAGTTTGATTGACTTGTTTGAGAGAAACTTTTTAACCTTGTATAGTAATAAAAATAGCTTGGACAGTAAAATGTATGCTAAAATATTGGGGAAAACAATGCAAGAGATCCGAGAGGCTGTTGTACAAGGTTCATGGACATCTTAGACCTAAGACTTGGTGCATAGATCACGTGTTTTCTATTTGCATCATGTAAAAAAATATCATGTAAAAAAATGTTGATTTTATTGTTGTCGTTCGGAAACACAGTATCTATGATACTGGAAGATAGTCACGTATTAAATAAAAGAATCCCAGAAGAGCATGTATGATGAGGTTAATGGTGTGGACGAGGCGAAAGAAGACTGTCGCGTTTGACACAAGTGATTAAGCTTTAAAAGAAATAGAAAAAACGGCTGTTTTTTTAAATAAAAATGCTTTATTAGATATGACAGGTACAAGAATAAATAGTTGATTCCTTCAGATATTAAGTATACAATGAACTAATCAAAACAGATCACGTAATGCAGTGGACTGGAAAACAATAAATTCAGCTTCCCCTCTTTAAAGGGCAATCACACACAATACAGCAAATGAGGATTTACAATGCTCTGGAGAGGTTAATGTCTATTGATGTGTGACGTAAACGCTTTTTATCAGGATGAAGTCACAGATTGCTAACAAGGGGGACTGATTATATATAAACAAATAATTTAGTTAATTAAATTGGAGGCAGGTCGAGGCGCAGTGGGACAGCATCTGCCTGTAAACGCGATAGATTGTGGGTTCGAATCTCAGTTACTATGAATCGAAATCAAAAGTTTTATCTTCAACTTAAGACCAAACGTTATTTGGGTGTGTGTCTTGATCTCTAAACACAATAATTTTTTTATTCAAAATCTGTGCGACATAAGTGTGTAACTAAATGAAATTTATAATATATGCAAGCCAAAAAAAATATTTTGATATAGTTGTAGCTCATTATTAAAACTTTGAACTTTATAGCTTCTAAATAGACAAAAATTGAAGAAAAATATACATTTTTGGTTAAACATAATATAAGTAGGATTATATTTAGTACTACTGATTTTATTTACAATTTAATATAAATTTCAAATAAAGTTAGAAGAAATAAATAGAATATAAAGCACTAACCGTTTATACCTATAAAGTAAACACTCGTGTAATGAAACGCATGCATGTATAGCACTGAAGTCATATCGTAAAATCGTTCAAATGGAACGGAATATATTGACAAGAATTTTAAGTACTGCGCTCAGTTAGCTATCATTTTATATATGAAAAAAGCCCTGCTTGTGGTATTTTAAAAAATGTTATAGTGCAATAATTTAACTGGAATTTTGGCATCAAATACTTTAATTTTCTTTTATAATTTTTACTTAATTTGCGTACGTTTATTGAAGCAGATACACGTGCACGATTGAAATATTTAAAACTAATTTATAAAGACTATCAGAATCTTAAAATCAAATGAAAAAGGTCATTCATAAACGTAGAAGATGTTCGTCCTACCGGTTATCAGGTTTACCTTATGAAACTTTATACAGAAATCTGTTTTAAACACGTTTTCGTAAGTATATATGCAAATTTCAAGCAAACCAATGATTTTTTGTAGGTACAAGTGAAATTAATAAAAACATATTAAAAATATATAACTTACATAAAGATATGATATATCGAAATATTAAATTCTAATAAAAATAATATTATCATTTCCAGAATATATTCCATTTCTTTAAAATCAAGTCAACCAAAGATATTATTACTCACACGACACTTATAATCTCTTACGTTACATCTTATCCGTCTTGATTCAAAGTAATAACACATATGGCTAATGGTTGCATACAGAGACATCTAAAAATTGTATTTTGACACTATACATAGATACGTTGTAGAACTAAAATAGCCCTTTCACTTCTAGGAAAGTAAAGTTCAGATTATATAGATAAGTATAGGTAAGGTTGATAATTTTAGATTTATGATTCATTAATAACGCCGATCTTGGCGCAGTAGGACAGCGACTGTACACGTGATTGTGGGTTCGATTCCTACTCGGGGAAATTATTTTCATTTCTTCGTCACTTTCGTCACACAGTTTCGTCTGGTAAGACAAAGCTCGGTGTTGAGTTCCGCCTCTCAAAACGCAATGTGTCGAATTCAGCAGAAAGTGGAGTACAGAGTGTCTTGAAACTAGGTACTTCCTGTCTACCCTGCTATGTGGGATAAAAGCGTGAAGATAAAAAAAAGACTTACACGTTTCTTAATCATTTTTTTCTTTCTAATTAGGATAAATTAAAAATATATATTTTTTAAAATAAAAAATTACACTTATAACACTTTTAACAGACACTTTTAACATATGCAAAAATACCGCCTCATAAGTTTAAAAGCAGATATAATAGAGAAACACCACCTCACTTTCAAAATATGTTTCAAGAAATAACATGTGTTTGAGGTTACTTAGATTTGTACATGAAATGAAAATAAGACAAATTAACTCTTTAAGCAACTACATCTTAAACTGACTTTGCTTAATTATTTAAATTTAACATTTAAAATACATAATAACGGGATAGCGGAGATTTCCCGCGGGATCCAGAGAGTAATACCTGCTATGTGGCAATCAATTCGTAAATTGAGTGAGTTAACACACAAATGCTGTCACGGGTGACGACTAGGAAATTTTAAGCATTATTATAAATATCATATATAAACCGGATATAAATAATGCCCTTAATAAGGTAATAAACAAACTTAAAAAATAAAATTTTAATTATTTAAAAAAAAAACAAACTTGTTTCACTGTGTATTTCGTTGTGTATTGTATTCTATAAATCAAGCACTTTTATTTGATATGGGTACATATTGGGTGGATTTTGCGAAGTAATAAAATTCTATATTTTGTTGCGGCGGCCATTTTTAAATTAAAAACAAAATTAATAATATTATTATATACTTAACAAATTATACTAAATACCGAGTACCGTATTCATCTTAATTTATAATACTGAACTTATATAATATTCTTTTAACAATAGATTATAGTTTTTATCAGTTATATATTTTTATTGTCATCGGAACTGAAGTCATTATCCAAATTTCAGGTCATTCGGACTCAGGGAAGTTGGTTAAATTAACCTTGCAAGATTTCACTCACACTAATTTACTAACATGGGAAATTAAATAGGAGCTTATAAAAAATACCAACAACACAAGTCAATCAACACACCATCTCTCGAATTTGTCGGAAAACAAAGTACGGAATTGGTAGGAATTTCCTGCCCACATTTTTGAAACAACATATAAAAATTTTGAACGCAGAGGGATTCGAACCCGCGCCTCTTGGATACCGTCCAAGCGCTAAGCCATGCGTTCTACTATCAGCTACGTCGAAATTCTTCCTGTATACTGTGAATATTTCCTGTCTACCCAGCTATGTGGGATAAAAGAGTGAAGGTAAAAAATCCTATAGCGAAAAACTGAGACAAGTACGTTAAGTAAAGATAAGCCTACGTCTATGAACATGGCCATGTGTAGTCTGCGTGAAAGAAATTTTCCAGCATCACAAAAACACCTACATGATTTTGAATACTCCTTAGTAATAATAAGAAAACAAAGTCCTTACCATTTTATGGACACTAGAGTCGAGAGTCAATATATTTAAAAGGCCTCATACTCTCATGCTCGTCTTCAATACATTTTAAATGGGCCTCCCTTTAAAATATATTGATAACTAATCTAGTGTCCTCCTAATCTACTCTCTCTGACTAATCAAATTTGCAGAGATACTAATAATGCCACTTTCGAATATGTGTAAGGAATATCAAATAATAAATAAAAAAATACACACTTGGAACAAGACCAATGGAAGTGACTAATAGGATTACATAAATCGTAGAGCAAATCGCTTCCGTTTCCTGTTAGGTGCATTTGGTTAAATCTGGCAGAATGAGATTTAAGTAAGCTTTTATTTAGTTTCATCTGTTACTGTATTTGTGTGTATCTGTATTTTATAAAATTTTACTCGATTATCATTTTAATTATTATATTAGTGCAAATAGATCTCATACCCAAACGCGTTTACAATCAGAAGCTGTCGGACTCTAAAGGAAGACAGAAGTGAGGAAAACAGTCAACGGATTGTCTTGACACTAGGTTGTCTATGAGTAATGAATGCAGGATGAAGCGTGAAGATGATTTACTTGTTTATATTTTCTTAGTAACATAAAACAAGCTTTATGGAACATGAACCTCTTTAATGAACGATCGAATTGTTCCACATACTTATTTAATTCGTTACAATACTAAAAACACTATTAAGTAAAACATTATTCTCTTTTATATTTACTTAATTGTGAATAATATATATGGAAAGAAAAGAAATTCTAAAATACAGTCAATTTAATTTATAAGCTATTATGTTATGTTCTAAAAAGATATTGTTGGGATTGAGTATAAGCCTTTTCATGAACGTGATCCTTAAATCAATAAGATTATCGGTACTCGAATAAACTTGAAACATCTTTTAGACATTGTTAAATATTTTACCATTTCTCTTCTAAATCAATTGAAGGAAAGAAAGGGTTGCTTATCTTTTGACATCAGCTGTGTCAGAACACCGAAATGATTTTATAACAATTATTAATTTAGAAAAGTTTTATTTGTTTGATAGTAACTTTCACATTAAATTCAATTTAATTTTTGTAACATTTAAAATAATATATAATATACTTTATAATTTGTTTAACCTGCACGACAGAAATTACAGAGAACCTTGTGTTAAGACACTCCGTCCGAGGCATTTCGTGTTGAGTATCGTGGGAGTGCGCCATGATGCACTCTAAATATAATTAAAATTATTAATAATTCGATTTTTTTATAAATATATTTACAAATATTTTCATTGTATATTTTTAATAATCTCATAATGCACAAAAAAAATCGTCTACGTCAAACGTTATCGCAAAAATATTTAACAAATATTAACATTTTCTTTTGTTTTCTTTTACTAAACACCCAAGTCACGGATCTATTTAAATGACAAAGGTATTGTAAAACAAATATCATCGATAGCAAAGAGATAGTGCGGGAGTACCTACGGATGAGGTGAATTCACACCCCACCCTCACCACTTACGCACCTACAAAAACGTAGAGCTTAGAATATACATTTTTAAAATTCAGAATTTTGTAGATATAAATTAGCAAAAGTTGAAACCGGAATGTCTTATCAGGTATTTTCTGGGGAGTCATATGTTTGACTGTGAATATATGAATATATGAATTTATATAATAATGTATTAAATGAATATAATAAATAGGTATTTGTATGTATGAACGATTTGCTCGTAGCTTTAAATAAACAAAGCTTTAATAAACGTGCCGAATATACTTTGGTAAACATATTACAAATTTCGGTAACATTATAATTATGTTATATGGATAGTATATTGTAACACCATATGAATTATTAATATCAATATATTTCAGGAAATTTAGCAATAAATATTCAAATTGATATATATTATATATTTTTGTGACAAAAGATACAATAATCTGTCATATCTAAAAACATTCACCGCCATATCCGAATCACGCTCTTCCTAAATCCAAGAGGAAAAGTCATTGGGGAAATTTGTAGGGTGCGTCGTACCGGCGAGTTTTCAGTCTCAGTGCCGTTTGTGCTCAGGACGCGAGAGGGCGCACCACGCTACTTGCCGACGTGACTTGTTGCTCAACGTGATCCGACGTGTGACTGTACATGTAAATGTGACGCGAGTGTGACATGTAGATGACACGTCGTCATGCGTCATGCATTTTGTATCACAATCTCTTCATAAGTACTCCAAAATTTTAATGATTGTAACTTTTATAACCATCATCCTACTCGCTGGACTTTTATTTAAAAACAAACTGAAATATACCGCCATAAATGTTATCCACGATCCACAGTATATTGAATACAAGTCTATGATTAATGCGACTACGGCGGAACCGAGGAAAACGAGAAGAAAAGAATACCTGTACCGTCTTTTAACAAATACGACCCGTTCGCTCATACAAATGGAAATAAAAGCTAGGAGACTACAAGAAAATATGCGAAGGATTAAGGAGAAGACTTCAGATTTATTGTGGAAGAATAAGGACAAAGCGTTATGGCATATATTATTTAAAAATATAAGCAGGCATATAACAATTCGACACGAATTCCATCAACATTCCAGCTTGCGGCGAATACTGCAGGACACTAAAACGCACGCACATAACCATAGATTAGGCCAAAAGCATTTACGCGTAAACCTAAATAGCTTACATGATTAGGCTCATTGTGTGAATATATTCTGTGCTACAATTTATATGAATTAGAAATTAAATAATGACAATACATTTTCACATACGAACTGTAGTTTGAAGACTGAATTAAATTATAAGCAGTTAAGATTTTGGAACGCGTATACGGCACATCCATCTCTCTTAATCTCGCTTGTATAGTAACATATACTAACAGTAACATAACCATTACATAGTCAATATTTCTTACAAATAAACATTTTGAACACAGTGTTAGTGTATTGTAGTTAATGTAAGTTAAAACGACAATGTATGAGTTGTGATGGAAGGAAATGTAAATAAATTTTCCAATATTTTTTTATTTAAATTTTAAACTATATTTATTTTATCGATTTACTTCAATCGATGACTTTTAATCGATTTTTTTAGGAATATTATTTTATTTTTGTATATTTATTGCATAATTATCTTCATTTATTTTTAGCAATAGAATAAATGTATATCATTAAATATATATTGTAGCTTTACAAGTTGTGGGAGCAAGAATCAGTCAAAATTTTTAGAATTTATAAATTCATTTTTGCGTGTAAATAACCTCACAAAATTTAAAACATATATATATATATATATATTATCTGTGAACATATGAGAATAAAATAAATAATCTGTATTACATTTCCCACCATAAAACACTTGACGTAAGTGTTACTGAGTTGGCTAACTGTCATTTGTCATGTAGATTGTAAACATTAAACAAGTCAGTTCAGTTATTACGTTGTTTTTACCAAATCAACTAAAATGTCATGTTGTAAGTATTTCATTTGTATAAGAACTCGTTTATACTAGTTTCATTTTTATTTAATCGGTATTTTTATTATATTTATCAAAAGTCGGTATAAATATTTTCTTAGATTTATTACTTGTAATTTTCTTTAAAGGAATGTACCTTATAAGAAATACATATATGTAAAGTAGTACAGTGTTTCTTATTGATTTTTTTACCCTATGTAAATTATTATACCAAATAATCTCAGCGATTAATGAATTTAAAAGTAGCATTTCTTTCTTTGAACTTTGATCTAAACCTTTTCTAAATCAATAATTGTTCTGCTAATCTATAATAAATTTATATATAATTAAATTATTCGAATTAAATTAACTCCGGTAATTAGGTTCTCTCTGATTTTAAGTAAAAATTTAGCTTTCATTCCTTTTACACGTAATGGTAGTTGAAATATATAGACTGAAATTATGACTTATTTCTAAAGTGGTCGTTAAAATAAATGTTATCTATAGTCCTCTAAACAAAGCGACGGATTTTGCACATTACAAATTATGCATGCACGTATATCAAGTTCAGATATGTTACTAATACCAAATGGTTGGCTTATTTCGTATATCACTTTCAATGTAGATTGCAAGAAAATAAAGGTACTTTGTATATTTCATCTTTTCTCACTTTGAGTCGACGGGCGCTGACGGAGTAAACAGGGGGAGCCTGGTGATATATGATTTCATTTTCCGCTTAACGTCTATATTGAGACAATACTTCCACGTGGCGCTCTTAAATTTTACTTATCGTAGATACGAAATGTAGACGTGAAATGAATCTGCGTCATCTGTTAAAGAACGTAATGCTAGTAAAACATATATAGATGTTTTTTTAAATACATTTTAAAAAAACTTCTTTTCTTATCAGTTATGTAAACATAATGAAGTAATGTTTATTATAGATATGACAAGTAATGTTATATGCTAACTAAAGTTTGAATTACTTGCCAACACGGTGTCCATACCAATACGGCTTCTTGTTTTTAGCCTCACGCTTTTATCCCGCATAGCAGGGTAGACAGAAGTACCTAGTGTTAAGACACTATTATTTGCTTTCTACCGACTCACAACTGAGTCATTGTGTGTTGAGTAGTGGAACTCAACGCCGCACTTTTCTTACCAAAGAGAGCCGCGGGAACCGAACCCACAACCGATCGCGTTTACAGTCCGACGATGTCCCTTGGCTTTTTTGTATATAAATATTTAAGAAAAACTCTTATCCTTGTTTATATAATTATATACAATCTAAAGCATACATATGCAGTAAAAAAATGACGAGTTCACCGACGAAAGCATAACATTTACATTTTAAATTTTTTTTTAAACGATTGTTGTAATCTTGAATAAACATAAATATCCGTCACTCAATAACAAAGTGTAAGTACGACAAAATATAAAAGTACGACGGTTTCGATAGTGGTTATCATTTATTTTATTATTATTAGAGCGTGAAAAATACTATCGTCGTTTAAACTTTGCCCTTTAGTAGTACATTAAAATTTTAATATCATATAATAAACAAACACGTTTAAAAGCAATTTTTGGTGTACCTGGTTACCCTGGCATAGATATTGTACTCATGCTGTAAAAGTTTTGTATTGTCATTGAATGAAACATGTGACATTTTTTGTAAGGTAAGAAGTAAGTCTCATTAGATTTACAATTTATCCCTCAAAGCAGGGTCTGTCAGAGACAACCTAGAGTCAAGACACTCCATTGACTGCTTACCACCCGAATTCAAAATATTGCATGTTGATTGGTTAACTCAACGACACACGAAAAACATCGAGTTAAACATTAACGAATTAAAAATAATTTTTAAACACAAAACATCCCCAGGTGGGAATCAAACTCAGTTTCAGTCGAACCTTGTTCTTCTTCAACGCGGTCTAAATATCGTTGTGATATTTTGTTATGTTGATGGATTGATTGATAGATTGTCGACTCAGTTGTATAACGTCCACTGTTGGACTCCCTCTTCCTTCCTACTTCAGCTACTTGGACTACGGTCGCCATCGATGTTGACCAGATTATCGGTCTACCTGGTAGTAGACCTGACTGAAATGAGTGACAACCTCAAATCTCTTCTTGCAATTAGGTACGATTAGACTTCTAGTTTTGTACTAGGACTAACATAGTGGCATGTATATAATACCTTAGATAGATGTGTAGATTGCTTAAAGTAATAAAAGCATATATATATAAGTAATGTTTGAGGATATCATATGGTACGTATTTAGGTAGAAGTAACTCATTACTACAACCTAGTATCAGCCTTACTTCACCGCACCTTGCTGTTGCTGTTTGGATGTAAAAATATTTAATGCGATGTGTGACATAATTTATTAATCGTGCTAATAATTTTATTATGTTTTACATATATTTAGTTGTTTAACATTATTTTAGGTGCTTTTGAACTAATATTCTATAAGTATTTTAGTATTCTTTGTTAGTATTTAAATGGTGAAAAAGAATCATTTTAATTTCCTTGTACAAGAGAAATATGGGTGAATGAAAAAGGCATTTGAAGAAAATTATTCTCGTTTCATACGCGCCTCACACATTGCCTTCCGTACGCTTATAATATTGTGTGTTGCCTAAAAAATGGCTTACCCTACAAAACACTTTTAAAGTGCCTTTACTTAACTTTTATACTTAAAGACTTACACAAATAGGCATTATTTAACTATATGCTGTATCAATGTATCAAAAAATTTATGTGTAAAACTTAGTATAAACCATTTCAAATACATAGATTGTTAGCTTCGCTTTTTTCTACTCAGAAAAGAAAATCAGAGAGTACCATGTGTCAAAACGCTACGGTCTATACTTTCTAATGATGGAACTCAACATTGCGTTTTGACTTAAGATCTTTCCAACAAGTAAGAACCGAACCCATAACTAATCGCATTTGTAATCAAACGCTGAAAAATATATAGGTACAACTGACAAAATAAATAACATACTGTATGTTTTTGTTTTTTCAGCTGCACGCTTTTATCTGACATTGCATCTGACCTTTTCACCAAATTGAGTGTTGAGTGTCACAAGTTGAGTGGTGTTACTTAAGCCGCGCTTTTTTTACCAAAACTGAGGAAATGAAAACAATTTTAATATGATTATATTATTTCTCCAAGCGGAAATTGAACATACAACCGATTGAGTTTACTGTCAGACGCTGTCTCACTGCACCACGACCTTTCTCAGCGTATGCTATATCTATTTAGTAAATATACAAGATGTTCTAAAATAAATTCTATATAATTCTGTAAGCAATTGTGCTTCTCGGGATTATGCAGAACAAAGCTTAATTTATATGCATATATTAGGTACCTGACGTGATTACTAAGTCGCGAGGAGCTAGTGTCCCTCATTGTCGTACTAACACATCCCATGCTGTATTTAAGCTGCTTTGTAGTAGAAACAAATGATAATGTATAATTTCATTGTGAATATTCATGGGTGTTATATTATCAAGAAATAAGTGAAATATTTTATTAAAGTGTACTAAAATGTTTCATAAATAAAGAATAATAAAAGTTTTTCATATATATTTTTGAATTTCAACCATTTCATTTACGCTTCTACGATATCGTCAAATTTCTTTATTGACATTGAATGGGGAAATGTTAAGCTCAAGTTGTGAAATGAAAATAAATAACATCAACCTTCTTCTGATAGGCTTTCATCGAAGTTTTTAATGAAAATAGACTTAAATCAATTTATTTAAGTCACAATATTTTGTTTTGAAAATAAAAATTTAAGCAATTGCAAACCTTGCACATACTGTACATGCAGGTTACATGTTTGATTCCTGTTGGAAAAATGATAACATTTCAAGTATTTTAAGCTCCTCGATACTTGTAGAAATGCGGTGTTAGGTTTCGGCATAGAAAATATCAAATTAAATACCGGTATGTTCTTCTCACTTCGCAATAATTTTAACATGTTGGATTTGTTTTTAAACGCAATTTATCATAGTTCAAGCATATATTATTAAAATATATATTTACTATACACATACAGCCTTGTGCATTTTTCACGTTAAAGTTAATTAAAACATAGCAGTAGATATGATGTTCCTTAAATTGGATTTGTGTCACGTCTAGACTACAGAACATATCTGCTTTTTATCATATCACTTATTCCTTATACTCGACAAAGCACTAATTAAATGTTGTCATTTTAATTAATATAATTAAATAATTAAATTCTATCAAAATTTAATTTAATGTAACCTACAAACTACGTGCAATAAAAAAAATAAAAATATATATTGAATAAAATTTCCTTAAAGCCTAAAATTGATTCCAACTGTTAATATTATATTACTTAAACAACAAAACCCTTTACTAAAACAAGTTTCATATTAAAATTCCCACTTCTCACATTTGGCTAACAATAATAATTTATTTTCCGCAGGTAAACTTGGGCCGGGATACGCATCCCCACTTGACGCATTTAGGAACGGCCCTAGGGAGGGGTTACTTTACGTTGTGTGCGTTCAACCAGACCAGAGCAAGCAGGACTACCTAGCTACAGTCGATGTTGATCCAAATTCACCCACGTACAGCCAGGTTTTGAAATTTTGCTTGTATTGAATTTAAAAATTGGCATCTATGTAATTTTATATGTAATGTCTTTAGGTTTCTTATATAGTAATAAGTTATAAGTTTCAATATTTATGTACTATAGTGAAAAAGTGAAGATTTTTGTCCTGTACAACAGGATAGACCAGAAGTAACTAGTATTAAGACACTTCGTACTCCACTATCCGCCGAACTCGAGACATTGTTTGTTAAGTGGCGGAACTCAACGCCGCGCTTTTTCTTAGCAATTTAAGGGAATAAAAATATTTTTTAATATAATCATTCCCCCGAGTGGGAATCGAACACATGCGCCGTGATCATCCTGAGTGAAAATTATAAAATATGCATATAAAGAATTTGATGCGTTTGGCGCTTCGTTCTCTCTGATAACATGAAAATAAAAAATAACTTGGTGACATCGGTTCACATTGTTTTACTTTATTTTATTTAATTCAAAACTTATAGATATAAGATTTTACATATTCACGACTCAAAATAAAATACAACTGAAATATCTTAGATAAATCTTAAGAATTGAAGGCGATATTGAACGCGAACAGATATATTTGAGCTTAAGCTGAGAGACCGAGTATTTCTATTCAAACCTGTCCAAACGTCGATAGAGTAGACAAACATTTGTTCTGAACAATTGACTGGACCGTCCCCTGAATGAAAACTGGATTTTCAACTTGAACTAACGTCCATGCATATCCGCAGATGGACATAAAAAAATGAAATGGACATGAAAAGAAATTTGCATATCCTACTTTCATTATTAGAGATTTTATAGCTCTTGTTAGACTAAATGCGGTTTAAGGTTTTGCAAGCTGAGTGAGTTTCATATCATACTCATGTTTCTATTCGAACTATATATATTTATATAGGTACATATTTTCATATTATTATGTGATGTTATATTATGCGATTGGTTCTGGATTCTATTCGAAATCGGATGTATAATATAATCATATTTAAATTATTTTTAGTTTTCCTCTCTAGAAAAATAAAACAGCGTTGAGCTCCGTTATTTAATACGCAATGTCTCGAACTCGATATTATATTATATGTATACATGTGTTGGATGGATGGAAAAGCGTAAATTGAAGAATATATTGACACATATTTACTATTTTTAAAGTGTTATGAAAAAACGTATAAAATTTGACGCAGCGGGATTCGAACACGCGCCTCTTGGATACCGTCCAAGTCTTGGGCGGTATCCAAGAGGCGCGGGTTCGAATCCCGCTGCGTTCAAAAAACAAAATTTTATACGTTTTTTCAAAAATATTTACACATATTACCAACTGACTCACTGAATGATCTTAGAAAACAAGAAAATAGCAATCATTTTATAATCAATGTAAAATACAACTAACTAACATACTAAAGATGCAATAGTAAGAACAAAGAAGAAAATGAAAATACCGGGAGCTAAATTAGCTGGGATATTAGCAAATAAAATTGTACGAACTCCCGCTTAGTCCGGAGCGATGTCGCAGGCAATAACGCTCCGATAATCCAAAAGGATTTTAGGGCACTGCCAGGAAAGTATCATGTGCTGTGTGCATCTCGTACCGAACTAAATTAACAAGAGGAATGCAATATATTTCAACTTGCAATTCGTTTTGTGCAATTTAATTTGGATTTCTATCATACACTTGTAAACTATTAAAACAATGTCGTAAATGTAATAAACGTTTTTTTACATTTGAATATTTTATAGATTTAAATATAAGTTTAATATTAAAGACAATGAATAGGTAAGTAGGTAATTCTGACAGGCATAGCGACAACAAATTTAGTTAATGTATAAACAGCGCTACAATTTCACGTGGTTATTACCAGTTCAAATTGAGCACATCCCTTTGTTTATTCGTTAGGGTTTCCATATACGAATCTGCTATATGTGTGCATACATACGAGTATATTACACATGCCGTCTAGCATAATGATAATGTAATGAAAATTTAATTATTTAAGTATAATATTCATAACATCACTTTAATTAGTACATACTAATTATAACATTATAAGCAGCTTCACGCTTTATTTAAATATGAGAGTAGTCAGAGTAAAACCTTGAGTCCAGACGGAAATCGATACCTTTGTCTCACTAGAGAGGAGTTAATAAAAAAACACTTTTTTGCTTCACGTTCATATCTCACCTAACAAAGTAAACACTTCGTATTCCGCTTTCCTCCGCATACGAGACATGTTGAGTGGCGGAACTCAATACCGCGCTTTGTCCTTTAAGATATGAAATAAATCTATTTTGGCATATACCTACGCCTTTTTAGGCCCAATGGAAAATATGATACCCTCTGACTTATTATTATAAGTTATCACATATAATAATATACAGATATCTCTGTAGATTTAAATCTTTGTAGATATTGGATTTAAAATTCTACAAAGTAATTGTATGATACATTAAATTTCATAGTTAAATTATATTTTTGTTTAAGGTTATTCATAGAACGTACACAGGCAGTTTAGGGAATGAGCTTCACCATAGTGGGTGGAATGTGTGTTCTAGTTGCCACGACAATCCTGAGCTCAAAAGAAACCTACTTATATTGCCTAGCTTACACTCCTGCAATGTTTTCGTTATTGATGTTGGTACAAATCCTCGAAAACCAGAACTATATAAGGTAATTTATATTTTTATTTATATTTAGGCTTTAAATATATAAAAAAATGTAAGAGTGATTTTAAATATAATAAAAAATAATATGTTCTTGTTATTTATTTATTTCTTGTTATTTAGTAACAACAAAAATGTATAACATTTTTGTTGTTACTAAAATAATGTTTTTAATTTTTATCGTACACTAGAGCTTTTGAATAAAAAAATCTACTGTTAAAACTCAATACTCAAATTTACTATTTCAGCATATAAATAGTTACTTTAATATATATATTTTTGTACATGTAATAAATTAAATGTATATTTCATTTCACAATACAGTACCTATATTCTAAGTAAATATCTTATCGACTTACTTTATGCGCGTTGTTCCGTGTATAAGAATATTTCATAATAACTTTACTTACCAAGCTAAGTTTGAGTTACTAAAACGTTGAATGGCCATGAAAAATGTAAAGAAATCGTTCTTTCCAAAGTTATAAACTCGCAGGCGTTAGTGTCGCGGACATGAGTTGGATCTTGTTTGCGCGAAACTCGTAAAACTGAATTTTTATGTCAACGGTTCGGTTAAAGTTTTTTAATTTCCTCTTATTTTGGTTCCGATAAAAATGGGGTCGCTGCTTAAATTTTGTATATACGTAATAGTAGCGGAACTCCATAGATGTATTATGTATTTTCTGGTTAAAATCACAATTTAGGTAGACAGGAGCTATTATCGTTAATTCCAATGGTTGAACACTTGAACAGTGTCGAATTATTGCAAGCTATTTATTACACTGTATAGTATACGCTAATTAAACCATTACATTGCAATATTCACCAGTTCTATAATAGCCAATAGATCTAATATGTCAATTAATTATCTAGATATTACTAACTCCCCGATAATTTCAACTATGCAGCAAATGTTCGAAGCTCTTCTCTGCGTTCGGTCAATCACTGCCCAACTCGACTATAATAATTATTTCCCTGCGAATATCACGTAGCTCTGTGACATTAGATAGTAGGTACCCAAAATTTAAGTGACTTTACGGAAATTAAGGTATGATTCTAAGATTGTAAATATACGAGTAACTAGATTTAAACTTTAAATATGCTGTTAAAATTGTTTTATATTTTTGTTATTTTACGGATTTTGCTCATCTGAAGTGTTTAAAATTAACTGACTAACTAACTGAATATAATATATGCAAAAAGGTACGTAAATAAGTCTTTGTTATTTTAATTTTCATTAGTGGTTCGTCCACTATATCCAAGGTGAACTTGTTTCTTTAATATAAAATGTAGTGTTTTTAATGGTTTAGACAACTCGAAGTACCGACTATTTTAGTCGTAGTTTATATAAAATTTTAGTGAGGTAAATGTAAATATATTCTTATAAATAATGTTGTCGAACATCTTCGAACATTTGATGTTGTTTGTGTTGAAAATAAAAGATATCTAGTTATGTTGGTTCATGGAATGAGAACCGTACACGTTAACGCTTGATTAGCGTTAGTCGATCGGTCGTTTGAGAAGTTTAAGTTTAATTTTAACAACATGAAATTCTGCTATAACTTTTATTTAATTATAACTTTTATTACTTTTAAAAAGCCCACTCGCACTTTCCTAAACTTATCTATCATAATAATATTAGTAAACAAATGCTTATATCATACACAATCGAACGAAATATATAGCTTATTAATAATTATACTTAACTATACAATTATGATGAATAATACATTTTTGTGAACAATAAAATCATTAGTCATTGTACAAGAGCCTGTCTGGACCCTTGTCGAATGTTCACATCCCGAAAACCTCATTACCAGGTAATCGACGGTTCTGAGATGAGGTCATTCAACTGCACTTTCCCGCACACTGCCCACTGCCTTGCTAGCGGGGAAATCATGATTTCAACTATGGGTGACGAAAATGAAAACGGAAAAGGGGATTTTGTGCTCATCGATTCGAAAACTTTGAAAGTGACAGGTAAGTGAGTTATTCAAGCAGATGTAGCATATTGAAGACTTACATTTAATTACTAACCATAACATATTTTTACAACCTTTCTTGATAAATATGAACAAATAAATACAAATAAAGTATTTTTAATTTATTTGTTAAAATATTTTTGTCTACAGAATCTCTTTAAATTGAAATACATTTATTATTTATAAAGCGATTGAATTAAAACAAACATTAAATATTAAAGCCTGGCTTAAGAATATTGCCAAGTTACAATAGTGAAACTGGATTTAAAACGGTTAAGCCGTTTTTGAGATTAGCGTGTACAATCGCACATACAAACAAAATAAAAAATGAAAAGATCTATTACTAATGATTAGTTACATTTTTAAATGATACTATTTAAAACGGATTAATCGCGCATATTTTGGTGTTGGAAAATACATTTTTGGAAACCTGACATTTCCGAAAAAACAGTAGTCTGTGGTCGTAGTCTACCTGTGACCACGGACTACTGTAAAAATGCAACTAAATCTTTGATTTTCGCAACTATTACACATTTTCGAACACTTTATTACACACTTTACGGTAGTCCGTGGTCACAGGTAGACTATGACCACGGTCTACTGTAAAATGTGCGTTATTATAATACAGTAAAGTTTTTAGGTTCATGGACGAAAGGAAAGCCAGCGAAATTCGGTTATGACTTTTGGTATCAGCCCTACCACGACGTCATGATTGCTTCTGAGTGGGGAACACCAAAGTTCTATAAATCGTAAGTTATTTACTGACTCTAATAAAACCGTTGACGTAGGAAATATACTTGCATTAACATCGTGTATGTTATTTTATACTAAAGTATTTGTATTTGTCAAAAAACTTATACTTGTTTAAATGTAATTTTATAATAATTATTAATTACGCTTTATCTGCATATCAACTTCTATTATGTAATTTAAGTAAAAAAAATGATACGATAACCTAAACTCATGTTGTTATCATTATGTTTAATTCTTAAGTACTATATGATATTTCAATATAAAAAATATGATTATAATAATAAAACAATAACTCTCTATATCAAATCTGAAGAGGCTTTCATGCAGCTGACATCCCAAATCTTGAAAGATATGGTACTTCACTGAATGTCTACAAATGGTCCACACGCGAATTAGAACAAGTCATAGATTTAGGAAGCGAGGGTTGTGCGCCCCTTGAGATCAGATTTCTCCATGATCCTAAATCCGGCGTAGGATTTGTTGGGTGCGCTGTCGAGGCTAACGTATACAGGTAGGAGATTTGAATATATTTACTTAGCAACCCAAATTTATTACACCGTATATTTAAGAGATAACGCGGTTATAAACTGTTATTTCATTTTAGATTTTATAAATCTGATGAATCTGGCAAGTGGGTAGCGGACAAAGTTATTGATGTTCCAGCGAAAACTGTATTGAAAGATGGTGTTGAGAGCGAAATAAATGGTATTGTGCAACTCTATTTATTATTTGAACAACTAGTAATCAATTTTTCTACGTTTTATGACATTTATTTTAACATTGTGTATTTTAATTTCTTATCACGATTAGATTATTGATCAGTGACTAGCAAGTCAATTTTATAGTTGATATGGCTTTCAAAATTACCATAATGAATTTCTTACTTAAATATTAACTAAATAGTAGACAATTAGGTACTTATGGAAAAAGCACACATATTTATAATTCATAATACAATTTGAATTAATTAATTTAATTTATATTCAGCAGCTGAGATTTCATATAATAACGAAGTCGTAAATCATTTTAATGTCGTATTGCATTATGTAAACTAAGAAATAAAGTAGAAAAATATAACGTATCTTTTTCCATTCGGACTGTTTACGTCTACGAAATGTTTTTTTGTAATTTCATAATCTTGACACTTTTCTGACTTCAGATTAACATGACAATTCCATTAACCTTTTTAGGTCTAATATCTGACATTCTTTTGTCACTGGACGATAAATATTTATACTTTTCTTGTTGGCTTCATGGTGATGTTAGACAATATGATGTAACTGACCCAAGTAATCCGAAATTGACAGCAAAAGTTCAATTAGGGGGACAAATTGCGAGTTATGGCCTCAAAGTAATAGAAGACAAAGAAGATGAGGTATGTATATGAATTACAATGTTTTATTATCTCGAAATTTTGATATATTACCGGAAATATTTGAAAATTAATTCCTAGAAAGAGAGTGGTTGCGGTGCAGTTGGACAGTGTCTGACTGTAAATGCGATGGATTTTCGGTTTGATTCTGAAATTATGTTCATTTCGCTCTAGTAAGACAACTTGGCGTTTAATTCTACCACTCAACACGCAAATTCGGTGGAAAGCAAACAATCTGCTATACGGTATGAAGAATAATAAGAATTCCTAGGAAATGAAGAAATGAATTATAAAAAAAATAAATTCAATAATTTTTCTTTTAAACAGTTCATATATTATCCACTTATCAATGTCTTATGAATTTCCAGTAACATAGAAATAAAACATATTTTAAAATTAAAGTGAACACATTTTAATTTTTAAATATATTTCTTACGACTGCTATGAAAATATAAAACTACTTCTACTCGTTGTTTATTAGGAAAATAACTTCTACTGTACTCATTGTTCCTTTTGTCTAACACTTCGTAGTTCAAATTAACGCCACATGACTAAACATAATTACCGTTTCGCTGTATCATTCATTCCGAGTTCAGCTTTTGTTTTTTAAATTACTTTCAACCTCTAAATGCTTCAACCAGCATACTAATAGATAAGGTTCTTCGTGCGTTAAATATTGGGTATAATTATTTCATACATAAACTATACTTCTCGTTTTTATCCCTATACCAGGTTATTATACTGTTATTCTACACTTTGTATTCTGCTTAGCACTACGCCGTCCCACTACGCCGGGACCACATACGCCGCATTGATTTACTATTACATTAATTATTTTCTTCAGATTGTCATTTTTAAATTCGTTATATATTTTGTATGGTATTTTTACATGTATAGAAACAATCTTTATTTAAATTTTGTTTAAGGGGGAAATGATTAATACAGGGATATGAATAATATGATTTAATTCTTGTAACCTTTTTTTTTCGACTTTTAAAATGTACAAAAGTACATATAACTACAGTGTACAATAACTAAAGTAGTTGGACATATAGTAGGACTTTTTTGTAGACAATCTATAATACAGTAGAATTTTTTTTTGTTATATCAGACGATAGATTCTTATACCTTCTTTTTCACACCTTGATTTACATTATTGCATTTTTATTAGGAATACCTATGTTACTCAGTGAAGACTAGTAGTTTTTGCGAGAAAACGCTACAAACAGACAAATATTTCCTGTTCATAATATTAGTATAGATTATCATTTATTGAATTGTCATTATCATTTGTTCATTAATTAGCTGTTATACATTCAAAATGTTAATAAGGATTTAATAAAATATATTTACAATAGGTATATATAAAAATAGCCAGATCAGTATATGCAATACATATATACACTGTGCATATTATAATATTAAGTACGTGGTATATATTTAGTTGTTACTGAATGTATACTTGATACTAAGTGTGATTAGGTGTTGTGAATACCCGTCACTTGTCAAAATTTATAACGTCTATAACATAGCCAGCAACTATAAATATTTTTTTGGCTTCACGCTTTCTTTCCGCATAGCAGGGTACACAGAAAGTACCTAGAGTCAAAACACTCCGTACTTCGAGACATTGCGTGTTGGGTGGCAGAAATCAAAGCCACACTTGTTTTACTAGTGCGAGGATGTGAAAGTATTTTAAATATAATCACTCCCCGGAGTGAGAATCGAACCCACAACCGATCGCGTTAACAGACACTGTCACAGCGCGCCAGGACTGGTCTCAACACAAAATATTCTCAGCAATAACGAAATCATTATATAACACATTTCTAATTAATATTTTACTAGGTACCACCCGAGCTCGTGGTCTTAAAAGGGAAGCAATTACAAGGAGGCCCTCAAATGCTGCAACTGTCCCTAGATGGGAAACGTCTATACGTATCCTCGTCACTATATTCCCCGTGGGACAAACAGTTCTACCCGCAAATGGCCCAGGAGGTAATTCATCAAAAGTTTATTATAGCTTATCTTTATGTCTTGAAGAAGCAAAGCATTTTTTATATATATATATATATATATATATATATATATATATATATATAGGTATAAATATGTAATATATATGTTATGTAGTATATCTATTATATATCTGTATATTGTTCATCAACCAACCTATTTCCTCCCTTATACTTACAATGCCTTAAGAAGAGTAGAAATCGATGTTTTAGCAACAAGGTCGCCTCTTGTACAGCTTGTTTTTTTTTCATTTATTATTGTTTCTCTGGGTGTGCCTTAAAGATTATTTCTATTATTAAATATTATTATACATACTGTGTACAAGCACTTTTAAATACCAATGCATGAAAGCATAGATATACAAACACAACAATATTTGTACACTTACTTTCATCTACACTGGTTGTAAGATATTTGGTTAATGTTTCTATGCATATAGGTACATTGTAAATTAATACATACATATAATATATTAAACGGGATGTCATCTAGGGAGGCTGGATAGTAAAATTAGACGTGGACACTGTTAACGGAGGCATGAAATTGGATCCAGATTTTCTTGTCGACTTCGGAAAGGAACCAAATGGACCGGTGCTGCCGCACGAAATGAGGTAATTATATTATTTTATTGTCTACTTACAATTATACGATATTAAATCCCAACAGGTATATTATTGTAATTCATGAATCGTTTCTTTGTTAAATTCATATATAATACGAGCTGTGCCTGTGGCTTCATCTGTATTTTTTATAATTCTAAAACAAATGTAGCGTAAGTTACTATTTACGAAATCAACTACCTGCTAGTGAAAGTCTCGTTAAAACCAGTCCAGCTGTTCTAGAGATAAGCAAGAACAAACATACAAGCAGACAGATAAAAATTTTAAATAACGCTATTTTGGTATATGGACCGTGTTTACATAGGTATGCATTTAGAAAAAGTGCTAACATTATTTAGATGTATAAATTAATAAATATGTGGTTAATCTGTTTAATTTGTAATTAAGAAAATTTATTTATAACTTACTTTAATTTAATTAAATAATAAAACCTATAAGTTTTTTTTAGCTTCACGCTTCGAGATATAGCGCGTTGAGTGAATGGAATGGAACTCAACTCCGCTCTTTGTCTTACCAAAGTGAATAAGAGAAAATAATTAAATATCATCACTCTCCCGAGTGGGATGCGAACCCACAACCGATCTTGTTTACATTCAGACGCTGTCCCACAGCCCCGTGACTGGATTTACAACTTAATATTAATTAATTGTGTTTAAAATAATTTAAGTCATCTGTATTGATTTTGAAGTTTTTTTATACTTTCACAGGTACCCAGGAGGTGACTGCACATCAGATATATGGTTAGCTGAACAGTAAAACCTAGAGAATATGTTAATTATGATATAATCCACACAAATTTACTTTATTTTTTTAAATAATAAAATCAATATTAATATGTCTACCTTTATACCTATACGTTTAAATATATATGTTAACAAATCAACAAGTATCATATTTCATTCGTTCGTTTCCTATTTTTCTGTCCAATAATGATACTAGTCGTATAATATAAAGAAAACTCGACTATAATCTTTAGCAAACAATCTCAGCCTGTAGTATCTCTATTTATAGAAGACTATATAAAATACACCGGTTACGTTGTCAACTAGAAAACCAAAATAAATAATTATAATTAATCTATACAAATAAATACAATAAGAGTTTCTGTTTGCAATAATCTGTTAAAATAGTCGTTTTAAACTAAATGTATATTAATGTATAAACATGGTCCATATAATAATTTTTTTTTTCTAACCATTGTCTACTTCCTACTTGTTCCATTTAATAACTAGAGCGGCTGTACCGATTTTGAAGTGACTTCACTGGCACATAAGAGACGTAATAAGGAATAAGTTAGTCTATTGTCGTTTTGAATTATAAAATAAATACACGTTACATTGGACGCAAACATTGAATAAATATTTTTGAGTATGTCAAAGATAATATTGAAATATCAAAGTTATCGTAATGCATGCATTATTAAATACTTAAAAGGTAAGCAAGTCTATACAAAATATTGGTGTGAATTATTCAGTTCATTCATTTGTAGCGAAGGGTTGAACAACCCCTGTCCTGCACGTAATGAACATTTTCCGTCAGTCCTTACTAAGAAATTTTATTGAATTATTAAAATAAGATACAGCAAATATATGAATTCACTACAATTTAAATGAAATTTAAATAGCAAAATATTTAGAATAAAAGCTTCATGCTTTATCCCGCAAAGCACGTAATCAGAGATAACCTAGTGTCTATACTCTCCGTAAAAATTATTTTCTCGTCATCCTCCTTGTTTTTCAAAATTCCACTTCCACGATTTTAACATATTTTATTCCTGCTTGTAGGGCAATATCAATCAGCGAATCCATTGTTAATATTGCATAACATATTGTATAAGGACATATATCTCAACGATACGGCCGTTTTTAAGTTTAATATATTATTTCATAAAATATAAATAGTGAGGCCGATCGTGGCGCAGTGGGACAGCGCCCGACTGTAAATGCGATCGGTTGTGCATTCGATCCCCACTCAGGAGAGTGATTATATTTAAATTATTTTCACTTCCTCGATCTGGTAAGACAAAATGTGGTGTTGAGTTCCACCATTCAACACGCAATGTCTCGAATTCGGTGAAAAGCGAATTACGGAGTTTCATGACACTAGGTACTTCCTGTCTACCATGCTACGCTCACTAAAATTTAATAAATTGCACCTGACCATAGCCAGCAAATGAAGAAATCAAACCCATGACCAATCGAGTTCACAGCCAGATGGCCTCGATATGATTTACTTTAGACTCTATGACTTTAAATGTAAGGCAACCATCCATGTAGTACATAATTACGCTACAGTCTACATAAACATGTCATTAACTACACATGAATAATGAAAGTATAATGAATGTCATCATCTCCAAGCCTTAATATTTTGCAATATATTTTACGAGGTGTTAAAGTACGTGCTTAGATTTTTACGCGTCTTCAACGGCTTTTCTAACGTTCACCTGTGATATTAGATAAATCATCAAAGTAATAAGAATTCCATTGGTATACATACAATTTTGTAGATCTTATATTTACAATACCATCTTTATAGAAGGGAAAACATATGACCTTTGTTCATAAAGTTCATATAAAGAAACATATTTGTGGCAAATCGTATTTAAAAATTTTAAAAATGTATCAACATTTTTTTTCTGTTGAAATTGAAAGTAAAACATGTGTTTTACTAGATAAAAAATTATCTATTAGTATAAATATTACAATTACGATGAATGTACATCTTTATATTTGCGTTTCATTTGGACAGGGCTATTATTATATGCTCTCTTTTTTATCTATCTCCATCTCCGACGTACAGCAAGGAACTTACATATTTCTATTATTTACCTTTCTTTAAATAACGATCGAACCTACAACTGTTGTGCACAAACAGTGGCCCACTGAGTAACGATGTTGAGTAGATGCCGAAAATCGCAATAATACAACTGGTGAAAAAAATATAGATATTTTCAATAGTTACTTCAATTAGCAATCTAAAGAGAGCAAATACTTAGAAATGTTAAAATAATACCGGGAAAATATAATTATAATTGCCGATTTCCTTAGAAATTGAACATCTAAAATACATTTTAGTTCTAACAGCCTCTTAATCAATCAGTAAAAAACCAAAGAAATATATATATATATATATATATATATATATATATATATATTTCTTTGGTATTTTATATATATATATATATATATATATATATATATATATATATATATATATATATATAAATAATCATTTATTTTTTGATAATTAATAACTATGCTTCTTAGCGTAATTTTTTATCCAATATCCGTCTATTGAGATTGTGAGTGGCTTGTAGTTGCAAATATTTCCCCGTATAAGCTTTCAATTCGATTATAGCTAAGTCAGCTCGATTTTAAAATATCTTTATCTTTAGGCTTACTTTTATACTCGAGTGACAGCACGAAAAGGTCATTAACAAGTAAGTCCCAGATTAAAGGGATAATGATGGTCATTTAACTACACTTTCCCGTCCGTGACTCTCATAGGTAAATATAAACGATAATCGATACTTTAGATCGTTAAATGAATATTTGCTTAATTTATTTATAAGTCGACTTCTTAGTTGCTAAATATTTTAGTCATTTCCAATAATCCATACAAAATATACGTACAATCTGAAAATTTCACTATATCTAATAAACGCGATCATATCATAATATTTGTCTTACCCGACCGAAGAATTAAAAATATTTTTAATATCGTCATTCCCTCAAGTGGGAACCGAATTTACAACCGATGGTATTTACTACCAGTTGTTGTCCCGTTGTGCCATGACCCTCCAAATTAGTAGAAAGTAGTCTCTCGAAACTAGACTACTTCCTGTCTACCGTGCTATACGGAATAAAAGCGTGAAGCTATTAAAATATAGAAAAAAAAATATTTGAAAAATACCAAAGAGAGAGAAAGATTTTTTTATAGGACAGGCAAGGCAAACGAGCGTCCGAGTCATGTGATGGTAAGGGATCACCGCCGCCCACGGCCCCGTGTAACACCAGAGGTGCTACAGAAGCGTTGCCGGCCTTTAAGGGGAATAAGCGCACTTTTTGAAGATGTTTATGTCGTAACGATCTGGAAATACTGCCGCAATTCCGTAGGCCATTCCACAGTTGTGTGACACGTGGAAGGAAATTCCTACAAAACCGCACAATAGTAGAACGCCACGTATCCAGATGGTAGGGATGGTATTTTAGTCCATTACTTACTGTGCGGTTGGAAAATTCAGCGGTAGGAACTAGGTGATACAGTTCTCCAGAACACTCCCCGTGATATATGCGATGGAGAACGCATAACGATGAAACGTCCCTACGCAGCGCCAAAGTATCAAGCCTGTCACAGATTATTGGGTCACCAAGGATCCGAATGGCTCTCCAGTACAGAGATGAGAACAGTACTCCATATGAGGCAGAACCTGGGCCCTATAAATCGCCAAACGGTGTTGAGGCGTGAAGTATCGTCTCGCTCTGCCGATGACACCAAGTTTTTTGGAGGCTAACTTGGCCTTGCTTTCCAGATAATCGCGATACTGGCAGTCGCTCGAAACGCTAAGGCCCAATATATTGATATTGGGCGTGGCTCTAAGGGTGTTCTCGAAAACTGGTGATACGACATTTTGGGTTTTTTAGTGATTAACGCGCAAACTTATGTCTTCAAGAGGTTGAACTGAATCAGGTTCCTTTCACCCCAGGAAGAGACATTCTCAAAAGATGCCTCGACGGAAGACACAAGTTTTTTTCAGCACTTGTCGGCGTTTTCCCGAGAAAGACCTGCACGGCCGGTGTAGACAGCGTCCACCGTCCTGTAGTCTCCATAACAATGAGTGCTAGGATCCTCTAATAAATCATTGATATGCAGAAGGAACAGTGTGGGGGCAACACACAGCCTTGGGGGACAGCAGCGTTCACGGGCATTAATTGAGAGCAAAAACTGTCGATCGCGATTTTTATGTTACGCCTTGGGCCTCTAGCTTCCTCACTGAGGAAGCTAGAGGCCCAATTGCATAATTTCTCGGGAAACCCATAAGATGGAAGTTTGGCAAGGAGCGCCCTTTGCCACAAATGATCGAAGGCCTTCGCCATGTCCAGACTAACTGCCAGGCCTTCTACCTTACTTTCAATAACAGCAGCCCAGCGGTGGGTATAACAGCAGCCCAGCCCAGGGTTGACTGACAATGGCGGAAACCATATTGACGGTCACTGAGCAACCGTTCATCCTCCAGATATACCAGAATTTGGCAGTTTATTATTCTCTCGATTACTTTGGAGAGCAGTCAATCTATAGTTTCATCAACAGAGACAAAAGTCAGTCAAAAAACTATTTAATATAAGAGCGATTCGTTATATTAATTAACGATCTGTATGTAATATTTTCTTGTAAAATACCGTAAAATCCAGCGAATATTACTCATTTAATATTAAATTTAGCTTTAAATGAACAAAGAGCAGTTTAAATTAATGGCACATGACTTTACACAATTGCTATTTTGCTTTATCATTCATTTCGAGTTACGCTCTTTGTTTTTAAATTACTTTTTACGTAAATCTATTACTACTTACTTTGTATGGAATATTATAAAAGTGCTTAAACAATACAATTTTTAATTAGGTATAGCTTAAAATTATCATCCGAAGTCCGTCGAGGAAAACCAAAATATGATCGCTTAGTATTGTAGCTATCATCAGAATCAAAATCAAAATGTTCATTATCCAAATAGCTGATTTACAAGCACTTTCGAATCGGCAATCAACATAAGTGTCAGTATTGTCAGTTCTACAGGAAACCTTCACCGGAAGGCAGTTATGTTGAGAAGAGTCGGCATGAAACTCAACAGTTGCTCTTTTCAAATATAGGCTTACAATGGGTTCATGACAATAATTATCTTTCTGATTGGGCATCAAGTGCATTTAGTTCTCCACACTAACATGAGAATAATAATTATTTATAGAATAACATATTTTTTAATAAAGCATTTTTAATTTTAAATAAAAATATCTCTAGCGGCAGATCTGACATTGTTTGTGGATTTTTTTTATACTTGCGAATACCTTGTATCATACATGATTTATTTAATTTAACCAACCTCATAAATACAAATATTACTTTTGTTGAAATTTGAGCCCATCATAACTGCAATTCAGTACAGTACGTCCTACGCGGTTACATAAATATTCTTTTCATTATATTGAAACAACATAGATAATAAACATTTAACGTATATTCTGACCTTGTCAGATGTTTTCAGGCATATTTGACATAACAACACACTCCCTCTTGATATTATATTTCCCGCTTCTAACGAGTTTCGTAATTTGATTCGACTGAAATATAACTTACCGGCAAACAAATAACAGGTAGACGTGACAATCGCTTGACGCTACACAGTCATTATGGCAACCGAACATGTCACACTTTTTACAATGTATGCTTCTCACAATATAAATATGTATATAGTAAATATATAGTAAGTAGTAATATATATAGTAAGTTTATAAAGGGTCCTCGTGGCGGAGTGCATCCGATTGTTTATGAGTACGATTCCGACTCCCTAATTTATGAACTATGAGCCGAGGTTTTTCATACCATAGGAAAAACCTCGGTGTTGAGTTCCGCCACTTACCATAGCTGTCTCATTATACTGATTTTAATAGGGGATAAAATAATTAAAGCAATTTAAATCTGAGCTGTAAACAAGTACTAAAATGAAGGCAAGCAGTATTGACAAGAAAAATATAAATTACTAGACAGACAAACTTTAAAAGTGTAACATGCTCTATGTGTATTAAAAAAAGCTGATGCCAAAGAAATAATTTTGATTACTTAGTTTTTTTCAAATGTGTGGTGAAAGATTTGAAAGATATCTAAGAAATTATCATGATGCAAATGGCATATGTCAAAAATATTTGTTTTTTTGTTTGTTTATACTATAATTATACTAGTATATTTAATAGTTATACTGTTTTTAGCTTTTATCTCGAATAGCGGGTAGACAAAAATTACCTAGTGTCAAGACACTCCGTACTTTACTTTCCGCCAAATTCAAGACAATGCGTATTGAGTGATAGAACTCAACTCAAAGTGCGGCCACTTTGTATAATTTTTTGGTAACTTAAGCTTAAAATGATCGTCCGTAAAATTGTAAATATTAAAATACTTTCGGCAATTGTGTAGTACATATTAATTTTATAAAAAAAATCTTAACACATTTATAATGAAATAATTTCGTCAGAATTAAGCGTTTAACGTTCCGTCATTTATAAAGGAACGATGGGGTATTTGCTTACATTTATCATTCAATTAACCAAAACATAATCACTTTGTGATGTAGCTGTCATCAAAATGAAAATATTTTTATTCAAATTTGCGATTAACAGTTACGGTAAGTAGAAAGTAAAAATATTTTAAATATAATCACTCCCCGACTGGAATCGAACCCAAAATCGATCGCGTTTACAGTCAGACGTTGTCTCACTGCGTCACGTCCGGCATTAATAATAACAGGACAGGACAGGACAGGATAAGACAAGATAAGAAAAAACAAGGGTAAGGTAAGGTAAAGTGAGTTAAAAAGCCACTCCTAAATCCCTGGACAAGGGTGCGGAGGTTCAGCCGATGGAGGACCAATAATGGCCCTCCAGATTTTACAGGCGAACGTCAACCACTGCTCCAGAGCTCAAGACTTATTGGTCCAGAGCTTGGCGCAGTGGTCAATACAGGTACAATACAGGTACAGGTAGGTCAATACAATAGTAGCGGTTGTTGCGGAGCCCTACAGTACACCAACGAAGGACAACAGGGTCGCAGACAACACCTGGGTGGTGACTATTATCACCCAGGTAGCAGCGGGCTCTCCGCCCTTTTCACGTGTCAAGAGGGGTGAGGGATGCGTCGCGGCACTTGTCGGCGACTTAGTTGTAGTGGGCGTTTATTTTTCCCCCAACCGAACTCTGACGGAGTTCGAAGAGTTCCTGATCCGCTTGGGGGAAATGGTAGATCACTATCGTCCGGCGCAGGTGTTGGTCGCAGAAGACCTGAAAATGAAATCGGACATGTGGGGCTCCGCAACGACGAGTGCGCGTGGTGCGACAATCTCGGAGTGGATAGTTAGTTGCCTCTAGTTTATCCGTCCTGAATCGGGGGACGACGAACAAATGCGTGCGAAGGCTGGGCGGGTCCATCGTGGACGTGACGTTCGCGACGCCGGCTCTAGCGCGTCACGTGAGGAACTGGCGAGTGCTGGATGATGTAGAGATCCTCTCGGACCACCTCTATATCAGATACGAGGTCTCTACACATCCGGCGGTGCCGTCAGTTCCGCGAGACCTCGCGAGAGGG
Source organism: Dryadula phaetusa (assembly GCA_032432895.1). Lineage (NCBI taxonomy): Eukaryota > Metazoa > Arthropoda > Insecta > Lepidoptera > Nymphalidae > Dryadula > Dryadula phaetusa. The sequence continues at coordinate 6,908,049 of JAOYRS010000033.1, forward strand.
CGGACCGCAGTGGCAACTATGGCGCCTCGACAGGCAATTGTTGGAGGTGACCGCGATAGTACAATCCTGGCTGCCTCAGGGCTGGGCGTCGTCGGCACAACTGCGTAACATCTGCATTGTGGCGAAACGCCAATACACGCACTATCACAGGCGCAGGGCTTACCGGTCGCAGGAGGAAGAGGACCGGTTGTGCCGTGCCTATGTCGAAGTGAAGCGCTGTAGGAGAAGATCGGTCTTATGAAAGACCAATGACTGTGGAACATCGGTTACGACTGCCAGGATGCTGCGGGGCAGCACCCTACGAGGAGTAACGGTCTTCTGCTATGCCGATGATACCCTCGTATTGGCGCAGCAGAGGACCTTTCGTCTGGGGAACTGGTAGAGCCAGCACCACAGGAGGAGATGCGGAAAGCCGCTGTGCAAGTGTGGGAGGCCCGGCTAGCAACACCATCCACCGGCCTGAGGACTATCGAGGTAGTTCGTCCGGAGTTCCACCAGTGGTTGGCGAGACGTCACGGCGTCCTGACCTAGCATGACTCAGGTCCTCACGGGGCACGGTTGCTTCGGGAGGTACTTGTGCCGTGTGGCGGGGAGGGAACCCGATACTCACTGCCACCATTGCGGCGATTGCCTCGAGGAGACGGCCTAGCCACCGGAGGAGTGTGCTGCCTGAGCGTCTTATCGCCGCACTCTGTGCGGCATCATACGGGTCAATCTCTCCCTGCCAACCACGGTGGACACCATGGTGGCTTGCGGGAGGTCCTGGGACGTGGTCAGAGCCTTCTGCGAGGCAGTTGTGCTCGCGAAGGAAGCGGCGGAACGGGAGAGGGAGGCCTCTTCCGAACTCTCCATCCGCCGCAAACGACCGGATTGCTGGAGGGCGGCACACGACCGCCGCCTTCCGCCCTAATCGGCCAGAGGGCGGTCAGCTTGGGGAAGCTGATCGCCTACTCACCTGGCCCGAGGCTCCCGCCACTGAGATAACGGAAGTTTGGGGTTCCCGGATCTCGGCTAGTGACGGTCGAGATGGAGCACCGTGAGTTTTTAGTGGGTATACGAGGCGGCCTATATCTGCCAATCCAGAGCCCCACATAACCTGTACCGAATTCCCGATTGGGAAGATATCCGTAATGCGATTTCCTTATATTAAAAAAAAATAGGTAAAGTGAGGTAAAGTGAGGTAAAGTGAGGTAAAGTGAGGTAAAGTGAGGTAAAGTGAGGTAAAGTGAGGTAAAGTGAGGTAAAGTGAGGTAAAGTGAGGTAAAGTGAGGTAAAGTGAGGTAAAGTGAGGTAAAGTGAGGTAAAGTGAGGTAAAGTGAGGTAAAGTGAGGTAAAGTGAGGTAAAGTGAGGTAAAGTGAGGTAAAGTGAGGTAAAGTGAGGTAAAGTGAGGTAAAGTGAGGTAAAGTGAGGTAAAGTGAGGTAAAGTGAGGTAAAGTGAGGTAAAGTGAGGTAAAGTGAGGTAAAGTGAGGTAAAGTGAGGTAAAGTGAGGTAAAGTGAGGTAAAGTGAGGTAAAGTGAGGTAAAGTGAGGTAAAGTGAGGTAAAGTGAGGTAAAGTGAGGTAAAGTGAGGTAAAGTGAGGTAAAGTGAGGTAAAGTGAGGTAAAGTGAGGTAAAGTGAGGTAAAGTGAGGTAAAGTGAGGTAAAGTGAGGTAAAGTGAGGTAAAGTGAGGTAAAGTGAGGTAAAGTGAGGTAAAGTGAGGTGAAGTGAGGTAAAGTGAGGTAAATTAAAGTAAAATAAAATAAAAATACATTTATTTTACGGCAAATATTGGCGAATAAATAAATATTACCATGTAAATTGTATTAATAGATCCGTCAAAATTATTTTCACATAGGTTACACAATACAACTCGATGTACGGTAACGTCACCTGCCTCCCTTAACCCACCCTACTCTACAGTACTTAAAAATATACTATTTAAATACTACTATGGCATAATTTGGACCCATTGTCGTTGTGTTCGTATGTAACTCAAGATTTTTTAGAGATTCAAAGGCAAGTGTCAAGAAATGTTAATACCTAAATTGATATAAAACTTTCAGAAGAGCTTGTGTGAGATAGATATTCCAAGAAAAAGCCCAAAATGCATCTTATTTGACTCTCTGTTATAAGTATCCTTTAGTAGGCATTATGGAAGGGAAAATAGCTTAATGGACCCTGTAACAGTAATACTTATGTACATATTGAAATATAAACATGATTTAATATTTAAATCAGATATGTCTATTAAAAGCACACATAATAATTTATATAATAATAGTCTACAATAAAATTATTATTTCATAAAAAAAAACTACTTCATAAAATGAACACATTGTGTTCGTGTAATAAAATAACTTGCAGTTGTGCATGTAATACTTGATGTCGGCGACGTCGTGCGTCGTCGGGCCGAGTCTTCCTTCACAGAAATTTTGACTTAATGTTTAAAAATTGTGTGGCATATATAGTCATCCTCCTTATGTTCTAAGATACAAACATATATGATGAGCTGAAAGACTTGAACTGCATATAAAATAAATATAATATATGGCTTTATGACGAATATTGGTACGATCTTATACAAATGAAATTCTAATAAGAATATAAATATATGTATATGGGGCGATACATATAGTGGATCTATGTGATAGAGACAAACTGTGCCATCTGACTTTTGATGTTCGACGAGCTCATAGCTTGCTGATATTCGTCGTAGGTGTCACAAACCAATACTACTGGGCGTCACTGAGGCTGATATAATTGGCTTAGGTGAACTGCTATGGCGACGTCGGTTAGTTTATCGCGTCTGGTGCTGACTTGCGTTGCGTGAGCGATGCATGTTCGGTGTTGGACGAAGATATACCTTACGACATGCGATTGTCGGGGTTCAGTGAGCTTTATAGCTTACTGATAAGTGATGTCGGTGGCACGAATTGTATCTGTACTGACGTTGTCTTACCTTGCGCATGCGATTCTGGCACGGCGTGAGGCATAGATATAATTTATTTCTATGTAATTTTACAGTCCTGGTGTGGAATTAATTGTTGTGTGACGCTTTCATTTCTCATGTATTTTGAAGTATGTCTTAGTGGCATCCTTGCGAGGAGTGCTGTACTATTATGTTACGGAATGCTATAGTAAGTAAGGGGATTAGACTGTTTGTCTAGCGTCTTGTTTGGTAATAGAACGCATAATGTGACACACGACTAAGTGTCAGTGTTCTGCAAATCTAATGCTGATGTCTAACGTCACTGACAGCGGTTGTGCGTCTGAACTGATATGCAAAATGGCAAGTAATATTGGTCTGTCAGGCCAATCAATGTATTTTGGTCTCACAAACCAATCCACCTCTTATATTAGTTTCACAAACCAATCTGCGACTTACATTGGCGTGACAAACCAATCAACGGCTTATATTGGTCTCACAAACCAATCATCATAACAAATCAATATTAAAAATAAACTATTGGAACAAATAACTAATAAATTATCGTTGGCAAAGGCATTGTAAGTATCATATACGTTAACTGTGCCATTGCGTCCTGGAGGGTTCCTTACCAAGGTTATAAGAATCACGGGCGGACGAAATTCACGGCTAACGGCGAGGCGGGCCGCTTTGACTACCTTTTCTTTCACTATGATTATCTCTAATGATTATAAGACGCTCCTCGGCTTATCCTCGGACGAGCCGTCGATGAACTCAATGATCTCAAGTTAATGAATGATATTACAAATATTAAAAACTCTATCTAATGATATCGATACTTTTTGATGACTTTCTGATGTCTAATTATAAAAATTGAATATATTGCAAAAAAGTTTCTTAACACTGTTACATCTGAATCTCTAAAAGATCTTATAGTTACTTAGAACACAATAATAAATAGGTTCGAACTACGTGACGTATCATGAGCCAAAGTGTGATTTTATAAATATAGTATTTATATATATTTAAGTGACCGACCACTGAGTGAACCCTCCGAGATGCAACGGATCATCGAACTTATGTGTTACTTACAATGCCTTTGCATAGACACCTATATGTTATTTGTAAGAATCCCTCCGTGTAAGAATCGCTCAATCTTATACATATCTCGATACTTAAAAATACTTACGATATTTCTTTACGTACTTTTTACACTTAGTTATTTAAATAATATATTATTATAATATTAATTAAATATTTGAATTAGTTTGCGAGACCAATATAAATCGTTCATTCGTATATCAGTTCGGAGCCACAGGAATGCCACAGCCTAAAACGTTCTATAAACGTAGAGCACTTGTTTGACAATATTATGTTAATATTAGTCCCGTATTTTATAATATTTATTGTTTTGTGAGGCCAATAAGCCGTGGATTGGTTTGCGATACCATAATCTGCCATCGATTGGTTTGTGAGATCATTATATATCTTAGTTTGGTTCGTTAGATCATTGTATATCGTGGATTGGTTTGTATATCGTATTGGTTTTGTATATCGTAGATTGGTATGTGAGACCATTATATATTGTACATAGGTTCGTTAGACCAATGTATGTCGTAGATTGATTTGCGAAACCATAATCTGCCATCGATTGGTTTGTGAGACCATTATATATCTTAGATTGGTTCGTTAGAGTTAGTGAGACCAATAAAGTAGGTGATACGTCTATTGGCCTGCCAGACTAATATTTCGTGCCAGTTCATATAAGTATAGATGAACAACCGCTAAGCGGCCGATTGTGTTATATTCACGCACAGCACATATATAGCAGTCGTTTGTCAAAACCAACAATTAAACTTGGCTAGGAGCCACCGACATTAGATATCAGCATTAGAATTGCCAAAAACTGGCAGTCGTATGTCACATTATAACACTCCTTGTAAAGAGATAACTACAACATACAAGACAAAATTATATTATAATTTATTGTTTTGCACCACATCATCCCCGCTCTTTATGTTAAATCCTAATGATTTAGGCCGCCTTGGTACTTTTTTTTTAATCTATGTGCTTTTTATATAAAATAATATTTGATGTTATTAATAAATTATTTGTATAAAATATATTATACTATACATACATATTTATGTATGGTACGTATCTTTACAGTACTTAGAAGAAGAAAAAATATTTAGTATTATTTAGTATTAAATGAGGCCAAATTCAATCAGTCCTTGGAAATATGCAGTTTACTAAATGATGCTTTAAATTTAAAATTCACTTAAACCTTTAAATCTCATTTACTATTAAAAAATTTTGCTCTCTCAATGCTGTGAATGTGTATTTAGTTTTTAATATTTAGATTTCCTAAAATGTATATATGATTTTTTTTAATAAATATTAATAAAAAAATTCTATTAATAAAAAACAACATGGTGACTCGGTGATAAAATGATTGGCTACATTTATTTTCGGTATGGATTCGCTTTTTTCTTAAAGTAATAAAATGGCATGCATTTTATTGATACATGTTGTAAAAATTCTGGACATCTTAAAGCTGTTGAGTGTTAAATGGCGAATATCAGTTGAGGGATTTGACCGATACCGGTCAGTCAAATTCCTCTGTTGGTCTGAAATAAAAAAATACAAAATAAACTAATTTATAGAGTATAGTTTAGTTTTTGAAAATATTTTATGACGTTGACGTTTTGAACTCTGTACCCATTAACACGATTAACCTGTTTAAAATAGTTTCATTTAAAACAAGTGAAAATCGTGAAAATCAAATACCTAACATACAATTTTTCCATACTTTGTTAGCTATATAGTCATATGAATCATGCACACAAAATGTGCTGCGATTAAACACGTACTATATACCGATCATTTCTAATCTCATTTTATGTACGCTCCGACTTTTATAAACGCGTGTGATTCTAAAAAATACGAGATAATATAACAAAGAAAAATAATATGGGAAAACATAGGGAAATATGTTGGAGATGGAGTTTGTATAAAATATACGGATATAAAAAAACCTTAAACAGCTTCGCGCTTTATATTCTTAGAATACTAAAAAACTAAAAACTACAAAATTCAAAAATCTTACTAAATAATGAACTCAATTACAAATAAAAATTCAAATATAATCTATAAAATAATAAGCAAGTATGACCAACTACAGAAAAATATTATGTCACAGAACTTCTACTGCAATGCCCGAAGTATAGTTAAGCCTGGAAAATTAGATGAAGTAAAATGTATTATTGAATGTATAGATCACATTTCAAATTTCACTTTGTATTACTAACTGAAACCTGGATAAAATCTAACCTAGAAGCCAATAGGATACAGATACCCAACTATTTTCACTATTATAACTATAGAAAATTGGGAAGAGGTGGCGGAGTGTCTATTTTTTTGCATAATAACTTGGAACATTATTATTACTACAATAATGTTCAAAGTTATACTAACGGAAATAACTACTAATGATATTGGTATCATCTACAAACCAGGTGATACGAATGTTAATCAATTCATAGATGACTTTGAAGAAGAACTCAACCAAACTCAACAAAAAGAAGGGCTATCATGTTTGGTGATTTTAATCTCAATCTATTAAATTCGAATAAAGATGTAACAAAATACAAAGCTATGCTGAGAGAATGGGGCTACATATACTGAATAAAATAGACAAAAAACTTGCAACTCGTACAATAACTACAACTAATACTATAATAGACCATATTAAAAGAAATATTAGAGATAAAATATATCACTTTACATTGACTGACTCTGCTATCTCAGATCACATGCAGATATTTCTTGGAATGAATCAGTACAAACGTGAGCCACTCAAACAAATTCAATATGAAGCTATTAAGTTCGAATCTTTACGAGAAAATGCTGGAACGTATCATTTTAACACAGTCTCTCACTCTTATATTAACCTTTATGAAGTCGGTAAAATACAAAATCTTCTACAAGGATCGGATAATTAAAATATTTTAAAAGCCATCGAATTGAGGAATAAACCATGGCGCAAACATAAAATAAACTTAAACAATAGAGAGATTGATTCTATAAGAAAGAATTTTAATTTAATATAAATAAATACAAAAGTAAGTTTAATTTTCGGTTAATATAAATAAATACTAACGTAAGTTTTATATAAAATCTTTTGCTAAATGTAAAAATAATCCTAAAAAAGTTTGGAGCTTAAATCATTCATTATCTAATAATAAAATAAATCAACCTCCACAATTAATGACCTATATGAAGATTATTACAGAGATACTTACTTAATAGATTCTTTGCCACGATTGGTTCTCTGTTGGCTGGTCAAATTCCTTTGAAATATCATAATAACACAATTTTTACCATAAGTAACCTAAGCTCATTAAAAACTTATCATCACTTGAACATTGCAGTAAAAACGAAATTACTTAAATTATTGATAAATTAGACTCAAACGTAGGCATTGGAATAGATGCAATCAGTACAAAATTGGCGAAATGCTTAAAACCATACATCGTTGAAGAACTATCGAATTGTATAAATAAATGTTTGGCTGAAGGCATTTTTCCAGATGCTCTGAAAATTGCAAAGGTTATATCTATTTACAAATCTGGTGCAAAATCTGATCCAGGTATCTCTGTTTTACCTGTAGTCTCTAAAATATTTGAAAGGATTATTATCGTCTAGATAATCATTTATCTCGAATTGAGTTTCATCATTCATCTCGAATCATTTATCTAATCTTTTTGAGCGTCAGTATGAGTTTAAAAAAATCAAGTACTATGTGTACAGTGATAGACGTAGTCACAAAAATTAGGACGAATCGATGCTAAGCATGTAGGATTAGGTATATATATAGATATGAAAAAGGCCTTCTATACTGTAAGTCACCCTATTTTATAAAAACAGTTTATTGCAATAGGTATCACTGGTACTGCTTACAAATTACTAGAATCCTACCTAACCAATCGCCAGCAAATAGTAAAAATTGATAAATACCAGAGCTCTACACATAAAATTAATTTCGGTGTACCTCAAGGGTCAATACTTGGGCCTTTAATCTACATGAACAATATAAGTGAATTATCACTTCACGGCGAGCTAACACTTTATGCAGATGACATGCATTTTTTACTTCGACCACTTCTTACAAATTATGTACGCCCAGGAATGCTTTGATATATTACAGAGATGGTTTCAATATAATCTTTTAACAATAAACATTCAATATAATATTTAAAGGCAAAAATAAAAAGTATAAAATTTTTCACCACTTTTAATTGATAATTAAGAAATCATGAAAATTAATACTGAAAAATAATTTGGTTTGACTTTAGATAGTGGTGTCTGTCACTGTCTTACATGGATGCGACATATTGAAAATATAAAATCCAAATTATTTTCTCTTCTTGGTTCATTATATGGTATCTATCGATGTCTTCCTCGTCATGTATTTTATATTACTCACTAGTTCAGTCTAATTTGATATTACCTAATAGAAATTTGGGGTGCCGCTTCAAAAAGTCATCTAAAAATTTTGCAAAGCACTCAAAATAAAATAATAAAACTCTTTTTCAACTTTAAGCCATACATAACACCATAACCAACGAAATATATAAAAAATGAAGTTTTTAAGTATACTTTTACTGTACTCATTCGTAACATTTTAGAAAATAATTTACAAACCGATTTATCTTTTCTAACGAATGAGCAGAAAGGAAATAGACCTCTTCGTAGTGCAAAGAATTACGTAGTGCAAAGAATTAGTTAATATTTACCTAAGACACGAACAAATTGTGGAAAGAGATCTATTATTTATGAAGGGGCACCAATATACAACAAAAATATCTCAGCACTTAAAAACATCTCAAAACTTAAATAAATTTAAAACCTTGTTAAAAGAACATTTTTTGACATAAATTGAAACCGGCCCTGTATCGTGTATTTTCAAATGTTACTTAATTTGAGATTTCATCATTTATCCGTAGTCGTTTTTATGAGATAGTAATAACTGCATTTAAACTATTTTAAGATACCTACTGCAACACACATGTTTCTAGTTTATTGTAATTAAAAAAATATTTATTTGTCTAGCTATATAACGTTCACAAAATTTAGAATTATTTAATTTAAAAATATGTATTCCAATGCATAGAAATTGTAAATTTCTTTTGTGTAAATAAATTTCTTTGACCATAGTTATAGGATGTTAGGCAGTGAGACATAGCGTGAAGGCACTCTGTTGTCCGAATGCTCTGTACTCTACGAAGTAACGCTTCGGTCCTGCCATAAGGTCTTGTCCACTCTCATTTAACTACTTATACAAACGTACATGCTTTATGGGTATTTCATCCATTTTTGAAAAATGTCTTAGTTTAATTCTAAGTTCGTTCGTAAGTTCGTGGTATCACTATTAAATTACATTTGTAGAAAAGCCTTAAATATATATATTTAAATTTTTTAAACATATGAAGCCTATGATATGTAGCGACGTCGATTGGCTTTGTACAAAACGCAAAAAGAACAAGGATTTTTTAAAGATTTATAGGATATTCAATTTTAAAAAGGAATACTAACATTTTCAGATTGCTTATATGCTATTATATCTCAATTGTACAATGAAAAAGTTAGTCTTAATTCGACTAAAACACCCCATTGAATGAGTCCTAATTGGTGACTACCAACAAAAGACTTTTTGTTAATGTAAATAATTACTTTTACCTATTTTTTTAATAGATAGCTCTCTTAGTTTGTCGTTTAGTGTATATAAATACAGCAGACTGTAAGGCACAAATTACGAATTTGAGCCTTAAATAAACTGTACATTAGTATCACTTAATAATTATAATTTAGGCTTAAAACATATATTCTTACACTTAAATTTATTTCATCGTACAAACCGAAGTGATATTCCCACAAGCCTATTGCAATTCAAACATGAGCTCAATATGAGCTGAACCATTTGAATTTCAACAGCTATGCAAATTAGACCCGATCTCAAAACTGACTGAGATATTATTTGCTTCACTAAATGACGATCTTTTTAAGAATAAATATAATATAAATTGAAAACTGAAAAGAAAATAGAAACTGTTCAATTTTATTTATGTTAAATTTTATTTACTGCACTACTGCACTACACGGGCGTGCGTGCGTGCGTGAGTGCGTGCTTGCGTGCGTGCATGGGTGCGTGTGTGCGTGCATGTATATATAACATTTGTCATTTTCTACTACTATGCCCCGACCCCGAGATTTCTCCTAACTGCGGCCTCTGCGAGACGCAGGGACACCCCGCGAACTATCGCAGCTGCGTCCGCGCCCCGCGTAGGCGCATCGGTAAAGGAGGCTACCGGAAGAGGACTACCTCTGTCGCCCGACGGAGCTACCGTAGGAGTCTTCAACTCCTAAGGTATTTTCACCGGCTCCACCTGCAAAGGTGAACGCGTGGTTCAAGCCCACGCCACCTCCAGCCGTGGCACGTTTTGTGGTGCCGGCAGCGGCTCGTGCACCGACGGCCCCGCGGCCTTCTCTGCACCCACAACCCCCTCAGGGTAGTCCCGTTAGCGACTTTTCACTCGTGATGGACTTCGCGAGCGCGCTCATTTTTCAAGAGCTTGGCATATGCCAAGCTTATACTTATATTACTATATTACGGAGCTTAGCCGCGAATATTCGCGGCTAAGCTCCGTAATACTAACGGCTCAAATATGGCTCACCTACAGGCGGTATAAGTTGGGCGATATGCAAGTTTACCGGAAGCTATCCTCGGCTTCCAGGTGAAATAAACGTTTTCAATAAAATAATCGATGGCGGTCTCTAATATATTTACCCCACAGCCCGCTGACTCACGTCTCGCGCGCGTTAATTAAAAAAATAGAGACATTTAACGCAAAGGGTGTCAAAGGCCAAAAAGAATTAATGAGTAAGTACGTCCACTCTAGATAATTAGATTTCTTTTATATAGATGAGTCTTTTCTTAAACCTAGCGTTCGCTGTCCAGGCATTGCAAACTATAGGATTGTAAGGAATGATCGCCACCGCAGGAGGAGGCGGTGGAGTATGATTTATTACAATAGGAACTTACACCGTATACCGCTAGACCCTCCGTCGCTTGCTAACATCGAAGCGTCAGTGTGCCAAATTTTTATGACAGGCCATCAGCCAATAGTGATAGCCTCTATTTATCTTTCGCCGAATAAGGCAATTTTAGAAAGCGACATCAAGTCGCTCCTAGATATAGGTGACTCAGTCCTTGTGACTGGGGACCTAAACTGTAACCATATCAGCTAGAAAAGGAAAACTACCAAAAGAGGTAAGGTTCTCAACGAAACAGCTGTCAAATATAACGCGGCCATCATCGACCCCCCCCCCCTCCCCCACCTCTCCCGCTTTGGCCACTTTGCCATGCCGGAGGTGTTAGATATTACCCTCTGGCAACATTCTATCGAATCACAGCCGAAACTAGATTCTCAAAGCTTCTTCAAACCAACAATTCTCCTCTTAAGGAGCTAATATCAGGCATCACTGACTCGGTTGATTTAGCAATAGACGCGGCTAATCAATTTACACATTATATTAAAGATACGATCCTCAGCTGCTCTAAAGAGATTACAAACGTACCGGAAGGACGATTTGAAATCTCAGAAAAGCTCAGGAGCTTAATAAGGCGTAAAGATGCCGCAGCCAGACGAAACGACTCGTATCCGACAGACGACAACCGTAGGGAATTCAATAGGTTGAAGAGGAGTGTTCGACACGGGTTCAACATACTCCGCGGCGAGTCGTGGGACAAGAGACTAGAAGGACTCGCGCCTTCACACCAGGCTTTTTAATTAGGCCCGACAACACGATTGGCGCCGATGACACCGAAAAGCGGAATGTTTAGCCGACAGTTTAGAGGCTCAATGTTCCCTCAGAGATAAGCCTTGCGACCCGGACCACCTAACGAAGGTCGACTCCATGGTAGCAACCTGGGCTTCTCTACCCCTCCTCGGGTGAACCGCTTCGCCCGACCTCTGACGGTGAGGTCCAAAATATCATTAAGTACCCGAAAGACAGGAAGGCCCCGGGCCCAACTGCGTTTAACTGGACATTAAAAGCGTTACCAGCCCAGTTCGTGTCCTTATTAGTTATTAGGAGACAGATCAATGGAAGGAGGCAATAGTCATAGGTACTTCAAAGCCGAAGAAGCCGAGCAATCTTCCCAGCAGCTACAGGCCTATCAATCTGTTGAGCTACTTAGGTAAAATTTACGAGAAGATAATTCTTATTAGACTCTCTGAAGTGGTAGAGACAAAATGTCTGCTCTAAACGAGCAATTCGGGTTCCGCAAGGGCCACTCCGCCGTCCACCAAGTGCATCGGCTAGCAGAGCACATAGCCAGTCACAATATTAGAAACGGTGCCCGCAGCTCTACTGTGGCCATTTTTCTCGATATCTCTAAAGCATTCGACAAAGTTTGGCATAGCGGCTTAATTTACAAGCTGCGCAACGCCGGCATCCCAAACTAGTAAATTCGCGTCCTGAAGGACTATCTTTCTAAAAGATATTTCAGATTTAAACTCTCCACTCCCCGTTTATTTCGTGAGGGAGTCCCCCAGGGTTCTTCGTTCTCTCCTATGCTGTATGCACTGTACACCAGTGACACACCCAGAGTAAACAATGTCCACTTGGATATTTACGCCGATGATCGCCCTATACACCACTTCCTGCCACTCTTTCGTTATTGCCGAGAGACTCCAGACGGCCGCCGACGCTCTAGGCGCTTGGTACCGCAAATGGAGGATCGAGGTTAATCCCGAAAAGAGTGCCGAGGTACTATTCCCTCGACTCAACTACGAAACGGTCTCTAACGTATACCTACTAAATAAGCCAATTCCATGGCAAAAATAATTTAAATACCTCTGAGTCACGCTAGACTTCCAACTCTCATTCAGAAAACACATTAGTCGATTGTGTAATTCAGCCCGCGTCTAACTTAATAGATTGCATCCATTGATATGTAAACGCAGTAAAATGTCAATTTGAAATAAGCTGACATTGTATAAAACCTGCATTAGGCCCGTCCTCACGTATGCTAGTGTTGCATTCGCGCACACGGAGCTTAAATCACTTCAAGTGGTACAAAACCGATTTTTACGAATCGCATCAGGTACGTTCGTAACGTAGATCTTCATAAGGACTTCGAACTAGAATCCATTAAAGAATTCTGCAACGACTTATCTAAGCGCTACTACGAGCGCGCAGATACTCACGCGAATCCCCTCGTAGTATGGGCAAGTGATTACACTCCGTCCGCGCACCCTAAGCTTAGACGCGTAGCGTCTTATTAGACTCCGACGATCCCATCATGGTAGCAAACGGCAAAATGGTAGGTAGGAAATACTCCACCCACTTTCGAACACTTTACAGTAGTCCGTAGTCTGAGGTGGCATTCGTCTGTCAGGTGATACAAAAAATGAATTATATCAAACTACCGCCATCTGTTTCTTAATTGCCACGCGTACTGCCCTGGATCCTTGCAGAATAAGCTTAGTGTATCTTTGTCTCTGGTGTGGTGGATTTGAGACTAAATTTTTCATAAGTAGGTCCCAGGTGGTAGAGAGTTTCCAACCATCTTTTTTTCTATAGCCTCGCGGATCATTCTAGGAATATATCTACTTTCCCTAACGAGGATATGTGGCTTTTCAAACCTGATGTAGTGGTTGGACTTATTCATTGTATGTTCACACTCAGCTGACTTCAATACACGCCCATTCTTGACATCGGATATGTGTTCGTTCACCCTAACCCCGATGCTCCTCTTTGTTTGGCCAATGTACAATGTACATGACAAACCACAGTCACAAAGACACAAAGGAATATTATATTTCACGGGTCTCAAGCATTGGCTCACTTTTTTATTAGGCTTAAATATGGTTTTGATAGAAGCTCTTCTTAAGATGTTGCCAATTCTATCTGTAACTCCCTTTACAAATGGTAGAAGTGCTGGCTGTCTCTCCACTGTGGGTGGCTTGTTGGTTTTCATACAAAGCAGGCGGGGAACTGGCAGCTTGTTCTGATGAAGCGCACCCTTTACCTGTCGAAGCTCGTCCCCTAGGTGTTCAGCGTCACAAAGATGGTAAGCTCTCTGAAACAAAGAATTTCCAACGGTAGATAGCTGTGTAGGGTAATGGTGGGATTCGCCATTGAAATACTTGTTGGTATGGGTAGGTTTATACACTGTGAGGCCTAATGTGTCGTTAGGATACTTTATTACTTATACATCAAGAAAGCTAAAGAGTTATTTGCCTGTAATTCTATTGTAAATTTTATATTGTTATTAAAAGAATTAAGATGATTTAGGCATATATAAATATTATCCGTAGGTATATTGTGAAAGTATCATCTACGTACCGCTTATATATTCTAGGTAGACATGGTGCAGAGCCAAGGGCCATCTCCTCGAAATCCTCCATGTATATATCTGCTATTACAGAGGGTTCAGGCGAACCCATAGCAATGCCATGTACTTGTAAATAGAATACTTGATTGAACACTAGATATCCCGATGTAAGGCAGTGTTCTAAAAGTTCAAGATATTCAATAGGCATCTTGTTTTCTTCTAGCTGCCGCTTGATAATCCTAAATGCAGTCCTTTATAGGTATACTGGTAAACAGCGACCAGACATCAAAACTGACCATGGTTTCATTGCTAGCTAACTTAAGATCTTTCAGTCCGCTAACAAAATGGTAAAAATCCCTGACATAAGATGTTGTGTGACCACGCAGGGGAGAAAGTACTTTCGCGACATGTTGAGCCAGTTTATACGTCGGCCTATCGACTTAGCTAACGATTGGACGAAGTGGTACGTTAGTTTCAAGGAAAATAACTTCTGCATTAGATTTATTGTTTTTTTTAAATGGAACTGAACGGTTTACTACTAATATCAAGGCTACTAGGTACTTTCTGTCTATATATTTTTTACATGTACAGATTATTTTGTGTACATAATATATATATATATATATATATATATATATATATATATATATATATAATTCGAACATATGTTATATGTTTTATTTCAATTAGAAAACATATCGTTCTTATTGGGTAACCCTTTATATAGACACAGAAAAACAAACTAAATATTTAGTTTTATATAAATTCAATAGAGTTGAATATTTCAATGTTCGGGACACTTAATTACATTTGGAATTCATTAAAACAAGTGACAAAATAGAACTGTGGCGAGTTTAGTCAAATTAACAACTTTTAAATTTTAATTATTGTCCTAACTTCAAGGGTTGGAGAGTTGTTATACATCAGAATTTAAATTCTCTCTATTACCATTAGAAATGTACTACGTGAGATATATTATAGATGTTTTGCAGCTTAATTTATAGTATCAAGACGTTACGTACTTTACCTTTAAATTAAAAAAAATGCATGTTTAATAGCAGAGCACAACGTCTTTCTTGGTCTTAACAAAAAGAGAATGAGTTTAATGACTAGGAATCGAAACCAAAACAATGTTACTATGGCATCGAATTATGAATAAATATACTAAGAAAAATATTCTGTTTAAAATATAATGGTACATGTCACCTGATTTGTAACATTAATCTCAGTTCAGACTTTATTTCTCATGGCAGGAATGTTAGAGACAACTTAAGACAACCCATTGTCTGTTTTCCGCCTGAAATCTGGACGTTGTGCGCTTAATGGCAAACTGAACGCTGTAGTTTGTCTTACCAAAGCGCAGAATTAAAAATAAATAAATCATCAATATTTATATCATTCATCATGAGTGGGAATCGTACCCAGAATCGCGTTTCCAGGTCAGTCCTACTGCACCACGAAAGCCTCTAATATAATTTAGATTAGAAATGAATAACATTTTGTACTAAAGTTTATATATAACAATATTACAATATAACAATATTGTTATTGCAATTGAAATGTGCTATTAGAAACGTAAAACGGTCCAAAAATATCATATTTCGTGTTTGAATAATTACAAAATTCGTTTTATAATAATATATTGATTGATATACATAAGTATAACGCAGATGATTTAATTTTTTTTATTAAAAGCAAATTTAATTTTCTATTTACTCTTAAAGTTTATGAATATCGGTTACAATTTCATTTAAAAAAAAATTAAATCCATATTGAAAAGTAATATTGGTGTAAAATAAATGTTCAGTGTAAAATAAATATTTAGTGTAAAATAAATATTTAATTATTTGTTAAACCCATAATAAACATAAAACTTAATTGATGTTTTCATACTAGGAACGTTACACAGAATTGGGCGGAAATGTTGACCAGAGATTGCTTTCAAGATAATAAAAGAGGGTTAAAAGGGTCCAAAAGATATTTAAAAGACATTAAGGGGATGTCATTACCATTAGCTCTATTAGTAAGAAAAACTTACATATTCATTTTGTTTGTTATGGTGCTTTTGGTATTTAAGCGAGGATTAGTTTAGATACCCTAATATGACCTTTTAATAAACCATAATTGTTTAACTATTAAAATCGCGTTATATTTATTCATATACGAGTTAGTTATGTTTAAATTGATGGATAAACCTTTTTATTTTATTGTTATAGGTACTGTATTATTATATTAGATGATCTATAGGTAAATACTTTGCACTTGTTTTCCCATTAAAATTATAGTTATTTTTATCTCTATATTTGTTTGTTTATGCTTTATTGTACATCATAAATTATAATTATATTATATATAAAAGACAAAAAACACGAAATTTAATTAAGTAATTACTAAATAATAAGCAGTCTTCTTTATGTTTAATTCTTATCTTGGACATTAAGCATTATGACATCTAGATTAGTGTAGTTGCTTTCAATTCTTCCTTCAATAGAACAGCAAAAATATGTTTATTGACTATCAACTGTACTGTACATTGACTCATTGCGTGTCGTAAATTAAAGGATTCCAAAAATATATGTTTCGTTTCCACGTACTTATTATCATAATATTGATGCCGTTTGTGAATTCGTAACTATCACTTCCTACAGTGGCCAATTTTTCAAAGCAATAATAAATTACCCCGTTTTAGTCATTTGAAAAGGCTATTAAAAATGTTTCACTGTAAGTGCCGTTTCAACCCCAAATACAATGATAAATTATTCAATACGCTTACTCGAAACAAATCAAAGGGCTCATCCCCTATCTGAAATCCAGTAGCTTTAGGGGTATTCACACTTTATTATATAGATAGATATGGCCCTTATCATATATTCAATATTTTTAGGATTCCGTTCCTCGTAATGAAAAAAATGAAACCCATGTAGGATTACTTTGTTACCTGTCCGTTTGTCAAGATTTTTTTTCAGGAACACGTAGAGATAACTGAAGCTGAAGCTGAAATTTATATTAAATACTTAGATTGTTGTATTTTCCCTTAATATAATCAAAAGACACAGCCGTTTATGCCACAAATTTTAGAAACTTGGAAGGAATACAAAACTTAGAAGAATTGCCATCAGCTCAGAATCTTGAAATTATGCAAAGGTAATGGAAATTTGTGAAACCCGTAAATTTTAAATTTAGGTCGGTCGTGGCGCAGTGGGGCAACGTATGACTGTAAACTCAATCGGTTGTGAGTTCGATTCCCACTTAATGAAATTCCTACATCCTCACTCTGGTAAGACAAAGTGCAGCGTTGATTTCCTCCACTTAACACGCAATATCTCGAATTCGTTGGAAAGCAAAGTACGGAGTGTCTTACCTTACGTACTTTCTATCTACCCTGCTATACATCAATCATCATATAATAAAAATATTTTTAACAATTTCATAATTACTCTCCTTTTTCTCATGAAGGGAGAGAGGGCAGTCTATAATATATAATTTAACATAAAAAATAAATAACTTAGATAAAAAGTTGCCATCAAATGCAGACTTTTGGAGGGCTGGTGCTAGACTAGTGTAGGTGTTTCAGCTATATTATAAAGTAGATGATATTTGTTATTATAACACGAAGGATTACTAAAACGATAAAGATAACTTTGTCTTTAATTTAGCTTTTCATACAATAAAGTTATATATTTTATGACTCGATTGTCGTGATGGGTGATTTTTTACTTATTTTCCTATGTTTTTATGGATCCCTTTATATGGAAATTTTTGCATTTATTTTTAAATCATCTGTCAATAGGTCATAATTAGAACTGGAAAATCTTTAAAACTATAAATTGGAAGGTAAATATTTAAATAATTATTAAACACTGTTCTTTGTCTATCCAGAGTGTGTTAAAAAGTGAAAATGTTTTAATATAATTATTCCTCCGAACGAGGGTTCAAGCCCACAACCAATCATATTTTCAGTCAATGGAATTCCACTGCGAAACGACGGCCTTCAATTAATATATAATGAAGCATGCATTACGTAACTTTATTTTAGTATACATAGTTGTGATATTAAATATGTTAATAAAGTTGCCATTGTAATGTTTTGAAAAACTATCGAGATGATTAAATGTTTTAGTTTAGATGTTAAATGTTATAGTTTTTACAAAAACAGTTTCTGTTACTAAAATTCTCTAGTTTTGCTAGTTCACCTTTTAAACATGAGCTTGTACCGCAGTCGCCACATTTATTATGCACTTCAATTCCAGTTAACGTAAATGTTTTTGTTTGTACACTTTGTATATTATGTTTTCTTCATATTATATTATATATGTGAGGTAACTAGAATCATTTACCAAATAAATTCAACTCTTATGATGTTTTCAGAATTCACAATCTATTTAATAACTTCGTTAAGGGGTAAGGTAAAAGCGATTGAAATCTTATTCGAATTACAAAATATAAAGAAAGAAAGATTCCGAGTCGAATGTATTCGCAAAATTAGGATTGTCGAATATTTCGTTAAATTCTAATATTGTTGATTATCATACTAATCGCGCTCGCCATATTTTCTTTAGCAAATCGCCACTGACGACTAATGCCATCTTGAGTTCATTAAGGCTTACGTTATCAATAAAATCAAAATTTGGATACAATACCGTGATAATTATTCTTTCACACATTGTCTATTGAAAGTAAGCCTGTAAATGTCAGTAGTGGCACAGTACACTCAGTGATTTAAGTAAATTAATCAAAACGAAATATTTATATATTGAAATATAACAGTTAAGTTTTCGCAGGCGAAGCAGCTAGAATAATAAAACCAAACTATTATAATTCGTTATATTAATTATTTTTAAATTTATTTTAATTATTTTATTTACAGTTGGTGTAAGATTTTTGAAGGTGTTTGTACACTGAAGAAAAAATAAATCCATATAAATAAGAACACTTGTACCTAATAAAGGTAATATAATAATGCATTTACAAAATAAAAGAACAAGAAAACCCTAATATAAAAAAATATCTTCTTGTTGGTATTATTATATATATTTTTATCATGGAATGACATATAAAATAATACTAACATATTAAATTCCAAAGCGTCATAGGCTTGCAATAGATGTAAGTTACGCCATTACCAAGGAAATAACTCTTAGAAATGTTTACATACAGCCCATAAAACGTTTCGCCGCGTATTTGGCATAACAACGCACCCCGTCCCTCAATATGTTCCCGACATCTTACGAGTTGCGTAATTTGATTCCACTGAAATATTAACCCGGATAATTCGCGAGAGAAATAGCGCGGGTAAATGTGACATTAGCACATACTTACTAAATGCTGTGTCTATTTATAGAGTATACATACTTTATAAGCTACACGAATTTATTCAATTCAAGTCATCTATTTCATTTAATATATATATATATATATATATATATATATATATATATATATATATATGTCTTTTTTTCTTCTACTACTTAGTACTTCGAAGTTCTACGAAAAAGGGCAAGGGGGGGGCAAGGGGTTTCTAAATATAAGCTGGTATAAAAAATATTAGTAAAAGTTAAAATATTAAAATTATAAATATCATTGTATAATTACGTTATAACATTCAAATGAGGTTTCATTTCAATTGTATAGTCTAATTATACAATTATATCTTGATATCCTTATAAGCGGATGATATTCATAGATTGTTAAACCCGCTTCTTAATGCAAACGGAAACTATGAAGAAAGAAATATGCAAGAGCACTCGACAACGCAAATACTTTCATTAATTGATCATTACTACGATACTCCTTCAAAGGAAATGTATCAATTCGTGACTATAATATTTCTTTAGCAATAATATTATCATTTTGTTTCCTTTTGCGGAAGTTTGTATACTTTATTTAGGCGACGTATACATAAAATATATAGTGCTGATTATACATATGATTAATTGAATAATATCTTTTTTTTTTCAAGCTTCATGCTTTTATCCTGCGTAGCAGAATAGATAGAAAGAACCTAGTGTTAAGACAATCCCTACTTCGTTTTTTTTCTATAGTAATTGCAGTCCACAATTTTGTTTATGATCTTGTTGTTTTATTTATTTCTTTTGACTGTAGGGCTAAATTTTATTACTCTCTTATTTTTTAGCTGTGGGAATTATAGGAAGACCATTTTTAGTACTTCTCAGGTATAACAAGTGTACATCCATTAGTTTTGTCTAAGTATTGTCTGTCAGTGTAAAGTGGTGTATATTTTTTTATATCGATTAGGGAATATCTATTACTTGAAATGATATAAACATTATTATACAGTTTGTATGTGGTTCAAATCAAATTAGCTTTATAAATTTTTTATTATTTTTTTTAATATTTTTGCGTTTTGTTTCGCTCCTGGCACGACATGGGGAAATAGGCGGAAACAATAGTGACTGAAGGTTCTTAGTAAGTTCTCTTAGGTGGTCATAAATGCTAAAATAATAATATTGTAAATGTTTTTTACCTGATAATTATTATGAACCAAGTAGGTTACAGACGTGAATATCTATTTAACGTATTTTCAAAGCGGCGTACAAAGTGTCTTTACATTACGTTCATTGTGACTACTTGGCTGCGCTATAAATCGTAAAGCTAAAAAAACAAAATTACTTGTTATTGAGTTCATATCTTCTATAAATTGAGAAAATTGTCATACGTTCACAGTCTTATGTTCAATTTAATTTTATATATACTGAGTTTGACTTAAATAAACCAGTAAACGAATATCAAGCTCAATAATGTCGTGAACGTGATAGCTTTAAAACAATAATAGAGGAAGATTTTGTGTTCATTGATCCGTACACTGAATGTGACAGGTGAGTGGAAACCCACTTTGATGTAGGGGGTGACTATTTGATTGACTTTTCAACTCAGTTAATGCAGTTGAGTGCCGCAAATGGGGAACACTTTCGAAACTAAGATAAAAAGAAGATTAAAACACGATTTCTTACTAAAACGAATGACATTTTTTCATTTGATAAAAGCTTAGAGGGGTTGGTAATAAAAGAAGGCTTGCATCAGTTGTTTTTAGTATAAAAGTTACTGAGACAAATTTCTCAGATTGGGATAGGTAACATTACCAATTTCCCTGTGAGGAGACGGTGTAGAATACAATTCCACTCTGTTGCTAGATAGCGTCCCATAAGAGGCGGGTATCCCAGTAATTTAGTGGGAGGAGGTTAATCCTCCGACTGGCTCGCGACCACTATCATGACAAAAACGATCCGCCAAATATCTGATGATGTGTTTCGATTCGATGTCATGTAAGCCAGTTTTTCTTATTCCAACTCATCCTTCATCCAGCAACGCATCTACAACTCTAACGTTGTAGATTTCCATGGGCGAAGGTGACAACATACCAGCAGGTACCCATCCTGCTCGTTTTTCTATAAAAATGCCTATATTTCTTCACAAATACATTTAAAAAAAAATCGAAATATACTATAAACAATTAATAACGCACACTGCGAATTTAAAATAAATTCATATAACTTTACCTATTTCAACTTGAGAATACCTTTCTTTATTATCATATATCGTAAAAAAGAATGTTATTGAACAGACTAAAATCCATAAAATGTTTTTACTCGACTCCGGAGACTGAGTAGTGACCGCATAGAGAACTAGTAATAACTATTTGCAGTATGGAATTTTGTCTGTGGGACCAGTACAAACTTTTAAAATAAAAATATAAGGCTTAAAATTGTCTGTTATTACATTTTAATACAAAAATTATACTCTTTAAAAAAATATATAGTAAATGCTATTTAAAAATAGTAATTTCCCCTTTTTTTTATTTGCAAATTTTCCCCTTCGTTTAAAATTAGTAATATATATAAATATGTAGAATAGAATTGACATACAAAATAATATCTTTGGTATTTTCAACAATATCTACTTGCTACAGAAAACTTCAATAGTACGATACAAAGTACACCTCTATAGTAATGGCAGCACCACAATCACCATTGTGCCGCTATGAAAAGAAAAAGCCCTCGATTGCATTTAACCCCTATCCTCAAGGCGCCTCCGTACATTGTGGAAGAAGACGTGTTTGTGAAGCTATGACGATGGTGTTTTTACCACTATATCTTTAAACGAATGCCTTATTAACGTTATTTTTCATTTTTATAAACACTGAAAGTTTAGTGTCAAGACACTTAATTCTCTGCTTCCCCTCCGAATTCAAGATATAACAGTTAAGTGGTAAGAATCTACATTAATCTTTTCACTGAATGGAATTCGGACCCAAAATGAATTTACGGTTTGACACTGTCCCTCTAAGCCATGGCTTCTTGTAATCTATTTTTTTTTTCTTATTTTCTAGAAAATATGCTTTGTTAATATTTAATAAACTGCAAAAATACTTTATTTAAAAGACTAAATATACAGCTTAACCGGTTTACAATATTAATACGATAATATAAAATAAACATTGTAAGAAAAATAATTTATTATAAATCCAGGCTGATTTACCATACCAAGGCTTACCAAATATTATAATATAAATATGCAAAATGCAATGTTGATATTAATTTCAAATACGAATGTGTTCACAAAATGTATTAAAGATTTTTTAAGAGGAAGTTTGGGGAATCCGCTTGTCCATTATTTTTTGTTTGTATGTACACCTGTAATATGATAATATTTCATTTCAGCTGAACACAGTTTATTGTAGCTCAGTGATTTTGCCTTGTTAATTTATATTAAATTTTGCGTTTGTAAAATGTTAGTAAAGTCTATGGTAAATTTGCTGTGAGTGAAACAAGAGTTTAAGAATGGTATAAGCGTTTACGGCCCGGTCACCCTTACACATTAACAACTCATGAGGAGGAAAAGGACGCCGAATTATAATGAGAGAAGTTGCTACTAATGTTGATTCATGCCATATTTTTTTACTTTTTGATGTTAAGCTCGTAGCAACTACATTTGTATCAATGCATCTCACGTTCTTTGCTTATTCATGATTTTTTAACCTAAACTAATACTGTAAAAATGCACTCCCTATTGCTACCTATCCGTTATCCCTATCCGTGATACTTTTTCTGATATGCAAAAATAAAATAATCGTAAAGGGCACAATCAAAATACTGGACGAGATAAGTTGAAATTTGGCATATTGGGGCTTTGAGGGATTTAGCCAAGTATTTATGGAAATGAGAAAAACATTATTACATTCCATACGTATGTGGAATGTCATTACTAACCACAGATTGTACAGATATAAGTATTGTTTTCCAATATTATTTAATTAATATTTCAAAAACACAATGCTATATAAGCCACAATAGGACAAGGACCAGGCTAAATTAACAACTTGAAATTGAATTTTACCGATAGAATTATAATGAGTAACCGCATTTAGTGAATATTATTGAAACAAAGTCGGTATAACCATTTATTTTACAATTGATATGAGATTTGCGATAATGAATAGGAATTAACTAAATTTACTATACAAAAATAAGGTAAACAAGATTTATAATATATAATAGTTTATTTTTAATAACAGGAAACCAAAAGAGTTATTTGCTGAAGTGAAACCCCTTGGAAATGTTATTTAAAAAGAATAATAATTTACTAAAATATAAAAATATTGAGAACTGAAAACTGGAGCTGCCTAAAATTGTAACGAGAAAAGCCTGTTTTTATATATTTCTATAATATATACCTCTGCGACATACATCAGCAACCTATATAGCAAGTGCACACATATTGCAATATAAAATATATTCAAACAGAGATACATTGTAAAGCTATATTTTAAAGTCGAGGAAGTAATGGGTGAAAGTCCAACCATTACAAGGGAAATAACTCTTCATAATGTTCACATAGTCCATAAGGCGTTTTACGTTTAAGAATTTTAGCCTTTATGAGATTTTCGTGTAATTTGATTTCTGTAAAATGAACTTAATGTTTTGTAATGCGCAACTTTGTAATATGTGAATAAGATTAAACAAACAAACCGAGCTCTGAAAAGCGTGGCGTTGAGTTTCGCCATTTAAATGATAATGTCTCAAATTTAGACATAAAGTAGAGACGGTCTGTCAGTAGGTTCTCCCTGAAGATCAAATCATCATTACATAATATAAGGAATTTTTATGGAACGATAAAAACGCGTGTAATTAAAATTTAATATATTAAAACATTTTGCAATTTCAATTTAGCAGAATAATCGTCCTTATGCCGTTGTAAAGTCATCAACAGAATACCCGTACAGTACTTTCCATATAAGCACGAAATTAAAATTATGACCATCGTATAAACGAAACAACCACCGCAAAGTTGTACACTACCATATCCTAAGGACGTAATACCGTTAAATTTAATTTCTATTTACAGTTTCAGTTACCCCGCCTACACCGCCTTACCTCTATTAAGTGTTCGAGCCATTACCTGCTCTGTATAGAAATTTTAGTCAAATGAAGGTTCCATTAACAAACTTGTACTGTAGTTATCTACGTAATCTATCGACTTTGGCAATAGAAAACGCATTAAGCCTCTCTAAAGACTTACGGGACCCTCGATTTATAGCAAGTAAAGAAACATCCCAGTCAGATAAATAGCACTGTTGTTCTACAAAAGATTTTTTGCAATATAAATTACTTGTACACCGACCGGAAATTTACGAGGAAGCCGGTAATGTTTGGCGTAAGTGCCGGTAAATAAAAATAGTGCCTACAACTGTTGATATATTGATCTGTAAACATTAAAGAAACATTTAAACTTCAAAAAACAAATATTTGAATAGCAGCGTCTGATTATCTATTAATGCAGTCGAGCAGAACGATTTCTACTTAAAATAATGTTTATATTTAAATTATGCAAGACTAAACGCGTTGTTTAGTTTCGCAACTTAATAACGAAACGAAACCAGAGTCTCCTTTTATTAAAAATAATGTGAAGATGCTCAAAATTAAAAGCTAATTAATTATTAGTTTTACTATAATAATTAGTTAAGAACGAATGATATTGGATTAAGCTACAAGTACCTATTGTCTTACTAAGATATTGATGGACAACCATGTGATTTTTGGTCAAATATACTCTGAATGGAATGACAAATTCGTTAATCACCAACACAAGCGGAGCATTGTTTGTAGATACCAAAGCCGTGCTCGTTCTAACTAGGCTGGACAAACATTTAACGCTCTTGGGATTTCAACCAATAACTAATAAATAGCAAGAGATTTTAGTTTTACCATTAAAATACAGCATTTAGATTAGTTATTTAAGTTTTTCAAGATTAAAGAAATATTTACAAAGAGCGTTACAAATTCTTTAATATACACGGTTTGGTAATATAATTATTTAAATATATCAAAAATTGTATACATAAAATATACTTCTTTTTTTAGCTTCACGCACTTCACGCGTTTCTACGCGTGAAGTGCGTGAAGCTCGACACGAAGTACTTTCTGTTTACCCTGCTGGGTAGACAGAAAGTAGTTAGTGTCGAGACTCCGTACTGCGTTTTCCGCCAACGCCGTTTCCGCCATTGCGTGTTGAGTGGCGGAACTCATGTAGCAAGTCTTTACCAGAGCGAGAAAATAAAAATAATTTAAACCTAACCATTCTCCAGAGTGGGATCGAACCGATCACATTTACAGCCAGACGCTGTCCCACTGCGCCACGACTGACCTCAGGCTTCGTATAACGATTCTTATATTAAATAATAAATGAGAAAAAGAACAAAGAGAGACACGAATTATTTCATTCGCAGTGCTTGATAATCTTATTATGGTACTATTTCTCTATTCACAGACAAATGAGTCGCTTCCATAAAGCAGTGCAAATTATGTGATTTCGCTGAAATATGATCTGAAGCATAGGTATTATTTGCTGTACAAAGACATATTTACGATTTTGTAGTTCTTTGTATTGGAACATCGTCTGACTGACGTTTTGAGTTCGATTTCCATTCAGGGGAATGATGATAGATTAATTCTTTTGGCTGATCTGTTAACACATAGCGTGGTGTTGAAGTTTGCCACTTAAGACGCAATGTCTTGAATTCTGGCGGAGTGTTTATGAGTTGGAGGCGTTTGGAGTGTATTGGCACTAGGTTATCTCTAACAACTGCTTTGATATTTATAGTTTCAACTAAATATGAAAAAGTGGTACAGTAATAAATTTATTAAATAATAATAAATATCAACATGAGTGTTAAACGTAAACCTATCCACAGCTTTATATTTTTCGCGTATAGCAAAACAGTCAGTGATAAACTTGTGTGAAGACTCTCCGTTCTCCAATTCCCGTTCGAAATATATTGATTTGGAAGACGATTTCAAAAAACCATTTTTTTTAATTAATACTTTAAAACACTATAATTTATTTATCATTCACCTTTGTATAAAGAAGAATAAGATTGAACTGTACATTTATAATTACTTTTATGTTCGCTTTTTAAATGATCATGTATTGAACAATCTAGCCATAAGCAGATACTCAATAGTTCAGAAAAGTTGAATACAACTAACATGTTTTAGTTAGTTTTCTTTCTTAGCTTCACGCTATTCTATCAACAATGCTATAGGGGAATTTATCCCTCATAGCTGGGTAGATAGAAAGTACCCAGTGTCAAGGCACTCTGTACTTCGCTTTCCACCGAATTTGAGACATTGCGTGTTGACTGGCGGAACTCAACGCCGCATTTTATTTTAAATACTTTTTTGTTTAGGTAATATATAGAAAATTATATGAAACATATTCTAAACGTAAAAGAAAATGATTATTTGTATAATATTATAAATAAACAGTACAATAACTGTGTTTACATTCTTATGAATTAGAAATCAAGTTTAACCAACGTTAAATCAACATGAAGTAGCTAGAGCGGATTTCGTTAGAAAACTTTGTTACGAAAATCCCATAAACAGTTGTATTATAAATAATAAATTTTAGGTAAACATACATAAATTTTGATATTAACTTGGATAATAAAGGGTTATTGCATCATATTATAATTTTAAGCCAATAAAATAAATACACCTTTCACTCACTTTTTATCGATATGTATACTCGTATTATTAAAATTTCCTTTGTTGTACAAAATTAAATAATTTATTGATACAATAATGTAAACTAATAAATCTTATCAATTACAAAAATTAAAATAATATTTTAAAGCAAGTTAAAGATGAAATCTCCATTTCTTTATTTTCTATATTAATTATAAATAAAAACTATTAAAGTATCGGTACCTTGATTGAAATTATTAGTAATATTTTCTATCAAGGTTCCGATAACTTTAATAGTTTTTAATTCCTTTAATTTATATAATGAACAAATTGAGTATGATCAAAATGCATAATAATTATTTAATATATGTACTTAAGTATACATGAAAATATTCATGTTTCATGTTATAACTATTATTATCTTTTTCTTAGAGTATAATTTCAGAGTATAATTTGTTATATTATTATTTAATTCATTTATTTTGAAGGTGACTGTGGCAGAGGGATAGTGTGTGACTGTAAACACAATCAGTGGCGGAATCGATTCTCACTCGGGGAAATGATTATATTTACATTATTTTCGTTTCCTCGCTCTGGTAAGACAAAATTTAGAAAGTATATTTAGACATAAGTTAACATATTAACTCAAGGTTCATTTAAAAAAACAACGTTGATTTTTTATCGTTCTAAAAGTGGAAATGATTTACTTATCCGTTAGGTACCTACGTGAAGATAAAACATTTTAGGATTTGAATTGTGTTTCAATTCAAAAATATAAAATGTTTTATATTCAACTAATGTAGTAGATAGTTAGTTTACCTTAAAAAATGCTTTTTAATAAATTCAAAAGGAATAAACATTAGAATTTGTGATTTTAAGTTATTTAAACTTTAAATTACCCACTTTTCAAATAAAAGGGCCACCGTGGCGCATTGGAATTGCGTCTAACTGTAAACTGCGATTAGTTGTGGGATCAATTCCCACTTGAGAATGATTATATTTAAAATTTATTATCATTTCTCGGCTCTGGTTAGACATAGCACAGCGTTGAGATCACCAAAAAGCACGTAATGTCTAGATTTTAAGTGCAAAGTTAATACAGTGTTTTGACACTAGATTGTCTCTGTCAACTCAAGCTTTGTCACTATTTATTGTTTCTATTAAGGAAACCCCTTACAAACCAAAACGAATAGTAAAAAACAGCTTAAGTATTAAGTAAGATTTAGGCTACCACTGCTCCAAAATGCGTATCGTTATTCTTTATTAGGCAATGAAATGAAGTCTTGACCAGGGATTGCTTTTAGGATAATGAATGAGGATTAAAAGGAACAAAAATATGGTGGAAAAATTTAATTATCGATAGCAGTAAATTTTTCAATGAGACTATGTTTATTTTTACCAAATGAGTGGGCGAATATTTTTTTTACATTGGTAAAAAAAATTACCATTTTATATAAAAAAACTATGTGAAAAATATAGCAGAGCCAGTAATATTTATGTTATTTATTTAACTTATTTTTGATGCATTATATTTTTCTTCCATATATGGCGTTATTGTGTTTTCTACAACTATTAGTATAAATATTTTAACTAAAGGACTATTGGATTATGTATTTATAGAAGCTCAAATATTCTCATAAACACAGATAAGGTAAATACAAAAAGAAGTGTTGATTTCGCTGTTTAAAATGTAGTATCTCAAATTCGAGCGGAAAGAAACGAACTGGGTGTCCCTTACTACCCTGGTACCCGTAAAACATTACTTGTGAGAAATAAGATCAATGTTAAAAAACTAGTTTAGCCCTGCTTGGTGAAACTGTTTCTTTAATACATATATTTTGCTTAGTAAAGTAGGCATTTGATAAAGGTACTTCTTCGGTTTTTATTGTTATTCAAAAACTTCTTGTGAGCATATAAATGAGACAGGCACACCCTTGTCAAGATAAGACAAATACGTTTCTCTTCTTAAAAATCGTTTGCCAGAATTTATTAAATATTAATTTGGGAGTTTGTATTTTTGTTTGTATTCATATTGAAAATTGTAGTACTCAGTTCTTATTTAGGTAGAAATATTGTTAGCTATCCTTTAATATTAGTTTGTTGGTCATTATAATAACGAAATACTGATCTAGTTGATGCCTAAAACTGCGTTTGTGTGGATTTCATGGCACTCATGGCCATATTATTACTATAAGTTTTTTTCTTTTATAGAAAAAAGCGGCAAACGAACAGAAGAGCCACCTGATGATACGTGGTCACCTTTGCCTACGGACATCTACAACATTAGACAAGCGTCGCCGGCCTTGGGATGGACGTCAAAGGAGATGGGAAAAGTATGAGTGAGAATAGGAAAAAGTTATACCAATAGTTTTGCCACAAGTTAATAACTTACGCATAATTTGACACTCACACACCCACACACATTTTTCTTATTGTTTTTATTATTATTTATTTCTTTTAGAGAAAAATGTGTTTAATGTAAGTTATATTGTTACATTTTCTGAAATGACGCTTAAGAGGCGGGCGTTAATATCTGCAAGAGTTTTATATTAATGCAGTTGTTACCGTTATAAAATGTTAATTTGATGTACAAAATTTTTTGTTCTAATTTATGATGCTCATGCTGAAAATTGAACAGTAAATGCCCATCATGCTAAATAACGTTTCTTAAGGTTTTATATGTTATAGTCCAGTTAGACTATTAGTGTTTTCATGAAAAGTATTGCACAATAATAGAGTTTATACGCAGAAGAAGTATTAGAAGAAATACGCAAAAGTATAATGTCCTACATTATCTTTCTTTACTTTTCCTGCGATACAGATAGTGTCTCAATTTTGGAAATTCAACAAAGGCAGGCCACGGAGTGTCTTGGCGCTAGGCTGTCTCCGCCTACTCTGCCATGAGGGATAAAGCGTGAAGGTGTATAAATATACATTAAGTTTTTAAAAAAATATATTATACAACTGTGCCATTTTAACATATCTATAGCATTTACTTTTGTGTAAAGCGACATAAATTATGATTTTTTTTAGTTTAGCGAACCCTATACCGCGTTTTTACTATGACTATGAAATATGCATCATATAAATATGCGTTAACGGATACATATATATATATATATATATATATATATATATATATATATATATATATATATATATATATATATATATATATATATATATATATATATATATATATATATATATATATATATATATATATATATATATATATATATATATATATATATATATATATATATATATATATATATATATATATGTGTGTATACAAGATAAGCAAAGAATAACGGCACTAGCTTAAATTTTATAAAGATATATTGGAACCACACAACTCTCTTACAGTAAGATGGTTAAAGACATAAAATTGAATTAAATGGAAAATAAAATATACTTAAAATAAAACAAATATGGAAAAAATCATTTCATTATAAGCCAGTGCAGTTTTTTTTAGCTTATTCTACTAGAACATTTTAGGTAACGGTTTCAATATTCAAATGTTATTTTTAAATAAATACTATTCTAACCTATTTAAACAATATTAATATAATAAAGTCCATTTAAACAAATTATGTTTATTCTTAGCTTCACGCTTTTATCCCGCATAGCAGGAAGGAACCTAGTGTCAAGACCTACGTACTCCGCTTTCCGCCGAATTCCAGATATTGCGCGTTACGTAGCTGAGCTCAACGCCGCGCTTTGCTTCACCAGAGCTAAGAAATGAAAGTATTATAAATATAATCATTGGTGTAATGATCGCGCGAGAATCGATCCCATAACTTATCGCATTTACAGTCAGATGCCGTCCCACTGCGCCGCGACCAGCCTCATGTAATTACAAGGAAGTATGAAAAAGCCGAACTTAAATGTTATCAGTACCGTTTTCCCTCATCGTTGTCATGAATAGAATAAAGTTCAATATGCAAATCATTGGCTACATTCATTTTTCAGTGCTCGCTATAGACTTCAACAATCGCTATTGTGTTGCTTTCAAAAGAAAAATAGCCCTCTATTACTTCTCCCTCTACTAGGCTTGGATCGATTTAATTTTCACTGTTTAGCACTGAATATGTTTTTCTGTTATTTTATACAATGTTTTTGGTTATTTATTTTCAATCTGTTTCAATTTATCTGAAAAAGTTATTTTTTGTATTAAAAACAAATATTGTAAATAATACGTGAATTATTCACGTACACTGCTGCAACTGCACTGCTTGCAATTCCTACAATATGTAATTAAAATGTCATATTAATATTATTTTAAATTCAATGAATTTTATAAAATATAATTAAAATATAACGTTTCAGTGGAAAGCTGAGTTTGTAACTACAGACCTGATAGATATCGAAAAATATGAAATTACGCAGGTTACACAAGAACACAAGAACAAAATAGTATTTCTTATATGTTAAAATATATATTATAGTGAAATTTGTACTTTTAATAATTATCAGGTGAACATATATTTATACATTTCTTATATGTAAATCATATACATACATATGATTTATATAAAAGAAATATATAAGATTATTTCAACCATTCCATTCCATTTTTACTAGAACCAACAAAGAATTTATAAAGAAAATTTCAAGCATATTTCATCTAGTGTTCTTTATTTGAAGTTCCTTACAAGTTGCGTAATTTGATTGCACTATAAAAGGAGATGAGAGGGTTTGTGACAAGACAAACAACATGGAAGCCACATTAAAACTTACATTACTATATAATGATGTTATTTACAAAAGACTCAACACGTTCAGAATTATTAAACTTTTCTTTTATTTGCACAAATTTTCAAGAACTATATTTAAAATAATGTTAGAACAAATTAATTTATAATATTGATAATGCTTATTAAAAAGAATTTCGCTGTTGTTTAAAATACTTGTTACCTTAGCAATGCGCTAACGTCACTTTTTTACATGCTAGTATAAAGCATATTTCTAATGCATTATACATTAAAAAAATACCTTAATCACAAAATCATTTACGATAAATTTAAATTTTTACTATACATTCTTACTATATCTATAAATAATGCGATATCTATCGTCTTGATATCAATAATTCACGTCAGCAACATCCCCATCTTGTATCTATCTAATCTTGGCTCAAAGCTTTACTGAATGGTCTTTATAAATATAGCTGAGTGTAGGTAGTGTGTCTCGACTTTACAGGATGGTAGTATATTTATATTGTATTATTAATTTTAATTAAAAAAAACTACAAACCTAAAACCTTTTTTTTAAATGAATGTGATTATTATTTAATTTTAAATTCATATAAAAGCACATCAGACATCGCACGCACAGAATTTAAGTCTTAACTCAAAATTTGACGAATTCGACATATTTATATTCTATATATGGCATTTGAATAACATAACACAACACAACACAACACAACATTTGCATATAGAACTTTGTCAAATTTGACAAATTTAAATTGGAGCCAGAACAACATATGTTTAATGTTGAAATATTAAAAAGACCAAATTCAAGCCGGGTCAGGTTCTTTTATACTGTGTTGATTGACGATTCGAAAGTGCTGGTAAGAAGCCTATTTGAATAAAGAATATTTATATTTTGATCGATTTTGATTTTAATTCCGGAGTTCTGAATGTCATTTTTGTTGTAATTTAATTCTTTATTTTGGTTTTATTTACATTTTTTCGTCATTAATAAAGTTGTTATTGCAAGTGAAAAATAATAGGGGATGAATTTCTACAATTCTGTTCAATTCTATTATCATAGATCTCAAACGTGACAGTTCTTCGCTAGTGTCACGTTGTTTGAAAAACAAGAAGTACAATGATTGGTAAAAATAAGATACAATTAATTACTATTAGAGAATATTAAAGTTTTTACTCATTTCTTTCACGAAAATCATCAGTTCTGTACAAGTAATTTAATAGTAATTATGTTTATTTTTAGTTTCACGCCTTGCCCGCTTAGAAGCCAAAAGTCTAATACTCCGCTTGGTTTTTCATTCTAAATGCGAGGCACTGCATTTTCAGTGGCGGAACTAACTAATCACATTTAAAACTAGACGCTATTTCAATGCGCCACAATACGACGCCTTATCCTACTTAACTTACTAACTACTCACCTAGCACCTAGCGACAAAACACTCCGTTCTCCAAATTCCGCCACAGTATGAGATATTACTTGCTTAGTAACGGAACTCAACGCCGAATCGAGATTTTTATTTAATTGTGAACAAAATTTAAATACAATTATTCGCTCCCCCTCATGCGTATCGAACCCACAAACTATCGCGTTTATAGTCAGACGCTGTCACACAAGACACATTGGCTTCTAATTGAATTTCATAGTAGATTGCTTAACATTTGAAAATATCGAAATTGCTATCTCCATATAATTCGAATTGTGAAGCAGAAACTACAATGCTGACTTCAGTTCATTAGGTAATAAAACTAAAATCCAATTACACATACAGTAGAAGCAAAATATAAGCACTTAATATTATAATTAAAAGAGTAAAAGAATAGTAAACACGCCATTTCGTATGTACAAAATAATCTCGACGGAATCACTACCGGCCGGTTATCTCAGTTTCAATTTTCGCATCGCCCGCGTGCCTATTTAATATTCAACCCTTTCTAGTTCCGGTATACAATTTAGCGGAATTAATTTACTATTTACATAGTGTGTATGGAATAAACAAATAGCAGAAGTGCCTCAGGCATTTATCAATTACACCTACGAGGATTTTAGCAGCTAGTCGATATTTTAGAATTATGAGCAAATTGCAAAGTTTTATTAATAATCCTTAAAATATTGGATTAATTTTTTTCAACGTAAATATTTTAAGCGGATTCGTCGTGTATTTTTTGACATTCGAAGTCTATCTGACTGAAAGGATTTCTACCTCTGACTTAGGACTATTGTAATATGTTCAGTATGTTGTATTTCCAAAAATGTATTTTTGAATACCAAAATATACGCGATTAATCCGCTTAAAATAATTTCATTTAAAATATTTAAAACTCTTGATTTTTTTTAAATATATTAATGCTTATAATTATATTTGTATGTTATAGAATATAATAAGTTAGTTCACTACTTACCAAATATTATATTATAATTAAATACAACCTAGACAAGTCAAGGCACTCCATCAATGACTGCTCGAATCGAGATATTGTGTGACCGTAGACCGTAGAAATGAGTATTTTTTTTAAATGTAATCATTTTCTCGAGTAGAAATTGATCCGCAATTTAAATTTAAAACATTAGAAAGTTATATTTTAATTAAAAAGAAAATCTCCTATTTTCTTTATATAACGAAATGAATTCTTCATATATTTTAACATAAATATTTTGTTTATCTCTGATATATCGTATTCGTAGGTACTTTGTGTAAATATTTGTATTCCGTTTTTGTCCACTGACTTACTATAAAACATTAAGTAGTCCCCGACGACATTTACGAGGCTTGAGATTTATGGCTGACAAACTCTTCCACGAGCACATAAATACTGATTTTGTTTAGAACAAGTGATTTTTGTTATTTTTTTAAATGTACTTTATATGATCAATAATTACATACAACACTAAATATTTTACGCAAAACACAAAAATAAGCATTTTTAACAATTTTTTAAAAACATGTATATAAGAAATCTTTGATACTTCGATTACTTCAAAATCATGATATTTATTCCGTAATACAAAAATATTTGAATAATCACAGAACGCTGGAAATTACTTCACGTAATTAATTAAATTTTAATGCTCTTGTATTAAGCAAATGGGTAAAGTTGGCTTGTTAATTAATAAGCCATATTTAAACTGTAAATACTCAAATAAGATCGAATTATTTTTGCTTCTTTTCTATGCCCGCAACTTGCTACAAGTATCTTGCAATTGTATCAAGTTTCGGCAAGTCACAATTATATATCCTAAATCGATATTAAGATTCAGATTTTTCTAAGAAATTTTAAATCCAGAGGAAAAAGCGAGTTCCATTTCACTGTCGTCGAATATATTTTCTGAAAAAAACGTGAACGAATCTCCGATACGTAGCTTTCGTTTCATTATATTGACTTGCCTCTAAATAAAGGGTAGGAATTTTAATCTCGAATTTTCGAGAGCTCTCCTCTTATTTACTTTGTAAGGAACTCGGCTTGTAATAATTTTTTAAGAATTCTTTAACGTCCCAATTGACATTGAAGATGAAATTTGGTTTGTTTAAAAAAAGGAAATTGCAATATTTCATTCGTATTTGAGTTTGTGGTATAAATTAATAATTATTTACATTATAATTATATATTAAGTATAGTGTCTAAAATACTTATAAACACGTATTCACGTAGGAGCGTTTACAAGTAGTTAAGAAATTATTGCCTTCTATTTTATTGAGCTATTATACTTCCTTTGTCCATTTTTATTCAGAATTTCTGAGCTGAAATTATTTTAACTGAGTAGGTGAAAAAGACCCCTTGACATTACGATTTAGGTAGCTTGTCTAATAAAATATTTTTGAAAAAACTTCGAATTGAATGAAAACGATTCGAACCCGCGCCTCTTGGATACCGTCCAAGCGTGGGTTTGAATCACGCTGCATTCAAATTTTTATACGTTTTTTCAAAAACGTTTTCTAATCCTAAGTATGGAATAACACTTTAAAAATAGTAAATATTAATATAAAATAGCAATCTCCCTTATTAAGCGATTATTTATTAATAATCTTTAAGTAGTAGTAATTTGTAAAAATCTCCCTACAACTTATTTAGGTTGTTAGCAGATATTAACAACCTAAATAAGTTCTAACAAAACGTATAATAATTTCGACGCAGCTGGTAGTAGAAAGCATGGCTTAACGGTCAGAGCGCTTGGACAGTATCCAAGAGGCGCGGGTTTGAATCCCGCTGCTTTCAATTTTTTATATGTTTTTTTCAAAAATGTTTTCTAATCCTAAGTGTGGAATAACACTTTAAAAATAGTAAATGAGAAAATAATAAATTTGAAAGGTTTCAGATTTAAGCATATAGGTAATACACACTCGCAAACCCACAAACGCACATGCTACTCACACCGTCCCCGCCGGTGGGGACGACGACCTGTTTCGTGACCGCCCGATGCCAATAGGCCTGCTCTGGACAGGCAAATCCCCACAACTACAAACGGTGTACACAAGCCTCACAGGATGCGCCATTATGACACTGTGTTCCATGTTGATGGTTTCCTCTCGAGGTCTTCACGCCAAGGTCAAAGCTCTTCTTGCTCGGCCTCCCCCCCAAACCCCGGTGACGCTGTCAAGGCCATTAAGAGAAACAGCATACTATAAATTCAAAAAAATATATTATTGGCATACTCTGTCATATGAAGTGCCATAAAGTTACTAAGGAAAAGCCCTTTAGCATATCGTGGAATTACCAAGAGGGTGCCGGTCCCGCAGGGAGAGAAACTCTGTGCAGTGCTTTGGGATTTGTGCCCCAAGTGTAGACTTAAGAGGCCCCTTTTAAATATGCACATTAGCGCTAGCTACCGAGTTCCCCTCTCTTCTAAACCACATTATTGTTGTACTTAAACTGAAAAAAATACTTTTGATCCAAAGTTGGACAATGGACAAACATGAAAAAACAATGAAGATCTATGAATAACAAATAAAAGTGATCCCCTACATGTAACATACTTCGCAACATTAATTCAACACTGCGTAAAGCGACCACGGACTGACGGACGAAATTGGGGACGGTATAAGAGGGCCAGAACAAAGTTACTTCACAATTACGCGAAATTCCCTTTGCAGTTAATATTTAAATATTTCGTAGTTCCTCTTTTGTTACAAAGCAAGTCGTAATGTTAATTATTAACTCGCTGTGTACTCTGGATATTGTAACTTTTTAGCGTCATATTTATCATTATTTCCTTGACGTAGTTAAGACGTTTTAAATTATACTGAGTGGTTGTAATTTCTAATTTCAATTGATTTGATTCAATTGATTAAGAAAATGTTTTATTTAAATATATCTAAAACTGAAAAATCATTTATTTGTTAAACTGGAAAATTATTTTATATTTTATAATGTAGTTTATGGAAAGCTAAAAATGTATTTTAGGTATTTCATCCAAAGTTAATAATACTACATATAAAGGTTTTCGTATGAGTTTTCAGAGACTTGAAATTGCCTTTATGATTCAATAATTCTAAAATTTTTTAATAAATATCTACACATATATCATCAGTGCTATCCTTTTCTTTTATTTTAATCTTCGACTATACGTAGGCAGATTCTATATTTTTTTAAAAGTATACCACTGAGGAATAGAAATTGTATTCCATTTAGTAACACGCAGGCAATGCCAAGAGAGGAAAGTACATACTAAGTATTTTAGGAAATTTCTCCTGTAAATAAAAGTTAGATGACGGAACTGTATGAAATTTATATATATATATATATATATATATATATATATATATATATATATATATATATATATATATATATATATATATATATATATATATATATATCGTATCGCCAATTGCAGTCCACTGCTGGACATAGGCCTCCCCAAGTTTGCGCCAAACATCCCGGTCCTCCGCAACCCTCATCTAGCCTGCTCCGGCAACCTTGCGTATGTCGTCAGTCCAGCGGGCCAGAGGGCGTCCTACACTACGTTATATATATATATATATATATATATATATATATATGGTATATCTGGGATGTATGTTTAGTAGAGATGGAAGATACGAAATGGATGTGGAAAGGCGTATTGCTGTCGGCAATAGGGTTAACGGTACTCTTGCGACGGCAAAACGTCAGCGTACCTGCACGTCTGCTCACGCTCGTGCAGTACTGGTACCGACGTTGTTATACGGCAGCGAAACGTGGGTGTGTCAAAAGAATGAAAGAAAGATGAATGCAGTACAGATGAGACCTCTTCGTCACATATGCGAAGTCAGTTTAGCTGACCGTATATACAGCGAGAAGAAACGCAGAATGGCAGGTATAAGCGCGAATGTCACAGTAAGAATGAAGAAGAACGTGCTCAGGTCAGGTTTGGGCACGTTGAATGAATGAGCGATGAAATAATGGTAAGAAAGATTTATGAAGCCAAGGTGAGTGGTACGAGAGGTCGAAGAAGACCTCGGTTAACCTTCGAAAACACAGTATCGAAGATACTGGAGGGATGTCACGTAAAAAGCATGAGGACACTCCGAAGGGCATGCATGAAGAGGATAATGACTGAATAATGAATGAAGTGGATAAGGCGAAAGAGATATGCAGGAACCGTAGCGTTTGGCGCTCCGTGTATTAAAGCGTGAAACTAAATAAAATATATATATATATATATATATATATATATATATATATATATATATATATATATATATATAGTGTCAAGTCTCCGTACTTCGTTTTCCACCAAATTCAAGACATTGCGTGTTGTATGGTGGAAGTCCATGTCGCTCTTTGTCTTTACCACTGCACCATGACCGGCCTCAAATATATATATATATATATATATATATATATATATATATATATATATATATATATATATATATATATATATATATATCTTACAATTCTTCAAATTGACTTATTCTATTAAAATTATAACTGACAAACAAATGAAATCATTATAAAATACTAAACATTTCCTCCATTTACAAAGGCGTGTCAGCTTATCAAAATCAGAAACTGAGCGTAAAAAGTCAACTGACTGTTCAACGTCAGTTAGACGCTTGATTTCCTTTCCGGCGGCGCCTATCTTAATAACTGTTCTTTTGTCTACATTGTTACAAAATATATAAAATTATATTCTTATTGTTCAATAGGGTAGCAGCCGTTACGTTTATACATAATTTAATTTAATATATTATTTTCACTTATATTTTTATATGAAAAAAGGAAATATTTTCCTAATCAACATATTAACCAAATAAAACTAAATTCTTTTTCTATATAATTTACTGGATCATAAGGTTTTTTTATTAGTTCAGTAGGTACAAAAATAATATAATTTATTGTGTCCTTATGCACGTTTATGGCTACATACATTTAGGTTCCTCACGTGTAAACCTCCCCAGTGAATTCCGTCGTAGCTTCCACCTTCGTAGGCTGGACATTATTTGAAATTCATGAGCAGGTGAGTAAACATTGCACTGCGGCTAAGTAAATTTAGAAATCTACAAATACATTAGGGTTTCCTTATCTTTTGTTTTTTATATTTACTTATATATATATATATATATATATATATATATATATATATATATATATATATATATATAATATATATATATAATATATATATATATATATATATATATAATATATATATATATATATATATATATATATATATATATAGATTTGAGTTTTCAAAACTTGTATAAAGCTGTATGTTCGAATTCAAAAACTTATCTTAAAAAGATTTTGTCTTTAAAGTTTAAGTCGAACTTAAATAATTTTGTTTAAATAATAAAAATATTTGCTTAATTTTTTTAAGCTAAAGCATTTATCACTGGTTCACTAACGGGAAACACAAATCTGACAAGAACTAGCGAAAGGAAGGTAGCTAAAGCATTTTTAATAAGATTTTGAGGAAGAAAATTTCTTTATATCTATCAATCATAACGACATCGATGCTATTTTCCATTTCTGTAAATTACGAATTAAATAGTTTTAATAAAAGTTTTAAATGAATTGGATTAAGCGGTATATACAAAATGTATTTTGTATACAACTAGTATGACATTTCATGTCATATCTAACTGACATATTAGTAACAGTATAAGTAAATAGATTTATCGATACATAAAATGAATACTGAATATGAAACATTTAGCTTTCAAATTAACTCATTTCTAAAATTTTCAACGCAATTTAAAGTAAACGTCGACGTCGAAACGATAAACATATAAAGACTACCGTGATATTGCCCATTTTCCCTTATCATTTTCGGGCGAAAAACTTCATTGTAGGAAGCGATGGTAACCTATACCACGACGCCGGCAATAACCCTTCAACAATGCCTTTACGCTTTCAAAGAAAAGACTGGATTCAAACCCTTTACGTACTTATATAGAGAAACCATTTACACGCTGGATAAGGTTTATTTTACGTTTTTGTGACGTTGTGATTTGATGTTATTTCCTATATTATATAGTTTTCTAAATAGTACAAAGTTTTCTCATTTTTATCACGATAATAATAATTTAATAATAATAGTCACAAATCAAAGCATTCATTATTTACATAAATTATAAAGTCTGAAAGGAAACTTCCAGGTCGATCGTTGCGCAGTGGGACATCGTCTGATTGTGAAAGCGCGATCGGCTTTGGGTTCGATTCACAATCGGGAAAATAATTATATTTAACATCTTTTTTTTTTTTATCTGTCTTTGAGTTAAATGCTGTTGACCTTAATGGTCTTTACAGCGACACCGGGAGGGGGAGGGAAGAGGGTACTCTAGCCCGAAGTATTAGCAAGCAGTGACGTGTCTGCTTGAGAGGAAGCCGACGACCGCAAGGGGCTCTGCGGGGCTCGAACCTCGGCTTGCGGTCGGCGAGCGGGCGGGGGATTTTTCCCTACTCTAAAAAACACAAGCCAGCCGCGGCGTGAAGTCGCGACTGGGGGAATTTTTAACTATTCTAAGGGAGCCTATTACAGTCCCTAACCGTTGGGCCCGGCCGCGCCAACGCGCGGACGGGCCGTGATATAAGCTGGACTTCGCCGTCGTTGTCGTCGACGACGGCGGTGTTTATGTGTAGTGTTGGTGGAGTGTTTCCTACCTAACATTTTCCCGTTTGCTGCCGTGATGGGGTCGTCGGGGTCTAATAAGACGCTACGCGGGCGTCTAAGTTTAGGATGCGCGGACGGGGTGTAATCGCACGCCCGTACAACGAGGGGATTTATGTGAGTATCTGCGCGCTCGTAATAGCGCTTGGCTAGGCCGTTGCAGAACTCTTTTATCGATTCCAGTTCGAAATCCTTATGTAGGTCTATGTTACGAACGTACCAGGGGGAACCCGATGCGATTCGTAGAAATCGGTTTTGAACCACTTGAAGTGGTTTAAGCTCGGTGTGCGCGAACGCAACACAAGCGTACGTGAGGACGGGCCTAATGCAGGTTTTATACAATGTCAGCTTATTTCTAAGTGACATTTTACTGCGTTTACAAATTAAAGGATGCAATCTATTAAGATAGAAGCGGGCTTTATTACACACTCGACTAATGTGTTTTCTGAAGGAGAGTCGGGAGTCTAGAGTGACTCCGAGGTATTTGAAGTAGTTTTGGCAAGGAATTGGCTTTTTTGAAAGGTATACGGTAGAGACCGTTTCGTGTTTCAGTCGAGGGAACAATACCGCGGCACTCTTTTCGGGATTGACCTCGATCCTCCATTTGCGGTACCAAGCGCCTAGGGCGTCGGCGGCCGCCTGGAGTCTCTCGGCAATAACGAAAGAGTGGCGGGAAGTGGTGTATAGGGCGGTGTCGTCGGCGTACATAGCCAGATGGACATTGTTGACTCTCGGTATGTCGCTGGTGTACAGCGCATACAGTATAGGAGAGAGCGTGGAGCCCTGAGGGACTCCGGCGCGAATTAGGCGGGGAGTGGAGAGTGTACCTTCCACTTTAAATCGGAAATATCTGTTGGAGAGATAGTCCTTGAGGACGCGAATTAAATGATCCGGGAGGCCGGCATTGTGCAGCTTGTAAATCAAGCCACTATGCCAAACTTTATCGAACGCTTTCGCGATATCGAGAAAAATGGCCGCAGTAGAGCTGCGGACACGGTATCTAACATTATATCTGGCTATGTGTTCTACTAGCCGATGCACTTGGTGTACGGCGGAGTGGCCCTTGCGGAACCCGAATTGCTCGTCTAAGAGCAGACGTTTCGTCTCTACCGCTTCGGAGAGTCTAATGAGAATTATCCTCTCGTAAATTTTACCTAGGCAGCTCAGCAGGCTGATAGGCCTGTAGCTGCTGGGGAGATTCCTCGGCTTGTTCGGCTTCGGAATACCTATGACTATTGCCTCCTTCCATTGATCTGGGAAGGTACAAGATTTGAGGAGGCAATTAAAAATGAGTACTAGTACGGACACGAACTGGGCCGGTAACGTTTTTAACGTCCTGTTATTAAGACCGTCGGGCCCCGGGGCCTTCCTGTCTTTCAGGTTCTTAATGATATTTTGAACCTCACCGGCGGAGGTTGGGCGAAGCGGTTCACCTGAGGGAGGTAGTGAAGCCCAGGTTGCAACCTCGGAGTCCACCTTCGCTAGGTGGTCCGGGTCGCAAGGCTGATCGCTGGGGGAACATTGAGCCTCTAAACTGTCGGCTAAACATTCCGCTTTTTCAGTGTCATCGGCGGCAATAGAATTGTCGGGCCTAATGAGAGGTGGCATAGTCGCGAGACCGTCCGACCTGAAGGCTCGCGACAGCGCCCAGAAAGCCTGGTGCGAAGGCGCGAGTCCCTCTAGTCTCTTGTCCCACGACTCGCCGCGGAGCATGTCGAACGCGTGTCGAACGCTCCTCCTCAACCTGTTTAATTCCCTACGGTTGTCGTCTGTCGGGTATGTGTCGTGTCGTCTGGCTGCGGCGTTTTTACGCCTTATTAACCTCCTGAGCTTTTCTGAGATTTCAAATCGTCCTTGCGGTACGTTTGTAATCTCTTTAGAGCAGCTGAGGATCGTGTCGTGTATATATACTGTGAATTGATTAGCCGCGTCTATTGCTAAGTCAACCGAGCCAGTGATGCCTGGAATTAGCTCCTTAAGCGGAGAATTATTGGCTCGAAGAAGCTTTGCGAACTTCTTCCAGTCTATAATTGTTTTGGTCGGAAGGCCTGAGGGGCGCTCCGTACCTAGTTTGATTAACACCGGTCTATGATCCGAATCTAGTTCCGGCTGCGATTCGATAGAGTGTTGCCAGAGGGCGACATTCTTAAGGATCGCAATATCTAACACCTCCGGCGTGCCTGAGGGGCCAAAGCGGGAGGGGGTGGGGGGGCCGATGACGGCCGCATTGTATTTGACAGCTATTTCGTCGAGAGCCTTACCTCTTTTGGTGGTTTTCGACGAATTCCAGCTGATGTGTTTACAATTTAGGTCCCCAGTCAGAAGGACTGAGTCACCCATATCTAAGAGCGACTTGATGTCGCTTTCTAGTATTGATTTGTTCGGCGAGAGATACACCGAGGCTATAACTATTGGCTGATGGCCTGTCATGTAAATTTGGCACACTGACGCTTCGATGTTAGCAAGCGACGGAGGGTCTAGCGGTATACAGTGTAGATTCTTATTGTAATAAATCATAGTGCCACCTCTTGCGGTGGCCCTATCATTCCTCACAATCCTATAGTTCGCAATGCCAGGAGAGCGAACGCTAGGTTTAAGAAAGGACTCCTGTATACAGAAGAAATCTAATTGTCTTGAGTGGACGTACTCACTCATAAGTTCTTTCTGGCCTTTGACACCGTTTGCGTTGAATGTCGCGATTTTTAGGGCTAATGGTTTTACGCGCGCGAGACGCGAATCAGCGGGCCGAGGGGTAAATCTATTATTGACCGCCATCTAATTGTTTGATTTTTTGGATTTATTTAGCCTGGAAGCCTACGATGGCTTCCAGAAGAGTGGCGTGCTCGCATACCGCTTGTAGGCGAGCCATATTATTTCCGTTGGTGTTGCGGAGCTTAGCCGCGAACACGCCGAGTTCGGTGAAGTTGAGCGCGCCGGCAAAGTCCATTACGAGCGAGAGGTCGCTCGCGGGACTATCCTGAGGGGGTTGCGGGCGCGGGGAGGGCCGCGGGTCCGTCGGTGCGCGAGTCGCAGCCGGCACCGCAACACGTGCCGCTGCTGGAGGTGGCGTGGGCTTGAACCACGCGTTCACCTTTGGAGGTGGAGCCGGGGCGCGGACGCAGCCGCGATAGTTCGCGGGGTGACCCTGCGTCTCGCAGAGGACGCAGCTGGGAGGAAGTTCCGGGTCGGGAATTTTCCGCGGGCATTCCGCGGTGGCGTGGTCGTCCAGGCACTTTACGCAGCGCGGACGCGCGTGGCAGTGCTTGGCCGAGTGCCCGTAGTTTTGGCAGCGGTGACACTGCCCTATTAAGCCCTTATACCGGGGGGGTTCTACACGGATCTCCGTCAGGTTGCAGATGGTTCGCAGGTTGAAGACCTCCTTGCCCTCGTTGGTGCGGTCTAATACGACTAAAATACTGTCATACTTAACTTTTGTGCGCATATTGTACATTCAATGTACTTCGCGCACCGGAAGCCGCGACTTAAGGTCGCTCTCTATAAACTCAACGTCTAGTTCGCGGGGGACGCCTTTGATGACTACGCGGAGAGTTTTCTCCTCCTCTAGCGCGTATGTATGAAAACCTATATTTGTTTCCCGCATGCGGCGGGTTCAGGCGCGGTGGTCCGCGGCCGACGGGACCTGGACTTTTATACCTATGGACGTCAGCCTCGCGGAGCTGTACGCCACTTTATTTGAAAGCAT
Source organism: Dryadula phaetusa (assembly GCA_032432895.1). Classification (NCBI taxonomy): domain Eukaryota; kingdom Metazoa; phylum Arthropoda; class Insecta; order Lepidoptera; family Nymphalidae; genus Dryadula; species Dryadula phaetusa. Next base: position 6,952,858 of record JAOYRS010000033.1, read on the forward strand.
CCACGCGGATACTTCATTCCACCTGCCTTTTTCTTGAATGTAGAACGGCGGCGGTAATTTCGGGCGAGGCGGTTGCGGATTTCCGGTCGCTGCGCCTGAAGGGCGAGGAGCGGGCGCAGAGGGCGCAAGGGGAGCGGCACGCGGGGCCGACGCGGGGCGAGGGCCCGTTTTGTGTGCGCGGACACCGGAGCGGGCGGGGGAAGCGGCTTGGTAGACGCGGGGGCGGACGAAGCCCGCACGGCCGACGTTTGCGCGTCGGGTTTGCGCGCTTTTGAAGGCGCGACGGCCTGAGGGGTCTTCTTCGCCTTCCTCTTCGCGGATTTTGAGACTACGGTCTCAAAATCCTGAGAGGACGTGTCCGACTCGGCGCCAGACACGTCCATTTCTGACGCGGAACTACTAGAGTCCTGCTCGGGGGACGTCGCACGCGTCCTAATTGTGCCTCGGGACACTTCGGCGGCGCTCGGGCCGGCGTCGGGAGAGCGCGGGCTCTCTTTCGCGAAAGCGAAATTTCGGTGGCAATCGTAGGCCTCGACGTGGAAGGTACGTAGGTACCTTATGAGGTCCTCTTTGGAGAGACCCTCCATATAGGCGGCGGCGACGACGTTAATGTCTCCCCTCACCTTTCGGCGGGGGAGGGTGTGTGGCACTACGTACACTATATATACCCGTTTGGTGAACGGGGGTGTGTAAGGACAACTGTGAAACTTACTCCCAGAAAACGCCAACCACAGCTAGACGCCGCGCAGTACAGCACACGGGGCACGGCACGGCACGGTCCTCACAGCGGCGGCACTCTGGAACGGTCACTGACGCACAACGAAACGAAAAGCAGCGCTCGGACGCACAATCGAGAAGGGGGATGCCCCAATGTTGTCACACGACCGTCGCCGGTCGGTGCCAAATCGGAACTGGTGTGTGTGTATTTAACATCAACACTCGAAATACTTAAAACGAAATGTCTCGAATTCGGCGGGAAGCGGATTTAGGAGTGTCTTGACACTTGATAACAGATACTTCATGTCTCTCCTGCTATGCGGGATAAAAACGTGAAGCTAAAGGAAGGGAAGTTTATATGATTGGAGTAATTAGGTGAAATATATAAAATATTTAATTAATTATTACAAAACAAAAGTAATATAAAAAGCTTAAACAATAAAAAAAACTTTTTAACTAGAACTCTCAACATCGTAAATAGCATTTTTATTTATACAAACGTACTGGATAGTTCAATTCAAACTAATTTATTAACATAATCTTCAGTCAGAGGTAATTCGCCAGAGATTATGTAGATAAAGCCTAAACAAGCTATAAAGCGTCTTAATAAGCATTTTGCTGCGAAAATCTTTTGGGATCAGTGATATTTACTTTACGGTGCGATCGTAAAGGTAACCCGTAGATAAATTAAACGTAAAGCAAAATGACCTCTGCTTTTATTTGGTAATACTGTGCTTTGATGTAATTTTGTCAACCTTTTTTGTATTGCAATTAACTATCTTTTTTCTAATTAATCATTTATACTTAGATTTTAACGTCAAGCTGTCTTGTTATTTACTCATATTATTACTGTAATAGAAGTTAACTATTTCAAGATATCACGCTTCTTTTTCATATTTCAAATACCTTAGATATAAATATTGAAAAGCTTGTACCTCAAGACGTCTTCATACTGATACTATATGCGCCATACAAATGTTTTTTTATACATAACATCTATTGTTAGTATTCCTCTTCGCTTGATTTATTTTACCTCTGATTATCTTCATGTGATTCTTACATATTACATGGAGGCATTGCCACCCGGTTGCATATTTTTATCTGTTTTCTTTATTTAATCACTCTGAAAATTAACTGTACATTATTACACTGAAGAGAATCGAACTTGTAACTATTACGTTAATTTAGACGTTTACCAGCTGTAATACATTAGCGTTTAAAATGAATTTACTAAAACTGTATCGGGCAACAAATATGATAAAATAAAGGAAAGCTAACAATTAGTCCTATATAGAAAAATATATTCATTTGGATGAATACACTTGGGTGTATGGAGGTCATCGCGATACAGTGTTACAACGTCTGACCATAAACACGATTATTTTTGGGTTCAATTCCCACTCGGAGGATTGATTATATGTTAAATTTATTTTCACTTTTTCGCTCTGATAATATAAATTGTGGCATTGAGTATGCCACTAAACACACAATGTTTCGATTTCAGATGGAAAGCAGTGTGTTGACACTAGGTTGTCCATAGGTGAAGCAACTAAACGCTTTATATGTGGACATTGAAACTGAACACATGACCATAAATATTAATACAATTACTCTAATTCATATACTACAGGATATATTATAAAGTTATGTATATAAAGAGGTATGTAATAATGAGGCCGGTCGTGGCGCAGTGTGATAGTGTCTGCCTGTAAACGCAATCGGTTGTGGGTTCGATCCCCATTTGGAGGATAGGTTACATTTAAAATTATTTTCACTTCCTCGCTCTGGTAAGACAGTGAAGGAGTGAGTGTCTTGACACTAGGTACTTTCTGTCTACTCTCCTATGCAGGATGAAAAGTGTGAAGCTAAAAAAACGTATATAATAAATTATATTACTTAATAAACAAAGTTTATCCTTATTCATTTTTGCTCTTACGACATCACGAATGGCCGAAAAAGACCCTGAAAATAAATGTATCATAAAACTGAAAATACAACCATATGTTATTGGGATTTATATAATATGATTGCTTCTTCTATTTTCACAATGTCTCAACACAAAATTATGTTTTAGTAGAGCTTTTGACTCAATTTTAGAGATTTACCGTTCTGCGCCAAGTGAAGTGTTAAAGAAGGTATCAAATACTGTAGTAGTTTTCTTTTGTATTTTCCTTTTCTCATTTTGTTTATGTAATACTTTCATAATTTTTTTGTATTAGTTATATTTACTTTCTTTGAGACCAGAAGCAATGAATTAGGATATTCAACATGTAAAACAATAAAAGCAAGTTCTTTTGTTTAAACACAGTTTTGGTACATTGAGCTCAATATAAAAGTTTGGAAAAAACTTAATAACTGAAAGTTTGGAATTTGACTACCTACAGAGTGTATATGGCAAAAAATCATGAATTACAATAGTAATGTCAGAAATTTCAATATATTAATAAGCCTATAAATATTGCAAATCATAGTTAGAAAGAAAATACGACGACGAGGGGTTTATGTTAAAATATCATCTATGTATTGAGAATATATTTCGAAGAACAGAGGATAAGCAAGGCAACAAGAGCGCTTCAAAACCTTGCACAATTTACACACAAACGCTATATAATTGATCATTACTCCAATATTCGTGGATCTATGCGGAATGCCCATAGTTTTGTGCTTAAGTTTAACGAGTTCTGATGTTCTCATTATTGAGTTACCGAATTTCTGCTGCTTTAGGAATTTTCATCTTGAGGTGGTTTGAAGGAAATAAACAAATGTAGTCTCAGAATATTAACTTAACCTTACTATATCAATAATTATGCCTCTACCAAATCATTTTCTTTAGAATTTTTTCGTGTAATACGTAACTAATGAATTCACAGAATATGTATTTGGTACCTGTCTGTCACTTTATAGGTTGGAATTAAAAATGAATTTCCCGTTTTCTTCTATTTATAATATTGCAAAATTTCCAAAAAAGTTTTTACAGTTTTAATTTCATTTAAATATATTGAGTATATCAGTTTACATTTTATAAAGATATTGAGAACATAATGTAACATGTGACCTTCTTAATTCCCATACTGTAAGGGTTAGGTGAAACAAAATTAAGTGCATTTCTATTCCAGATAAAAAGCAATATAAATGTGTTAAAATCATTCGTTTAATAGTTCGAGTAGGAGGACGCAGTTTTTATTAGCTTATCATTTGGCTTAAATACAGATATTACATTTAAACTGCATGTCATTAACAATTAATTATTTTAGTAAAATGATTATTTATCTTGTTACTAATTAATGATTAGTCGACCATGTTTTTTTTATCTGTGGAAGTCCGATTACGGATACCTTCCCAAATGAGGACTGGGGACCGGTTAAGTAGGACTCAAGACTGGCAGATGTAAGCAGCGCCGTTGCCTCGTGGACCTCCACTAATAGAGACTACGGAAATAACACAATATCTATTTGCTAAAAATACATAAGTTGATATATTCATTTACATAAGTTATATCTCATAATTTAATATTATCATTTTTATGTAGAACAGCTGAAAATTTTTCAAATGCAAAGTTTGTGTTTACAATTCATTTCGCGTTCGTCGCAACGAAAATATCGCGACAGTCTCGGTGGAAATTCAAATACACGTCAAAACTGCCAAATCGTAAGTGGAGGAGCGTGGCGCAGCGTGTCAAGTTGTTGTTCACCTATTGCTTCACTACATATTTTACTTGTAACAAAGTCAGCTTTACGTATAATATATAGAGCAATTTTTGATTTTGCAACGTTTAATCATATACAATAAAAACTTATCCTGAGATTAGAAATATTTAGCTTTAATTTCTACTGATGATTTCATATGGCTTTAGCTTAACTTATATTTCCTTCCTCACCTATTTTATACCTCTATATATAAAGTTGTCATTGCTACAGGTGGTTAGGATAATTTTATGGTCAGGTTGATATGATAATAACAAATAATATTAAGATCTGATGGGAAACACTATTTTTTTAATATTCTTATTATAATTAACATTAACTAAATCATTTAAATCAATAACAATCAAATTATCTAAAATCTCATTAGTTGTCATGAAACGAAAATTAATGAGGGCCTAATAGAATAATCACCTTTAGTGTATAAAGTCGTCGGGCACAAATCAATTAACTGAACCAATTTGTCCCAAGTCTCCCATTGAATTAAATCCCTTGATATCTGACCACAGCTTATATCAAGTTGAGAATTGAAATCAAATTATATGCTTTCGAATAGTCGTCTTTATTTTGATCAAGTTAAATGTAATATAACAATAGTTATAAACAATAAGACAATGATTACGAGTATATTGTTATTAAAAAACTTATGAGGAGTTTTCCATAGTTAAAGTTTATATAAGGATACTATACGAAGAAATATTAATTAGACGGCACCGTGGCGTAGTGGGACAGTGTTTGACTATGTACGCGATAGATTGTGAGTGCAATTCCCATTCGGGAATTACCCTGAATTAGTCATTAGTTTATATTAAAAAAATATATTAATTTCTCCGCTCCGGTAACACAAAACACTTCGTTAGTTCGCCACTCAGCCTGTATTGTCTTGATTTCGGGTGGAGTGTCTTCACACTTGGTTGACTCTAACTACTCTGCAATGTGGGATAAATCTGAATAAATAATTAAAAAAATATCTTAAAGAAAAATAATATATTTTTAACAAAAGAAATAAATATTCATAGAAATTAGAGTTTCAGAATAAGCATTGCAATTTTCTTATAATATCCAACTCGTTACAAAGGTAATGCTGCTACTTCACAAAACGCAGCTCCATCTCCAATTCGTTCCGAATAAGTTTTCCCATTGAATATAAATTCCGAAAATGGTACTGTCAAGTGCACTGTAAAGTTCAACGCCTTGCCGACTTTTCGGGAGCCTTCAGCTGTCCATATCGCTTGGCAGATCTTGGGATACGTATTTAAAGGTTTTCTTTTCACCAAGTGAGAATATTTAGGCCCAAGATCTTCTATATTTATTTCAGCCACTGCTCCATCTTTAATTTTTCTAGCAACTTCAATTGAATTTTTACATAATAAAGTTGCTAATTTCTGCTGCCGGTGCTTTCGAAGTGTCGCCAAAAACATAATTTCTAGACTACAGTCAACTCCGCATCTGATTATTATAAAATTATTATATGGAAATTATTTTTATATAATGTTTGAAATATAAGTTTTAGATAAATTAATATTATTTAAAAAGACTATTGTGAATGTTAAAAGTGTTTCTAATAACAATTCAAAAATTTTATATTGAATTCACTAAAACTGAGTAAACGTTATAAGGCATAAAATGTTAATATTTTAAAACTTTTAATATATTCAAAGTTGAGTTGACGTTGAGGAAAGATTTTTAATATAAAAGTGTTAGTAAATGAACTTAAAGTATGTTTCGTAACCAGATGTTCTTTTCCTCATATTAAAGCAGCTCGCTTAGGCACAAAAGCAAATTCAATTTTACATTAAAAGTAGATAAATAGATTTGAAGAGGCTATCGTGGCGCCATTAGTTATGGGTTCGATTTCCAAGCGGGGAAATGAAACTTTTAATATTTATTTTCACCTCTTCGCTCTAGTAAGACAAAGGGCAGCGTCGAGTTTGCCACTCAGTACGCAATGTCTTGATTTCGGATGAAAAGCTGACAAAGAAGTGTGTTGATACTAGGCTGCCTCTGACTACCCTGTTATGCGGGAAAAAACGTGAAGTTGCTCGTTAAGTAATTCATTTTTATACATAACAACACTTTCATGGAGTAGGAAGTGACAACGTAGAGTTAAGTCTCTACGTTTTAAGTTTTTAAAAAGTATACAAAACAACCAATAAAAATATACAAAATACCCAATTTTACTATAAGGAGCCGGACGTTGAAACTTTTAACAATTCATAAATCTTAATTCAAAATTTAAGCTAGTCGAGCTGTACTATAAAAGCCTGTCAAATACTTGACTATATTTTTAGAATATTAACAAATAATAAAATGCACTCACTTTTCGAACAAATTGCATCTCCCGTCAATGTTGGCCATAAATTGTATGAGCGAACGTGATGAAGCCTGTGTACAGCGCTCTTCAGCGAATATTTCGAAGAATGGCTTTTCTGTGGCATCTGACGTATTAACCTGTGAATCGTTTTTAATTTTTGTCATATATTATTAAAGTTGCCACCATTTTTTGAAATTTGAGTTATAACTAAATTATTTTATTTATTTAAAATATAAATATTTGGCTAAATATTTATTTTATTAAACTGACTTTTGTATTTTGTTTGACAGTATATACGTGACGAGTGAGGAAAAAAAATGAAATTGTATATTTAAACGCACAATATAGGCACTTTGTAGACAGTTCTTCAGACAAGTCCTCCACTTAACATTCGCAGTACCAACGTCAACGCTGCTAATTATTATCCTTATTAGTAATATACATATATTATTAGCTGATACGAAGACTTAAATCATATATATACATATTTATATATATATATATATATATATATATATATATATATATATATATATTGTACTAAAGATGTATTATAATCCTTTTAGTTCCACGCATATATCCCATATAGCAGGAAGACAGGAAGTTCCTAGTGTCAATACACTCCGCTTTCCGCCAAAATTCGAGATATTACTTATTGAGCGGCGGAACTCAACGCCGCCATTTGTCTTTCTGCAGTAAATTGGAAATCCCATTCTCCGTTATTAATACACAACTAACCTGTATCTTATTGAATGATACGGACACCACTTCGCCGGATTCCACCTCAACCGCAACCAGCGACACACCGTCGAGCGCTGCATCTGCACATAGTTCTAATAATTCCTCTATAGCTTTGGGATTTTTGTCTACTTCTGATCCTATCGCTACAGGTTCGTCTTGGCAAAATGCTTCTCTTATTACCTTTCAACATAAAAAAAAACATTTTCATTTTTTACATTTTATCAAAATTTTTCACACATCAAAGTTGATTTTGAAATAATTTTAAAAGACGAAAAGTATTTTTAGCGACAATCCGCAAAACAGAGTAGGTAGAGAGAAACTAGTGTCAGAATACTCCGTTTTCCGCTTTCCACCAGCAATTCTTAGAGCATCGCTATGTGTTATTAGAGCGGGGAATGAAAATAATTTTAATTATAATCACTCCTCCGTTTGAGAATTGAACCTGCAACCATTGCTTCTATCAGACGCTGTTCCATTGTGGCACGATGGGTAGTTTGAAAAAAATCGAATAATGAAAAATATAGTAATGTGAATCTCCAAAAAATGGATTTGCATAAAAAGTTATGTTTAAAGTTTAAAACCTGTATCTTAAATTGTATCTTCAATTCTAATTAATGTAATATATATTTTCCATAGAGTCTATTTTATCATAATATAAAAATATAAATTATTTTATTGTATGTGTACATTACAGAAACGTTATAACCGAGTCATAGCGTTTATCGAAACTTATTCACGATAAAGCTATCTATACTTATAATTGTTAAGTGTCTATTTTCTATACTTATAATTGTTAAGTGTCTATTTTCTATATTGAAAATATTAAAAAAAATATTTGCAGGGGGTGTTATTAGATCAATACTGAACCTAAAAATGTAATTTAAAAAAATGTTGTTGGTCTGTCTGTTTGTTTAAGCGAAAAATACCGTTTCCTTTACAATGAAACTTGGCAAAATTATACTTCATCATCCGGGACATCACACTGAGTTGCTTTTGGCCCGGTAAAACTATATATTAACAAACAAACTTAATTTTACGGCTCGATCCCTAGATATGACTACTGTAGTAAAAGCAAATAATAAGTTTGCCGTATTGTTCTGTACCCGCAGTGGACTTCACTCTCAACATTACTCTGTAAATGTATAGGCAAATATCGAATTTGGATTGAACCGATTGTGGTTTCTTAAGCTAATTTTTATACTAGCGACTCACTTGAGGCTTTGTTCCCGTGAACTATAGTTAATTTGTTCTTTCGCCCGTTTTTATATCAACAGCTTATTAAATTTAGATTTTCATATTATTATTCTATCTCGTATATTAATTACCTTACCAGTACATAAAGCGGTACATAAAGCGGTACATAAAGCGGAGGCGATTATCTTTTATATATGAAATGTAAAGTACTGTTAATAAAAATGATCTTAGTAAGATGATTACTTTTATTATTACTAATTAAAGGTTAGTTTACGATAAAAGATTTGTTGTGTCTCACCAGTAGGAGAATTATTTCCTATAAACATTTACTAAACAAATTCATTTAAAAAAAATCACATAAAAAGATATTTTAAATAGAATAAAGCATGAAGCTGGCTTTTAATTAACTGAGTAGTCCCGTTAATGCTTAAAGTACTCTGTACTTTGTTGTTTGTTAAACACGATAGAATTTATTAAATGTAATATAATAGTACAAAAAAAATATAGAATTCTTCTTCAGTGTAGATTTTAAGTGTACCAAATTACTTTTATTAATATAATGACGAGAAGACAAATTTTCATGGATTAAAATTACTTAAATTGCCCTCAAAACGTTCTTGAACGAAAAATAAATATAGTTTTCATATGTTCAGAGTATGGGCAATAATTTTTATTCATTTAAATAAAAAAGCAGCTTCACTTTTATCTGATATAGTACAGTAGTCTGAAACAATCTAGTATCAAAACACTTTGTTTACTGCTCTCCGCGCGAAATTGAGACATTGTTTGCTAACTGATAAACTGAAAATATATTTTTAAATGCCACCATTTTCCCGAGTGGGAATCAAACTCATAAACCTATTGTCGGACAATGTTCCAATGTGCCACAATGACCTGGATAAAGTATATAGAAAAAAGAATATTTATAGCATTTATTTCTAGTAAAGCAAGATAAGTGTTTATTTCAAACAAAATGCAGAGTATTTTGTATTTCAATTTAAACTAATACGATTAGTCACTTGCTACTCACCCTCAGCGCACCGGAAAATGTATTTGCAGACAGCGACACTATTCTGTACTTTCCTGAAATTCACACATTGTAAATTACTTTGGGTATTAAACTGAAATTTAAGACTAATCTTTTGAGTTATATGTCGAGCTGCAAAAAAATTATACTAATATTAGTTGTTACGAATAAAATATTTGAATGGTAAAATATAAGATTTAGTATCTGATAAAGACTGACTGTAAAAATGGACAATCTACTACAAACTATATATACGGCAATTTACTGCAAACATTTAAATATATTTATATATAGAGCAAGGTCTTAAGAGAAAATTACACTTCCTCTATACTCAGTAGTTCTAGATCAGTTTGTTATAAAATTACTTTAAGTAAGTTATTATAAATGTACAACATACATATGAAATGAAGTAAAAAACTTTAAACAAATGAACTAATTGCTTCCTTCATATTATTTAGATAAAAACTAAAATTAGTTTTAAAATAGAAGGCGATACATTAGAAATGATCTTAGATTTACACTTCATCTCGTATAGCAGGAGAGTCAGATACAACTTGGTATCAAGTAACCTTGCGTAATGCTTTCCGCTCGAAAACGAGACATTACATGTTGAATGGCAGATTCAACGTTGCGTTTTGTATTAGCACAACGGATAAATGTAAATATTTTTTTTAATATAATCATTCCGATTGGGAATCGAACCAACAACCAATCACTCCTATACATCACTGTCCCGCGATATCCTTTTATGCCATTAATTAGGACACTATTGTCCTACAAAGACGTTTTTATACATTACTAAGTATTGAGTATATTTTTTTACAAACCAAATACAATCTCAAAACCTTTACAGAAAAGGATTCAAGTATATTAATATGCTAAAGGTCGAATAATGAAAAGGGATCAAAGATAAAGTATTTCGATCAGTTCTAAAAACCCTTTTTATGGATTCTCCTCCCACGCACATATAGGGATAGAGAAATATTGTATTACAGATATTTATATTAAACATCTTCATATTCTGTACAGAACGATAATACATTAAATGAGTTCTTATCGTTTGGTTACTTTAATGTTTTGGATAACTCGTTTGATCCCAGCAAGTATATAAATAAGATTTAAAATTGCGCGTTTGAAAAAACTTTCAAATTGCAAAAAGTTCTTTTTTGCTCATTTTGAATGTACCAAGATTTATGCAATGGTTGCAGATACGATTTATGTTGTTTTTGTATTCTAAATTATATAATCATATTCACTACAAAACGAAATCCCTGTATTTCTTCCCAGTATGTCTCCAGGTATACGTGACCTTTACGTGACGTGACGTGATACGTCTTTGGAAGGATCATCATCTCTTGCTGTCTTTTATTTCAATCTCTTATTATATTTTTTAAACAGTAGTTAATATATCACACAATTACAAAAATTTGTTGATAATATTGTCATAACATGATATTGATAAATTGAATATTGCTATATTATTATTATCATTCATTATTGAATAACCACCTAAATTTATTTATATATAGCATATTCAGTCTAGAATATTAAGTATCTAGACCAATTGAAACATGATTTAAAATCTTGAACTATGTAATGCTATGTATACTTTGGCTATGTATGATTGTGTGACTATAATTAGTTCGGTCCGAGATTGCCAATTGTCGGATGGAATATTAGGAGGTGCATTTTAACTTTAAAAATCAAAATAAGCTTTTATGAAGCTTACCATCACTTGTCACCGTATATTCCATTTTAACAGGTTAAGAAAATATTAAATAAACTAAACTAAACACCGGTGCACACGACGATATCGTGATCTGTACTGACAAGTGACAAGTGATTTTGATTCTACTTAAATACATATATATGGACTAACTATAAAGTAATTTGTCGTTGGAAATTGGTACAGTTTACTATTTACATTACTGGTTCACGGAGTAATGTTTCTAAATAGATGTTTGCCAAGCAAACAATGTATATGTCTTAAAGAGATATAGTAGATATTCAAAAATCTATTTAAGTTTACTTAATTATTATATATTATTTACTTATTTATTATTTATCATATAATTAATAAAGCAAGGTATTTGTCATTATTCGGCCCAAGTTAAAATTAAACATCAATATGATTTAATACAAGAATTAGAAAAAATAAACTAGATTTAAATATGAAGGGACACAGAAAAAATAATAAAAAAAACTTAGATAACTTTCAAACTTAGTAAATCAATACCAAGCCGTTCGAAGTTAGCAAATATTCGTCTCAAATGGTCATTGAACCCGTAACCTCCAGCAATAGCATGTTCCACTAAGCATATCATAATGAATGATAATGCAATAATAAAAGTAACTGCTATCATTATTTGTGTATAACATTAAAAAGATAATACACATAATATCCTTTGTTAATATCCTTTGTTAAGAAATTTATTCGCTAATAGGTGATAAGATTTTAAAATCGTAATTTCTATAGAACTTGTTTACATAATTGCATTTGGAGTCAAAGTCACTGTTGTGAAGGCCAAGCATTATGTAAATGACAGACGAATTTTGAACAGCCGCTACAAATGGTCCCATTTTCTTGTAAAGTAGAAGAAGATCTTACGGCAAAATGTTTTTACCCATTTTACTTGTATTTTTATAAGATCTGCTAATGTTAACTTTTTTATATAGAACATACATAATATTAAGGCTCATCCATGCAATTCGACAATTTAAATAATCAATATATTAATACCTAAAGGAAAAATGTTTTATTATTTTTTACGAAAACTATGCAGACAGGATATTAAATTTAGTATAGTTAAAGTGTATATGTATTAAAAGTGCAGAATGCCAATAGGTTTTATAATAATGTATTGCAATATTTAAAAAATAAAATTAACACAAATTAACACATATGGGACAGTGCCTGATCGTAAACGCGCTGGGTGCGGGTTCGACTCCCAATAGGCGGATTGATTATATTACAATTACTTTTTTCATTTCTTCGCTCTTGTAAGGTAAAACGCTACGTTAAGTTCGCCACTAAATAAGCAATTTCGGCAAAGCAATCACGAGAATATTTTGAAATTCGACTGTCTTTGTGCGTTGGCAAAGCAGTCAATAGAGTGTAAGACTCTAGATTTTCCCCGGATACGCTGCTGTGTTCCATAACATTATTTTATAAGCCAAGATTAAATATATGCTTCAAGGGAGTCACTATAATTATCTATTCTTGGTGAGATAGTAGGACTAAGGTAATAACAATCTTACCTATTAAAACTACTTTTTTTTAAACGAGGGAGATCGAGGATAATGAAGCTAGCACACGTAGAGCACTACTATCGTTATTTCTGTATAACATTAGAAAAATGAATCAATTTTATCTATGTACCAATTAGAAACTAATATAAATTATAAATTGAGCAACCTATTCTAAAATTAGCTTTGAAAATATTAATATAAGAATAGTAGGCGCCAAGCCAAGTTCCGAAGATCTGCTAAGAATCAAGATTATTAATTCAATTATATATATTTTTCGAATAAAATATAAAAATACATTTATACAAAGTGGCAAAAATCCTCTTAATCTAATTTCTAACAATTATTGTTAAAGAACTTTTTCAAGTCCGCTTCTTTCTTTTTATAAAATAATTACATTGCCCTCTTCGTATAACATTTACTCCATTCAGTTCAAGAAGTTATAAATTACTTTGACACGACAACTCTGTTGCCTTATTACAACTACTTTCATTGTTATACACAATTTACATGCAAATGTGTTAATAAAGGTACTATCGATATTCGTTACTATGTAAATTTTATGAATATCAATTGTTATATCCCTTCAAAATCAAATAAAAATATTAGTATGCAAATTCGTGTTAAAAGTACTGGTTCACTACTCGTCAGTAAAATATCAAACTAAGCGATTATACTTGTATATTGTATACATATAGGCTAGTATAAGCTGGGTTGTCTGATAGACCCTAGCGTCCTCAAAGGCCAAAGCCAAATCGTTTATGCGATCCAGATAAAACTCAGCTCAGGCGTAGACCAAAATGCAAAGATGGGTAAATCGTTTTTTTTTTTATTTTGCATGCTGAAACTGTTGTATAAATTTCCACAAAATAAAAGATATGAACGATCGTTTTACGGCCGTATTTTTGTAACGCGTTTCTTATGTAATATACTGTAGTTTTAGCATAAGGCAATTATAATACATGGATCTTTACTGAAATTGAAGCAAGTTATCGACTGAAAATCTGGCCTCGTAAAAGTTACTTGCACAAATATCAAAATAGAAAGCAAGTACGGACATAAAACGGGATTTTGTTTAAATAATAATCCTTCAAACGGGTTGTAAATAGGATCTTCACTGCAAATCTCTTAGTAATGAGCTAATTCCCGGGATCCAACTCGGTTTAACGCTCTAAATTGTATTATTGTCAGCTGGCCGCGGTTAAGTCGCATTGTCTCTTAATAGTCTCAAAATTCGACTTCACTCTGTGGAAAGAGAAGTTGAAATTTTTAAAATTGTGCACTGAATTCGTTTCTGGTTTTAACTGTATTCGTAAAATTTTATTCATATTTAAATTTTTAGATGTTGTAAAATATATAATATTATCTAGACTTATATATATAAAATTTGTAGATTATAAGAATTTAATTTTTCTGAATTGTGATTAATCTTCCGTGAAAGGACAGACAGGAAGTAGCAAGTGACACTATTACGTGACATAGCAAGTGACATATATTACGCTTTCCGTCGAATTCGAGATGTAACGTATTGATTGGCGGAACTCAACGCCGCGCTTTATCGCACCAAAGTGGGCAAATATTAATAATTTTAATATAATCATTACTCTGAATTCGAATGTAACCCACAACCGAACGCGCTTACAATCAAACGCTGTCCCATTGACAGAAATTGATTAATTTTTGAAAAATGAAATGTATTTTAAGAAAATTTTACCTATTTATTTGTACTAAATAGTAAAAATCCAATTACATTATGTCAGTTATTATTAGAACACAGTCTAAGTATGAAATCAAAGCATATAAAATTTAAACATTTGTATACTGACACAGGCTTAAACCTTAAACTTTATTAATATAATTATGTTAAAAATGATAATACGCCTACAAACAGAAATTTTCACTTCATTCTTTTTCAAACTTATCATTATCACAAATAAATAATTGTAAATTGCGAAAAATCTGGCTTTGTGTATTGATGACATATTTATTAATTGGTCTGAAGTATCAATTTTGGTGACGGACATACACATCTCTCTACATTATTTGATTAAAATATATTTTTTCTCATTGTGTAATGCTATATTTTAACAATATAGTGACATATGGTAACTAAATGTATTTTTGAGTGTAACTTAAAGCTAAACCTAAAAGCTAGTAAATATAAGGTGCAAACAAAATTTAAAACGATGACAGGCGCAGATTTCCTCGCAACGATAAAAGTAACGCTGTTAAAGTTAGAATATACCACTTAGAATATGAAACTTTGTGCCTAAGTTACAAGTTAAAACTTTCTGAACATGTTGCATACGGTTGAGAAAATATTCTTTAGAATTTCCTTCTTCTTATTTCCAGTTTGTGTAGTGTAAAGAAAGGAAATTATATATGTATAATAAATAATATATACATACAATTCACCTTGAACGAATAATGGACTTGAACACGCTAAAACTCAACAAGAAGATTTTATTTAGGCCTTCGTGACGCAGTGGAACAGCTAATTGTCAATACAATCGATTATGGGTTCAGTTCTCAGTAGAAGAAATCATTAATTATCTGCCTCTGGTAAAACAAAAGGCGACGTTGATTTTCCTCACTCAACACTCGCTCTCTCGAATGCTCACGGAAAGCGGAGAATGAAGTGTCTTAACACTAGTGTGTTCCGGAAATAAAAAATCCATGTAGTACGGAATAAACTTGAAGCTACAAAAGAAATCAATTTTATGTACTTGAACAGAGTGAAATGGAAAAAAGTATAGTAGGTGTGGTTAAGTTACATATTTTTAACTATTACATATTTTAATATTTACTATTTTTAAAGTGTTATTCCACACTTAGGATTAGAAAACATCTTTGAAAAAACGTATAAAAATTTTGAACGCAGCGGGATTCGAACCCGCGCCTCTTGGATACCGTCCACCGCTTAGCGGTCAGAGTTCTTGGACGGTATCCAAGAGGCGCGGATTCGAATCCCGCTGCGTTCAAAATTTTTATACGTTTTTTCAAAGATGTATTACATATTTTATATAATGATATTTTTCTAGGTAAACGCGACAATTGTTTTGCAGCTCTAGTACGTAGGTAGAGAAAACCAAGTGTTAAGGCATTCTTCTATTATTAGTATTCTTCACTTTTAACCGAATTAAAGAAATAGTGCAATGAATTGAAATTATTATAGTTAATTCCCAAAATTGTCGCGCTTACAGTGACTCGCTTAATACTGCGCAACGACTGGCCTTGTATTTATTTTATTGTGAAAATTATTTTCTAGTATAACGAAGAATCCGATTCAAAGAGCTGATTCAGCATAAAGCAATCACCAAGTAGTCAGCGACAATTCAATTCGACAAGTATAATAAAACCTAAAAAATGTTCAATTTCTATAAAGTGCTATTTTCTTTTGTTTTGTGAAATATTTTAAATGGGATAAATCATTTAACGGGAATATTTTTGCATTATTATTTTACAGAGGCCAGTCATGGTGCAGTGGGCAACCGTCCGACTATAAACGCAATACTATAGACTATAACTCAAACAAACGGTTATGGGTTCAATTCCCACTTAGTGGAATTGTTATACTTAAATTATTATCATTCCCTCGCTTTGGTAAAACAAAGCGTGGCTTTGAGTTCCGAAACTTAACACGTAATGACTTGAATTTAACGGAAAGCAAAATACAAAGTTTCTTGACATTAGGTATTTCCTGTCTAACCTGCTATGTGGAATACAAGCGTAAAGCTAAAAAAATACGTTCCAAATAGATTTTTGTTAGGACATTTTAATATTGATTTTGTTATCGAATGTAGCAGTTTTTTAGAAACACGCATTCGTAGGCTAATTTCTCAAGTTTATTCATAACATTTATCTCTTTCGTAGAATTACCAATTACAATTATTCTGAACTAGTTGTATTGCAAACAAGAATATTTTATAACGCAATAAAATAAATGATGAATAAATTTACGCAAAATGTAACATTATTCAAAACGCCTTTGGAAGGTGCGTAAATTTAATGTATTTCGTAAATTTTAAAGAACAAACGATGAGGTAACAAGGCAGGGCCCGTGTTTAGAATTTGTGATGCCTCTCGCTTACCCTATAAATTAAATTACAACTCTCCGTGATGAACATTTCCAGGGTCCCTCTTTTTCACGTTTCATATAAGTGTTAAAAAAGGTTTTATTTTTTTTGTAGTTTGCTTTTTTTTAGCTTCAAGCTTTTGTCCCGCATAGTAGGATAGACAGAAAGCACATAGTGTCAACACACACCGTACTTCGCTCTCCACTTAATTCGAAACATCGCATGTTGAGTGGTGGAACTCAACGCTGCTCTTTATCTTTACCAGAGCGAGGAAGGTAAAATAATTTAAATATAATCAGTCCTCCGAGTGGGGATCGAATCTACAACCGATAGCGTTTACAGTCAGACGCTGTCACACTGCGCCACGACCGGCCTCTAACTAGGTAGTACTTTACTTGTAAGAAAAAAATGTATATTAAATAACCAATAAAGTATGATTTATTTTTCTTGCAATTAGACCTAAGTTAATTCTTTAGTAATACAATAATAAGATATGATTCTGGCTTATGCATTCTATACAAGTTATCTTTTGGATGAGTAAAAAAATGTTTAAATAAAAACGACTAAAGATAATAAAAATTTTCACGTTTCCTGAGAAATAAATGGATCATTAAGCCATCGTGGTGCAGTGGGATTTGATAACGCGATCTGTCGTGGGTTCGAATCTCGTTTGAGGATAAAATTACACTTATATTACTAGCGATTCTCCGCTCTGGTAAGATAAAGCAAGACAATGAGTTCAATCATGCATCATAGAAGAATTCGGATAGAAAGCAGTGAAACCTGCTTTGCGGTACAAACCGTGAAATTAAAAAAATAATACTTTGCAGTCAGTATTTAATTAGTACTAATTTAAGATTCTCAATTCTCAATTTTTTATTTAACAAATTCAAATTTGAAATGTGATCAAGTAACAACATAAAAGGATACGTCTAAATCAATTACTGGTATCAATTGGACTCCTCAGTCTGGCGAAATGAATTCCATTGAAGTCAAAAATCAAAAGCTTTCCACTTCTATAGCAATTCGTATTGAATGATGATTTGAACATTTCACCTTGTTTACGCTTTTGATAGTGGTCCAGACAACTTTCGTAATGTTGCAATTAATTAATACATGTTAAATAGAGAAATTATATATAAATCTAGTAACACATGATAAAGAATAATCTAGGAATTCGCCTGACTGTCAACGCAATCGGCTATTATCGATTCCTTTTCGATTATAGTTCGATTCCCTTTCGAGGGAAAGATTACATTTTAATAATTTTATTTCCTTGCTCTGATAGACGACGCGCGGCGTTGAGTTTCGCCACTCAACACGCATTTTCTCGAATTTGGTGGAAAGCAGAGTTCAGAGTGTTTGGACCTACTTATACCGGTACTTCCTGTTTACGCTGCTGTGCGGAATAAAAGCGTAAAGCTATACAATAAATAATTAAATAAATATGTTTATGTCAGGCGTCTATGTTTATGTCAGGTTTGGGTATATACCCAGATTGATTTAATCAACTTATCTGTTCCAATCTAAAAGCATTTGAGCTCCAATTCACTAACCGGTATGAGCTAGGAATAATTTATAATAAGGTTTTCCTCTATCGGGAGAACGCGGGGTAGGTACATGGCAAATAAACTTATGAAACTAATTTTAATAGAATTGATACTACGACTATGCGTGAAGTCGAAAAACGATCCTTCTAGTAATATTAGCCACAGAATAAAATATACTAAGTATATTAAAAATTTTGGGTAAATTTTCAATGAAACTATTTTAATCGCACTAATCGCGTATATTTTAGTATTCGAAAATACATTGTTGGAAACTTGACGTTTCGAACACTTTACAGTAGTCAGTGGTTACAAGTAAACTGATTACTGTAAAATGTTCGAAGCGTCAGGTTTCCAAAAATGTATTTTCAAATACCAAAATACGCGCGATACACGTTTAAAATATTTTCATTTAAAATATGTAAAAACACGAAAACCAAAGATCTTATTTTGGGTAAATATACAATCATATTTTAATTTTTGTATAACGTTTAACGTTTCACCACGTCTTTCAAATTCACAAGGGTGAGCCTGTCATTAATATTTATAAAATTACGTGTCAAGCTGTCAATTTTACAGTAAAGGTATCCCTGCGTAATCATGTTAATGGAAAAATAATAACACCCCTATAATTCGAATTAAATGCGTAACTATATCTTGTATTAGAAGAAAAAAAAAGTTATTTTATAGGACATTTTTCTAATGATTTGGTAAAAATAACAAAAACGGTCCCAACGTGCCAAAGAGTTTCGAGGTGATTAAGTTAACTTTTTGCATTTTCATTTTCCTGTCTACCCTCCTTTTAGTTCTTTCCGTAATAGCCTCTGAAACGTGAATGTATTTTTAATTCTAAATGATGTTTTATATTTTACGATAACATTTTGATTTTTAACGTCGTTTCTTCCAGAAATTGGTTCAAGGAAAGTTTAAAGAATAACGCCATAGCGAGATTTATTGCTTTATATACGCATATAATCATTAAATAAAGCAAAGACATTTAGTATTAATGAATATTAGGATTTAATTTAGATTTAGATATTAAAAAATGCAAATTTAATAAAGGAATTTTGTAAAATTAATGTTGTTGTACTAATATAAGATATATGAAATTTAATTATAATTAAATAATTAAATAAAGAAATTCCTAGTGTAATTGAGACATACTTAACTTCAAACGATATCAAAACGAACTTGATCGAGATATCCTCGACATGATACATGTAGATGCATCATTATTTGCAATTCCAATGTTAAATTATTTAATATGACAATTCAAGTAACATGTGAAAAGTGGAAATGATATGTATATATATGCTTTAGTTCTCCGTTTTTTATGTCGTTAAATGTAATTATATCTAAAATATAAATATGAAAATGACACAGTCAAGTTCAATATTAGAAATATGCAGTCGATTTCCCCGATCAGAAAAAGAACTACATATATTCAAGTCCGAAGTTCTGATAGTACTATGAAATAAATTTAAAAAATCAATTAGTTATACTTTAATGTTTACTCTAAAGTCTTCTGTCATTTATGTCATAAAAGTCCGTTTAAAAAGAAAAAATGAAAATGACAGTTAAGTTGAATGTTAGAAATATTCATGGTTGTCGACTTCCCGTTTTGTCGTTTTATAAAATAATTATGCTTACTAATTCTAATTCTAATTCTTAAACTATTTTATAAAACGGTATCGACATAACGCAGTAGTAATAAAATTATACAATCGCATGCAGCGGACGTTACGATAAACTTAATAATAGAGTGGTCGACGCATATTTCATAGACTTTAAAAGCTAATTACTCCAGCGTCTACCATTAACGTATAATAAGGGATATGGGACATGTATGTGTATTGCATTGCGGCAAACGTCATTTATGAATTTCACTGTGTATAAGATTTTCACTGTGTATAGAAATTTAAATATTTAATTGTTAATGTGTTGATACGATGCTTAAAATTCTAGTGTACCTAATAGAGATACATATATATGAACAAATAGGTGATTTTCTTATAAAAATATGTTAAAAATTATCCACGCTTGTCTTTTTTATATTTTTTCTAAATTGAAATTTAATATCGAGTAATTGAAATCGCAATATCAGTATGAAATTGATTAGAAACTATTTAATTATAACTATATGAAGAAGAAGAAGAAGAAATTGAGACCGTCGTGGCGCACTGTGACAGGGTCTGACTGTGAACGCGATCGGTTGTGGGTTCGATCCCCACTCGGGAAAGTGATTTGATATTTAAATTATTTTCACTTCCTCGCTCTGGTAGAGACAAAGTGCGGCGTTGAGTTCCACCACTCAACACACAATGTCTCGAATTCGGTGGTAAGCGAAGTACGGAGTGTCTTGACTCTACGTACTTTCTGTCTACCCTGCTATGCGGGATAAAAGTGTAAAGCTAAAAAAAAACAAAAAAATAAAGAATGATTGAACATATTGTAATACACAATCCTAGAAATGGATACATACGATACTAATACATACCTGCTATTTAAATAATTCAAGTACTAAATAAATACGACTTTTAAAAAAATTTACATATGTAAAATCTTACTGCAATGTTACGATATTTTAGAAGAAGAAGTAAAGGTAATTTTTTTAAGAAAGTTTTTCCTAAGAAAATACAAAATTTTATTCTAACAAATCTATTATATTGACTGTAATAAATAACGTTACTAAAGCAACATAGGAGACAATATAAATTATTCTTAGGACGTTTTGATAATGGTAACGAATATCCGGTGGGTATTAATTCCAAACGAGAATGTGACGTATGCGTCTCGCCACTTCGATCCTGCGATTGTAATGCGAAACTAAATTGTCAAGTGACGACTATTTTGTCTGGTTGGTTACGTTATTGATGATAGCTTTAATGCACTTACAGTTAAGTGTCATTAACTTCATTTATTTGTGGGTTTAATTATCATTAATTTATTCATTAACATATAAGTATGAAATTTCTTCGTAGCTTTAAAAAGTGTAGAAAAATAAAGAATAATATTTTATACAATTGTTCTATTCATTCTATGATTGATATATTACGAATGCATTTAATAGGATTTATAAATAATCTTAATTATAAGACGTTTATATTAATATATAAATTATACTTTCAAAATTATTATATAAATTATAATAGTTTTGTAAGATTTATTTCTAGTTAGCTATACATTTTGAATATTTCTTTATTATTTACCACAATAAACGCCCTTAAAGCAAATCATATATTTATTTTTGAAAAATCAAATTTTGAAATTTTTTGTATGGACTTCAAAATAAAATTGCTATAATCCGGAAACCCAAACTTATATCTAAGCGTATCTCCAAACTCCAACCGTCCATCTCTTGCGAACACATTGCAATACATCTCGTAACTTATTTCTAAACAAAAGGTTAACTTAAAAAAGGAAAATCCAACCAATTTTTCTCTCCATTACCGCTACATATGTTTTCCTTTACGATTCAAAGCATCCCCTTATTTCTGGCAAAAACACCTCTTGGGTCTGATAGTCGTAAAACTGAACAATTAATAATTTCAACTTTATTACAAGGTGTTTAAGTTTATTTTTGAAGACTTATATGCTGTTACCTATGGCATTCCGTTGAAAAATTAGTACTCGAGACAGTAGGCTGCGGTCTAGGAATTAATGTAGCCTGTCTAAAACCTAGCACGCACTCTTAGATGTTTTCTCTTTGTTTATATGATGTCTGCGGCAGTGAAGAGACGCCAGATTTGTCTCGCCTAATAAAATACATTAACTTTTTAAGTGAAAATTTCTTCTATCTTATTTTCATTAGACTTTTGAGAATTTTATATCTTGTTAGTTCAATTAAGACGATAACATGTTTGTTTGGATAGACATTTTTGATCGTTATCTATTTTATAAATGTTATTTTTTGTATATATTTTCTAGAAGAGATCTCACATAGTAACACGATTATCAGCCCCTTAGTTAATGTTTCATCATTATCCCATTCTATTTGTATTTAGTTTAAAAGTAAATGTCGAGTAGGATGTAGGTAGGAACATGAAACAAAACACTTGACAAAAAAAATGTAGAATAGTAGTAAAATATATTTACACAGGTTAATCTGTAGAATTATACATTATTTTATAATACTTACAAAAACCTTTACCTTGTAGGTTCAAATATACAAATGCCAACAGCAGGAGTTAGTCCGAATTTCTACTGTAATTAGATATATCATCTTTCAATTCCGCTTATTTAAAAAAAAAACATAATAATGACGGTACACAATGCCCAAATGCTTATAAAGGCTGTGTTGAAACCACACGCATCTATGACATAATTATTAAACAAAAATAACACTTTTGTGTAGCATGATTAATAGTTCACTTGCGCGATAATTACATAAATATCGAATTACACGCCAATCGATCATATTTCATCGGTACTTACTCGTGTATAAAAGTAAATACCAAATAATGAGTATTTATTATTTTCGCAATCCATCAATTTTACTTACAAAGATTAGCCTGACGAGATGAATGAGGCGAAAAATGACGAATGGTAATGTTTATAAGGCGGAATTTGGATCAGGTAAGCGACTTAATGACACGCAATACATCATCGTTATATCATATGAATAATGGATGAAATTTACTGAAGACACCCAATTTGAAATAATATTCCTTAAAGATATTTGCGAATTAAGGCAGTGTTTCTGCAAAAATCTATATATATAAATGCAAAAGGTCACTTCCGTATAACGCAATCTCCGAATGTATATGGCAGAAGTTTCAAATTTAATATCAAGGTACTTTTTAGAACGTAGATGCTCGCTAAGACAGGATTTTGCAAAATTCTATCCCTAAGGTATTGTTTTTGGGATGAAAATATATATGAAACTTCTTTATTACCAATGCTAGGAGCGTGCGTGAAATAGTGTGCAGCTTTTTAAGTGCGTTTTGGAGTGCGTGAAATAGTGTGCAGCTTTTTAAGACGTAGATGATTATTAAGGCGGGACATTGAAAAATTCAACCCATCATGATAGGATTTTGATAGCTCACAGCCGCCATTTTGGTTGTTTAACATTTGACATTTGTGTTGTTTTGTCTTCAGTAATGTTTGCCATTTAATCATGAATAAGGTCACGTTACCTCAACGTTTGAGAATTGTCCAAATTTTCTATTAAAATTCGAGAAGTATTGTCTCTACTCAAAGAGCATTTTGTGCTAAATGTGGTCGTCATGGTGCACCGTTTGAGCTCGCTATACGTCGCATAATCCAAAAACTGGAAAGTGAATATTCTTTGCACGATAGTAGACCACCAACACGACAGCGGACAGGCCGTAGTGAAGAAAATATTGCCGCCGTATCAGCCAGTGGGGAAGAAAATCAAAAAGTTTCCGTTCCACGACGTGCACAAGAATTGGGCTAATCCAGAATGACAAACTGGCGAATTTTACGTATGGATCCATACAAGATTGTGTTGGCACAAGAACTCAAATCAGCGATTACGTCGTGAATTTGCTGATTGGGCGTTTGAAATGATGGAAACGGACACCGAATTTCATGGGAAAATCATCTTTTCAGATGAGGCTCATTTTTGGCTCATTAGTTATGTGAACAAACGGAATTGTCGTTACTGGAGTGAGTCAAATCCAAGAGTGGTTCATGAAACACCATTACATCCTGAAAAATACGGTGGAATCATTGGCCCGTACTTTTTCAAAAACGACGAAGGCCGTACTGTTACTGTCAATGGCGACCGTTATCGTGACATGTTGAACGATATTTTTTCCTGAAGTGTTTGAAATTGATGCGGACGACATTTATTTTCAACAAGATGGTGCAACATGCCACACTGCGACCGTCACAATGGATTTATTGCGTGATAAGTTTGGTGAGTCGGTTATTTCTCGCAACGGTACTCACAATTGGATATCAAGATCATACGATTTAACTCCCTTGGACTATTTTTTGTGGGGGGTATGTTAAATCTCAAGTATATGCCAAGAAATCAGCTACGATTCAAGACCTTCAACGCAACATTCGAGCGACTATAGCGGCCATACCAGCCGAAATGCTGCATCGAGTCATCGAAAATTGGACCGATCGTATTCACCAGTGTTAAAAAAGTCGTGGCGGTTATTTGAATGATATTTTGTTTCAATCATAAATAGCATAAAATTTCCTATCAAATAAAGCCATTAAGCACGAAATTTAAATATATATTACATGTTTATTTCAATTTTAAAACAAATTGTTTTTATTGGGAAACCCCATATTTGGAGTTTATTTATTTATTTATTTATTTATTTATTTAATAGGAAGCCAACATAATGTACAATGTTCTAAAATTTTTCTTAACATTAAAAGTTTTACAATATAAGATATGTAGCTACAAAGTACATTACAATTATAGGCTAACTCAGCATGCACTGTAATAAAACATCAAAAAAAAAAAAAAACTTTTTTCACACTCACTCCATGTTTACAAATATATACATTTAAATTATTCTACATGCATTATATAGAAACATGTTAAAAATAAAAGTAAAAGCAAATATAAAAAAATAAACTTTACACTAAACAACTTGTTAAAAAAAATATAACAAAGCAACTTAAAGAAAATTTAGTAAAAAACTATTATATGTATAAAATTATAATTACTAAAATTTGTAAATAAAAAAATACTCAAAAATAAAAATAAAAATAAAACGATCATTTAAGCTAAATAAAAACAATAAAAAAAAACAACATTATGCTTGTCTAATAAAGTCTAAACCAATCTAAGATTCAAATTAAAAAGTAAATAGAGAAAAAAATAAAACAACTAAGTAGGTAGTTTAAAAAACAAAATTAAAAAAAAGATCAGATAATAAAAACAATAAAAAATATATAATAAAATAGAACTCTTTTGTAAAAGGTATATGGACTATTCCGCAGATATCTCTACAACAAGTATTTTACGTTAAAATTTTAAAATTATTTTTATTTTTGTTTTATAAGATTTTAAATTATCGTTATATATATCAATACCAATTTCTAAAAGCCCTATTTAAAGGCGCCGTTATTCCTAAATTTGTTCTTGCGAAACGACATTTGGAAGTTGGTGTATTTGTGTGCCTCGCGTTAGGTCTCGGTACTACTATTTTAAATTCTTTAAGTAATTGAGGACAATCAATGTTACCTGATATTATTTTATGTAAAAAGCATAAGTCCAGCATATCTCTATGGGTTTTAAGCGTTATAATATTGTAATGTTTTAATAAAGCACCATAATTATTAAGCATAATCGTGTTTCTATCTTTGAATTTTACAAATTTTAGCAACATCTTTTGAATTCCTTCTATCCTGTCTGTATGAACTTGATAAAAGGGACTCCATGCTACGGAGCAATATTCTAATTTACTTCTTATAAATGCATTAAATAATGTTATTATAGAATCTGATTTTTTAAAGGCTTTTGTACTTCTTTTTATAAATCCCAATATTTTTAATGATTTACTGACCAGTTCGTCTATATGAGGTATAAAGCTCATTTTAGAGTCAACAGTTATACCTAAATCTTTTATTTGGTTAATTCTATTTAAAATAAATTCATTTATCTTGTAGTCATAAATAATATTGGATGTTTTTCTGCTGAAGGTTAAGATGTAACATTTGCTTTGATTTAAATTCATATGATTTTCCCTACACCACTTTGCAAGTCTGTCTAAGTCTAACTGTAGCAATTCCGAATCCTGTAAACTATTTATATTCCTACACATTTTCAGGTCATCTGCATAAAGTTGAATTTTGCTATGATGAAAACAGTTTACTACATCATTTAAAAAATACCAAATAATATGGGACCCAGACAAGAACCTTGGGGAACTCCAGAGGTTGCCGAAAACGTATACGATTCATATCCACCCATGACCACATTCATTTCCCTTTGATGTAGGTAATTATGCAACAGTTTAAGCAAGTTTTCATTAAATCCATATCCGTGAAGTTTTTTCATTAATATATTGTGATCTACGACATCAAACGCTTTAGCCAAATTGGTATAGATGCAATCAACCTGATAATTATTATCCATAGAATTTGAAATATTATTGACAAATGTGGCCAAGTTAGACATTGTGGACCTGTTTTTAACAAACCCGTGTTGATGATGTGTTATCAGTGATTTCATTGGCCAAGTTAAAAAAGGAGACAGTAATAACTCAAATATTTTTGAAAATATAGATAGAATTGATACAGGTCTGTAGTTTTTTATATCTTTCCTGTCTCCGCTTTTAAAAATTGGGACTACCCGCGCCTTCTGCCATAAACTTGGAAATTTGCCTTCATCTATTGAATTTTGATAAATTATTGAAAGTGGATCTACTAAAGCTGATGCACACTGCTTGACAAAAATTGGAGGAACATTATCTGACCTGTACCTTTATTGACATTTACTGATTTTAGTTTATTTAATATTTCGTTCTTATTAATAATTATTTTAGTTATTTGTGAATATTGACTTGAATTATATATCAAAGTTGAGATTTCGCAATGTGTAGAATCGTAATTACTATAAATACTTGAAAAATATTTGGCAAATTGATCACAAATACTTTTCCCATCATTATAATTATAATTATCCATTGTCATCAAGGCTGGGTAGTCACATTTGTGGTTTCGAAGATTCTTTTGATAAGAGTAAAAGAACTTTGGATTTATTTTAATGTTGTTTTCTATGTTTTCAATATATCTCTTATAGTCCGTATCAATAATATCCCTGCACCTGTCCCTAAGTAATTTAAATTCAATTTCATCTAATGGGTTACAATACTTCTTGCTTAATAGTCTATATTTGTTTTTTTCTTTTAGTCTCCTTATTAGTTGACGTGAATACCACACTGGATATTTAGTTTGATTTTTAACAACTTTTTTTGGAACATAAAGTTCTATAACTTTTCTCAATTCCTCATAGAATATTATGACCATATCATCGATATTGTTACAATTAAGAAATATTCTTTCCCAATTTATGTGACCTAATTTTTCTTTAATAACTTCATAGTCAGCATTAAAATAAGCATATTTAATTTTGTTCTTAGGTGTTATTAAAATTTCAGTCGTATCTTCAATATCAATATTAAATTCCAAGGGAGGGTGATATTTGTCAATAGAACATATATATGTATCACTGTCTTGAACATTAATGTTCGTCATGTTAGTAAAAACCAAATCCAAAATTTTCCCATAGTTATTTTTAATACCGTTAACCTGGGATAGATTTGTCAAATCCATGAAATCCTTTAATAATGCATTAGCTATAAAATTCGTTCTTAATACTGTAATTTTTTTGAATTATCTTCTTCACGAGCCCATTGTATGGATGGAATATTAAAATCACCAATTATTATTGTAAAATTTTGTTTAATAACAACTTTTTCTACGTTTTTTACGAAAACATCTAGAGTTTCACATTTTAGGGGCGATGGAATATATACTGCGCATATTGATATAGTAGAATTTCCTATTAATATATTAACCCATAGATCCTCAATTTTAGTTTCCCAAGTGGTCATGCGATAGCTATTAATTTTTGTCACTGCTATTAATACACCCCACCATCCAATTTGGATGTACTGTAAGTTTTTTTGAAGTTTGAAAGTTTATATGAAACTTCTTTACTACAAGTTCTAGAAGTTTAAAATATTATTTATTAGTTTTTAAAAAAATACCTTTCAAATAATTATTTTTTTTCTATGTCATTTACGTAGCCTCTATAGTTTTAATAGGTACAATAAATTGTTTATTGCTGGATATTTTAATATATTATTCTTCTGTTATCAGGTTATGCTATTCCGTAGCCAATAACATCTTAAAGTTGAATGTTAAACAGTAATACATACATTAATAAACCAAATTGATGCTTTTGTATATTTTTTTTTTAATCCTTTTATTTAACCTGGGAGTTCAATCATAAATTTGACTATGTCACCCCCGTACAGGAAAGATGCAAAATTACATTATGTCTTAGAATTCTAAACAACTAATAAATTAATTATTACAATTAGAAATCATACCTTTCCGTTTATGTGTACAATTTTAATAGATTCTTAGCGTCATTTGTCGACGGTGCAGCCAGTATACTATTACATATACCCATATTATAAGACTTTAATAAACGAGGCCGTAGCGGCTCGTTCCGCACACATTCCATCAGCCGGTGATAAACATCATCTATACAATTACACTGTAAACATTTGTTTGTGTTTGATTTACCCATCATATAATTAAACATATTTGATGGAATGTGACCGGAACGAAGTCTTAAAAATTTTACAATACTTTTCCTACACATTTTAAAATTTTGGAACCATGGACAAGAAGGAAGTTCACAAACTATAGTTTTGTACCATATACCTTTTTGTCGTGATCTTTCATCAAAGTACTCCTGCCAATAATTTTTACATGTTTGTTTGACTTTATTTAAAATTTCAGTATATGAAAGTGTACAATTATAAGGAATTCCATCATATACTGCCTGTTTTGCTGCCTTATCTGCTTCCTCGTTGCCCATGATTCCAATATGTGACGGCATCCACTGGATAACAATAATTTTATTCGTGCGTTCAATATTATATATTGACTCCAAAATATCATAGGCCTTTCGAATGTCCTCGAATAGTCGAAGTCAATCGAGCCAAGTGTAAAAGAGCACTCTTTGAGTCCGATAATATGACAAACTTATTTGCGGTACACGATAAAATATAAGAGAGTGCTTCTGAGATTGCTATCAACTCACTGTGCATTATAGACACATCTGCTTCAATTTTTAACTTGATTGTTATATCTGCCTGAGGGTCAAATATTGCTGCACCTGAACCAGTTCTGTCTTTAGATCCATCAGTGTATAATTTATAAAAAGAATTATATTTATTATCCAGTAGAAGCCGACAACAATTTTGCATATCTAATCTATTACATAATGATTTAGCCATATTAATACCTTCAACAAAAGAAACTATATTTTTTGATATATCTAAGCTACTGATCTAAGTTTGAAGAGAATAAATTTGTAATTTTTTAATTACTTTAAATGAATATTGATTTAAATACCTGTATACCGTGATAAGCAAAGGTATTTTTCTGTTTCTCCAATAAGAACTATCACAAATATTATTTAATGACTCTAATACATCTACAGTTAAATTGTCTTCGAACGATTTTGACTCTAATACAAATTTACCAGCTAGATATTGCCTTCGGATTTGAAGAGGTGGAATATACAATTCACTCTCCATAACATGTATCGGTGTTGTTCTAATAAACCCGCCAATAATTCGCAGTGACCGATTTTGCACTTTGTCTAATTTGCTTAGATGACTTTTTATGCTATTTTCGTATAAAAAGCTTCCATAATCTAATCGGCTACGAATAATCGATATATACAGACGCCTTAAGTGAATCGGATGAACCCCCCACTGACTACCAGCCAAAACTTTAAAAAGATTTAAAAATTTAAGGGTTTTGTCTTTAATCTCATTAATGTGTCTTCCCCATTTTAATCTCCTATCAAGCCACATTCCCAAATATTTAACACTATCAACTTGTTGTATATTACTGTTATTATTAACTAAAGAAAATTCTGTATTACTTCTGCGTTGGCCTCTACTAAAAATACACATTTTGTTTTTTCTTTGCGATATGTTTAACCCAAGCTCTTGTATAAGATTACAAAAAATATTTAATACACATTGAATATCATTAACAGCCAAGCCCATTACCCTATTTGAACTATATATCACAAAATCATCTGCATACTGGGAAATATATACATTCTGAATCTCTCGACAAATTTTCCTGGTAGCAACATTAAATAACAAAGGTGATAATGGGTCACCTTGGGGCAAGCCCATTCCTGAAGTACGAGATACTTTTTGATTATTGCTAATTTCAATAGTCAAAACCCTTTCATGAAGGTATTCCCATAGGTATCGACACAATAAAGCGCCTATACCTGCATCATCGACAGAGTTTATTAAACTTGCTATATTGATATTATTATAAGCGTTATCTACATCAATAAAGCATCCAACTATCGAGATCCCTTTAGAAAAGCCTATTTGAATTCGAGTTATTAGTCGTACTAGATTATCATAACAGGAACGTGATCTCCTAAATCCTATAGTTTCATTTGGAAAATAATTATTCTTTTCAAGGTACCAGTCTAATCTACGGTTAATGATAGTATGTAGTAGTTTACAAACACATGATATTAGTGCAATGGGTCTAAAACCGGATATTGATCTATTACTTATTCCCGGTTTCGGTATAGGAACTATCTTAACCTGCCTCCATTGATTCGGTACAAAACCGTCTCTCAAGAATCTATTGTATAATGATACAAGTACATTTTTTCCTGATTCCGGCAGATTACTAATCATGGAATAGGTTATACTGTCCGCTCCCGGTGCCGTGTCTGAAATTTTTAAGCAATTGTTTAATTCCTGTACCGTAATCGGGCATATCAGCCTTATGTTCTCAGGACTTAAATACTGGCTGGTTTGGATTCACATAATCTGGTGCAACTACATAGAGTAAAGATTGAGATATTTCGCGATCAATACACAATTTCGACGATTTGTATCCCTTAATCCATTTCATACGGAACCACATTTCACAATAGGTGGTTTTCTCATCCACTTTATTACAATAATCTTGCCATGTTGTAAACATACCACGTCTTACGTCTTTTTGTGAAATCCCGACCCTTTCTCGCAAACTATCGAGGTTATTAGGAGTAGGGTTTTTTCTAAAATTTGCTAGAGCTAATCGTCTTTTAGCCACCGACCACGATATATTTTGTAACCAATAGAATTTTGGTTTAAACTGATTACTCTTTAAAGGGTTTTCAGATATTTTAATGTAAGGGATGGCTTCTTCTGCGGCAAGATTTACAATGCTAATAAACCCATCATATGCAAGCTGATTGTCACTGGGAAAACTATATTCATTCAAGTAATGTACAATAATTTCCTTATATAATGTCCAATTAGCCTTTTTAAAATTTCTATATTTTTTAATTGCGGGATTTATGTTAGTATCTAGTTTAATTTTGAGCATTAAGTGGTCACTTCCCAAACTTTCATTTAAAACCTTCCAACTTAATTTGATAGCAATATCTTCAGATGCCAACGATATATCAAGAGACGTTCTCTGAACCACCCCATTAACTAGTTTTATACGAGTATCAGTACCATCATTTAGAGTAATACAATTACATTCTAAAATTGCATCAAATATCTGGGAGCCACGTGAATCAGACTTCGTGGACCAATTAGGATGGTGTCCATTGAAATCTCCTGCAATTATTGATTTGTGGCCAAACATAGAGAAAAAATCGTTCCAATCTTGAAAGCAAGTGTTAATAGTTGGAGGACAGTATACTGAAACTATATTTTCAATATCAGCACAATTATATAGTTTTACAGATACATTTTCTATTTCAGTGTTCGAAATATTTAAGTATTGTTGTTGTGCTTGTATGTTCGGTGTGTAATTATAGCAACTCCTCCAAATCCATCTCTCCGATCAGATCTAAAGATGTTATATCCACTAATATGAAGACTGCTGTTCGGATCTAACCAAGACTCACTAATTATAGCAATGTGTACCTTATCCTGATATAACAGTAACTCAAATTCAGATAGTTTTGGTCGTAGACTTTGGGCGTTCCACTGGAGTATATTTATTGATTGTAAGTTATTGCTATTATCCATATTGGCTTAAGAATTTTACACATGGCCAATCTGATATAAATTTTACTATCAATAATACAACTTCCTTCCTTAAATATATGATATTTAAGCAATCTTTAATTTTTTCCTCCCACGTCAAGTCTTTTTCCAATATTTTCTCCCTTAACTTTATGAAAACTAACTTCCATTTATTAAATCCCATCTTTGCTTTCTTTTTGTTTTTTCCCTGATCTTCCGCTTGCTCTTCACTGCTTAATGACTCTGATTCTGAATGTCTTTCTTCCATAATCTCCAAATTAATTGTTTCATTTACCTCCAAATTATTATCTTTTTCATGATTCATGGTTCTCTTGTTTCTAACTTTCTCCTTCGACAGTCTTTTATCATTAGTTTTGGCCTTGGTTACCTCAGCGTAGGTGTTTCTTAAATGTATAGAGGTTATCTCCGAGTTATTTCCAATGACTTTGGCTTTATTAGTATCTCTGTATAAAGTTGGGAATGTTTCCTTTGAAAATTGAAGCGCTGGAGAAGGGCTCGGGGGAATATATATTGTTAATGCTTTTTTATAAGTGCAACCAAATTCCGCCATAAGCTCTCGATTTCGCTTTTCTTTAATGTAAATAGGACATATTCTAGCCATGGACATGTGATTGCCACCACAATTATTACAAACAAATGAAGTACGCTCACAATTTTGATGGTTATCACCACACTTTGGGCAAATAATTTTGTGTGATGGACATATCTTTATTGAGTGTCCATATTTCCAACAACATGAACACTGCGTAACAGGAAATACATACGGCGTTACTGTTATTGTAGTATCAAATATCTTTATGTGTGACGGTAAAGATGAGCCCTTAAAACAGATTCTTATAGCTTCACTTACCTGCCAACTTCCATTAAAACCATTTCTTCGTTTTAACCGCTTCACTCCTAAAATTAATATGTCACTATATAAACTTTCTAAAATTTCTCCATCCGTGAGATCCAAATCTATATCTTTTATCACACCATATGTCTGATCCATTTCCATAGTCTTGTAGGTTCTATATCCATTTTCATTAAAAAAATTATTACTCATTAATTCTTCTGCACTGTCTTCTTTGTCGAACTGAATCAACACTTTAAATGAATTAATATATTTAACTCGAACCACATTTTGAATATTTTCTGATTTTAAAGTTTTGGCCAATTTAAATTGCTTTGGAAGGGGTACATTGGATACAATGCAGACTTCAATCATGTCCTCTGGTATTCTCTCCAACTCATTTAACTCACCAAGACGAGCAAATCTTTTCCCTTTTCTTTGCACCGTGGTCCAAACTTCTTCTCTGTTAGTCACCCTGGTTCTCTTATTTGGTCTTCTATTGTTGTCGTTTATCTCATTATTCAAAAGCTCTTCAACTTCCTCTGAACACTCCTGCATCTCACATTCCAAGTCATTCCGAACGTTCGAGTCACTGGTCGTCATATTCCCTGCTTATTCCGTGCGAATGCACTGAACATTGTAAACAACGTTGTCACGCAGTGTCGAGTGCGGGGGCCGATGCAATGCGACAATAACGCGTCCACTATCTACAAGCGCCCGCGCGCGAATCTTTTGTATATATTTTGAAAGAATAATGTTAGCTCAGTGGATGCTTTTATAGTCCGCCTTCGAATCCAAAGATCCAAATCAAAAATCTGAATCCCAGTCGCAAAAAATGTAAGTGCGATGCGGTATGATACACTACTCTAATGGTGAAGGAAAATATCCTGAGGAAGCCAAAGTGTTCTAGAACACATCACCGTTTAAGGAAATGCGAATTGGTCTATCTGGATTAACCGCGTTGAGACCTAAACCCTCCATACGGGTGTAGGCTCTGGCTTAGCTAGCAGTAGGTCGCTATTGGGCTGAATGACCATCACCATATGTCTTGTATAAAATTGTTGTACCGTGCACTAGCAAGGGTTCACTAATGTTACGCTGTAAATGATAGGCCGATCGTTGTTTATCATGTTTATTTTTAAATCTCATGTGGACCATGATGTCATATATGGGAAGTATAATCACATGTGGACCATGGTGTCATATGAGGATGGGTGAAATCATGTGTGGCCACCACGGTGTCATATGGGGTTTCCCAATAAGAACGGTATGTTTTGACATTGAAATAAAACATGTAATATATTTTTCGTGCTCAATGGCTTTATTTGATAGGAAATTTTATGCTATTTATGATATCGTTCAAATGACCGCCACGACTTTTTTTGCACTGGTGAATACGATCGGTCCAATTTTCGATGACTCGGTGCAGCATTTCGACTGGTATGGCCGCTATAGTCGCTCGAATGTTGCGTTCAAGGTCTTGAACCGTAGCTGGTTTATTGGCATACACTTGCGATTTAACATACCCCCACAAAAAATAGTCCAAGGGTGTTAAATCGCATGATCTTGGTGGCCAATTGTGAGGACCGTTGCGGGAAATAACCGACTCACCAAATTTATCACGCAATAAATCCATTATGACGGTTGCAGTGTGGTATGTTGCACCATCTTGTTGAAAATTAATGTCGTCCGCATCGATTTCATACACTTCAGGAAAAAAAATCGTTCAACATGTCACGATAACGGTCGCCATTGACAGTAACAGTACGGCCTTCATCGTTTTTGAAAAAGTACGGGCCAATGACCGTACCATAAGCCGCACCAAACAGTCAATTTTTCAGGATGTAATGGTGTTTCATGAACCATTCTTGCATTTGACTCACTCCAATAATGACAATTCTGTTTGTTCACATAACCATTGAGCCAAAAGTGAGCCTCATCTGAAAAGATGATTTTCCTATGAAATTCGGTGTCCGTTTCCATCATTTCAAGAAAATTCACGACGTAATCGATGGTCTGCTGGCTTTAATTCTTATCCCAACACAATCTTGTATGGATGTAGGCCAAGATCCATACGTAAAATTCGCCAGGTTGTCATTCTGGATAAGCCCAATTCTTGTGCACGTCGTGGAACGGAAACATTTTCATTTTCTTCGACACTGGCTGATACGGCGGCAATATTTTCTTCACTACGGCCTGTCAGTTGTCGTGTTGGTGGTCTACTATCGTGCAAAGAATATTCACTTTCCAGTTTTTGGATTATGCGACGTATAGCGAGCTCAGACGGTGCACCATGACGACCACATTTAGCACGAAATACTCTTTGAGTAAAGACAATACTTCTCGAATTTGGATAGAAAATTTGGACAATTTTTAAACGTTGAGGTAACGTGAACTTGTTCACGATTAAATAGCAAACATTACTGAATACAAAACAACACAAATATCAAATTTTAAACAACCAAAATGGCGGCTGTGAGCTATCAAAATCCTATCATTTTTATTGGGAAACACCGTATGTGGACGAGTAAAATCACATTGGGCCAAGATGTCCTATGTGGATTTGTAAATTCACATATGAACCATGGTAGCATACGAGGACGAGTAAAATCACATTTGAATCTTAATGCCATATGTTGACGAGTATAATTACATGTGGGCCAAGATGTCATATGTGGACAAGCAAAATCATATGTGGGCCAAGATATCATGTGTGGTTGAGCAAAATCAGATGTGGACCATAGTATCATATGTGGATGGGTGAAATCATATGTGAATCACGGTGACATATGTGGATGGGTGAATTTATATGTGAACCACGGTGTCATATGTGAATGGGTGAAATCATATGTGAACCACGGTGCCATATGTGGACGAGTAAAATCACATGTGGACCTTAGTGTCATATGTGGATGGTTGCAATCATATGTGGATCACGATGTCATATGTGGATGGGTAAAATCACATGTGGGCCAAGATTTCATATGTGGGTAAGTGAAATCACATGTGGGCCAAGATGTCATATGTGGACGAGCAAAATCATATGTGGGCCAAGATATCATGTGTGGATGAGTAAAATCACATGTGGACCATAGTGTCATATGTGGATGGATGAAATCATATGTGGATCACGCTGTCATATGTGGACGAGTAAAATCAGATGTGGGCCATGATTTCATATGTGGATGGGTGAAATCATATGTGAACTACGGTGTCATATGTGGACGAGTAAAATCACATGTGGATCATAGTATCATATGTGGATGGGTGAAATCATATGTGGATCACGGTGTCATATGTGGACGGGTAAAATCACATGTGGGCCTAGATTTCATATGTGGGTAAGTGAAACCACCTGTGGACCAAGATATCATATGTGGACGAGCAAAATCATATGTGGGCCAAGATATCATGTGTGGATGAGTAAAATCATATGTGGACCATAGTATCATATATGGATGGGTGAAATCATATGTGGACACCAGTGTTATATGTGGATGGGTGAAATCATATGTGGACCATGGTGTCATATGTGGACAAGCAAAATCATATGTGAGCCAAGAAGTCATATGTTGACGAGTAAAATCACATGTGGACCAAGATGTCATGTGTGGATGCGCAATATCTCATGTGGACCATAGTGTCATATGTGGATGGATGAAATCATATGTGGATCACGGTGTCATATGTGGACGAGTAAAATCAGATGTGGGCCATGATTTCATATGTGGGTGAGAAACATCACATGTGAACCATGGTAGTATATGAGGACGAGTAAAATCACATGTGGACCTTGGTGTCATATGTGGATGAGAAATATCACATGTGGGCCAGGATGTCATATGTGGATGAGTAAAATGACGTGTGGATCATGGTGTCATATGTGGATGAGTAAAATCACATGTGGGCCAAGATGTCATATGTGGATGAGTAAATTCACACGAGGACCATGGTGGCATGTGTGGAGGATCAAATCACATGTGGACCACGGTGTCATATGTGGACGAGTAAAATCACATGTGGGCCAAGATGTCATATGTGGATGAGTAAATTCACATGAGGACCATGGTGGCATGTGTGGAGGATCAAATCACATGGGGACCATGTAGTCATATGTGAATATGTGAAATCACATGTGGATATATGGTCCAGTGATATGAGAACCGTGGTACAGTATGTGTATGAGGGAAATCACATATCGATCATTATGTCATAAGTTGATATATGAAATCACATTTTCATACAACCTGGCTTATATCCTGGTTCATATGAACAATATATATATATATATATATATATATATATATATATATATATATATATATATATATATATATATATATGGGATGATAGGATTTTGATAGCTCACAGCCGCTATTTTAGATGTTTATCATTTGACATTTGTGTTGTTTTGTGTTCAGTAATGTTTGCCATTTAATCGTGAACAAGTTCACGTTACCTTAACGTTTAGAAATTGTTCAAATTTTCTATCAAAATTCGAGAAATATTGTCTCTACTCAAAGAGCATTTCGTGCTAAATATGGTCGTCATGGTGCACCGTCTGAGCTCGCTATACGTCGCATAATTCAAAAACTGGAAAGTGAATATTCCTTGCACAATAGTAGACCACCAACACGACAACGGACAGGCCGTAGTTAAGAAAATATTGCCGCCGCATCAGCCAGTGTCGAAGAAAATCAAAATGGCCTACATCCATACAAGATTGTGTTGGCACAAGAACTCAAGCCAGCAGACCATCGATTACGTCGTGAATTCGCTGATTAGGCGCTTGAATTGATGAAAACGGACACTGAATTTCATAGGAAAATCATCTTTTCAGATGAGGCTCACTTTTGGCTCAATGGTTATGTGAACAAATAGAATTGTCGTTACTGGAGTGAGTCAAATCCAAGAGTGGTTCATGAAACTCCATTACATCCTGAAAAATTGACTGTTTGGTACGGATTATGGTACGGTGGAATCATTGGCCCCTACTTTTTCAAAAACGACGAAGGCCGTACTGTTACTGTCAATGGCGACCGTTATCGTGACATGTTGAACGATTTTTTTTCCTGAAGTGTATGAAATCGATGCGGACGACATTTATTTTCAACAAGATGGTGCAACATGCCACACTGCGACCGTCACAATGGATTTATTGCGTCATAAGTTTGGTGAGTTGGTTATTTCTCACAACTCGTCTTGGACTATTTTTTGTGGGGGTATGTTAAATCTCAAGTGTATGCCAATAAACCAGCTACGATTCAAGACCTTGAAAGCAACATTCAAGCGACTATAGCGGCCATACCATCTAAAATGCTGCACCGAGTCATCGAAAATTGGACCGATCGTATTCACCAGTGCAAAAAAAGTTATGGCGGTCATTTGAACGATATCATAAATAGCATAAAATTTCCTATCAAATAAAGCCATTGAGCACGAAATTCGAACATATATTACATGTTTTATTTTAATTTCAAAACATATTGTTCTTATTGGGAAACCCCATATATATATACTCCGTTTTCCACCGAATTAAAGCCTTGTGCCATTTCAAAGTATTATTAATATAAAAAACATGGTCTCCTTTACTTTTTCATACTGGTAAAGTATACTTAATTTTATCCCCCCAAACACGTTATACAAGTCCGCATAATCATCGTAAAAAACTTTAAAAATTGCCTTAACCTGTCATTATATTAATATATAAAACTAACTGGGCTAGTCGAAGCGCAGTGCGATAGCCTCACGGTAAACGCGATAGGTTGTGGGTTCTATAGAATGGCTCGGGAAAAAGATTATATATTATATTATTTCTATTTCCTCGGTCTGGTGAGACAGAGCGTGGCATTGATTTCCGTCTTGATATTAGGTACTTCCTGTCTACACTGCTGCGATGAAAATGTGGAAGCTAAAAATATAAATAAATAACGAATACTATTATAAAAATTCAACTACAGTAACAAGCATTGCATTCCATTCAAATATACCAATTTTTACGTAGCCTATATGAAAATTCATTTTCACGTCCCATTTATTTCTTATGAAACAATATTGGCTTAGCATGTAAAACAAATTTTCTATTACAGTACAAACAAAAGGCAAATACGCTAGTTAAATGAAAAATAAATAAAAGTAAACACATTTTTTTATATATTTTATTATCGATCTATAACTTCTTTTAAATGTTTTAACGCTTCGTCTAATGCCATATATACCTCTTGAGTGTCAGGTGCCCTCAATTCTATAGATGCTGTATGACTTCTATTGGGCATCTTGTGGAACAAAGTTTGGGTTAAAGGGCAAAACACGTCCGGGTTCATAGAGTCAGTCTTTGATTTTCCAGTCAGGTAGCTCATAGGCACTCCAATTATGAGAACGGTAATCGCACCAGCAAACGGGCAATACGTAAAAGAAATACGGAAAAGTGATTGAAGAGGCTTTGAAGGTAACTGTTTCCTGAAAAGTTCAAAAGATCGTTATAATTCGATTACTTCATACAAAGTAAAAATATAAATGTTTTAATACGCTTTATTTGAGTACACACTTTATCCTTTAAATATTATGAAGTTCTTGGGACCGGAAGAATAGGTAGGTAGCTGTTGGATGTGCGACTTCGCCCGCTAACTAATTTATATTAGGTACAAGTATATAGAGAGCAGTGTCTAGGTTTTGAGTCATTAAAAGGTATGACTGTAACGATTAATTGAAATCCGTTCAGAACTTTTTTCGTGAAAGACGAACATACATACATTCATCTGTTAATTTTCATAAACTATCAAATTTATAGTATTTCTAAATTTATTATACTTCCTCATATATCCGCTACAATATTCTCGACAGTAAGACGACCAACTTGCACAAACTTTAAGAATAGTTAGTAATGCAAAAGTCATCCAACGAGTAAAAGAGACTAGAAAAAGTCATAAAACTATACCGAATCGGGTAATAGTAATATGGAGAAAGTTTTAATAAGAGGGAAATAAAACTTAGCTTTAAGTCGATATCACCAAAGTTGGCGAACTAAGATTAAAACTTTGCCGGATCTTTAACGCGCCGACGCACTGCGGTTATAATGGCAATTTGTTTGTTTA
The DNA here is from genome assembly GCA_032432895.1 of Dryadula phaetusa. NCBI lineage: Eukaryota > Metazoa > Arthropoda > Insecta > Lepidoptera > Nymphalidae > Dryadula > Dryadula phaetusa. The sequence continues at coordinate 6,993,110 of JAOYRS010000033.1, forward strand.
CTTTTATTTTTTATTACAATACACAGTCCAACAACAGTCCATCTTGGCTCAGTGTAGATATGCCCGATTTATTAAATGTCAAGTAGTCTCAGTTCGAATTCGACGTGATAGATTGGTTTCGACTTATTAATATCAATTAGTTGATAATTACATGTAAATAAATAATTAAAATTGAAATATTTATTTTTTTAATATTAAAATAATATGAGTACCAAACTAATACTTTATAAAATTTTTGTATGTTTTTTCTGGCTAATCCCTGGAACGATAGACCGATTTTGAATGGTAGATAACTGATTTAGAAGGGACTCACTTAGCCTATGTTTATTAGAATAATGAATATGAAAGAATAAAAAGATCCCGAGATATTAAATCCCACATGGACGAAGTCGCGGACACAGTTAATATTCATTAGATATTTGATTTAATTATTCGTCTTGCATTTTAATTTTATCGATGAAGTGTAATGGACTTATAAATACTTATAACTTGTAAGTATAAATGTCCTTAACCAGCATTGTAAACCATGATATCTTGAACCAAGATTTTAAAACCTATTACGGTTTCAGTAAATTTCATATATTTCATTAGCAAACTTAATTTATCTTATTTCCTTACGACGAATTTTTTTTACTGTATAATAAAAAAGAAACATATGATAGATAGATAGGTGAAGTAAATAAAATAAAACAAACTAATATATACTATCAACCAACCAAAACCTAAATAAAAAACCTACAACTCAATTATTTCACACAAAATTAATAAACACAGCGTGATACAAATTGAGCAATTAATCCAACAGAGTCTAGCAGTCCATTAAATTACTCACACAGCATTCGGTAATATTGTTGTCACGTTTACCAAATGTGTGAAGTTGGCTTTACCGCATCCCATAGTTACTAGGGGCTTCCCCTGAAAGGTCAATGCTCCCGTAGCCAAAGCGTTCTCAGCGCCTATAAGCAGCCAGCCACAGAGCACCAGGCTTAGTAAACATCCGCTTAATGCGCCCTGCAAAGATTGTGTTAAGTATTGTAAGATTGGTGGCTTTTTATATGATATATATAGGGAAATCTATGAGTTTTTGTTTTGATTTAGCAAAGAAAATGTATATATAATGAAAATTAATTAACTTTGACATTGAATATGTGAGTCTATAAGCATTCTCTTATAAATTCGTCCGTAAAACTCTTATAAGCCGTAAGAAAAAAATAGATATAGACCTAGTCTATAGAGTGATACATGTAATATTATAAGAAAATTATCCCCTTATTTATTTTAGGGTTTAGACGTATAGCTCCAAATGTCTGTTAATATACATTTCACATGGAGAAGCAAAAAAATAGAAATTTTGAATTTTAGTAAAATTTTAAGTATTCGACCTGTTATTTGTTTCGGTCCGCTTAAATCTTACAATAACTTATATTTAATATTTATTTAAAAGCTATAAAATAGATACAATACTATAAAATAGATACTATACTATAAAATAGAAATTTGAAAGATCTTAAAACGATATTAGGAATATTGGAGTAGTATTTCTTACGACTTACATCTATAATTGTTGTTCGTTTATTTTAATTTATTATGTTTGAAATAATTATGTGTATAATAGTTAATATTTAAACAATATACTTTTAACACAAAATTAAACGTAGCGCCATCTATCATCTCATTTAGAAACTACTTAGTTATTACAAATTATAATAAATACTTGTAACAAATACCAGACAGTTCAAAATCTATCTAACAGATGGCGTTATTTTTAAATAATTGTGTGTTACTATTTTTTAAAAATCTACAAACGAATAAAGAAACAGAAAAAACATGAATGTAATTAATTTATTTTTTAATATACTTACAGAACAGTTAGCTCGAGAGAACACTATGCCCAACGTGAAAAGACCTAGTAGAGTGCCAGCAGTGACACCTGTCACTCCTGAAGCTATGTGCTGGAGTTTGTCCAGTTCCCGCGCCTGCCATACAACGCATGCGCAGTATAAACCAAGCAATATACAAAGAAACTGAAAAAAAAGACTAATAAGATACTATTACATGGTGGTTAAAATCATATTATGAAAATGTGTTTATAAGATATTGATATGACGATATAATAAACCGATATTAATTTAATTTTTAATTCTAGACCTGGGTGGGTGTTTTAAAAAAATATATTTTCGTTTCTTAGTTACCTTTGGTTATCTAATTATGCTTATCAGAGAGAATTTTTATATATTGTTAAAAAATTACAATATCTGTTACCGTTACATATTTTTCTGTATTTGCAAAGGAACCAAGGAAAATTTAGCGATAAGCTATTCTATTCTTTTTAAAAAAAACATTTCAATCTAATTACCATAAGGTCTGGACAGTAAAAGAAATATATGGCACTGTAATGAGGAGCTAAGAAACCTTAAGGAACAGTGTCAAACTTCATGACATCCCCAAATTCGAGACATTCCGTGTTGAGTGATGGAACTCAACACCACATTTTGTCTTATCAGAGCGAAGAAGCGCAAATAATCCTAAATATAATTACTTCCTTGAATGGGAGTCAGACGCTGTCCCACTGCGCTACGACTGGCCTCATTAAAATATTTTTATACCTACTTTCATTATTCTGCAGCATGTCAGTTCTCTAGTACCTTGAGGCATCCATGGCCTTATAAATTCTTCAAACACAACCCCGGCTATTGAATTTATGATAGACGCAATACATCTGTAACAACATTATTATCGCGTAAAGCAAACAAAGTAGTTGAAGTCATTAAACTTATGATAAATATCAATTACGTACCCAGCAGTCGCACTGAATATAGAAATTATAAATATGCCACAAATCCCTGGGAACATGGTCGATAGATTGTTCAGAAAATGGGGTACTAGCTGAAAAGAATTAATTTTGTTAATGGTAGAGTTATTAATTTTTGGTTCGATATCAAATAAACAAATACAAACATGGGTAAGATACATTGTTATCGTATATGTAAACAGTTCACATGGTACACCAGACGACTTTAATCTTCATTTCAAAATTTGCTTGTATTGGTGAATAGAGGAAATTATAGACGTGATATAACTATGATATTATATAATTAGAGGCCGGCCGTGGCGCAGTTGGACAGCGTCTGACTGTAAACGCGATCGGTTGTGGGTTATACATTATTTCACACACTTCCTCGCTCTGGTAAAGACAAAGTGCGGCGTTGAGTTCCACCACTCAACACGCAACGTCTCGATTGAATGATCGGTGGAAAGCGAAGAACGGAGTGTCTTGACACTAGGTACTTTCTGTCTACCCCGCTTGCGCGATAAAAGCGTGAAGCTAAAAAAAATATAATTAAGATTTTTTAGCTTTACGGCTTATCCCGTCTACGGGCAGTCGGAGATAATCTAGTGTCACGACATTCCGTAAACTGCTTTCCTCTCTCAATCAAAACATTACGCGTTGAGTGACGAACTCAATGGCACGCTTTGCCTTACCAGAGCGGAGTAATGAAAATAATTTTTAATTATTCCATTCCTTCGAGTAAGAATTGAACCCACAACCAATCTCGCTTACAGTCAACGGTGTCCCTATTTATAAATTTTTATTTTCAAATTATATGGAAGCTGACTTACCTGTTCATGTTTTTTTATTTGTCCAGTAAGTAATGGATCACAACCTAAAAGATACATATAAATATATAAATTTATATTTAATTATAAGTTTAAATAAATTAAAAATGGAAATATTCAAGCCTATAACTTGACAATTGAACTTCTAACATACTTACTGAAGTAACATGAAGTTAAGTATATTATAGACGACGTCAGACACACACACAATTCATTATTTTTATTGATCTATATACATGTACATTATGGTGCATTTTTAAAATTACTTTAACTCAGTAATTATTTATTAATAATTTTCTATTTTTTTGAACAAATATAATATTTTCATTTTAATATTTTTCATGTAATATTATAAAATAACAGTTAAAGCTAGAACAGCTTGTACAGTAAATAAATACCTGCAAACCAAGCGTAAAGAACCAAGCCCAGAAAGCATGACAGTAGCTTCATAAGAATGATTCCCACACAGGAAATTGCTAAACACATCCTCGCTTGGCTGATTGTAGGTACTGCTAGGAGTTTTTGTAAGGAAGACTGACTCAACGCTATTTTCCACAACCAATTCGTGCTTAAAGCTAGCGTTACTACGAAGAAGGACGTGTGATGCGTGAGTTCAGGATCTGGACTGGAAAAAGTATACATATCTATATAGGTAGTTTTAAAAGGATTATTATTTCGAATTTCGGTTCTGTGTAACCCTTTACTTTCACTGAAACCCTCAGGGGAGATTGAAATATTTCGTTTTGTAATAATATTTTGAGCATGTGGTTATTAATTACCTATGTTAAGATAATATGTACCATGGAGGTAGGTAAATGATTAAATAATATATGTTATCGTTATATAATATTTAGCCTTAGAATCCAGCATACTTTATATACTTAATATAATAGAGAGCAATGACTTTTTGATTGATGAAAATGTAATTGAAAAGTAAATATACTTTGTATGTATAAACTATATGACATATACATACACTATTTTTAAATTGTTTTTAGCTAATTTATTGGCATTTATATTATAGCCATCTTAAATTGTTAAAAAATGAGCTTCACAACCTATCCCGCATATCAGGGTAGTTGCCGGCTATGAGCCAGATCGAATACGAGATATTTAGGACGAACTCAATGCCGCACTTTCCCTTACTAAAATGAAGAAATGAATCACATTTATAGTAAAAAGTTGTCTACTGCACCACGATGGCCTCATTCTTATTATTTTAAATTTGCAAATTCCGGCCGGTCGTGGTGCAGTGTGACAGCGTCTGACTGTAAACGCGATCGGTTGTAGGTTCGATGTTGACAATAGGTGCTTCCTATTTATCCTGCTGTGCGGGTCTAAAGTGTAAAGAAATCTAGATAATATAACAATTATCCTGAAATATTTTATTTTTTCAAAATACAATATAACTTACTCGTATAAAACTAATCTGCCTCCATGGTAAGCTATTTCCCACATCCTCTTAAAGCCCATTGGCAACAATGCCAAGCCGCTCGGCAAGGCCGTGCCAGCGAAAGCAAGGAAAGTGGTCACTATGCCCATACTGACGACAGCTCGCAAACCTCCCACTGCTATAAATGTGGAGCATACGACGCAAATTACAGCTGTAATGCGGCTTGCTAGTGAATTGGTAACTGAAATAAGAGTATAATTATATGACTATTATGTTTTTAGACTTTTATATTTATATAAAATTTGTGAGCAGAAAAATGCAAGTTTTATACATTTTTAAGTGATATCTATTTTTTATAACATAAGTAATTTGTTATATTATTGTACGATTTAGTTTATCAAATTTTCATTTTTGTGTTGCCAGTACTAGGTATTATTATTATCATTTTTATGTACAGAAATACAAACGTACTTTTTGTATGTCTATATTGACATACAGAAAGTACAAATACAAATATTTTTGAATGTTGGTAAAAAATTTAAAGAATTTAATATGTGTATGGTAAGTATTAAAAAAATTAAATTCATAGTCAAGCGAATCCCGCATGGGTAAAGTAATAAATATTTACCGAATGTCTTACCAAGTCTAAAGGCTAGAAGCGGTACGTATGGCACAATGGGTAACAGCATTAGTTTGCTCACTACAAACAAAACCGCTGCTATAGTTCGAGTGTGTGTAGAGAATCTTATTTCTAAATATTCAAAACTAGAAGACAGCTGAAGTCTGTGGAACACTGAACAAACATGCAAATTATACAATCGGCTAATTCCATACGGAAAAGTTAAAAGAACAGTAAAATGAGCAAATATAAACTTACAACGGATTATTTCAAAGTCACAATCTTAAGCCGAATAGATTATTGCTGCGTATAATAATGGAAAAGAAGCCAAAAAGCGTATGAACGGTAAAAAATAAAATAATAGCATTTTTTTAAATGTAGAGAACACAATCATGTCGAGTCAGAATAGAATGGTGATCAGAGACAGTTTAGTGTCAAAACACTCCGTTGAATTTTTTCCACCCGAAATAGAGACATTGCGTGTTAAGTGCTGAATTTAATACTGAGCTTTGTTCTAACAGAGGGGAGAAATGGAAATATTTTTTTGAATATAAATTTAATTCGTTTTAAATACTAACTTTTGATATATTAAATAATTATTTCATACCATTAGATGTACAAACAAGAATGAAACATTACAACACAAAATATTTACCTGGTAAATATATAACAGCTGTTAGAAAAGTGACTAAGATAAGCGACAGCGCTGACGCCCAGTACTGTGTGCCACGGAGATATATCTCCACTGGTACGCCTAGCAGAGTAATACTCGTCAAATGGCTAAAATATTACATATTCAATTTTAAATCTGCAGACAGACAAAAAATATTTTATATTTTAATGAGTTGATATCGTTTACTTGTATATTTTAACTTGCCTATATATATCATTAATATATATATATATATATATATATATATATATATATATATATATATATATATATATAAATATATTTATAAATGTTGAATAAATGTCTACTACAGAAAAAATATTTCGTAGAATAATCATTTACCAGGGGATAATGGTATTTTTAATAAAGGTTTTTTTTATTTTTTAGAATATGATTCGAATAAAGATCAAAAAGGTATGAAAATTGGAACTAAATTTACCGAATCAAGACAAAGCGGAGTTCAACTTCCATACGTATTCATTTTTTTGATCTATTAAGAAGTGGTACTACAAAAATAGAGATATTTTTTATTTAGCATATTTCAAATAATTTATTTAAGAAAACAAATATGTTGTAATATTTTAAGTCATCAGTCAATTATTAGTTATGTTATATAAGTTATAATATATTTTTTCTTTAGCTTTTTTGCTAATCTACGTTTCCCCTTCTAAGGTCTCTCTCCGCTTTCCACTCAAATTCTGGTCATAGTGTGCCAAATGGCGGAAATCAACGCTTTGTCTTGCTACAACGGAAAATCGAATCTACAACCAATCACGCTAACACTCCAATGCAATGCTACAACACCACGATGGTTTACATAAATATATAAGATATAAAATAAAGTTAAAATAATATACGCCTTAAAAAACTTACCTAGCCGTCAACGCCAAGGAAATAGAAATAATAGACATATTCTTTCCACCAAACAAAAACCCATTTACCGTATTATATTTTTTAATAACGAACAAAAAATACACAATTAGTCCTATCACTACACCCAAGTTGATCCCGAACAAACAATATTCGGCGATATTAAAATATATAAGAGACACAGGTACCGTAGTATTTCTCATTTTGATAACAATATAATAACTATAATATATAAATTGTACTGCGCTTGACGAACGCCGGCTTGTAAATAATAGCGTATCGTTTAAATCAGCATCAATTAAGAGAATAAGATAAAGGTACATAAAAGCGGATTTCAACTCTATCTAATTGCAAATAGCGAGGGGATATATAAGACGTTTGTTATTGTACAAACAGTGTATTAGCATGTGATAATATCCTATGTAAAACATTACATTTTTTTCTTAATTTCCTCTTTTATCAATGTAGCATGTTATATGATATTGCGGAATTGTGACGTTGTGGTAACGTAATTGAGGTGTGGCTGGTTCCAATCTTAAATAAGGGTAATATTAGAGCAATATTAGTATTTAAGTTAATATGGAAAATACGAGGTAAACTAACAACCTGTATGTTAATTATTGTTAAGGCTATGGTTCTGTGTGTAAAATTTATTTTAATAATACATATAGGCAAATTTTGTTCCTATGTAATGTAAATTAAGGTATTTGTTACTGAAAAAGTAGACCGAAAAGGTATATTCTCGTCATTCCCGCTATTTAAATTATATGGTTTTGTTAATTCCACAAAAGATCATTAAATATACTTTATTAGATACTAAATATTATAATTAATATTTAATTCTTTATACCTCTCCTAAATTATATTTTTTAATTTGTTATGGGAGATAAAGACATCTGTTATATTAATTATACACTACAATGAAAATTATTATACAAAAGCGCCATCTTGTGTGCAAGACTATCCACCTCTAACGTAAGTAATGTACGAATGTATGAAGTACTACGTGCTTCATCATATTAACACGAGATGGCGCTTTTTTAGCTTTACTTGTTACGTTTAATAATGTATAAATTTATTTTATTTTAATTTTATATTTTATTATTTATTTTATATTGATTTTATATTTATAATTATTTTTATATATTTATAATTGTTATCTATATGAAAATATTTAATTAAATATAAAAATAGTTAAATAAAATACTAGAGTGAAAAACTGTTTTTTATTTGATTATTATTACCTAACGTTAAAATCAATAATCTGTAGATTTAGTAACATAAATCATGACAACCTTAAATTAACAATAAACGATATATTAAAAGTGTATACCACCAATCCTCATTAAACTTAAAAATTGTAAACATAATATGTCTGGAAATAAGTAAATTGCATTTATTTAATAACTTATATATATAAAATAAACGTACTAAAAGGACTTGTCGTGACAAATTTCACGTTATCTACACTGGGTGAAGCCTAAAGGGTTATATTATTATGGATGGCGGGTCGCTCTTACCAACATTAGAATATTATGCCCACACCTGCCTCATGCTCCCGTAAATATACTTTTTGCCATTTCTTGTCTGTATACATAAATTCATAAAACGAAAGATATATTTTTCTCTAAGGCTCAGTTTTTTTTATTATTGTTATTTATTTTTTTATAATTATAATTTTTAATTCTATTTTTAATATCGGTTGGAGGTATAATAAGCATATATTTTAATAGAATTCAATTAAGATCGGTTTAATTTCTTATCCTTAGTGGAATAAATGTACGTAGTAGGTCACAGGTTCAATTTATTTTAAAGCGAAGTCTTTACGAAGTCTTTAGATAAATTACAAAATAATGTTGGGTTCCGTCGACTAGTGGAACGATATATAATTAATTAATAACAACTTTTCACAAGAGATAAGTACTTTAACAATAAAAGAAACAGTTGATAAAGTAATTATCAGATTAAATTATATAGTGAAAGAAAGTTTATTTAGTGCTTAGACAGTTTTCTGTTTGAATATATCAAAATATCAACTAATGTTTTAAATATTTCAAAGTACCTATTATAAAATAAAACTAAATATTTTGTATGGTATCACAATTCACTTAATACACAATTTCGCAAATAATTCTTGTACGGAACACCGGGTGACGGAGAACCAAGCGGAAGTTTCGCGAAGGAGGCGGGAGAGCTCAGTTGAGAAAGCGCGGGAAAAGGATAATCAAATACGCCACCCACTAGTGTAATAAGGACGGAAATAGAGAAAAATTAAATTATATTTCCCAATGGTGTCAGCCTGTTATTAAGTGGCCAGACGCCATTTTGAATTATTATGTTTTTTATTTCTTTTCCCAGGTTTCCCTTTTGTACGAGGAATTCCTTTTATTTGTAATAGTTGCGGGGCCGAATTGCAAATGGATTTAGAAATGTAACTGCTGTAAATCAAATGAACCATTTATATGGCGTTGGGGGCTAATATGTGTCAACAAATATATACAAAGATGCTTTTACTAACAACACGTGGTTGTTTTGCTATCACACCTATATGTGAACTATATTATTAATATTTATTAGATTCTTAATGTACCTACATTTGATTCGTATTAATTATGAATAAATTTATTGTGATATCTGAATTATTTAGGGTTAATGTAGAGTAAACTAGATAAGTCATAGTGAATGATAGTTTTGGATTCAGTCCAGTATCGAGTCGAGATAATACCGTCTTAGGGTATATCGGGTTATTAGGCACACGTGAGTTTGAGACCTACTTCTAAAATCAATCAAATTAGACAGATTGTAATATAATTATTAACATTTCAGTTGCGGTTATGTATGGCTTACATTGGCTTGGCAGTACAAAGTACGATACCCCGGTTCCTGATTCTTATTGGATAAATGTATGTCAATATGAAAAACGGACCCAATTGTCAGTTTCTTTAAGAATAATAAACGTTTCGTTTAAAGATCGAAGTAATTGATTACTTTAATTTAAGTAATAAGTATTGACATCGATAGTGTCGAAGAGGCACAAAGTGTGACTATAAACGATTGGTTGTTGGTTCGATTCGCAATCAAGGGAATGATTATTTTTGAATTATATTAATTTCTTAGCTCTAGTAAGATAGAGAACGGCGTTAAGTTCCGCCGTAATACGGGCTGTCTTGACCTAGTGTACTTCCTATATATTGCCCCACCAGGAAAGTAAAATAAAGAAAAAATAATTAACATTTCAAACGTATCAATATTAAAACTTAATATAATCACAAAAGGTTTCATTCTATGACGGTAAAAGGGATCTTTACATTTTTGCGACGCCTGGGGTAAGAAAATTATAAAAAAACGAGATGCCTAGTAAGGGATTAGGACACATTTGACCGTGAATGTTACGCCTTTTAAATATTATAGTATGTATATCCATCCACATAATTATCATTTTACGAGTAATTACAATAAAATACGCATTATTTGTTTTATTCGCAAAACCATATAATATAGGCCATCGTGGCGGAGTGTGTCACCATCTGACTGAAACATCAGGGAAATGAGTTTTTTTTTAATTTATTTCTTTGTTTCACTGTGGTAAGTGCGGCTTCACTCAATACACAATGTCTCGACGTTTGATAGAAAGCAGTGTCAAGAGATTAGTTTGTTTCTGATTACCCTTCTAAGCAGAATAAACATTATAATTTCTTGATTTGATGGGAATCGAACTCACGACCATTACGTTTACAGTCTTATATTGTTCCATTGCATCCACCAAGACCTTAGTATACGAAAGTAATTACATATAATTAAAATATATTTATTAGATATAACGCAGTATGTGTCAATGTGGCCTTTATCGTAAGTTCAAACTAGCTATAATACGGTATTAAATATTATAGATAGGTATATAATGGCATAAATTTTAAAAATATATTATATTTCAAATTTTTATTATAACTGTGTTACAAGTAATTTTACATGTACTACTTAATTTTTTTACGTGTTATGAAAATAAAATAATCTTTAATAATCATCTACCGACATCATCTACCGACATCAGCTATTCAGCTGACGTAACGTCTGGCTCTTTTAATTTGGTCTTTAAGGTTTTTTACGTACCTAATTACTTTAAGTAAAATAGTAAGTACTTGACATAAGCATATTTTAATTATATTTTCTTCTATCAAACATGTCTTACAAGATAAACAAATTTAACACAAATTATAATAGCTAGAAATATTACCACAGTGCAACGCTATATTTAGTTAAACCAGACAGTAGGTGTCTCTGGAAATGAATATCTAATTTTATAATACTTCAATATTCATACATGCCCTATATCTGAACAGAAATGTCATCGTGTTAAAGAATACCTGATATGTATATAGATACATACAATCCAAATTTTTTTTTTATTTTGATATATATGTTTTTCAAGCCAAGATTAAATCTTCAAGAACCGCAATTTATAAACTTTAAGGGTTGAAGCTTAAAATAATGTTGGTGCGGGCGCCGCGGGTGCATGATAAAACGACGATAACAGGATATGCTGAAATAAATTGGCTCCTTTAGGCCATAGTCTACGTGATAGTTGTCGGTAGTCGTTTTACAATTAATATGAAATTTACAGAAATTACGTAAAAAAACAGAAATTCTTTAGAAACTTAGTGAGACAGCGTTTGATTGTAAACGTGATTGGTTGTCATTTTGATTCTCAATGGGGTAAATGATTATACATATGCCGGGTAAATGATTATACATATGTCGGGTAAATGATTATATATGGATGGGGTAAATGATTATATATGGATGCCGGTTATATACCATAGAGATGACTTCTCGAAGAATCATTAAAGACTATTAGATTTTATGCATATGGTAAGATCCATGGTAAAATATGTACCTAACATAGAAAATAGTAGTATGTACTTTATACTTATATCCATGGTGCTAGAGGTACTATAGTTAAAAAAACGATATATATATGTATATATATATATATATATATATATATATATATCTTTTAAGGTTTTTTACGTAATATATATATATATATATATATATATATATATATATATATATATATATATATATATATATATATATTATCTCAAACGAATTTTTAATTATATTTGATAAGCGATTAATTTTCAAGCGGAAACTTTAAATATCTGTTTAAATATATAAGACTACATTTGTAGAGAATAACAAACACTGTTTTCTTGTAAATTAGTCATAACCGTATCAAGCTTTCAACGATGCTTTTAGCATCGTACTCAAACATAATGGCGCACCTTGCGACGTCTGAATATGTTATTATTACATCTACTTACGTATGTATAGAAAATAGCGATTTATTTTAAATTTGTTTTAATATGTTTCATTAAATAATGCTGGTATAATATTATATTTAATATCAGTGACTTTTTACACATTTTTAAGTATAAATAAAAGACATTTCTAGTCTAGATTTTTTTAAAGTTTTGTGTTAGATCTATTTTACTACTAGGCTGAGCTTATATCTCAAATCATTGTATGTATACAATATTATTATAAGGATATTGTTACACTGTGAGTATGCAATCTTATGAATTCTTATAAAGGAGAATATTATCATCATCAATATCATGATAATGATCATTTAAAGAAAAAATATTAAATAAATATATAAATTTTTTTCAATTTATTCGTGCTTGGTATTGACCAAGCATGAATAAGTTGATATATCGATTTGCATATATATTTATAAATCAAAATTATATATCAAATTATATATCAGGATTGCTATAATTATATGATATATAAATAACTCTGCCGATAAATTTATTTTATCGCCCAAACCAATAATGTCAATTATTAAATAACTCTCCTAAAAAAGTCGAAAATGTAAATTAAAATGGTCACCTTGAAAAGCTAGCATTTTTTACTTATAAACATATTTACGCATGGTACGGATTTTATCAATTAGTTTTTAAAATTAAAATAATACAGTCCCTTCATATCGTCGTCGAGGTTGGTCGTGGCGCAGTCGGACAGAGTCTGACTGGAAACGCGATCGGTTGTGGGTTCAATTTCAACTCGCGGCAGTATTTATATTTAAATTATTTTCACTTCCTCGTTCTGCTAAGACAGAGTGCGACGTTGAGTTCCACCGCTTAATACGAAATATCTCAAATTCCAAATTCGGAGGAAAGCGAAGAATGGAGCGTCTTGACACTAGGTACTTTCTGTTCACTCTGCTTTGCCGGATAAAAGCGTGAATCTAAAATATAATCGTTGTCATATGGATATAAATATAGATATCTAACATATATCTACATATGTACATATATGTAATGTAAAACCAATAAAAACAATAGTTGCTATGCTAACAAAGCATTACCCGCTTCACCTTTTAGTGTCAAAAGTGTGAGAAGAATATGGGTAAACAAATCCTCCAATTTCCATCACATTTATTCGTTGGGCTGACGTCATTCCCCTGAGGGGGTGTCCTAGGAACGTGTAATTTCTTAGTAGATAGTGTGAACGACACGCCCTATTGGCTTCGATTCGATATATTGATAGTTTTGTTAGTAATATCTGTACACATTTATATATATTATAATAAAATGTTACTGGTCGCTGCATGTATATATTAAAGATTTAAGAGAACTCAAAAAAAAGCCTCTGTTTTTTTGTCTGTGCGTTTGTACACGCTAATATTGGAAACGGCTTAACCGATTGGAATGCAGTTTTACTATTATATTTACGTAGCCTTCCTTTAGATTTACGTTGAGTTTTATTTTAATCGATGAACCAATAAAAAAGTTATATCAATTAAAAGTATTTTCTTCAAAAAAATTGCTATAAAATATCTGTTTTTTTTTTGACTTTACTAAAGTTTTAGTGTTTAATTTTCACATTAAACAAATCACAACCTAATTTTTTAAAGCAGTAGATGAGTCGCGGCAGCAGCTAATTGGAAATATGTCTTCAAATTCATGACAAATATCAACATATGTATGTATATACTTATATTTAGATACATACTTATTATTTAGATTCAACCAATATAATATATTAACCTATTACTACAATGTACTCGTGTCTTGTTATCTTTCTTCCATTTCACGTAATAATAGATCATTACTAGTCTGAGATTGTAAGGATCTCCAATAATGTTACCTGATAAGTTTATTAACCTTTAACCTCAGTTGTTTTCAGTACCACATTAAAAATATTATTTCAAAGAAACCAAAGAAATTATATTAAAAAAATAATTTATTTGGTTTTTCTACACAACATATGTAGCGGCTTCATGCTATATCTATTATAGTATAGTCAAAGATAACCTAGTGACAAGACACTCCGATTGCGATACTTAGAAACGCCGATTAATCAACTTAATAGAGACTAGACAATCAATCATATTGAACATAAATATACACTTTCATACAAACGAATAAACAATAAATAATATACGTGTCAGTATTTTCTTCCATCGTGCATATTTTGTTTACGCGTCCCATTCATTTTCGATTCTCGTCCCGAACCCAATATCCTGGAGGCGTCTATTTATTTAACATATCATATCAGCATTAGCTTGATATATGCTTTGATCCCTGGGCAGGGCCGTTTGATTTATGCTTGCATTATCAAAGGAGTGTCAAGTGGTAAACGGGTGGTGTTTAGGATATATGAATGGATGTCGTGGAATAATTGTTCTAGTGATTTAATTAATAAATTTGTATGTTATATTTAATTTTTTTTAATTTTTTTTAGTTTTACGGATTTTTATTCCGCATAGCAGCGTTAACAGGAGGTACCGACTGCCAAGATATTTCGCTTTTCGCCGGATTCAAAATATTACGTGTTGAGTGGCGGAACTCAACCCCGCGCCTTGTTTTACCTTTTATTTTTTTTCTCGAAAATAGAGTTTCCAGAATAAGATATCTTCTTAATGAGAATTTTATCAATTAGTTAGCAACAGCTAGATATAGTAACACTATAGAGTTGCTTACTTATTAAATAATTTTAACATTAAGAATATTAAAAATAATATTGCCAATACAATAAATTCTCAATATTATCCTAAAACGTATAAAATACAAAAATATTCTTTTTTGAAATCGGTTAAACATTCAAAGATTGGTTTCTTTCCCATACGAATGAAATATCCATATCGTATAAGGATCTAGCGACGAATTTTCTAATCGCGTCCGCGAGGAATAGGGTAACATAATATTTCACTAGCGCCCCGGGCGGGGATGGGGTGGCTGAGATGAGTTTTTTACGCATTATTGCCGTGCGGATTCGTACTACTTTCTATTTATAATTTAGTTTTGTCATGTTACTGTTGGATAGCTTATTTTGGTGTAAGTGACGTTTATATAGATTTTCCTTTTCATTTAAATACTAAATCATTATTAAATTTTGACTTTTTCATTTCAAACAAAAATAATATCAAAAAAATTAAACGTAACATAAATATATTGGTTTTAAAAAGCCATCTAGCTGCTCATTTTTTACCACCTATAAGATTGATATAAGTATCTAGAAGTATTAATGTCTAGGTACCTATATTATGATACGAATCATTAAGTATATATTTTTTTAAATGTAGTAAGATATTTCAATACATTGAGCTACTTAATAAGTGATGTACATTGTGAGAAAGAAGACTAAATTGCTAACTTAACACAGCAATAGTAGTATACAGAGTAGATTTTTTAAAAATTTTTTAAAAAAAATTAAATGACTTTTTGGTAAACATGTTATCATTTATAATACTAATTTAGTATACATTTTCATTTTTAATATCACAATTATTGTTAAATATAAAAGAAACAATTGTTACAGTTAAAAGTGAAATTAAATAAATATTAGTTAAAATAACAGTTTTATTAGAACTATATATAGAGAAAATCATTCAATTCCAAGCGGTATCGCTTCAATGGTTTGTTGAAAGACTTATCAAATACATTGAAAGTAGTCTGTGAGATAGCTGCGTTTCTAATACTCAACTTCATTTCAGAAGCACGAGCCGCTGATGGAACGAAAACATTGTTGTGTGCTTCCCACAGATACTCTATAAAATATTCCACTAGTATTTATAGTATCTATATATATAATATCTATAAATTTTAATGGAAATGGTACTTGAAGGGCATGGTCAAGGTTTGTAAATTTAGGCTGGCAGCTTAGACTGAATTAAATTACATAATAAAAAAGTAAATAAATGAAATATATATAATTTTATTTCTTGTTTGATTTCTTGACAGTTGTATTAGTGTCTGTTTGTTTGTTCTGGTTTAGCAGATAATAGATGTAATAAAAAGTAACTTAGGTTATTTTTATATTACATTTACAATATCCATAAATCCATAGATTATCTGCTTGTGAAAATCTATCCAGACTTTCCAGAGATAAACCAGAACAAACAAATAAACAGACTAATATAACTATCAAGAAATCGAACAAGAAATAAAATTATATATGTTTCATTGACAGACAAGTTATAAATATTGAATATTTATAACTAGTCTACCTTTCAATGTTGATATGTCTGCAAAGCACAACTTTATATTCTAGATGAGACCAGGAAATGGTTGATAGTCCAATATAGATGGGTTACTTAAGAATAAATGCAGAAGCTAAAGTTTCACATAATATAGTGTATTGAACGGCTTATTAGATAGTAGTTAACAGATAAGGAGAGTCAACGCAAGTAAAATAAAAATTAAATGAAAAATATTATATATTTTAAATAATTATTACCGTATTTTTTAGTTTTTACTATTTTAACGTTCTGGCAGGAATAAGTATAATTTAAAAAAAAAATCCAGCTATACCCAGAAAATAGCGTATATATATATATATATATATATATATATATATATATATATATATATATACATATATATATATTAATTTCCTTAAGAAAAATGCTAAGTAAACAACTTAATACGAATCAATCAGATATAGTAACTAAGTACTAGACCTTTCATCTTTTTTAATTTACCTTTTATGATTTGTCTTCGTAAAGTGGGCATTATTTCCCAAGCTTTTTATGGCTTACTCATTGTCGCTTTTTTAATTATGTTGGTATAAAATATTGGAGGCGAAAGTCATGAAAATATTTTCTTGTCCTTGTGTCTTGTCCTTTCACTGAACGACGAAAGTTTCATTATCCTAAATATACATAACAAATAAGTAATTAAATTAACGAAATTCAAACCAACATAGTTTCTTCCATACCAAAATGAACCCTTAATGACCTAAATCCCCATTGCTTGCCCATATGAACTAGAATTATAATAATGACTATATATATCTTTTACCTTTGAGTATATGTAACATGTATAAACAAATTTTTATTTACATATTGATTACATTCATATAAGACCAACAATACGACGTAAACATATTATACACGAATTAACCTATTCGATTTCGATACTTAATTCTTGGCTCGTGTCGATATAACCAGTAGACTGGGGCTTATCGATACATTACAAAAGATGTAAATGATTATACAAATGTAAGCGTGTCATTAACAGAGTGTATAATCACAACAAATTACGGCAACCCATCACTTCCTAAGTGTTAATTCGTCCGTTAACAAGCTTGCTTAGGTATGCAAAGCCGTGTCCAAACCTTTCTGCTATTAGTCTTTGACATTGGCTAAAATGTATGGAGGTGGCTTTTTGGAGAGAAGATTATTTTCTCTTTACTTTTCAACTTATATTATTATATTATATTTTTCTTATGAAAAACATTTTTGAATGTTTTTTTCTAACCTTTTAGATATTGTCATAATTCCCATTTTAAAATATATCATACAAAAAACCGTGTAAGATTAGAATCTAAGCATGTTACTGATGTGGTTAATTTAATTTTTTTCTTGATTACGTGCAGGTAGTTATGTTTTAACATATATCTCTGGGTTTGAATTAAAAAGGCAAGTCAACTTCTTCTCTTACATTACATTGTTTAAAATTAAAGGTAATTAGGTAAAGAAACTAACAATTATGTATGTAAAGAATATTCTTTACAGTTCAAGCAGTTTAATAAAATCGCTCACTTTTGTAAGCTTAAAATGGTTGCCACGCTTAACAACCAGGGCCCTGTGGGGCATTAGGGGGCGCCCAGTGTCCACTCGACGTTGATGTATCATGTCGGATCAGACGCGTCTGTCCGCTACCTAATCTCCATACATTATTGCCTGGATATTGTTCAAATAAATGGTGCTTGGACTTAAGTTCCGCGTAGGGTTGTGTTTTTGCTTTAAAATAGGCTGTATTTATGTTCTTTATTATAAGATCTTTCAGCATTGTTATTTATTCCAAGATGATTAAGTATTTAATATAATTTGACTTTTCGTGGTCAGTTAAATTAGACCATACGTTAAAATAATAGGTCACAAACACAAATAAATAGATTGTAAATGGAAGACACTGTGTTTACATACGTGTTTCTTTCGTACCACTATAGTAATGATTAGTAATAACGCTAAATATGTATGAAAATAGTCTGCATATCCTGAATAAAGCTATCGACTTTAATATTGAAATTCAATAATTTAATATTTAATGGTTAATTGAAAGATTTACTAACGTTATCTTTACATTTACCCCTATAGGTATTCTTGTACTCGTATATAAGGCAAAACATATGAATCTACCCCGAATACTTGAATAGCTTTGAGAAAGTATCTAGTGAAATTTGAAATAAAATAAAAAGCTATGATATAAATAAGTATTCTTCTTTTCTGTTGAGGTATTAGAAGAAAAATTAATTTATAACTAAATAATAGTAAGTATAAAAAAAAAATCAAAGGTTTTCCTATTAAGATAAAAATAACAGGATAAAATTGTTTAATTAAACAATGTAATGTTACCTTTGTACTTAATATGAATTTAAGAACTCATTCTATGTAAAATAAAATAGGTAAAAACATATAAAATATTCTTTTATTTTATTATCTATATCTTTAATTTTTTTACTTCTATTTATTTTAAAAGAATTTTAATAGTTGATACTTTTGTCATAAACACGATTTAATAAGTACTTCTCAATGTAAGAAAAGAAATTCTCATTAAGCATGTACCAAAACGCTTTACCGCATAGTAGTCTGAGTGTTGAAGATAAGAGACCGGGCAAACTATTAACACTTACTACGTTCTGTGAATTTAAAGTCAGGTTAGATCTCATAACGAGCAGCTTCATAAATGTTAGACCCTGTGACCCTAAAAAATTATTACATTGTGCATTTGAATACATTGTCTATAGCTTTATGAGAAAATTAAGCCTGAAATGCTCAAAAAAATATACATTATTTTTGACTTAGACATATTTAACGTTATCGTGATCCACATCATTGAGTATAATTAATGAAGGAGTGTTAAAGTATTAAGTATTAACTTGCCCGATTTTATTCAACTTGCGGCGTTGGGTTCCGCCTCTTAACACTCATTATGTCTTTTTGCATAAACCAAAAATGTATATTCAGGTACTTAAGTCAATATTTATAATTTATTGTCTAATTAATAAAGCGTAGTCTTTGCCTAGTATATAACATGATATATGTACGTATCTATTATAATAATACTTATTTATATATTAAACATAATTTTATAATACTGAAATTCTTTAAAAAAAACCTTTCTCGCCAAACATAATATAACCATCTAACATTTAATCAAAACAGATAAAAAAATAAAACGTAACGAACTTACAAAGCAAAATTCATTACGAAACGTTATTCAAAGAGCGATCTGAATTACGCCTAATCCAATATTTGTTGAAGAACGCTAAGTAAAAAATGTCCCAATTAGCGTGACCGGGTTCTAAGAGAAAAACAAAATTGCTACGTAGAAAGTCGTAACTCAATTACGGCGATGAACCACTGTCGCAATAAGGCACTCGTTAGCAGCGTTAGGTCTTTTGGAGCATGCGCCGTGACCCGAGGTCGATAATGAGAAAGACTTCTCGCTCTGGAGCCTCACCATCACACATCCTTACAGTTTAGCGTTCACGTATTTACATACGCCCCCACATATGCATATGCGCCCTTTAACTGTGACGTATGTGTAACGCGCAGAGTGGCTCGAGGTTAGAGGCTGTTTTGGCGAATTCAACCGTAAACTTAACTTAAAGTGTGGTTTAGTTTTAATGTAGAATCTTATACCTATACAAATGTGTAGTTTAACATTTGGGATGACTAAGACTACCTTATCGGTAATGGGAGTGCGTTAATGTTAAACTTTGTAACAAATGTTAAGAATTTGCTAAAATTACTAGTTCAAGCACTTACATTATGAGTAAGTTTTATACTAGAAAATTTACTTGGTCTCTTTTAGTTTATAAAAAAAAACATCTTCACACCTTATCCCGCATAGCATAGTCAAGAAAATCCGTTATCTGCTTTCCTTCCAAAAAACTGACAGTATATGAGACGGTCTTACCAGTATGGAGAAATGAAAATAAATTTTATATATATTCAATCTTCTGAGTTGCAATCGAATACAAAACTGATCTCGTTTACCTTCAGTCGCTGTCCCACTTCGCCTTCATGGTCTCAACTTTTGTTCATGCTACCAGATTATTTACCTCGTTGTATAAAAAAACCTGTGCGAGTGGTGTAAAATAATTAAAATATAGGAAGGCAAATGTACTTACCTGTGTGATTAGATGATATGTGATTTTAAGTTTCAATATCACAGATAATGTCTTTAATTTAAACACACAGTGGATAACAGAATAACTCACAGGATAAACTGTATTTATATAAATGAAACATATAAGCAAAATTAAAAAATAAAATATTTTAACATTGCAATAAATGAAAAAAATAAATTTCACGCGTCATAAGCTCTGTATCCAAGTTGATCTGTACCAACAGGACGCACACAATTGCACGTCCCGTAACTATTTTATATTCATACAACATCATGTATTTGTAGTGAGGTCTCGGAATTTGTTTAATGGCGTTCTAACATTGACATTAGTTTGTCGAAAGAAATTTATGTGACTTGGATGTGTAGTTGAATAAGGGATTAACTTTATGGTACGCCATTGTTGTAGTTTTGGAAGCTTATCCGGCAATTTCGTTTAACATTTGAATATTCATGAGATTTATAGCTAAACTTTTTTATTTATGTATTACTTTTACATCGAAATATGTTGCGTTTATCTACAATTAATTTGGTGAGCTAAAAAAAATACTTGTTATAGACAATAAAGATATAATAATAAAAACGCAATTATTTTATAAAACAATATCTAGTTATATATTTATAGACAAAACATCTATAAATAAATATATAAACAACATAAGTTTAAATTACATTCGCAGTTTATGCTATATACTACAAGTTTCTACAGAGCCATAACTCTCGACGGTCTCACGTCGCAATATAATTAAAATCACGACTGTCCCGCGGTCCACTCGCCCTGGAAGAAAGTGCCTCCCCAAGGGGTTGGGGTGAAGGGAGTCCACATTAATATTCCCCACTTTATCTCTATATGCAAACTGGTACTCATTGTGGCCGCTCTGATTCTTCAGAACTTTTCCTTCGCTGAATAATTGTGCTGTTTCAATGCTCGGAATGAGAAAGTTTTTGTTGAACTGAACTACATTTCTTAGATGAAATATTATATCTGTTTTCCTTTTGTTAAATTAACTCTTGACGTAATATGCAAATGTCAGGTTTTATATTTTAAAATTGGTCTAAAATATTTAAATTAAATGATTTTGGAGCGAATTAGTAAGAGAATGTATGCATATGCCAAAATATCGTAAAGTAGTTATTCATCTTTGATCTAGTTCTAATCTTTAGAACTTAATGTAGATTAGGTCAATATTGTAGTAAGTAATACCTAATCCATTGTTTTTATCTTCACGTGTTTATCCCGCAAAGCTGGGAAGTGCCTAGTGTCAAGACATTTCGTATTCCATTTTACACCGAATTCTTGACACTGCGTGTTGAGTGGCGGAACTCAACGCAGATTAAGTATAATAAAAAACAAAAGATCTTCTTAAACTAATCAAAAACTGAAAATATTATTCTTATAATAGAACAAAATAACATTTTAATATTCGTGATTATAATATGAGTACAGAAAATATCGTTACATTGCGTATATGTACCTAATTTGTTTACATACTAACAAAAATGGCTTAACCCTTTTCTAGGAATGTCTATTATAATGGAACACGGACCAAATACCAAATTATATTACAAATAACGCTCGTTAATTTTCAATATAAAATGAAGTTATTTATTTCGGTAAATATGTATAAAAGATCATAATATTCTGTGAAGCGCAAAAAATCATTCCCACCCTCTTAATTATTCCCGCAATAGGAACATTTCAAGCGCGAATTTCTTATAATTATAAGGGATTTTTCTTATAAAAACCAAAGGCAGCTGTTAAATACTAAATCTTATTGGTCATCTCGAACGGAGGAAGAGCTCGGCGTTCTAATTACAAATAATCAACGCTTCTGATTGGCGGTCCACTTCCCCCCGGCTGTTTGTTCTGAGAGAGGGCGTGGCCTCTCGCTCGCTCTTTTAATTAGTGCAAGGAGTAAATTGCTCGTGAAAGAGAGCACCGGTACTAGTTTTGCAAACGCCATCTCTTATTGGATGGCGGCACTACTGGGGGTTAAGGGGGATAGTTTTATAAGCATAGAAAACATAGCTAATGAGCAATGCAACATTAAAAATATTAATGAAAGTTCAAGACCTCCCGCTCTTTATATCGTCTCCCCTTTTCCCCGTGGTTCCACGTCATTAAATTTTAATGTAAGTCCTAAATTAATTTTCCTCAGACGAAGAAACCGTTAAAGGGAGTGGATTTAATGTATAAAATTATGATGCCATTTTTGTATTATTGGACTAACTTTGTTATGCGTCGTTATAATAGTAATTGGATATATTTCATTTTGAAAGAGAAATTTTGTAAACGTATAGCTGAGACTTGGTTTTATTTTAATGAAGTAAAAAAAAACACATAAAATGATTGAACTTTTAGGTTCCTATTCTATTTCTGGATCTATTTGATACTTATTTGTAACAACGTAACCTGTAATCTGGTTAAGTAGTACGGCGTTTAGTTACGCCCTTCGTAATCAAACATTTCAAGAATATTCAGTAGTGAGGAGTGATATGTCACTAAAATCTTATCACATACAATATAAAATACAGGAAGTACGTTTCTTTAAAAATAACCGTAATCGATCGAATGTAACAATTACCCTACCAGTATAGACTGTGCCGTCTTACTCTGGATTTATATCCTATAGTTACAACTGCGAGGGCCAAATCCGATGTTAGTTCGAAACAGCAATTTCCAATAGATAAAACTTCAAGACAGATTTCAAATACATTAGGCAGGGACTCCGATGGGGTGAAAGGGTGAAACTATTAAAAATTCCTCGTACTAAACGTGGTTTATTTTGGAAGCTCGTAGCGTAGTGGAGTGCATGACACGTTTATTAGAAATTTCGTGGTCTTATGAGGCTTACCTGAGTGGCTGGTGGCTTCAGTGTTATTTGAACTTCTCTGTCTACTATACTTATTGCTTTTTTGATCTCGTCTCAGTTTTTATTTGGTTAAATATATATTTATAAACTAATGTAAAGTATATTAAAGAACATACATATTTGATCTGAAAGATGTACAGTTATGATTATAAAAATAAGTAATGAATGCACTCTTGAAAATTAATTTAACATTAAGATGTCTGAAAATATGTAATAAATCCCGTTATTTATTTGGATATTTTTACCATACCATTGCAATAGGTGCATTCAAAATAATATTGTAAGTATAAAAAAAGATTTTCACCTATAGTTCTGTATAATCTTTGCTAGATTATACTCAAAACTTAGTCGCTATGTTATTTAAATTAATATAATAAATGAATTATTACCGTACAGATATACAAAGTTTTTCCTATATGGTCACACTATAGATAGTCTAAGCGGAGGGTGACAACGGGACGGCCAAGTAGGTAGCACCTATTTTGCAAATGGCCTACGATTTATGCGCCACCTTCGTGATTATTCGTAGCTCCACAATAAATTACTCTGAGTAAGAGGAGAGGATTTTGTTTTCGAATTTATAAGCTGATTTCGGGTTTTGAAATGTCTGAATGTAACATTCGTTTATTTTAGAATGTTCTTTTCTGTGACCCCTTTATATATAGAAATATATTTGATATTTTATATATACTCATTAGCGTTTAATAAGGTTTGTGGAGTTTGCAATTTTTATGTTTAAATTATACTATTTCAACCAAATTCTATTTATCGATACCTAAATTTTAACATTATTCGATTATTATGATTTATCATATTATATAAATTGTTTTGTTTCTCAGCAACAATCCTTTTAGACGAAGGCTTATATAAAATGAGGCGCTTCTCTACCAAAGAATAAAGGATTTTGTAAGTGAAATCTATATTTTTGTTGACTTTATTTCTAATAAATATGATACCACTCATAATTTAAAATGTAAATTAAATGACCATTGACACTAAATGTCAATTTCCTGTTCACATCTAGGTAAATAATATCAATTAAAGAAAAAAAACCCGTTTACACATAATAATTTATACGGTAACATAAACATTATTCTAATTGATGCTTATCTATTAGACATTGTAAACTAAACGGCCATTATACGGTAATTAACTTCTATGTTAATCAGATGCACCCCACTTGAAACTATGAGCTGTGTAATTGATTCTATTTACTTGTACATGACACAGGAGTAGCGTTTATTTATTTATATTTTTTTTATTAACTCTTGTAGAAGCAAGAGTTGATATTGACAAATAAGGTTTTTATCGTTTATCCATTTTCAAGTGTTAAGGTAAGCATAGGTAAGACTAATTTTTAGGTAAGTATAGAGAAATGGTGATGCACCTCTCTTCTATTTTGTTTTTACTATTGACATTTTGTTGAATAAGCAAATTTTAGAACTAATCAGAAAAGTATTATTTAAGTATTTCAATGTAAATTTAAGAGTGTGAATGAATATATATCTTATACAGTCAAATGCTATGTATTATAATATATTAATTATAAAAAAAATTCTGAGGGTGACGTTAACTATCACTTTCTTTAGGTCTCATAGTATTTTTTTTTATTTCACCCTTTTTTCCCTTTATAGCAAAGTAGACAAGAAGTATCTAGTGTCAAGATAGTCCGTACTCCGCTTTCCGCCGAATACGAGATATTGTACATATAGTGGCGGAATTCAACGCCGTGCTTTGTCTTATCAGAGCGATAAAATGAAAATAATTTAAATTCATTAATTTCCCCAAGTGGTTATCGAACCCACAACCAATAGCATCTACAGTCAGACGCTGTCCTACTGCGCCACGAGCGACCTCATAATTATTTAACATCAGTTAAAGTTTAAAGTGTACTGTACCAACTCATTATTGAATATGTTGTATTAAATATTTAAGTCAGACTTCAAATACTTAGCTTTATATTGCAATACTTTTAAAAAATCACATTTTTTGCGGTGTTTCAATTCGAAAAAAATATCATTCTTTTTTCTCTAAAATGGACTTAAATCATGAATTTGTAAATGAAATATTTACACAGATCTCTAATAAACGAAATACTGAAAGATACTAGAAGAGTCAGACATCACATTATGATATTGAGTTTAATCACAAATTAATAGGTATAATTTTATTGATTATTTTATTGTAATACTTAAACATTATAATTATCGAAGTGTTTGTTTTCATAATTCTATCCAATAAAGGCAAATATTTTATTACAATTTCACTTTCAATACGGTTCGGTACATAATTGTTTTAGTATGAATAAATATTAACACATAAACTGTGACAACATACAGAACGACATCGTTTCCTTTCCGTTACCTTCTTAGGTATTCATGACTTTACTAAACGAAAGCTTCTCTATAAAAAATTAACGCTATCCGAAGTGGGTTACCCATACATACCATTTAGACAAACGCTTCTAGAGACAACAAAAACATTGATGTACCGTTCGGTTTTATTTTTTAGAATAAAGGATTAATCGTCGACAAGAAGACTTGGCTCGCATAAATAGCTCATTAGGTTAAGATTTATTGTTAAAAACAGTCACGACACAAAAAACTTCGGAAGCGAACGGTTTGATAATTAGTTGTCAACATGCGATTGTCTATTTGGAACTCAAAGTTAATTTTCATTTTTTATTCACCGTAATATATCATTCTATTAATGACGCCTAAATGAATAGCTATCACGAACACAGTGCCCGGGGAATGCTCTAAAAAAGTCGTAAAAGAAAGTGTTATGAATTTGCTCGGCGCTTCTGATTTAGCTGTGAGTTTGTGTGGATTGTGATATTATTTTTGCGAGGCATCGTCTACGTTGATTATATTTTAAGTAACGTTTGCTTCTTATATTTATTTACTGAGTTCCTTTATTT
Source organism: Dryadula phaetusa (assembly GCA_032432895.1). Lineage (NCBI taxonomy): Eukaryota > Metazoa > Arthropoda > Insecta > Lepidoptera > Nymphalidae > Dryadula > Dryadula phaetusa. Next base: position 7,019,722 of record JAOYRS010000033.1, read on the forward strand.
TGTGGGGTAGGAAGTCGTAATTTGGTGATAATTTGCTCTGTTTCCTTTAATAAGGAATAAAGTTTATTTATTTAGTTTTACAAATTGTTAACATTTATTAGAAAGATTAATATTTACAAGCTTACGATATGGCCGTCGTTAAAAATAGGTAAAAGTTATTCTTCAATATATTTTGTAGTCAGCATTAAAAATACGATTCACTTATAATAGAAAATTGTGTAAATTTTCAAATTCAATTCCAATGCTCACAAAATAAGTCAGCTGTCCAGCGCTGCATGTGACGACCAATAAAAAACATATTAAAATTTCGTTCGAAAGATTAAACAGATAAGGGCATACTTCGCACAGGAAAGGTGACATTCGGTGAACATTAAAGTCCGGAGCCATCGCTAAACGTTGTAATAATTTATCGACGGCTTAGCCCCGGTTCATTTGCTTTAAACAAATTGTTAATTTTTTGATAACTATCATCCGGAACAGATGGCCGGATCCGTGACATATTTCTCACATGGAATTTTAGAATTTACGTATATCAATTTAAGGTTCAAGGCTCTGTGACAGATAATCGAAAGTTTTAGTTTGTTTTTTTACTTAAGTAGTAATTGTGGAAGGTAGGCATGGCATGTGCCGCGGTTGTGGGACAGGTTGACCACATGTGGCGCAATCTGTTGGGTATTTTATCGAATTTTTTGAATTATAATTTGACGGGTTAATCCCTATTTGGGATTAATTTGGTAATTTATGAGTTCGACGCTAAGACGAAATAAATAACGTGCGTAGTTTCTTAGAACCTTTCAACTGTTGTTTAGATAGTGAATTGAAAGCTCGCGATACTAACTGAAATGCGACATTTATTCACACAAGCCATTACCAAACGCCGCGGAAAGTGCCATTAACATAAAGGAAGAAAAGAGAAACTACTTTCAAACTCAATATCAGAACCTTTTGTGTGGCAAATCTACTCTCAAAGCCCTCGGTTGGCGGCCATCCGTTAACACATTGATTATACATCAAGGAAAATAAAAAGGAAATAACGCTCCGAAAGAAGCCGCCTGTAACGCAACGATTTCAATCAGACAAAACGTTTTGCGTTTTTATGGCGGCACGGCATCGCGACTATCTCGTTCCGAAACAGATTATTTCTCATTTGATTTATGGGCGCTGAATCTACCAACGATATTATGTTTTGGTCATCCGTTCAATGCCTATTTGAATGCTATGCGCCGAGCAGGGTGGTATGAGACGGGGGTGGCACTCGTACTATATTAATCTTAAATCCATTTGTTATAATCTGCATTCGTTTTGCACGCTTAAACCTGAGATGTAAGGTCGAGTTTTCTTTTATTGCGCATAGAGTTAGGACACTTCAGAGATCGCCGCCCGATAGAGGTGAGAGATGAAACAGTAGCATCGTATTCATTTAGCCCATGTATAGCTGTGTCCCACTCGCACGCCCTGCGGGAAATTGCGGCCCTAGTATGTATCAGATTTGGGTTTTATCGTTTTATTGCTTATTCTTTTTAGATTTTCGGCGGCGAAAGCATATCATTTTGTTTTTAATGTGAAGCATAAATAACGGCGCAACGGGCCACTGACTGTAATGGCGCGTTTAAGGAAATATGCGGAAGTGAGCACTATTTGTTACACACTCTTATGCGATAGATAAAAATTTAAAACAACGAGACAACGTTCTACTTAATTAGGGCGCTTTGCCAAGTGTAGCCAGTAAATATAATACGTTCAATGAACAAACATCCCGTCACCAAAAGGAAAAGTTTCGACTATAATTCAGATGAAGTTCGAACGCTTAATTTTGGCGAAACTTTTTAAGAAATTGCCGCTCAATTTCTCAAAAGTGATTTTAAAGAGCGAGGGGTGATTTACTTGAGTAAGTATTTTGCTGTGAAATATTTTGTCGTCGGTTTGCCGCATCTGGCGTAGGTCCAGTCGCCTGATGACAGCTTATGAATATTTTTGGCAAAACTCGTCGCTTTTCCATAGGAAGGATGTTTCTATTTAACTTTTTTATTTTACAAATAGGTGAATACTTTTTTCAAAATCTATTGCGTGGACGTGCGATTATCTAAAATTTACATTATTGCAATTGTTTTATCAATTTGATATTATAACATTGAATTCTTGATAAGAGATTTAATAATTAGTAAAAAAATTGTGTGCTAACATTTGAATGTACCTATAATTTTATATGATAGAACACTACGACGAGTTTTGCAAGGAACAGGTTTAAAATTACCGAAACTTCAATGTATCTAAAGAACCTCAATGTATCTAAACCTATATAAGGTCATTAACTGACAAGTTTATTAAAACAATAAATACAATTCTCCCTACTTGATAATAGATGTCGCTGCATTCCGGGTCCGGCTATAGAAATTCCCGCCTGTATCGTTCGCCGCATGGGGCGCCACGATCGCCCATTGTTCTTACAAAGCATCACTCTAACTTCGATAACGCATAAATTCAACGGCTCCGAAGCTTTCCTTTTATCTTTATAACGTATGGACTCTGCAAAGTGAGTTCGTATGATACCTCGATGTTTGTTTTGTATTTATTAATGAAATATGTCGCTACGGACCCGCGGTTTATTTTATTATTTTAGTTACCATTTGTTATCACGACTTTATCTGTAGAAGAGGGATGCATCGAAAAATAAATTATGATGGCATTGTTCGAGTCATTTCGAAACGAACAATAGGAAGGAATAAGTTTAGTTCATGGTAATAAATTTTATACTAACAAGGCTCGACACTAAAGCGAGATTTTGAAATTATATGTCGATCGATCTGTAATGAAAACTTTAATATCGGTTTTAATTTTAAATGTGGCTTGTTTTAATCCTGAGATATTAAACATCTTGGCAATCGCTCCTTTTGGATAGTACGAGGGGAGACGTCTAATGAGTCACTGAAAATATTTCCCGTTCATTTCTTTTATTGTAAATATTTAGAAAATCATAATTACAATAATCTATATGGCATTTGGTCTACGTTTATACAATAATATTGTGTTATTTAAAGAATATACGCATATATATTCATTAAACAATATAATCAAATATATTAATATTCCTGTAGAGATTACAATTCACACTTCAACCCTTTCTGCGACTGGACTGGACAGGGGAGCGGGCTGTGCCAAATCAAAATGAACGCAATAATTGTCACTACCCATCCCGAATGGCCTTTGGGCGTGATTATATTTGACTTTACCCGTTAGAATTGTATGGATTAAATGTATTACACGAATTACATAGTTGTTTTAAAATAATGTCAGTATGAAATTTAAGTTAATAAGAAAAATATATTTAACTGTGGTCTAGTTAGGCAATATATAATAATAAGTAGCAGTGTTTGTAAGTTCGATTATAATTAATGAAATGACGCTTTATACTTATCTATATTTATAATTTTCTATATGTGGTACGGTAGACTCGATAGAAGTCTTATCTGAATCCATAAAACATAAAAAATAAAATTATCGAGTTAATAACATATATTCGCAAAATTCAGATTGTCGAGTATTTTATGATAGTTCTAATGATGCTGACAAACAAATCACATCTGCCATATTTTCTTTAACAAAATGTCAATAATACAGAATCTTGAATTTGCTCATGATTCATACCATCGTAAAATCAGTTTCGGCACAGTATCGTGATAATTATACTTTCATACATAAACGCTCTAGTTAAATTAATTTAATCAAAACTCGATATTTATATATTGTAGTTCTTGTAGGCCAAGCCGTGAGCAGGCCGCTAATATAAAAATATTTTCAGTTCCTAGGCTTTGGTAGCCACAGACATGCATAAAATAAGAGTTGAAATAACTATTGAGAATCTCGTGCTAACATTATATATCTTGGTAACCAGTAAACATAATGTAAAAAATATAAAATGTCAAATTACATCTCATCTTCAATAAATAATAAAGTATAACTATATAAAAAATAAATTTAACAATGCTTGTTTAATTAGTCAATAATGTAAAATCAACATTTCAAATATAATAACAAATATTCATCTAAAAACCTACCCTAAACCTATAAATCTTAATGGGATGCGAAAACGTCGCACAATGCGTAATTAACATTCAAAAGTATTAAAACACGTCCACAAAATCTGTTCCACTTCCAGCTAAAAGGCGAGGGTGACATAATCGGAGAAACAAATCTGGCTACTAGCGCTGCATGTAAATGATGATGATTAATTTGTTCTCGAAATGACATAAAGGGTTAAAAGCCAAGGGGTGATTCAAACACTTGTTAGAGAATTCCAAGTATGCGAGCCCCGTCGAATTTGCACAGTTTAATGTCTGTACCATTTCGTCCCGTTTGATTGCCTTTGTACTAAGTTTGATGGAGGAGATATTTCCGCTTGGGATTGGTATTAATTAGTGTTTTGTTCATTGTCGGGTTGTAAAGTTTTTGTATATTGTATTGATTAGTATCTGTTTTATTTTTATCATTTTTTTTGATATTATATATTTAATAGAGGCAAGTCATGGCGCAGTGTGACAGCGTCCGACTGTAAATACGATCGGTTGTGGGTTCAATCCCCACTCGGGGGAGTGATTATATTTAAGTTATTTTCACTTCCTCGCTCTGGTAAAAGACAAAGTGCGGCGTTTAGTTCCACCACTCAACACGCAATGTCTCGAATTCGGTGGAAAGCGAAGTGTCTTGACACTAGGTACTTTCGGTCTACCCTGCTATGCGGAATAAAAGCGTGAATCTAAAAAAAATATTTAATATTTTTTAATGAAAATAAAAAGAGGTTTTTTTTACAATAATGTACTTTCGCTCATTTAATGTTGAATCATCTCTATAGGCAATCGGGATTTAAAATTAAAACATTTATTAACTAAGTTCATGTCTGTATACTATGGTTGTTGTTTGTGTTTCATGTCTTTATAATATTTAAAATTGTTTTTTGTTGACATTTATTGAGTTCTTAAAGAAAATATATATTTTTTGTTAAGTAAGCCAAACTTTTTAATACTTTTCTTGCTCATTTTTACGTTTTGATATATGTATGTACCTATGTAAAGATATATGAAACCAATCATTCAATATCTACCGTCCTAGCAATTTGTAGGGTATGCAATATTCTTAAAACATTTCGATTCGAATATCAGCCGACATATCAGCTAATATCATATTATGGGAAAAATATCGGTATATTCTATTTTAGCTTCTCGTTGTCCTTACATTATGTATACTTTATATATAATTTTTAATAATTTCGCTTGGACGGGCACGGCGTTGAGTTCCACCGCGGAATTGAACTATGTGTTCATTTATAAGTTCCTTTCTGGCTACAAAAATGAGAGTGAACAAGTGTGAAGTGGGGTGACTTATAATATTAAATGAAGATAGATGAAGAAATTATTTCGCCTAGCAGGTAGCAGTTAACGAAGTGTTTGGGCACTAGGTTATGTCTATAACCTGCTGCCCAAACACTTCGTTAACTGCTTTCAGCAAGAAATTGCGTGTAGAATTGCAAACTCAACGCCGTGCTTTGTCTTTGTATATACTTGAATATTTATGTTAACAAGAACCCACCTTCGTCTAAATGCTTTTTAATTAATCATATATTTCTTAATTCTTTTATTATTTTAACAAGTATATTTTTATCAGTGCAGTTTTATAGCCACGTCTTAAGCGAACACTACAAAAGGTACCTCTTTAAAAATCGTTCCTATAGCATTCTACGGCACTTCAGGAACTCTTCAGCCATATTTCAGACATCTTAAGTCTGATCCTTATAAAGTTCGTTGCACCAAAGTTATTATAGACATTATTTTTTATTAGTAGCTTAGTAGACAATCTAGTGTCAAGACACTCCTTTGTCTGTTTTCCACCGGATATCAAGACAATGGGTGTTGAGTAGCGATACAACGCCGCGCTTGTCTTGCCAGAGTGTAGAAATGATAGTAAAATTTAATTATAATTCGTTGAGTGGGAATCGAACCCACAACACAACAAAAAATAATACATTATAGTACAAAAATATAAGTATATTACAGGTAAAAATAAACTGTAAAAAATAATATTTAAAAGAAGTTTTAACAGGAAAACGTAACGTAGTAAGTTTTAAATACATGAAATTTAAGGCACGTGAAACCGAATGTCATATGTATACAATAAGCATATGCTATAGCCCTTATAAAAGGGAAGACACGTCTGCGCTTAGATGTACGCGTTAGATTAGGAAATTACTTAGAAACCAACTGAGATGAGTACACCGTTATAATTAAGATCTTACGCATATATTTAAAATGTTGCTTTGGTTCCGTACAAAAAAAAATTATATGAATTATAAATACTTGTTATTCACGCAATCATTGTTGTATAAATTTCTTTTTATAATAATTCAACTTATTAATCCATTTTAATTTTCATTTCATTTATTTATAAAGAACTATCATAGTGAGGTTTAACTTAACGGATAAGTCAGGGTAAAACTAATGTTAGAAGACACTACGTTCTTCGTTATAAATTGCAATATAAGAAATGAATGCAAAATAAAAAAAATCGCAATGTCTCGAATTCCTTGGAAAGCGTAGTGTCTTAATACTAGTACTTCCTCTCTACTGCTATGCGGGATTAAAGTGTGAAGATAGATAAAAACAGACGTGCCTTTCTATCCCTAAGAAAAAATAAAGGGCCAGTTAGTTAAAACTAGTGCACGTGCTATGAGGAGCACGAACTTATTACTAGATAAGCATCATTTTAATTTTACAAGAACGTGTAAACCTTTGTTAAGACCTCCTTAATATTAGTTGCACGCTCGCTACTGGTGACTTTTTTTTATATTTCAAAACTACGTTTAATTGTTAGTGCCTCGCTATCAAGACCATAATCTATGGCTTCATGGGAACTTGTTCCGCCATCGTCATTCGCCTTGTCGGCAATTTGGCCGGCAACTTCATGTTTTCTTAGTAACGAACGAGATAATACAGTGGTTTTCGACGGTTCTTTTTAACGGAGCTATTATAATCCTTTAAATGTGTTTATTGTATATTAAGGTTATATATATTGAAGCTTTGTTATTTGAAGCTTTTATTATTTAACATGAAAATTATAATATTGTAGTTTTAATAAGCCTACAGTACTGTTATAAAAATTCTTGACAGTGTCAAGTGTCAGTGGCGAGCTTTGGTCTCTTAACACTACTGCTCTTTCAAAACTTTTTTTATATATGGTACGAAATACATATGTATATAAAATTGTATAATATTTCCCGCAACTATTTTGTTTAATTAATGTATTATACAATAATATCTAACTTTAGAAAGAGTTAAGAAAAAATTCTAAACTGCATTCTATAAACAGATTGTACTAATATATACTTACACAAGTATCTACATGTAATTTAACATAATGAGATTTGAAGGCGTTACCGTCTTATCCATAGAACCACTGAACGTTAACTAAAATATTACACGAACAAAGCCACGTGAAAAAGCAAGTGAAATAACAAAGCCACAAAACAGAAACTACACGAAACATTAATGAATCGGTACCCGTATTCATATTCATTAGAATGAAGGGCCCGCCTGATTGCACAAAGAGCGCACTAATTTGCCTCGTGACTCCACCCGTTTTGTATTTAGATGTGAGTACTAAATTATGAATTTTGATCGTCTCCAATTGCGACTGCTTTGATAATTATCGTTCAATTTTGATTGTTCTAGCTTTTGTGGTATTGTTTTGGGTATTAATGTTTTGTTAGCAATATTATATATAGGTATGTTCTAAATATATATATTTGTACTTTCCTACATGCGTTTGTATAATCTATAAAATTTATATTTTTTTATACATATTGTAAGTACGTAGATTTCATCAAATTAGTGTTGTATTTTAAAATTATTAAATTAACTTTACATTAATTGCATTTAATAAATAAAATTTAAACATCTAATATTTTTTTATTATTTTACTGTAATTTTTTTTAACTCATTTAAGAATGCTAATTTATTATGATGATTCTAGTATAGATGGAAAAGTATGTAATTGCTCTTATATTCTCACACACTACCTAGAATTACAGATAGATTAATCATACAATAGTTATATTGGACGTTAGATTTGGCCATATATCAAGAAACAGAATACTCTTTCATTTAAATCGGATATAACAACATCGTACATGTAATACATAGTGGATATATCAGATAATGTAAATCCACACAATGGTATCGAATCAATAGCGCGCGTTACGGACGGTTCGGCTTAATTATTGAATTAGCATTTAAATGATATCGAGAACCACTCATTTGTAACTAATACAAATAGCATGAATAATATTAGAGCGGTGCGGTGCTACGTACCGCCTCGCTGACGCGAATATTAAGTGCTTTTGTTCTGAAGGGATATGGAATACCATTTTATTAATAAGATTTTTTTTATATAGTTACGTTTTTGTGCATATTTCGATATTAATATATTATAGGAGAAACAGAAAATATACAGAGAGATATAGATAACAGAGAAGGACGGAGGAGTATACAGATTTAGTTAGATTATATGCAAGGAAGATGTGCAGAAATCCAATATTTTTTATAATGTATTAGCAATTGATTAAATTAATAAAATAATTACTACTAACACTGCAATGTGTTTGAATTTACAATTAAATAGTCAAAATAACGACTTACGCGTTGCTATGGTTACGTGTTAAATACACGTGTTAACAAGATCTCTTGTTTCAATAATTTGGTTCGATAAGTGTAGTATAGATCGTAGTAAAAGATAACAAATAAGCACGATTTTTTACTATATTTCTAATATACTGAAATTGTTGTATATTTATTTTTTTGTATAATAATAAATGTTATGTCGTTTGTGATAAAACTCGTGTAATTTTACACAAAACATATATATTATTCAAACAAATATATACATATACACAAGATTAGTTCACTTAAAATATATATATTTTTTTAATCGTAAAAGATAAATATTTTAAATTAACTTCCATGTCATTGGCCATCGCTTGGAAATGGTAACAAGTACTAAAAGTATTTGAATGAACTAATGCCATACGATTATTATTGTTATTTCTATTTTTGTCTAAATAATAAAGGGGTGTGTAAAACTTAGGTCAGTTAAAAAATATTTTTAATTTGGAATTATAATCAGATACCTAACATGTGTATCAAAAAAAAGTTAACTTATCATCTGGGAAATGAGAGAGATGTGTGACATCACAATAAAAATGTCTACGCGATTGTTTTTATTTGATTCTACATTTTAGATACATATACTGTAGTATAGAATTCTAGAGACTATTACTTAGTAAAATTCACACTGATATAGGACACTGAGAAATAAGACACTGAGAAATAAGACACTGAGAAATAAGACACTGAGAAATAAGAAACTGAGAAATAAGAAACTGAGAAATAAGAAACTGAGAAATTAGACACTGAGAAATAAGACACTGAGAAATAAGAAACTGAGAAATAAGAAACTGAGAAATAAGAAACTGAGAAATAAGAAACTGAGAAATAAGACACTGAGAAATAAGACACTGAGAAATAAGAAACTGAGAAATAAGAAACTGAGAAATAAGAAACTGAGAAATAAGACACTGAGAAATAAGAAACTGTGTTATTTCAGGTCATTATGTTTATGATATTCACTATATATAGTTTTTTTTAGCTTCACGCTTTTTATCCCGCATAGCAGGGTAGACTGGAAATATCTAGTGCCAAGACACTCCGTACTCCGCTTTCCGAATTCGAGATGCGCGTTGAGGGGCGGAATTCAACGCCGCGTTTTGCGTAACCAGAGCGAGATAATGAAAATAATTCAAATGTAGTGGGGATGGACCCCACAGCCTTTCACGTTTACAGTCAGACGCTGTCACACTATTCCACGACGGACCTGAACTATGGTAACTTAATTTTCAGTTTTCATGGAAAACAAAAGCTAGCAACTGTAAAATTTAATTTTTATAATTATTATTACTTATTTCACTATTTCTTGAAGTTCTTAGATAAAAAAACAAGCTATTAAGAAATTAACTATTATAGTTCAAAGAACAATGCTATAATGTTTTATGTTTAAAAATATTATGAACCTGTCTTCTTATTATCTAAAGTTGTTTAACTGTGTGCTTTGTAGTTATAAAATTAAATTACTTTTTAGAAATCAAAATGAATTTCTTATTTAAACAAGCAAATAAATTGTGATATAAATTCACAAATATACCTATGTCAGGTATGGGTAACTAATACTACGGTACACTAAACACGCAATGAGTCGTATTTGGTTAGAGAGCAGAGTGTCTTGACACTTAGTCTTTCTGGTCATCTTTCAGAGAAAAGCGTAGGGTATTATACTACCCCAAAACATATTTATTTTAATTAATTAAATCACGGTATATATATATATATATATATATATATATATATATATATATATATATAATGTCGAATAAAATAATTTTAAAAAGTAACATATAAAAAAATGCCCTCGCCTCGTTATTTTAATTTTATTCCTTGACAAATTCATATATTTTACATGAAACAAACCGAACATGGCTATATATTTACGTAACGACTTATGGCTTCTGGAAGCCATGATGTTAGCTATTTGTAGGCGGTTTGTAATCACGTATGTATTCTCTCACGACGGTAGCTTAATATCGATGGTTTGGAATGAATACCAAACGAGTAAACAATTTAATTTTCATGTAAATTACTACCCCTGGCTGCGTAACAAGCGATGATTGTATTTTTTGTATAAATCTTTATATTATATACTTTTTATTAGCTTCACGCTTTGCTCCGCATAGCAAGGTAGACAGGAATTACCTAGTGTCAAGATACTCTGTAATCCGGTTTCCGCCGAATTCGAGACATGGACTTTACCAGTACGAGGAATGAAAATAATTAAAATATAATCATTCCTTCGAGTGGGAATCGAATCCACAACCGATACGATCTGACATTGCCCCGCTATGTTACTACCGGCCACTTATTTCATTATATATATAACATATTATATATATAAAAATCATTTCTATAATTTGATTTTTTCCTAACCTTATATAAATAAGGTACGTATTATAAAATGTAAAAAATTACGTGATATATCTAAATGAATGAAAAGGAGAGAACAAGACGTTTAGGCAAAAACCTCTGCCTGTCTTTAGGTCTGATGTAGAATATGCGTATAAGTAATTGCAATAACATTTAGAGACAACATTTAGTGAACACTGTTAGTGATTTAAAAGTGTGAAATTAAGCTATGTGGAATTAAACAAATCATATAGTAAGAAACGAAACCTTGAAAATATTTATTCGTTCCCTTTGTCCGTTTCTGGTATATCTTAAGTAGATAATATTTGGTCCACATATTCGTCGTCACCAGTCCTTCTACATCCACTTCGAGTTCGATCTTTAGCTCTTCTTCCAGCTCTTACTAGCTACTTTGCGAATATCGTCACTCCACGTAACCGGAGGGCGTTGTATAGGCTTGCCGTTACCGGTTCCTCTTTAGCTCGCTAATCCTTTGGGCTATATTGATGACTTTAGTTCTGTGTCAGATTACCTTTAAATATTTATTTAAATTTAAATATACTATTAAATTAATAAAACAACGTTATTATAACTTTATTGAAAAGAAATTCACAATAATATACTACTGTATACAACTAAAACTACACGACTATATATACAATATACCAGTATTTCCTGTGAATGTGTTGTAATCGTGCATCGTGGGCCAATAAATAAGAGAATTAATGAGTCGCGGAGCCGAAACGCTGATTTTAATGCTTTGTGACGTGACCCAGCTATATTTGTTTGGATTCACAAAATAGTACATTCATATACATATTCATTACAAATTGTTGAAAGTACGAAGTGCCTCGTACATTATATTTAAATTGGTTCAAGATGAAATATAAACTACGTTTTTTTGTTGGTTTGGTTTTGTAGACTTTGAATTGTAAGTTTTGGTATATAGAGAAATATGAACCTAAGGTCTTTTAGACATGTTTGTTCTAAATTTTTCTTAACTTTGTACTTCTAATCTTTATTCAGCTCAAGTGTGAAAAATATTTTACTCAGTAAATAGTATACTTTTCGAGTTTTCGTTTCTTATTATAATAAAATATCTTAATATTTCATTATTGTTAAAAAAATATATGTAACATTAAAACGAGATGTAGCTAGTACCTACTTTACTTCCTCATGTAAAATTTTACCATTCGTAGTGGAATGTAGTGTAACATATAAATTTTTACGATTTGGAATATTAGTGCATTTTATTTGTAACTCTAATATATAAGTTCCCGAACTATTCTATTTGTTGTGTATAACTTCTTATATTTTGCTAAGTAAAATATTTATCAAATTGAAACTGAATCACTACTCAATACGCAATGTCTCGAATTCGGTGGAACGCGGAGTGTGTTGACACTAGGTACTTTCTGTTTACCCTGCTATGCGGGATAAAGCGTGAAGCTAAACTGAATTTACTATGAATTGACTCTCGAATATGGCAATCACGAAAACAACTAAAATATTTCTTATAGCAAAGCTTTATAATAATAAAATTTTATTGTAAATATGACATTAATACAGATGTAAAACTGTTGGGATTTATGTATCTTTTTAGTTGATACAGACGATATTACGTTTCGATAAAGTCCGGTGTGAACATAGTCACTAGGCTGTTCGCCTCTAGCTATTCTTCGATACGCAGGTAATGTATGAAATCTATTAAAACCTTACCATATTTTGCGTGTTATATATTGTTTTGTTAGAAATAAAGAATTTGGTAATTAGTAATGGCTTCCACAGTTAACATGCAAACACTCAAAATTTAATTAAATTTTCAACTTAAATTTCCACACAAGAACTCGTTATCTCTAGTATCAAAACCGCACGAGCTTATTCAATTGCCAATTAAACGTTTAAAATTTGAAGGGTCTACATCAAAGATAAAAGCTCCTTCACACGGTACCTACTTCACATTGAACTTTACATGGAGCTTGATAATGCGGAATGTTACTTGATTAAAATCGTGTATCCTTTTGAAAATGTGTGCCAAATTAAAATAGCATCAATGTCTGTTAGTAAAAATACAACTGTCAAGTATTTAATTTAAACATTATAAAAGAATATATGACCAGTGAAACTAATTTACAAAAAAACAAGTGGCTTTAATATATATATATATATATATATATATATATATATATATATATATATATAATTATTATCATAATAAAAATATCTGAATATCTTTACAATTTTTTGTCCACTCAATAATAGATGGCGCTGCTTGCCACAACTAAGGTTTACTTTTTCATACGTACATTGTACGTATGTATAATAATTATATTCCAGCCATAAACGTTCACATATGAAAAAGATTTTTTGCGTTTCAAGCTATATTTTAATAAATCTTGCAGTGTGCGTGGGACGCATCACAATTAGGTAAGGTACCTACGAACCAGTGTTTTTGAAACATGAGAAATACCTATATAAATTGTTTTGCCCGTTACTTATGAGATTAAGTTTAAAAAGATTTGACGTTTTTTATTGCACTTGTAAAATTATTTTGTGGTGATAATATTTGTTATAGTTGACTTGTATATGGCTAAATGTCTTAATCCGTAATCGTAAGGTAAAAGACTGTATCTTTTAAATTATAGGCGTTGAAACAAATTGAGTTATTTCAATGACTTTAATTATATTATTGAAATAATAAAACCACTATATGCTTTTATAAAAACTAAATATTTTTAAACTCAGTATAGTTTATATTATACGTAATACGTATATGTTTGAATCGTATTATTTTTTAATATTGTCAGATAGGTGTGATTTAGTATTATTAGCAATTCATATGAAATAATAAAGCTTTTATTACAATTGCATGAATATGCCAATGTTAGTATATTATATATTTATATATTCTTGTATTAACTTTAAACGGATTAATCGAGTATATTTTTGTGTTCGAATCATAGTTTCATTTCATTTCATTTCACATTAATCTGTTTAATAATAGTTTTAAATGAAACTATTATAAATGAAATATAAATGTGTAAAAATCTAATATCTTATTATAATTAAATATTATAATTAAAATAGATTACATACCTACTCAGTATATATTTCTAGTCTAGTTGGGTAACATATATTAGTTATGCGACTTCATATGATTATTTACAATGATACATGTTTGTATCTACTTCATAAATCTCTGTTTACTTTAAAAATGCAAAAGATATTAAATATTAAATTATTGTAGTCATTAATTTGGTACTAAATTCTAATTATATTTTCCTTAGACTAAGCGTTGCGTTGAGTTCCGCCCCTCAACACGCAATGTGGCGAATTTAGCGAAAAGCGGAGTACAGAGTGTCTTAACACTATATATTTCCTGTCTGTCCTGCTAAGCGGGATTAAAGCGTGAAACTTTAGTATTTACATTGTATATATAAAAAAGCTTCACACAAGCCACTTAATAAAATAAACCACTTAATAAAATGAAATATTACATTCGTAAATCATAAATTAAATTTATTAGGACACAAGGCATCCATTATAACACACAAATATGTACACGTATTGTTTACTGTTTTCAGGTGTGGTTATCAAACCGAGACTCAGTGTTGCTTCCTCCAAAACACGTATTACTTTAATGAATGAGCGAGCCATTGCGTAGGCACAGACCGTGCCTTAATAAAATTGTCATAAAACTTGAGATAAATGAAAAAAAAAATATAAAAATGTACACCGTACAGTTCAAAAAGGGACATTTGAAGAGTCAATGTACTTCATTGTTAAAGGTAAAAGGAAGATTCCAATGAATGAATGGTGTTTTGTGGGCGTCGCCTCGTATAGCTATATTTTTATTTAGTTTACACCAAAAAAATCTATAGAAATTATCTGTACGGATAATTTAATATGACGCTTATTCACACCTGAACGTTTCGAGATTTACATATTATATTATAAAGTTAAGTAAACATTTCTACTGTATATTAAAATTAGATTACGTTGAAAAGAGGTTCTATAAATAATGTCAGTTTTATTATAAGGCTCTATACTGGTACGTACTGTGCGTAGAAAAATGTATTAAATTATATGAAACGTGTGCTAGCTGTAATGTTAAACGATTTTGGATGGGCAATTTTTTTTAATAAAATTACACTGGTTTTAAATATCAGTCGCGTTGAAGAACATAGGAACAGGTTCTAATATGAGTTTAAGTAAAATACTGTACACATATCCAGTTTTAATAGTAAATCGTAGAATGTTACGAGACAAGTTGTAAATATCCAATAGCTAACCGATAAAAATTAAATTTCTTCGTTATATTAAAAGCAAGCTTATTAAATTAACCTGTCTGCACGGGTTAGGTAGATGTGCGAGGTAAATACTTTGCTTTTCCGAGTCAAAATAAATTTTACTTATCTTTGCTTTATAACTAATTGAATTATTTATAGCAAACCCGTTCTTTTATACGTGTTTATACTATACAAATATATTCGTGAGGCCGGTCGTGGCGCAGTGGGACAGTGTCTGACTGCAACGTGATCGGTTGTGGGTTTGATCCCCACTCGGGAGAGTAATTACATATAAATTATTCGCTCTGCTAAGACAAATTACGGCGTTGAGTTTCCCCAGTCAACATGTAATGTTTCGAATTCGGTGGAAAGCTATGATTGATTAAAGGCTTGAAGCTTTATATCCCGCATAGTAGGAAAATATATATATACTCATCGTGGTGCAGTGGGACAGCGTCCGACTGTAAGGCGATCCGTTGTGGGATCGATTCCCACTCGGGGGAGTGTTTATATTAAAAATATTTTCACTTCCTCACTTTATTAAGTCCAAGTGTGGCGTAGAGTTCCACCATTCACCCACACATATGTATATATATACACATAAGTATTACTTTAAGAGTGTAACTTTTTAAAGAGAGATCAGAAATCACCTTGTGTCGAGACATTCCGTTGACTGCTTTCCGTTCTAAATCGACATTGCGAGTTGTGTGGTAAGCTCAACACCACATTTTGTTTTACCAGAACGAAGAATCGAATATAAATTTTAAATATAATCATTCCTCCGAGAGGGAATCGAGCAAATAACCAACACGCTGTGACACTGCGCCACAATAGACAATAAAATAAGATTTTTTAATATAAAAAACAAAATAGTATGTGGCTTATATAATAAATAGTAAGGAAATTAATAATTTCCAACAAAAATATATAAAAAAAACTGTGTACAAGAGAAGGTACTATTTTAATTTCCAGTCTTTTGTTATACATACATACAGGTGCAATGCACCAGGCATTTTACTACATATGATGATATACCATATTGATGCATAGTTACAAAGATCTAGACTTTTTAATCGAACTGAATTTGAATGTAGTTTGGATTGGAGTGAGTTCAAGTTAGTTTCACTTTAATCGTCTATTAAATATATAACGTTCAAATTTAAACTACCTTGAGGATATTAATGTTGAAAATTATAATTTGTCCTTTCAAGTATTAAGATGGTCATTTACTTTGTCTGTTTGAGCAGAATCTGCTGACTTTATGTTTAACCGTTACACAGCAATTGGACCTTTAAACTAAATTACAGAAACCCAATAATGGAGTGTACAAGCAATAATCTTAGGAATCACAAATCAAGTTGTACGCTGAACGCTTTCACGAGCACTGTAGGCGGATACCAAGTCGCTTCCAGCCATTATGCGTGATATACGGATGTTTCATTTGCTGAACTTGTTGCTTGGACTATATTGATAATAAGATTGCATTAAATGGAAACACAGATATTGCCGTCTAGAATATTTTGTATGGGTCACACAAAGTTTTAGTTGTAATGTATGTGTTTTTGTGTTTGTGTAATGAATCTATATGTATGTATATATATTCATTACACAAACACAAACACATATCTGTTTTGGATCTAATCAATAAAACTTAAAATATAAAAATAAGATTCATTTAGTAGAATTTCCATTTACACATCAGTATCTACTGCTTATATTATTATCTCATGTAAAATATACTAATAATTTTTCCGAATTTCAACATGAGCTTGCTGTAATATTCTGTAACTTACTTTTCCAAGGTTTAGTTTGAAAAATTCTTGTAATTTTTTCTGGTAATAAGCCCTTAATAGTATACTAGAATCTAGATTGGTGCTTAATCATTATTTTCAGTTTAAATACAAGCAGTAATGCTACCTAAACATAATTTTTTTTTTGTAAATTTTATTTTGTAAATCTTTTTTAAAAAACTTATTTGAAAAAACGTATAAAAATTTTGAATGCCACGGGATTTGAACCCATGCTTCTGGGATACCGTTCAAGAGGCACGGGTTCAAAGTTTTGTTATCCTAAGTGTGAAATAACACTTTAAAATAGTAAATATTTAGTCTATTTTACTTTTAGAGATGGAAAAGTAATATATATATATATATATATATATATATATATATATATATATATATATATATATATATATATATATATATATATATATATATATATATATATATATATACCACAAGAAAATAAAGTGAATACAACAATTAAATGATACCTTAATCTATAGTTTAAATTATTATTAGACTGTATGTATATGAACTGAGTCCATTATAAAAGTAGCCGTACAGGCCGTGTGTATCACATTACGAATAGCTCTGAACTGTCAAAATAGCTTATGTATACGCCATTTTATTAACACCGGGCACAATTGCGGTGTGGGATTCCTTACTCTTCTAGTTTATGTGACATTGAAGTGCGTGGGCTTGACGCCGGTGGTCCACGAGGCTAATTATTCCTTCCTATACTTCTTTATTGTATGTCCGAGTCCATATGTTAGTAGTTGTGTATCTGGACTATTACCCATAGGTAATAAGATTTGTGATGAATGGCGTTTGCCTTTGCTAATGTAAATTATTCAAGTAATAGGGAAGTATATTTTAAACGTATTATCGGGGCAAAAGTAAAGTAAAATACTATTTACTGTACACCGAAAAAAATACATAATTATCCTTATATTTCAAATAGTACAACAGGCGAACTTATCGCTAAATTAGCGATCTCTTCCTGGTAACCTTTAGGGTATTATTTTGTATACATATATATTTCATTATATAAAATTAAATGTATGTTTTAAAATTGACATTCATTAAGACATTAATTGAGGCCGGTCGTGGCGCAGAGGGGCATCGTCTGACTGTAAACGCGACCGGTTGTGAGTTCGATCCCCACTCGGAGGAATGATTATATTTAAAATTATTTGTACTTCCTCGCTCTGGTTAGACAAAGTGCAGCGTTGAGTTCAATCACTCAACACTCAATGTCTCGAATTTGGTGGAAAGCGAAGTACGGAGTGTCTTGACACTCCGTACTTCCAGTCTACCTTACTGTGCGGGATAAAAAAAGACAGTACTTTTCTACTTCCTTTCCTTATTTTCGCCCAAATTAGACATTAAATACCGGAAGTATTGTGAGAAATTAGTTATTAATTTTAAAACTGTTACTTTAATGCCAATATATATGAACTTACTGTTATTTATACGTTAACACATCCTAAAACAATATTTACAACACAACAAATCAAAATATATAGCAAATTATTAGTATTAAACATTTATTTTATATCCGTCTTACATTTTTTTATGATTAACTTTATCAAGGAACGATCAATCACAAGTTGATTGTCTAAATTGCCAATGAATCCATCAAGATCCGAATCGTTTTAATTAGGAGCGGTGGCTAGCAATTATATCGGTGGCGGCGACCAGCATCCTTGGCTAGTCATTAGCCTGCCAATACATTATTGATTGGTGCTGATTGATCAAATATACGTATGTGCGGTCATTTGCATGAATCTCTGACGCTTTTAATGGGCGATCTAGACTAATTTGAAGAGTAGTGAAGTTGTAAATGCTGAATTATATAAATTATACGCTACCTGATTACCTAACCAGTTAATGCTCACCTGATTTTTTATATTATTATCATGTTTTGTTAAAATATACAATAATACTATAGAATATGGAATGAAATCAACACGGTACTTGAAATTTTGCTTAATTAAAGACATTTTATTTTGGATGTCAGTGAAATTCAAAGCAATAACCAATGTTTCTAACCAGTGATAAGTTTGCTTTATTATGATGGCTTTTACAAAAATAAACATATCTTATTTTTTTAGCTTCATGCTTTTATCCAGCTTATCAGGGTACAGGAGGTATCTGGTATCAAGATACTCTGGAAAACAACGCCGCACTTTGTCTTATCAGAGCAAGAGAATAGAAAAAAAACAAATATAATCATTGCCCCGAGAGAATTAAACCCAAAACCAATGGCGGTTACAGTCAGACACTGTCCCACTGCGCCATACAATTTTATCTTCATATCAATAACAAAGTTACAAACGTGTACGTTACAAAATATAATAAATTAATATTTGCCGCATTTCAATTAAAACATGACTGAAAATTTAACGTATCTAGTTATCGTTAACCAAACAAGACATTATTAGATACATAGCATACCATATTTAAGAGTATAAAAAAATCAGGCCACACTGTTAACATTCCGAAATTAATTATCCAAGCCGTGCTAAATAGTTGGCTCTGGGAAAGTACAGTAGTCTGTACAATTAGTGTCTACGCTCGAATTGTCCGTTTGGTCGTCATGCTATCTCTGAGTGCTTCAAATTGTGGATAATTGATCGTCAATGAGAACGCACGTGATTCTAAATTACATATATTGGTGTCACACCAAGGTATACATCGGAGTGGTACTCAATCCATTCATTAATTAATATAATTTTCTAAAATATTATTAACTAGTTTACTTTAAATACCGGTAATGAGGACATCGTGCGCAGTGGTACAGCGTCAATTGGTTGTGGGTTCGTTTCCCAGTAGGGGAATGATTATAATTAAATATTTATTTTCATTTCTTCACTCTGGTAAAACAAAGCGAGACGTTGAGTTCGACATTCAACGTTGTATCTGATTACGCTTCCATGCTAAACGTTTAAAAATATGGTATTATAGGAATTTAAATGATAAGTAATAAAATCTTAGTCGTATACTTTTTTACATACTTATATTTGAAGCCACACTTAACTGGCTCGTAACTAAAACAACTATTTCACTTAAACATGTTTAACTTGGTTTTAGATCTTCTCAGGGAGAGAGTCGTTGGTTGGTCTGAAAATATTCCGTAGTAGATTTCATTTAGAGCATAGGTAACGTCCAGTGGACATCTGTACGACCTGATCAGCTCTAGACTGATGCTCGTCACGGGGTCTGGGCCGATATAGTGCATTTTAAAATTTGCGTTTTTCAATGAATAGCTGTTGGTTTTTTAGTCCCCGATTGTTTCGGCCCTTGATACTATAGCCGCCATAACAATTGCTCCAAAGTGGTTCATTAAGGCCTCGTCCACGATGTGTCGTGAGGTCCTTTCTGAAAGACCATTCTCCAAAATCGAAGCAATCGTGCGAACTCTCATCCTGGCGTCCCTGGTGCAACAAAATGTGATCCTACTTCTGAGGTCCGCCGCCGCTTCAGTAGTTGTAGTTGCTATCAGATCACTGTTAGGGACAAAATGATTTACCGTCCAAGTGGACTTTACAGACGGGAACGCCATTTATCCATTGAAATTTCGGTGTCTACCCGTGCTCCCAGATGTTAGTTGGGTCTTTGAAACTTTGGATGGTGAGCACCACGCTAAGAATTGAATGTTCTGGCGCGACTTTCGTGCATCGGGCTAAAACGTGGGTTGAGTCGTCCGAAGATGTTGTGTACTTTGGTGGTCTAGTGGTTTTATTTATACCACTATGTATACCACTATGTATACCACTATGTATACCACTGTGTATACCACTATGTATACCACTGTAGGCCGCCATGTGGGAGAATTTAGGTGGGTTCCTCTTAAGTATTCCAGCTTGTTGTTGTCGTATAGCAGCCTTCTCTTCTTCAAGTAACACTCGTAAAAGACCCTAGCTTTTAAGCTCGAAGGTTTTCCTAATTTTTTCGCAAATTGCAAGATTTATCTTAACGGTCTCTCTTACAACAGTACGACATTGTACATGTGGTGCTTTGCAATTTAATATTAATAAAATATATCTAGTGAAATATATAAAATATTATTTTTAGACATTTTTAAGTTTAAACCAACTTAAACCAATTAGTAATATTTTAGTGTATTATGTAAGTAATGAATAGATTTAGTATATTACATTATTGTAAGCGGTAAAATTACTAATAATAAAATGGTGGTTTTTTGAACGCCCCATCAATTTAGATTAGTACGGTAATAGCCCGCATACTTAGCCACCCCCTAAGATAGCTTAATGTATGGAAAACTTAAGGTATAAGAAAATTTCGAGCCTATTATGAGTTGCCGTGACGATCTTTTATATATAAAACGAACATTTTTGATCATAGACTAAAAGAATGTGAATTGGTTTATATTTTAATAAGATTTTTGATATTCGCAACACTTACGTATTTAAAATGGATAAAATCTGTTTAAAATTAATCCGCTTAATTCATTCAAAATAGTTTCATTTAAAATGTTTGAAATTTTCTTTTATACTAGAAATGTTTAACTAGAAAATAAGTTTATTTTTTAATGAATATTATAAAAAAACTTTGAAATTAACTATTAATTTGTTACTCTAAGGCATGGGTTACACTTTGCAGATTAAACAAAAAGGTTTGCTTTAAACTCATTTCAGAATAAATAATTTTATTATTTTTATTCTGCTGGAATATTATTATTTATAGAAATAATCATCTGAGTACGATATAATACCACAAAATAAAAAGTACAAATAAATAATTACATTATTAAATCACAGTAAAGTATTAAGACGATACTTTCCCTCTGTAACCATATGTAATATACA
This sequence comes from Dryadula phaetusa, assembly GCA_032432895.1. Taxonomy (NCBI): domain Eukaryota; kingdom Metazoa; phylum Arthropoda; class Insecta; order Lepidoptera; family Nymphalidae; genus Dryadula; species Dryadula phaetusa. Next base: position 7,041,681 of record JAOYRS010000033.1, read on the forward strand.
TAGAAGTTAATTTCTGTAAGTTGGCTGATACGCGGTTAATAAATTAGTGAACTCCCGTGGCCCCTGTTACTTTGCTTTAATTTCTTACAAGGCTTAAAAGAATTATAAAAGTTATTTTAGTTGATTACTAAGTCTTAAGAATGATTGAAGTATGTATATATGTATATATATATATATATATATATATATATATATATATATATATATATATCATTTTAATGTCTATATTTTTAAATTTGAATATATAGATAGTTTATATGGAAAAAAAATAAAAATAAGAATTATCATATCTAGTGGACTGAGCAGTGATTGAAACGTGATCTATAATAGAATCAAGAGTGTATCGTTTTCTTTATTTTAGCATGGTTTTCTGTAGTTTTGTTAAAAATAGGCTTACAGAACGTGGCGTTGGATTCGCCAATCAACACACAATGTCTCGATCTTGGACACTAGGTTGTCTCTGATTACTCTGCTAAGCGGAATAAAGAGTGGAGCTGTATACATAAGTCCATTTTGTAGTCGTACTTTGCCAAATTAATTCAATTGACTGCAAAAGATCGGTTTTTTTGAATGCTTTTATGTTATGCCTTGATTATAATTACTTATATTTGTTAATTATTTCTTCTTAGTGTACAATTTTTACTATTCATATATAATCTAATGATAAAGAAAATTGCAAGCAAACTTTATTGTTATTTTTATTATTGATTAAGAAATTAAAAGTAAGTATTGAGAGTTTAAAATTGAATGGCCTTACTAAACGTCAAGCTTTGCACATCTAGATAAATTTGTTTATCTTTTTCTATCTAGAATTAAAATAAAATCATTCCCCTAAAATTGAACGCGTATCCATCGCATGTATAGTTATACAATACATAAATAAACATATTATAAAACAAATACTTAGTACAATGAGCTGAATAAAATTAGCGTAAGTAAGAAAAATTGTTCGCGTGCTCCAAAATCATTACGCTATTGTCATAAGGGTTAATAGGTCCTAGAATCATACGATATGATAATAAAAACGGCCTTTAAGTCTTTAAATTGTCATTATATGTTCAGACGTTTTCATGACTGCGTTGTGGACTAATCAATGTCGTATTAAGAATTTTTCCCCAAGTCGTTTGTGAATAGCTAACCAGTGTCATTATAGTCATTGTGTAATTGCTTCTACTTATATGTATATATGATTTTCTTAAGTTATTAAACGATCGTTTGTTGTAACTATAGTTTAAACCAATGTTTGTATATTTACCGATTAGTACTCCACTGATGAATGGTTATCAATAGCAAATAAGTGTTATTAATTTTGTGGAACTGAATATTCTATTGAATTAAGAAATCAATTTTAAATACACTCAAATTACTAGCTTCATGGTTTACATTTTTAATTTTAGCTTCACGTTTCTATCCCGCAAAGCAGGATAGATAGTTCTTACCTAGTCAAGACACTCCGTACTTCGCTTTCCGCCAAATGCGAGACAATAGGTGTTGAATGGTGGAACTCAACGCCGTGTTTTGTGTTACCCAAGCGAGGAAATGTAAATATTATATATTATATTACAAAAATAGATTATTTAAATAGCATATGTATTGGTAGGTATATTTCATTGAAAATATAATCACCATCCAAAAAGTACCAAGTATAAAAAATAGAACATCATGTAAATAATTAAATGAATTAAAAAATTAAAATAATTAATCATTATACAGGAAAAACACAATTTCATTTGACAAACAAAGTTGAAAAGAATCGTACGTGACGAACAGAAAGTCATTACAATTATCATTAAAACTACAATGAAACTACTGAGCTGTAACATTACGGAACTATCAAATGAAGGAAGAGGTAGACGGAATTTTTATTGTTTATAGCAGTCAACTTTTAATTTGACTGAGTTTTGGTGCGTGATGTAGTGTCGTTATTTTTATTACTTTCGTATTTAGTAGGGTTATACTGTCTTAATAGTTAGATGTAAGGTTGTATTGACTGACATATACATACATGTATATGTTAATTAAGCTAACATTTTATTGTTATATATAAAGGTTCTTTTTGAGGTGGTTCGTGGCGCATTGGGACAGTATCTGACTGTAAACACGATCAGGTGTGGGTTCGATCTTCATTAGGGGGAATGATTACATTTAAATTATTTTCATTTTCTCGCTCTCCGCGCCGCTCGCGAACTCCACTTGAGCTCCGCCACTCGACACGCAATGTCGCGAGTTCGGCGAAAAGAAGTATAGAGTGTCTTGACACTAGGTACTTTCTGTCTACTCTGCTATGAGGGACCAAAGCGTAAAGATAAAGATAACAATATTCTTTTTTGTTAACAATATTATTATTATTGTTAATGCGAACACTAATAGGTGTGCTGTTAATATAATACACTCAATTATTTTTATTTATATATACCTGTAATTATATATATATATATATATATATATATATATATATATATATATATATATATATTTCATTCTTACTTTATCTATTGTCGTGCACACCTGCACACCTTTTGTCATCATAGACAGGGCATTGTCAAATAGTAATAAATTATAATATATTTTTTAATAATTAAGTATTTGAACTTGTACTCTATTGTTTATATAATAAATGTATATTAAATTTCTTATTGAATTATAATATACTTTGCCTAATTAAATAATGATATAACTTATAATTATAATTAAATAAAAGCAGCTTGACGCTTTATCCGTTTTCCGGCGGAAATCGAGACATTGCGTGTTGTGTGGCAAATTCAGTAACGCGATTTGTCTTACCAGATCGGGGATCTTACCACCAATCGCGTTTACAGTCGGACGCTGTTCCACTGCGCCACGTTGGCCTTATATAAAAGTAGATATATTAGAAAAAATCAAATGTAATACCTATATTTTAAAACTGTATATTAGTACTAAAACTAATACTTATTATTTCAAATTATGTACGAATCACAATAAGGGTAGTTGACGCTCACAATGGTGGAGTTAAAAAGGCAAGCAATTTCATTGTGTACCGAAGAATTATGACGTACGTGAAATCGGCATTTGTGAATCGTTTAAGTTATGCTGAGGAAATTGCAAACAATTTTACATAATAGCATTTCAAGCTTTCATATCGCTATTTGCTTATGACGAAGCGTGTGTTAACGTTGTCTGGATAAGGCGCAGAATTTTTATAGACACCGTTATGTTTGTTTGTTTAGAAATGAATATATTGTCCTTAACTATGATTATTTTTTTCATTTATTATGTACATGATAATAATATATATTATATATTTATGTATAAAAATATATGCACCTTGAAATATTTATGAGAAAAACAGCTTTTCCCCATATAGCAGGGTAGTCAGAGACAACCTAGTGTCAAGACATTACGCTAACCTTATATATATTTAGGTATATAATAATTTTACAAGTTGTAGGTGACGACATGATAAACACATCATCAAATTAAAAGTAAACAGAAGTTTACTTAAAATAAATAAAATTCTATTCTATTTGTATGATTTAATTGGTTAGAACGATATATATATATATATATATATATATATATATATATATATATATATATATATATATATATATATATACATTTTTTAAAATGTTTTTCGTGATCTAAACAAGTGAAATGTATAAACACCTCAAGAATTGATTGCATTTTTTGAATTTTTTGAGTAGCATAATTTTTAATAAATCGACGAAAACGAATAAAACTTGTTTTGCATGTAACTTATGTTTGTACGAATTATGCATATATTAAGAAAATTAAGTTATTTTATTATATAATATCGATTTTGTAAATTAAAATAGAATACATTCAATAAAGCCACTCGCCTTCAATTTTAATAATAAAACAGTTCACTTTCGACTACAAGGAAAATTGTTAGGTAAATGCAAACATTTATTATTTAAATGATAATTCAATGTATCTGGTGAATTCGTAATATCAATACTTTAAATTTGTTTACTAGAATGGTCTTAGTGAGGGCACATAATGATGTATAAAGTAGAATTTAGTTTAATCGAAATTTTCTTAAATAGTCTTCTGATAGTAAGTTCGTTATGCTCATTGGTATTTTTTGCGGTTGCACTTCTTAAGATCAAAGTTCAAATTTTTAAAGAATTAAAATATTTTCTGTGATAAAATATAACATAAACATTATGAACCTAGCTTATGTACGTTGTACTCAATATACTATACACGCATAGTAGACTTTAATTCAAAGAACTTGGCTGCATTTTCTTCTAAAAATACTATATGACATATAGGATTATATTATTCGTTACGTAAAATACACACATTGTCATCATCATTATAGCATCACGTATGTTACATGTGATGAGGCCATCAAGGCGCATTGTGAAATTATTTAACTGTAAGGCGATTGGTTGCGGGTTCGATTCCCACTCAAGAGGATGATTATATTTAAAATTTATTAGCACGCAATATGCCGATGTTGGGTGTAAAGTAGTTAACAGAGGTGTCTTGACTTTAGGTTAACTCTGATTACCCTGCTGTGCGGTATAAAGTATATATACATATAATATGCTCTATACGTGTAGGTATACATATATATATGTATAAATTAAATCAATACAAATGGTTATTATGATCATATTTTATTGTCTAAGCAGCGATTAATATTCACAGTAGCCAGTGACTCTAAACGTTTACATATTTGAATTAAACAGAATATTATGCAATTACAATGTGAGGTTATTTTGAATATTTTTGCGCTCATATTACATGTGATTTACGTGAATATTGACACTAAGTATAGATTACGTATACTTAGATATTGTTATACCAATAAATGTACAGGTAGTGTTGTTTTAAAATAATCTTATGATTATATATGCAAACAATAATCTAATTCATGCCACTTCTAAAATAGATATAGAATAGGCATCCTGTATATGTTACATATATAGGTAAGTACGATGACGTTTGTTTATTACTTTCTCAACAAACCTACTGCCGTGCAGTCTTCCTCATCAAATAGTAAAAATCAAATCACATAAGTAATTCGCAATACCAATCCTTCAGATCCACTCTACATGATCAGCGACCTTTGGAATTACCACGTCGATTCGCCACGAAATATGAATGCTAAATTGAGCCCGCCCCACTGAACGCTTAAGAAAATTCCATGAATGCAAAATAAGCCACTAACAACCGAACGTATTGTCTTCGTTCGTGTTCGCCTGATTAGAACTTACTGTAGATTGTATGGGCCACTTTTGCCGTGTTCTTTATGACACATGAAAATGTCAGCCGAGCATAATTTAAGTTTTCGGTTATTCCTTCATATACAAAATATAATTTGCTTTTATATCTGCTATTCACGTTTAAGAGGCAGCTCGGCACGGAACGAGCGCATAATGCATCAAAATTTAATGTAATAAACTAATTTTCGTCATAAATTACCGAACTTGAGCTGTTCATAACCATATAAATCGTAAAACGATTTAGCATAAAAAGTTATCAAACAATAATAATTGGTGTAAATATAAAAGCCTTCGTAGAGAACACTCGAAAGAAAATAGAAACGCGTGGCAAAACTGGCTAACTTTTAAAACGTTATATGGACGGCAATAAAACGTTCGTTCCCGTACAAGCACAATACTTGCAGAAATATTTTTGAATACGGAATTAGGTTTGTCAAAAACGCGGGAGCAGATAAGGCAGAAAAAAAAAACAAATTTGTAACGGGTAAAGTTTTTGGAGGCCGAATGTCTCCCTTGGGTGCTGAATCTTCGTCGGCGTGGCTCGTAAAACGCGGGACGTGGGCAAGCGGGCAAATTTGTCCTGAGAGCGACCTATGACGTTTTGATGGAACGCTCCCCGACCGATACGCTACCCTAGATTCATATTCATAACCGAAACTATTTTTCATGCGGCGTCATTTTTAACTGATAAAGTTGGCATTTTATTTCACATTTGCATATCATCTGGGCTTTGATTACATAAGAGCTTTCGTAGATTGGTTCGTTAAAAATATCATTAAAAGTTAAACTAAACTCGAAACAACTTGAATAAATAACAAAGATGTCCCTTGCATGATGCTCGCCTCCTCAAAGAATGGCACCCGTGTCTAAGCTATCTTGTAGGAATTTTAAATTGGACGAATCGCTCAAATGTAAATGGTTTTCCTTTATACCCCATCCTCTTGGGCAGCCCACCCCCGTCTCTCGCGCGCCAGAGGCGACTGGCATACCAACACACGCACACACATTGAGAGCCTACGTCGCAAATCACCAATCGAGTAAGATCCCTTTGCTTACATACGTCATCCGTGCTCTTTCGCCGTTTGCATAGAAAAGCGGGAGGTTTTAAGGTGCAAGGTATATTGGTATCGTTAAGCCGACGCATACATACGTGCACCTCACACAGCGGCATATCTCATCTGGTTCGTACCACTAGGAGTAATGCGAGTGTGAATACGTAAAAACGCGTCGAGCTCGCGAGTTCAAAAACGCGAAAAGCAATACTATGTCTTCATAGCGGTGCAGGAAATCTTTTCGGGGACTCTAACAAAGGAGTGAGAGTTGCTATCGGGAAGGGAAATCTCGTGTGTTTGATGCGTTATCAAATTCGTGCCTAGACTATTTGAATATACATAATATTTCAAGGATTATCCTTGTATTATATTTTGTTGTTATGAACGCAAAATTACAAGCGTTTGTTTATTTTATATTTTATGTTTTGTAAATGTAACCATGGGTCATCATTTGTTATAGAAAACTTGATGAAAATTAGTCAAAATGATTGAATTATTACGTCTCTTTTGTTTATTTATTTATTAACTGGATATTTTTAAATCTTTATTTAATCATACAACTATAACATTAGTATTTGATAAATATATTCTACGAAGATTTTAACATACGCTTTTATATTAAGCGCTATTTGCTAATGATACTCAGTAAGGTCATAAAAGTTTAATGTGCAGGAATGGCTGATTAATTAGAGAAGCTATCGGCTTATCGAAACCCGCCCAGCCTGATAGGTTTTCTTGATAACAGTAGGGTTTGGCAAACCGCTCTATCAAATTAGTGTGTTTTATCATTAGTTAATTCTAACGAGTCATATAAATACCTTTTGTGGTGAAAAGTAGGTTTTAGTTCACACTTAAGATATTTTCGGTCATCATTTTTTTGTCCTATTGTGAGTGATACCTGTTAGTTATTGCTTTTTATAATTTAAAAAGAATTTAAAATGAATTACGAATTAAATTACTTACTGGCAACATGTGTTATGGTAGAAACTATTCAAAATAATAAAAACGTAAATACCTTGATATTATAAAATATTAATTATAATTGTATAATTGAAATATTTGTATATTTTTTTTTGATACAAAATGCACAGGTAAATTAGGGTAATAGTAAAAAACAATAGTTATATCTACCCACCACTAGATGGCGCTGACAGACTGCTTTCTTCCACTTATTAGTATTTTGTATTCCGTTCGTATAAACTGTAAAAATTTATTTCTCATAAGATAAAACATCTTCGTACTTTTCTTGTTAAATAAGTTTCATTTCCCCGAAGTTGCCAAACTTTTCAGTTTTAATGAATGAACTCGACTGCCAATACTTTTTCCATTTATAAGTTAACCGTTGGTTCATAACTTTTATATTAATTTTCCGATAAGGTGCTTATTTATTATGCATAATACTATTATAATTATTATTAAAAAAATATGCATACAGACCAATAATTTTATATTTACATAATGAAACCCACTATATTTAATACAATGTACAGCGAGTAAGCATTATGTATGTATTTTTTAATGTATAATTATACACCTTTGTAGATTTATCAAAAACATGAATACATAATATTATATCAAAAACTTATTCAGTTTTTTAGTTTATTTATTAATAGCAATTATTTTTCAATCGTGACTAAGTTTTTAATTTGAAAGTCAATTGACTAAATTAGACTGAATTTTACTGTTACTATAAATATTCTTATAACGACGTATTATTTTTGCACAAAATATATTTTTTTTCCATCTTATTTGTCTTGTCTTTCTCCCTTTAAAATTAATCAAGGTACTGATAAGGATTTTGTATATTTTAAGGATTCTTTTCTACAGGATTGTTATTGACACACAAACTCATATAAATTTATATAAATTATGTTTTCCTTTGAAATAGCCATATAAGGTCGATGAAAAAATATATTTAAGAACAGCATGGTCAACTTGAACCAACAAATTCGAACCTGCACCCCATAAAAACCAACCAAGCGCTCTAACCAATTAACCCAAGTTTTCATATGTGCTTAGAAAATTTTCCTCATTAGTGTAAGAAGCGTGAATCTAAAAAAAATAATAATCGATTTATTATTATCATTTAATACTCCTATTTTATTTATATGTTTTAAATAAATCGATAGTATATATACTTGAAGGCGAAGTTAGTCAACTATATGATGCGTTCAGTATCGCTATATACTAAGTATTATTTCCAGAGTGTTTGTAAATAAAATACATAGGTGGATAATATAATTATACCTGTATGTGTGTCTATCTCGAAGTTAAGCTCTCAACACTCTATGTCACGAATCAATAAGATGTCATGAATAATTCTTCCCGCTAACTAAAGCGTGAAGCTGTTAAAAAGAAAGGAAAAAAGTAATATCAAATTTCTCATTTAACTTAAATCTAACTGATAAAATATAAAAAAAGGAATTTGAGCTTTATTAGGTAAGGCAAGGTAGTCAGAGACAGCCTAATGTCGAGACACACAACGCTGCCATTTGTATTTTTTAAATAAAATCATATATATATATATATATATATATATATATATATATATATATATATATATATATATATATATATATATATATAGTGTTAGTACGCATGACGTCTCAGTCGGTATAAAAGGAGTTAATTAGTAATTTTTTCCTTATATTTCATATTTAACTAATTTATAAGTTTCAATAAATAACAAGAATATGTGCCTCTTTAAGCTCTTAAAACGATCTTATATCTCCGGAGAGTGGTGAAAGGGCATTAATTTAATTTTATGGTTTTTGTGTTTGTCACAACGCGAACTTATCGTGATTTGTAGTGGTTTCTAACTAGGGTTGTCGAGGTGCGAAAAGAAATTACGGAAATACAACCTGTACATAATATTGAAGTTATGTAGGTACTAGTAAGGTACTAGTTAGGTAATAATTAGTAAATATTAGTTGATTTATTTTTTGAGTACTTTATAAAAATTAATATATTTAAATTTAGTTAATTAAAATTAAATGTCTCGAATTTGTCAGAAAGCGGAATACGGAGTACCTAGACACTTGGTACTTCTTGTCTACCCTGCTATGCAGGACAAAAGCGCAAAAAATATGACAAAATGGTGAAATGTCTTGCTTCTAGAATCTTTCTACTTCACTATATGAAGAAAAGCGTGGTTTGTTACAGCTACTTCTTTATATTTAAATATTATGATTCTAGAGGAAGGTCACGTAAAAAGCATGAGGACCCCCCGAAGGGCGCGTATAAAGAGGATAATGACTGTGGACGAGGCGAAAGAGGTATACAAGGGTCATAGCGTTTGGCGCTCCGTTGTCTCTGACTACCCCGTCAGAATTATAGCGTGAAGCTAAAAAACACATTAATATTTTCATGGTAAAATAAAATAAGGAGTGACTATTTCAACAAGATATGAAATGTCTAAAATAAGTTATAATCCTATGAACGGAGAGAACGCATTGACTTATGGTTAGTTTACATATAACCTTGCAGTAAAAATGTAGCAATCAACAAAAATCATAGCATTATTGCAATATACAGTAAAAAATCTAGATTTAAAAATAAAAATAAAACTACAATGCAAAATTTCTTAAAAGTCTTATAAAAATTGATGTATTTAATATTTATATTACCTGCATAACAGTGATGTATTAAACATTTTTTATATAAAAAAAAATATTTATCAGTTAAACAATAAAAGCATATCGTGATCACGCACACTGAATCATGCATTCCAAACATTTCAAGTAAGTATAGCCGTAGATATCCTTCGCACCTCTTGTTTCTTACACGGCCATTTATCACCATTTGAATAAATTCAATATGTACATTGAATTGCAAGTAATTAATGGTTTTATTCGTTTAGCACTTAAAACGTTGTAAGGGCGACGTGTCCAAACATCGCTTCTTCTTATCGTTTCAATGGATGTAACAAGGACGGCGAATCCGGCGAGAACACCCGCTGGCTTAGATCATTAATATTGATTTGTGGTCAATCAGAGCTCGAGGATTTCACTTTTATTTATTTTTTTCCAAGTCTTCATTTCCAATGGTTTTAAGGAGCCGTCATCTTTATTAGGGTCTATTATACTTTTTCGTTCAACGACATCTCTCACATTTTCTGAAGTGTATTTGTAAGCATACGTTACGATCAAAATTTTATTATAATATCCAAAATACGAACTTTATGATACCTTGTTCATTCACTAAATATTGTATTTGGAACATTAGTTTTTATTACCGAGGTATGAAATTACTTGTTTGTAAGTATTTGGTCAGAGCAAGTGTTGTGAATATTGTGTCTCATATTAAAATTAGCATAATCCTTTGGGTGATTTGATATAAGAATTTTGTTTTGACTAATAGATATTCAGATAAGTAAATAGTAATATATATATTTTATTTCATATATAAAATTAACTAAGGAAAGTAATTTAAACCTAACCTCAAGGTTAAAAATAAAAAAATAATAATAAATGCATATAAGTAAATACAATGTACATGAGAATAATTAAATAAATCAATAATTTTGTCGATAATTGTAATTTAAAATAAAAATAACACACTTTTATTTGGGATTACATTAGCTCTAGAATCACAAGTGTTATATCGAATTATATTAAATTATTTCTAATATCATTAATTTACTTACTTGAAAATAAAACAAAAAAGAATATTTTAATATTTTTAAATGTGAATTGACATTCAGTATAAGAAAAATATTTTAGAAGACCTAAAAATTTACTTTAAACCAATTTTCTCTAAAAATCCAAAACAGTGCCAGCACCGATACTGTTATATGGCAGTGAAACGTGGAAATGTCAGAAGTAGAACGATAGAACTCATATAAATATGTTGGTGATGCGATTGCATTCTTATGATGTGTGAAATCAGCTTAACTTCTTCTCGCTTCTTTCTAGAAGGCTGCTTCTTGATAGAAGGAACTGAATGGCAGGTGTTAGAGAGTTATTAATGAAGTTAATAGTAAAAATATAAATACATATGTCACAGAGGAGGAGTTGCAAGGGAGATATGAGGAGACCTCTGTTGACCTTTAAGAACACAGTTGATGATACAAGAAGGTACTTAAAATCCGAAAAAACCACCCGTGTACGCAAATATATGGTTTTGACAGAATAATGTGTTTGGGGCTCCACTCTAGCCACACCATAAAGTCCAAATACTTATGTGAGAAATTTTAAAAGAAGAAATTACTATTTGGGATGCTTAAGATGTTTATCCTGATTATTTGGACTGAAATCGACGTTCAATTTTAAATCTAAAAAAAACACAAAACAATTCTAAAGAGAAGGCGAAAATGCACTACGGCGTTGTCCTTGTTTCCCCATAAAAGAGAAAAGTACATTATAAAAAAAACAGAAAAAAAATTATAACAAGTGTATAAAAGCAGTTCGAAATTGCAGTTCATAATGGTTAAGCATTAAGAATGAGCTCATGGAATGCGTTTCGATGTATACAAAGCTTAATGACGTCTCGACAGAATAAAAGCAAGCACAGTCACACACCGATGAGCAATGGCCCCCGTCCGACGGTCATTAAGAATGCAGTGTCTTATCTAACTTGGAATAATTAATGAAAGTGTGGATGGAATTGCGTCTTGCTGTGAAGGTGTGCATGGACGAACGAGTATTGGTACGAGATGAAAACTGTTGAGGTGTTTGTAATTTTAAATACGATTGTTTGAAGTTTGGTTTTGGTATATTTTAGCTAGTTTTAAGTGCTAATAATTGTTTATAATGATTTTTATTAACAAATTATATTAAATTTTATGCCTTTTTTTATTTATTCACTAAATAAGAATAATTTGAAATCATTGTCTTTAATAAGTTTTTTTTACAGCTTTATCCTGCGTAGCAGTGTAAACAGGAAGTACTTAATGTCAAGACACTTCGTACTCCAATTTCAGCTGAATTAGAGATATTGCCTATTAAGAGGCGGAACTCAACGCCGCACTTTGTTTTATAAGAGGGAAAAAATGGCTTAAAAGTAACATTTCTCCCGAGTGGGATCGAATCCGCAACCAATCGCGTTTAAAGTCAGACGCGGTCCCACTGCGCCACGACTGGCCTTTTAAAACTTGACATTATAAATAATTTGAAATATTTGTTCATTTATCTATCTATTATTCAATCCAGTATAATAAGTGAAATATGTCCAAAAATAATATATTAAACATTTGGTGTATCCGCTACATTCGTATTATACCTCGTCCGATCCAATGCTGTTTATAAGATTTAAAACCATAGCAAGCAATGGGGTGCAAACTATTATTTGAAGATGAATAATGGCTTAAAATCAATGCACTTATGATTGTGCAGATTCTCTTGACCTTACCATTGAATGCCCTTTATATTTGCTTTCTATTGATTAATAGAATGTTGCATTATGTTGCGAGATTTTATAATATATAAACACTACTATCTTATTCACTGTTTATTGTAAAAGTCACTGGTGGATCAGAATAAATAAATATTTATATTTTTATTGTAAGTGATAACTGGGTTAATTTCTACTTTTCGACTTACTTGGAAAGATATACTAGTAAATATTGCCAGGCTAATTTGAACAATAATTTGATAATATTCAAGCAAATATTATATATAAAAGATATTGACGATGATAGGTTTTATGACATACAGCCGTAATAAATTATAGAAATTCTAAGTTTGTTAAGATAAAAAAAAACCAAAGTATTTTCCTTCAAATGAAATGCAGTCTTCGCCTTTGACATAAATGTAATAACTAAATGTTACGTTTTTGGTATTTGCCTGTATAAAACTGGATTTATAAAAATAAAATATGAAAGAGAATTTGTAAATTTATATGATAGAAGACGAAAGTCGAAAATATAATCGCTTTTTGATTTTGTATAAATTTCACTGATTTTTTATATTGTATAAAGAACTGATACTCAATACTAAATTAAATAATTATTTCTTGTAATAAATAAAAGTTAAAAATCTATGAGTATGTAAAAGTATTTTCCAGTACTAATTGAATGAGTGATTAATATTACACAAATGACTACTATTTAACACTAAATTAAATAATTATTTCTGGTAATAAATAAACGTTATAAATCTATGAGTATTCCTCTATATAAAAATATCTTTCGACACCAACCTAATGACTGATATACAACTCACAACAGCCTGGCATGAAAGTTTAAATTGGGTATATAGGTAAATCTTTGGGATTTTGAAGTCTAAGGCAGAACTAAGTGACTGGAGTCCTCTTAATTGAAGATTCGGGGTACAACTAGCCGTATATGTATGGCAAAAAATAAGTAGAAAAATCTTGTATATTAAAAATGGAACAAAAAAGAAAGAAATCTTATATTCTCAATGTAGGCATATTTAAGTGATCAATCGAACGAAAGATTAATTTAGAACATTCGCACCGCATTCATCTGCTAATAAGAGTAATAATGCATGAAGAGACTGAGGCTAATGGCCCGTCATTGAGATACATATAAAGCAAATCATAACGTGAAATAATGGAGTAGTTACATGGTTATTTTATATTTCATAAGCTATGCAATTTTATTTTTGCACATGTTTGGAATTTCTAGAAAATGTGAGAAATTAATTGTTAAAATATTCTCTTTTTTGCGAAGAGTTACATATTAAAATTTGATAAAAAAGTTGGAAACTTCATTATATTTAAACATTTTTCATGTACAATTTGTTTGTTTCATTTATATGACAACTAAATCTGTTTTTGATAAATTAATCTGAATGTCTGTCTACATTAAAAATACAAAATATATATATAAAATATATATATATATATATATATATATATATATATATATATATATATATATATATATATATATATATAAAATTTATGAACACAATATTATTTTTTTATGTCAGTTTGTATGTATGGTTGAATTGATTAGCTGAATATGAATCTTTCTGGTGCAATTTTAATCTCGAACTTCACTTTAAAATCTTTTTCTACACAAAAAACCTATTTAAAGCAGATAAAGTCAGAGCAAAAGGTAGTGTCGACGAAATAACGGATGTATATAATATTATAATACGATTACTAATTGAGTTAAAAGAAATCTAGGGATTCCCAAGAACATGAGTAACATAGTCACGACATACCACTTAAGTAATAATTACAAAACATGTTATTAAATACTTGTACCTATAATATAAAATTAAAAGCAGGTCAATTACTAGCGTTCAGCCTCGACTTTGCCTTACCTTGGAATATACTTGTTGAAAAATTGTTATTAAAATTTTACAATTTTCAATCGTGTTTATTTGGTTTAAGAAAAATAAAATAAGTCCAGTGCTCTACCGACTGAGCTATCGTTTCGTGGCGCAGTGGCTATAAACGAGATCAGTTGTGAGTTCAATTTCCACTCGAGGAATGATCATATTTAAAATTATTTTATATTCTGGTAAGACAAAGCGCGGAGTTGAGTTCCGCCACTCACCATTCAATGTCTTGAATTCGGTGGAAAGCGAAGTCTTGACACTGGATACTTCCTACACTGCTATGTGGCTGTTTAGTACGTTACGCTAGATCTATACATATGTATCATATATTTGTTCACTGTGTTTATCATTATATTAACAATATGGTTACATTGACATTATAAAAAACCAAATTACTTTTTTTATTCACCCTGAGCAGTAAAGCCTAACACTTATCTTAGATTAAGACAATCATACAATTATTATGTTGCCGTAGTAGCGCAGTGAAAAGTCTGCGTGTAAATGAGACTAGTTACAAATTCAATTTCTGTTCGTAGGAAAAACTATATTAAGATCTTGCCCAAAAATTGTACGGGCGTCTTGAGACTAAATTCTTTCAGATCTTGCTGTGCAGCAAACGGATGCTATTGTTATTAATTTTTACCCAGCAGAAAAAACAGCATTATGAAAAAAAGAAGAATCAAGCGTGAAGATTTTTTCTTCCTTTCCTTTTTTAACTTCTATATAATTAAATCTCTTATATAATTTTAAAGAACTTATTCAAAATATCAAGATAAAACTGAGATTTGACAAATGCACAGCACCTACATATCTAAGATACGGGAACAACCGGTTTGGGCCCGAATTAATCATGGCCTACGTTTTGTTTGACCACAGTTGACAGCGAAAATTAATTAAAATTCCATATAAAAAATAAAACGAGACCAATCGGGTAGTGGGTACCTTCTTACGAGTACGCCTACTTTGTTTTATTTTGCGTATCATCAAAGAATAAAATAAATTAGAGATGAATTTATGAGTGTTATGATTAAGGAAATGTGAAAGTATAAATTTATTCATATCAAAATTACATTTTTGTAGCAAGTAAGTGGTCATTTAAATGTCACACGATGTTGCCAGATCTACTGAAATATTTTTTTTATATTTTTGTGAAATCAATGTTTCTATTTGATTGTAGTTAATAACTGCAACACTGGTATGGATAAATGGGAGTATAATCTTTCTTATAAAAGGCTTTTACAGGTAAGAGGAAAAATTAATTATAATTTAACGTGATTGGTTGGTTGGTTCAAGGTTCGGTGCGGCTTTTCCTATACTTATAAAAACAGTCATTTAATTATTAAATATTCTCACAGAGAATAATTTATGAATTTATTCCTTATATTCTCTCTTAGTCTTACCAAAGCAGAGAAATGAAAATAAATTCTAAATATAATCGTTCACGAGGAATAGGAATCGAACCCACAACTTATCGGGTTTACTCCGTCTACTCAAGGCCTCTACTACTACTAATAAACATTATCATTTTAATATTTTCCATTTCTCTATTTTTAGATATCGTAACATTAATTTAATATATAATATTACCTGTTTACACTATTAAAACCTATTATTGCTTTTTTTTTAATTTATCAAATATGTAATAATGGTCTAATAATGGTTATTTTACTAATGGATTTATATTATTTTATTAATCTATGTTCAGTTTTATCTCTAACACGTACTCGTACAGTAGCTGAGCTTTCGCTCTTCCGTTAGTAATTTGACATTTCGGATGACAGATTACGATTGCACCCAGACCACCTAGGAATCTGGTTTCTTGTCCAGCGATACACTTTGGTTGAAACAACATGGTTGTCTAATTAAGTTAGCTTGCTTAAAAATGTCCATGTCATTTGAACTGACTTTTTAAATTATATTATTAATAAGGTCATAAAAGAATCATATTTTATAAGTTAGAAAATTTAAATTGTATTAAATATAATACAATGATAAATATATACATTTATAATAATATTGTAAAAAAATGTTAAACTGTAAAAAAACACATGATAAGGTTTCAAATATTAGCAATTTGATAAAGAAATACGTCAAGGTGTCGTTTGTCTTAAGCCCTAATACATCTTCCTAATATTTTCTATGTTATTAATAAACAATTAAATACTCTGCAGATATATTCTATAGATATCTTATTTTTTCGGTAAAAGATAATTTATTCCTTTTACCTTATGTTTATATGTATAGTAATTACTTAGGTCTAACTTGCAATATTACCAAAACTTTTCTGCTTAAACGAGACGGGGGGTCTATTTCATTAAATACAATTATATAGTTATCTAATTTCACAATACATTTCTCGTAAACGTCTGATATTTAAATATAAATCGAAAGAGCGGAACACAATGGTGTAATCGATAATTGAATTCAGCATTGATGAACTTTACACCGGCCGACCTCCTAGACGTGACAGATTAGAATGGAATCTACGTGGAATTACTTAGAGCGGCGTAAAGTTTATAACGGCTCTGAAACAAAATAAATAATGCAGGTCAAAAATATATATAATTGTATATTTTAATATTTAAAATAAAGCTTATGAAATCTGTATTTCTTACATTTACATTATACTCAAAGTAAAATGTGATTTAGATAGGAAATAATAGGCAGCTTTACGTAATAATATTTTTTCTTTTTTAATATATTTGGACTAAATAACGAATAATTGGATTCGATGTATGTTATTAAAATAGCTTTCAAAATTTGTGAAATATAAAACTTTAATACCTAGGTTTTATCTTATTTATTTTGCTATGTATAGATATTACATTACATTAGGCTTATAATTATATTATAAACACTTATTATATTACCATATTATACTCATACCGTATTAGTAAATGGTTGTAAAAGCTCTATACATTTCTCATTACAAGACAGATTAGGCAAGTCACTGTCTGTCGTCATACTTAATGCCAATTAAAAGATTTGGGATTGTGGATCTTTGTTTGGTCTGACTAATACGGACTATTGACATGCCTTTAACATGTACCTTTTTTCATTAGCGTATTTATATAAGAAGCTGCCACGAGAGTGATAAAAAAATATATCCTGCTTGAATATTATTAGTGAGAGTCGTAGATAGTGTATAAAATTAATTGTGAGATAATTAAAATTGATATGAACATAAAAGATTCAATTGGATGAAAAAATAAATTAAGAAACATGTTACGAGAACAAGTAAACGAGAAACGTCAGAGGACAACAATAGTATAAATAACAGTTGTTCTAACAAATTCATTAAGTAATTGAGTTATTAATTTAAAAAAAATAATAAAAAGCCTTTTACTTTATGTTTTTTGTCTATTTAATTACCTATAAATTACCCAATAATTAAAATTTGTCACCGTCTCATGATGTCTTATGTTCATTTTACCATACATATGCCCTTTTGTTGCAATCACACAATAATACAAGAAAACAGTCCTTAGAACATTAAATTCTATAGAAGTGTTTGTAAATGCACATTGCGAAGTTAACCTTTAAGAAATCACGCTGTCATAAATCAAAGGTGGCAGGAATGCACGTCACGGCGCTAACCAAAACAGAACTAATTAATATAAACATGTACCTACAATGGAACGAAATACAATATCGTCGACACGACTATAGGAATTGAAGAGAGCTTCTAGTAATATGGATGAAGAATATCTTGGAAATTAACACTTAAATATATTATTTATGTTTGTATGAATATATGTTAAGTGGTTAACACGGACATTTAACTCTAATAAATATAAGGTATATCATTTTTTCCTGGTTTGGTTTTTTATTAGTCTATCACTATTTAGATAGGATAAAGCTGTATGTGCCTATCCACCCTACCCTAGAGGGGCTGCTGCGGGAGGTTCATAGTTTTTTTTTCTGACAGTAATTAGGGGTGTGGCTGCTCTGGTAGAAACCCCGGAGCATTCTGAAGGCGACGGTTACACGCACTAGGCGGACTATGCTCCGATGTGTTGTAGTTGCATGTGCAGAGAGAGTAGAGATCCTGCAGCATCTAATGAAGATGGAGAGGTAATTCTAATGCAATTTTGAACACAGACACGTGTGTGTGTCATCTATCATTTCTGCTTATTTTTTTTTAAATGTTAATATTTTAATAAACATACATTTTCAACTATATGTTTTTTATTTCACAATTATTTTAAAAGGTCTTACTCAGTATATAAGTTACACTAGTTATTAAATAACTTAATTTAATTTATCCAACACACCATACAAAGCAAGGTACATTTTTTAGAGACTAAATTTTAATTGGTAATCGCAAATCAGTTACTATTATAATACAATATCTATATAAGTACGTTTGTTTATAAAAAGTCCATTTCAATTAATTAATAAAATAAGGATTTAAACATCATGTATGTTCGCTCGCTCTGGTAAGCCTCGGCGTTCAGTTCCGCCACTCAACAGGCAATATGTTGAATTCAACGGAAAGCGGAGTATGGAGTGTCTTAACTAGTTATTGCCTGCTATGCGTGTCTTGTCTGCTAGAAGCGTGAAACAATCTGATATCTTTACATTATTATAATTTAAACAAAATTATAATTGTTTTTCGACGTAACTGTACTTTCAAGTTTGTAACACCATTTGTGGTATCGGGAATGACGCCAATTAATACGTCGTGATCGTAACAAACGATATCTCATTCTAAGAAACTTCTAGCCATAGTCACATTTACCTGTATTTATTTGCATGCATATGCATTTATAATTGCTCAGTAATGAATATAATAAATAGTTTCCATTATTTAGTTACGATAAGATAACATTGTGGATATTGAAATCTAGTTATTTAAATAGAGTCTACATAGACAGTCTACTATTTATTATAAGACGTATCTATAATTTAATTTTATATATTTTGTTATCGCCTGCAACTTTGTTTGGACTGCACGAACTCAGCCATACTATTTCCGTTTTTACGTTCGAAAGTTTAGACTGTAAAACGTAAAAGTTCTGTTATTATCACAGAAGAATTTCCGATTAAGTCCTATTAGTTCTTATGTTTACTAGCCTTAGGCCTTAAATGCCAAATTTCAATATTTTACGCCCAGCATTTTTAGGTATGCGATGTCTGCCAGTCGCTATAGAGCGACAGAAGAGTTCTATGTATATTAATTTATATATTTTTAATTTATACCGGCCTAAATACTGTTTTCTTATAAAAAATATCCTTAATATATATGAATAAATATATTTCACGAGTCACACAAATGTGTTGCTTTTAAAATACTTATCACAATTCCCGTTAACATATTTTATATGGGAAAAAAATAGAGAAAGCCAATAAAATTCATTATATAATCCATTATAACATACAAATTACGTAGTGAGATCTAAAAGTGTAGCTAAAAACATAATATACGTCAATATAAAAAAAGAATGTATTCTCTAGTTCCTTCGACTGTTATTTATTTGAAGTAGACAGAAACCTCATATGAATCAAATTAAAAAGTACTTATAAAATACAATGAACTTAGCATGACGAGGTGTATGACTCACTTTTTTCACAAATTTCCCATCTCATTAATTTTGGTCTACGAACTTTCCCACGGGTCGTTATTAGTAATCTGAGTGAGCCAAGTAAATTTACAAGAAAAAGTATTACATATAAGTAGGTAGGTTTCTGCTGAAGAATGTACTAAGGCTACTGAATGTATCCATAATATAGATATATCCAAGGCCGTTGTGGCGCATTAAAACAGCGTATAACTGTATATACGATTAGCTGTGAGTTGGCATCCCATTCTGGTGAATTATATTGTAAATTTATTTTCATTTCTCCGTTCTGGTAAGACAAACCACGGCGTTGAGAGTTCGCCATTGACCTCGTAATGTCTTGCTCTCGGGGCGAAAACGGCCAACAGTGTATTGGTGATGAAGTGTGAAGCAACTATATATGTTTATGTTATTAGAAACATAATTATACTGCTGAGTTAAATAGATAACATAATAACAAGTATTGGTACTTCAAAATAAATATGACTTTAATATGACATTTTTAAATACCGTTTCTAAACCTTATACTGTAGAAAAGGAATGATGAAAACTTATACTAATCGTTACAAACAATATCAATTACACTAATATTTATTGTCTTTTACCATTTTGTGGGCGATTTGCAGCTGATTTTACAACTTAGGATAAGAGAAGCTAGTCAGTTACTTATAAGAAGCTTAAGACTTTATTCCACATAGCAGGGTATTCGGAAACAAACTAGTGTCAAGACACTCCGTTGATTGCTTTCCACCCATAATCGAAACATTGCGTAGCGGAGTGGTGAATTTAACTCAAAGACTTTTTATATATTAGGAATATATTGATTTTAGAAGTTAGTAATTTTATCGTAAAAGATATTTTGTGTGACTCAAAAATGAAAAGATCTTTATTTTAGTACAGCCACGATTTTAAAAGATAAGACCTTAAAACATCACTCTTTCTTCTTCGAAAACATTTGGCAAATAACAATCTCCAGTAAGTAGGTGAAATTACCGTAAAAAAAGGATTTTAACACCTCTATACCTAATAGGTTATTAAAAATTTCCTACAATAAGTGACCGTAAATACAGAAATTAAGGTTAAGTAGTGATTAGCAGCTTCCTTTGTTTCACAGTTTGGCGGAAGAACGGGATATGATGAATTAATGTACGCGCGTACACATCTCAAGTGGCACTTTGCTTGGTGGGACTGAATGGTAAATAATACTTATGTTGCTGCGAACTACTTAGTTGAGTGCAAAAATGCAGGTTTAACAAACTGTAAAATAAAATGAATA
The DNA here is from genome assembly GCA_032432895.1 of Dryadula phaetusa. Taxonomy (NCBI): domain Eukaryota; kingdom Metazoa; phylum Arthropoda; class Insecta; order Lepidoptera; family Nymphalidae; genus Dryadula; species Dryadula phaetusa. The sequence goes on from JAOYRS010000033.1 coordinate 7,063,056, forward strand.
ATAGTAGACGTTACGCTTGCTTGAACCAAGAGCGGTGTTATCCTTTGCTTTGTGACGCAGAGTTTTACTTAATTAATTTTATTATGGAACAATTTACTGTGCTTAATCGAGTTAAATCGTGTACCTTAATATCTTAAAATTATATGTTAGCAACTACAAAGCCTCATTGTGGTAAGATATTACGACCACATTCTGATTATTTTAATTAATATGATATAAAAAAATAATATATCTTAAAATAAATTTAGACCCCCATTTGACACTCAATAAAAAACTAATTTATTTGTCTGTACATTGTTAAAAATTCCCAAGTCATATTTCAAATTGTTAATAATGAGCTTGGTACCTGACGGTTCGAGATCGCGTTAAGACTTCGATCTAAAGAGGCTGCATTTGCATAAAATCATTAGTAAGCACAATGGTGTGCGGGCAGGGACACGGGGCGAGTGGCACCTTACAATATCACCTGTAAACATCTCTCCTGACTTCTAACGAAAATATACAACAAATACCATTGCTTGATATTTTAGAATGTTTTAATCAAATAGGATACAGGCACAGCAATGTAATACGTGTATATCATTGTAGCCTACAGGAGACTCAGCGTGAATAGCATCGCAGAGTCTGCTCGCCGCCTCTCGAATATGATTTATCATCGTTCATTAGGCGAGTTTGTCCGCAGCGACAACAGATGGAGCTGATAGCACTTGGCAGGGTGGCCTCTTGTTATTATTTTTATTACCAGTTTTCACAGAATAATACTTGAGGAATGCATCCTTTAATGAACTTCCCTTTTTAGCCCAACATGATTGATAGAAATTAATGTCGCTTTCTATTGTTGATTGGTGACAACTTCAAGTTTATTCATTTGAAACGTCTATGAAGAAAGGGCTATTATGAAGATAGTTCGTGGAAAGGTCGGAGGAATCATTGTATTTGTTGCTAATAGCTTATTCAGAGGTAATCATTTTATTTTGATAACATATATTGACATGTATGTATACGACGGACAATAGTCTTTTACAATGCTAGTACGTAAAAAAGTTAACAAGTTATTCAAAGTGGGTGCTGTATACTTAAATCAGTGCGTATGCGCAAAGTAAACACCAACATTTCTTAAAACTGCATCTTAACGCCGTCGTTGGTCGTGTTTGGAACGTAATTAAAGGCCCGTCGTGATTTGCATTCGTTTCTGAGAGCTCGTAGCGCAAATCAAAAAAAGCTCATGTAATTAGCATATTGAATTTTGAAATGTGACGGTTGGCGTGTGGAGCTTCATACTGCACAGCGGTGGCCCGATATAAACTTTTTTATGAGCTCTAACCGTGCTCTAATACATGGATACGCACTTAATTTTTTAATGTTGACACTAACAGGTGTTTATAACAATTTATATTTACTTTATGATAAATGTTCTTGTAAATGTACAATAAATTTAGTTCTGAATTATAGTTTATTGGTTGTAAAATTACAAAAAAAAAACTCTTTTGAGGTATTTTCTAAACAGATTAAAAATAAAAAAGTAAAGAATTTATATATGGATAAGTATTATGAAAAATATTTATATTTAAAGGAAAATATAGATAAGCATTAATTAAAAACCTCATCCATACTATACCAAACATTGAAAGTAATCGTGATTGCTTCAGTTGTGTCTCTGTTTTAATTAATTTGGATCACGAAGTCACCACTTTGGGCGTCACGACACGATTTTACACGAAGACTGACTGACACACTTCAAAATGTCACAAAATAGCCTTCGAAGCTATCAAATGTCTATTGTTTTGGATCATCGTTGCATTGACATTACTTTTATGCACTTATTACATTTCTTCTATTTAAAAAGTTTGGTACATATGTGTATTATACTTGTATTATTTTATGGAATATAAGCAAATTCTACAAAGTATATATTTTTTTATATGAAAAATTATTAATAATATCTCAATTTATCAAAAAAAAAATACCCAAGTGTTTTTTTTTAGCTTCACGCTTTTTATCCCGCAGAGCAGGGTAGACAGAAAGTACCTAGTGTCAAGACACTCCTGATACTTCGCTTTCCACCGATTTCGAATGCGTATTGAGTGGTGGAACTCAACGCCGCACTTTGTCTTACCAGAGCGAGGAAGTGAAAATAATTTTAAATATAATAACTTCTCCCAGTGGGGATCGAACTCACAACCGGTCGGGCTTACAGTCAGACGCTGTCACATTGCGCCACGACCGGCCTCAAAGTTTAAGCCATCAAGAGTTAAAGTGAAAAAATAATGTTTATGTTTAGCTAAAAGTAAAATTAAAATATTGAATTTATTTAAAAATATCTAAAAATATACAATTTATTGACTCATGATGAGAAAATAATTACTTAAGGATAACGCTCGAAGGAAAATTTATGTTCAGTGTAAACCTTGCACGTTTTAATTACCCGCAAGTACAATATGTATTAGTAAGAGCTGAGAGCACCGTAATATATGCATAGAATTTCTGTCGTAACTAGTGTGTATGTCTAAAAGATTTTTTTTAAATGCCAATGCCAAAAAAACATTTTTTTGAATTTTTGTAATTTTTTTAGAGTGTACTTAATATTAACCGTATTAGTGAGATGCAGTTAATCACATAATCATATCGGATTCATATGATATATAAGAAATTAGTCAAAATTAAAAGACAGCCAAAATATTCAAAAAAATTTTTTTTTTAAATAATTTGATAAAAACATTACATAATTTTCGACATATAATAATAAGCTTACAAAAGTTTTAATTTAAAAATAATTTAACAAAAATCTAAATAAAATTGATCAACTTAGCTTACTCTTTGTGTCGCCCGTATATAAATAGCGACGACAGTTAGATAGAACTAAAGTAGAAGTTGAAAAAGCGAGATGGAGCTACTTGGGAACTTGTAATCTTATAATATTTTAAAAAATCCTTCTTAATCCAATAATTACAGGAGCCTTATAGCAAGAGCTTTGACCTCCCTTATAAAGAGTGTATCTTAATTTCATTGCATTGCTTTTAATTTCTTGTTTAATTTTGTAAGAATATTATACATAACATTGATTTAAATATAATTATAAATAAATACATACTCATTGTGTACATCAAAATTGTTAGCATTATATAAATGTTACTTATACTTTGATATTTTTTTAAATTGTTACAGGTAATGCATTTTACATAGTAATATATTTAAGAAGGCAGAATTATTTTAAGTGAAAATTCAAGCGAAGGCAAGTAAAGTAACACAATATTTATAGTCTAAATGACTAGATGACTTATAATTGTATTATGTGATTTCCCTGACATCATATTTAAAATTATATACCTACCGTACGTAATTGAATATAATTATTGAGGATAATAATTATTCTACAATAATAAAATATGGACTATTTATATATTTTAATATACATACAATATGAATATTTATATTTCTTACTTAAAAATACAATAATTACTATTAATTTAAAACTTTTAAGGTATAAAGTCTTAGGTAAAAACCATTTTAATCATTATTCAAGATTTATTAAAATATCAGATGTTTTCGATGAAATTTTAGGTGTAGAGGATTTTTAGCCAATCTCATGCGATTCCAAGTTATGGCTAGAAATAATAAGAAAAGGAATAATAAAAAAATGTATTTTTAGTATTGTTTGTCTATTTGTTTAGATATTGGTGATAAATGTGACCGCTTTATTAAATATTTATATATTATTATAATAATTGACATTTTTTTAAAGGTATATATTTTATATGAGGTAGGCAAAGAGAACCTAGCATTCTGTCTGGCTTGTTAAAATTGTTTAGTGAAATTGTAGTTCAAATCTTCAAATTTCAGTGTTCAATTTTATTTTTTAATGTTTTTTAATAAAATTAATTATGAATAAATACTTCATCATGAGCCCTCATTAAGTCGTGACAGATCTAACTTAAAGTATCGGTTACAATTACGCAACTCTACCAACGGTATGATATAATTTTATAATAATTTAAGTTCGAAGCCAGTAGATAGTATTCAATAGAATTTTTATAACTTAATATTTAAATCATTAGCTTTGTTGAAATAGTCTCCCACACAATCTAGAACGGCTTTAGTGTGTGATGTCGTAATGTTCCAATTAGTTGCTCATTTGTGTCAAGCGTGCATTGTAAATCTATTCATTGGATGTGGACAATTGCTTCATTGTACTTGCTGCTCGTTCTTTAGTTTTGGACATTCACTGTAACATTAACATTATTTAGTTTATAACAGTTTTCACTTGGTTCAATGTATTTAACTCGTTTATTTCAAATTTTTAACACGTTTTAGATTCTACTGTGTGTGTTCTTTTACTCTCCTCCAGTTCGGCTATTTCAGAGAGAGAGAAAGAGAAGTGAAAGAGAGAAAGACAGTAAGAAACTCTTATATAATAAATGTAAATATTTAACCATTTGTACCATACACGAGCAAAAATATAATTTAATTAATGCAATGTTAACAAGAGATATGAACAAATAAAACGGTATTAAAATGAAAGATTTTAAATTAATCTCAATTAAATATTTACATTTATTATATAAGAGTTTCTCACTGTCTTTCTCTCTTTCACTTCTCTCTCTCTCTCTCACAGTTCACATTATATGGCAAAAGTTTATAAAATGTAATGTATTCGAAAAGTAGCGTCGATTGTGTGAACAGGATAATTCCTAGCTCTAAAAAGCACGGCTGGAAACAATAGGATTTTATTTAATTCACTAGTATCGATCAATTGAATCGAGAATCGGTTAGCATAATACACACCCATCAAACTAACGTGGCCACACAATGGACCGCATGCCATAACATCACCAAACAATTTCAAAATCAGATCTTATGCATAACGAATGGAGTTGATAAATAGTTTGAATTAACCGATTTAATGCGGGTCACCCACAACACGGTGACTTAGCTGAATCTCGTCTCGTAATGATAATTGAACTGGCAAACACCCAGTCGGGACTATCTACACGATCTATTGAGCACCGATGGACGTCGGAAACTATGACTTGCGGTATTGTATTTGTGATTGTTTTTTTTTTCATTTTATTCCTTGTCTTCCAACACAATCTTTAACGTTCTGATTAGCTCAGAGCTTTACCGCTGTGAATTGTTTTAAATCACGGACCTGTAGAATTAAATTTGGAAATCTTACGTTGTTCATCTTTCACGTAGATCTCTTTGTTGTTTATTAATAAATAGCAACTATTCTGGTTGCGTATGATTTGTCCGATATAATTTATGGAGATAAATATTCGAAAAGTTTTTTATATTTCCTTAATTCTTGATATTTTAAATTTTAGTATTTTTTTTGAGGCGAATGACCCAAAATTAACCTGTAAGTGAAACAATAAAATATATTACAATATAGATTAAGAAGCGATGACTTGACACCCAGATTTTAAATCCGACCAGCCAGCAACCATCAAAGCTCGACAAATATTGGACAATACGTACACCCATAAAGGCAACCTTATCACAAGGATGTAGGATGTATCGTGAACGCTAAAGAAAACAATTCTCACATTTTATAGATATGCATTGGAATTAGCTCGAAACATATTAATATACATTAGTGTCAGCCTTTTTACATTATTGGTTATTGGATCTTGTTCATTGTTAGGATATGTAAATTATTTTGAAATAAATTTGTTTATTCAAGATACGAGTATTACAAGATAGGATCTTCCAAGCGGTTGGTCACTGATTTATGTTGCAGTCAGCTAAGTTTCTGGTAGTAGAATTGATAATTTTCATAATGATTCGATTAAACAAATCCATTTTTCTTAAATAAATAGGTAGACTACCTACCTACCTATGACCACTGACTACTGTAAAGTGTTCAAAACGTCAAGTTTCCAAAGATGTATTTTCGAATACCAAAATATACGCAATTTATCTGTTTAAAATACTTTCATTTAAAATATGAAAAAAATCGTGAAAATTAAAGGTCTTATACTCCCTCTATATATTTTGTCTTCTGTCTTCTATTCGGTGTTTCAACAGTCTATATTAGGTTCTCACATGGACAAAGTAAGCTTCTGTTATTTAAATTTTTAGGCTATCGCAAATGATTTATCAGATGCAACACTGAAATTATAAGTTTCTAAACATAATCACCCTGTTTGTTACACGTGCTACTAGCTGCGTCGAGCGCTTGTACGGTATCCAAGAGGCGCGGGTTCGAATCCCGCTGCGTTTAAATTTTTATACGATTTTTCAAAAATTCTAATCCTAAGTATGGAATAACACTTTAAAAATAGTAAATAAGTAATGTTAATTTTCATAGCTAAATCAATTAGCAGAGAGCAACCGACATCTATAAATTTTTCATTTACTCCCACTATGTTATGTGTGAGGTAGGGCAGCGTCTGGCTGTAAAGGCGATTGGGTTTATTATATTTAAACTATTTTTATTTTCTGCTCCAGTAAGATAAAGTGCAGCGTTGAGTTCCGCCACTCAACATACACTTTTGTCGGGACGCAGTGAACCTAAAGTTCTATTTGACTATCTTATTATACGGGAGTGTGAATCTGTTATGTACAAAAAATAATTTTAAATATATTTCTAACAAAAGAAGTTAGAAATCATTATCTGTCGTCATATGAAAAATCGAAACATGTCGTTGATCGTAAAATACCAAAACAACACAATGAGCTGGGTTATTTATTAGGCGATTTTATTGGTTGAGGAATTAAACGTGAACATTTATAACATTGATTGATGATCGGTTTTTGTAAGAAGTAGCAGTGTCTTAATTTTTTAAAAGAAAATCAAAATCCTTGTTATATTACAGTTGTAACTAATCAAGTATATCACCATGGTGCAGCAACACAGAGTCTAACTAGAAACGTGATGGTTGGGGATTCAACCTCTCCTAAAATATGTTTATGTTTAAATTATTTGTAATTTCATGTTTTGAGATGATACAGCACGGCGTTCAACTCCGCCATTCTTAATACTTAGTATTTTATCTGCTACGTGCTGTAGCTGTTTAACGTTATTTTTCGTATATACCTTAGGTATACGAAAAATAACGTAAAATAGCTATAGCACATAATGTGTCTGTTTTCTTTTAAAATATTATTAATAAATGCCACTAAAATGTTCATGTCATTTCATCTTGAAGTGTTACGAATTCATCATGGTATTTATAGGAATTCATCATGGTATATATATATATTCAGACTCGACTATCAATAAAAAAACATTTTTATTTACGTGATTTATCATTAACCTAGTATTAACCTAGTTTACTTTAATGGGAGAGACTTATAAATCCAAAAAAAAATAATTAAAGTATATAGATACGTAATTTAACAACAAAATTATTTTGGACATATTACATAATGGTCTTCCGGTTTTGTTAGACATGCAACGTTTTTTTTCAATATTAAACCCTTCGCATCTCTGGATTCTTATTTTATAGTTCTAAAATAAAAGTAGCCTTAATTACACCTTTCTACATCAGCTATATGAAAAAGAAAGTCTCGTCAAAATTTGTCACAAGATTAGCCGAAACAAACAGACAAACACACAAACAATACAGCCAAAAATTGTATAAAAATGTTATTATGGTATATATATCGTACTTTCGGTCTACCCTGCTATGCGGGATAAAAAGCGTAAAGCTAAAAATAAAATGAATAAAAGTCTAAAATCTATTCAAATATAATATTATTTCAGGTTAAAATGTTTAAAATTTTTGAAAGATTAATAAATTTGACCGGCCCTTTCAATATTTGCGGGAAATGTCAAGTTGACTCATTAATACTTATTATTTTTATTACTTATATTCAAAGGTATTGTGGCACGCTGGTTATTAACATTTAGCTTTTTTTTAGCTTTACACTTTTTATCCCGCTTAGCACGGTAGGCAGAATGTACCTAGTGTCAAGGTATTCCGTACTTCGCTTTCCGCCGACTTCGAGATATTGCATGTAATTTTTATTAGCGGCATTATATGAATTTGTTCTTATCACACGCAACCATACTTATGACAACTGTGCCACGATGACAACATGAGTGTAATAAATAAATTGCACTATATAAGTTCAAAGTAAAATGCTTTAAACCTTAATTAAAAAATTTTATACGTTTATAATTATCTAAAATATATGTACGTCTACATCATAAATAAAAATTTTAATTAGCAATAAAAGTTACAATATATTTTTAAAGGCATTTTAATGAAAAGTAATTAAAATTAATAATTGATTGGTTAATAAACGAAGTCATGGCAACATACATACGCACATTTTAAATTTTTCATACCGCTCGTGTGGTCCAAGAACCATTTGTATATAATAAAGTGTCTTAATTGCTTTACCTTTTACCTTTCCTAAAGCACTTTTTACTGAATGTCCTCATTAAAATAAACATTTAATGGGTCGATACGATAAAACTCAAATTTTCTTATAACAACAGTGTTTCGAAAAATAACACGTACCTTTAATAAGAGCTGTTAAGAGTTGTTAATAAAACAAATTGTAGTCGCAGTGCAGGCAACAAATAAAAATAACATGCACCTTGCTTAGGTTTGGAAACTGTTAGCAACGCCTACGATGCCGATTGTACGGTATTAAAACTAGTAGAAGAGGCTCTAGGAATAAAACTATACATACAAAATAAGTATTCAGTATATGAATATCATTTAAATTATAAATATTAATTTTTTTAATTATTTTCTACAAATATACTTTCTTAAAAATTATATCAAATTGAATATCTAACAATTAACATAAAATATTTTATTTTTAAATTTCACGCAAAAAAAACGGTACTTAAGTAAATATACATTTTATATTATATTAGTAAAGTTAATGTAAAATTTTATTAGTTATTTTAAAAATATCACCCTATATAAACTTCAGATCAAAATTGTAAGTACAATTCTGTTAGATTTTTAATACCACATCCCTATCTCAGGACGCATAAGCTGTTCTCACTTATCGACACATCCCAAACGCACTTAATGTACAAAATATTGTAATGTTATTATTATTCTGATAACCTCTTCAATGGAATAAAATATTTCAATGGGGCTTGCTTTCAAGACAACCTGAGTGGTTTTGATTGTTCGAATGTAATAATTTTAAATAATTTCTATATGTAAACGCGCTATTTATTGTTATTCGCTTTGATCATTAAAATGACTACAAATTTACATTTTTGAAAAAACGTATAAAAATTTGAACGCAGCGGGATTCGAACCCGCGCCTCTTGGATACCGTCCAAGACGGACGGACGGTCTCTTGGACGGTATCCAAGAGGCGCGGGTTCGAATCCCGCTGCGTTCAAATTTTTATACGTTTTTTCAAAAATGTTTTCTAATCCTAAGTGTGGAATAACACTTTATAAATAGTAAAGACTACAAATTTATTTCTTCTTAACTATAAGTCTGTAACATACTATACACTTAGGATTACTTAAAATGTGTTCAATTCATTAAATATAAAATATAAAGAAGTAGTAGGAAAATAGTCACAATAGTAAAAAAAATGTAAAAACAGTAGTATTCTTACTATTACGATACTTCTACACCACAAAAATGAAGTAGAATTTGTTACATTATTTGTATAACTAACTATACAAGAGGCTAATAAGGCTCTCGTGGCGCATTGAAAATACAAATGCGATGTTTATGGGTTCAATTTTCAGCAATGGAAGCGATTATATGTTGAACGAGCAACATCCCGCAACATCGTCCACGTGGAATTATAAAATAAAATTTCTGGATTTTATTTTAATTCTAAAATAAAAGTTCCCCAAAATAAATCCTTATCACAGATATCTGCTAGCGAAAGTCCTATCGATTGAGCCATTATAGAGAGTAATCGGAACAAACAGACAGATAGATAGACAAAAATTGCAAATACTATTAATTTGGTATGTGTATAGTTTAATATAAATCCCTTATTTTAATATTACAAACAGTCATTCCAGTTTTATTTATTTATATTGATTATTATCATTTTTTTTGCTTTGAATTCCTCCTTTCAATGCAGTGTTTTAACACCAAGGTCTCCCTGTCTATGCCACCTAGTGAGAAGAAGGGCGAAGCTGCAATATTAAAAGAGATAACAGCAACTAAATATGTACATTTTTAATTTAAAAAAATAAACAAGTCGTATCGATTCACAAATGTTAAAACACGCAAGAATATTATTTAAATGTAAATAACTTTAAATTGTAAACATTATCGCCACTATCAGGGATATCTAATACTCTTATTGCAATTTAATGCTAATCTCAATTAGCACGAAGATTAAATCCAAGTTATGTACAGGTTTTATAAACTAATTATAAAGATGTTTTTGTCTATCTATTTTTTTTTCAAATATAAAATAAAACCTTTTTTTAACTCGGAAAACCTTACTAAATAAAGGTAAATTAATGAATTCCCTTTATGAATGTATGGGTGTGTGTATGCATCATGTGTTTAGGTAGAAAGCCCATTTTGGTATGATTCTCTTGGGATACGCAATTAAACATGTAGATAAAGGAAAACATACGAGTATGTATTAGTAATAAAAACGAAATATACAGAAATTAAATTAAATTAAATTAACAAAAATAGTACAACCCGTATCAATACCACAATATTTGTTATTTAGCTTCACGCTTTTATCCAATAGCAGGGTAGACAAAAAGAAACTTAGTGTCAAGACATTCCGTACTTCACTTTCAGCCTAATTCGAAATATTGTTTCTTGAGTGGAACACAGTGCCGCGCTTTGTCTTACCCGAGCGAAAATAATTTAAATTTAAATATAAGGCCGGTCGTGGCGTAGTGGGACAGCGTCTGAGTATAAACGCGATCGGTTGTGGGTTCGATCCCCACTCGGGGAAGTAATTATATTTAAATTATTTTCACTTCTTCGCTCTGGGAAAAGACAAAGTGCTACGTTGATTTCCACCACTCCACACGCAATGTCTCGAATTCGGTGGAAAGCGTAGTACGAAGTGTCTTGACACTAGGTACTTTCCTTCTATCCTGTTATGCGGGATAAAAGCGGAAGCTAAAAAAATATATTTTAATAATAATCATTCTGGCGAGTGGGAATAGAACCCACAAAAGATAGTTTCATATGTTTAGGCTGAAGAAAAATCTATACTTCTAAACTACTGTAGAAGTCAGGAATAATAACTAGTGTACTAACAAGTATCTTAGTAAACAAGATAGATATAAAGCTAATAATTACTAATGTAATTCTAGTGCCTTCCCAATGTTTTGCATACAATGTTATACAGTACTGGGTAGACCACCCGCAGTCTAAAACTAGAAATCGTTGAACATTTAAAATACGAATTAATATTGCAAATAGTCATCGTACACTTGTATTTATTGAGTTTTTAAATTATAAATAGTTAAATTTATATTTTTTTATAAATTTAACTATTTTTCTATATGTTGTTGTTTTATTTATCTTATAAATTATGAATTAATTTACCTAATTTAATGTTCACAAATTATTTTTTTTATAAATAAAATCGATACTCTACCCTGCCCTACCCTATCCTACCCTTCACTGCTCTATCTTACCTTACCTTAGTTTACTTTGCTTTATATTATTATTAGATGAGTGAAGGATGAGTGATAAATTAGCATAACGATTGTTATTTTCAATGGTAGATTTTGTTTTGTTTCTACTCGATAAACGTCATAATTTTCTCATCCTACCACCAATCAATGGATTAACCATAAACTGTAATTTTGAATGAAATATTAATTAAATTTTATGGAAATTCACCTACCTGTCTTTTAATATGTAGTAGTAATATGTATAAAATACCCACTCAATTCTTAAATTTTTTAAAGAACATAATTTGGTCTCTACTAGTCTACAGTTTACTTATAGTTAGTTACTTGACACAATATGTATGTCATTTTTTTCTCTTCCTGAGATGGGTAAAATATTAAAAACAATACCACTTTTAATGATTAAAATTTTGTATCTGTCTAAACTAATCTGAGGTGGAAATAAAATCTAACAAAAATAAAGGTAAGCAGCTCCTATAAAACTCTTATACCATTTAAATCTTTCTAAACGACAGAGTTATCGTTTAATTTTACTGCAGAAAGCATTTCCATCACAATTGGAAGTAACTTCTTGTCATTTATTTTAAAGTGTTTGTGAGCTTCGTCCGTCCGTGCGTTATCATAAATCTTTTTTAAGATCGAACCATAAAGGGAGATAAGGTCGCACCCAATCGGCTAAAGATTGCCCTTTACCGAATTCCCCGACAATGCTTACGGGTTGTCAGGCGAATGCAATGATGAGTTGCATGCTCAGATCAGGCAAATCAAATGCACGTTTTTGTCTGAAGTGAACATGAATGATGAATTCTAAACAATTAGGAAATTTCTTATTAAAAAAATATTGAACTAACTGCAAATCAGATAAAGATTTTTTAAATGATTAAATTGAAAAACTCCATCGACGTTTCCTCACACTTGTAATAGGTAACTTATGATGAAAAACAGAAGTGGTCATGGAAAATGAAATTTACACAAGTCGCCTTCACTTGGCATATCATTACTTAACAAAAAGGTATGTTCGTCTAACATATGCATAAAATTAGTTAAGCATTTAAATGTTTAATTTAGGTATAATAAAATTTTAGTTCAAATCATTGCTAAGTCCAACCTATCCAATTAGGTGGTACAACATGATCGAGTGGGCTATTTACGGATTGATCTTTGCGAATTGATTTAATATATCGCATTTAAATATTTCCAGTTTAGCACAGATCACGTTGAATGATCAATTAAGTTGATCGACGTTTCACATCGGATGCCCGCAATGAAAAGAATCAGCTAAGTGATCTTTATTATTTGCAGAATCCACATTGTTAACGATTTAAGGTTTTTTTATTCAGATATATTCGGGCGAGCTTTTTACTCATATATTCCAGTCATTTGGTGGTTATATTGTTTATTTTTATTGAAGCAAAAAAACTTAACTTAAAACTATACTTGCAGGGTTTGAGAGTTTTTTTTAACCAATTCGTTCCTTTTCTCTCAAAAGTATACATAGTAACATAAATAAAATTGATAACATTTTCATTAATCAATCTCTTGTTTCTAGTTTAGAATTTGGGTGTAGGCTATATTATGTCTATAATGATATAGCCTACAAGTTTCTCATGGTTTGCCTAATCATATTGAAATACCCGGTGTATTATAACATCGATTTAATTTAAGCTCGAATATAATAGTTACTAATGTAATATCCCACGGTAGCGTAGTGCGACAGCGTTTGATTGTAAATACGATTGGTTGGGGGTTCGTATTCCTCTCGGGGAGATGTTTATATTTTAAATTTATTTTAATTTCTCCGCTCTAGTAAGACAAAGTGATTCGATTTCTTAAATAAGCCTTCATCGGAGTGTGGATTGTCTCTGACTATCGTGCTATAATTAGAATTTAATTTTAAACTTAGAGGGATGCGACATAGAAATCTATCTATTTCTAAGTAAATATTAAAAATCAACAAGTAATTCTTAATATTTTATTATAAATGACTATAAACATCAACATCAACGTAATTTACAATAAACTTGCGCCCTACAACTTACAGTATGCCAAAAATTAATTGTTCTCACGTTCTTATCCACGTTATAACCTTCAGTTAAATACCGTACATATAAACTCAAATCAATACACAGAATGAAATCGCAGAATCAATGTTAAACGACACAGTTAATTTGGATTGTAATACCCAACAAAAGATCTAATTGAAGAGAAAAATTTAAATGATACATGCTTGTTTCTTTGGGTGATGTATCGACAGGTCGGCTATTTAACAGGCTTAGACAAAATGGTGTTCTGTCCGGACGTGCTACAACTACAGCGCTGTTGGTTAATGTAGTGGTTCTCAATCTTTTTTTATTTTTTTCTTTAATTCTCATTTTAATTTTTTTTTTCGTATATAACTTTATAATTAGATTGGCTTGTTTTTGGCGTTATTTTAGCATCACATATCTTAGTATTTTTTTTTCATTTTGAATATAATTAAAAGGAGATGCTATTTAAAGCTGAGCCTCAACTTGTTAATCTTTTTATATTTGTGTTAATTTTGTAATCTGTAATAATTATTATTTTGTAGCCATATGGGAAAATAATACATAATTCTTAATTGCTTTTAATAAGTTTAAATAAAACAATGAAATCTATAGCATAGAATTATTAGATGGATAGGAAAAACTACAAGAAATATTATACAAATAATTTGTGCCTACGTACATTATAAATATATAATGGACTTGTTATATAAACAAAATTAAAAGTTAATTATCAAAAAATATATTAGTTATATTAGCATAATGAAAGAAAAAAAAAAACAACTGTTGAGAACCACAGAATCAACAAACATATGGATAAGAACGTATGCGTGTGATCACAATCAGGTTATTTTACTGGTAATTATGAACCAGGCAGAGATGACCCGGGGTCAGTTTGAAGTGGCACACGTGTCTTTAAGCATACAATTTCTTATATAATAGAAACATATATTTGAAAGCACTCTTATATCGCTTAATAAGCGTTGTTTTAATTTTTAAGCGTTTATATATAATAAATAATAATCATTATAAGTATTAGGCGCCGCTACCCATTTTATTATTCTGAAAGTAATTGACTATTTGCTTAAAATGAATTTAAATGCTTTAAAATTTTATCATTTTAACTATCTATATCTATGTACAATAAGATAACATAGAACTAATATGATAGCTAACACTATACGTAAATACGTATGCATTGCGCGTCACTTATTTCCTTAAGCATTAAGCTCTCTACATCACAATATTCTATTATATAAATAATCATGTTAAATTAAAGACCATAAGCAACGTCGTGGGTGGTTGAGAAATAAATTCATAGATAAAAAACGCCGATTGAGTGACGTCACACAAATAGTCAGAAAGACACCTAGCACCTTTGAACGTGCTTAGATAATGATTAACAATACAATATAACAAGCGTCAAAATAACGTATTTGAATCAAGTATTTTTTTATATATATATATATATATATATTTTTAAATCAAAACTTTTTTCCTTTTTTGTTTAAATAATATCAATGAATGAATGAAGAATAAGTTATTTTTTAAATATAATATAAAAGGAAGTTTAGTTTAAAGTTTTTGCCATGCTAAGGTAAGAGTTAAAAAAATAAAAAAAAAAGAAAATGCAGTAACACTATTGTTATTCTCCCAGCCCACGTGCCGCTGCGTTGCTCCCGCGCAGTATATCAGAACACTGAGTCGACAGTATTTTGCACTTCACGCATACCAGGGATGTATTTTACATAAAATCAAATAAACAATTATATAAATGAAAAAGTTAAACTGGCGGATAATAAAATTGACTATATGTAATATCAAGATGTTTGTTTGACACACAACGTGTGGTTAGATGTCAATAAAACATATGCATATTAACGACAGTGATTAACTACAAAAATTTAAATGTTAATCTCATTAACATTTTTTTAATATTTACATTTTTTAAAATGTTATTAAACACTTAGGATTAGAAAACATTTTTGAAAAAAACATATAAAATTTTTTTGATAATCCCACTGCGATTTTGCATTTTTGAAAAAACGTATAAAAATATGAAATTTTTATACGTTTTTTCAAAAATGTTTTCTAATATTCTTTAATTATCATTATGAAAAAAAAAAGGCTCACGTAACTTTAGATTCTTAATCTTAGAGAGTCTTATGAAATTAACTTTTTCCATAGGATAACAGAAAATTATAATACATTGCTAATATTATGAAAATGAACAAATACAAAAAAACTTAATTTACTTGTATGTTAAATAACTTAACTTTACTCTAGAGTTAAATAACTAACTTTATTCTTGAATTTACTCTACTAATCTAAAAATTCTATAACCCGATGAAAACCCCTTAGCTAAAGAATTTATTGTAGAAAAAGTAAGTTTATAATAATATTTCAATTCAACTCTGTGCAAATGTAACACCTTGGCAAAGAGTTACTATCTCCGACCAGTCGTGTTCAGGCCAACCTACACTCGATACAGTGATCTATGCTTTCTGAAGCACAATCTCGTGTTATATTGACAGGACGTTTTAGCTATTAATATTATTTTTGAAATTATTTCTTAAATTACATTTTTAGTCGTAATTCCCTATTAAACTGTTTGTTCGTTTGTTTAACAATAGCTACAATATACATTATTGATAGAGCTTTAAATAATGCATATATAGTGTTAATAAAAATGAATGGAAACCAATAATGATTAAGATCTTAGCCTCAAGCATTTTATTAGCGGAGTTACATCTTTTGTCATGATGTTGAATTTAGAAATTTGATGTTTCGTGTATTGTATTTTTTTTATATTATATGACAAAAAATATATTTATTATTACAGCTGTGTCTGTGAGTTTGTTCACGAAAAATTTGTCTATCTGGATCTTTTTTTTAAATTATAAAATCTTTTATTTTATAATTAAAAAAAAATCCCGCTACAGTTACTTCTTATTATATCAGGTAACTGCCAGTGAAAGCTGTCAAAAACAAAACATATGTACATAATGCATTTAGTAAAATACATTATTTCTTATATTACCGACACTCAAATTTTACTTATTTGTATAGAAAT
The DNA here is from genome assembly GCA_032432895.1 of Dryadula phaetusa. Taxonomy (NCBI): domain Eukaryota; kingdom Metazoa; phylum Arthropoda; class Insecta; order Lepidoptera; family Nymphalidae; genus Dryadula; species Dryadula phaetusa. The sequence goes on from JAOYRS010000033.1 coordinate 7,079,713, forward strand.
GATTATTATATAAAATTAGAACAAAAGGTAAAATATATAATTGAAAAAACGTTTAATAAAATATGTTCACTGTAAAAAATCGATACATTTGGCAAAATTTTGAGCTTATTTAACATATAAATATATTAATTTTAGTCCTAATCGTTTCCTTCATTTGCAAATCTGTATTTTTATAAAAAAAATGAGGTTTACTACCCTGTACATGTTATTTTGTATCGCCTAATTACGTTTTTATAAAATCGAAGGTTGAAATACAAGGATTATGGTCAACATTAATATTATAAAAAAAAGAATATTGATATTACGTTACAACTAAATTGAATGGATTAATGTAGCACGGTTTTATAAGTTAGTGGTAAAATATATTTAAAATAAAAAATAAAATTTACGCTATGCTCGATTTTAGTATGATTTATTTTTAGCTTCACGCTTTTTATGCCGCTTAGCAGGGTAGACAGGAAGTACCTAGTGTCAAGACACTCCGTATTCCGCTTTCCGCCGAATTCGAGACATTGCGTGTTGAGTGGCAGAACTCAACGACGCGCTTTATCTTACCAGAGTGAAGAAATGGCAATAAATTAAATATAATCATTTCCCTGAGTGGGAATCGAACTTACAACAGCTCGCGTTTACAGTCTGACGCTCACCTGCTTCACGAATGGCCTCGATGAAATGAAAATTATTATTTCACTTTATAATTTTATTTTCTGTATGTTTGTGTGTAACAAAAGAACAACATTATTTTGCATATGTATGTATATGTGAAGTAAAAATTTTGAACACCTTAGAACAGGAGAGGAGTATAAAAAAGGAGAATAAAATATATTAAATTAATAGAATACATGTGACACACACTAACCATGTGCTTGACACACATACATGAAGTGACGTTGCTAAGGTAACGCGGCACCGGGACCTCTACGTAGTATAACTCTCCATGGTTGAATTTGGTAAAGTACAACATTGAAATCTCTACTTACTACCCACCTATTTAAAATCGGACGGTAGGTAGAGAACCGTCACTTATTTTATGAAAGCTCATAAAAACAATAGTTTACTAAACTTTTACAATTTCACGACAACTAATACAAACTTCTTAAGTCATTTACGTTAATGATATGCATCCATATCTATAAAAGTAGAATATTTTTCAATACACGAACTCAAGTTCTACATGAATATTGTTCATCGATAAGACTATCTTAGCATATCTCGAATGTGATCAGATTTAACCCAATTTATTCGAGACCACCACTGAAATGAATATTAAGCTTTTAGGGTTACGTTTTCAATTTTCAGCTATTTCTTATTTTGAAAAAAATAATGTTTTTGTATTAGCATGTTTATTGAATGCTTGTCTCCAGTTCAATATAAACTTAAAAGATAGCATTGTCTGTAATACTAGTTACCTACGTAGATCAGACACTTCAAACTAAAAAAGAAACCTCCAAATTTTACATATTATTATACAGCTCATTTTATTTGTAAATGCAAGACTCGTTTTTTATTATAAGGGCCGTGACATAGTTATTAAAGAAACAACAATATAAACAATCAGATGTGTTTCGTACGTATACTTTAAGATCATAAAGGCGGTCAGAATATACTCGTAATAATAAAATTTTTATGCAGCGGACATGGTCTCAATATCCCCAAAAGTATTATTTAAAAAAAGAGGATTATTATTTAATCCTAAGTGAAGTGTCGTCTTCATTTTATCAAGCTTCAAGTGTCGATATATTGTTATAACGGCCGTGTCAGGCCACTAAGGAGTGCAGCTCCGATAGCCACGAGGATGTACTCCCTTGTTAACGACGTCACGACCAAATAAATTTGTAACCAAATTAGTCCCAAGTGATAAAATTTATTTGAAATCTCCTAAGAAAAGTAAAAATAATACATTCACTGTCGGATTAAATAAGAGATACGAGCGAGATACGGACCTCGAACGCCTCTTCCGCCCGTTTTTAACACTTCCAATTAATAAAATTGATTTTGTTTTTTAATTAAGCCCGTAACGAAGAACGTGGCTTGTTTAGTGCCGATCAGGTATACCTCTTAAGCGAAGATTTATTTTATTGCTCAAAGCACAGTATTGGGATCTCTGAGTCGGATCGCGTGCTCGATGGCTAAAACACCGATATATTACACTTTATAGCACCTTCGGAGCATAAAATTAGTGTTATAACAAATTCAAGTAAAATTATATCATAAATTATTGAGTTTACCTTGTCAAAATAATATGCAAATAGATATAAAAACATGCATATGTAATCTAAAATTATTTTAAGTATTTTATTCATATTGGAATTTTAGAGGGTCTAATTTTGAAGTAATATTATTATAATTATCTCAGCATAGGGCTGAGACGATGTGCGACGTTCGATCCTGTGCTTCACCCATCTAGTGGCATCTGGCGCCCTGTACTCATTGGATAATATATTAATATTATAATTTTTAAGCAATTATTTGTTTATTATATTCTATATGAACCACTTTATATCATACCATAATAAAATATTGATAAAGATGGTACCAATTTGAACTCTCTCATTTAAAACATATAAAATCAAGAGATGTCAATGCTAAGTATTCATAGGAGGTCTATTATAATATCGATATAGGTGGTAAGTTCGTTACATTATAATTTACTTAAAGCAAAATATTTAAAGCCTTTTATTCAAATAGAGTTGGAATAAAGTGCTGAATGAATAAATTAAAATACTGGATTCAAAAATCAAATACAAAAGTCCTCCTTTACAAACGTTTAAAACCCCGCAATATCAGACAAAAACTCCATTCATATTACTGCTAATTATAGTACGAACATGTACAGTGCAACACACAGTGTAAACAAATATAAACTGAATCTTTTTCCTATGTAAACAAAGCCTATTATTTAACTTAAAAAATATGAACTTTCGCACACCGTACCGATGCACGCATGAACGCATATTTACTGGTAAAATGTACGAACGAATCTTTGCAGTATTTTACACATTTGCATATGAATGTGTTATTAAACAAGGTCTATGCGGGTTCGTAATACTCCATGTGATTTGAAATTTTCATGTATTCGGTGTGAATTTTACGAGAACGAGAATTAATTATTTTAAATGCTCTTTTTGTAAATGCTTCGAAGGTATTATTTTAGTAGGTACTGTATACTGTACTGCATTGCACGTGTACGTGTAATATGGCAATATTTTCAATATTTGTAGGAAACATATAAAGAACAAGTAGCTTTCATTATATTTATATTTCGCCTATAGTTTAAAGTAAGTTTATGTAAATCAAACGTATTAAAAATATTCAACAGAGGGTTTGTTATATATGTATTTTATTTAATGATAGAAATATTACTTATGTTTGTACAGTAGTGTTGAGCTTCAACAAGATTAATTCTAATTCAACTTATCTGTTTGAACTATTTGTTATTACATTTTCTTAGTTAAAATAAAAAAAAATCAACAAAAATTACACTCTAAACATAATTTATTTATATAGTTTTTAAATCCACCTTTAAGCGAAAAAAGAAATCCGTTCCATACGAAACGATGTAAACAGCCACGCTTGTAACAAAGAACAAACACTTCAAGTCAATATGGCATGCTGTAATACGGTCAAAGGGAATTCAAAACAAAAGCGCTCGACGGAACAATTAACCGAATCACAGTAATTACGGCGAATTGAAAGCGATACCATCATTGAAGTTTTTTCTCAAAGAAACAAAGCCAACCCTTTTGGCACGTGGCTCAATATGTTACTGAGTACACACAATGAATTGTTTCTATGTGAACCGGAGTTGCTATTTTAATAGCGCTTTGTGCTTTCGGTACAGTAGCTGGTATATGTTAAGTTTAAGCTTAAATAATAATATTATTATATAAAATATGGAAATATCAGTTTGTTTGTTATTTTTGTACTAGATAATCTCTAGAACGATTTTACTGTTAATTTGATATTTAACGTATTGGTTTATAAATATTAAAACTACTTGTGCGTTTTATTTTTAATTTAATAACAAATTAACGTTTATTTAATTGAAATGTTATATTAGGGAGTTATTCACGCACAGAGAGTTTTTCTAAAACGTTTCGGTTATAAGTAATAATTAATCATAAAATAAAATATAACTGTTCCAAAATAATGCGCATTTTTAAGTAAATTGTATTTTTTAAATATTTCAGCTAAATTTTAAACTTTATTTAAACTTAAATAAGTGTATTCGATCTAGACTAGATCAGTATAAAGTTATATATTTAGAGCAGAAATTGATTACATGCATAAAATTCTATAGAAATGAGGAAAATAGAAACAAGTATGAATTAGGTAAAACACGCCCAGTCTTCATATTAAGAAAATTAAAATTATATGAAAATAATTGTTTACAACATAAATTTGATCATTTGTTTTGTCCTTATCAGTTATTTATAAAAATAGATTTTAATTCCTACATTTTTAACAATTAATCTCGTAAATACATTTTTGAAAACCGGACGTTTCGAACACTACAGTAGCCCGTGGTCAGAAGTAGACCTACCCTTGACCACTGACTCTGAGTTCGAATACCCAAATATAAGCAATTAATCCGTTTAAAATAGTTTAATCACGAAAATTAAATATCTTATCCTATATTAAATTTAAAATCACTGAATAAGTAATTTATAATATTATATTTGAAACACTACACATACCGACATATGTCAATATATATTTTATACAGATTAATGAACATTATAAAATCCATACGACAGGCTAACAACAATGCGCATTATGCTTAAATCCAATAATTATGCCGGAGAATAATTATCACTTTAATCTGCAAGGGTACATAGAACAGATGTGACTGCACCGGGCCACTCGTGCGGCCACTGTATCGTTAATAATTGTTTTTTTTTTACATTTTTTTTTATATAGCTAAGTCCCATTCAGCGCTTTGTAATTAGCCATCGGCGTAGTTGAGTCTTTGAGTAATTATTATGCGAACCGGTTGGATTCAAACTGATTTGGAAAGTACTTCAAATTGTTTCTATCTACGCTTCAATGGTGAGAGCTTTAAGCTGTTATTTCTGTATGGGATAAGTATGTCGGTCTAGTGTTTTGGGATGGTTGTTAGAATGTGGTTCTGGATTCGATTTTGGGTTATAAATATTTGTATGATGATATTTTAGGTCAGTAAATTATCTTGTTATTAAAATATTTATATAAAAGGTAAAAAAACAATGTTTGAAAAAGCATTACTATCACCGCAAATGCAATGTTTAATGCATCCAATATAGAAGATGAAAGTAGAAAAAGGTTATAAAATTTATTATATTTTAAAAAAATATTTAATATTATCGATAAACATATCAAAATCACAATATAAAAAGCTTAAAAATAACAAACATCTAAGAGAGAAAGTTTTAATTGAAAGTTTATATTCAAAAAGTTGATACAAAAACTTAAGTTTGTTATCATAACCTCAATTTCTGGGGGAAAATTTACAAAAAAAATAACAAGAATCATAAATAAAAACTAATTACTGATATTTTACGAAAAATCTTAGACATTTAGGTTATTCGCAAAACTGTACGTGAAATTCATTAGCGGTGCAAGAGGCGTAATTACGAAACTTCATAAAGCAGCCCGACTGCCAATTAACCCTTCACAAATTGTTCGCTCGCATATTTAAATATTTTGACCCCCGGCAAAGGAGCATAATCCACGTTGTTCAGCATTCATATTTATTACATCGCGCGTGTAAGCGGCTGTAATAGAATAAAGCCATTGTGCCAAGGGCCGGTTTAACCCTTTCATGGCCGCTAAGAGAAAGGATTGTTAATGGTCTTATTTCGCCTAATGATGCCCTACCAAAGGGTTGTTACTGTTGCGAGATGAAGTGATAAGTCACTTTATGAATTTCTCCTATGTTCTTAGGGGAATCGGATTGAGTCCATTTGTATATTATTATGGTTATGTCGTATTTGTAAAGTTACATGTGGTGGATCAATTGATATATCTTTCATGTTTTAAATAGAAACATCAACAAATAGAGGTAATCGTGGACACAATTTTTTTGTAATATAGTTGTGCAATCTGATTTATTGTAAGTTCGATTATCACTTATTTCTGATTTTATTAAAATTATTTTTAAATTATTTATTTCCGGCGTTCTAGTCAGAAATCGTAGTGTTGAGTTGCACCACTTGTATCAACACTGAGCTATCTCTCTCTTGCTTAGTGGGAAATAGCGAGATACTAAAACGAAACTAAGCAATATTGTTTTTTTGTGTTATATAATACGAGGTAATATTTTCATGAATGGGAGGATAGTAGTAAAATTCTCTTAAAACTTATTAGTAAAAGTAACATAAAGAGAGCTTAAATTAGATTGGCAAAATTATGTTAGACATATTACAGCTTTAAAATCTAGCTATACTGTACAAATCCAGACGCTTTATAAAACCAAACAACAGCGCATAAATTTAAATATCAGCTAGTAATAATACACTCTAATCACTGTACTTCGTTTATTCAGCTGGCGGATTTAAATAATGATTTCTAAGTTTTTTTACACAAAAAAAACTAATTGCATTACATTATCGCCCCTAACCTAATAACTAACAAGCATCCCTTTGTTTGGCGTCTGAAAAAATTGCTTAAGGGCTGAAGTATGATAATGATCATTTTTTTCCTCGCTTGATTGCCTATAAATGATGTTCAAGACAAAAATATGATGGGAATTAATCTTGCATCCCAATCAATGCTATGCAAATAAGAGCAGATGCGCTCGTGCCTTATCGTTAATGATTTCGTTATAACCTGTTGTTTAAACAAAATATTTTTTAGAATTGGGACGAGATTTTATTTTTAAAATTAATTTATTTAGATTTTAAAATTGAAGTTTAGATGAAGTTGGGTGCTAAAAATAGAGTTTTTAACTAAGAAATTTTTAATTTATATAAGTTTTAATTATGTTAAAAAAAGTTTTTGAGCATAATTCATATCTCAATTACAATATTTTATCAAATAGAAATGTCAAATTTTATATTTCTTGTTCGTTCTTGTTCTAGTCAAATATAAGAAGATTAATAAGACAAGATATATAAACCTTAATACAGTACAATAATAATTTAAATATTTCCAAACAAACATGGGCATTTAATTAAGAAAGTTGAAGGCATTTATTGCTTAAGATTAACGGTTCTTTCTCATGACATCTCTATTACATTATCGGTGGTAATTAATTTTCTAAAACGAGTTTTGTTTGATAGCAACATTGTATTTTACTGTATTTTGAAATGAAATTTTAATTCGAATATTTAAATTTATGTTTTAGTGTTTACAATACTTTTTTGTTATCGTTTACTTTAAGCTAATAAAAAAGTTTAGCTTGGTTATTCAGAATAAATAATTTCTGCCAGATTACATTGGCCGGGGGGTAAGCCGCGCCTTCGTTTTGGCAATGTAAAGTTTGTTACCGGTATTTAAAATCTAGTCCTCATATGCCAAATACCAAGACATGCACTGACTTAGATGAGACGTCTATCAAAAGGCAGTCTGTACCACCCTTTCAATGTGCATTGAAATGTTTACAACGCTATGACTAAACGCCGTGATTATACCTGAGCTGTTAAAATGATTCTTGCATACTTTTTTTCTATACATAATAAACATTTCAATAGACAGACAAACGGACTGGCAATAATTTGAAAAATATATGATTTTAATTTTATATTCAGGTTACTTATTGATACAAATACAAATGATTATGAAATTTGATATAATCCATGTTTATTAGAAAGAAGTATATAAATTCATTTTTTTATAATAATAATAATATAAGTATTTTTGTTATGATATATAATGTAATAAATAATAAGTATATAAATAAAAAATAAGTAGTAAATATATTAGAATATAATAAATATTCTAACAAGTTTATTTTATTGTTCTTATTAGACTACGTGTATACGTAGTACTTTTCTTTCTTAAATATCCTAACCGTCTTAGAAGATAATCCGGTTCCAGTTTCTCTTTTCCTAAATAATTTTCTATATAAAATTTGAATTGTGGACAAAACTAAACTGAATGATTGAACATATCTATATTTAGTAAACTAATAAAGTAACTTTATCTAATATAAACATAAGAAACCGGCGCAGTAGTTAAAAATAATTAAACGCTAAAACAAACCGAGAAGTGTTAAAAAACTACTGATTAATTTTACTATCGGGTTCTATTCAGGTTTTGTATTTAGTAATAAATTAAGCTTGTTTAATACATAATAAATCACTATCATCTGTTGTCTCGGACGGTGTTAAATTACACAGCCTCGTTATTTATTGTAAGTATCTCGTTGACTTTACTGCAGAGTAGATTAGGTTTCAATTTTAAGCATTTTGTAAAAACAATGTAATAAGGCAGCTTAGATTTATACTAAACCCATTGTAAAATGGACGCTTACATTTTCGAAGGCCAATCCAAAATATGATAATTCTTTAATCCTTTATTTCGGAGCCTAAATATAAAATGTTATTGTGTCATACAAAATTAGGCATATAATTTATGCACGGATCAATAAATTAAATTTACTTTAAGTTTTTATTTATCTGTTCATTGTGTAACCGTTGCGCATGCGCACAGCAGGACGTCGATAGTTGATCCAGGATTATTGTATTCGTACATGATTTTAAAATAACGTTCATTTTTGAGATAAATATTTTTATATGAGGAATTTATTAAATATTTATTATTTATTGTTTATTTTTATTGTATAAAAAAGGAGGTATCATGTTAAACAAAATAATAATAATAGTAAAGTTAGTGTAAGTTTGCTTTAAATAAATTAAAAATAAAATATTGACTCTATTATTTTACTTTCATCTGTCTTTTATATTTATTTATAATTCTCGCTCTAACAAAGAATTTTACTAACAGTTAACAGTACTGGTCACACATACGTTTCAGAAATACAGTTTCATACAAACAAAACAGTATTGTCATCTAAGCAATATTAAATGTAAAACAGAAATCAATGGCCACAATCACGCTTAGATAAGATTTCTGATAGTCATAACCACAATAAGGACCAGTTAAAAACACACAACAAGTATAATACAATGGCATTCCTTCATTCGATTAATGATGTTCGAGATCCCCCGACACTCCTACACCTACTTAGTTGACATTATGTAAATACGGCCCCACTTTACATTGTTGTACTCATTATGCTATGGAAGATTCATTAGGTGAAGAAACACATGTTGTTTTATCGGTTTCAATGTGACGACTTTTAGGTACGCTTTCTTTTTATATCTAAATTTATGTTTCATATTAGTTCTGTTTTTGATATTGGTTCAAATTAAGTTAAAGTAAGGAACATCTATTTTACTAGCTTATTTTGATTAAATAATATTATGTTAAACTATAAGTACACTCGCCTAAGATAATAAAGATGATAACAGTATATATGTATAAAAACACCTATGTAAAACATGGTAGAATTTTTATGCAGAATTTGAAATTAATTTTGTATATTTCTAGGCTAAATTACTATCTGAATATTTATTAAATTCTTGCAATACTGAGTAACTGACAGACAAAGCACAGCTTAAACTAATGGAGATAAAAAAGAAGAAGAAATTGTCTAAAAAAGATTTCGCGGACAGAAAATATGAGGATTTTATGTCTTTAAATAAGCCTTATTTAAAGACATAAAATCCATCGTATTCTTTCATTAACAGCAGTGAAAAAAGTCAGAATTATTGAATTATTTTCAAAATTATTTCCACCGATTCACTTCTAAAACTTCGTAGCCGCTTCACCGAACAGCTCACACAATGAAATGATTACAATCCGTTATATCTATCTATAAGAATGCCTAATAAAAAAAATACCAACAAGATGGCCATATATTCGTGGGCGAGAGAAAACAATTGACGTTCCCTCCTGCTCTAATTTTTAAGATACTCAAAGATAAGCATCTGTAGTCCGTAGAATGATTTGATTAATTCAAACGAGCCTTTGTACAAAGAATAGGTAGGGTTAAGTATTTTATTGCTGACGCGTGTCGATACAAATCTATGTTTGCTAGTTATTAATCATTATAAGTAATTAAATTTATTTGGCTGACTTCGTTCATGTTTAGGCGTTATGATATATTATATTTATATATATTGCTAGCTTTTTTATGGATTTTTATAAATATATATATATATATTTTTTTAAATATATAAATTTATAAATTTTATGGTTTTTTATAAATATATAAATTTTAAGAATTTATCTATATACCGCGAGGTAACTATAAGTGTGAGTTACTTAACGATAATTTCGTAGTAAGAAAAACATATAAAAGTGTGTGACGCGTATTAATTTCATACGAGAAATGTCCTGTGCCTTTTGTTGTTTCCTATATGTCATTACAATGAACGCTTCAAAACATTAATTAATATATGGATATTGTAAATAATAAAAATATTATTTTATAAACGAAAAAATGTGTATATTAAAATCAGATTCCAAATATTTAAAACACTATCTATAATCTAATAGGTGTTGAAAAGACGATTAAAAGAGCTTTTTATAATACTTCCAAGGCACTTTCTGTATATTTCTTCCCAGAAACGTTGAGGACCGATTCACTCGAACCGTATCAATTATGGTAATTCTGCGTTTAATTTCCTGAGCGAGATTATACCCCCCTTTGTAATAAATTTGATTTATCGGACAAAGTTTTAAAATCTTAATCCCCAAACTTTATTAATGGCTCTTTATATTTCATAGGCTTAAACAGATTCCATTAAGAGAACGGTAATTATAGCCAGATATTATTGCGAATATGATTTGCAGTACATTTTTTCTTAATTTAAAGCAAACGCTTCGATGGTCTTAAAGTCTTATATTATTTATAAATATAGGTATTATTTTTGTAAAATGTTTTACTTTTCAGTAAAGTAATAATTCAAATTCTATAGATGTTATAGACGTTTGGTTTTGATGTTCGCAAAAATATCATAGTTTTAATATCAATAACCTTTTTTTTGTATTTAGAAAACCGTGAATATATTTTCATCGGGGGTCACAAAATGTCATAAATATTATGATTGTCGACCGTGATAATAACAACTTATCAGAGATCACAATAATTGCAGGTTGCGATATTGTGCAATGAATCAAGTGTCTATCTCTCTCTAGAGGTGTGCTGATAATCCACGGCACATGGCTATATCCAGATCGTCCATGGATAAGCTAAAGAAAATTTGGAGAAACAGGAACTCCACTAAAACCATAAAAATTCGGATCCTAAGGGATTTGGCGTTTCCCATGCATATATTTGTGAGAAGTGGACATCTATAGTGTCATAGACTGAATTTACAACCAACGAGTCCATTATACGAGAACTCGAGAATAGAGAATATCTGTCATCCATTGTACAAGTTGGAATTCTAGCATTCTTCGGTCACATTTCTCACCAAGGAGATAATAATATAGAAGCCTCGTCATCCAAGAAAAGGTATATGGTACCGGACCTCGTGGTAGAGCTGCTATGAGATGGATGGATCAGGTGAAGACTGCTATTGAAGGTTTTTTTTATGAGTGTACCAGAAAGGTAATCATCCGTCAGGAATGGCGTTTGATTGTAAGACACCACTTTACTACCACGAATACCCTGTCAAGAGTGTAACGACAAACAAGAATAAAAATATATTTTTTAGGGAATATTTAATATGGAATATTTCAAGAAATTTGAAGATTAAGTTAATGATAGTCAAAAATCCAAAAAAAAACATTAAATTGATATACCATATATCTAAGACAGTCCAATTGCACTTCGAAATTATGTTTTCTTTATATATTTATATTTTGTTAATAAATTATCAGGGCGTAAATCACACTTTCCTCCATTACATTAAATATAACGACTAGATTATCAACGCGGCAAACAGAAAACGTTATACAAAACACGGTATAATTACATGTTGCTTACTGTAGGGTTCTGTATGAACAGAATGTATTATTACTACTTACGTAAATTTATGTATGTATGTAATTTGCAACCAAACAATAGTATTTTGACGATTTTTGACCAGTTTTCAGTCTATCAGTAAGAATTTACTAGAGTACATTAGATCATGGGATCCATTATGTCGATTATGCGTCTTTTTTAAATTGTCAAAAATATTTTTGCATAAATTTTAATTTAAAAAAAATTAAAATAATTTCGGACTCTCAAAAACGGAATCCTAAGAGGCAAACAAAACGCTTGTACTAGAAAGCAAACAGCATGCAACCTGACTCGAATTAAATTGCCCCAAACAATTGAATTACTTGAATTTTCTCGTCGATTCTTCGAGAACAAAAGCATTATTAAATACGTAATTATTCACGTTTACGTGGAGTGCAAGGTTTTAATTCAAATCTGAGGGAACGTCCAATTTCATTCTAACCGAACTAATTGCCGGCGTGGGTCGAATAATTCTGTTTACTGCTTTTTAAACGACTCCACCCACAAGTATCTCATTATTTTTTATTGTAATTACAAACAATAGGTGTGGTCAGTTAAAGCTATAAAACAATTATAAGTGCTGTTGAAATAGCTCGGTCATGGTTTATTCCCAAATTTGCATAATGGAGTCATTTTAAACTGTATAGGTAGTTGCTACTTATCTATGTAAGCTTACGTGAGTACGCTACAAGTCTTCACACTTTATACCGCATAGCAGGGTATCCAGAGAGACTTAGTGACAAGACCCTCTGTTTGCTATTTTCTGCCCGAATCCTTGTTAAGTGGCGGAACTCGACGCCGCCTGAATTAATGATATAATAATTTTTCTATGTTAAAATTGTAACCAATTGCAACTAAAATCTACTCTGTAATTGCGTCACCCGTTGCTTTTAATATTTAAAATGTGAAACGATTAAAATAATCATTTACTAAAAACATTTTTCCTAAGAAAACATCTAATTTGTTTTCATAGCGCATCATATACTAGAAACAGTATATTTAATGGCTAAGTGCTATGACTCACCATAATAATAGGGAAAAATTTTGGACTTGACCAGAATACCGATATAAGAGGAAAGGCAATTTGTACAGTGCCCACCTGTTTAGCTCTTTAGGTGCATTTTAATTGTGTACTCGTTTTGTATGTACAGTACCTACGTGATGGACCAGATTTGATGATAAATTAGTTTACAAGCCAAAAAGTATTTTGTTTAAAATTTATTATGTTTGAGAAGTAATTTATGGTTTTGTTGATACTTAAAAATGTGGAATGTCCTTATGTGATTTTTTATAATAACTGTTTTTTTGTGTATATATATAATATGGAGATTTAATTAAAATTCCTTTGGCGTGTAGTAGTTCAAACTTTGATATCTATATTTTAAGCTACATTCTGTTTGATATTATTGTGTTAATAAGTAGCCTGTTAGCGAAAACACACATGTTGTTGTAGCAACAATAGTAGTCAATTGTTTTCTATAACATATATCGAATTTCTCCATTTTTTTCTATATATAACCTTTAACTGTGCTTTACATGAAATGTGGACCTCGCCCATCCGTTGTTATTTTTTTTTGTATTCAAGGGTCTATATATTTGTTTATTATTAGGTTGAAGTTCAAATTTTTTCGAATTAAGTTCTACTGAGCTACAACTACACACACAACATAAATAAATAAATAAAGTAATTCTACATATAAATAATTTTGATCGATTTCTTTTTTTTACGTTTTCATTATATGCTGAAAAGAAAAAAGGAAATGAAATCTAACCCACTACGTAAATAGACCCATAAAAAATATAACATTATCGAGGAGTGTTTGGGAACGAGGGAATTGTTGCTAGAACCAAAAATAATGGTTTAATTTTAAACTTAAACAGTCAGCAGTTTACTAATAACTAGAAATTATAAAGAGCAAATTTTTAAAAGCCCGCTATTTTCATAATGTATTGTATTCTAAAAATTAAGCCTCATTGATTGTGATACACATATTAGGTGGGTTGTGCAAAAACTTACAATCCGCCATTTTGTCGCAGCGGCCATTTTATATAACAACAATATTGATCAAATGTGATTTCATTGTCATCAGGACTGAAGTTGCAATCAAAATTTTAGCTGAATCGAAGACCGAGAAACTAACTAATTAACACGGCAAGTTAAATAAAAGTTTATAAAAATATAAAACTTTATTAAAATGCTAAAGAAGATTCTAATTCGATATGAAACAGAATATAAATCACTTTAATGTATTATAGAAGAAATATTTTTATAGCTTATAAATATACGTTTATAATTTCAGTTCGTAAATTTAAAAATGTAAAGTAACTCGATTATACAGAACTGTGTCGTGTTATGGCTACATTAATAATTATCGTGTATTATCGTGAATAAATTGTTTTAATTGTCACATTGAACTTTACACTTTCGGTAGGCACCAGATATATTTAAATATAAAAAAAAAACATGGATCATATACTTTATAGCGTGGCGTTAAGTTTGTTACTCGCAATATCTCGATTACAGATGGAATCGGAGTGTCTTGACACTAAGCTATATGTAATTATCCTGCTATACGAGATAAAGTGTGAAGCTGCTTTTTCACCTATTAAATTTATATTACCAAATAAAAAAAATATAGTTAGATATTTAAAAAAAAACGAATAAAAATTAACAATATTTAAATTATTTTCACTTCCTTGCTCTGGTAAAAGACAAAGTGGGTTGAGTTCTACCACTCAACAATGCAATGTCTCAAATTCGGATCTCTGACCTGTGATCTCTAAATCATATAGTACATACAGGCAGTAGCAGGTGAGAAGACTGTTTTGATATAAGCTCGTGTGTAGATAGATATTTACATAACAAAAGTTCTAATAATTCTTTTGGGGTATTCATTAGGCATCATCGAAATTTATACAACGAAAAAGAAATAGTAATTCTAGCATATATATTTAAAAGATATTCTACTTAGTCAAATAATATATGCAAATTTGATCTTTATATATTTTTATCCATAGCTCGTCAATTCGAACAGATCAGGGTAAAGTGCTCGAACCACGAACGACCCAAAGCGGCAATTATCGCTTGAACTCGTAATTATCATGCAGATATTACACTGACGTTGCACGATTGGTCCTAATTGCGAAGTGATTACAGGTAATCGTTTAATTTGAATCCTCCAGCGAAAAGCACTCATTTTGTCCACAGATAACGCATTGTAGAGTTTTTCGTAATTTTTATGTGAAAATGATTGCAAATAAAATTATTTTGTGTCTTATTAAATATTTTAGCACTTTTTGCTTTTTCCTTAAATGAACTTGAACACTCCGTTCTCCACATTCGATCTGACAATCGAGGCATTGCGTGTTGAATGGCAGAATTTAACGCCGCACTTTATTTTATCAGAGCGGGACAATTAAAGTAATTAATATAATTACTACCTCGAATGGGTTTACCTTATTGCGTTTGTTTATTACTATCGCCCGTGACTTTGTTCGCATTCTATACAATACAATTTCAATTAATATAAAATGAAAAGTTTTTTAAGGCAATTATAAATAATTGTTATTTATCTTAAGTTTTCCATTGTACCACGTAATTAGGTTTTCGTGCAGCCTGTGTTTTCTGTGAAGTTTCCTAAACCACGCTACATACAACTGACCGTGAGAGAAGCAATGGCTTCTTAGATCTATTATTTAGTAAATAGTAAAACAATTATATTTTCTTGAAATGGTCATGTTGAAAATCTGTTCCTATCTGAGAGATGTCTTAACTGTATTCTATTTAACTTGCAACTTATCGGTACAAAATAAAAATTCATAATGCGAGAGTTTTAGATTTTTTATTCAGATTTTGTCGCAAAGTGTGATGTAAAATAGAGCCTATCTCTCTTCATCAAAATCATTGAACAGTCAAGGACGAGGTCCAGTGACCAGTGTCAATGATTTTTTCTCCTACTAAGTAACAGTGAGGTAGAGACTATTTTTTAGATCTCTTGGCTGTAATTATCTCGAGTTTCATATAATATTGATTTACATTAAATACACAAGGTTAAGGCAACATTTGAAAAAAGTAATAGTGCCTTTTAAGAGATTTGTCGTTTAAGATATGTAAAAGGTAAAAAATAATTACTGTACTACTCTTAAGAGATAGATATATTATCGCAGACGTTTTATTAATCTGCTTCTGAAATGAAGTTTACAATACATTATATTAATCTATCTGATAAAATTAAGCTAGGGTTTGCAACGTCACAAAATATTAAATGATATTCTCTATTTTACTCTACTATGTATTTATGACAAGTGTTATGTCAATTTTCCTCATGAACTATGCTTATATTAATAGACATCAAATCGTATTCAAATTCGTTGTGTAGTGTATTATAAATATATTAAGTTCTGAGATATACATCTAAATATGTACGAATACATATTTTCTGGATTTATGGATGTTACCCAAAATATGTTTCTGATTATATTTACTATTTATTTTTTACAAAAAAAAACGAATCTGTATATTTATTCTTTTAATAACTGACCCTTTTATTAGTCTCACTATCATTCTCTACCTAAAATAACATTAACTTAATTATAAAATAAATAGAAATAATACAAGAATTAATTAGTTATAAATAAATACTTATATACTATTATAATTCACCTATCTAGGTAGATTGCGGTAATACATGTAATTGCATTCAAATAATAAAGGCCTGTCCCACAATAATTGTGGAAGTGTGTGGAAAACATAACGTAACCAACATCACGAAGATTTAATTAATCAACTTAACCTTTACTTAATTGCAAGGCTTAAACTATTATGGCGCAACCGTTGCATGTGTACGTATGCAAATATAGAATAGAATATTTGTAGAAATGTTAAATATTAAACATGCAGTCTCGAATGCGGCGGAGAGTCACGTACGGAGTGTCTTGACACTGGGTATTTACCCTGTTATGCGAGATAAAAGAATAGAGCTAAAAAATATAAATAAAATGTTATTTGCTGTTAAGGTATAAATTAAAAAATTAATCTCAGGTCTGTATTGTCCATGAAATGAAATGAAGCTATGAAGTACATCTTAAAAAAATGTTATTGTTTTGGATAATAGGTATGTTAATTATTTTTATTTCTATTATTTTTATAAGTAACATTACCATAAACCCCCGTAAAATATAAAATGAATGAATTCTCATTCACGTAAGACTCGAGCATTATAAGTTTGAATTTTAAGTTACATTTTTTGGAAATTAAATTTTCATGGTAGTAAATGAGATTTTTTATTATTATTAAAATATTTCTACATAGCCATTGTAGTGTAGTTACAAAAATTGACGCCCGTGATTCTTATAACCTTGGTATTGAACCCTCTGGGGCGCAAAGGAACAGTTAACCTATATGATACTTACAATGCCTTTTCACACGATCAATTATGAGTTATCTGTTCGTTAGTTTATTTTAAGATAAAATTGTGATGATGATTGGTTTGTGAGACAAATATAAGTTGATGATACGTCGATTTATCAGCCAGACCAATATTTTGTGCCGGATCGCATCAGTTTAGACATACAACTGCTAGGCGGCCGATTGTGTTGTATTCACGCACAGCACATACGTAGTAGTCGTTTGTCATAACCAAAAATTAAACTCGGTTACGAGGCACCGACATCAGATATCAGCATTAGATTTGCCGAAGACTGACAGTCGTGTGTCAAATCATGCGTTCTATCACCAAACAAGGCGTCAAAAGAAAAAACAGTCAAATACCATTACGTACTACAGCATTTTGCGACATAATAGTGTAGCACTGAAACGCATGAGACATAAAAGCGTCATATGACCATTAATAGCGCACCGGGGTGTAAAACGACATAGAAATAGTTGAAACGACATAGAAATAGTTGAACCTGTGTCCGTCAGCGTACAGATATAATATGTGCAACGCAAGACAGCATCAGATAAGATGCAAGACGCGGCATCAACATCAGCTATCAATAAGCTATAAAGCTCACCGAACACATCCAAAGCTATACAAGCATCGCTTACGCAACGCGAGACAGCAACAGACTCGATACAACCAACCAACATCGCCATAGTGGTTCCCACTATAGCAGCTTTGGTGACGCTAGGCAACATGACCAATATGACCGACATCAGTTAGCAGTAGGTTCATGGATGCATAGGTTGGATGGGAGTTCTGGGGGTAATGATATATATATATATATATATATATATATATATATATATATATATATATATATATATATATATATATATACATATATATATATGTATATATATATGGATAAGAAAGGATGAGCCGAGTGTTGCCTGGGCGGACGACCCAGTCGGGTGAGACTCTTGATTACTCAGGGAAGGCTCTGCTTAAGCTATCCAGCGATGATCGAGGCAGCCGCTCAGGATTCGGTAGGGGGTAGAAGCTTGCGTCTCGTCAGCAGTCTAGAGTGCCATGGAGCGAAGTCTCAGAAGTGCAGGTGCTCCGAGGCGTCAGCACGGCGGAACATCCTTTCCGCGAGGGACTTCATGTGCTCTTTATATGGATGTTGCTCTAAGCATTCCTTCCGCATTCCTCACGTACCAAGGAGCCTGAGACACGCGTCTGACAAAGGTATTCTGGGTAGATTTGAGTGCTCTCTTCCACGTTGGCGAAGAGTACGTCAGATAGGGTCTGACGTACGCCTTTTAGAGGTTAACTCTAGAACGCAGCGGGATGCTCGATCTGTTTAAAGTTATTATTAAATTATTTGTATAAAATATATTATATATCTAAATACATATTTATGTATGGTATGTATCGTTACATTCAACCCCCTAAATTTTATACACTCTATCGGAATAGAATTTACACTAAGGCTTAAATTTATTATCGACTTCTAGACTTCAAAAACTCTAACTTACAATCCCCCGATATAACAATTATTAAAATTTTCAACCTCCTGATCTTACAACCCTAAAAATTTCTAAAACACTGTTTATCTCCTCTGTCCTCTTCATTTCACTGCACAATTGTAACCTTCAACGAACCCCGACAGTCGCGTAACTCAAGTATTTGACGGATCTCCTATATGTTTCGGAATATTATATAAAAATAACAATGATCACCATAAATAAAACCCTCTATTTGTAATCTATCATATTTTATTAATTATAATTTATTAGTTATAGTTCGTAGTAGTTAGTAAAATATTCAAATTTTTAATAATATTCAGTAAATGTATAAAACAATATGTTCATACAATGCTATTTAAAGATGGCGGCAGACGCTTTAATTTATTTGTATTACAAATTTCATATAATCATAATTCTCATAGAATACATATTCTCTAATATAATTGTTTTAATTTATTAATAACTGTTTATTACCTATTTAATGGCACTTTTATATTAATAATAGAAAAAGAACGTACCAACAATATTTACTATTTTTAAATTGTTATTCCACACTTAAGATTAGAAAACACATATAAAAAATTGAACGCAGCGGGATTTGAACCCGCGCCTCTTGGATACCGTCCAAGCCCTCTGACCGCTAAGCCATGCGTTCTACTACCAGCTGCGTCGAAGTTCTTATACGTTTTGTTACAACTTATTTATGTTGTTAGTATCTCTGTAGAGAGATTTTCACAAATTTCTACTACTTAAAGATTATTAAGAAATAATCGTTTAACAAGAGAGATTGCTATTTTATTTTTTAACATTTACTATTTTTAAAGTGTTATTCCACACTTAGGATTAGAAAACATCTTTCAAAATATCATACAAAACCAATACTTCATATTATACAAAACCAAATCTTACCGCCCACGGATACCACAAAAACAATAATAATAATATTTCTATGTATTTCCGACATTAAATATTGTAATTACATTTATTTTCGGCTTATTATATGTAAATGTATTATTTCAAAATAAATACTGATTTCTAACTAAATCTTCATTGACGCCAAAATTCATTCTTTTTTTAAACAATTATAATTAAAAAAAAAATAAAATTAAAAAAAATATATAGTATTTAATAAAAATAAAATTATTAATTATGTTACTACTACCTAAAAATATTATTTAAAATTACATTATTTCTCTTAAAAAATAAAAATTACATTAAATAAATCTGACTCATTTACTATAAATTAAACTTTTATTTATGTGATCAGCTTTCGTGTAATTGGAATTACGAATTTGGCTGCGCCAACTGTAAAGAAAAGCTTTTAAGTCATTCTGGCTATTGCATGCAAAGATTGATAAATTATTCAAATTGTAGATACGTATGTTACAATTGTAGCGAGCATATTATATAACTATATGTTTAGTCAGAGATAATGACGAAATAAAAAACGAAACAATTTCTTTGGGGCAGGTTTATCTTTAGGAATTTATAAAATAGCAAAGAAAATGTAGAGTTATGTCCCTCCGATAACCATTTTCCCCTCCTTTCGCGCATGAAATGCTGAGTCAGAGATAGACGTGATTGTATGTTTTACTAACCTAGTTTTAGTGGACAGTTTAGGATATCTTAAAATATATATTATACTGCCATAACATTTAAAAATTGTACTCAAAACGACCCAGCATAATACCTATTTGTCTAATGATCCTTAAAATATCGTAAAGAATAAACCTTATGCGTAAAAACAACGTAACATCACTGCTAATCCATTCAGCTCATAATTATTATATTCGTTTGTTCGGTCTCTGCGACCCGAATGCGTAATGAGCAAGGCTTTCCAAGTACCAGGTTAGGCTTTATCGAGCGTGCCATCTGACTATTATATTACCAAAATACCACTTTAAATGCAGCTTGCTATAAACTTATAATTAACTTAAATGTAGTGGGTTACATGAACAATACTGAAAATGCATTTTCGACTGAAAATTCTAAGGAACTCCCATAGAATTACACCTTTATGGTTTATTAATTCTGTTATTAGACAGATGTTTGTATTCAGGTGTTGGTGCAATTTTAATAAGCGTATTGTGATTTAGTATTTGATTATGACGGGGGTTTTATGATGGCCATTACTTGCTTTTGACTTTGTAGGCAAGTTAGGTTTAAAGTTATTGTGCTTTACATTTAGGCAAATTTCGATAATGTTTATTTCTTTTTACATTGTTCGTATTCTACGATATTTCAAGGAGTTTTTTTAGAATGAAGATGTTATTAAGGCGTGGGCTTTTTCTATATATAAAGGGCTCAAATTATATTCAAAATTCAAACTTCTTTCAAAGCGTATGTATTATATTATTTAAAGAAATTTTATTTTAATTTATACTGTGTAATAAATATAATAGTAAGTTCAACTGAATGTGTTATTAAAATCTAAAAACGCTAAGCACCTTGTGGTGTAAACAATTGAAACGCATACGTGCGGTACATATGAACAGTAATTTTTTCATGTGGCTTTGGGCTGCCAAGATGTAGTCATCTGACTACTATTCCTTGATAATACTAGGTACTTCTAGCAACATCATAGTAAATGATGACACAGGCTTAAGTTAATTTTAGCAATAATTCCTACTACTTCTCAATGTTTATAATGTTTATTAATAAATTTGTATATAAAAAGCTGTTTAATTTCTAATTATCTACTCATTTCTATGAAATATTATTTAATATTTTTTTTAAATGACTCACAGCAGCATACATATGTACACATTACTTCGGACACCCACATAGCATATCGGTGGTAGCCGGATCAAAGTTTAATTAAATCGTCAATACACGAACGCTATATGAACGGCGTATTAATGTTGCCAAGGATGTAAAGATTATTGAATTGATACTGAGGACGGATGTTTTTTATTATTAGGTTTAAAATATATATTTTGATCTTTGATATAATTTTATAGATATTTTCATTTTTCTTTCTACAATATAAACTGATATTATGCTTTTGCGATTACATTGTAATTTTTATATATATGTAAAGATTTTAAATTATTATATTAATGTAGTGCAAATAGAAACTTCTCTAGTGTTAAAAAAAATAATAAGACAGATTAAGATGGTCGTAGATTTGTATTATGTAGATACCTCAATCTACGTAGTCAAAAAAATGGAGTTAGGTTGCAAGTACCTTACAATGTCCTGTTTGGATAAACTGAGAACGGTTACATTATAACACAATTTTGTATAATTAAAATGTAAAATACCTGAAGGAAAATATATTCTAAAGCCTACATGGATAAAACAATGTACTAGCTACTTCTATGACGAATGAGGTATGAACTTTGTCATAACATTTATGAAGCAAACAACTTGCTCTTGAATAAAAAAACAGGAAAGCAACATTCCAACTACGAGTCAACTAGATTATAGGCACCAATGTGAACCAACACGTCTACCAGGTCTAAATATCAGACAGATAGACCGATAAGTCGCATCCAGCAAGCTGTATAATATAGAGCCAAGCGGTTTTGCCAAAGCAGAGTGCGGCGAAACTACTAATGAATGGTGTAAGCCATCCAAGTAACGGTCACTGTACATAATATCGCGCTATGAATTATTGATATTGACTAACGAATGTGATAAAACACTTGTCTCAAACCGTATAAGGATGTATTTAATCTTTCACTCGCGTTTTTGGCAATATTCCATGGGCTCATGCCAATTTCTTGTTCTTATAGCACGTTTAGGCGTTGCGTTAATCCGTACGACGATTTAATCGTTATGTTCCAGTCTGATGCACTATTGCAAATGTGAGCTGAATTTTGTTTAATCATTCCTCAAAGTCGAAGTTGTTTTTGTAGATTTATTTACTTTGAACGTCCACAAAGTAGAAAAACCATTAGCAGCCAATGATATGTAGTATTATTTAGGATGATATTATATCATAATGCATATGCCTGGAATAAAAAAATGTGATGTATCATGTGTGTTAAATAGTGCTACTAACTATAAGGGAAAATTTGTTCTATTTTTCACTAAATTATAATAAAAAAATATTTGAGGCATATAGGCGTAATTAAGAGACCGTAAAAAAATGTACAAAACAGCTTGTTGAGAATATTTTTGTAACAAATATTATTACTCTTACCTTACATGGGGGTCCAAATCTTATAAAAACAATTAGTGAATATATTTTGTTATGAAATTTTAGTTAACGTGTCTGCCATTTTGCATTTTTCAAATATAACCTTTTAAGTAGTTCATCATTAAAAAAATCAAATTAATTAATCAGATTATATATATTATTTATCATGCTCACGTCTAAAATATTCAAATAATCACATAGTCTATGTAACAAGGTAATAATAAAAAAGTATGTATATTCCGAAACCACTTCAAATGCAAGTTAAACTGGTACGGAGCTAGCATTTCTTTATAATTTTGGTCAACATAATAAAAATTATAAGATCCTGCGATATTTCATACATTATTTTAGTGTTGTAAAGCAGGATGTGTTTTAACGAATGGAGTGAACGTGAAACAGTCGTAGCGATTAGACAAAGGCTTTTGACGACACATACACTCGTTTTGGAGACAATCATTATGAGAAAATCTTATAAATGACTAAAACACAGTAATAAAGACATTCATAGATATATGCCGTGTACTTATGAACAACACTCACGTTTGAGATTGGTATCTTAGACAGAATAAAAGTACCGCTTTGTTGTAGATGCCGCGGGGACCCGGCTGTTATTAACAAGCAAATTTCCAAAAGAGGCACTCATATGCATTTGCATATGAAATTGTGTCCAAATCATATAACGAAGTTAACTAGCATTATATAAGATAATCCATCATTTTGTGATTTTTAATAATGTTCCTAATTTCGTTAAACAAGCTATAATGGGTATTAAGTACTGAAGTTAAACAAAATTGAAAATAATAAAACCCTGTATATCATATTCATAGTGTACATTATAATATATATATATATATATATATATTTTATTTATGAGTATTTTATGAGGCTAGACGTGGCGCAGTGTGACAGCGTCTGACTGTAAACGCGATCAGTTGTATGTTCGATCTTCAATCGGGGGAATAATTTAAATATAATCAATATTTAAATTATTTTCACTTCCTCGCTCTGGTAAAGACAAAGAGCGGCGTTGAGTTCCACCACTCAGCGCGCAATGTCTCGAATGCGGTGGAAAGCGAATTATGGAGTGTCTTGACATTCGGTACTCTCTATATAACCTGCTGAGATTATGCGGGATAAAAGCGTGAAGCTAAAAAACAAAAATATATTTTTATTGTGACTTATATAAATCATAATTTATATAAAAATAATAACCAAATATATAACTCAAGTTAACAGTGTCTAAAATTGCGCATCACATATTAAACGATTCAGATATCCATATAAGGTAACGTTTAGACATTTTAACTGTTGACTCTTATTGTTTAGCTTCGGTCCTGTTTTATAGGCCATATACGGACTATAAATAGCTATGTAGTGCATATTTGGCACCGTGTATCTCTTTAAGTGTACCGCTAAGTACAAGGATGGTGGACTATTTGGACTAGCGCTTATACAAATTGTATAGGCAAAGTACATGTTAATTCAAGTGTAAATAATACATATTAATTCAGTTTGAAAAAAAGAAGAAAGGTGTCTAGAAAGGTATCAAGAATTAGCTCGGTTTCAATGGTTAGGTTTATTGAAAATTACTAAATTTACTTCAGCATATATTTGAATCGTCAAATGTTCAATGATATGACCTACTAATCGATTTGGAATGCATTTCCCATAAGAAATGCAGAAGTGTGTTAGAATTAATATGTGTTTGTGTTTTTTCATTTACTTAAGAATATATACGATATTTTTTTAATTTTACGACGTACAAAGTACAGAATCTAACCAATTTGAAATTATATGGGGACGTATCAAAATCTATGTTTAACAATTCGTATCTTTCGAAAACTATCTAGATGTAGGAGTCTGATATTTTATTACACTTATTATAAAAACATTTACATAATTTTAGTGACTATATGCAACAGAAAGATGTAATATATATAAATGTTACTACCAAAGCACATATTTCGGCTTCCATAAGTCGTTATGTCCTGACTTGAATAGAAACATGAACATGTTAGACATATTGTACTACATATATCAAATTTGTGTAACCAATTATGAAGAACGACTGCTTAATGTGATATTATACATATTATAAATATTTATAAAGAGTATTTCGCTATGTCTTTTTTAGTATACCGATAAACGCAAGTAGCTCTTGTAATTTCATGACTTGAATATAATAGAAGTATTGTTAGTTAAATTCACAACATTTTAATAATACCAAATTTTAGATCTCACAAATTGATATTAACACATTTGAAAACAATAAATCAACTAAATAAATTAATTGCAAGTTAAAAATCATATAAATCTAAATATAGCATTCCAGCAATAAAGTATCGGCTTGGAGAAGTGTCGAAGCACCTGTTTCTGGATCGCGACCGAGAAATCTTGATCGTAGCGTTACTTAACGTGCGCGGGCGCATTCGAAATGCGTTTCGCATTGTTCACAGGGCATTCGCGCGATCGTACCAATGAACGATTGCTATTCGACGTATGCCCCTGTGTAATTATAAAATATGCCGCGTCCGATACGCCGCCGTTGACAGATGGCTCGACACTCATTATATACAAGACGCAATTTATACGACACCTAACTCATTGTTTTTCTCTACATTTGCGAAATTCTCATTCGGTGAATGTCTAATTGTGAATTCCGGTCGCGATTTTTATTATTTTGTTTGCGATGTCACGCAGAATACTCGGAAAGGATATTTCACGCATTACTCATTTCTCATTTATAATAAAAAAAATAGCATTAAATTTACTAAAAACCTACGAAGTTCAACAAACCTTTAGATATTAAACATTTATGCGATTGCGAACAACACTATTTTTTATTTTTAAACCATCTACCTGTGTGTTATGAATTTCGAGTTGATCTCGTTTTATGACTTCAATAAAATAAATACATGAGGTGCATTGCAAATATTTAACCCTTTCAGTTTTAACTGCACAAAATATTATCATTGCTATATGTCGATGCTGTAAAAAGTTCACTTTTGAGGCTTACCCCATATATAACAATTATTTATTGTTCCATACAATCGTTCACCGTTACTTCGTCTAATTGCTTGGCATTCTTTAAATCTTATATAATAGTATACGATACGTATATAAAAAAATCTTCTTGGTTAATACAATTTTTTGTTATTTCATGATGTAAGCAGAAATATCTTAACTATGGTCTACTAATTGGCAAAATCCAATACTGAACAGACAAAATGGTTATATTTTAAATACAGCAACGGCTAAATAATTTAATACATACAATTAAAATAACGATTTTAAGCTCACGGTCATCATGTGTAGTCAAGTTTTGAGTTGCTTAGTCACAATAGTTATATTTAATTAATGTCTTGCTGATTGTTACTTCAGATAAATTAATATATACATACTATATTTTGTGTATAATGTATCAATATAATACGTATAACTTCCAAATATTAGGCAAATAACAGAAGTTAGAAACAATGCAAATGTAAAATAGTAATTATCATCTCGCTAAGTATCTTTCAATAATTAATATTACAATTTTCTTCATTGTTATACTATTTTCAGAGTGTTCGTGGTCGTTAGGTTATGGTTAGTGATGCATCTGAAATATCTACACACTTACTTCAAAGTATTTCAAATATTTTCGTCAAAATCGAAAATATTATTTACTATTTGGACTAAATTTATTGCAAATAAAAAAATGTGACACGACACGGAGTCTTATATTCGTCAGCTTCACGTATTATCCCGCATAGCAGGGTGATCAGTGGCTGACTACTGTCAAGACACCCCGATAATTTTCTGCCAAAATACGTATCGAGTGGCGAACTCAACTCTGCACTTTATCTTAACAGAATGCAGAACGGAAATTAAATATTAAATATAATTATTCTCTCTAGTAGAAATCGAACCCACAACCAATTTCGCTAAAGTCAGACACTGTCCCAATGCGCCACGATGACCTCAATCCTATTATCAATCGTGAATATTCGTTGCAAATTAACCTGTATTAAACATGACAATAATTATAAATATCTATAGCTTGACCAGAAAGCTCACACTGTAGTTAGTAAGCTATGAATTAATAATATAAGTAACTCGTTTTCAGAATAATATTAATAGTGAGTCATTCAAGTACGTTATAAGCATTCAGTTGTTGACTCATGAGTTGTAATTTGCATGTACTACAGATATATGTATATCAGGGGATTAATACTTGATAAATTTAAAGATTTGAGGCCATTATTAAAAAAAATCCTGAAAGGTGTGTTTTACCGGCTTTTTGATACAAAACTGATAGTTGTAAAAGAAAATGAAATTACATTGTAATATGCTTAGCGATGCAAAAACATATTTCTCGATGACTTCAAATAATTCAATGAATAACAAAAAATTTACAATTTAAGTAATATTAAAGTTAATTTTTGACTTTGGTACGTTAATTAATTTGGTACATACGCTTATATTGGTACATATAGTTATCTCATAGAAAACATATTAATACTATCTACTACATCGTAAAGGCAATATAAAAAAAAATACAATGTCAGCCTTTTAATATTAAATTAAACTATATCTTTAATTAAACTATATAACCATACAACTATAAAATCTATCAAAGTAGAAAATAACTGATCAAATCAATTTTCACACGACACAATAATATACGAAACAAACCACAAACAATAAAAATTACATCACGACCGCTCAATGAACGTTCAACATTTATATAAAATGCAAATTTTAATGTTACTTTTGTTATAATAACGATTCCATACTCTACCTAGCAAAGTTAATATAATATTCCGCATCCACCACAAACAGTTAGCCATAGAAGAAATGCCATTTTGCGCATCCGGCTGAACGCTTACGCATTCAAAAGGCAGCTGTCATTGTGACAAGAAAGCACATAACCTCATTAGAAATCTAACACAAATTGAGTACCCTATCTAATAATTTTATTATACATATTCAAAAGGTAAACCTAGTAATGGTCGAAATGACCCGCATTCGGGTTTTAATCGCCCAATTAACATTTAAAGTCACGTTTGTGAGAGACAATGGACATCTTCGTTCAGTGGCTGGCACATTGGCAGCGCGAGCTACACATATTAATGTTTGTTTGTTAGCGGTAAAACACGTACACACTAGTATATTGAAATGACGTAATCATTTAAATATTTGCATGCTTTCATTCTGCCATAGGTTTAAGGTCATTTCACTTGTATGACGAATTGTAAAAAGATTATTGTTTTTGACAAAAATAAGTAACTATATTATTTAATTAAGCATTTAACGGTGTATTTGGCATTCGTTAAAAGTTAAACATATATTGATTTCGACAATTATTTATATTTCAATAACTTCAGCACCTAAAAACTATTTTTTGAATATTTTTCAAAAAAAAAAGAATATTCATAATATATAATAAAATATATAAATGAGAACTATATGTATTCCTTCATCATTCAATTACCGTTAAAGTACTTTAAGTTTAGGCCTCCGTGACAGGTAGACATTGCGACACATCCTGATTCATTAGTAGTTCCCAATTGTATTGTTCTTAGAATATCATGACCGTTGTTTACCGCTCTGGCCTATTCAAATTGTCCGGCTAATGTCGTCAGAATAATTAATAAACGTTATGAGCAGCGCTTTCCAATCTCTACCGTAAGATCTTATACTGATTACAGTGTAGTTTGTAGTGTGTGTGAGATTATTAAGCTTGGAATAGGAATTGGAGTTCCTCCACTCAACGCTTAGCGGATTAAAGACCAAAGTTCTTAAGGCTAGATTTATAATGTCGACCCTGTCACTAACAAAGGATGCCTGTATATATATATATATATATATATATATATATATATATATATATATATATATATATATATATATATATATATATATATATATATTTATATATTCGAAATCGAAAGCTAGTTGAATGGGCATATTAGCTTCTGTATTTACATAATTAAAATAATTTCAATGTATTTTTAATGTTCGAACTGGATTTTGATTCTTTTTTATTATGTTTATAAAACGTGATTTGCATAGCACGTTCGAGCATTCTGATTCATATTTAGTATTATATAAATTATCATCTGCCCACGCTGAGGTGTCATCATTGCTATTTCAAGTAGTTTCCTATCGAATTCTCCAAATATTATTTATATTGGAATTTTTCAAATTAATTTATATCGGTTACTTTAAGTTCCGGTATTCGTGTGATATATTGTGCAACATTTTTGTTTTTCCTTTTGTTATGATAATTTAAGTGTGCCATTAAGTTTTAGATAAATATTTTATATCATTTTTATTGTCTTGTCTTATATATATATATATATATATATATATATGTATATATATATATATATACATATATACATTAGTAATAATAAATAGATTATTATTAATATGACATTAGTTTAAAATTATCGTTATAAAGTTGTTCGTAGTTTAATATATCAAATACAAATATTTATTATACGTTTAAGAGATCTTCGGAGACATATATCTGTCAGGGCAACAATTGAGATTGTTATTTAAAAATACAAGGATAATTGTCTTACCAGAGCGACTAAATGAAAATAAATACAATCATTCCCTCAAACTGGAATTGAACCCACAATCGTTACACGCAACCGTTATTAGATACGCCAGAATTTATTTATTAAACTTATTTAAGTATTATGTACGAAAAAGTTAAATTAAGGGAAGCATCCTTGTTCTCAAAAATGTTACCTATGTTTACACGAATGTTATGTGAATTATATTAAAATTGACATATATATATATGGAAATACTTACGACTGGATAAAGCGTGAATCCGCTAATAGCACATATGAAAGCAACTTGTATTAGCTAATGAAGAACAAGATTTTACAATATTCTTAAAAGCATAAATCGTGAATGTTTAATTTAAATTAAAAATCGTTTAATGAAACATCGTAACCCAAATTTTGTGAAGGCGACAGCGCGACTTTGTACAAAGTAATGAATGTAGGATTACATCGAAAGATCCGATCATTGTTGTAATTCATCTTGATTTATGATTGCGTGAGCCGAATGTCACAGTACCTGAGCCTTTACTACGAATATATTCGATAGACGTTAGAGTACGCGTAAATTTTCTTATAATAATTGATGGAAATTAGTAAATTTTACCTCTAAGTGTTCTATATTTTTCCTTTGTTCTATATGTTTCATATGATAAAAAGAATTATGAATTATTTACTTTTGACCAGTCGTTATAGTAGCAGCATAAACGAAATGATGGTTGACTTCAGTTCTATTTGAAGATATTTTTTAGTTTATATTCTAAGAAATACTTTAATTTCTCTCTGATAAGAAGCATCGTGCGCTTTTGTTTTGCTCCTTACACGCTATGTGCCTTAGGCGGGCGGAAAGTGTTAAGTGTTAAAATTAAATAAATCTCTACGCACCACTTGTTAAATAAATAAAAAATATATACATAGCCTTTTACATATTTGCGGCTGCTTCATATAAATTAACTTTGGTAATATTAAACTATTATCGTTATATTACTTGTAGTCGATTGAAAATGTGCCGATTCCATTACTCATATTGAGACTCAGTCGTACGTTCTACATTAATATTATAACTGAGCATATTTGTTTGAATTATTGCCTCTTTATTGATAAAATTATGTTTTCTTTAAGAAATTATTACATTCTTTGGAAATAATACTGCGTGTTAACAACGGTATCGTTAATATATGAAATTATTTCTGAATATATATAAATTCAAAGATATTTTCTTTTGCCCAGGTAGAGTCTTATAAAGTGCAATCTGTCTCCAAATGAACATTAATGGTGTAAGTTGCGATTATGTATCTGGTAAATTTCATATACTACTTAACCTCACATGGTACGAAAGAAATAAGAAGAGTTAAGAAAAAACATATAAGGATTAAAACTTATTATTACATTATACATTGCTAGGTCTAAACAATAGTTTATGATTATAATTTTCTTTAGAGATTTTCATTTAACTATACCAGTAATACATTTGCATATTAAAAACTTTAAATTATATGTTACTAATAGAGAGTACTTTGTAATCGTGGATTGTAAAAACAATGATTAATGATGGACAATATAATAAAAGAGATCACTATGATATTCAACGATTATCCTCTGGCCTGCTTTATTTATTTCAATTCTGACTAGCATCTGAACACTTTTATGTGAAAAGCACTAACAAGTCCTTTTTATTGGTAACAAAACGTCGAAGGCAGATATAACATGCGTTGCTCGCATGCTGATGAGATTTTTAATTGTTGATAATGTCCGGTAGAATAAATGAACTATCATTGATATTCTAGTAATCCAAAACACAGATAATAAAATAAAACATAAAACCTTTTACAGCTTTTCTGAGTTTCAAAGCTATATCTACACGTATCTTAAAACACAGTTGCCGTGTCATTTATGTTAACACAAATCAAAGTAGATGATATGTTAGGAATTATAATTAATATTATTTTTAATGTTTCTATCCCGCAAAGCAGAGTAATCAGAGACAACCTAGGGTCAAGACCTCTCTAAATGCTTTCCACCCGAAATCCATACATTATATGTTGAGTGGTGAACTCAACGCTGCGTTTAGTCTACCAGAGTGGAGAAATGAAAATAAATTTTATATATAATTGTTCCCCCGAGTGGGAATCGAACCCACAACCAATGACGCTTGCATTCAAATGCCGGTTTACTGCGCCACGGTCTTTTAACTCTTTAGGTATTGGGAGATGATTGTATTGAGTGATTACACTCGGTTTATGTAAAACAACCAAAGATTTTAATTATTCCATTTGATATTTTTTCCAAAATACTCAAGAATAAAATAAAATCATTGATGAAAATTAGTGAGGTCGTCGCATAAACTCGAATTAATCGACAGTTCAGAATTAGACGAGGACGTAACGAGATATAAAACTCTTTAGTCATAAAGTAGATTCTAAAGTCATTACTTCTCTGATTTCCCTTTCATACTGCACTTGGATCGGATGGCATTTAATTGATCCGGATTTGCTTATTACACAATCTTAAAAATGATTTAAATTATTTTATGTAATACATTGATGTATAACAAGTCAATGTATTAACAAATTTTCTCTGAAAAACAGCAATGGATTTTTAAATAATCAAAGTTTGTGATACAGACGGTTGTTGATGCAACATCAAAATGTTTATTAGTATGGATATCTCGTTTACTTTAATTTATTTTCCTCGGGGAGGTGTCTAATGACCTGCTGCGTGTGGCCTGACATTCTTATCGAGCAGAGGCGCTTTGATAATATTTTTTGAATATTAATGTCAATATTATATCGACAATGAATATTTATGCGTATGAGTATCGAGATGGTTATGTACCTGGTATGGCTAAAGGAGTTAGAATGTTTTTAACATATAGTGAGTAGATATTTAGTAATTATGTTTTAAAGCTTTACAATAGTTTGACAAAGAACTTTAATATATAGATTTTGGCGGAATTTTTGACATTTAAATAAACGAAAATAACAAAAATATGCAACTTAAAATCTTTTCGAAATATATTTTAAACTTTATAAAGTAATATTATATAATTAAGGCATTTAAACTCACAAATGTTCAAAAATTCCTGCAATGTAATCTTATCTGATGAAAAATAATATTTAAAAACATATCCCCTTTAGATATCGCCATAGCAATTGCCTTAAAGTTACAGGCAGACACTTCAATTTTATTTATTTGTATAGATTTCGACATAAAGATCGGTTCGATAAGCTCGTATTAAAATAACCCGTTAAGCTTTAATTCGTTTGATAGGCATCTCGACCGTCAATATAATGAGTCACTTAACAAAGTAACATAAATAATTAATTACTATGGTAAGAATATATCAGATGCTATGTATTGTAAACATTTGAATTGGTATAAAAGTATAATAAAAAGTTAGAAAAGATAAATGACAATAATTATAAGAGACACTTTACAGTAATAATTTTATAGAAATACAATTTTATTAAAGTAAAAATAATGTGTAAAGAGTATATACGTTAAAAGTAAATTTAAATAAAATAAATTTAACTCTCAATAACGAACTCAAAGATAATCTATATTTTTCACAGATTAGATGAAAATTTAAATATGTTTATTTTCCTAATGGGTATCGAACCTACAATTGTCGTGTTTAGAATCAGACAGTGTTCCTTATTTTTTTCATATTCATTTATGTACGTACGGAAGCATATATGCTCAAAAAAAATAAAGTAATACATATTTTTAAAAAACTTTGTTACAAATATTTCGTCTGCGCTGACCCATACAGAGTGAATGCAATAAAAAATTAAAAATAGAACCTTCATGTCCCATCCGAGGTGTAAAATAAACAGCCGCCATTAAGAGCCGGTCCTTCGGCGATATTAATTTGTATTTAAGTGTATTGAACAAGATAAAGTAAATATATGAGTGCGACACAGCACGGCGTGGCGAGGCACAATACCGTGTATTACGTGTTTAGTTTGCGGTATTAAGTTTCGCATTAATAGTATTTATTGTATAATTAAATTTAATTCACTTTCTGACATACAAAAATCCTTTTTTTAATATTTAATGTGTGATATTGGTATTACACCGGACTGAGACTAAAGACATGTTTTTGAGACAATTGTAGATTTGTTTCATCGTATTAGAGATACTTGATTTAGTGTGATGGTTTTGGGTTCAAATCCCATTGTGGGTTTGAAGAGAGTAGAAAATAAGGAAAAGTTTGACTTATAGCTACATTAAAAAACTTGAATTGATGTAACAGAGTTTGCGCCCCCCTGACGTTGACTATTGTCCTATTTTCCTGAACGCTTATATTGTGTATATTTTTTTTTTAATTGCTATAATTGAGATCAACATATAATTTTCCTTATTTTGATATAACAAAAACAAAGAATGAATGAATCAATTGTCACTAAGGTTAACAAAAAGCAGCTTCATGCTTTATCCTGCATAGCAGGGTTGTCAGACACAATCTAGTGACAAGACACACCGTCGACTGGCTCAGCACGCCTTTTGACAAAGCGGGGATATTAAAATAGTTTTTTATTATAATCATTCATCTGAGTGGGAATCGAACCCACAGCCAATCGCACTTACACTTAGACTACACTAATATACTAGATTCTAAGATTTTTATATATCTACAGCACTTAAGAAAAAAAAAACTATAATACAAAAACTAATTAATGATTACATAATATTATCAAAGTATCCAATAATACTCAAAGAAAAGTTTTCCGAATCATTCAGCTCCTACTATTTCGTTGCCAAACACTTTAATTGACATTATTTTATGAGAGCAGTGATTTGTAGCGATTCCAAATTAAAATTATGAGTTATAAACAACTCAAGAACTTTTTTTAATTTTTAAATATATAATATATCTTTATACAAATATTTTTAGTATTGTACATTACTTTTGTAAGAAATATATAAAACTAAAAAGCGTGTATATTACTATTAACAAGGTATGCGGCCAATAGTGGCATACTGAGACAGCGTCTGATTGCGTATACGTTTGGTTGTAGATTCGATTCCCACTCCGGGGAATGATTATATTTAAATTATTATACAGAGTGTCCTGACACAAGGTACTTCCTGTCTATCTAGCAGGGTATACAGGAAGTACCTAGTATGGAATAAAAGTGTGAAGCTTTAAAAAGACTAGAAATTCCTTTGAAATTAGCTGGAGTCAAATTGGAATTTGCTTAGATTTTCTTTGATCAAGTGAAAGTTTTATTCCACTTGTACCCTCTAAATGTTTTTCACACTCTTTCACGTATAAGTTACGTTATTGCGAATATCGTTCAAATTTCTAAATTATTAAGACAACTTCTAAATAAAAGCAATATTTGTTTAAATCATAATACAATAATATAATCATAAGTCATCAGCTACGTTTATTTACACCCATGAATTTTCGGGAAACACCTAGTGCTCAGAAACTTCGTTCTCCTTCTTCTCATTAGAGTAGGGAAACGGAAATAACCTTAATCAGTCAGATGCTAAACTTTTTTACTGTCGAATTATTCGAAATTTAGATATTTGCAACTAAAACCCAAATAATAAATCAGCAAGTCCACGTTTATATAAAGAAATTACATGCAATATCTACACTTATTATTTTATTCAGATAAAATCTTAAATCGAAAAAAAAAACTTTTTTATTATATTAGTAAAACATATAATTTTATTGAAATATGCTTATTATATGGACACTTTAGGTTCACAACACTAAATAAATTCGTAAAAAGACATTTTGCCCTCACACATTAAAGTAACGACTTGTCTCGACATTGGCATCGATGAATGAACTTTACGATTTTTTGGTTCAAACAAACTTGTAAAAAACTTATAATACTCGACGTATTTAAAAGTAATAAAAAGTTTATAATTTTTATAACGTATCAAATTATAAGTGTAAAGTGTTTGCATTGTGTTTAACATAAATTTTAATGTGAAATAAAAAAATATGTAGGTACACGCAATAAAAAGGAACAATTTGAAAATGAGAATATCTATCCAATACTAATAATTATAGGTTATCACGCGCACTGTAAAAATATAGGACGGTAAAAACGATTGGTTGTGGGTTCAATTCTCATTTGGGAAATGACTATAATTTAAATTGACGTTGAGTTTGCTCGCACACAAATATCTTGGTTTCGAATGGAAAACAATCAACGGAGTGTCTGGACACTCTAACTAACCTGCTATGAGGGATAAAGCATGAAGCTACTTTTTTTATAGTTCTAAATAATAAACAAATAAAAAGTGTCATTTTAAACTAAACAATATTAGCATTTTAAATAAAGATAAACCACATATAGCCTCGCTAGAGAAAGTAGAGATCCAAATTTCAATAGAGAAGACGGTTGGACACTCTCTACCACCTGGGATCCACTTATACAAAATTTTAAAGTTTTAAATCCACCACACCAGAGACAAAGATACGGTCAACTTATTTTGTAATCCAGGGCAGTACGCGAGGCAATTAAGAAACAGATGGCGGTAGTTTATATATTTACTATTTTTAAAGTGTTATTCCACACTTAGGATTAGAAAACATTTTAGAAAAAAACGTATAAAAATTTGGACGTAGCGGGATTGGAACCCGCGTCTCTTGGAAACCGTCCAAGCGCTCTGACCGCTAAGCCATGCGTTTTTTTCTAAAATGTTTTCTAATCGGTAGTTTATATAATTAATTTTTGTATCAACAGACAGACGAATGCCACCTCAGTCTATCTTTGACTACGAACTACTGTAAAGTGTTCAAAACGTCAGGTGTCTAAACGCGACTAATCCGGTTAAAATAGTTTCATTTAAAATGTATCAGTTCATTTTGTTTACAGTTTCTAAACTATGATAAAGGAACAGAATTCTTTATTTTGTAGCAACCAGTAATAGAAGAAACATACGCGATTTAGTTATTTCGTGGTTTATGATTACAATTTTAGTACTGATTAGTATATTGAATAATTTTTTCTTATCATTGTTTATTGATCCGCAACAAATTTCTAAAATAGATCTGTTTTAAAATAGATATTGCTATATATATCTGCATGCAGGTATCTGCTAATATAATAAAAATAATAAACATAAATATTCATGTAAAATCATATAAAATATTATCTATTTACTCTATAACAAGTAACTTTAAAATCAACAAATAAAACTATTCATAATTTATGATAGTTATAAAAAAACTAAATATAATGACCGAAAAAGAATTAACATAAAGCCTATCTAAAAAATAAGACGTATTAAAATCAAAAAGAGTTAAAATTAACACCGTATTATTGAGGCAAGAGAAATTAAAGCACTTTATCCTTTTTTATGTGGCATTTATGTGAATCGTAAAACTGAGCTTGTACCCTTTTTACTTTACAGGACCAACGCACGTTTTAATATATTTAGACAAAAAAAATACATTTTTTATCAAACGAATACATTTAAACGATAGTGGACTTTAATCCACGATAATTTATTGATATTTAACGACCTGATCAAATATTGTACGTTCATTATAGTTAGAGAAGAATGTGTGGAAAATTTAAATGTTTGAAGAAATATTATGTTTTCACAAATTGGTATTAAATAACTTAAACGGAATTAATTTCCATATTTATTTTCTATTTTAACTGTTTTTTTAGATGGTCGCCATTTACGACTCACTATTGTACGTGGTGTACAAATTGCTTATGAAAAAAAAAACACTTAATACTAACATTAGTTTTCCTTATTATATAAAAGAAAATCTATAAAACAAATGTTATTTAATACGTCTTAAGCCAACAACTGGTTAAAATGACACCATATCGTTCAGATATCGAATTTCAATTTGAAAACGTGAAGCCGTAATTAGGGCTGAGTTTGATCTTGTATCGATATTCTGATATGGTTTGAATAAACAATTCCTTTTAAACAAGTAATATTATAAATCAAATACACGCCGTTGGCATCTGAAAAGAGAAGTCATTTATCAGAGAGACGCGAGCGCACGCCAAGACTCCATTGTATCGACCATTAACGATGCCTTAATTGTTATTTTATCAGAATCCCAATATGGCCGATACAAGTTACATAGATGATATACTTCAAAGAAACAGCTCAATACAATTAATTTCATATTATTCTTCTATGAAAAAAAAAACCTATCATGTTAAGATTTATCCTTATTCCTATTTTTGCTAAAATACAAACAATAATAAATATACCTACTGTATTGAAATAAGTATTTCGAAAAAAAAACTTCTAATAATTTTTCAGTTCTTCTTTATTTTTCTAGGCTAAATATATAGTTGTCGACATTTATCATATATAAACTCATTTATAGTTTTCAAATGTCTACTAAACTTTAGTGGAGGTAAAAGGAAATGAGTCAATATAATACGTGACCGATTATAATCCAAAATATTTTAACTTAAAGTTCATTAGAAGTATTAAAAAAGTCCGTACAATAATGTTCCAAGTGAATAATTAAGGAAAAATTTAGAACACGATTCAACTCAAGATAACTCGTAAGATAAATCAATTAGTAAAGAAAAGGTATTTATTGATTTCTAAGTTTACATAATTAATGAACCAATAGCCCTCAGCATGAGTATCTCTAGTTTTGAATTTTTATTGTTAAGCTATCATAGAAAAAAGAAATGGAAGTGATATCAGAACGCTAAATATATATTTATAACAATACACAAATATACGGATGTATGGCCTAATATTCATGATTTTATGTTACTAACTACGCAGTTTATATTTATTTTGTATTCACCAGCATAATATTATAATTATATGTAATGCTCATTAGTGTTCTAATCCGATTTTCTATTGTAAATATTATAATTAGGAAATGCAAATAAAAGAAAATATAAAACTACCGTCCAAAACTCCCAAGAAAGTAACATATTTTTTTTTATTCATATACTCCACTTTTAATATATTTTATATACTAAGAGAAAAATATCGTATGTTGCGTCACTGGCACAATAAAGATAAAGAATGTCCATTAACTCCTCCACAGAGCACTAAACAAATGGCACGCGCAATCAATAATCGATCTAACGTTTCTACAACAGAAATCTAAAGAATTCCAAACGCACCTTTGTATTAATTACATATTAATGTAAATTAACATCGATTCTGAGTACGATTAATATTTCAATCCGACTCGGGATCACCTTAAGAATCTAAGGTTAAAATATATACTTGATTAATTCGTTGTTGACTGACTATCCAAATTAAATTAGATATATGCAAATGACACATTCTAATGGCAACCACACACGATATAGTGTTTTGAAAGACACACCTATTCGATGACATTATTAGTATTCGATTAGTAACTCGAGAGGTTGCCGGATTTATAAACCCTGCAAGATCTCGATACAAAATTACTACAAGCACCGTACGGGTCACTTGGAAGATATATATTTTAAATTTAATCATATGACTTGTTTACTCAGATTACTCGAGTTTATGAGGTGTTTAATGTTTCGAGATACTATCTGAGGTGTGAAGAAATATAGCATCAAAATCGATTTTATCTGTTGACACAAATATGCTGTTCTCATTAAGTTACTTAATTGAGCTATGATTTGTTTCTTGAGGAAATATATTTAGCCGTAAATTGCAATATAATCCTATTTAAAAAATAAACATGTATATCATTATTTAATTTTTATTATATTTTGTGAAAGTTGCCTTGTATAAATAAGAGCCGTATTAAAATGTACTGTTACCTATTTAAATAATAACTAATTTAAATATTGCCTCTCTATTTTTCTATTATGGAAATTATAGGATTAGGAACGAG
The DNA here is from genome assembly GCA_032432895.1 of Dryadula phaetusa. NCBI lineage: Eukaryota > Metazoa > Arthropoda > Insecta > Lepidoptera > Nymphalidae > Dryadula > Dryadula phaetusa. The sequence goes on from JAOYRS010000033.1 coordinate 7,119,133, forward strand.
TATTAAAATTTTTATTATTGTATCTAAGAAGTATAGAAGCGACGGGCAAATGTTACTTGTCTACTTTAATGATTCTTAAACTAAGTTAACGTCAAAACTACGAATTTTGTACGAGCTATCAATAAAAAACAATATTTTATAGCGCTTGTAATGAATGTAGAGCAGTGATAGAGTTTCTTGTGATGCTAATTTTATTGACTCTTGTTCTAGAATCCAATGTATAGGTAACGGGGAACGAGGTGTGACATTAATATGAATATAATTAAAGGCGATTAATTCTGGTCAGTTGTAACCGCGGCGTTCGCTGTAACGACAGCGGATTCTAAACTGAAATTAGACATGAATACTAATGAAACATAAGTGCGATGAAACGGTCAATTAATGATGTTGACAGAAGGTTAGTGCTCCTGCGGGCGTCGAACGACAGGCAGTTTAATCAAGCCGTGAACTTTCATTACTTACTCGTATATTGATTTCTTTTTCTTTTCCACATTGGAAACATTGCCGCGGATGTGTTGGTGATGTTTGCGCTCAGGCGTCGACATTTATGATCCACCTTTCACTTAAAGCTATACTTTTTGTTAACATTAATAGTCATTTCTCAAAACATTTTTCTACACAGTAAAAATATTATCAAATAAGAATAAGAAGACAATAACTAATTAGACACTTAATATCTGTCATATAAAAGTTTTTTTTTTTTAGTTTAAAATAGGATTTTGATAAATTGCATGCAATTTTACACATTGAATTCCAAGAGTCAGACACGTCGCAGTAAGCTGTTAGAATCAAAACAATCATATAAATACAGAACGTTAATTATTCGGCTGCGTTCAGAAACAGTCGTTGTGCGTAAATCAGACGAAGTTCTATTTCAGGCCGAGACTCAATCTCGGACCGAGTTAATTAGAAAGAATTGCTTTTATTTCGCGTTTTCACACTTCAACCGCCTCGAGACGTGACGCAGGCGCATGTGAGATCGAAAAAGTACTGTGATGAATGGCCATTGGGAATTTTCATATGACATTTATATAGGTGAAAAGAATGTCATGGAGCTATCAAAATAACCGTTATTACAAAATTTAAAAGCTATATTACTGCATTGTTGTAATAGTGTTATTAATTATTTCTAAAAGTGACAACATTAATAATAAAAATTAACAGAGTAACTAACTGGCGGGAACCGAGGCCGCGTTAACATTTAAATGACAAACGCTCTTGAAAAATGTAACGATTGCTAAATGCGACAGGAAATGAGGACGTACGACCTCTCTAATCTTATTTATGAGATCTGCGCCTTAATACACGTTAATAGCCACGGAGAAGTTTGTTCGTTTGATGTTGATTACGCACATTCATTTGTATTACCTATTTTTGAAATAGAATAATGCTAAATTATCTAGTTATTTTAATCGGGTGCCGGCAATGACGCGGAATATTTTGCTCGAGAGGATTAATGAAGATCTGTGTGTGCGTCACTTACTGTCTTGTTAGTGGAATAGCGAAGATTATTCCAAGATTCCTGACAATTGTTTTAAATATTATCTTACAATTTTACACAATATTATTTCAAATGATTTTTAATTGAGCTTGCAAATTGAAATTACTTTGATACTGTTATACATACACTTTTATATACTACTATATGTTCAAATAAGTTGTTTGGTAAGGAATTTTTAAATTAACCCCAATAAATAACAAAATGTATATATCTGTATTGCGATTTAACTTCGATAGCTGAAAATGCTTATTAATGTAAACTATCTCAATATACGACATGTAGAGAGAAGTACATTCCTTTTGGAGCTAAGTTATCAAATCCAAATAATTTTTTTATTGAAAAAGAATGTGACCGATTTAAGTTAGTCAATTAACAATATTAGTTCAATGAGAGAAATTACAGTTGAAATGTACTGGTATTATGGCGGACGTCGCTGTGGTTCACAATAGATATACCTAACAATTAATTCATACAATTAAACCAATGCCCGCATTTCGAAAGCAGCGCAGAGCAATGATTGGACTGATTTAATTATTTTTTTATATATGTATTTATTTGTTTCGTGTCTACGTAATGGATTATAAAGCGACATATATTTTAATTTTATAATTTTCAAAATGACAATTATTTCTTTTTTGTTTACTATTTGTTTTTTAATAATTAAACAAATGTAATTTAAAAGTTTTAAATTTAAATGTTAAATAAATATTAATATTGATTTGGTTTGTCTTTGAAATGTTTATCATATATTTAAAGTATTTATATTTGGCTTTATATATATTTTAGGCTGTTGTATTTTTAAAAAGTAAAAGTTTCCCCTATACGAAATATACTAAAGTATAGGGGAAACTTTTACTAGGTTTTCATAACCAACCAGCTAAAACGACATAGAGATTTTTTTTAATTTTTTTATTTTCACGCTTTATCCTTTGCGGGATAGAAAGGACGGGACGCCAAACGCTACGATACCTGGAAACCTGCTTATTACGTGACTTTTAAATATTCTCCTTCTCCACTATTATTGATATTGTGTTTTCAAAGGTCAACCGAAATCTCCTCCGACCTTTCGTAACACTCACCTTTGTAACATATAGATTCGTAAGAGCAAACGCAAATATTTAATTCAAAATAATTCAGACAAAAATTTTATATCACATGTCTAACAGTTTTGTAACTCTACACTCCACCGGGACGCAACACACATTATTTAACACATTACATCGCCACTATTGTCGTGATTAAAACTCTGATTGACCTCCACTAAATCACAATTAACTGTCTTTCTGGTACTACTAATTTATTATTATAACAAAACTGTTGTTTATTTGTCTATTGATTTTTAATCAGTTGACAAGATAAAAAAAGGCTTACTTTTTTATTATAATTAAGTTTTATCGTTTTTTTTATTTCAGTAAAAACACAGTCAGAGTAAAATGATAAAACGAAATGAAACTATTTTTGTTACTGTATTTAATTTCTTAACAATTAACGAGTATCTTTTACGTTTATAATTAAAAATATAAATAAGACTACAGAAGATCCGCAACTTTATTAGCATGGACTTAATATTGTCTTGCTATAATTTTATTCTTGCTATAATTTTATTCTTGCTATAATTTAAATGTCTTATTTATGAAACGATTTAAATAAGATACTTACTGTTAAGGTGAAGTTGCAAAACATAATTGTGAAAACTGCATATAAATCGGTTGAGCCCTTTCCGAGTTAATAGTGCACAAACGCATAGAGAAACGTCATACAGATAAACAATTTAAAAAATGATTTGTGTGTATAACCTGCCTGCTATATACAGACAGCGATCAGTTATTTTTTATTATATAAATAGATTACTTATTATATAAATAGATTACTTATTATAGAACACTTTTAGGTTATAAACTATGGTAGAACATAGTTAAAATTATATAAATAATATCAATATCACAGAACAGCATTTTGTAAAGAATAACTTCTTTCGTTAAGAAAAGTCATTTGGGTATTAAAATATTTATTTAATTTGTGTATGAACCCATTCACATTGAACAGTTCTGTGACATTCAATATCACTTCGCTGTCTACTTTGAGACATTATATATTAACAAGACAGTGAAAATAAATTAGAAGACATATTTATTTGATCTAGAACAGAGTTCTACCACCTTAGCTTAGAATCAGGCACAACATAATCGCGTTTTCAATTATATATGTATTTTTGGTGTTATTTAAATGTATAAAAAAAATATATAAAAAAAAGTGTTATAAAAAGATAGACATGAGAAAAATAAAAATATTTTTTTCAAAGTGAAATCCATTCAGTTTGAACAACGATGCAAATAAATGTCACAGATTTGGCGGTCCAAGATTGGCGTAATTAATGACTTCGACCCGTCGTCGCTCAACCTAATTAGGTTAATTAGAACCATCGGCTTTATTAACGAATGTTCTAATTAACTCTACCAATTATAGCTAAGGACGTTTAATAAGAATCATAAGTACTAACATTGTGATTTTTGACCTAGATATTTTAGGCTAACACTTGCTTTGCAAGAATTTAGGTAGTCAGTGAGAATTTAGTGTTTAGTCACGTTTTTCTGACACAGTTACTGATATTGGATGTAGAGTGGCAGAACCTAACGCCGCGCTCTTTGTCTTTCGAAAAATTATTATAGTGAGTAATATGATCGCTTCGGTTTACTAATACTTATCACTTTTAAAAATATGTTTCTTTGAGTGAAATTATACACAGATGAAATAAGACATAATTTTTAATTAAAATTATGCCTAATTGTATTAATTTATTTAGATTTATTGCTTAACTAGATCATAGTAGTATTAAGAGGTGTTAGTTATTATTTATGTATTTTTATTTAAAAAGAAACTTCTACTAAAATATTTGATTATTGTGATAATTTATAATCCGGTACGATGTTGTAAAAGAGAAAGGAAGAAAGGAATATATGTGGCATGGAAGTGAATGGAGAAAGTGTAGTGGCCTCGGCAGTCAGAACCACCACACACAAACGTTGGGGAAAATGATGGGTGGGAATAGGAAAAGCTGGCTTACATGACATCGAACCGGAACACACCATCACATATTTGGTGCATTGTAGTGGTCGCGAGCCAGTCGGAGGATTTACCTCCTACCACCAAATTACTGGGATTCCCGCCTCTTACGGAACGTTGTACAGCAGCGGAGGGAAATTGTATTCCACCCCGTCCCCAACAGGGGAAATTAATATATAATTTTATATATGACAACTTTACACTCAGCAGAGACATTAAAACAAAAATGTTGAACACTTATTTAAAAAAATTCTATATGGTGACCAATTATTGTTAAAAAAACTTTAGCAGAATTTATATTTTGTTATGCAAAGTGAATAATAATTGTTTACTATTAAAGAATAAGCTTATTTACCAAACCGCTATAAACCTATGTCGAAACAGTACTAAATAAACGATCTATGTCAACACCTTCAATTAAACACCAAGGTCGATCTCGAATAAAACAGCCAATATCGCAGAGTATTCTTATACTAAGTGGTGTCAAAAATAGATTGAATCTCCTTATAACTTTCCACGTCCCGATAAAAATTAAGAATGGAGTCATCCGTTACGGTTTTTTGAAACTCTTTAGAACGATTTACATTATTTTTTTTAAAAATATAAATGTAACATAACTATATATATATATATATATATATATATGTATTAATTGTTTATTTTATTAGTCATATATAAACGAGAAAATACTATACGTAATACAATTTGAATACCGTTACCTTACCTATTTTCACAGTTAGGAAACGACCCAGTAAAAAACATGTAATATTTATTAAATTTAAATAAAAAAAAATTAAAGTAAGTCTTAGCATTATTTCTTTTTATGTATCATTTTCACACTCTTCGTCTGCCCTTAAATTCATAGTACTTTCACACGGCCTCTAGTATATACTACATGTAGATCACATGTTAGTACTCATAATAAAATGCCATGCGACTAACAAGCGTCTATTGACAGTGAGGCTTACAGTAACACAAACTTTACATATATCGAGACGTTACACGCCAATACCGATCAGAAGTCGGCGCCCGCGCACGCCTCTTCGCCGCCCGCCCAAGTAATAATTACGAATTAAAGTTACGAAAGACGTCATCTACAAGAAAATAATAGTTTATAAACCACATATAACTGTATAGGTATAACTATTGCATAAAACAAGTGATTGTTCTGTGTAGTGTCATGTATGTCGAGTGTCGAGTAAACTTATACGAGAGCAAATGTTTGACCTGTCAATAAGTGAGCCACGAAGTTTTTTACGAAATTCAATAGAAGCGCCAAAGTATGGAACGAACAGGTAGGAGTATAGAGATTTATATGTTTTGCTTAAAGAAAGTTGAGCGTGTGACTGATTTATTTTATTTGCGCTTTTATATTGATAACAAGTGCAGTTAGCTTTAATTTCTTAATAAAGGAATTGAAATGTTCTGTTATTTTATTATTGTATTAAGTATATTAAAAATTGAAGGTGATGTAAGTTATTTATATAGTAATTCAATAATTATATAATGTTAGTTATTCCATATAATATATAAAATATTATGAGCTCAAGTCTTACCAGTTATGTTGAAGCTTTCTAATTCATTACCAGCCACTTTGCAACCACTTCAAACTTAAAATACCAAAAGTAATTAAAAACTTAAACATCTAAATTGACGAGTGTTTGATTATGAAATTTTTGTTAACAAAAAAATTCAAAGGTTATCCTTCCGAGAAGATCTAACACGGCGTCAGTTAAGTGATAATAAGGAAACAAAAACGGCAACATCGACATACTGGCATTATCTTTTTAAGTCCATTTCTCACTTCTAATATTCCCAGAAGTGCGGTAATGAGATTCTACACGCCGCTCCGCACTGCTGCGAGTCTCGCTGGGCAAATACGTTTGTGTACCGAGCGCAGTCCGGTAGCCGCTCTCTGTTTGCTGTCGACCTGATAATTAATAACTCGCCGAGCAGTGTATACACAGCCTTATTACACGTAAAATCTCACAAGTCACGAGTTTGAGCTCACCTAAACCAGTTCTCTATTTTGGTTCTTACTAATCACACGGTAATGGATTTTTGTAAAGACGTTACTAATGAACGTTGCCGTGAGTGTAAACGCTGCTCCAAATATACATAATTTATGACCTAGGAAATTACTTAGTCATTAATTGGAGCGCACTGCGACAAAATCCACACTTAAAACCTATTAGTGACATTAATTTGAATTAAACATAACACGGCTACAATCAATACGGTGTTATTTGTCACCGGACTGCCCTTTTAACCTCGCACCCGCACTATAATTACAAGCCGGGAAAAAATGAAACTTGAAGAAACGCGATAATAACTAATGGCCTGAAACAAAATTTTAATTAATGTCGTGTTATACGGAATGGAAGTGATTACCGAAATAACACGACAGGTCGGTGTGAAGCGAGCTTTACGCCAGCCCTTGACAGTGGGCAATTTATGACATAGTAATTATGCGTACGCGTTTAAGCGCCTTCGACCAACTTTACAGGCGTAATTTTGGAAATTAAAACCAGTAAGCTTCAATCGCGTTGTAATATCTAAATGATGGATTAACCTCGCGTTTTGATGTGGATCGATTTATTTGGCCGGCAGCCAGTAATTATTCTTTATCGTCTATACGTGTGGGGAACACAATTAGTTATTGATCAGACTGCAATTAAGCCCAATCGATTTTGTTTGTTGAAGTTGAAGAAAATTGTTTTAGTTCGGTGTTTAATCGCCGCCGTTTTATCCTACTAATGGATTTTCAATCTTTTGAATCAAGCATACGTCATTACAAATGTTTCTATACTTGTTAACATCATAATTATATTTATTCAAAGGGTGAGTTACCTATTTGGGCTTCTCATTATTTTGTGTTTTAGTGTAATTTGTATAACATAGTTCTATTTAAATATTTTTAAATGACAAGTAGTTTATTTTATGAATAAAATTCTATAGAAAACACCAGGAAATCAAGATTCAAATAGAAGAGTGAACACTAAAAGTCAAGTGAGGTTGTTAAAGTCGAACTAGTATAGCAGGGCAGAGTAATTGGCGCGGAGAGCCCGGGGCATCAGCAACACCTCTACGTATCAAACCGTTTTAATAATGAGCCCGCTTGAGATCGTGAAACAATAAATTGCGAAGCTTGGAGGCTTCGTGCCTGAGACAGCTATCTGACGAGCATTATGCATCTTAGCTATCGTAAGGCTATCATCTCTAAGATTGATAGGAGAATACCCCCTCGGCTACGGTTTCGGATACCATTGTGAAAGCGTGCCCTGTTATGTAATCACATTAAAATTTTCCGCGCGTTTGTTTATACAAACACTATAAAATATAGTTTATTATACTTTAAGAGTATGTTTTGGTAGGCATTATTTTTTAAATTTCGTAAGATGTATGTATTGCTTATTGCTAAAGATATTTATAGATTCCAATTTCATACGAAATTAATTCATATACACCACCAGTATGCACTGAAGTTTCAATATAAAGCTAACAAGATAGACAAAATAACTAATTAAGATAAATAATAACATAACGAGGTCAAAAAATAAGGACAGTTAAGCCGTATTGTAAATGATAGTTACGTATTCACTTTGTGAAATGTATATATTAGAAATACAAATATAGGCTCGATTTGGTTAACGTAAATACAGCGTTGAGTAACAGCCTAACTTAATTTTAAACTTTAGCTCAGTATGTCACTGTCTCGAAAACAAGAAAATATATTAATTACAATTTAATTAATATATCATAAATAGTTAAAGAAACAAAAATGGATTCTGGTGATCCATGTTATCCTGGCAAATACGTCAGGTATAAACTATGAAAATATTCTATTGCTATCGTATCTGGGCGCACATGTATACTAATTTTCAAACAAATCTGACAGATATGTTTGAATATCTGACAGAATTTTTTTTATTTTTAAAAGTAATTGACTGATTAATAAATAGATAAATCGTTAACCTATTTACTGTATAACTATAATTGTAATTATATAGTATTTTCATTTCATTTGTTTTTAGCTTCACGCTTTTATCCCGCATAGCAGGGTAGACAAAAAATAACCTAGTGTCAAGACACTCCGCACTTCGCTTTCCCCCAAATTCGAGACATTGCGTGTTGAGTGGACTTCTACCAGAGCGAGGATATATACGATAATTACTCCCTCGAATGGATATCGAACCCACAACCGATCGCGTTTACAGTCAGACGCTATCCCACTGCGTCACGGAAAATAAAAATATATGAACATTATTTTCAGATAAATCGTAAAATGATAATTATACAACAAAAATAATTGACTATAAAAACTTCATCAAACAGTACGTCAGGCATGTAAAGCAACATTCAGTTTCTAACTCATTAACAGCTGAGCGAACGTTATCGCTCGATCGTCACAAATTAGCTTCGAACTCGCAACTTTTCCTTAATTAAGAAAGTATGATTAACAAAGAGCAATCACGAAAACAAAACTCTTACAGGGAAACATTGATCATCGGGGAACAAACAGAACGAAATTAATAAATTATCACCCTCAGACAAATAGAGCAGCGAATTGTATTCTGAATAGATGTATTATTACAAAAAAACAGCATTATATGGTTATCAAAGACAACCTAGTGTCAAGACACTACGTTGACTACTTCTGTTTAAGATTCTAAAATCTAAGATTGCCTGTTGAGTGTCGAACGCAACAAAGCGCTTTTCTTTACCAGAGCGGATTTTAAAAAATCATACCCTCGAGTGGGAGTGGGAATCGAAATCACAATCAATCGCAAATCGCGTTAGCAGTCAGTCGCTGTTCCACAATGCCATGTCATATTTATCATTTACTGACATTGATCTAATATAGGGCTACTAATATAACATATTAAATCTATTTTAATCAATATTAGAAAATCGTGCAACGACATTTCCACCTTGTGTACTAGAAAATTTCAACACGTGTTGATAAAGCATGAAAACACGAGAGTATGATATATAAATAAATAATACTTACAAGTACATTTCGTAAAAATATTGATATTTTTCCTCTAAATGCAAAAGGTTATGGAGTATTCTCGGTCACCAATTCAAAAATATTCAAAAATTTAAATTAAACGTTACATGATTATATCAGCAAACATAAATCATGAAAAATGTATAAATCATTAAAATTTTTTTTTTACATTTATCAGCATTAAAATATATTAAATTATATTAAAGAGACCGGTCGTGGCGCAGTGGGACCGCGTCTGACTGTAAACGCGGTCGGTTGTGGGTTCGATCACCACTCTGGGGAGTGATATTTAAATTATTTTCACTTCCTCGCTCTGGTAAGACATAGTGCGGCGTTGAGTTCCATTACTCAACACGCAATGTCTCGAATTCGGTGGAAAGCGAAGTAAGGAGTCTCCTGACACTAGGTATTTTCTGTGTACCTTGCTATTTGGGATAAAAAAGTGAAGCTAAAAAATTGTTTTAATACGTTTATAAAACTCGAAGGAAATCCTGGCCATGCATATGCCACTTCTAATGAAATAGTCATCTGAGATATGAAGAGAAGGTAAGCATGCGAGGTCATGCCTCCTTAATGAATTACACTGCGTCAGTCTTGTCGGAAGTATGTATGATAAACTGAACGCATTTAACATGTATTGTTTTCATTTTTATTGATTTATTATATAAATACACTTAATAATTATACTAATTAATTATAATTTAAGTAAGGAAATTACTTTTTTGTATAATTACAAAATAAATAAGATTTTTTTATGTTACTTTTTATATTAATTATTAATTAATTTGATTGAACTTTTATTATAAAATCTTAATCTGATTCAATAATAGCTGAAGAAGTTTTACTTTTTCCCCCACCTAGTAAGTAGGTTTCCACATTTCCCCTAAATTCAATACTTTGGCGGCAGTTAGCACCGCATTTTATTTCACTGAACCTGATTAATGAAAATAATATAAATATATTTAATAAGATATTTGATTTTCGCGATTTTTATACATTTTAAACGAAACTATTTTAAACGGATTAATCGCGTTTATTTTGGTATTACCAAAATATACTCGATTAATCTGGTTAAAATAGTCATTTAAAAATAAATAGATTTATTTCTCCGATTGAGGCTCTAAGCACTATGTCCTACTGTGTTAAGTTTTATAATAGACGTCGCATTAAACTTTTCTTTACAAATCAAACAAATAACTTGAACTTATGTAAAAGTTGTATAGAGATATATGTAGGTGTATACTCCTATATATATCCCTATACAATATATATATAGATATATACGTTTCATGACTCGACTTAATAAGTAACTAATATACCTAACACTAAAATTCCAAACTACCGTTACATATGAAACGGTATGAAAACAAAAAACAATGTACACACTCAACTGAGTATTATCATTAATTTGACACCAGAATAAATGAATGAAATTAATGCTGCATCTGATCGTGCTAAGTTCTTGTGCCTAATTCATAATATATTGCGGTGCGTTGTCTTGTCGGAAATGTATATGACGTACGGACTGCAATTTATCGTGACGAATGAAACAAGAGGAGTTTACATTAGCAAATCGTTATATTAATACGTAAAGGGAAAACTTTGGAACCATTTTTAGGGAAATTATGCTGACGGATGAGTATTAAATTTCTATAAGTTAACGTTTATGTGAGGAATAATGCATTAAAAAAACATTAAACTATTAAAACAAGTATTACACACACTATCGTGTGCTTATAGTGAATGACTTATGTGTTGTTAAGTATCATGCAAATTTACGTGTCAGTGGGGCTACTTTACAAAAATAAATGTATGTGTGTATATGTGTGTGTGTGTGTGTATGGATAAGTGACACACCTAAAAAGTGAAACTTCTCTGTCATCATTTTTCGAAAATTGACCCGCTATTTACACCATTTTACAACTTTATTGTAATGGGTTGAATAAAGCTAAATAAGATTAAATTTAATAGTTAGTAGTTTAAAATGTAAATATATATGGCGCGTAACCAAAATATGTGATTTAGACATAAAGATGGTGTGTAACTGAAAAACATTTCAGTTTTCTCCCATCCGTCAAATAAAGAGGTTTCAATCAATAATAGTATATCTACATATAAATTTTAAGAGAAAAATGCACCAAAGATTACTCTTTTTATTTATAAGTCAGTGAGGACATAAATTAATGCTTATTATTCCTTTAGACTTTAATTTTCTAATAAAAGATTTTTTTTCGAACAAGAAATAGTACCAATAGATACATAATTATATAAATAAATCTTGTGCAAACTGACATAGCCCAGCTTACTGTGCCACTGTATCGTCACACTCCGACACACATAAAATATTCCTCTCTAAAACTTTTCCTTTACGTACTTTTATAAAAACAAATTAAGCTATCTAAATAAAACAATATATAAACAACAAACGTTTCAGAATATTAGAATTATATTCGTACATGAAATAAATTCCTCATAACATTAAATTCATTACATTTGTAAAGCGAACAAGCTACATATATCATAATTATTTTCATAAACAATAATGACTCTCCATAATGTAAAGTGACCTTATTGCGTTACTAAAACTCATTAGGAGTTCAAATAGTTCCAAGTGTGACGGAATCTGATAATTTTGTGGCCCAAAACGGATTAAAGCGTAGCTAATGATGCGTTCTGATTGTACAACCAGTACTTATATTAAATTATGTTATTAATGAAGAAAATTGTAGATGGCGATGTACATATAACGATGTACGGATATTTAAGTTTTGTGGACTTAGAAAGCTTTATCTAAATAAATGAAACTTCTTTGTTGTTATTTATTTATTCAGCAAGTACGTAATTGATTATATTGTGGTGTAGCGGTGCAACACCTGGCTGTTAACACAATTGGTTGCGGGTTCAATTCTAACTCGGGCCATAAAATTATTTAGGCGTAGTGAATTAACAGAGGGTCTTGACACTTGGTTGTCTCTGTCTACCCTGCTGCATACGATAAAGTTTCAAGCTGTAATTTATTATAATTATAATTATAATTGTAATATATAAATATATTATGTATTACAATTATAAGTATATATAAAATGAGTCTGCCTTTCTTTTTTTATTTTTATTGTAAAAAATATATATTATAATCTAGACACTAGGTACATTCTGCTTACCCCGCTATGCTAGATAAAAGCGTGAGATTAAAAAAAAACTTCATATAACTGACATCAAAAATATTGTTGTATAATTATTCACTCGTATTACTATAGAATTAATTAAAACAACTGTTTATAAATAAAATTAATTATTATAAAACAAGGTTAAAGTGGTGATTAACAAACAACTGTGTTGTAATAAATTAATTACACTCGATTCTCTACGAGACAACACTACGCTGCGTTAGACGTTATGATATTTATGAAATTAAATGTTAACGAAATTTTATATGTTAAAATAACTTTTTTGGTATAAATAATAATTAATCTATACAAAAAATTATTAATATCTTAAATTATGACAAAAACAATAATAAAATATGTTTTAATATTGTACTATTTTTAAAGTGTTATTCCATAATTAGGATAAGAAAACACTATTTTTTTTTTAAAGATGTATAATAATTTAAACGCAGCACGATTTGAACCCGCGCCTCTTGGGGACCGTCCAAGCGCTCTAACCACTAAGTCATGCGTTCGGCTACCAGCAGAGTCAAAGTTCTTATATGTTTTATTACAACTTATTTACGTTGTTAGCATGTCTGTAGAGCGATTTTTACAAATTTCTGCTACTCAAAGATTATTAAGAAATAATGGTAAATTTGTTCTAATTTTATAATTTTAACAACTCAACAAAAATGGAATTATTAGTAAGTACCGTTATTTTTAGACATTTTTATAGATAGCCTAGTTATAATATTAATATATTCTTCATAAATATTATTAGATCCTAGATAGATAGTGGATTTAAAAAAAATAAAAAACATTCAAAACCTCTATGTAACTAGAAGAAGGAAATGAACAATTTAATAAATACAGATAATTCTTTTAGTCTATGAATATTAAGTACCTAATAACGGCGCCACAATATCACAATCAAAATTTAATTTATTATCTAAACTGTAACTGATCGCTATAAATAAAAGATATATGAGAAGAACATTTGTTTGAGGTATTTATCAATGTAATAGAAGTCAAAAAAACTTTTGTTTTCTTTCTCTGTTTGTTTGAGTGTTTGTGAACGCTAATTTAAGAAACGGCTTTACCAATTACAATGCAATTTTCACGATTGCGACACAATCCTTCTCTTAATATTTAGTGTTTTTTAACGTTTAACGAATATATATTATGATTTACAGTATTGCATATATTTTTTAGTATTTCGTTAGAAAATAATCTACGCAAAGTTTCAGGTATAAAATTGTATTAAATATATTTGAAAAGTATAATAAAATAAAGCGAAGTACGGAATGTCTTGACACTAGGTACTTTCTGTCTATCCTGATATATCCTATACGAGATACAAAGCGTAAAGCTAAAAAAAAATGTAAAATCTTGTTTAAATAAAATTATCTAAAACACTATTGGTACACATACAACTATTAATATTAAAACATACCATCCTTAATTCTGTCCTCACGCTTCATTATTTATGAGAATTCGTCGTTACCGATTTTATCGATGTTGACTCTAAACGGAGCAATTATTATATTGGTGACTTGTCAACTACGACGTATGTATTATTTGTATATAAAAATATTATTAAATATTTTAGTTACTTTTATACAGTTAAATAGATCATGATGTGCTTTATATTGGTCTAATCCCGTATATTGCAAGACTTTTTACTTTTATATACATCACTCAACAATATTATATTTTGTTTAATTAAATATTTTATTATTTTGAAAGTTTTATAAAAATTTGAACGCTGCAGGAATCAAACCCGCGCCTAAGTAACAAAGTAAATAAATTGTAACAAAACGTATGAGAATTTAGACAAAGCTAGAACGCATGACATAGTGGACAGAGCGCTTGGTTTCTGTTTCTTCATTTAATGTATTTAACCTTTAAAAATCTGAAAGAGAAAAAATAAGTAGCACACATACATATGTATTATTAATCAATAATAAAATAACACAAACTCATGATATTATAATAATACTTACTTAAAATTTAAGTAAAAGTATTATATATTACAGTCGACGCTGTCATGGTACAACGGGAATTCATCTGACGAACCGTCTGACTATTAGCTGTGGGTTCGATTCTTGGTTATATTTCGATTTATTTTCAGTTCCTTGACTTAGGGAAATGCCCTAACCTGAATATTATGGATATTATTACTAATCACCGTTACTCGTTACAGGAACTGGTTGCTGATTACTTACACATCTCTCGGAAATATGGCAAGTAAATTTTGTACAAAAAGTATACTTTTCTACATATGATATTTATTTTAATGAATATGTCCTCCCAAAATCTCAAGGCCGATCGTGGCGCAGTGGGACAGTCTTACTGTACGCGGCCGGTTGTGGGTTCGATCCCCACTCGGGGGATTGATTATATTTAAAATTATTTACACTTCCTCGCTCTGGTAATACAAAGTGCGGCGTGCCACCACTCAACACTTTATGTCAAGAATTCGGTAGAAACCGAAGTACGGAGTGTCTTGACATTAGGTACTTTCTGTCTACCCTGTGCTATGCGGGATGAAAAGAATGAAGCTAAAAAAAATAAACTATTTTATAAGCAATTCCTTATTTTATTTGAGCCTACTTAGTACACACACAGGATATAATATAGGTTCATTATATTATTTATAAATCAAGTTTCTTAAATTTTCAACGATTGGTACAATTCTTATTTATACATTACTTCCCACAATGCTACCACAGTTTTGAGTAATTTATTTTACATTCTTAATTTTGATTAAAGCCAAATAATGCTTGGAAATACTCCAAACCTTGTAACATTAAGTTTTTCAAATTATAATATTCTCAATATGTACAAAGATTTAAATTCTGTGCCGATTCGATTTACGTTTATTTCAATTCACAAAAATTATAAAAATCGACAAATATTGTTAAAAACAAAAATACTTTTGTAAATAACTCGCATATTTATTCGATACGTTGGAAAAACATAAGTAAAATACAATTACGCTGACGGAACTATGAGATATTTAATCTAATAATGGTCGGCGTGATTGCCTTTCTTGTGCTTACTATTATATTTTATAATTCATATTTAATGATCGATTCTAATGGCGTCAGATTAGTCTACATTGTCCAGGATATTCTGAGCCCCTAAAATTTGTTAATGCAAACGCATTTCCAAACCCTGTTAGGATTTGATGGGTCATTGCATAATGGTTGTGGCACACGTTAATTTCAGATTAAAGCATTTTCGTGTTGGTGTTACGAAACGTTCATTGTGTTTATTCATATTATCAAGAGTGACGCTATTTTCTAACATATTGTTAGTTTTAATCTCTCGAAAAATTATTTTAAGGTCACTTTCGGCATATACATTGTAGTATCTATGGACTTACGTAATATTAAAGATAGAAATATTTTTTTCCTCGGTATATATTTTCGTATATATAATATTTTGTATGACAGAGGAAGCGTAATGTAACACTATAATAACATCTAAGAATATTATTATAGTCACAGGCAAAATTTATCGCACGAGTCAAATATATTCAAATATATTTCATAAACAATATTAATTCTGTCATCATTCAGGTGGTCGTTATAAGAAGCTGTAAAAATTTAGAGTCGAAAAATAATCCACGAATCGCAATTAAAAACATAAAACACTCTTAAAATACATCTGGAACGAGATATCATACAGCAGAAGAGTAATAACATTAAAACTTATACAGTGGGGCAGATGTGCCAATATTCTATTATTACTGGCTTTTCAACGCGAACGGCGCAAGCATTCCTGACTATTTCTACATCCCTAAGATGAATCATTAAATAATAAAATCTAAAGCATACTTAATGCGCCGCTACACATATTCAGGTTTATTCATAACTACGTACACTCACACTTTGGTATACGCTAATCAATGGTAGTGATGTCTGTGTGATATCCGTATGTTACACAATTATTTGTATAGATTTCCGTATAGAAAATGTTATTATAAAAATATATATTGAAACTAAATGCTCTTAAATAATTTTAATTAGGACGATAAAATCATTCATTGACAAGATTCTAAGCATATCATATCATATATATATATATATATATATATATATATATATATATATATATATTATGTAATATAAACTATGAGAAAAGAAAGAAAAGATTTTTTGTTATTAAACATTTGTAAATAAACATAAAAGAAATAATAACAGAGTAATAAAAAAAAAACAATTGACTTCAAAACTAGCAGCGGAAAAAACGTAACCTATTAAATAAATAAACAAATATATTATTAAATTGTCTCCCTAATTATTTCTTAGTAATAGAAATATTTCGATTTCCAATGATCCAGAACATCACTAATCAATACCAGATCCCTAACGTTACTTCTCAATCGTACTCTTTGCACACTGACGTACTGAAGCAACATACATCAATGGATGATCTAATTGCGAACGCGTAAACACTTGTCAATGTGTTTGTTGCTACTGTGATAATGTGCGTTATACCAACTAGCTTATTAGAAACACCTCCAACAAAAATACAACTCAATTACAAATAAAGTTAAGATTTGAATAGAGAAAGATAGATTTGACATATGGTATAATATAAATCACGAGATCTTAGTTGAAACAGTGGATCGCATCAAACGACGTCACACGGAGATGGAAACACACGACAATATATACACTTAATGCCTGAAACTTATTAGCAACGTATGTCATTACGTTTGATGCATCAACTTCAATTTTATTAATATTTGCCACGTCAAGATTATTTGCAGGCGTAAATTAGATTCACGTACGTTTTAATGCATCCCGCAAGTGTTAGTGTTCTAGTTCGATAATCTTCGGCGCATGGATCAGTTGGAGATGATTCATGCCTAATGCTCCATTCTATTGTTAGATTGCATATGGCTGAAATTATGCAATGTCCAGTGCTTTGTTAACCATAATGTAAGCGGTCGATAATTAGACTCGTGATTCATTTCGTGAATATGATTATTATTTCATTGCTTATTTTGTAACACCATTCTCCATTCTCGTTGAAACCTAAAACTAGTGAAGAGTATGCGACGTTCGTCTAGTTATGTAATTTCATGGTACTAAAAATCGGCAGTAATATGCGATCCACTTATAGATGCTATTTCAGCGCAACATTAAATTTGATCGATCAGAACTATATTTTTCCTGTTTACCAAATATTTAAGTAACGGCCATAAGTCAGACAGTAAAATAATTCAAATGTGAAATTTCGTGAACGCTCATAATGAACTTGGCAGACGACCAAAAAACGTCTTATTTTCGATGTGGAATCTGGACCAATTTTTATTGCAATGCTTTGGAAAACATTGATATGACCCTCTCAAGGGCTTAGATTTAGACATAAAACTAAAGATACTCGCTGCTAAGTGATTTGCAGAATTAGAGGAATGAGCATATTATATTGTAACCTCATGGATTCTACAATACACATTTAGGTTCAAAATTAAGTTTCGAATCAAACAAAAACCTTTTTGAAATTTTCTGTAACAGTTAAAATAGTGTATTGGCTTAAATAAACAAATAAAACTCATTTCTAATAAATGCCTAAATACTGGAAAGCTTTATATTAGTCTTAACCTTGTAGCAAAGTATGGATAGAGTAATGACTTCATTTACGTAGTTATCTTACAAGCAACATTTTAAGCAAATTTATTCTTCACTAAATTCATGTAGTAATCTTCCGTGCAGCCTATTTATATTATTTATATTATTTGTTTCTTCATCACCCAGATAGATATTTATTGCAAATACCGAACATTTTATTTCTATCCATTTCATAATAATAGATACTTCATTCGGTTCTTAATAATTTTATATTGCATGGCACTTGGCTAAATTTTCCATTTAATGGCATTCCAGCGAGGTATCGCGTCAGATATTACTATAAAAACGTCGAAATCTTCTCACCTATGCTTTCGAACAGTCATAAGATTTATTTCTGTGACTTGAGTTTTATTGCTTCTACGTTCATCTGTACTCATTTATAGTCGACTAAGATATTCTTTTTTTACGATTGTAAGCGCTCTGTTTATTTTAGTTTTTAATTACTTCTTGTGTAGGCAGCTGGAAATGACAAAACGTTTGACCTAGAATAATTTTAAAAATGTTATATTGGCTTCTATTTTAATTTGTTTTGCAGTAAAGGCGCCAGTAAGTATGACAAATTGAGCGTTGAAATCGGCGCCAATATTACCTCATATAAAGCCGATGTAAACTGTTCATCATCAACAATAACGCTCTGATAACAGATTTGTGTGCTTTCGGGTATATCTTTTTTTTTCTACTTCTTATTAAATTTAGCTCAAAAATAATCTTACATTTATTTATAATAAACATTAATGTAAAGATTAATGAGCATTCATATAAATTGTATGTCTGCGTCATCGAAACGGTAAATTAATATTAAAATCCGTTTACGATGAATTACGGCAACGAATTTGCGAGGCATTAATGCGAGAATGCAAGCCACCATCATCATTAATGAATGCATCTTCATCCTGCACATTCAAATCTCGCCTGACTCACAGAATCGATGCGTTCGCGATCACGCGTAACGATCGTCGGATGCGCCGAAGTGTTCCAGAGAGATTGTAAATATTTCTCTGTTTCAGAACACGACCAAAATAGAATAGAACGCGTGTTTCTAAATCCCCTTTGAAGATTACACACGCCGGCATTAGCTCTGGCAAATTACCCTCTAACAAAGATTGTATTAATTACGCGCTCTCGATAGCCCAAAGTAAATACTCTTTAAATTTAGAATTCGGCGAGCAGCCGTGCGTGTGCGCAGCTTTTCGACGCCTTATATCTGTCACTTTTATTTGGGATCTATCAGGTTTTTGTTATAGTAATGCGGTATTAATCGCTACTGACATCTCTCGAATGTTGAGAACGAACTACGTACTAATGATTAGTTCACAGTTTGTATTATTATAAAAGTCGTTTGATAAAATATTTTTCTAAGGATTGTAGCTTTAATATGGAAGTATGTATGTAAAAATAAATAATTTTTGATTTAAATTAAAATAACAAATACATACAATAGTGAAAATAATCTACCTGATTTAATCGCAAGGAATGTAAGACGAAAAAGATGAACAACAATTTCTAAAGCAGAACGATATTGTATAATATTTTTAAATAAAAAAATATAACAAAAATCACCTTAATAACATAACCCTTAATAGGCAATGTGGGCAAAATTTCGGAAATTAAGGTTGGAAATTATATATTATTAACAAACTTCAACACTCGAAGTAACAAAAGATAAAGAGGTCGAATTAAGGAGTCGTTCATTATGCTCCATTTTGTTTCATATTTACGTTATTTGGACTTAGGGTGGGTTATCTATATCCATGATCTCGTGATCGCCAGTGCTGATTGTTTCGTTCTGGTACCTGCAGGATGTTTGATTATAAATATATAGTTAACTCGCGGCTTCGGCTGGCTTATATCTTTAATCGTAACATAATTATGACAGTGTAAGCGTATATGCT
Organism: Dryadula phaetusa; assembly: GCA_032432895.1. Taxonomy (NCBI): domain Eukaryota; kingdom Metazoa; phylum Arthropoda; class Insecta; order Lepidoptera; family Nymphalidae; genus Dryadula; species Dryadula phaetusa. The sequence goes on from JAOYRS010000033.1 coordinate 7,139,394, forward strand.
AAAAGTGTAAAACAACATTTTTCAACAACACCTATAGGTAAAAATAACTGTAACTTTTAAGGTGTTTCTTTTATTATAAGATTACTTATTTTAGTTCAAATTTAATAGGAGTTGTTAAATTTTATATTTTAAATTAAACAATTTAAAAATATTCTCCAATATAACTTAACAGTAAAATTTGATTGCTTAAATATATACAATAAAAAAGTAAATTTAATGTTCTGTATGTTTTTGGCTGTAACATGATAATAACAATGACCACAAAAATCCAGATCACTTCAATCGGATGTGTATGAAAACCCGAAATTATGCAGCAAAGCCTCATATTAACCGCACAAAAAGCAATAATACGGCGTGAAATAGTACGAGAGCATTAATTCGATTATCAGATCGAGGTGTGAAGCGAGTTTCGATGTTTATCTAGGTATAAAGAGGCGCCGTATAAGAAATTATTTTACAACTGTAAAATAATAAAAACTCTCATTAGCAGTCATTAAGGCCCCGCCTCCGCGATAGAGGGTTAGATATGGCACAGGTGATGTTTATTTTGTTTAATGATGGAGTATACGTTGTCTATCACGTTCAAATGTAACAATTTTCAATGCAATAAAAAGGATACTGTGGTAAATGGACAGTGTCATTTCTGTGATAGTTAGTTAAAATATTTACTTAGTGTTATAAATGACAATAATTAATTTACTTACATCTAAGAAGCTTTTTTAGTGTAAAATAGTAAATTGTATAGCATATTATGAGGCCGGTTGGGGCGCAGTGGAACGATCGGTTGTGGGTTCGATCCCCACTCGGAAGAGTGATTATAATTAAATTATTTTCACTTTCTCCCTCTGGTAACGATAAAGTGCTGCGTTGAGTTCCACCACTCAACACGCAATGTCTCAAATTCGATGGGAAAAGAAGAATAGAGTGTCTTGACACTAGGTACTTTCTGTCTACCCTGCTATGCGGGATAAAATTATTTAATTTTTTTCAAAAAATCTCATGATACGTGTATATTTAGAGCGTTAAAGAGTTTTATGCTACCAAATGTTCGTAATTATTACAAAAATCATGTTATTACTTAACAAAAGGATAGTCGCCATTCGTCCCAAACCACAGATAATAACTCTAATTAAAAAAATAATAATACGATACCGCAACAAATAAGTATTTCTTTTATATTCTAACAATACAAGGCACTGGTAATTGGAGATTATTTTGAACCTTGTTATGAAAGTATTGGGTTTTTTAGTAACAGTGAAATAAATACTACTGATTATTTTTTTAATAAAAATTAAAGTTTGTATATTAATATACAAATAACTTTCATTTGATCACTGTTTAAAATACTATAAAAATAAAATTTAATTTATACATATCCACTCTATAGTTTTATGTCGTATCGAATAGCTGAAGCTATTGAATAATTATTGTCACAATAAATAATACTTTTATGTATATTTACCGATAGATCAAATAAATAAATAATTAAGAAAATACACATCATCAGGACGGGACAAGGAACAAAACATCAACGATTTCGGTTATAATAAGATTGAGACTCACCATGTTTTAATGTTATGGAGTTAGATAAATAAATAAAAGAAAATGTTTGCCTAAATATAAAAAATGTGTAAAATAATTGAGAGCAAACGAAGTGTTTTAACACAAAGTTTGCTCTTACTACTCTCCTATATAGGGCAAAAGCGTAAAATATAAAATAATATATCTCATAATATATATGATAATATACACATATATTTAAGTAGAAAATTCTGTATCAATTACCACCTGTAGAAACACACCTTTTTACAAACAAGCAATATTAATGTATTTATAGTTGCGGTAATATACAATTTACCGGAGGGCTAAAACTTGTAGCATCAGAGATACAATGGTACGTTGACTCATAATCACTAGATGTAACTCAAAATATTGATAAAGTATTTTTAGCTTCACACTTTATCCCTCATATCAGATTGGCAGAGAACCTTGTGTCAGGACACTCCGTTATCCGCTTATCGTCTTCGTATTCGACAAGTTGCGGGTTGAGTGGCGAGACTGAACGGAAAACTACACTTGGTATTGATGTTCGAAGAAAAGCAAGTTGTAAATTTAAATGTATCTTCTTATTTCTAAATGTACCAATTCATATTTAATAAAGACGTAGTCAATTATAATTAATTTTTATTCAATTAATATTTATGTTGAAATGGATATAGAAATAAAAGATTGATAGTTAAATTCAAAATACATTTATTTATTTGCCAATAATATAAATATATTTTTTTAAATTATTAAATGTATTACACTACAGACTAAAACTGTATTATTTTTTCCTTAAATTAATATAAATGATTATTTAGAAATAAGGTTTATATTTAAGTAAGTTTTTTTAACCACTCTCTTAAAAATAGAATTACTTTATCATATTTAAGTTATTTATTTAATTTAATATTTATTACATAATAATAATAATTCATTCAGTCATTTCTATAATTATTTTATCTTTAATTTTAATTTAATTAATTTCATTTCAGTCATTTTAATTTCAGTCATATCTATATTGATTTTATCTTTGTGCTAGTTAACCCTTACAATACACACTTGAAGCTACAATTAGCCGTTTTGTACGGGATTAAAAGCCTCAATTAAACCTTCGAGATTGTGTGGGCGTATATACAAGCGATATCCTCGTATCCTCATAATTCATAAAAACATAATATACAGATATACAAAAGAAAACCTACCTAGAACATTTTATATGTTTAATGGGTTTTTTATACTTTGTTATTATAAACAGCAACAGACATATTTATGATTTTTAAGATTTAATTAATAATTTAAAATTTTATAATAATAATTCATAGTCTTTCGTCTGGTATGAGAACTTAGTGTCAAAACATTCCTTTTTCCGTTTCGTGTTGAGGGGTGAAGCCTAACGCCGTATGATTACATTAAAAATTTTAAATTAAGTACCCAGTACAGTTACATATATATTATATGGAAAAACTATTAAGGACTACCGAAAAATATTGCAACCGTACCGTAATATTGTATAAATATTGTACCGAAAAAAATTGTAAAATATTAAACTCTGAAGATATCATCATAAAATCATCATTGGATAAAGTTTCTTATTTACCAAACTGAAGAAGTGATTGTATACAAATTTGTGAACGACGAAAACGTTAAATCCAGCGGCGAAAGAAACTCTCCTTACTCTCTGACCTACCCCGGCAGGAATATAGAGCTAAAAAAAACCAGAAGCCTGCTTGCATTTTCGACAGCAAGAACTACATTATTATATTTCAAAATATAAATATTTAATTTTGCTTAAATTACTTAAATCACTGAGAGCACTCTGTTATTACTATCATTAAAAGGGATACGTTTAATAGATAATGTATGAAAGAAGAATTATCACGGTACTATGCCGGAACCTTAACGTTACTGATAGGGTTAATCAGTCTTAACGGAATCAAGATGGCATTAGGTGTCAGAGAGGTTTTGCTAAGGAAGATATGTCGAATGCGATTACCCGTGAGCACTGTAAATATTTAACAAAATACTCAATTAAACGAAATATTCAGAGGCCAGTCGGGGCGTAGTGTGACAGGGTCTGACGCGACCGGTTGTTGGTTCGATCTCCACTCGGGGGAGTGTTTATATATAAAATTATTTGCTCTCGCTCTGGTAAGCAAAGTGTGGCGTTGAGTGCCACCACTCACACATGTATGTCATGTCTCGAATTCGGTGGAAAATGAAGTACGGAGTGTCATGACACTAAGTACTTTCTGTGTACCCTGCTATGCTGGATAAAAAGCGTGAAGCTAAAAAAATTTCAATCTCCTAATATGAATTTTGCGAATATATGTTGTGCAAATAATTGGCTTGAATCCTTATTTATTTTGATAAAATTATTAATACAGATAATTTAAACTACAATTAAACCATACTCATATTTGACTCAAACACAATAATAGTTTTAAATATAAAGTACATATTAGACTTGAAATACCTAGTAATTTTACTGAAAGCAATACATTTCCAAGTACTTGTTTTTACAACAGGGTAACAATAGTTTTTAGTTATAAAGACTTCCTTATAGAAAACATAACTTTAATTGACATACAGACTACATTTGTTGTGGAGCTATTCAGTAAAATGTTAATAATATGCTTTTTAAATACTTATTGTATATTGTATTATTGTATTAGTAGTTATAGTATATATAAATTATCAATAGAAGCTTTTATAACTTTAAACAAAGTAAATTATCTTAATTATATAAAAAAAACAATAATAACTATGTATGTAATATAATTTACAACTTCTTTTACATATTGATCACAATCTTATTTATCGTTGAACGGTAAAAAGCTCTCGAGCATAAAAATACTCTTAATTAAATATAATAAAATTCAAAGTAGACAATAAAGCAAACAAATTATAAAGGCATTATCAAATCGTTTAGAACATTAAAATTCTATTGTAATTTATCAAGAAACGCGCCTTCCCCTTTCTCTAGTCATCTTAACAACTTAATGTGTGAATAATTATGTTTGTTTCAAACAACTCTTATTATAAAGGGAATACGATTTAAATTGTTATTTCATACCCGAAATAAGAGGTTGGTTTAGTATAATTGGCGTTAAGTGTCTGTTATGTTATAATGAAACTTAAGTAGATAGCATCCGTGCGCGTTTTATTGTATATGCAATTAGTACTTATTGTATGTAACGTGGGGCATTATTTCACGGGCCGGGTTACCGACAAAAGTGCAATTAAGATAATGACGGAATTCTTGTAATTACAGCCAATCGAAACGTAAAATAATCATTTGTGTGGATATTAAAACGCTTTGTTGTTGTTCTGTAGCCTGTCTGTCGGTGGTTCTTGTATTTTAATGTGCTCCCATAAAATTGTTAATATGCTTGCGTTTTATTTAGTGTTCTAAATGTTTCAATTATATTTATATTTTAAATGTAATTAAAACATTTGTTCATATTACAATGTCATTTGTGAAATACGTTTTATTAATGGCTAGTATAGAAATTGGGTCATGTTCAAACATCAGTTTAGATGAGAGAGAAATAGTTCTTGTTCATCTATAAATGAAATGTCCTAAAATAATTTGCTTTGTTTCAATTCTTAAGGATCTTCTTCTTATACAAAATTCTATTTGCACTTGTGTATTATACATGTCATGTAAATTTTTTTCTGATCATTTGATTGTAACTGTACGCATCTTCCACTCATAGCAAAGAAAACCTTTGTGTATAGAAGAGTTTAAATCTCAATTAACACAGTACAAAAATTAGACAGATTCCAAAAGTAACAGATTCGAGTCTTATATTCGATCCATCTTTTATTCGAGTGTGTATCGAACCGGGAATTATCGAATACCGTCACACAACGGTTAGTCAATATAATTTGATAGTTTATACTAAAACCTTGCCTTGAAATCTACTATTTATACTTATTACGTTTAAGAGAATCGTAATACAAGAGTATTCAAAAGATTACAAACAAAAGCCTTTAAAATCACACGTGCTCTGACCTTGTGCGCTCAATCAAAGGAATTAATTACTTTGTTTAGTTCCATACGCACGTGTTCTATAGACATATACGATTGAAAATTTTATTTATTAAAATGTATTAAACTACGCAGTAACTCATGTTACACGTCTATTATAAAAGCTTTTTTTTTAGCTTCACGCTTTCCACCGAATTGGAGACATTGCGTGTTGGGTGGTGGAACTCAACGCCGCTCTTTGTCTTTACTAGAGCGAGGAAGTGAAAATAATTTAAATATAATCACTCCCCCGAGTGGGGATCGAACCCACAACCGATCACGTTTACAGTCAGACGCTGTCACACTGCGCCACGACCGGTCTCTTATTATAATTATTATAACTATTATATACTTGTAGTATTTAAATATATAGAAGCTTTATTTCAATGTTATATTGACTTAAGCATAAAGTAAAAATATAATAATTTATATTATATCGTTTGTAAAGAAGAAGTTAGGTCATAGTATTAAATGATAACACAGAACTAACGCTGATTTTAAGTAATCACTAAGCAAAAAATACGATCGAATTAAATATATACTAGAAAGACATATGTAATATGTATAATAATTTCTTCTATGTCTGCAATATTTTGGTATTTCTGTTAGTCTAGCATATTTTATAAAAAAAATTATATAAAAATCTTAACAAATCTCAGTACTAATACTCTAAATTTCAACTCATTGAATTCAGTAGATTAAAGATACAAATACATCACAGCACAGAACAAGACACATAATAATTCGTGTTTTTAAATATCTTAACAAGTAATTCAGTAATTATTATGTCAGGAAGTTCGTAATAAAATAATTTCTTGAATTCTATAATCTTTAATTATACATGATGTACGATGACAAGCCGTGTGACGTGCACTTTCACAAGCGCAAATCACAAACAAATTATATATTTATGTTTCTCTTGTGAACATTTTCGGCACACATTCGCTTTGACCCGAAAACACGTAATAAAGATAATAATACTAATTTAATATATTTACGAACACAGTTTTTCTACAATTTTATAAATAAATGCTACAAGAATTAAGGCTTCGTTTATCTATGATTTAAATATTTTTTTAGGTTCACGCTTTTATCCCGCATAGCAGGGTAGACAGAAAGTACCCAGTGTCAAGACACTCCGTATTCCGTTCTTCGTTTCGAGTGGCGGAGCTCAAGCCACACTTTTTGTCTTTTACCAGAGCGAGAAAGTGAAAATGATCGAACCCACAACCGATCGCTTTTATAATCAGACGATGTTCCACTGCGTTGCATAGATAAAATAAATAATATTGTATTATATTGGTACATGCAAAGTAAGATAATAATTTTTGAAAAAACGTATAAAAATTTTTTGAACTCAGCGGGATTCGAACCCGAGCCTCTTGGATACCGTCCGGTATCCTCTTGGACGGTATCCTCTTTTCTAATTCTAAGTGTGGAATAACACTTTAAAAATAGTAAATATTAAGATAATAATATTATATGCACTTTTATACAAAGTTTTATACACGTTTCTAATTAAATACATATTTAACACATCTACAGGGCATCTAGTAATATTAGATATAACTGCTTACAAGATCAAGTTTGTCTTAGACTTAAAGGAAACTCTTATAATAAAAATAAACATTTAACTATTCCGTAAAGTGGGATTTATTGATACCATGTTGCTCTGTACTTCGGGCAGAAAGCAATCAACGTAGTAGTCTTGACTCTGGGTTGTCTCTGACTACCCTATTAAGCGGGATACAAGCGTAAAACTAAAAAAAACAATATTATATACATAATTACAATATTATATGTATATTTACATAAATCATAGGCCCGAGCATTAATATTAGCCAATTTATTTTTTCTATTAATAAAAAGTTTCAATATAATCGCTATCTAGAACTTTCGCTGTCATATTAAACTTTCTTTGTTCATTGTAACATGTACCTTTCATTATAACATCGAGTAGCATGATTTGTCTTTTAATCTTTACCAAAATGACTTTCTACTTATACTCAATATTAAACACAGTTGTAGTCTCAACCATTCAAGTACTGCTACTGGCATTTATTATAGCCGCAGCGTTCTTTTGTTATTTTGACACAGGAAGTTATTAAAGCAATTAACTGGAGCACGGCTCCGCCATTATCATCTCCACTAGTGACGTGTTAATGTCAGACAGGTAGTGATGTAATAACGTCGATTTAATTAAAATGTTATAACGATTTACTTTTGATATGATACAACTATTTTTTTTTTATATAAAAGCCAACTGAGAATTTATGAGACACTAAGCTATAATTACAAGAAAATTCAATGATTGTAATTTATGAACTGGTCGATTACTATTGTAATTATTTGTACGTTGGTACATATAATAAAATCTAAATTAGAATCTCGTCCCAATCTAAGTGATAATTTGTCTAAGAAAACAAAAATAATATAAAAGCCGCTCATTACAGCAGCTCGCGTGTAATGCTGAATCATGATCAATACAATCTATTAAAAAATCAATTACAAATTTGTTTTGACGCTGCAGTTCACGCTTTCACATCACTATTTGATCTCAAATTATATCAGTTCTTTAATTTTCAATCGGAGTGACCGAACGAAAGCTACTGTACCGATCACAATGCACTCCCATATACTGTTGGTATAATTGATAGTCATACCAGACTTAACAATAGTCAAATCATATTTACGCTACTGGAATTTAAATTATATTATAAATGGATTACAGTTCATTTTTAAACAACCGCCAGGTGTGAAGGTATTCAAAAAGTAACAACAAAAGTTAAGTTGCGTGGCTCCCGCACTTACACTGAACTAATTTCTTAGACGCTATTATTGTTTCTCATGATTAAATTTCTTTTTTGCTGACAATACCCCGTACGGGGTATTGCTTCCAGTTTTTTTTATGAGTCGATGATTTTCTATACTTTCGTTAACTTTGATAGAAGCTACTTACTGCTTTGTTACTTTAGGACATTGTTTTTTATATATATTTTTTGTTTAACGGTCAAATAAGAAAGATGGACGTTCACATTTATAATTTCTAATTAAAGGTACTAACTACATTTTAATCTTTAAGTATTTTTTTTATAATAGCTGTCACTATTTGATACAATATCATATTATGATTGTAAATCAATAACTTATATATATTTTCTATTTAATATATTATATTTTAATAGTAAATCATAAAGGTCAAGTTTAAATACTAGACATAACGACAGCAGTTACGTGACAGAGCCTAACACCGCGCTTTGTCTTGTCAGAGGGAAATTTAAATATGATCATTCTTCAGAGTGCAAAAACCGATAATCACTCGCATATATGATCAGACGCTGGCTCATTGTGCCACAGTGTCCCCACGTGATGTATTATAATCATATATATAATATAAATTATAATCACAATATATTTCACTAGCAAAAGTTCGTTTTAAATTAATTAAATACGATTTTTTTTAACTTCAAAGCTCTTGTCCCGTATATCAAGGTAGACAGGAAGCACCTAAAATCAAGACACATAGACAAATACGCCAAATTCGAAGTATTGCGTATTGAGAGGCGAGGAAATTAAAATAATAATTTTAAATAATTATAATTATTTCACCGAGGGCGAATCGAACCCAAAACCGCGCTTGCAGTCATACGCTATCCTACTGCGCCACGACCAGCCTCTAATATCAATATTATTTTATATTTATAATATTTTCAATTAATATTTTATTCACCGTTGTCGAATTATGTTTAAAAGAAAACAATATTTTTTACACTCTCGCTCGTTAATAATAACAACACTGTACATAATCACGTATATTATCTCAAATTTTATCTAAATTCTTGAAAATCGCTTACACGAACATATCTTTTTACACACATCATACACTTGTAGCAACGAATGAAAAAGAAAAAAAAACGAAGTTACATTAAAAACCTATACAAATTAGTGAGTACATTCCGAAACAATTGCCGGTCACGCAGACTTATTTCGGGTGTAATTTTTTCGACACACTCTCTGTCTACATTAATTTCAAGTTGTTTTTACTTAGTTTTTATCCCGACATAATTAAAGGAGACTCGGTTAGGTGTAAAAACTTGTGAGGTAATGACATTTTAATTATCTGAGTGATTACTGGTCGTCGGTGCGTACAGTGGGCATCGTTTCCTTCGAAAACTTCTAACTCTTAGTTGCGTATTCATAAAGGCTATAATAAATATATGAAATACCATATCTGTGGCCGTCCGTACTGTCGCATTCATCCTGTTATTACGAATAATTGCATTACGCTTCGTTACGGAGGAAAAAAGGCAAGTAGATTTAATTGACACGTTACTCTCTTTGTTCACGCCTAGCACGTGTTGGTTCACACAACGTGCAATATTTTCACGTAGAAATAACGCTATATACCTGTAATAATAATGAATATATTAGTTTAATGGGTATCGGCATGAATACAAATTAATTTCGAATTTAATAATTTTAACAAACGTAGAAGGTCACATTTATACGAGAATATTTATTTTTAGGCGTTGCTCTATTCCTATTTACTGTGATATGTTCATATTTTTTTTATAATAAATGGATATTTAGGCAAAATGTACTACAGTTTTAAAAGTACTTTACTCGTCATCAAATGAAGTATTAGATATTTTTGGTATCTATCATGTATTTCGTTAATATTTCTAAATTTGTAACTAAATTAATATATGTTTAATTTAAAACAAATTATTTAATTACTTAACTTTTAACATCTTTTACATAAAAATTCTATAGAACATATACAATATACATGTATATATACACAGTAAATTTTATCTTATGAATACAAAAAGGTAAAGGGTTTTTCATTTTAAGCGATGAATAATTCTATTATAATTACACATACTCCCTAAATTGTCCTCGTTGTGTCATAATATGCTAAAAATGATAGGGTTTCGTGTCCGAGTGTCACCCTCTAACAACATCTGTGTAAAGTTAACGAGGTGCGGTGAGAACTTGCAATAGTGTGGTGACTTCTAAGAGGTTGTGAATAAAAATGTTTTTGAATTTATATTTAGCTCTATGATAAAGCTAACATGAAGGTATTTTATTTAGTCGATTTACTACGTAAATGTAACAGGATAAATTGTATATTTTAATATTAAATAACTTTATATTTTTATTTATATATTGATTTAAAATTGATCACTTCAAATACATGTGAATTGTTATTTAATAGAATGACTAAATAATAAGATAAGAACTTGGAGATATGAAGCTCGCTTAGTTGCTTACTTAGACTTAATAACTTTTTCTTTACATTTAAATATAACGTATACAAGGAATATAATATACAGAAATACACAAAATAGTAGGCGTAAGCGATAATATCTTAGTAAGAACGTGCTCAGGTAGTCTGGGCATTTGGACAGTATGAGTGATGAAAGAACCTTAAGAAAAATATATGAAGCAAAGTGGTACTAGAGATCGTGGAGGCCTTGGTTGACCTTCGAGAGACCATAGTATCGATAATATTGGAGGAAGTTTCCTTAAAAAGCACAAGACCGCGTTTGTTGCTCCATTGTCTATGACAACACCAAGGATCAACCATGCGCTAAAAAAAACAAATTAACAAAGCATAAACAAGGTTGTGTTTTTCAACTACACATTGAGAATGGCTATTAATCTTTACACCACATTTGAATTGAAACCAAACGTGTATATCAAACACACATTTATTGAACCATGAAGATCACAAAACAAATTTTTACGTATCATATTAATATTTACACCAAATCATATATCGGTTGTTCACAAGCGACAAAGGGAACCGTTTACATAAGTAATTAGGCGATGTCAAGAGCAGATTGGTGGTATTACTCCACTCTATGTTTATCTACGTGCTACGAGACTACGGCGTAGCGTTTATCTATACATACTTATATGTATGTACAAATTTATATTTTTTTTATTTAAGCATATCATATAATTTTAAATTATATAAATTTGAAGATTGTTTCTAAATAAATCATAAACATGAAAATTACAATCATATCACATTTTGTTATTTTTAAGTTATATTACTAAAATCATTCTGATATAATTTAAGAAAAGTTGAAAATTTATAACTACGCATAGTCCAAAATATATATATACAGAATTATTATACACTTGAATAGGACCCTAGAATAATAACGATATATAGATCAAGCATTGAGGGTACCTCCTATAAAAGTAATCATTTATTAAGTATTTATTAATTATGAAACTATTATTAATTATTATACCGATATATTATAAGTGACTTTGAACTAGGTTTGAATCTCTTACGGGAGAGTTTCCGATATCTGCATGTCAAAGTAACTGTCAGTAATTGTCATAAATAGAAAAAATGAATATTATACTTAATACTATATTCATTTTTTCCATTCGATGATCATTAATTTAAACGTCAAGAATAGTAAAAAAAAATATTTCAGAGAACAATATAATATAATAAGACATGCTTAGATTTGTATCTATCAAACAACTCGCAAGACACATTAACAGAGAAAAACAAAATCACGGCGCGCCAGGCTTAATCTACTAACTTTTTATATATTTTCCTCGACTCGCGGCTATTAATACGAAGAAGTGTTTAATACTTGACATCTGTTACAAAAACTTTTATTATAACACTAATCCATTGCACACATATTATACGCACACCAGTGAAACTTATTTTTCTCGTTCAACGAGCTTACTCACACATAAGCGAGGTACTTAGTTTAGGAGCCTAGGTAGTGCGATGGTATGTAATGGGCATGCAACGGATAAATTTAATAAAAAAAAAATTGTATTATTTTAAACAAGAAGGGTCTGCTTTAGAATGTCAGATAATAAAAGTAATTAAGATTAAAATGAGTGTAATGAGTGTTTCAATTAAAAATGGAGAAACATATTTTGTGCTATAAATTCTTCATATATCATTTACAATAAGCACGATATAATTATATATATGTATCACATTTCGTCAAAGTAGATAATAAGGTATCCATACAATTTTTACTTTCCCCACTTACACACTTGACAGATTTATTCTCAAGCAGTTAACCAGTAGTCATCAAAAACCCCCTTCCATTTTCTATATAATTAAAAAAATATATATTGTTTGAAACGTATACTTACCACAGTGCGCACACTACCGCCCGTCGGCACCCACTCTCATCTGCTAGTTCTTAATTAAGTTAGCTTATGTAACGAAAGATGGTCTCATTTAGATAACACAGTAACTTTCAGTCTGCGATTCCAACTTGGACTACTTAGCGCGTTCTTAATGTCTCTAAACTTGGTATCGAAGTTAATTAGAAGTTGTTCCTTTATGAAGCTTGGAGGCAGGTGTTTAACATTACGACAGCAAAGTTTTAAGTGAAATTTAAGCTTGTACAGCTCTTACATTTATTTATTATTATTTTTTTTAATTACTTAAGTTATAATATTTAAACATTTTGTTTACATCAGCATTATTATAAGCATCGCTTAATTATGACATCAATTTTATGCGGTATATTTGTTTTTCTTTTTTACAAGTAATTTAGTAGAGGATAAGTTCAGTGATATATTTCTCTTATCTCCATTTTTCATCTTATTAGTTCATTAGGTGGTGGTAGTGGTTGTTCCGTGTTTTTAGGTGACGGTTCTGAATGGGGTAAAAGACCAATTGAGATTATGGGCGGGACAATGTTAGAATAAATTGAGAACTCTGAACTTTCTGATTTAAATTTACCTGAAGATAACACTCAAAGGCGAAAAATTATTGTCTAAAAAATACTTATGGAAAATGCAACTAATTTTGTACATAAAAGAAAATTTCCTACCTAGGACAGTATAACATACAAAGTGTTTTATATGTATGTAACTGCAGCTAACATTTGATAGTACAATATAAATAATATATCTTAGTAATAAAATTGTTTATTCGTATTTATGTTTCAATTAAATTAATTTAATTAATTTTTAACGAAATCTATAACATACATACCACTTAATGATATTGTAGTTTTATAAATATTTCCGCAGCGGCAATGAATCGTCGTCATCTAATCTTCTTCGTAACTAGACCAAGGTCTGCAGCGTCCAAGTACTGTTTAGTTGGTAAATTAAAGAACATCTTTATTAATGTTTCATTGACGCTCTACGTGTAAGGTTTAAATGAGTTTATATTTGTTATAATGGTTTAATTCTTTTGAGATAATTTGAGTTTAGAATATTATAAAAAAAAAGTGTCATTATTGTGACATTGTACTTTGATTAAAATAAATATTTTTTAGAGCTTTAAGAGGTTATATACTTTCAGGCTCTGTTAAATTAAACTTTTAATTTAATTGTTTTTAACACATAATGCTCCGAGATATGTGACATTTTATATTGGACAAAGTGAAAGTGTTAAAAAGATTAAAAGTATGAAGACTGCATGTTGGTTAGGATGCTAGTGACGGGAAATAAGTTCAAAAACGAAAAAATATATTTATAGTTTGGGGTTCTATTTATTTATCAAAAAAATAGTTATTATTAAAAATATATACCTACACTGTGTATGACATATTTAATATTCATAGTTTATATCTTGTACAAAGACATATACCCTAAGTTTACAACTTCTTTTTCATTGATTTAGAATTGAAGCTTTGGTAAAATGTTTATTTTCTTATTTTTATATCTGTCTCTCCTTTTTATCACTAATAATTGTTGATATTGATTATAATTGGACTGTATATATGCTATGGTCCTATAATAAGATATAGTAATAGTGTTGTACATACATAATAAAATGTCACATATCGATAAGGCAAAAATATAATCAAGAAACTTTCCGTCAATTACAAGATTAATACCAATTCTAATCGAGTTTTCTCTCATTAAGTACCACGGTTACCAAACCCTCTTTATTATAGGAATAATATGGCGGGGTAATATCGTGGCATAGTTACTTAATCAATTCCTTTGTTGGTAGAATCGACCCCCACTGTGGGTGGGGTTGATTAAGAAGAATATTGCTTGATTACGCCCTTGAAGTATGACGTACGAAGATGTTTACGCCATAGCGTTACATGCAAGAAGTGACCAGTAAACTTAAAATGTTATTTATTAAATGAAAACCATTCTATTTTCATTTTATTCACAAAATACATTAAAAATAATAATTTATTTATCATCTTCTTAATTTAACATTACATCAATAATGAAATAGTCATTTTAAAATTCAAAGCAATAACTCAAATTATATTCTCAAGGTATTATAAATAAATATTATTTAACTGTAAAAAAAATAAAAAAAAAACAATCGGCTCCAGTTAAACATATATTAATGTCATTGTCTCAGTCATACTCAATATTTATCGTATACTCGTACTAAGGTGACATCGGGCTTGTGTGCGTCTAATGAATGTCTTGTCGATGAATAGCTCAATGAAACATATCTGAGAACTAATATTGTCATTTAGACACAATTATAGACCGAATATCGGATTACAAAAATACTCATAGATATATAGTGGTAGTGGTAACATTGTTGCACTCCTTACATGATGATTTGTTTGCAAATACGATTAGGGACTAGAAATTATTATTTTCTTGTGTAACTTTACATGTAATATGATATACATTTGATATTTGCTTAAAAATATTTTGTTAAAATAATCACCCACAAAAAATATATTATAAATTGAAAAAAATTAAAAAAAAACATAAATAGTTTTCATAGTTTTTGTTGGACAAGATATGAAATCTCACGACCCTTTTTTTACAATTCTTACACAGGAGAAATGCAAAACGACAATGTTTTCTAATATAATCTATAACAAATAAATAAATTATTAATATAAATATTACACTAACATATATTTGACATATACTTATGTATAAAGTGATAAAACCGTTGCTATGGCAACAAGTATTTAGTAGTAACTGCGTCGGCTGGGACATGGTTAGTATTTATACATTTTGTGATTAGAGGCCGGTCGTCGCGCATTGGGACAGCGTCTGATTGTAAACGCGACCGACCGGTTGTGGGCTCAATTCCCACTAGGGGGAGTTATTATATTCAAAATTATTTTCACTTCCTCGCTCTGGTAAGACAAAATGAGGCGTTGAGCTCCGCCACTTAACACGCAATATCTCGAATTCAGTGGAAAGTACGAAATGTCTTGACACTAGGTACTATCTGTTTAACCTGCTAAGAGGTATAAAAAGCGTGAAGCAACAAAAAACAACATCACTCTTTAAATGAGAATAAAAAAAACAAAAAACCAAAAAAATAGGGAGAAATGGAGGAAAGAGTGACTTCGATTATCTATAACTAAAAAAATACTTCGATGTACTGATAATTTTATTTCTGTTTTTTTTTGAATTAATATCAGATATATGATTACTCGTATGATTAACACAAACAATATGAGCACCGTTTAATGAAATGCCTCAAATGGCATCGCACTACACACAAAAGGGCAGCTAAATGTCCGAAGGCGAAGATTACACGGTCTTTTGTATAAGGTTTTATCTCATTGACGGGAAATCTCACTAATGACATCCACTCATCTCAAAACGACACAATGGCGAGCGAATTGAAACTGGTTAGACAAAGCCAATCGCGGGCATGCGGTCAAAAGGCCCGTGTAAATCTGACCGATAGGGGCGATCGTTTGGTTGATCGACGAGATATTAACAAAATCAATAGATAGATATTTTGTAATTATTAGACGAGATGGTTATATAATAGTGACATATACACAAATGTTCCATTTTAATTATATAAAAATACAATTTTATTGTAAGTTGATTATTTAAATGAAACTATTTTAAACGCATTCATTGCATATATTTTGGTAATCGAGAAAACATTTTTGGAAACCTGACCACCAAAATATACGTGATTAATCCGATTAAAATAGTTTCATTTAAAATGTGTAAAAACCGCGAAAATCAAATATCTTATTAAGGTGATTTTTTACTAACGGTACGCATACTGCTACTACTGCTAGCTATTGTCAGCAATAAGTTCAAAAAAAAAAAAAAAAAATATATATATATATATATATATATATATATATATATATATATATATATATATATATATATATTAAATTAAATATTCTTAATGAATGTAGACATTGCAGTTATTTATATCGTTATAATAACTATTAGTGATATCTTCTTTAAATACTACAAATCGTCTTGTGACCTTTACGTTGTAGGGGTAAGGGCAGTCCCTACTCATTTACTCTGTAAAAAAATGAAATATTTTCGATAATTTGAATAAACTGATATCAATATATGTATTTTTATTACACAAATAAAAATAAAAATCGAACCAATGCACTTAAGTGTTAATTTATATAGACAGAACTGACAAAATATTTGATAAAATATATTATAATGACTAATAAATGTAAATGAGTCGAGCAAGATTTCAAAATATAGAGCATTGACGTAATTTTGTGAATATTTTATCGTAGGTGTTGTTAGTAGGGTCCGTTGGAAAACTATTAAGAAAATGACGCCATTGTGACAGAACGCAACGGTCGCCTCGTGCGTTTCAATTTTATTTACGAAAATATTTATTAATTAGGAAATATGCTTGCGACTTCTCTATATCTATTTTATAAATCTAAATTAAAATAGCCTAAATCATCTACCTCCCAGTAAAAGTCCCGTTAAAATTAGTCCAACCGCTCCAGAGATTAGTTGGAACAAATAGACACACAGACAAATATTTTAAATTTTTTGTTTCAATATATGTATTGTATTTACATGTACATACTCATTTAATAAAAAACGTTTATTTAGAATTACTAACAGACATTCCAATTTTAATAATCTTTATAGATATCTAGTATTCCCGTTGACGCATAGTAACCGCTTTATCTTTGCTTATATTTTCTATTTCTTATCTTTTTATTGTATTTATTGTATTATTTATATATATGTCACTTTATACAAAAGTACGTCAAATATACTGTGCACTACATGTGCACTACCAATTGTGTGTATTATTTTAATAATTGTATGCAGTTCTTATAGCCAATTGAAGATACGTACACAAATATATAAAGTTTATATGCAGAATTTAAATATTTAAAAAAATATATAAATATTTATTATTGGTTTTTGAAGATATTTTTGTTACTCAGGATTGAGTGTTTAAAATATATATATAAAAATTAAATTTAGTTTGGTATTAAATTTAGTTAGTTAACTCAAGAAGTGGATGTATCACATCATCAAAGCCCTCTGTAGACACATTGCTGATTCTTTTCTATTTAGAACCGCCCTTATCCAAATTATAAATCAGAGAGTTTTGAAGTCTTTGGTAACTTTATCAATCTATCTAGGCTAAGGTCCTTTAGCCCTGCGTTTACCATCTTACCATTCAAGCAAACATTTAAGTATCATGTTAAATTCAAAAGTATCTATAGTCTAAATAGCTTGAAATTATTAATCGGAGTGATTTATCACTAAGTACTTTTTTTTAAACTTCACGCTTTTATCCCGCATAGCACGGTAGACAAGAAGTACCTAGTACACTCCGTACTCCGTTTTTCTCCAAATTCGAGACATTACGTGAGTACCACCACTCAAAACGCAGTGACTCGAATTCAGTGAAAACCGAAGTGTCTTACTTCGACACTTTATACTTTCTTTCTACCTTGCTATGTAGGATAAAAGAGTTAAGCTAAAAAAAATAATAAAAATTTTATTACACGTGTTTTTATCAAAATGACTTTAGAAAGAAATCTAAGTATTTAAAGAATAAAAGTGATATAACTAAAGAATACATTTTTGCAAATGCAAGTCACGTGTATGCCAAAGTTCAAAGTCAAAGATCAAGAACATCGGATAAGCAAGCGTAGAAAAAATATATTGTTGATTATTGTTTTATTTCAAAGTTATATAGAAATCCTCAATTCACTGGAATGTAGTCCTCCACTCAAACATCTATATTAATAATTTCGTCAAGGGCTACGATAGATTCGATTGAAAAGCTTCTATAAATCATAAAACAAAAAAAATACAGTAGTTCGCATATTATTTAGTATTTTATTAAATTCTAGAATGATGACTTACAAACTGAAGTTGCAATATTTATAAAAATATGGCAACTCCACATTTACATAATGCTCTCAGTGACTTAAGCAAAACAAAATATTAACATGTTGAAATATAAATAATAGTGTGGTTTTCGCAGGGAAAGCTGCGAGCAGACCGCTAGTTTAACAATAAATCATTAACGTGATTTATACGTCCATCACTATAACTAAATCGATTTTGATTGTCAGTTGCTAAAACCCTGCTTTTTATCAAGTTAATAACGCAGCACAATGCGAGTGGCCTCGGCAAGGTTTATAATTAAAGTATTATTAGCGAAATTAAAATAATCGTCATTATCCGAGGTGGGCGACCGAATTCCGCGGAAGGCCGCTGCGCTGGTCGACTAATGAGAAATAAATTGTCGCCGAGCAATCCACAGTAATTAGTACAACGTTTGCTCACTCGAAGCAAGCGTGACTACCGAGTACTGACACTGGAAGTTTATTATAATTTTTGTTAAGGTACGTTTCTTTTAAAATTGAAATATTTTTAAAAGTTCAATATATTTATGTTGTATATTTTAAACCCATGAAGGTATACATGAAGATAAAAACAAACGATTCGTACGAAATCGCTACAATAATTTAGATCAAATCCGAGTAGGCGATACTAGACGTCCTAGAAAATTTCCATAGTTTATAATTAACCAAACAAAAAAACGGCAGAATTGTTTTTACACAAGTTGTTCCACAAAAAATATTTAATAGTAAATAATTATATAACATTTTATGCATGATGAATGAGATGGAAACAAAGCTTAAATGGTATAGTTATTAAAATGTTTAATTACAGGAACGGTAAGCGGACGTAATCACGGTGTATGCGTTACGGTTCCATCTAAAATATACTCATTACGAAATCAAATTACACATAAGTGTTGTACGTTGCAATGTAATTAACTGCCGAAATATTGAATGTGTTGCGAAGGCCGAATCTATCATTGTTTTATTGCAGACTGTATTAGTATTTATTTGTAACCTATGATTAGCTGGAATTTTGTTTGGATGAAACTCTATGTCATTATGCATATATAAAATAGATTATTTATGATACATATGTATTTTATTATTCAAAATAGATAAAGAATTGATTAGATATCATGGTAATTGTACGTGAACGTGGAAATTTAATAAGAATTAGTTAACTACTTCCTTCACTCTTGCAATGTGAAAATCTATTAAAACATAAACAAAAGTATTATAATATTCCTCTTATACTCTATTTACGTTGCGAGAGAGCAGTCGAACACCTTTCAAGAGACTCGACTTTGAATTCTTCTTCAAATTGTTGTACATATTTTAAAAAATTATACAAGTTACAACAAATGTGTCTATTAATTTTTAATGTCAACAAGGTAGTCTAAAACATATATTTTTACTAAAACACCAATATCTTTGTGTTTCAATGTCAACTGTCAACGACGTCTTAGAATGGTTTTTTAATATAAAACGAATATAGATTTGGTCTGATTAAGTTATTTACTTATTATTCTGCATATTGTAGAGCATTATATTAAACGTATAAATAATTAAAAGAAACATTATCATACAATGGTGCCGATTTATTAATTATTGCAGGTTCAAATGGCCCTTTTGTAATATAATAACTATTGATATAGTACATGCAATAAATATTCTGGTTATTGCTTTCCTTACCATCACCCAGTACACCATGTCTGTAATGACTTGAAAGACAGAAAAGCGAGTCATTTTCTTTAGTAACTAAAAAGAACTCCAGCTTCCTCGCTAATAAAAAGAGACAGTAAACCAGTTGTCATATAAATATTTTATTTAAAATCTACCTTTTAATTAAAATGCACATGTGATGTGATTTAATATGGTGCATCATTTCCTCATCATATATTATATTCTCGTACAAATAAATATACCTATTAGTGTTGCCTGTCATTTAAAAAACGACAAAGAGTCTTGATAAAATTAATTGCCAGCAATCATATTTTGTTGCGAAAATATAACATTTTCTCATTTAACACCACCTCGCCGTGACGTTTGAACAATGTGTTGAATCAGAGATAATTATAATGCAGCTGTTTACAATGTGAATAATTACTGCATTTGTCCCCGTGACTGAAATCGCTCAGTTAATGGCCATTCAAAACGGCACGGACGACAAAAACTTATTCAATCGAAAACTTAACTACTTTCGATACCATGCTTTACTTTTTTATTTACATACGTATTGTATATTTGCGGCGTAAATAGGACTAAAAGAGGAAAGACACATGTACAGATATTTTATTAAACAAAACCAGGAAAATTCTTTCAAAATTGGGTGGGATTTGAACCCATTCAATCATGTTCACGTTCTAAATATTTCATACGTGTGCAATAAAATGATATTTATTAGACAGAACATTTGGAATTCCCTATTGTAAGAGTGTTCCTTTAAGAACTGTGTCATTATGAACATCCATTCATTCTTTTCCATAGTGACTTTTTGGGATATTGTCGAGGTTACATGTTATATGGAAATGACTACCATATAGAAACGTGTCGGTATAATTAATTGAGAATGTTATTGATAATTTAAAAAGAAATATAGCCTGTAGGGCCATCTATTTTTATTAAGTTTTTAATAAATGTGGCACAATATTCAATACCATATTGATGTCTTTATAGTATCAAGTATACATGCATAGTATCAAGAATATGACAACAAATTGTTAAAATAGTGCTATTATTTGGCATTATTATCATTGTTTTGGTAATAAAATCGAAGCCCAGAACCAAACAATACATTTACCATAATCCGATAAAGATAGAACAGAAAAGTTAGCATTCCTTAGAGATAACTCTGGCGTCTATATTTCAGCGGAGACGTCGTGTCGATGACACCGCATTGTGAAATATCGACCACTGTACGAGGTGCAAACAACTCACTAGGCACGCCTACAAGCTACTATCTCGACAAAAAAGAAAAGCACGTCCACACAACACACTGGGACGCAATATACACAATTTTTATCTTGCAGATTTATACCGAGGTGGGCACACATCGCATGCACGCTGCAGCCGCCGTACACAGAGTACGCGGCTGTAGGTGTGTGCCGGGAGATGCGAACGCGAAAGTTTTGCATATGTGTAATGTTTCGAGATATACAGGTGACAGAGGCGATACGCGGTAGGCGGGGCCAAGGGAGGGGTGAGACCTATCGGAAAGAGATGGCCGACTCGCTATGATAATGATGTTATAGCTTTCTTGATGTTCGCTCTCCTTTAGTTTTATTATTTCTCGATCTACTTATAAGGCGATATAAATGTTGGTGTGAACGCTTATAAGATACGTTTATTGTGTCATTATAGACGCGGAATGGCAAAAAGTAAATGTTAAGGATTTAAGTTTTCATATTATAATACTTCTTGTAACTCGTTTGTGTTAAGAGCAGAGCAAATACTATAAAGCGTGGGACTATTTACCTTCGTCCCATACGTATATCGAAAATCGTTTGGTTTTCAATAAGAAATGGTAACAACACGAACAAAAACTTCACCTGATAGAAGCCATAATTCTGTACTATTTAAATGCAACTGTATCTGTAATATAAAAACAAAATTTTTCCTGTATCTCACAGTATATTCGCTAATGAAGCACCTCCTCCAACGAATAGCATAATCTAAGTCGATCTTGACAATGAAAGATAATATTCATTTATTTCAAAAAAATCAAACCTTATGATACGGTAATAATCGACGAATTGTTTCTAACGAATAAACTGTTACTACAAACAAAATATTATTATATTCATATTGTAAACCAAACAAACATACAGATCAACAATTGTGAAGCAACATAAACTAACAAAAAAGAATAACAGGAAATAACTTAAACATATGATTTCTTACTCTGAACGAAATACCAAAAATCCATCTCAGTTTAATTAAGCCTCGTCACCACAAGCTATCACTGAGATGTACAGCCAATTTTAATTATGAGCCGTTGAATATCGCCACACGAAGAAACGCGTAAAATAACCGCAGGCCAAATCGCACAATGTACACGCGGGCGCAATAATAAGTCGCTACGTGTAAAATGTTATGACTTTTCATTTAAATAACAGAGGTTCTTCGTGTATTTGCTAAAATGTCTACTTTAAAATAACCTTAATTATGTAACATTTTAAGATTTCAATGCCAAATATTTTTTTGCAAAAACTGACGATTTTTGATAATTATTAACAATTATAAAGAAAAATAATTAAAGTGGTTACATTTATCCTTAATTTTTGTTATAGATCATTTATATAAATACCACTATTTATTACTTTCATTAATGTCATTTTTAGGCAATTATTATTTTTTTTTTACTTTTAAAAAATAATTATAAATATTTTTTTTAAATATATTACAATAAAAAAATGCAACATAAAAGTGTACATACCTTTTTAAGCATATTATCATTGTGCAACTTTATTATGTGGGCTAATGTACCTATATTATAATATTACCTTTTGTGTTGGAACCTTCATTAATGAAGGTGTCCGTGTTGACGTGTTTCATTGTACATCTTTTGTTATTGTATTTAAAATTGTTATTCGCGAACACTTTGTTTAGTAAATATAATCGAAATTAAAACTTAAAACAACATAAGAAGCAAAAATTAAAAGGAAATTCGGTATAATTATATATAATAACTTATTATCTGCTTTTTACATAAGGCAGAAAGATATATAATATACCTTCGCCGTTTGTAAGAAAATGCAGGGCTATACAACTTAAATTATAAATTTTCTCTGTAAAAGGATTTGAAATTAAAAAATGTATTACAATCAAATTTTAAATTAAAAATAAATGATAAAATAATTTTAAAAAACTTTTCCAATACCCATGAAGTCTTTACAGTGATAAAACGACTTCTTTCGTCTTTTTTAATTAAACTTAAAGTTTTAAGCTAAAGATAGTTTTGATATACCCAGGATTTTTTCGTTATATGATTAAATTTTTTTCAGAAAATGCCTAGTGTCAAGATACTCCATACTTCGTAGGATTAAGTAATTTTCCTATATTTAATTATACACATATAAAAATACATCATGTTCTAAGAATATAATTAATCCAAACTTGGAGGGCTTCTAATAAACTTATTGCAGAGCTCTTAATTTTTCTACGATAATCTCATTTAATATCGCTCATGCTAATGATAGGAAGACCCGCTGAAATTTATTTTTTATTCATTTATATAGGAAGCTAATATAGTATACAATATTTTTTTATTTTTCATACATGATTACGTTAAGAATATTGTAACACTATACAACATACATAGTACTAACTATATAAAAATATAAAGAATTCTTCTGATACATCCACTATTTCATAAAACAATATCTCATAGAGACAATAAAAAAAATTCATAAAAAAGTGTTACCTGAACAAATATTATTTTTCGGTATATTATATTTAGGTCTATTTATTGATGAATAATAATTAATTTTCTATTATAGGTAATAAACTAAATAGTAAAATAGTAGTACAAGAATGAAAAACGATGTATATCATATATTTGAAAAATGAATTCAATGTTTTTTTACATTACTTACTGCAAAATCACTGGAATTAATTTTAATATTATGTTTATTATATAATAATAAGTCCAATGTTTTAATGATTAAAGAACAGATTAATGCCACCTCAGTCCGCCAGTGATCACGGACTACTGTAAAATGTTCGAAACGTCAGGTTTCCAAAAATGTATTTTCGTATACCAAAATATACGCGAGCAATCCTTTTAAAATAGTTTCATTTAAAATGTGTTAAACTCGCGCAAATCAAAGATCTTTTTAAGTAAAGAATAAATTGGATGAATTGAATTCTGTCATTTTAAGCCTGAAACTGTGGAAATTTTTCATATCTTACATTATCGAACATACTTGACAGATAATCTATCGACATTAGTGTATTTCGTAAACCACTCATTTCCTCACCAATTTAAAAATTCATTTTAAACAGAGATGACCTTAACTTCTTTAGTAATAACAGTTAGTACTTGAATGATTTTTTTAAAAAGATATTGTTGTTCCTTTTTGAAGGTATTTGGAGTTAACAGTATATGAAAGTTTAATTCTTTTTTATTTGCCTTTGAATATGTAGGATTTCAACCCAAGACCAAATGGAGTTTATACTGGAAGTTCCGTTTATGCATTCGAAACGACTGAGCTGGGTATTTTATATATTTAATGTTTTTCATTTAATATACTGTTAATTTTTATATTGTTGAAATGAATTATAAAAAAATTGAAATATATATATATAAAAAAAAAACAAAGAAAACAACACACTTAAGCTAAGATTGAACTCATGTCGTGTGGTTTTTTACCATCCTATTAGCACCACTGTTCCATTCGTACGTTACGTTGTAAAGAAATGTAGCTAAAGGTAGTTTTGTTTTATCGCAATCACACTTAAAACTTTTTTGTTGATTTATAATATTGTATTATTATCGTAAAAAATATTATTTTTATTATAGTAAATTATATTATAGTAAATATTTCACAAATTTCACTTGATTTTACTTGATTTTACGTCTGGTCTGGTCGTGGCGCAGTGAGACAGCGTCTGACTGTAAACGTAATCGGTTGTTGGTTGAATTCCCTCTAGGGGGAATATTTCGATTATTTTCATTTTCTCGCTCTGGTCAAGACAAATCGCGGCGTCTAGCTCCGTAATTTAACACACAATGTCTCGAATTCGTCAGAAAGCGGAGTACGAAGTATCTCGACACTAAGTGCTTCATGTTTACTTTGCTTTGCAGGATAAAAGCTTGAAATTAACAAAAACAACTAATTTTACATCCTGGACTCCCTTACGCAATTTTGCTGCTTTACGTGTCTATTATGTAAAAAAACATGTTAAGTAGGAAAAATAACTTTATTGTAAAAAAAAATTATATAAAAAATCATACAATATTTGCTTTGTAACATTGTAGAAAATTGCAACTGTAGAAAATAAAATAAGATTTGCGGTGTATGTATTGTTTTACCTCATAACGACTTTATCATTCACAACACAACGCTTTTATTATCTGGTGATAGTTTAATAGCTTACTGTTATCTCTTAATTTAGACGGACAAGCCAATAAATTATATTGAAACTATAAAATATACTAAAAAATTCTAAAAACTACATACTTTATAAATTATAGCTTTGAAAGTGGTTGTATTGATGTCTATTTCTAATGTACATATATATACATAGACAGCATGACTTAGACGTAATAAATAGACTTAATAAACAAACCTTAAGCTTAAATGTCCATATATATGAGTATTATGAATTGTAAATAAAAAAATTGCAAATAAACCTGTTTATAATCGACCTAAAAATATCTCATTTTAAACTGATTTTTCAGTTGTGGAAAAGAAAGAAATCAGTTTAACTCTACTATTATTATATGCAACAAGCTGTTAAACTATTGTGCACATAACAGTAAAAAAGTCGACGAAAAACCTTGAAGCCTTCATATTTTAGCCATTCGAGACAATGTCAACGCGAAAATATTTTTTAGCGAGCAATCATCATGGAGATGAACAATACGCGAACGCTTCCAACAACTGGACATTGTTATATTGTTTCTTTAAGTTATTTTTTAAAAGCAATGGTAGAGGCCACCCCAGTGGCCCGCGTATCCCAACATTTCGACACTAAAACTTTGATTTACGACTTTCGCCCGCCGATTGCGTAGTAAAACAGCACTTACGTCACTTTCAATTTTAAAGATGGTACGCCTCATACCCACGCGTAATAAAAACACGCAACTAAATAAAATAAAATTGATGTAGCGATAAAATATACCATTTTTATTGTTATTTCTAAATTATTAAAAATAGAATAATTGCACCTGGATATATCATTGAACTACTTTTGAATAAAACGGTTAATAAATTATAATATAATAATACAAATATTATTATTTTAAAATAAAATATATTTTCAAATGTTTTTTATATAAAATTTATTTTTCCATGTTACACGTCTATGTGAACGACGGCCAATTTAACACAAGGCTCTTTAAGCGTTCGTAATAAAAGCTGCGTCGCGATTGTCCGTGTTACGCAGTAAAACATCCTTCTTACTGACTAATATAATATTCACGATCTAATATGACTTTTACTTCAGTTCACTGTAGTAGCTATTGATGAGATGCACGTAAATAATGACAGTATTAAACAAATAATTTACTATAGTATTATCTCTTTCAAGCATTAAAACTAGGATAATAAAACAAATCTTTCAGGAAATCCTTTTTCTGCCATGTGCACTTTTTTAATTAAAATAATTGTTAATAAATATATATACAAGTTAACATAAAAAAAATATATTTTTTACCTTTAAGACTAAAAGCAACGGCCATGTCTTTCATTGCCTGTCGAACAATACACACATACGCCCTTGAAGATCCTCGTGTATTGATGACACTGTGACGTCTTGCAGCATCATCAACATTGTAATCTTGCAAGTAATTTAATTACAATTTATGTGTATATATTTTTTTATTTACTAAATGCTAAAATATTTTATACTTTTAATATTAAATTTAATTTATCTCAACTTCGTCCAAATAAAAAGTATGATAAATTAATATTAGATCGAAAACAAAACGAGTTGGAAGAAGCAACCCTCCGGATGAGTCCGCGTCAGCCGTGTATCTCATTGTCTCCTTTGTGATGGTCAAGAAATGAGCATGTATTATAATACTAAAGAGCCATACGATACGAATTTCCGCTGAACGCCATATGGCGGGAATTCTATTTAATTTTCGTACTGACTTAACTGGTCGAGTGGACAGCCATTATCGCGTAAGTACAGGGTACTTTGTTGTGCGAGCCGTTCATTCTTTTCATATGAAAAAAACTTATAATTTACGTATCAAATGAACACGTAAAAAAGATTTCGTATATTTTAATAATTATTTTTGTTACATTTTACGCCTTTGTATTTTATACTAACAAGGTATAGTGGCACAGTGGCCCTATTTAGCAAACGCACGTGTATCAGATAACAAAATGGATACAGGTTTGAATCTTGCAAGAGGAAAAATATTTTGTTAGAAAACATTTTTATATTTGTTTTAATACGACAATGACTTAATATCTCCATTATTTTTCAAGCGATCTACGAAGTGTCTTGACACTAGGCTGTCTCTGATTACTCAACTATGTGGGATAAAACATGAATACCACAAAAAGAAATATACTTATATGTAAATTAAAACCTTCTACCTTATATTCCATGGGCCTCTCAACAAATGTCAAAATTTTTCTGTAGGCTTTATTATTTAATTACGGCCATCATTTATTAGATTGGCCAATAAAACATTCAGTCATTCATTAATTCGTTCACATGTGATCATAAACAAAAGCTCTTTTATGCTAAAGACAGGCTAAACGGCCGGTAGTACTTAGCTGAGCGTTGGGCGGGGATCGCTTGTTAGTACAAAACGAAAGGAATAATTAAATGAGCTAACTTATAATTATCAAGTATAATGAGTTTGAGCTTTTTGTTTGAACGTCTCAATCAAATTTGAACAGAGCTTTTGAAAGGTTGATTGATTTTCATACAATATTTTATATCTTGGTGGTCTTAAATAATCATAAATTAATATAAGCAGGTAGGATAGGTACTCTATTGAAACTTAAAGTGGAATTTCGTACACTTACTTACCAACTATACGTCATAATTATCGTTATATATATCTAAAATGAATTTGTAAAAAAACTAAAAGGAAATATAAGAACGCAATAAATAAAAAAAAATATGTCATTAAATAAAATCTATATAAATATCAAATTTAATTTTCAACAGTCTTGTTGTGTTAAATGTTAAGCCATACTGATACACTACTTCATTATGAAATATCTTGACCCTTACTGGTGAAAAGAAAACAACAACGAGACTTACTTATTTAAATAAATGCCTATATTATATTTAAAGACACGATTATGGCGCAAAGTGGACAGTCTTCGACTGTAAAAGCGATAATTAGGGATTCGAATCCCATTAAGGAAAATATATTAAGCATCTTCATTATTATGTATTACGATTGCATGTGCAAAAATTTTAAAATTAACTATTTTTGTGATCATTGTTTTAAAAACAATAAAACCTTGTACCTTGACATCACGATATCCAAAAAGTGTTTACTCGTACCAGCATCGAGTATGGATTTATGATTCAGACAAATGTTTTAATGGAGATGCGAGATAAATGTGCAATCACAACTTTAAGAAAGTATTAGTTTTGACTCTACATGATATATTTATTTTAGTTACCGTCTTCTTACGTACTTGAGAAACTTGCTTTAATTATGAAACTACAGACAACTAAATTATTTTTAGATATCTGAATGTTAATTAAATTAAGGTGGAGGATTGACTTGTGACAGTAGGACGAGAGCAGTTCATAATTTTCTCTAGAACTTGTTCTAAACAATAATAATAATAATGCTATTATAATAGAAATGTATTCCAGCTTTGAAATATAATACCAACTTTATATGACAAATATATATTTTAATTGTTATATTCCCAAAGATATAGTGTTTGGGAGACAATACAAGAGCACATTAATGTTCTAGCAAATTGGGTGATCTAAGTGCTCACACTGTGACCATAAACAATGCGCATCGCTGTTTCAGGCAAAACATTGGTCGGCTATAATTTTTCCACATTCATACAATAAGGGTCGCAGTCAATGAGTCTAGCCTCCTACTTGTACAAGTAAAGTAGTACGCACACCGACGCACTCCCCACTCGTTGAAGCCCGAGGAGATCGCGTGCAGAAAGCTCACACACGCACACATCGCCGCATGGCCGGCGCCCTAAGCTGTGGTCAGTACTAACGCAAACTGTGTGACGGACACACGAAAAACGAGCTGAAAAAACAACATCTAAAGAGGATTATTCCCGATTCCGGGATACGTCGCGACGTTCCGTCAAAACGTACTTCGCCGTGTATGTAAATGTGACAGCGACTGTGTTGCTTCTTTATGATTTGCTCCATCTGTCAAAACTCCGTTACATGTGACCTTTCGGTACCGAAATGTAAACAAAGTTCTGTTACTTCGAAAATTCACACGTTATTTACGACGAGCGATGCGAGTTACGTGAGTTACGAACTTGAATATGTAAAATTAATTGCACCGCAAAGTGTCGCAAGGAGGACAGTTTATTTGGATTATTTTGAACGAGTAAGTAATGCTGCGTAGAACATTAAGTTATGAGGGATATTTCTCAGAAACATCTTTGTAAATGGTCAAATATATTGTTTTGCGTGCAAAAAGTTGTCCGCTGCAGTTTGTAAAGCTACAATGTTACATATGAGTCATACGTATGAATTAAATATCAATTATGTGTTCTTGAGGAATAAGCTCTTGTTCGGTGAGAGCTTTGAACTTGCCTTGAAAAGCTCATATTATTGAAAACAAAGTCTCTAATGCACCATATATAAATAGATTTAAATATATGTTTGATATCTACATATGTATATACTTTTTTATATGATTTTCACAATTATTCTATACAGAAGTCACTAGTATTTATAATGATAATACAGTTAATTGGAATAACATGGCATCAGCGATTCTTCATTTGTGGCCACTATGGTAATCCTATAGCCTCGCGCTAATTCTTAGGGGTGACGTCCGGTTACATCAGCGTGGTAGGGTTGTACCCCTTACTATTTGTTCTTCTTATGTTTAGGTTTCACACTTGGCCGAGCTGCGTAACGAATTGTATTCTTTTACAAGTATTTAAATATAAATAACTGGATGATTTAGTATTAATTTTTGTTTTTTAAACATGGAACTAGTGCAACAATACCTGTTGTATATTGATATGTATGTATTTTATATATGAATGATTTATTGTCTCTTTGCTAATACAAACACAACCAATAAAGAAGACCTCTCATTTCTACAATTTGTTTAGTTTATAGAGTTCAAGTTATACAATGAATTATAACAATGAATTTAATTTGTTTAGTATGTTTGTATGAATAGATTTACTATATCTTTTATCAACAATTTTAACCAACTTATATTTACCAAAACACATTCCATTCTTTTAATAAAATTATAATATGTTTGCAGACAAAGTCATTTGTAGAAACTAATTATTTAAATAAGTTGTACAGACATTTGAGTGTGCAGAAAATGAACGCACCCCACGTCCGTCTCTTGACGCCTGGACATATAATTGCATTCCGTTAAAATATTGCTGCGGGCGTCACTTATGAGGATTAAGAATATTATTTAATTAAATATTAATGTAGATAATATAAATAAATACATAATTTTGGACTGTATTTTGTAGTATTCAGATGGTAGTCTAAATAAAAAGAGAAAAGGCGACTAGTTTCAAATCAAATTCAAAGTTATTGAGTCCATTGTGGCAAAGTGGATCAGTTATTAACTAAAAATCACTTTAGTTGTAGGTTCAAACTCGAGAGATTTTTTTATTTATTTTTTTCATATCCCAGTACTAAAGCTAAGCGATTCATTGAGTACTATCAGTCCATATATAATGTTCTGGTTTCAGATGACATATAGGTCATCTTTTACGATCTTTCAAATTGGGAAAAAGGTTGAATATTTTTGTTATATATATTAACATATCTTTCCATCTAATATTTAATTCGAATTAAGTAATTATACACTAAAAACGGAAACACGAAACTTAATAAAGATACATAAAGAGCACATGTTATTACATTCATTAACAAAACTAAGGGTTTTATTAGAACAAAAACCATCCAGAAGACAATATAAGATCTTAAGTGGCATGGAGACGGCGGACGGCATTTTCTTAATTTCTTAACCGCCAACTCACGCAGCGGGGTGGAATTAGGAAAACATCCGACACATTAACGTATACCATAACTATATGTACACTTGTATACGCTTTACGTACATCTTGAACGTGGTCAAGATATGTTTGTGTAGGAACATAATATTTTTGTACTAGTTTATTGGCAGAAATCATATTTGCTTATTAATTTTTAATATTATAGTTATTTTAACTAAGAAATAATTGTACATTTATCTAAAATTAATGATTCGATATTAATACACTTGGATGGCTACCAAGAAGTACGTGTTCGAGTCCCGCTGGGTTCAAATTTCTATATGTATACATTTAAATATATTTCAACATATAAATTTATGATTAATGGTGAACTGAAAGCATTTAAATATATTTCAAGGAAGTTTTCCTAGTTTTATCAAAACAAAACAAGGCATTAGTTTCTGCTACCGATTCTTATGTCCAACGGAAAATGGATAACGGAATGATCTATCAATATATCTAACACTATAATTTGCCTTATAATTACCATAATACTATTGTATCAGCATTAAATGGTAAACAACATATTGTGGTTCACCTCAAAATAGAAATGGCATATGCTACGATGGTCTATACTTAATTGCGCCTCCTCACGTGAAAGAATTATAAGGAAACAGCCCCTTAGCTACGCATTTTTCTTAGAAGATTAACTTTTACCTATATAATAAATGTAACAACATATTGCTTGTAATAAATTTTATAAAGTAAACTTTAGGATGCCTTTAAAATGGAGTTTAGAATCTAGCTTACTTTAACTGTGTAACTATTTAAGAGCTCAAACTCGTTTACGGTGGACTAAAAGAAAATAAGCTTGTAAGATGCCTTTGTAGTGAAGTTGTAAAATACAGAAAACGATCATATTTGAATTCAAATACTGTTAAAAGAAAAATATTTGTAATAGCGAAATACTTGTTGTATTTCACCGAACACAAAATACGATTTAGTGTTTTATTATCATATAATGACTTTAAATAGATGAAAATTGTAACATTTCACAAAGAAAAGCATTTAAACTATTGTCTATAAAAATATAATATATTCCATAACAATTTTCTCAAAGGAAAACTCCTTAAACGTGAACGTCTTAGCGTCCAGCCAGAAAGCAATAAAGAGCACGAGCTTCCACGTTCATTAATTAACCCCTAGCTCCATCCCTCTCACACTTAGGGTAAATAGTTGTAAATGAGGCTAGCTCTTGCTCACACCAGCTTTGCGCAAAAATTAACTACTACATGTTCCGCTCACACCACCATGCAATGCATATGCACATCACACCACCGTATCATCCCAACTTAATACTCCGCTTAGCTAAATTGATGTTAATTACCCGTTAAATAAGACACATTTTGGATTGTATTAATTCCTTTGATATCGTATGCGGTCACGTGTGTTTAGTTTCTTATCCTCTCGCAATAAATCTTGTTGTTCCCGTAATTACAATGTTCTTGTCTGTTGTGTGTTTTCATTATTGAAACACTTTCTTATTTAAAATTTATATGATATAAACCTACGATATACATATGTGATAAGAAATATGTACTCGTATATGAAGTTAAGTAGCTTAAGGATGCTTATTGATATATAAACAAGTATTTAACAAAAGAGTGACACCAGTTAAGTACAATGCTTTCGGTAACATTATGAATCGCTTTTTTTCTAGTCTTTCACATTCTATAGCCAATAAATATAAAATAGAGTTTTACGCTCCACCACTAATTATCCAGAATGGATTTTAGAAAAAACGTATAAAAATTTGAATATTTTCTAATCCTAAGTATGGAATAACACTTTAAAAGTACTAAATATCCAGATTGGAATTTATACAATTATGCATATTTATAAATTAGCATCGATTAAGCTGTATAGCGCAATAGAAAAACACTGGTCTTAAAACAGTCCGTTTTCCGCTTACCGCCCAAATTTGATACATTGGGCAAGAGCATAAAAGTGGAACCAAGCACCGCACTGTGTTTTATCAAAACGAATAAATTGAATAATTTCAATATAGTTATTCCTCCGAATCGGAGTTGAACCCACGACCGATGCGTTTATAGTAGGTCGCTGACTCACTGTACCAAGATGGCCACTATGTTTACCTTCAAATACATTTTGCAGAATAAGCAAAGATAAGCTAATAAAAGATAGCTCTCATCACCATGAAAAATCTATTATATGTACATATTTTATACAAAAAATATATATTGCTGCTAGTTATATATCAATTAGATTTTTTTAATAGTAGTATAACATTAACTTATCATGAGTAGTCTAATTTAAAATTATAGTTTTGTCTGCTTAAGTTGAAACTGAGATCTCCATTTATGGGGATTTAGTCGAAGGAC
Source organism: Dryadula phaetusa (assembly GCA_032432895.1). Classification (NCBI taxonomy): domain Eukaryota; kingdom Metazoa; phylum Arthropoda; class Insecta; order Lepidoptera; family Nymphalidae; genus Dryadula; species Dryadula phaetusa. The sequence continues at coordinate 7,173,271 of JAOYRS010000033.1, forward strand.
GTCATGTCCCTTATTAATCTAGGTAATATATATATCTAAGTTTATAAATTGAAAAATAAATCTTTAAACTTTTGCCTTATATGCATTTCTACATAACTGAATATGAATCTATGTCTATGAAATGTCTATGAATGTCTATGAATGTAAAAAAAAATGACAATGTTATTTTGACCTAGTTCTCACCACCGGATTTACTTGGCACTAACATATTTACATACTATAATCAGGATAACAAGAAAAATAATGAATAATTTTTATTCACTATTATTTAATAAGTATTGATTTGATTAAACATCTAATATTGTACCTGAGTTATCAAAACAAATATACAAACATACGAATGATTTTCTATAAATTTCCACAATTATAATTTTCAGAATTTTAACAGTGTTAATTAAGTATATATAAATACACAATAAATATTTTTAAACGATTATTGATTTATACATGTAACATATGTTACAAGAATTATGTTACAGTATTACAGTATTATTATAATAAAATGCGATCGAAGCACTCTACATGGATAACACATTCACGTCACAATCAATCACGCGAGGAGCGTCATTACGGTCGCATCTAAGCTCATTCATGCTCTCTACGCGAATTGTCTCCCGAACTTATCGTGCTCGCTTCCGCGACGACGGCGATGAATTTACTTTTATCCTTTTCCATGCGTCGCAATCTAATTTGCGTACACTATCGATTTTAGATGGAATCAATTATTTATTGCGTATTTCTTACAAATAGGCACACGTCGCGAGATCGTGTGCCCAAATGCATTAAAAAAAGAGTGTATTTGCATTTGGAATTCAATGTCACAGGCATCAGTTTAGTTGCCATCCCTGTCGCTCAGGCTGGGCGTCGGCGCGCGCCTGGGCGGGCGGGCGGTATGCAAATGCTAACGTCGGTAGTGAGGGCTGAGTGTGTGTGGGTGACTTGTACCATTGGCCATGCTAGAACGGCTAACTTCGCCACCAGTTACGGTTGTTTTTCGTTCCACTTCTAATTAACTTCCGTATATTCTTGAAGTAACTTTTCTCATCTCACTCCCTAAGTTTTTGCCGGCTCGTTATCGCTAACGAGTTATTATGTGAAATACTCTCGCGTGTGATATGCAAAAATGCGATCTAGAAATTATTCGCGTGCGGCAAGTGTTTATTTTGGAACGCAAGCGTGACGGGTTTCGTTTTAATATATGTAAATACGCCTATTTCAGCGCAATCAACGTATTAAACGAATCTGACGTCAGTTCTTAGTGTCACAATGTTTACAAGTGATTTTTGAATGCGAAGACTTAAAGTTAACGAACGCCATAATCGTGGCTCGTGTTGCTAACTTTGTTAAAATGTTATTTTTATTGCTTAAAGAGTGAGGTTTTATGAGCTTTAAAAATAAATTAATCGGCTCGGACCAGTTAAATCGCGTTTTCCAAGAGTTCGCAGGTGAATATTTTACTCATAATTATGGTGAACTGAAAGCATATAAACATTTTTATTTATTATATGTGTTGTACACATTATCTAAATTGTCCCCGATGTGTCATAATTAAACTTAAAATTGATATTGACGTCGTTAATATGTTTTAAATAAAAAAATAATACTTTTCAACGTAAAATATTCAAACTGAACCTTAATATTTTTTATACAATATAATTAGACGTAAAAATGGCCACCGATATTAAAATTCACCGCTTATTTTATAGCAACTTCTAATTTGACGGGTATAAAACGTCGAACGAACACACGCAACGTGCGAAAATGCAAATTCATATGGAATTAACTCGTTTTATTGCAACATCAAAGACCTTTAATTGTTCGAGTGAGTGACGTCGAGGGCTCGCTGAGATTCTAATTTCGGGTGTGGTCAGAACAAAATTGACAGCAATAAATTTTATAGTTTTCCTGAGATATTCTTTTTACTGTTCCAATTTATATTTCGTCGGACGGGCCGGTTGCAAATTAGAAAGTTTATGCGCGAAGATATCGTAAATTAAGTTCGCGGGCTAGCGACTAACATGCAGTTTTTAACGGCGATTTTAATTAGTCTCCAATGATTTATAGGTAATCAAAACAACTCATAAATCTTTACTGTAATATAAAAGATGCGAATGAGAGGGATACCAGTTAAAAACGTCATTCAAATGTTATTGTATGCAATATACTCGTAATACGTGTCATTTCGATGCATCTTATCGGAATATTAATATTCAATTTATTCTTATATGAAGCTGTAATTAAAAAAAACATTTAAACAGTTTTATGAGATAATTAATCATTATTAATATCGAACCGTACCTATAAAAGCTATTTCAAGCTTTAATAACAGGTAAAGGTAAAGCTTTAATACATTAAATATTTACTTAAATAACAACACAGTATGCTTATTTATTAATAATTTTAAGATAAATAACATTATTTCAGTGTTAACACCGTAGTGTTTTTTAGAATAATATATTTATATAGTACTAAAAGCGATAAATTTAATTTTAAGTCGTCGCAAACATTATACTTTGTATAAAAATAATTTCTTTCCAATACAGCGTTTCTTAGTTAGAACAATCGTGATCTACAACCACGATCCCTTCATATATAAAATTTATCGATAAATCGCCAAAGTCCGTATAGTTCGATGAATAAGATAATAAAAACGCGAAAGACGGCAGGCGACGAAAAATATTTGCAATGGAACGCATTTCGAGGGACCTTTTGTCTTGAGAGTATTTCACATATAGGCTGAACGATTTATTTTTATATTGGCATATGATTTATAAGTTAGCATTGTTGTGCATCCATTGAGATATTTACTTTTTGTATAAATCATTTGATTTATTGGTTTGGTTTGACAAGAACATTATTAAATTACGCATGCTAATATCAAATTTAAGTGAATTCTACAGTATTTTGGTATATTTAAATTGCATTGAATATACGACATTCCTAATTTTAAATCCATTTGCTCTGATGTCAATAGAACGTGGGATATAGCAGTGTATAGACAAACGTATTGCATGACTGTTATTGAGTGAATGAAACACATGGCTAACATAGGATGCGCAAGCGCTCTGCTCTATCAGGTAAGTTTTATTTTATATTTACATAGAGTTAACTTTATTTAGTTAAAAAATTAAATTATATATAGTAAGGGGCTATTTCAAAAACATTAAATATCCACACACTACATTTATTTATAGTAAAAGTCCCAGCAAGGTTTTTAGTAAAAGTCCAAGCGATAGATAATGGGTTCTAATTCTACTTGATTGTGATATTTATAAGTTAGGTTACTTTTGTAATAATATAAAATTAAAAAACTTCTTAAATTTAAGTTCAAATTTGGTACCAACTGTGGCGCAATGCATTAAGTATATTTTTTAGTAGATTTTTACTTACAATCAAAAAGCAATAAGCAAATTGAAGCAAAAGTTTCCTCTAAAATTAATCAACTTTAGATTACCCTTTACAGGCAAAGACAGGGGTTGTTAGTAAGTAAAAATTAAAAAGTTAGTCTGGATTCACTTAGAGTATTGGAACAGATGCACGCGATGTCGGATTTTATTCGTTCTTTATTGGTTGATGCAACAATCTAACTGTTTTTAAGTGATTTCCAATTAGATTTAGTTAATTATATTGTGTAATGCAATAAGTTTACACGAGCTTTTTAAATAAAAAAAAGTAACCGATCAATCACTTGCGACTTCAAATTTGCAATATTTTCTCATTTATATGGTATACTTTAATAAAATATGAAAAAAGATTAAAAATTAAAATGTTAAATTAGTATAATTAGAAATTAGATATTTTTTTGTATTGGATATTTCCTTAGTTCCTTACAAACTTCCTTAGTTCGAACTGAAAACATAAAATAAAACATATTATGAGGACTGTATGAATATAATATTTTATGAATAGTTTTGTTTCTTATAGGACATTTTTACATAGGTTAGTATAAAAGCTGTTACCCACATTTACTTAAAACACTTCAATAGCTTATAGGTAAACAGTAACAATTTTTTTTTTCATAATTTCTTATCTCCATCTGTCTAGAAGAAGTCGGGAAAGAGATAACCTGGCAACAAACCCAATATTTTTCTAATCTATCAAGGCAGATATGCAAAAATTTAAATTAAGAACTTGATATAAAATGATAATAAAACCACATACGTGCATTTCAACTTTCCATGCACACCACAGTTATTCATTTATTAAATTACCCGAATATAATAATAAAATTTAAAGCCAATCTCCTGTATAAGTACATAAAATAAAAATTAACCACTTATAACCAAAACAGCTCATGAAATAACCGATGATTTCATAATAAACAAATAATTAAAGGCGACAGTAATTATTATTCATAAGACGAACAGACACAATAATCGGCGCGCCATCTTGCTAGCGGCGGCCAAATGTTTCCGCTTTAATTTCTCAGTAATTTGGAGTTTCCGGTCGAAGCTAATCCGTCAGTCGACCGTAATTTGATTATTTCGGAAATAAATTATCGATTTTTGAATACAGTAGTTAATGGCAATTTTGGTAACACACAATAGAACTTGTTTACAACTTGTTATTACTACTTTTTTATTGAATAATTAACAATAATTTATTCATTATACTATAATTGGATATCATTTAAATTTCATTTAAATATGTACTTTCATTTACATCATCATATAATTTATAGTTCACTTTAGAAACGGTTAGTGTGAGGTTTCTATTGCGGCTTACAATTGCTAATCGATATTATGCCATAGTTTGATTCGATTAATTCTGTTGTAAATTAACACGGCGGGTAACGGGTATCGACATGGACGCCGTTGCCACGGCAACGCGCCCCATACTTACAACTCACTAATTACGCCACACTGATTGCTTTTCACTTTTTTTGCCCCACGAGAATCTGACGCCACCCTCTCCATAGTTTGGCGGTATCGATTCAAACATGTGTCGGTTGTTTTTGGAAGTTTTATTATCTCTTTATATTTTCTACTTTGGCGAGCGTAAAACTCTTTTCCTCTCTGTAACTCATGAATTTAAAATTAATATAAAGATAATAATTCCAGATTCCTTTTTTGGCTAGTTAGACATTTTTTACGCTACTACATAGTTGTCTAAGTATGTTAAAAACGCGTTGCCTTAGCAACGTGTATGTCGCTTAGTGCTAACGTGTATATCAAACACATTGATATATGTATTAAATTTAATTCATTAATTTGTTGCATTTTTATGCATTATTAAAAATCAATTGATATTCTGCACTCTTTCGCCATTTAAATTGTAAATTTGCCAAATTCTATTATTTTCATAAAAATTAAAACAAGTAATTTTTTCCCTTTATCAATATAAAGATAAATTTTCTCGTACAAGACAAAAACATTTAAACGTGACATTCTATACAAAAATATCTTTATTTATAATAAACAAAACTACGGCCCCTTTAATCTAAGATCTACTACTAAACCGACTACGTTAAAATACTTTTGTTCTATATTTTTTTTATTAACAAAACACTTTTTTTTCACCCATGACGGTGCATCCTCCATAGTGACGCGTGACGTCACGTTGATCGATAGGAAACGAGTCATTAGACTGTTTTTATTCGTCACACTGATTAATCACGTGATTAATTATACACTTTGTATCCCAACGGGTGTTTGTATCGAATTTTAAGAACACATTATTATTTGGAGTAGCTACGTAAAAAGGTGCCTAAGATAAATATTTGAATATCTTTATTTTAGAATATTTATTAAATAACTATTTTAATTGCTAACTTCTCATACATACATATATATATATATATATATATATATATATATATATATATATATATATATATATATATATATATATATATATATATATGTATGAAAAGCTTAAACTATTTAGTTTAACACTTTTTATTAGGTTTCTGACTGCGTTTTCTATTTTCCACAATTACTTTGTCACGTTGCATAGTGGAAGGAAATATCTATAAATAAACATACTTTGAAGTTGGATTTGACACCCACAACTAAATGATGACGTTCTTATACAAACATACGTTTATATAAGAAATGCAATTTTAACGCACTATTCTGATCTCTTATTATAATTATATATTACAAATTAGTTACGTTTCAAAACAAGCTTATTTCTACTTATTTTCTCCAAATATAGATTAATTGTTCTCCCTTATTAACCAATAGCGATAAGGCATGACTTAAAAATGACTTACATATATGTATATTAAAAAATGTATAAAAAATTGAACCCACAAACACCTGTTATTGTTTACATTACTTACAACATTTTCACATATAGACCGTCTAGAATCGATTCGTAACTGGTCGTTTCGCGAACGGTTGACCGTTGATCAGATAGCGCAACCCTGACCTTGCCCAAGCCGCACACACGCGCCCTACGCACGCGATACACTAGGTGAATACGACACTTTGACGTTTTATACTGATATTTGATATATTTTTAACAGACTTTAATTTTTATCTCCTTTTCCATTTTTAATTTACACTTCTCTTTTGAGTAGGTAACGAAAATCTAACATTAGGCTTAGAATACATTGATGTCATAAATAAATCGAAATATTAATTCTGTGTTGTCGAATTTTAATAATTTATTTTAAATAAATATAAAATTGAATATATTTATATTTTTTTTAAATATTATAGCTATTAGACCACTTTGAGACAATTCGAAATACATTTGACATTTTCATACTCATAAATATTACCAACATTAAAACTTATATATTTATATTCTCGCACAATTATCTAATAAGAAAAAATAATAAAATTAGTATTCTAATGTTCATTAATAATCCTATTATGTATAATAAATATTCGATTATCGTAATATAATTAGCATTTTCTATATTTTACCTTTTAGCATAAGTATCATGTGACGATAAAACTATTAGCGTAGTTGATAATGTTGGTACTAACAATGAGACCTGTCGTTTTAAAATCAGACAGAGTGTTCATTTTATTAAAACATCGTCATAAATGTAGTCTTATTTCGAAATGTTTTTGTAACAAATAATTCACAGCTAATAAGATTAAGAAAACAAAACATCCATTTTATTTAGCCAAAACTCTTCAAGAACAACTTACTCCGCTTAGTGTGAACCGATTCGCGACAAACCACAATACCTCAAAGTTACCTCACTAAACCACTAAACAAGTTACCTACAATAATGAGCTGCGAGTACAACCGCCGACTCAATCCACTCGTCACCAATCCAGCGTTTCACCAACATTCTGAGGATTAAAGTCAACATTAATAAAATCTGCAGAACCGATTAACATTTCAAAAATCACAATAGCTACGAAACACGCGATGGCCTCCCTCACGAAACAAAGGAAATAACTAAATCCCTTTAATATCAGTATCTATTATTGATTTAATTTTTCCTCGATACTTTTGATGCGGGCTCCGAATGTATGAATTAAAGCGTACAACAGTGAGCGTACAACGGCGCGACGCGTCGGCGTGTGTATGCATTCGCAACACACATAATTAGTGAAATGGGGGTCGATATTATTAATGAGGGGGGAAGACGGGGTGGATTGTTATCTAGTTCGAGCTTTTATGTTCTTTTCTATGGATCAGGCATCTATTGATTGTCTAGTCGATACGTTGGTCGCCGGTCTTTAATTATAGGGGCTAACAGGCTAACTGCCGCGAACACCTCGCTTGACACACTAATGGCGTCTATAAAGGGACGGTTATAATTTTCTATAATTATTCATTTGAACACGGCAAAGTTTCGACAGTTACGAGTCGTATTAAGTTTTAATTTACCGTCGTGTTTGTTATTACGAAATTGTCATTATCGTATTCAATGTTTTATCGACGTCTATTATCTATTTTATTGATTCTAATTTCGTATACGTTGGTCGTTATTTGTCTAATGACTCATTAGGAAACGTGCGTTCATATACGCGTTCGACAGTTGTAGATCCTAACTAACTAAACTCTAATGATAAAAGTAGCAGAAATGATTTGTAATAATTTCTCTCTTAGAAAATGATGAAAAAGGAGATTAATTCATGAATATTATTCAAGAGATAGCTAAATACCGCTTTCGTAAAAGATCCATTCAAGGACCGTAGCGTTTAGCGTTCCGTTCTAGAAAGGGATAAAACGTGAAGCTTAAAAAAAACAGTTAGATGTTTTCAAATTAAACTGTGTACATTATATTACTACAATCAAAATTAAATATTTTTATTACACTTACTACATTCAAAATATTTTTACGTAAAATCTAACAGGATCTCATTTTATATATAAATAACTAAAGATATGAAAAAATATATTTCTTTCCCTCTTGTTTATAAGTACACATATTTAGATACTCCAAAAAGTAAACATATTAAAAATTCATTAAAAATTTGTATTAATAGACAATTTGTGTATCAATAAAACAAAAGTCATAAACGACGTTGACACCTCTACCTTGACAAAATCACCGGTCAGTCCACATATCTTTCATGATTTCAAACAAGACGCATTGCCACGTACGAAACTGACATGTGAAGAGACCGCTGGTACTTCACTGATTAATAAGATGGGGTTGCGAGCAAGGGGTACCCGCCACCCCACGCTGGCTCCCTCGCGCCTTACCCACAAAACAAAAAAAAATGTGACTCATCAACCCACACGAAGAAACAACTAACACTGTCATCCATAAAATCATAACGCGATAAATACCATTTATATATTTAAATTATCAACCTTATTATAACGGTAAAAGGTTCTAATTAGAAGCAGCTGGGAACTGGCAAGCCATTCTTAAGCAAAGTTAGGTCTCATATAATCGTTCATTATCGCACACATACACGATTCACGTATTGTCCAGCACGCACACATGTATACGTTAATTATATCGGAAAGTAGTGGGTAGGGGTTAGTTGATTTGATTAATTCTAGCTAGAAGAAATAGCCTTGTTTGGCATGCCTAATACCAACAAACGATAAAACTTGTATTCCAATATGAATATTATTCTATTAAGTTACTAAATATATATAAATTATATGTTCTTATAAATTGTTTGAATGTTACAAGAACAGACTAACGGAGATCAAAAAGTAGAGAATCGTAGAAAAAGCGACGTAAAAAGACACTTTAAATTATTTTCTCATTAACCCTTACATGTTGGGGATGGAAAAGGTTTATGTCATAAAAATATTGAATACGAGTTCGAATTTTCAAGCAAATCAAACGTCTAGACGTGTTTCTTAATAGTGTTTATCGCATATATTTTTTATATTCATAAATACAGGTGAAGTTAACAAAAAACGTGTTAAAATGTTGTTTTAATGTAAGCAGAATATTCATTTAAATTTCAAATATATTCAATCAATAAATATTAATACTATAAATATATTTAATATCCCATTATATAATTTTGCGTGGAAGATAGCGATGGTACGTAGAGATACATTTTCATATGGAAAAATTTCTACGTATCTATACAAACGTATTTCATTCTTGGCTAGGATATAATTTTATTTTTATTATATACGTTTGTCCATTGTGGCGCAGTTGGACAACGTCCGACTGTAAATACGATTGTTTGAGGATTCGATTGCTACTAGAGGAAATGGTTGTGTTTAAAAATACATATTTTCATGTATTCGCTCTGATAAGACAAAACGACGCGTTGTGTTCGCGGAGTGTCTTGGCACTGGGTCATCTCTGACTACCCTGCTGTGCGGAATAAAACGTGAAAAAAAGGATAATATACATTTTCTGTTCATGACTCCTCATTTATTGAAGATTTGCACGTCGAACTTGGACTAGACGCCGTATTGAAGCTATTTTAAAGGAAACTGCATAGCTTTAAAAACCGAGTGAGACAACAATATTGTAAGGTATATGTACATATGTATACGAATGATACGTTGATGCACAACTATCGGACGACCAACAGTTCGTCTAACTGTTGGTCGTATGATAATCTTCATAGTATACATTATTATAAAATATATATGGGCTTATTTAAAGCGGCGTTAAGTTCCGTTACTTAATACACAATTTCTCTTATTCGGGCAAAAAACCCTAACCGGACTTGACGCTAGTTTCTGCTTTATTTACACTACTTTCTCTTTGAGTATTCCATACAGGTTCAATATATAAATTATCTAACTTAGCATGAACACTATCAATAAATCCACTAAAATGTTAATATTTAGTATATTTGAGCCCATATAAACATAAATCTATATAAAATAACAAATAAACATTAAGTATTTGCAATGCTCATCCATAGGAAGTCATTTACGAGCTCTTGGCAAATCACTTGAACGCACAGCCAATGCCGTATTACAATATGTATGAAGCTATGAATATCATATCTTGCTATTAAGCGATTTTATTTTTGCCTAAAAATAAACTGTGTAGAAAGTTATTTATATATGTACATATATAATTTGAACAGAGGGAACGTTCACTCCGCCTGACATAGCATAGTATTAGAGAACATAGTGCCATGTCGTTAATTTTCGCAGTCATTAAATAGAAATAGACACATTGCTCATTGAATGCCAGAACTCAACGCCGCACTTTATCTTACCTGCGTAGAAAATTTCCTTGAGTATTGTCGTGTAAACAATTAGACGTTTCTCCGCTGTTCTTCGTACTCACCTAACCTAATTTATCACTAATTAACGTCTCTGAATAGTGGTCATAAAATAATAATTTGAAATTTTAGGTAGGTTGTTCATTTTAAAAAAATGTCATATTAATTGTGCACTATGTTACAACGGTATCCATTTGTATCACTTTTTAATAAATATTAAAATAATAAGAATTGTTATTAGAATTCATGAAATTATTGATACTAAATCATATTGAATATAAAAATTAATATCTAACGAATAGGATCCCAGTCAATGGGCATTCGCGTGTTTAATGTCGTTTGAAATTCTGAAAAAAGCTCCGGAAATATTTTATTATTGACTGAACTTCATTCGACACTGACAAATTGCCAAATTATTTTAAACAATTTTTACTTTTTGTCTTGACTTTAACGACTGGCGGTACATTCCCGATAAATAAGATTTTTTTAATTGCATGTTTGCGGATATTGCTTAAATAGTGTTGACGTGTCAGGCGATCGCCAACTTAAAGCTTGTTTTTAGTTTTGTCAAAATTTTCCTTTATAAATTCCCGAAATTTTCCAGACGTGCTATAAATTCTTTTAATATTGCCGTTTAAATTTCATACTTTTTCGAATTCTTTACTATAAACATAGAGAAAGCATAGCACGATTTATTTTCTTTGTCTGTGGTTAAAAACGATATAATATGAATAATTTAATCAAAAAACACTTTAAAAACTCAACCACCCTAGTTTTTTCTTTATACCTTCTAAGAAATATCATCTACATATGCAAAAATATCATCCTCGTGCCGGACTTATGCAAATGTCATGCAATCCTTGACGCGTACTTGCTTTGTGCTCACTAAATTTGTGGCCCGTGCCATACGAATACGTCTAATGTATGTTAATATTATCTAAGGCGATAGTCAATTTTATGTGACGCCAGTATAATAATTCGCACGTGGACTCTTCTTATGCAAAGCAGCCTAGGCCTTTGCCCCTAAATTTCGTTACAGAACATAAAATTTATTGAATTAAAATTGAATTTAAATTTCATATATTTTTCTATTTACAATTCATGGCCTAAGTGAAATAAGATATAGTTAAGATCTTTGACTTTCTCGATTTTAAATGAAACTATTCTAAACGAACTTCTCGTGTATATTTGTACTACGGTCTACTGTTAAGTTTGTACTGTGATCTGTCGAGTTTTCAAAAATGTAAATCCACATAATTATTAACAGTGAATTATTATAATTCAAAGTAAAAATATAGTTATATTTAAAATACTTGGCTATGTGAAATATTTAAGTAAAACAAACTTAGTTCTGCTATTGTCAACGAAAATAGCTTTTACAGAGGGAGTCTTACCAGCCCCACAATTTTGACACCCCGTACCTATCGATAGTTGCACTTCGATATTCTCGAATTTCATATATGTATCTCTAATTTCAATAAAACCCTTCGCTACCTGCCGTCTCATTTCCATATCAATGTTCATCTCGGAAATATCTTTTCTCTCGCTAAAGTATGCAAGACCCGTGCTTCATATCATTACTATACGAATTTCACCAAAATTGGATCACCCTGTAACGCTGTCATACCCTTTGTTAATAGTAACGGTTTCTTTTCAAACCATACTTTTTGTAATGTGATATTTGCGTTGTTTCCGCTAAGGGCCAGAATCGTTATTTATTATAGAGGCTTTGAGAATTCAGTTACTACTTTGAAATCAATGATGTTTACTTTGAAATAAAAAAAATATAATTAAATTTTAGATTAAAGAAAAATATATAATAAATTGATTTAAAATCGTACCAAGATAGCGGAAGCTCAAAGAAATCTCAAAAGCTAATAATTCGTAACAATTATCTGATAAGTATCATCACGTTTAGACAGTTCACCCTTCTTCCCATACGAACTTTGCGTTCAATAGTCATTTCGAAGCGTCTCGTCTATTATTACGAACTTCCTCTAACCCTTTGGATATGCGTCTACAATGCAAAACCTTAAATTTATGCATGTAGGTAACAATAGCGCCATCGGTTGCATAATTTGATTATGAAACTTTTGTCGGCAAAGGGCAGGTATTGGATCGTAAAATTAAATTTAGACCTATCGCTGGTTAATTTTCGGAGTCTCTCAACCTCTCGATATCGAGGGGGTCCGACCGTGTATCATTCGCAACAATGGTGTTCGATCAATTATTATTTCTAGCGCACCTTTGATGAAATTTTTACTTGTTACGATAACGGTCGCCGCATTGTCGCGCGACGTACGCTTAATGTCTTCTGTCCCGAATTTGCATATATCGGTTATTGATTGTAAAAATATTCAAATACTTGTTTAAACCGTTCGATTGATCCGTTACGGTATTCGTAATTTAGATGCAACAATAGACATTTACTATGTTAAATGATGTTCGTTATTATTCTTACGTTTAATATAATTTGTGGTAGGTTGCAAAATTGTTTCGTTTAATGTGCGTTAGATGCATTACGGTGGATAATTTTTCAAATATATACGGAAAAACTTTGTGTCAAGACACTACATTTTTCACTTTATCTAAATATACTTACAAGCAGATAGACTATTTTTGTGTTTTTGGGTTATTTGAACTATAGTAAAATATAGACAATACCTTTTATATCCACAACTGACTTATTTTCTCATTGGTAGTGTGAATTCTATAGTAAAGTTTAGTTGCATTTGCATTGTAGACAATAGTCGGTTATTGCGATACGCGTAGTGCAGACTATGCCCACGTCACATCGGCGTGGAACCTAATTGTGACGACGTGTTCGTTGAAAACATTGCATGAAACCACGTCCCAGTTTTCTGACGGCGCTCGCGACATTTCTGAATGGCTTTTGTTCTTGTGTATTCAATATGATATAAAACAGGTGCAATATTCATTTTACAGGCGTGAATGTTTACATTATATTAACTATTAAAGTAATATTTAATTGAAACCCGAGTAAGTTGACGTTAAGGATATCTATATTCAAAAAAAAACTTGCGATCTTAAAACATAAAGGTCCACCAGCCTTCTAAATTGTCACAAAATGAAGAAAGAAATTGTTAGTCACAGATAAAAAATATTTTTTTTATTTAATAATTACCCTATTGAGATGCTAATTTCAAGGTATAATAAATAAAATATTCACGTTGTATTCCGTAACGGCTCGTGCTATATCTACCATAGTCAATTATAATTGTATGAAAGGATCTATCTAAACGTCATCTCGTAGGCCCTAAGTAGTTTGCATATGTAAGAAAGACGCGTGCGGCCAACACACACCTCATTACCATATTGACATATAATACGGCACGTTATGTAAATTGTAACAATCTCATGAGGTAATGATAAGTAGAATATATTGAAAGGAATAAAACCCATCTCGGTGTAGCGTGAAATATATTATTTATTAAAGATATAATAAATAGATGGGTTGTATATATGTATGTTAATTTATGATTAGTCAATTATAACAAAAAAACAAGTCAATTTTAACAAATATTTATAGAAATGAAAATCTCATTCATATCGAGATCTTTAATTTTCGCGATTTTTACACATTTTAAATGAAACTATTTTAAACCCGTTATCAGAAAACTTGACGTTTAAACAATTTACAATAGTCCTTGGTCACAGGTAAAATGTAATACCAAAATATAGGCGATTAATCGATTTAAAATTATTTTATTTAAAATATATATGACGTGAAATTGATATTAAAATTAATTTTATTATAAAGACAGTAATTTACACAAATATAAATACATACAGTTGTACATTTATTCGGCATTAGCTTCATACATTATGAACCAAGTGCGTTACGGTTACACAACTGACAGCAATCCCGACACTGCTTTTAATATTGACTCGAATTTACATATTTAAAATTTATCTGTTATGTAAATGATTTCTTTTCTATACAAAAAAGTATTATATATCTTAAGATACGTCACGCGACAAAAATGTAGAGGCTCGTGCGGACAAAATATGCATTATAATGAAATGGCGAAAGGGTCAGGATTTACATTTGACACCTATATCAAAACAAACATTAGTTAAGTAGCTGGTGTTGAGAGAAAATGAATATTTAAATAAATATTTTTTGCGTTGATACAAATAAAGTCTAACATTTTATGCTTTGAGGTGACAAAAGTTAACGATTTGCATAGTTGTAGCGTTTTGTTTGCTATTTCCTACTCAATTATAGAGTGTTTAATAATTTAATGAATATTAAGAATAAATTAGTATTATAAATTGATATTGAGATTTAGGTTTAGTAATAAAAAAATATATTGGGAACAAAAGTATAAAACATAAATAAGCAAACGAAGGATAAAAAAATATTCTTAAACCCCACGTATGACAAAGAATAACCAATATAAATCCATAAAAAAAAACAACACAACAAGACTTCAAGACTTACATTCTTTACAAAGTTACACAATCGCAAAGCCACAACGAGCAACAATGTCTAAATATAATCATAACTAGAACATGCAAGTGTAAATGAGCGGCTGAAACCCTATCGTTGCAGGCAGGACGTAAGGCTTCGCAAATTACCTAGAACAGTAATTAAATACACTATAATTACTTAATGCAATCAACATTACATCTGTACTTTTTCCAATATCAATATGTTTAGTACAATGAACGATGGGCTCGCGTAAGGCTTTAGTGATATATAACCTGCTCGTTTTAGTTAATTTAATGTTTCATAACTTACTTTCTTTATTAGTGTCTTTTTTTAGAGAAATCATTAATAAAACTCTTTGCTGTTGTTTTTTTTACTTGTTTAATTATTATATTGTACAGCTGTTTAATAATTTTGCGAAGAATCAAGTTTCAACTATCATCTATTAAAATGATGATATTTTATGCTTCTTTACTATACAAATAATAGCATATATGTTTTAGCTTCACGCTTTTATCCCGCATAGCAGGGTAGGTAAAAAATACCTAGTGTGAAGACACTCCTTACTCCGCCTTTTACCGAATTCGAGATATTGCGTGTTCAGTGGTGTGACTCAACGCCGCACTTTGTCTTACCAAAGTGAATAAGTGAAAATAACTTAAATATAATCACTCCCGCGTGTTGGAATCGAACCCAATACCGATCGCGTTTACAGTCGCACGCTGTCCCACTGCGCCACGACCAATCTTTAATTATTTAATTATTATAATGCGTTCACTACATTTTGAAAAATATGTAATTCATATATTTTATTGTAAATATATATAGTTTTGAACATTTAGATATATACATATACGAATATTGTCAAAATCTGGCAATCTCACCACAACCGTAGATTCTTATTTCACTTAACTGTTATCTAATTATCATAATTTCCGTATAGAATTCATGCATCGACAATTTAATGTCAAACACAAATAAATAACTAGTTAATAAAGATAATGATATCCGCTGTTAATGCTCGATGAGATTCATATATGCTCGTATCATTTATTTTATAGTGAGGTTTCACTTTCGTTTGTCTATTTGCAAGAATTATCGATTCTTTCTTTAAAAAAAACCAGTATTCTTAATTAAAGCCATGCTATTTTTATAATATTGCTTTGTTAGTTATGTTACTAATGTTAAACATTTTACGTTATTTTCGACTACAAATTCTTCAAATTCAATACTTCGCAGGTACATACTATTTAGGACATGATTAAAAATATCTATGTGTGTTAAAACTTAACACTGCGTTAAGTTCTGCCACTTACCACGTAATGTCTTGAAATCGAGCAAAGTGTAGTGAACGGAGTGTTTAATGCGAGATTTAACGTCTTTCGAACGTCCTGTTTGTGTCACCACTAAACACTGTAAGATGTAAGATTTTGTTAACTATGCATAAATATTTTATTTAATTCGCCGAATAGTCTTAAGTTTAAAAAAAATAATCTTATTTTTAACAAAAAATGTATATTTCTGACTTACTAGTAAGTATATATAGTAATTATATAGAAATAAACTTGTATCAGTTAAATTATAATATCTCAATAAAAATATAAATTATTTAAAAAAAACCAGTAGAGTATACAAAAAATAATTTAATCTTTTACTTCAAAAGGTGTTATATGATGTCAAATATTAAAGCATAAAATTTGTAAATTATAAGGAAATAAATCTTTAAACTTACTTAATTAATCAGATATCTACTTTAGATCGATGTGAATAGTTAAGTTCGGGTCCGGCGTCGGACGGTCCGTCGCGTCCGGTTGCCTCCATCCGACCCATGTCCGTCATGGTTGCCATTGTATACCCATAATAATTGTCATGGCATTGAATTATTGGATAATAGATGAAGTTTGGAAACATGAAATAATCAATTTTTGTTAATACTAAAACTTCTAAAAAATACATTCACGCTTCACGCTTTATCCCGCACAGCAGAATAGTCAGAGACAACTTAATGTCAAGACAGATCGGTCACTGCTTCCCACTCGAAATTGAGACCTTGCGTGTAGAATATCGACCTCAATGCCGCGCTTCGTCTTACCAGAGCAGGGAAATGAAAATATATTAAAATATTCTAAGCTAATAAATAAAATGAATTTAATAGTTCTGTAACTACTTGCTAACTAATCTAGACTCTTCAAAGTATTGTTGGTTTTAGATTGTTTAACGACGTCTATATATACATATGATTTATTTACTTTAAATAAAACTGTTTCAAGGTATTTTGATGTGTTTTACGTTGTCAGTGCAACAGGACATTTAGTTTCTTTAATCCTTGACTGAAACGAAATAAACATTTCAACTGAGTATTTGTAAGAAATACTGAACTTGAAACCTTGCCATTATGTAATTTATTACAACCAAAGCAAGTCGACACTGTGGTTTAAAACGGTGTGAGTTTAAATAAAGCCTACGTAAATCTCTGCGTAGGAGTGTGTACACGTTCCTTTAGAAAACAATATTATTCTATTATATTTCTATTTTACGATAGACCACTTCTTTTATTGACGTGTATAATTGATATTATTTGAATATATGGAAATTTAATGACAAATGTATCATTATAAATTTGGATGTATTTCTAAATCGAATCACAATAGATTTTAATGGCCGCGCATATAAATATTTATAAGGTGCGTTTTCGTACTGGGAGGTGTCACAGAAATATTTGATAATATATTAATAACTAAATTAAAATTATAGGATAACCTAAGGTCAAGTATAATACGATTGTTTTTATACATATAAATTTAACACAAACATCTAAACTAGCTAGACGAAATCACTCGAGCTATAACAATACGAAATTAAAATATAAATATTTAACTTGACATATTGTTAAAGAGATAATTCTCAAAACTTGTTTTCAATATGTAGGAATTTTAATAAATACATTAAACAGGGATCGATATAAAATTAAGTATAATTTATGGTAGACCATAATGATATTCTTCTTTTTGTTTTAATTTACCTAATACGTCTACAACAGGCACAAGCGGCGCAGGGGTGGCTATCTCCCATCTTGACCGCTTCACGCGTTTCTGACACACGATACGTATCGTTTATATTGAAACACGTGTTTTTTATAATCGCCACTTTGTCTATGTAATTTAAGTGCGTAATTTTGATAGATCACCCTAAAGTGACATTTATATCATTTTTTTTGACGTCAGTTTTGGTGTTTTGGATGAATTTATTTAAATGATAAACATAAACAGGTAATAAATTATGCATTGTCAAATGTGAATATACAGTGGTCACAAGTTCAAAATTTGTTGATCTTTAAGATAAAACGTAGAGACGTTTTTTACAAAAGAATGGCGGTTTCTTCTCGCTAACTTTTATTATACGATGTTGCCATATTAAGCAGCTATTAGAAAGCACATAAACAAAAAGCAAAATGGTAAATAAAAAATATAATTGACAAAATAAAATGTTTAAAAAGCATCAACACGTCTTCATTTTTCTTTATTTATATTTAACGTGAAATATAATAATATAAAATATATTTGTATGAAATTTTGATTATTCTCATGGCAGGACTGTCTTTCCACAGACTAATATTATTATTACTTAAATAGAATAGCTAATAAATAACCTGGGTCTAACTTTAGATATTAGACATCGAATGTCATGTAAAAGGCCATATATATCCGCGTTATACGAGGGTCTACTCTAGACAATGATATAGCAGTCAAATAAAGTACGTATACGAGGTGCAAATGTCTTATTTATGGGTTTTTGTATGTCGAACACACAGTTTTCACATGCTTAATGCTTATCCCTTCGCTACCTGAGACGTTACAGATTTGCGGTACTTTATTGATTAAATGAATTCAAAATTTATAGACATGATAAAAAATATTTTTAAATTTACATGTTAATTGAGAAATACAATTTTTTTTAATTTAAAGCTAAATACTTGTGTCTGTATTTTTTAAAAATACGTTATATGTACATTTAGACAGAATATTATTTTAAATAAATAAATAAAAAATGAATAAATAAATATCATTTTCAAATTAATACATGATATATAAAACATATTAGTAATTATAAAAAAAATATTTTAAAACACCAAAGCCAGGTCTAGTAGTTTCAGCTCTATGACATACGGTTACGGTTTCCATACGAGTAGTTTGTATCGCTATTTTAATACACATTTAGGATCATTTAACCCGTACATGCAACTATACCATGCCTTATGGGCTATATAACACGTCAGATATGGTTATTTTATTTGATATAGAGATTGAAGGGTGTGCGGAATCTTCTGTCATAACATTTTGAATTCCATCGTACCAGCAGCTTGATGCGACTTAAACGCGTCAAACGATAAGGATTAGAACTTATCTTATTTTTACGTTATTTTTATATATATACAATACGTAGATATATATATATATATATATATATATATATATATATATATATATATATATATATATATATATATATATATATATATATATATTATTTTTTTTTATTTTTTGTATAAAAGAGAAGTGAATATATTTAATATATCATTAAAATAGCATATTGAACTGAAACTGTAGTACTTGTGTCAAATAGTATTGTATTATTTAGGTAATGTAAATGTAATTATTAATATTGTTCTATATATTAATATTTTTAATATAAGTTGTAGATTTAAGAAATCGTCATGGCACAGTAGATCAATGTATGACGTTTGATGCTTGTGGGTTCGATCTTGGAAGAACGTTCATATTTTAAAAGTTTAATGTCTCCGATCCGTTAGGCTAAGTATAGCATTAAGCACTACTACTAATATTGAAGGAAAGCGATATACACTAGTTTTTATAGGTTTACGCTTTTATCCCACAAAGCAAGGTAGGCAGGAAATACCTAGTGTCAAGACAAGACAGACAAGAAATTTGAAATATTGCGTGTTGAGTGCCGGAGCTCTACGCCGCCCTTTGTCTTACCAAAATGAAGGTATTTTAAATAAAATCATTACTCCGAGTGGAAACCGAACCCATAACCGACCTCGTATAGTCAGATGCAGTCTCACTGTCCCCCCAGGCATATAGAAAGTCTTTTAAAAATCTATATACAAAAAATATTTTATAAATTAATATGTAGCTAGAGTTAACTAAAATGTAATTTTTTAAAGTTCAATATTTATCTTCGTTACACTACTATAGAGTAAAGAAGTATAATAGATTATGTGTAGAATAACTATATGAGGATTAAAATTCGTTCTGCAGGGGACTTTGAAACTAATACAAATATATCAATTTTCAATACGAAAGTAAAGTTTGGGGCTCTTTGTGGTACTAATAAATGGCGACTTCAGATTTCTCTCATCGGTTGTCAAAGTTTAGTAGAAAGGTATGAAAAATAAATTCAGGTTAATTATTGTGTCAAATATATGTAGTTACCTACAGATTCTTATGTGAATTATGATGCAATTCATAAATTATAAATTAATTTATTAAAAAAAAACATTAAATTTTGCTATAAATTAAATAGACAATTTACCACGTAATATCATTTAAAATTTTGAAGATTATATTAATACTAATGTTTAACTTTTCATTGCCATGTTTATATCTAACATTTATTTTCGTATTCCTATCTAGTTAGTGCTTTTCGCCTATGATGCCTGATTCTTATAGATTAAAAAAATGTTTTATCTTTTTGTACAAAAGTTTGAGAAACAAAGTCAAGATATATATTGACGAGCACCCAACGTATTATTCGTAAAATTTTTACGCTTAGTGAGCGCGGTTCAAAACACTTTCAGTTTATTAAAACCGTCTTATATTCGACGCGGTGAATATTGCAAATTTGTACGCACAACTTTCCTCCTTATCCTTTTTTCATTATGACACATAATCCCTTAAATGTACAAATATTTTATGCAAAATATTGTATTACTGTACTTTTTAATTCCGTTACAATATTGTACTTTAACGGTATACCTCAATCAATATTTAAACTTGGTATTAGTTGATGTACCTATAAGAATAAAATTTCTTTTCAGTTTTATTTTTTTTTTTCTTTTGATAGCCAATGAATATTTACAATATAAATAATAATTTTAAATCCATATTCGTTTAATTATGTCAAAGAAATAATCCCCTCCAAAGTTTTGGTAAAAGTTTACAATGAAAGTTAAAAGAAAACATTTAAGGGCGCGACACACTACAGCCGATAATTAAGGCGTATTCAAACATCGATCGGAAACTATAAATAATAGAAATCCGGATCGGACCGGATCTCCTTTGTGCAATTATAATAACTCCTAAACAACCCTTTCCAATCGATCAGATTGGTTTAATAACACGGTACAATTTTTCACCTTCGAGTCCCCAATCACAGGTAGACGTCAAAATAGAAAGTTTCTCATAGTATTAAAAAGCTTATTTTTGGGTTAATTAATTTTTTAAGGCTTTAATAGTATAAAAGTTTTTATAGGCTTTAATATTTTTATTTTATATATATATATATATATATATATATATATATATATATATATATATATATATATATATATATATATATAGTTCCAAGTCATATTTTATTGTTATGTATATTCTTCATAACCATAAAATATGACTTGGAACTGTGTCCCTTATGAAATAGGTAGTAAACGAGTAATATAGTATATAGTTCCAATTTAAAAACTAAAATAAATCTCAAAATATAACAGGTTACTTACTTGCAGGTTAGACGATATTTTTATACAATTCATTTCACATATTATATTTAAGATCGCAACAGAGACGTTTTATTATTACTTTTTTTTTCATAAACACCCCTAGCCTTACTTAGTTTTGTGCAGAATTAAAAACATCCAGTTTCAAATGTCAGTCAGTCTAACGGTTTATGAAGCTTAAAGACGTTTTATTTTTTAAAAGTACAAAGAAAAAAATAATCGACCTTAAAATTTCAAAGTAAAAAACTGTTACAATTAGACAGTTTTTGTTCCTTGCTTTGAATTAAAGAAAAAAATCTTTTAGTGACAAAAATAAGGGACACAATGAGTGACACGTCAGGTTGGGGTCGGCTGTTTCCCTTCCAAGGTGTTGTGTATCAGTCGTGATTGCGATTTTGACGAAGGCCTTTGTGATTTTTTTTTATACCATAAAGCCGTATCATCTTGCATAAATTAACGGATGTATCATACATGAATATTCTCATCTATTATTAAGTTCGGTTTGATCGATTGTATTGTTTGAGACTCGGTGTATGACGGCGACGATAAGCAAGGTGATTCCTACAAGCTATTATTAAGACTCCATTATAATATTACATCTGCTAGGTGTTTTCTTTTAATTTGCTAACTGTGAAGTTCTTACTTGAGTTTTTTTGTTATTTAAAATGAGAGAATAGTTAATGTAATCGCCTTCGTGATTGGGCGAAACTGTAGTCTAGCATACACAGGTCGTCACAGTTCGTGGGTTAAAGTTTAAAAAGAAATAATTGTAAAAATGTTTGCGTATAAGTTTACATATATTACTCATAGACACACATGAGATTGATTGGTTGTAGGTTCGATTCCCATTGAAGGAATTATAATTTAGATTTATTTCTATTTTTCCGCTCTGATAAGATAATGAGCGGCATTGAATTCGCCACTTTGTAGACACTTTTAGACGGAAAACAGGCTATAGAGTGTCTTGACATTAGGTTATCTCTGACTACCCTACTATGGGGGATAAAGCGTAAAGCTGCTTTTTATAAACACACCTATAACTATTTTAAACAGTCCAACATTTAGTTAAATTTTGATTACATAAATTTCCAACTAAAAAGAAACAAATATTAACATTATTTTTATATACTTATGCTATGAATAAGATTTCTCTAAGAATAGAAAATAATATCAATGCTATAGGAAACGAAATATATACAATGTTGCCAATATTTATTGCTCCCTATAGTCTAAGTGGACAAATTTACGACGCCCCGTACATAATAAATCATTTTCCACGGCGACGTTTTAAATACATTTTTATAAGCGAGCACGACGTACAGCCTGAAACTTATAATACGTCTGGTCTCTCATATCGAACCCATAGAGATGAATTTGGAACAGTTTCTCTAACGATAGCGTAACATATTTGGCCCACCGTACAAGAAGTTCAAAATTTATAAGTAATTCGCGTATAAATCTTCGTAAGTAAGGGGGATTTTTTTCTATCTCCACTTCTATACAATGTAAAACGCTATTAACATCGTGTACCGATAATTGTCACACATATTTTAAAAATCACCCTAAAATGTATCTTCTTTGTATTTGTATGAATGATCTTTTATTTTTCTTTTAATATTATATATTTTTTGCAAATGGTATGAAATTAAAAGTATTTTGGGTCTGTGCACATTTTTAATATATTTATTTTTTATTATTACAGAAGGTGAGTGAATACAATGCTGCTTAATTGGTTAAGGTGGATGCCTGTGAGTATATGTAATACAATAAACCTTATCGATTCAATCCATACTTAGACAAATTTTCTTAATAATCCTATAATCGTTCTTTTTTCTATTATATATTAATTTCCGTCTGCCTAACAACACTATACCAACATTCCAAAAAAAACCTTTCAAACATAAAACTGATGCACACAAAGTATAACGAATATATATTCCTTAATTATTGGCAATAGTCTTATACACGCTCAGTTAGAAAACTTAAGTATATAAACAGCTAACGGTCTCACAATTTGCAATAAAACAAATAATGGATAATTTAACTTAACTAGATAGTTGCAAATGGCGGTATACAATATTAACTAAATTAGAGATCGTTAGTGCAACGCCTATTTAATACGAGACAAAGCCACGGCCACATTACCAGGCAAAGCCGAGCGGAGCGTAAAGCTGGAGGACCGCCCCGCCTCACTTCCCTGCGAAATCGTCTCTATTTACGCAATCACTATGCGTAATGACAATCGTTAGTACTCTTGAACTGTAATTTGTAATTGAATTTATTTTACAATACGAAAGAAGTCTGTAATTTATATTATAAACGACGAGGCACTTAAGCCAGGACCGTAGGTTTGTTTGAGTTATAATCGATGAATACTAAATAATAATGGTTTTAATTTTATTATTTTGTTTAGCTTCACGCTTTTATCCCGCAAAGCAGGGTAGACAGAAAATACCTAGAATCAAGACACTCCGTACTTCGCTTTCCACCGAATTCTAAATATTGCATGTTGAGTGGGACTCAACGCCGCATTTTATCTTAGCAAAACGAAAAAGTGTAAATAATTTAAATATAATCACTCCCCCGAGTGGAAATCGAGCCTCGATATTAATGGTATTATATAGAAAAGTTCATATAGATTTGGTTAAATTAAACATATTGTATATTTTCTTTGTATTTAATGAAAATATATTATTAATTATCATAAATATACTACGAAGTACTTTACTTTATTTATTTCCAAAGAGTTAATTTGTTTCTCATCTATCTTACTTTTAGGACACTCACAAAAACATTTCTATACCAAACAAGAAAGTTTGGCGGTCTGATCGTGAAACGTCACAGACAGATACAGTGATTTTTACTATTAGATACTTAATATTGTTAGATACTTAATATTGTTTTTTCAAACTTACGTATGTATCTCTTGTTTATGTCAATTTGATATTTATTGCCGAAATCTGTATGTGTTTTGTTGTTGCCGCATAACGACAATTTCCAATTTCCCTTAAATTTTCGTTTCCACTCAAACACTTATCCAATTTATGTACGTCAATAGAAATTATTAATTATCATATATATAACAAAAACAAGCGTTTCATAATAAAATCACTATGTCCGAT
Organism: Dryadula phaetusa; assembly: GCA_032432895.1. NCBI lineage: Eukaryota > Metazoa > Arthropoda > Insecta > Lepidoptera > Nymphalidae > Dryadula > Dryadula phaetusa. Next base: position 7,198,156 of record JAOYRS010000033.1, read on the forward strand.
TAGACCATTCGTTTGTTCTCAATACTTTTAGCAGTAACAGATTTTATTTTACAAATATTTTTTTTATTTTTCCTGCATAAAGAAATCGTGCCCAGCCGCCTGTGCACCGATTGATTATCGAAATTTAACGCAACGTGCACGCCTGTTACTTCTGATTGTGTCGTTATTTCACTGTAAGGAAATAGCTCTGTTCCTATTTATATGAAAATGACTCGTATATACAAATTACCATAATAATGTCGTTTAACTGTGTATGAAACATCTTTACTGTTAACAAGTTGTTATAAAATATTTCAAATGACTGATATAAGTTGTTTTAAGAAGCTGTAGGTATATTTATACTACGTTAATAGCATAATAATAAAAAATTAAAAAAGCAGGCCATCGTAGCGCAGTGGAACAGTGTACAACTTTAAAAGATTGGTTATAGATTCTTTTTGTACTCAGGGGGAAAGATTATATTTAAATTCTTTTGATTTCTCTACTCTAGTAAGGCAAGGTGCAGGGTTGAGTTTTACCACTTCACCCACAATATCTCTATCGGCTAACGGAGTATTCTAACATCTGGCAGTTTTGAATGTCGTGCCATGCCTACGAAACGCAACCTGATCCATGAACCAAGAAGCTGCTGTACATAAATAGCATTTTGCTAAAAATAAGGAATTTACACTTGTATTACTAATTTCTAGTCTTACAATATAGCATATGATAACAAGGGAAAATAAATAAATACTCAATATTTTTAATTTAACCTGCAACCTTCTCCAATAAAACACATAAGCGCTTTCATTTAAGGAATTCCAATAACATTTCCAGCGAATACAGACAAAAGGCAGTACCGTAATATCCACTACAATCTATCACCTACGAGAAGCAGTTAGCTCTCTCTACATATAATTTAAAGCCATTAAAGACATCTGCAGACCCCAATGAGCTCAGCTTACTTAGGATGCGTAACGTCCCTCTGGTGCCCTTTTTTTGTTACGTGCGGGGGTGACTTTTTCGAGCAAGGGGTGAATGCGTGGGGTGGTATGTTTATGACTGCGATGTTCTTGACTCATATACCTCGTTTTATGAAAATCTGAATTGAGTTGCTGTTTTACTCATTATTTTCTTTTTTTTGTATAATACTTTAACTGAAAATACCTCTTTTACGTTTTGCCTGTATTCTGTTATTTTGAAAAGATATATTTAAATATACCTATAATATAGTACGTCAAAACTGTTACAGTAACTACAATTTATTTAATACTTTAGAATAGAAAGCTACAATCAAAATCCTTATTTTAAAACAAAAGGATTTTGATTGGTATATTTTAATGGCATATTTTAATGCATATTGAATCGACGATAATAACGTGATGTGACTATCACTGGTCTGATTCTAAAAGCGAAGCTTTTGGATTTGATTCCCACTCTGGAGAAGGTTACTAGGTTTTTTACCTACCATATAGCATATAGCAATAGATAAAGCGTGAAGCTAAAAAAATAATAACAGTCTTGAAATGAAAATAGATCGTGAAGGATAGTGTTTAATCACACAGAACCCTGATTAAGGCGACCCTCGGCCATAAAAACATTATCGTCGATCCCTCCGTAAAAAACATAGAGAACAAATACAATAGATCTGATGCATTAGATATTGGCAGTTAGTAGCATCATGCGTCTTTACTGATTAGATCTTATTACGCCAATATTGGAGATATATTAAAAATATATGAGTAAAGGAAAATATATGCAATTGAGGTACATTTTTGTAAAAAACAATATATTAAAAATAGATATAATGTATAATGAACAATTAATAGAAATTAATTTAATACAATGTACTTTTACTGTATGATATGTACTTTACTGTACTTTTACTGTATGATGTGTACATTTGAACGTCATTCTTTATTGAGATTGAGGTTGTGTATAAATACGATTTGTTTTGGGTTCAATTTTCACTCTTTGGATTGAATACTTTACGCTATTATGCCCCATAGCAGAGTAGACAGAAACTGTAACTATTGTCAAGACACTCCGTACCCCGCCTTCGGCTGAATTCGAGACATTATGTGTTGAGTGGCGAAATTCACTATCGATGACATTTAAATTATTATATTTTTCCTCTCTGATAAGAAAGCGTAGCGTTTAGTTATGCCACTTAACACGCAATGTCTCGAATTCGGGTGAATAGAATAAAGTTCTCTTTGACAACCCTACTAAATGCAGAATAAAACGTGGAGCTGTTTTTTTTCTTCATATTATATGCGAAAGAGTGTTTATATCCGTTTAAATATACTCAGTACTTTGTACCTAGTAATTGGATTAGATAGAAACATATAAGACACATAGCGCAATATAAAAATAGATGTGAAGTATTTTTAGAAAAGAAAAGATTTCATTATAATAGTAATTGATAAGGCATAGCCTATGGCTTAAGAATTTTATTAATTCCTCAAAAGAAATACATACATTTCACTTACTGAGAAACTATATAAAATAAAACAATTATAAAAGAAGCGTACAGAGATAACAAGTAAAATATCACACGAAAGAGGGTAGACAGATCTTAAAATGTAAACACAAAATGTTTTAATTATTAACTTCATAGATTAAAAAGTACCAGAAGTGTCATTGATGGATATTGGTTGTTTATTTGCATTAACGTTAAAAATTATATTAATATATAAAATCATTTCCCAAAGGTTTCACCTTACCTTTTACACAATATTTGCAATATTTTTAGTAGATAAGCATACGGTCCTCTTGAGTCTATTGGTACCTCAAGTTCAGCTCTTATATGTATCTATCTTTAATAATTTATATAATTTAATAAATAATAATTTATTAATAATTAAACAGACTTTATAACAGTCATACAACTACCTATCTATATATTCAATCGAGTAATTTACCTATATCACTGAAACTAAATCGATTTTAATGAAAACTACATTAATCCCTAAGTTGAAGTGTTCCTAACTAAATTTATTGAACATATAACTAAATAAGAGTCTCAATACGATTCGTAGTTTTCCACAATTCCTGGATAAACTTACACTTACGAAATTATGCACATGTGCTTGGAAGCCTAAATAAGTCATTTTACTCAAAAATTACTCAATTCTAACAATGTTACGTATATATATATATATATATATATATATATATATATATATATATATATCGAATTGATAACCTCCTTTTTTTGAAATCGGTTAAAAATAACAGACCAGCTATGCTTATATTTTAAAGAAAAACATTAATTAATTAACATCTTTGCACTAAACGAATATAAATTTCGCATCATCAGATCTATTATAATGACAGTTTTCAATTGTGAAGTCGTTAGACTTTATTAGCTACTAATAATGACTTAACTTTATGGCTTCAGTTCATTGGAAGCTAATAGATAGGTACAGATAATGACAATTAATATCAACTAGGAATATATAATATAATTGTAGGAGAGGCCATCGTTCCGCCGACTGTGTGACTGTATACGGTGTAAACGATTGGTTGTGGATTCGATTCTCACTCGGGGAAAAAGATCGAGATGTAATCAGTATTAATGTTTTATTTATCTGGTAAGACAAGGCGCGGCATTGAGAGAAGCAATGTCTCGATTTTGGTCAAAAAGCATTAAAGACATTCCGTCTTGATACTAGATTGTCTCTGACTGACATTACATGCGGGATAATTCGCGAAACTGCTATAGATCTAGAATACTTTTTTTAATTTCACATTACAAACTTATATAAGTGTAAACGTACCAGAGTTTGAATTTTATACATTTCTTTATTGTTTTTTATGATTGATTTGACAAATACAAATGTATTTTTGAAGGTATTCTCTTACATTGGAGCATGTTGAATGTTTCTTGGTTAGCGTTCAAATAAGTGTATAACATTTACATGAGATTGCTTTTTTTATACGTTTTTGGGAGATCAAACGAATATAATAATTACCTTTTGCCGATACTCTTGATTACTGTAAAATTTTTAAGACGATAGCCTTCAAATAAAATCAAAAAAATATATCTTTAATTATTATATGGTAAAATGTATATCAATCTGAGATACATATATTAAATAAAACTATTTCAAAAAGATTAATGGCGCATATTTTGGCATTAGAAAATATCCCTCCAAAAACTGACGCTTTGAAAGCACTTTATACTATTCCGTGATATTCCGTGGTACAGGTAGACTGAGGTGGCATTCGTTTGTCAATAATGTAAAAATTGCAAAAACAATGATCTTATTTTTTTTAGCTTGACGCTTTTATCCCGCATAGCAAGGCAGACAGAAAGTACGTAGTGTCAAGATACTCCGTACTTTGCTTTCCACCGAATTCGAGACATTGCGTGTTGAGTGATGGAACTCAACGCCGCACTTTGTCTTTTGCCAGAGCGAGAAAGTGAAAATAATTAAATTATAATCACTCCCCCCATTGGAGATCGAACCCACAACCGATCGCGTTTACAGTCAGACGCTGTCCCACTGCGCCACGACCGGCCTCAAAGATTACTAGTTAAATATGCTTAGTAAAAAAATGCCCGACATTAACAGTATTATATAAATGTATTTATAGTAATAAATAGAAATAAGATTGTAATTTTAGCTATCCTATTGAATTCACAAATATTCATAAAACTATTAAAATTATTAATAATATCAGTTAAAATCTTTACCATTTATTAGTCTGAATTCCAGATTTTAACAATCCAGCTTCGTAAGTGTTTTGTTATTGTCCTTTCGTTATAATTTATTCATTTAGTATCAAAATAACTTAGAATGAACGTCGATAATAAAATCAGCTTATAGCAATAGAATACCGTTACCATATTAGTATATATAATACTCTCGTCACTTTGATAACTTGTCTACATTTTAAAAAGGTTTTATTAATGAAATATATTTAAATTTATAACAATGAGAAATGTATATGTTTTTTTTAATCGTTATTTATTTAATTTGGGAAATTCGTAGAGAATCTGTTAATAAGTCAGTTTGTTTTTCAAATGTGTAAGAAATAAGGAATATCTGAATTAATGTAAAAGGGAATATATTAATCAAATTGCAATTTAAAGTACTATATATAAAACGATTTATATAAATAAAGCTTGTAGGAAATATTGAATTTTCTCCTTAGTTAAAAAGATGGCCAGCAAACATGAATAGCCTTAGGGGTGAAATCTCAAAGCACCGAGAAAAACAGTCGGGCACATTTCTGGCGATATGCTTAATGCACCCCCACACAAATTATCGATTAGGCACTTTTTTATGCAAGGGAGTGCGTGGGGAGCTAGGGCGAGTGGCTGAAACAAAAAACGCGAAGAGTGAAATAAAAAGTTTAAACAAGTAATGCAAGTAGCCCCCAAGACGTAGAAAATCAATAGTCGAAACCGACGATGCAAATCTTGTGCAGATGCAGAATTTATAAACAGGTCCTGTTGCCTTATTTGGTACTTACTCCTAATGTAGTTCTTTATACTTTTGAATTTGTATTGACGTGTACATTGTATTACAATAAAGAAACTACTTTAAACGATGATAAAATAACATTTATATTTTTTAAATATATGGATATGATTCAAGTTTTAAATGCCAAGATCTTGCTCGTTAAACATGTATGATATGAAATAAATCTATCAAAATTGTTTTATTTACGCACGACGTGGAAATATTTGAAATTCTGTAATATTATTCTTGAAAAAATTTATATCCAACGCAAATTAAATAAAAAAAAACAAGATATACCGAAATGTTAATATCGTCGCGTAGACACCATCAATCAGAAAATATATAAATGAGTACTCGAGACACATCAGTACTCGGCCCAATTAAAGCGCCCCCGGGCTCAGATGTGCACTCTTCTTGATCGTTGGAGCGTCATCTTTAAATTTCCGTCGTTAAGATTTAATTTTTATCAAGGCCCTCCCGAGGCAGGAACCTGTCGCGCCAAATATTTTCCTCCGTAGTTTTTTCCTTCGATGGCACTTACTCCTCCCCTCGTACGCATTTTTTTATCATTAAAACTGCGAGGGTCGCCGAACCCGCGTTGCCAGCTCGCGCTGTCATAACAAAACACAATCATACAACCGCGTCCCAGATATTGCTACATCGCGTCGCGTTAATTTTTCATAGTGACATCTGTTTATTTCTATATTTATGCGAAATATTTTATGTTCAATTTATTTTGTATCTTAAAATTGTACTTTAAATAATTTTACTGTTTAGTCCATATTTCATTTATTTATTTTTTAAATTCACGTTTTAAAAATTCACTGCTAACATTACGCACACGCTACACTCGCGCATATAAAAGAGCCAAACATCAACAAGGTCAAGCGAAAACATTTGTTAAGAAACATGGCGATGTAGCGAGCACGTTTCTTCTATAAGCTCTCGAATTTGCTCCGCTTGGAGCCACTTATCACTCCCCCGTCCATCGAGCCCGACCACTAATTGCGTCCGTTAATTAGGAAACGTCATGAGTGTTTACCAAGAGAGCTAAGTGTGAAGTTCTGCCCTCGCTAATGCTGGCGTGAAATTACTTCCGACCGAGATGAAACTTTTTGAGAAAATCAACTTGGCGGGATTAATTAGCTGATGGGCGGGATTAGACACTGCGTCTGCGGTCTAATAACATTATGAAAGTTTTGTTCTGCGAGTTTCCAACTTTACTTACCTTAATTTGGCTGGCGCCTGTTTAATACTTACGTCTGCTGGACAATCAGAAATTATGGCAAACTTCAATCGAAAAGCATATTTACTCTTACTAATATGAAACTATTCTCAATATCTTCATAAACAATTAATTTCGAAATGTAACACTGTTACAAATAAAAAAACCAAGGTTCAAGAAATTCTATTCATTAAGTCAGGGCTTAAGGTTGCTTAAATAGAAACCACAAATAAAGACAGCACGAAGGAAATGGATCGTGGAGGTGTGTCGTGGTAATTAACACATAGAGACTCAATTATACCCGTATCGAAGCCGAGTGTAATGTTTCATCGTCGCACAGTTTATTGACAAGTACCCTTAAATTGACATTACGACTTTCTTGCATTACATATATTGTTTCATGAGCTACAAAAAAAATAAGATATAATTAAAAAAAGTACAAGTTTCCAATATACCTTTGTGAATTTTGCTAGAAAAAATATGTTATGAAAGTAAATTTTCAGCTTAATTAGGAATTCATTGGTGTCCATCGAGACTGACAGAAAAACAGCGCCCATAGTCTTGTCTTATTAACATTCCGCCCCCTTGCGTTTTCCGATGAGTAATTGCTTTCTTAATTCGCGTCATCCATCCTCAAAATAGGGCAATTTTTCATTCGGCTACACGAGACTTATATGGACGTAATGGCTATGAAAAAACACTTTCTACAAACTTATAAAATATATATGCTTTCTTGGGGTTCCTTGTACTCATGTTTAATTACTTTAAGAGCGAGCTTTCAAGGCATTTCACAGTAGTTTTGGTGTCGTTTAAAAACTGAAGTAAATTTTACAACTTATAATAATGGTTGTAAGCTTAGCGGAGGCCGAGGTTTAACAACGTGAAATCGTTAGTCGTTGTTTGCGGACCGATGGCTTTCTTTCCCTTCCTAGGCCTTAATTTATTCCCCAAAAATATAAAAGGATTCAGGGGAGACGGTGAGCGTCGTTAGCGATATTGTAATTTTATTATTTGTGTTTTTTTCGAATACTTTTAATCACTAGGGCTCAATTCAATGGGCGGGAGGGGAGTAAATCAGATTTCAATTTCAATTAGCGAAGGTTCTAGAATGATCCAAATCAAGAGAATAAGTATAGATGAGTTTGGTGGTTAATATAAATGAGTTATTTAAGCACGCTGCTCAATCAAGGCTTTTGTTCTCAAGAAAGGAAATTTTGATTAATTCGCAAAGCTCAGGATTATTGGTAACGTTAAAGCTAGAAATTCTTATTGTAACATTTAATAATTATTAAAAAAAATTGTGAATATCAATGTGAAATATAAAAATATATATTTTTATAATAAGACGATATTGTACGTACCATAACACACAGACAATTAAAGAATGCTAGCACGCCAGCAACAAATAATTTATTATTGCTGCCACAGTACAATCACTTTGACTGTCATATGTCGTTTAAATGGGAGTAATTACTATATGAATCAACTGAAAGGTTAGAAATAATTGGATAATGGGCGGTTATGCACTTAAGTGACGTGTGTGCGCGGGTATACAGCGCGGTGTACGTCCTAGGTGATAAAAAATGAAAATTGAAAGTACAATAACCCTAATGAAACATATAGTTATCAATGAACGCCGTTAAGATAATGTTATGTGAATTAATTAAGCTGAACCGATTCAACCGAATTGATAAAGTGATACAATGTTCGAGTTTAAAAAATTAAAATAATTACAAACAGTTTAAAATCCCTGCACAAACAAATTACAAATCGCCTTAAAAATGTTTTACGAAATTCAATTTGTCCCAATCGTCGACACGAACCAATTAGAGAACCGGACGTCAAGGAAGCCGCAATTAAAAGAAATCCTCGAATATCTTCCGACTTAATGACTTCTTTGCTTGTTAATTCCTTGTCGCGAAGGAAAAAACCGAGTCGGATTAATTCCAAGTGCGAGTCGATTGTTTGCATAAGCCGACGGGGAAGCATCACCTCTTCGCCACCGGCTTAAAAAAATAATTAAAATTCGTAATCACTCTTGACTCGCCCCACGGGGGGAGTCGTCTTGCAGAATAAAATCATGATTTAAGAAACTTCAACTGTACGCCGCTTTTACATTATAAAAATGAGTTTATCACGAGCCACGCTACTTCGCGACAGCCGTAGAGATGTTTATAGACGCCTTAAAAATTCTACATGCACGCTACTTTCGAAGTTTAGTCTTCGTTACGGTTGCCCACAAAATATGAAGCTCATCCTCGCATGTTCTTTGGTAGTTGCGCCCTCTTAACAACATATTTGGGCATATTTCGATTACCATAAAGCGCTCGATGTGATGTATAGTACGTGCATTTATTGTTTTGGCATGGAATGGCTTAAAGTTCATACGTGTATGGTTATTATAATACATCTTTTATCGGCGAGACTTTAAATTTATCGTATTTGGTTGGCAGTCACGATAATCGTATGGCAGTAGACGCTGAGCGTTTGCAAACTTAATTTATTATTCTTATTTGCAGTTCGTTCTATTGCAAATGCTTTATGTATAATTTGATTCTTAAAGTAGTGTATGATTATTTTATAAGTTAAAAATACAACATTTCATTGACTAATTTGATATTAATTTCAATTACAGTCAATGTAGACCTATATTTTTAATATTTAAAATTTAGTCGTTACTTTAAAATTTCAAGTTAACGCTACATGTAGAGTGATTCAATAGAATGTAAAATATCTAACAATGGACAGACATTTCCTTGCTTCATTCAAAAGAATTCGGGCTTATCACGGTCTTAAATTAATAAGCATTCAAGTTGAGCCAAGTAAAAATGAATAAAGCTCGTAACACCGAACAATGGCGTAATAAGGATGGTGCATTTTGTCCCTGAGAGCTCGCTTGCAAAACAACAATAATTCTTCTCCCCGTGAAAAGATTTTCAGCGTTATTCCACTTGAAATTATTATTTTTTTCTTGTCCTCGTCTTGCTATTGTCTCGCGAGGTAAGTAATGAAAGAAATTGGGGATCTTGGCTTGGACGGAGGGACGCCAAGATTTGCGTGGCCGCGCGCCGTCTAATGCCGAGTAATGAGACCGCTTTAAGATATTCCGCTCGGTGGATTTATTACATTCCACAAACTGAATTAGACACACTAGACTTGAACGTGTTACACAATAGCACAGATATTTATATTATATATATCACAGACCCGCTTTTATTTCGTTTTACATTAACTAAATTAAACATATTTAAAAAAACCATATCATTGTCAAACCAAACTATCGATACCATTTGTAACTGTCCATCGCGTAAATCGCAATAATCCGACGTAGCGTCCCAACTCAAGCATTCTATTATATATGTATTTACATAGCCGAGCTTTTTACTTTCGCCTCTCCTTATTCCATATAGGATTTTTAATCTCGTTGCAAGAACACGTGGGCACCCCAGTGTTTACCTTCTCAAATAGTTTAACGGGAACAATTTACATATTATGCTTATGCGCGGTCCGTCCTTGCTTGTTAGCTCGCCCTTTTTCATTTTGCAAAGCCAACAATATTTTAGTATACCGACATATCCAGTAGTAGATGGATTGTCTTAGACGAAGTATATTATTGATTTTGTTGAACATAATGCATTATTAAAATTTTTTATGGTTATATAATTTCTATTTAATCATAGATTTTTTTACATTCAAATTTCATCTGCTTCACGTTAAATATAAATATTATTATTAAGTTAAGAAATGTAAATAACTTATTTTACCTGTATGAAAAAATTATAAAGAATTTATGTATTGCATTAAAATTTTGACGTTAGCCCTGGTCCTATGTAAACAAGTGTTCTAAAAAGATATGGGCAGGTTAGAGACGTGGGCCTAATCGATATCCTTATAATGATTGCCGGAGGAACTCGCATACGAAATAAGGAGGGCTTGACGTCGAAGGTGTCCGGAGGGGAGGGGGCGGAGGGAGAGATATGAGACGATTTAGATTTTTTCCCTCTTTTATTCTTTCGTTTTTTAGGGGGAGCCCCCTCGAAAAGGGTGAGGAATTTAAGACAGAGCGATCGATTTTTCGTATGCATTGGTATTCTCGTAATGTCTTACTTGAGATTAGAGTTATGCTTTTTATGTCTTGCCCGGTCAGTTGGGGAGTTTAGGCAAATGTGATTACGGTACAGCGTTACATGCTGATATACGGTACGGCTTGTTTATACATTTATTGTACAATTTATATTGGCATATTAAGTTGATTTTGCTTAAAATTACAATATTATTTTTTCACAAAATAATACTAAAATAAAGTAAACGCTTACTTACAATTTTTTAGGTATACTTATGAAGAATGTAAAAAATCTTCTAACTCATATAACATTTTTTACCAGATCCTCAGATGCCATACTTTATCATCGTTTACGAGAAAAAGATAAACAATATTTTCGTTCATTAATAGATTACCGGCGAGCGAGCACAAAAGGCAAGGCGTGAGCCGCAAAGGGACTAAAAGCCTTTCGGTTCACAAAAAAGTCTCAATTAAAACCTGACGGAAGCTTTTAGAAGGTAATCCTTCAAATTGTTTCCAACGCCCCCTCATTAGCACCGCAAGTGTTAAAAAATAAACTTTTTAATCTTTATTATGAGACGACTACGCTAAACGGGTTAAATTATTATAGAACAATCCTTGTCTCATTTTTTATTCTTTTACCCTTCCCGATATAATTTATCTGTTGCAGGCATTTTCTTTGAAATTTTAAAATCTGTGTTTACTTCTTTCGGCGATGTAATGGGGTGGTCTTTGATGGAATTTATCATTAATATTATTTTGCTTTTTATTTAAGACGTGTCTATTAGACGGTCTTAAATGAGTAAACATGATATTATAGGGTAGTCTTGATAATTAATCAGAGAAATGGATGGGTGGAGATATATATTTCTTTTTGTTGGATGTACATTTTTTTAAGCTTCTGGATTTATCCCACTTAGTAGGGAGATAGAAACAATTTAGTGTCAAGACATTTTGTGCTGCTGCACTACTTTAACCAGAAATCGAAGACATTGTGTGTTGAGTGGCGAACTTTATCTTACCAAAGCGAAGAAATAAAAATAAAATAAAAATATTTATCAAGAAATACAATTAAATAAAAATAAATTTAAAATAAACAAATTTTCCCGAGTAGGACTCCATCCCGTATCCAATCGCGCTTACATTCGGACGCTGTTCCACTTATTATTTCAGGCTATTAATAACACACTAATGAATGGTTTACATACATTTATTATTACAAAATAATACATATGTATAAGGTAATCACATTTTTGCAAACGAGAATATGTTTAAAGTTGTATAATATTGCAAACATAAAATCGAGCAACTAATCCGACTCGAACCAACTTCGTTAATTACGCGAATAAATCCAAACAATTGGCGGGCCAACTTCGTTGTAAACAAAAACGAACGAATTAAAAAGAAAAAAACGTCGACAGATTGAGAAAAAAAAACATTTCCTTGACAAGTTTTATTCACCACTAACATTGTTACGGATTTGGAAAAGGGCGGGCGGGATGAAAAAGTTTTGAGTCATTAATATCGTTAATTAATTCAAATGAAACCACGAGAAAAACATTTGGATTTCCCGCATCATTTTTATCTCTTAGGCAAAGAAAGTTAAGGACGCTAACAAACTTAAGATATATTGTCTTGTCAATTAAGATTTAAATATGCAAATACTGACATAAAGTGAATAAGAAGAATATATCAAAATATAGAATGAATTTTTTAAAGCTTGCAAACATTTTAAAACTTATCGAAAGACTAAAATGAAATATCTCTCTCTAACTCTTTAACTTTACTAAAGATAATGATTATTATATAGCAATATCATTAATTATTTTACTATTTTTAAAGTATTATTCCGTTCTTGGTATTAAAAAACATTTTTAGAAAACCTATAAAAATTTAAATCTAACAGGATTCGAACCTACGCCTTTTGGCAACAGTGAAAAGAAATGAGAATAAATTCGACACAGCCAGATATAGAATCACTTCGACGGTTTACAAGGGGTGCGGGTTTGAATCTCACTGCGTTCAGTTTGTTATTCGTTCTCTAAAAAAAGCGTTACATATAGCTATAATATACAACTAACACCTAAAGTAAAAATAAATTATTTAAACACTTAAAAATACATATTACGTATTTAAAAAATACACATGTCTATAGCCAGCCTTATTTCATTTGTATCATTTATCTTAAAACATACATTTTTGGACAAAAAAACATAACAACGGAAACCGTACTTAATGAATTTAGCAGCGTTGACTAGATATAATTAATTAATACTGGCTTGTTTTGCGACTTTATTGCCCCATTAGATATCATTGTTCAAGGGTCGCTGAGGGGAGTAGCTGTACTTTATAATGGTTTAATAATTAAGACAAAGGCAAATTTTACTTTGTGAAACTGTTTTCTTATTTTTTTTTAGAATTTCAATTTGTACTCATTTGTGGATTAGTGAAGAACTCATAAGAATTAATAGCATTGATTGTCAGTTCAAAAGTGAAGTCGGTCGTGGCGCAGTGGAATAGCGTCTTAATGTAAAAGCAATCGGCTATGGATTCGATTTCCACTCGGGGGGATGAATATATTTAAATTAATGCTATTTCCTCACTGTTGTGAGACAAAGCACGGCGTTGATTTCCACTATTCAACACGCAATATCTCGATTTCGAAGGAAAGCGGAGTATGAAGTGTCCTAACTACCCTGCTATGCAGTTCAATCTCAGTGTCCAAAAAATTAAAAAAAACTAAATTATTTTGTATATATGTGTGCAGCATTTAACAGTGATGATCTCGCTACAAAATACGCAATGTACGACCACAGGATTCAGAAAGAATCAACATAATTAATTAAAAAATAAGTGAAAGTGTGATTTATGACTATTTTAAAGATTAGTTTGATTTATTTGTAAATTTGAAAGTTATAATTCAGTTACAATTAATGTTTTTGTTAAATAAATTAAATACAGTTTTAAATTTGAAGTTATATAGAGGCGGTGCAGTGCGACCACATAAACGTGTTGGGGTTCGGTAACTGTTCGAACGAATGATAATATTTAAATTTGTAGAATTCCTCCACAGACTGAGACAAAGTACGGCGTTCAGATCCGCCACTCAATATGGAATGTTTCGATTTTTAACCTAAAAACGAGAATAGAGGTCCTTGACACTAGGTAGGCCGGCCAAATGAAAAGAAGCGTGAATGTAAGGAATTGATAATAATTTATGATTATTTTACAATGAATATACTGCACTGTGGCACATACAATGTAAATAACACGTATGTTGCACGAGATAATGTGAAGACAACATTTTTATTTGTCGATAAAATTACTGAGGTAACTGCGCGCACGCCTCACTTTTAGAGTGCCTTAAATTGGTTTATCTACCGCTCGTATAAGGAATTTCATGGCTGTTGAAGGTTATTTAGTTTCTTAATTAGTATGTCTACGAGTATCGCTCTACAAGTTACAATATGACTGAGATTAGTTCATTCTAGTCACACGTACTTGCCATAAAACATATTTCCTAGTCTTATTCTGTCAACCATTTTATTCATAAACGACAGAATAAATCCTGAAGTCTTAAAACTAAAAAAAGGAAAAGTTATAATATAGTATTATCTGCTGCGAGGAACATAATCTTAGCGCCTACACGGTATTGCGCGAGCTTGCTTACATCACGACGGGCCGTGAAAGAATTAAAAAATTCCACACACAAAATTATCTTCGCATAAACGCCATGTACGAGACTCGATCTGATAATGTGGCCCATTAATTTGAACAAAGTTCGCGTCGACACACCGACGTTCGCCTTATAAAGGTGAGACGACAAAATTTATAAGTTCGATTACTTTAATCTCTGTTAACTTATGCGAGTACAATTTCAAAGCTGACAAAAGAAATGCACGCAATAAATCGTGACTCTCTTATCTTTTAAATATGCCTGTATTGTTTGTTAGGGGGTGTCGCATAATCTAAACCTACGTACGGGGTAATTAATTTAATGAAGCATGTGGTGAGACACGCGAACTTTTTCATTCGCCGTTGTTTGTTCCGGCGAGTGTCTTCACTATTTTGGACGGGGAAATTTTACACGAACCAAGCGGTGTTTAAATACACCGGCTATGTTGAACAACTTCGTTATTTAGCTCGTGATAATCTATAGCGTTAAGTCTATATAGGTTGTAAATAAACGTAGACACCGCCTTACGTCGAGCGCCGACATTCGCGGAAAGCTTATACTTAATCAATTCAGCACTAATGAGGGCAATATGAATCGCACTTCTTAATCCCTCGCTGGAAGTCTGCCGTAATAAATAAAGGTATAAGAGCACGAGCCATATTTCTCGATTAAGTGCGAAAGTGCACATTCGATCGTGGCAATACACGAATGAAACTGCCGGCCGAGGTTGTTAACATTTCATCGGGCGATGGCAATGACATTGGTCCGCGTAGGGGCTTACATAAGAAGCGATCTATCACGTGTGTTAAATTATAATCGTGTGTGCAAACATTCGTTCAGGTTCGTACCGCGCGTCGCGCAGTGCACAGTGGTAGGCGCGTCATTACCGCACAGATTGGTCACGCAAATCAGATGTTGTCCGCGCAATTATAATCACCAAGTTACGGCACTCGCAATTCTAAAGTAATCAAACACTGACCATCTGTTTGCTAATACTGCACTATACAATACTATAGATGAAGTGAAATTATGTTTCTAAATGGCATTGTTAGAGTGAAAGCTGTCTTTGTAACGCGTGTCCACTTCTTGTTATCTTATGATGCTAATTTATTCAAATGCCTTGTATGTATATGAGGCTTATATTAGCAGAATGACAAATTAATGCTCAGTAAATTTATATTCTTTTTATTTAAATAAATATTTATTTAATTATTATATATAGCCTGAAGCCACACCTAATGAATCATCAGACTATATAAAAATGTAAAAATGGATCAAACTAAAAATATGTTCATTGTTGACACTCCATATCCATAATCCATAGGAAAGCTTCTTACCATAAATAATACGTGTAGTGCTAACTATAATAGCGATGCGCGTAGGCGCAGCCCCGGATCGACAGGCGAGCTCTGATTGTAAATCAGCTGCTATACTGTAGATTCTAGCTGGTAACAGTTCAAATAAATATCTATTGTTTAGATAATATTGTAATCTTTCTAATAAATATATCATCTTTAAATATTTTACACACAAAATCTAATAAATATGGTATTTTACATTAATTATACTTAAAAAAAGATCTATATCTTATTTTCTCAAAGAATCATCAACCTATCAATTTTTATGACTTTAATGTTGTTTTTTTTCTATAATATAATCAAAAGTGTTAATAAAGCTCAGAATTTACTCACAAATATTAAATTAAAATAGTTTGAATGCTCACCTAAGCTGACTGATGTTCAGACACGACCGGATCGTGTTCGCATAAATACCTGTGATTCATGCACCGTCTACAAACCTTAGTGTCCGTAACATTGTTTTACGAGAACAAATTAAATTGTCTACTTTTTTACGTACTGTTTACACATTTATCAACTGTTTGTACGGGAATTTTATATTTTTAATGTAACTAATTATTATTATATATTATGTATCCCTAAGTAAGAAAATAGACAATATAGATGAAGATTTTCAATTCGATCTCCATTCGAGGGAAAATGTTATTTGTTTTATTTTTCTCGCAATGTCAGGGAAAGATACGGCGTTGAGTTCCGGTAATCAACACAATATCTCAAAAATGGGTGGTAAATTATTACACTGTTAATTATTATTATATTCTTAGTTGCACTTAAAAAAATATATATACATTTTGGTAAAGGTGAGTTACTGGTGGATATGCATTTATTCCTAGAAAAATGCTATCTAATGCTTTAGAGGAAAAGAGAAGCTAAGAAGTAATTTGACTTGAGTATATGACATTTCAATTTCAATAAAGAAGATTGGATGCTTTCTACCACCACAAATACGGGTCACACTTTTAAAAACTTTAGAGTCTCAAATTCATCATTAGAAGACAGGATAAAGTCAGCTCATTCTGTAAGACTTTAAGGCTGTACGCGAAGTAAACAAAAAACAGATGACAAAACAGAGAAAAAAAAATTAATTTATAAAATTCAAAAGACGACGACGTCGTAAAGAAAAGTATATTCATGTGTACATACAAAACCAAGAGTAAAAATTAATAATATTTAATTCCATACAGATGCTATATTAACAAATAAAATATATTTCATAGCTGTAAGTAATAATAAGTTACTGACCAACTTCACTTAGCTACGTAATACCAAAGGTCATCGAACTCGCCCGCTTATTTCCATATGAGTCTTTTATTTAACAATAAACCTAATTTTATATATGAATGAATAAATAAAGGATGAACGTTAAGTAGGCATATTTTATTTTTTTTATATCTCCGGTTTAGTAAGTACTTTCCAGGTCAGGAAAGCCACTTATTAATCTGGCGGACAGTTACATCGGGTCGACGTTGTTTACCTAAAACAGTTTATTTGAAAACTCAAATATATGTATGACAATGTGGGGAGAAATATTGTAAATTATATGAGTAAAGAAATACGATATCACGTTTATTTTAAATGTAACCCACTTTTGAATGGAATTTTATGAGAGAAACTGTCAAAAAGAAATTTATGTTATAGTAAAACAAATTATACGTTGAATAATAATAGATTTAGCTTATTTAGTAAACTTATTACGCCGACTGCCTTTTAATTAACATCTTTCCTAATAGTGTGTTATAAAAAACTTACCTCTATGTATAAAAGATTTTCGTAATAACAAATGGTTCAATTCCATACGTGAGCTCGACATCCTATTCAAGTGAAATCTAAAATTTCATATAACTTGTACTTTTTTCATTCATTCTACAACGTAACCTTTTGCTTTAGTCAATGTAAAATGTGTTGAAATCCTTTACAATAAAAAACGGTTTTTTAAGCAAAACGTAAAAAATAGAGTCACCAATCACTGATAGATAAACAAACAAACAAAATATAAGTATACCTACATATATAATAAACATTCAGATATAGATATATTTATAAGAAATAGTATTAAATGACCGCAAAGCACTACATAAGCAATACGTGGGCGGTTAATAGAGAAATTACCTTACTATAAAATAAACATTTAGCTGTATATCTGAATTGATAGCAAGTACCACGTGCGAACATGTCCGTGTTGATTGTAATTTGTAGGCGCTCGCTATGTCCATGGGCGATTCTATGAATATATTTAAGATACAAGCATAAGTAAAATTGTACCAGCAAATTGAGACAATATTTCAGTATTGTGGACTATCGTCACAATAGTGAGTTGTATGGGTTACTTGTGCGCATGCAATGATGCTTCCGATACTGCTTTATTACCTATTTTTTTTGTCTTCACGCTATTATCCTGCATAAAAATGTAGACAGAAAGTACCTAGTGTTATTCCGTACTTTGCTTTCCACCGAATTCAAAATCAAAAACATACGGGATCCGCGGCTTGTGTCGTGAATTTGATACTTATAGCTGGATCTAGCTAAGAAGTATATCCGAAAGACGTATACAAACAGACATAAGGCTTACTTAACCCAAATATTTTAATTCAATAAATAACGTAGCTCATTAGGTTTAATGAACTTAATTAAACGTGTATTAAGATAAACATTATCTTAAACACGAAGATAAAGTTATTTTAATAAAAGAATATGCTTTTATTTAATTAAACCGAAGATAATTTTTAATAAGGTTAAATTAATAAATATCATAAAATATCAATAAAAGACAATCGCGTTTACATTTTATACTCTTTGTTAATTAGTATGGATTTAATAATAACTTAATTAATGTTTTTTTATCTGTACAAATCTCCCGATATGGTATTAATGAAAGAATAATATATGTATTTATTTAGTATTTATAATATAGGTATTTATATCTAATAATATGACCTTGGAGAAGTAATCGAAATATTTTAAATAGGTATAAGCTTTCCAGGTGGAAGCGTACCCGATATTATCGTATAAATGTCAAACAGTTTATAACGACACTACGCTGCCATTCAATAATTCTAACTCAATACGATAATTTCGCATATTCTTTCAGTCTCTATGAGTCAGTTGATTTATTTTTGCATATTTACGCTTTCTTCCCCGTAACATTATTCTCACTGATTTTATTTATATAGTTAAGAAACAGGTTGGGTGTTATAATAACTTCATAATATATGATGCGAATATAATAAATTAAAATAATTTTGAAGCTTGAAGTAATATTCAACAAAGTAAACCTTTGCCTAGACTAAATCGTCTTCATGTATCAAAGGGGAATGCCTTTTATGATGTCTTAACAACTAAGCCACCGTAGACATATTTACTAGCCGTTTAAACTGGAAAGCGTTAACGCGACAATCTCGTCGCTTATTACATTTGTTATAGGGCTTTGTAAGCTTTTTTAGTTGGTAAAGGAATTTTGTAACGGCACTGCTACTGGAATGTAGCACAATATCAACGCGTTATTGTCCCTTAGTTCTACGTAGAGGTAATGACTTCTGTTCTTATATGCCTATAATTAAGAAAACAATTTAAATTTTAAGTTATTTTTAATTGTTTCCGAGTAGATCTCTAAGTTTTGTTATATTATAATAACATAATAAAAACAAGTTTGATAGATTATTATTCATATTTAAAATATTAATATGAACGCTATATAAATCGCCATCACATGTAGATCTGTCACGATAAAAAGCTGTATAATAAATGGTAATTGATATTGAATTTTTTTGCCTCAATAGTAATAAAGGGAATATAAATTCTTAACACGTAATTATGTGTAAAATTGGAGGATGTATTGTAGAAACTCGTATTCTTTGTAAGACGTCGAATAGGAGCTATAAAGCTCTACCAAATCATCTTATCGATAATGGCGGATCACGCCTACGTACGAATTAATTAACACATGCGTAACGTTTTTAAGAAACACGTTCTTACTGATGTCAATGGTCGAAATAGAACGGAACTATAAACAATGCATTGACATATTTATTATAGTGGATTAATGAATCATTTTATTTGGCCGCACTGTACAGTGTGCACAGCGTGCACGGCACGCAAGGTGTGGCTGGCACTGTGCAGAACGCTTCTGACAAGTGCAAGAGATGAATGAAACAACTTTACAGTTACACGCAAAAGATATCTGTGGGCATAATTTTTACAGTAAAATTTTACGATTAGCTTAAAATGACATCATTTGACATCGATAATTTTATACGTTCAGCCTTAATCTTGTTTTGTTGTATTTCTTTAAAATACGCCATAATAGTCTTTGACACAGAGAGGTAAAAGATATATTCGCCTGCGAGTGTATAGGTGCTGGTCACTTTCTTCCGGCTCGTGTACACAATAAACCGAAAACGAGATTATCTCGATTGAAAAAGGAACCTGATCCTCTTCATTTAACAGGTTAATGTGCCAGCTACATTACTGACATGAAACATTTAAATAAAATTCTGTTATTCGTGCATGAAATTAAAACTATTCTAAAATAATTTTACAATTATACAAAGCATATTCAATACCACCATTTAAAAACCTTACAATATTACACTTATTTTAACTAGATCAGTTGAAATACAATCTGTACAAGCTTACATTGAGGTCGTAAACGCAACTAACTTTATGAATGAACTGAGTTGACCACCACAGAGCCAGTCCATACGACACACATGCGCGTTTACGTGTGCGTGTTGATTTTTTTGTGAATGGCCGTCCATATCCGGTCCACAGTATCGGCTACAGGTTTTCTTATCACCTCTCGGGTACTGTCTAAACATAAGATATAAAAATGGTGTTTTATTACTTTTTACAATTCTTCCATCCATGAATATCGATGAGATACCTCAAATAATAGGGCTTTTGAGTACCAGATATAAGCGTAGGTGTCAATAGAGTCCCGTGCGTTTCTGAATACCAATTTAAGGGCTGAATTTGGAATTTACATGACAAAACATATTGATTTTTATTTTCTACATATGTTAATTTTCTTTAATACATTCTTAGAAGTTGAGTCCTTCTTACGTAAAAAATCTTAATTTTGTGTCTTTGAATTTGATTAGTAATACGAAATCAATAAGCTTCAAATTTTATTCCTTTATTATATGAAATTAACTTGAACACGCAAAGCTAACGGCACACAAATAGAAATAGATAAAAAATCTATATAATTAAATATTTAATTACTGTATAAATATAAATATAAACGAAAGGTAAAAAATTAATAATTCTTACATAGTTAAATGATAAGAAATCACAAAAAGACCAAGGTGCAAAATATATTCAGCAATCATCCAGAATACCGTTTCAGTAAAACATAAATTTGGCTTTAGCACCAAGAACAGACAGCAAATCGAAACAAAAAGCTGCTACCCTTGCTAAACGAAGTCCTAACCTGGGTTGGAGCAAAACAGGGACTCGCCTTATCAAAATTTAAATTTGTAAAAAAGCGAGGGCCGTCTCATTTCAATAACCGTTATTCGGTCCCCCTCAGGCCTCTGTGATTGATGGCGGCGATGAAACAATGCCCACTCTCCAGACTAACCAAAACGCGAATCTTAATAAACGCTTTATTTTATTTGTGATCACATAACGAGACGTAAATAAATAGCAACATCGCCTTAGACTGGATTAAATGCAGCTGCTGAATCTGGTATTAAAATAAACTTTGTAGGACTAAAAAGTTGTTGATAGGAGCGTAGATTGTATCGGTATGCTTTTTCCATGTCGCATATGCATCATTTCGACAAAAAAATATATACGAGCGTTATATTTATTTTCTCTATTGATACAAAAATTTATTGTACCTTTTTAAATTATAGTATCACCTCATACATTAAGTCATGTTTTGCTGACATACTGATAGCCACTTGAACGCTGCTACTCGCGTTCTGTTATTAAATCACACAACCTTATAATATTCTTAGAATGTGTCGTTAGCTTTCAAAAGGTATGTAAACGCATCACTTACAGTGCGAATTACAGCTATTTTGCTGTTCAATTGCTATTAAATGGTTTAAAAAAAACCTACTGTACCATCTCATGCGTGTAATTTCGCGTCTTACATTATCGTTCAGGTGAATCGAAACAGATTGTATACTTTAATACAACATTTTTTAACAAACATGAATTAATTATGATGTTTATAGAACAAAGCTAAGTATAGCTTAAAACTTATTATTTTATTTGTAGAAGTTTATTAATATATCTGATTTCCAAAAAGAGATACTTTATTAATATTGTTCAACTATTCTACGCTAATTAATACATATAGATATTGATGATTAAATATTTTATTTCAAATTAACTCTTCAATCATTCTATGAATTCATATTATGATAGCTGGCCGGGCCAAAAAAATGTACATATAAGTACATGATATGTCAAAAAACCAAAAAAACAATTATGTTAACATATTCAAGGTGAAACTGCTGGGGATTTTCCAACATTTCTATGCATGCTAGAAACAATTAAGAAACACAAATGTTTGATGATTTTTATTAATTCAAATATCTTTATTTGAATACAAATGGGTTTTTATATTGCTATCAATTTTTGTCATCTTTGTATAATAGGCATATAATTTTACATACTTCTTTATGTACCTATCTACAATAAATTAATCAATAAGTTCGAAGATTACGGTAATGTTCTGTTAATGGGATAGTTTACTTGCAAATTTATACATTGAGTTTGATTTAAATATTAATTAACTAAGTTTTGCTTAAAGGTCGTTTTTTCAAACGCATAGTTATTATCATTATCACTTTGCAATAAATTAAATATTTATCATAAATATATACAATATTACTTTAAATAGCACAAAGTACCGTAATAACATAACAATATACTTACTAGTATAAATAGATAAAACATGTTTGAGATGAATATAATTGATGTCCATTGCACTATACTTTTTTATTTTATGGGGAATTTATATAAATAAGTAAAAAAATAAATAAGATTAACTAATTAAAAGTGACTTATATTTATTTATGAGTCTACATATAAAATATCACTACTATTCTCCAGCTCTTCTAACAACGGAACCCTCTGACACGATATAGTCCGCCAGCGCATTTAATATTAACTTTTCTCAGAGGCAGCGTCCAATACCAAACTTTGTCTGAGCAAAAGAAGTGAAATTATCTACATATTTAAAATTAAATACTATTCTCCTAGCAATATTCGAATATACATGATGTTAAGTCATCATACCATGGTATGATGGCATACAACTTTGAGTAAAGCTTTAAGCTGTATTGCCATAACACGAACGCCTTAAGCCTTCATTTTTCATATAATCAAAATATATCATCAAAACATATTATTGACGTGTATTATATTTATTCATGTTTTATATTTGCCATAATTGGCAATAAACTATAGAATATAGATAAATAGTCTTAACTAATGAAGAAAATGATTAGCATGATAATAGCAACATCACTATCAACATAAATTACTTTACTATAATCAATTTTAAACTTTATTGGTCTAAAAATAAGTTTCTATTTACTATGTAATTTTGGTTTGGTAATATAGCTCTCTGGTCCACAGCATTAATGATGAGCGTGAGGCAATTAAAATATTTATGTTAATTTCTTGACAATTTTTCGTTATACTTAATATGGGACCGGTCGAACATGATTCTTGTTATTTCGACTACAATTAATTAATCAAGACAATGTATCCTTGATGATTTCTGTTTTTATACTTTACTAAATGAAATATCAAATTAATATGAGTTTTGATTTCTCCTCGGTAGTAAGACAAAGCGTGGCATTGAGTTCGCCACTCAACACGCACCATCTCGATTATTTCGGTAGCAATTAACGGAGTGTCTTGACACTAGGTTGTCTCTAATTACTACGGGATAAAGCGGAAATCTGTAAAAAAATCTAAAAAATAAATGTTAACACGGACTGGAATACATATCTCACGTAAAATTAGTATACGCCTACTCCATCCAAAAATATTGAACAATATCTTAATCAAATCCATTTACAAATTACACTAATAAATGATTGCAAAAGGAACAAAAATTATAATTATTTAAGCGTACTTTATGATAAAATATAGCTTATAGCTAATCATTGTATCTCAAATTGAGGCTCGCGGTTATTACAGTAATAACTTCGGTTTGTACAAACAAACAAAAATTATGTATCAAGGTAATTAAAGAAAGGGGTTCCATTTGATAATGGGCCGATAATTTGGTCTGAGAGCAATTTTCTACTATTACAAACGTAAGTATTTGATTACGTTTAGATGCGGAACGTTGTGATAGATTGCTATAATTTTAATACACTTTGATACACGCTAACTGTTGTAATTAAAAGTATATTATACTTATGCGTTTTTTTTTGTTATTATGATTAAATAATGGAGGAATTATTTCCGGTATGATGCTTTAGTTATTTTATTAAAGACGCATTACATTGTTACTTGAATTTAAAAAATCCTATAGGCTTTGTATAAATTTCAAAGAAAAAAGAAAATTGATAAAAAATACAAGAATCATTGTATAAACAAAAAACAAACAAAACAATGAAAATTTACGCTGAAATTCAATATGATACTGAAAAAGCGGAAAAATAAATACAATTAATTCATTATTCCATCAAACAATTAAGGCACGGGCGGAGGCGTTCGAACAAAGGGCTGTTGATGAAAATTTAATTTGGCCTCAATTAGGTCGTTTCAAAATTGAATTTTCTGACAATTATCCGCATCCGGATACGGGACGTTTCACAAACTCCAGACAAGGACGTCGGTTGAGAGGGAGAGGGAGGATGCAGCAACAGGTGGCCTTTAGAGTAATTAAAAGCGGGTTTTAATTAGTAGGGGAAGTTGATTATTAGCGAATCTCGCCGAGTTTAACGCTTCTCAGTGGAATGTAAACCACTTTCAAACTGGGGAGTGGAGTTGTTCTTTGGTTTATTTTAAGGGCTGGCTGCCTTTGATATTCTATCTTTTGGCATTGTTTTCGTGACAAAGAAATAATTGACTGTAAAACAATCGGATATAGTATATTATTGTTTGGTAAATTTTAATATACTTTGAACTATAACTAAATACTTTGATTATTTTAACACCATTGAAATATCTACAATATGATTCTTAAATAAATAACATTAAATCGTCTTGATACATCTTTCATAACAATATTTCCTTATAAAACATTGGATAAACCGCTCAAAAAAATTCGCGAGGATCTCAAGAAAAAATATAAAAACGAGCCTACGCTTAGATTATGACATTCTTCCCTAAATACCACCACTCTACGTCTGAATGCTTATTCGATACTTAGCTTTTCTTGAAATGTCTGCATTTCCTTATCAAAGGCCTCGTGGGAGAGGGGTAGTTTTTAAAGGATGGGGGCCGGGGGCGGCGTGCGTGTGTGTGGACTACTCATCTATATGTGTTAATGCGTTTTCTTTTTATCAATTTTTGGGGTGAATATATTGTGAGAATAGCAGGACTTTTATAAATAGTTTAGTTTTTATCTATAAGAGATTTTTACTATAATATATATTTTCGTAATCCTTTGAATTAATTCTATTATTTAAGACCAACTTCACAAAACTTTAATGAACTGTTTATTCCAAATGTTGTTTCCACTAATAATTATTTCCTCAATATTAACGTAATGCGTTTATAAATTAATTATAATAAACTGTAATAAATCTCAAACATTTTAAACAAAGATACAGTTAGTTACTAACATTTGATACAAAATTTAATACAATTTATCTATAATAAGCAAAAAAAAGGGCTAAAGTAAACTATAAAATGATAGTCACCCTATCAAAAGTGCTCGCCTCACACGATCGAAGCTTGCATATTATTTGGCTCCACACACCCCCTGTGAGTGTGTGCGTCAATCGCTATTCACGATTTTCGCATAGATGGTGTTGGTATTGATTTCGTATTGTCGTTAGCTTGCGACATGTAAAAAGAAAAGAGGTCTTAGGAATACTATACACGATTGTAACGAGTAATTTAAATATATTAATTCCTTTATTTATGCATAGCTGATAATATATATTGCAAACAATATATATATATATATATATATATATATTGTGAAAGTCAACAGTTAGACTCTATAGCTAGTTATGTCAGATATACACTAATGTCTGTAACGAAGACATTATACACAATCCTAGTTTATACTTGTCGTAGATGATTATCTAACTCAATAAATTATTATAAGCAAACAAGTAAAAAAACAAACTTTCCTTATTATATAATAGGATAGACAAACGGTCTAAATTAAATTATTTATATTTTAAAGCAGGCTTATGTCCATTTTTAAATTTAAGTATATATTTCTCAATTAAAAAGAGGGGATATAATCCACTAGTATCGCGTTTACACTATGACGTTACCCACTGCTCCATAATACTTTCAATAAATAATATATATAGTTGATAAAACAACGATTTACATATTTTATCCTATGTATGCATATTAGGCTATTTCAAAATGGGTTACGGTGTGCACTCTCCCTAAAAAGAAAAGGGTCTCAAACACGAGCGCCATTAGAAAAATGTCGCGATAAGGATGTTCAATCATTTTGCTACCAATAAGGGGCGCTATCGATTTTGTGAAAATGTCACCCAAACGATATCGAATTTCGCAATTGCGAACCACCCTTTCCGAACTATTTTAAAATTATATCTTGAAGATTAACATAGGTGTATGTTTGTTTGTACTTACATATATTTTTATTAAACTTTACTTGAAAGTGACCATAGTTTTCCCTAAAGGATTTACAAAAAAACTAATAGTAATTTTAATAAAATTTTAATATTATTTTCGTTTACGATATATTTATAGTTACTGATTTGCTATATGTTTATTCATTTGAAAGGAATAGCCTTATTTAAACCAATTTGTTATTAGCTAACAAATACTAATCTTATGACAATATGGATATTTTTCTTATAATTTCTCTAACAAACTGTTATTATTTAAAATTATTTGGAAACTAATAAATTTATTTTTGTTTCAGGTAAGTTCAAACATAATAGAAATAAAAACAAGAGCTCAGCCACTGATGGTAAGAATATTTAAGCGTTAGCCATAACGATATTACTATAATGTTACGATTCTCTCATAAAATAACGAATAAAATAACTTGTCTATCCAATAACAGATGGCAGCACACGTCTGTAAAAGTGAGGTTCGCGTCAAAGTCCACACACGCCACGCCATATGTGATTTTCTAAGTTTTCCTTTTGTTCGCGATGGTTCACTACTGGACGGTTAATAGTTTCGTAATTATCGTGTAGGGGGCGGTAACTGGTTTGTTTTTTTCCAAATAACTTTACTTACGTTTTCTTGAGATAGATTTTGATATTACTAGAAAGTTTTATTCCTATACATATTTCAATAAAGAAAAGGAAGTAAGTTAATTTTACAAAATACAAGTGATTTTCTATTTTATATATATATATATATATATATATATATATATATATATATATATAAAATCTGTGTTCTCGTGTTAGGTAACTAAAATCAACGTCACAATTTATATATTTATTAGAAAATTAGAAAACGTCTATGTAAATTTAATCATTCCCTCTAACTGCACTGCACTACGGCAGCGTAATGGTTATCATAAAAATATGTTTTTATTACAACACCAGTTATAAAAATTGAACATTTTAAAATTTCAATTTTAATTTAAACTTTAATATTTAACTAACTAAAAATAGGGACATAATATTGTCTCCGCTCTCCGCTTTCAGTCCGAATTTCAAACTTTACGGTGGAGTACATATAGTCTTACTAGAGCTAGGAAATGATAAATATTTTAAATGACTGACATTACCAAAGACTTCTAAATGAAATTTCTAACGCTATCTAATTTTACGTATATTTAAGTGTATTTATCCAACATTTTATCAATTTAATGAATCCTACTAATTATAAGAAATGTGCGTACTACACGACACGTAGCATCGTGTAGTATTGACGACATACCGTACGTCGTACGTCGGTGTTTAGAGCGTAAAGTCACGGTTACATCACTCGGTACAGTTTACGATACGCCAAGGTCAGGGGTTGGTAGGGTCAACGCTCGCACCGCTTTGTTGAATAGGCAGGTCAGCTCGCGCAAATATTTTCCAATTTCATATTGCTGTTTATCATATTACGATAACTTGCTGAAATTAGGTAAAACCATTATTATAACCAATATTACGGCTTTGGTACGTTGAAGACAAAAGAGTGTCTGAGCATTAAGCTGTCTCTGACTATCCTGCTTTGCTGAGTTCAGCTGATACTGCCCTTTTAGTTATATTGCCGTTAGACATTATTGTACGGACAGACGGTTATAATGTATTCGATTACTATTAGTAAAAAGTTCCTTATTTATTATATTAAATGGTACTATAATTCTGTTAACAAAATTTAACTTTTAAAAGTAGCAAGTCGTTTTATATGTATATCAATGACTCTACATAGAGTTAGAGGCTTCATCTTTGTAAAAATAGAATTCACTGGCACGTAGAATATACGTTACCCAGTAACGTGTAAGTATATATTTTTATAGCGTAGTCTACGTCAAAAATATATATTTATTTTTTTAATGTAAATGATTTAAGTTACATGCCATGTTTCTCTAAAACTGCTATAAAGTAATTATTTATATATATATATATATATATTATTTTATAATAAGTATAATATACGTGTATAAATTGTTTTAAGAAGTTACAAACGGAGCCTTAGTATGTCAAAACTTTGGTCTATATCCCTTTAAGGAATAAAATAATTTTCTATAAATAATTATTTATATTTATTTATTAATTAGGACTCTCAGTATAAGTACTGAATACATTATTTCAAACACTTAAATATAAACGTTTAACATTGGTAGTTAAATGTACAACATTTTAAAGTGCCACATCACGCACATTGTAATTGCGAAATACAAGTAACATGATTGATCCTAAAAAAACCATTATTATGTACATATCAGATTATTCACAAATTTTGTTATACGTCACACACACTCCTGATATAGCAGATTTTTTTAAATTTAAATTTATATAGAAATTTTAAATATTTATATTGTTAACATATGTTAAACAAAATCATTAATAATTTAGACTAATCTATAAAATAATTAATATACCTACATTAATTTATAACTTATACAAAGATAGCTCTATAATACTGCTCTATAATAATGCATCTTGATAAAAAGCTCACCTTACTACTTGGTTTCCTAATGCAGTTGTCAGAAAGTAACATAGAGTAAACATAAGAGTCGGGTCGAATAATTTTACTGGAAAATTGATTTTATCTTTATGTTTCTCACATACAGTTTGTTTTGATATATACGTACTTATACTTTTAGTTATTTAATATAAACTTTTGATCTTTTCAATGAGTTGTCAATATGAAATTAGAGCAAGTTAAAATCTCATATAAAAACATTTCGGCGTATTATAGAGTCAATAAGAAATTGTTAATTGGGATAATAGAAACTTTTCAGTAATGATTGAAATGTTAATAAGAATTTATTTATATTTACAATTTAACTATATGTGTTTTCATGAAATAGCTAGCTAACTAGAAATAATAAATTGAATAACATATATATATATATATATATATATATATATATATATATATATATATATATATATATATATATATATAATTTAGTCACATTTCCCTTTGTTAAAGAACTCTTTCATTATGAAGAATAAAATTTTATGTAAAGTATTTTTTTATAAGGAATTACTGTATTGAATGATTTCTTATATGCTAATACAATAACAAATATATTTAAATTACAATATGAATAACTAAATGTCTCCCTTGTTCATCGCCATATTTGAAATTTTGCTATATTTAGCTAAATTGTTTTAATGTCTTTGCGTTCGTCTGAAGATTAACCTTAATAACGCATTTTTTATATTTTAATTAACTTCTATAATCCTATGAGAGCTTAAAGTACAAGTTGTAAAAGAAACAGTTTCACCTTATTATTTATAGTAACAAAGATTTATATTTTATCTTCTTTCCGTCGGTTTACAAAGATAAAAATAATAATAAATAAATTTTTAATCATAAATAATTATATAAAAAAATAAGGTCAATTAAGTAAACTAAATTACAAGTAATCTCGAAAATGTATATATAATATGAGTTGTACAGAAAAGCTTGTTGTAATTAATACGTTCCATTTAATGATAAAATATATATGAAGTGATTGCGTACATTTCATTAATATTATGAACTTATCATAGACTTATATGGAATTATTAATGTGCTTTAGATAACTTAGGTAGAAATAAATTTTTGTTATGACATTCACAATGTGCCTACTTAAATGAATCAATCAGTTGACAATATACTGGACACACTAGTCACGAGTTACGTTACTTTTCTAATAAAGTTAATAATAAAATATATCTATTTATTGTCAAAATATTCTTTGTGTAAGTGCTTGTTATGTTAGTAATTGCTACATAATATTTATGTTATCTATATAATAATACATGAGGCACAATCCTTGTACATCTTTTTAAGAAAATAACGCGAACTGAGGAGTATGAAATTTGGCACAATTATGGTTTACATAGAGAAGGAGTACAGAATGATAATATTTTTTAAAAATAATGCATTAAAATATGTAAAATTAGAAAAATAAATACAACACACACTACCACTTATTTGACGTACTCGTTTTATAAAGGGACATACACGTTGTCAACACCTCAACGGGACATCTAGTAACCATAAATATATCAAGCCATGATGGTACAGCTAAACAGTGTGATAGTAAGCGCGAAGTGTAATAACTATATTGAAACTATAACTACTTTTCCACTCCAATAAGAACGCGTGGCGTTGAGTTCCGCCATTTTACCTGCAATGTATTGCAATGGAGCTGAAAGCAGAGATGGAATGGTGAAAATGTTTTTAACATATCAATGAATTTTTTGTACGTTCAATTGATAGGAAATCGAACCCAAAACCATCGCTTTTAGTAAATCATACCTCAGTTGCTCAACGATAGCGTCTAATAAACTGGGAAAGAGCATACCTACTTATTTGAAAACTTTTTTAGCTTCGCTCTTTTATCCGCTTATTTCGCTTAGGGTAAACACGAAGTACCTAGTTTCAAGACACTCCGTACTCTACTCTCCAAAATCAAGACATTGCGTGTTAAGACTCAACGCCAGGCTTTGTTTTACCAGAGCGAGGAAAGAGAAAATGATTTTAAAATAAAAGAAATTAAGTAGAATTTCTACCCCGACTAGGAATCGAACCCACAACCCGATTACGTTTACCATAATAATCTGTATCACTGTGCCAGGCCCCGTCTCATTTTGTTTAATTTATGATATATTTTTTAAGGAAAGACGACTCTGTTATTAATAATAGAAATTTTCATATGTTAAGCCGGACTTATAACAATTTTTTCTTTAATTTTTTCTAAGTAAATAAATCTCAATCAATTGAATACAAATGTTTACTTACATCACATATTAAAGTGCCATTGACATCAGCCACAATAGGTCATCAATCTACGTATAAAAAGTACTGTACAATAAAATTCTTATCACGCGCACTTATTTTGGTAAAAACTGAGCGTAAAGAGTAACGTACGTTAGTTTTAAACCAAAACATCGTTTATATTCTAAGCTATTATGTATATACGTGTTTTTCGTGTCATTTTTATTATTTTTTTGTTCACATGTTAATACTCATAAAGTAATGCAGTTCATTTACTACTTGATTATTTCTGAAACAATATATAACAGATTACTGAAATGAGTTCAATTACTGCATAACGGCAAGTAGGTAACTGAGCTGGTATTAAATAATTTAATTGTAAGTATAAAGATCTATTTGGATTAGTTCAGTTAGTAGTTAAATGCAGTAAAAAATGCTACTATGTTTAAAACGGTTAAAAAATACTACGTAAAACAAATATAAAATATAAATCAACAGACAAAACATGAAGCGTGGAGTATATTTTTTCTCAACATTTGAACAGAAGCCTATTCAAACAATGACATTCGCTAACAGATGGCGCTAGCGGTCTAGTTTTTGCACGCAGTGGGTGGGCGATCGTATTTATTTATTTATTGCCACCTGATGTACTATGCGGTTTTTTATCATATGCTAATACTGTTATGCAAGTATAATTTCACGGTTGAAGCTTTGAAGCTTGACAAAAGTGTCAAGTTCCTTGAAATTTTGAAAGATATCGGCATTGTTACATTTTTTGTTTGGTACAAGTTTACTTGAGCTTCTTTATGGGATTGTGAGTGAAAAATTTATTAGCAAAACTCTCTGTTTTTCTTATTTCCGTGTCATATTTTCTTAATAACAAGAATATTTTTCACTATAATCTCTGGAATTCAGTAATTACCCACATTGTACGTGATCGTTGCCGGTACTTACTTATGTTTTGTGTAAACATTACCTTTTCTAAGACTAGCATTGATGTACTTAATTTAAATTATACTTTAATTATTATTTAATTATTTTAGTTGAATAAAAATACAGGTATAATTTTCGTATACTTATTAACAATTTAAATTGAAATGCTAATAGTAAAGGACATATAACTTTTTTATAACTCTTGAACGAATTCGCACCTGCCGCCACGCCCAGAACACCTACATACATGCTTCCAAGCTTTTGTAAGACCAATTAAATATAATTAAATATATTTTATTTATATTCGTGTAAATGTACAATAAAGTATTAAATTTATAAAACAGGTTCAGAAGAACCTTACTAAGTATATAAAATGAATACTTACAATTTTGTATACTTAGTTTAAATAGCAATTGTCTCAGGTGGAAAACAGTCAACGGAATGTTTTGACTCAAGGTTATTGCTAGCAACCCTGCTATGATACACCGAGACGCATCTTTTGTTTATATCATACCAAGAAATATACAAAAGAAAATCGTTCACGCATTAGTTTATTTCACTACTCAGAGAGATCTTGAATCTTGTGTCAGGAGCTTCCGTTCTACAATTATAGGTTTCAAGTTAATTTCATGTAAAATAACAGTATCCCAGTTTTCATAGTATTAATAGTGTCAATAATAGTCATCTTGCGTATGGAGTTCGATTCCAAAATCACAATAAATTACTATTTTTTATATTCTAGTTAGTATTAGTAGGGTTAACGTTGACGGGTAAAATATATTCTGCCTTTGCAACATATATATTTTATTTTTTAATTCCAATCTGAATAAACTTGAACTATGCCAAATTGTATATTCCTCTGCTTATATAGTTTTCGTTAAGAAATATTTCGATATTTTTTCCTCCGCGTATTAATAAATAATTGTCAAATAAATTCTATTAAAAGCAGGAGAAAAGACACACTAAATGTAAAGAATTTTTTAAATACATTTAAATTATAATAAACATCTCAATTATTTAAGAACAAAAAAATAAATCAATAAAACAGTGTATTTTAGTACTATACTCGAATACGTCTCAGCGTTTATGCTTTCAACAAAACACTGTACTGACAAAGTGAAAATATGTAAGATAAAACGTGATCGTACTAAAAATTAAAATTATATAAGTCTAATATTTATATAACTATTGTTTTGTAAAATATTATTAAATTTTGATCTAGTAGCCTATAATTTCAAGCACACCATTAAAAAAAATTCGTTTTCATAGTTTTAATTATTAATTTAAATAGGTTTTAATTTCAATTTCAATTAACTTTACATATTAATTTTATAATTTTATTTATTAATTTTAATATCTTTTAATTTCATTAAATATATAATTTGATTATATCGATGTACCTATATAACTATGTTAAGCGGCTTGCGCACAACACTAATGTACTTAGAAATTGAATTTTTTTTTCTTCATATAATTCCTCGATATATTGATATTGATATGCTGATTATATTAATACTTGTTTACCACTTAACCTACAGTGGTTAAAGCGAAGTTAACATCCTAATATTCTTTTTTAGCGGTTTGTCCGCTTCTTCGACTGAGAAAACTACACAATTATATTTCAATATATAAATATATGAAGTTTTGCTCAAATTACTTAAAAAACACTAGAACACTATTTCATTACTGACATTGACAGGTATACATTCAAATGATAATGTATGAAAGAATAATTATCACAGTATTGGTGTGAATCGGCCATAACGAATTTTAGATGGCATTTGGTATCAATAAATTAATAAAAAATATATCGACTGCAATTTATCAATTAATATCATAAGACTTTTAACAAAATACTCGACTACTCGAATTTTGCGGATATATATTGTCGACTCGAAATCTTTATTTTTTTTATGTTTTGTATTTCAAGTACTTAAGGTTTCTTCAATTAAGTCTACCGTACCTCTTGATGGAATTATTAATATAGATGTGCTTGACAGAATCATAAATTGTCTATAACAAGTACTGTATCTACCTGTCTTGGACACTCGGGAGAACTTTAAGATGTCCATAACTACAAGCTTTTTGAGGCCTGGATAAGCCTCTACATATAGGTACATAAACTACATTATTAAAATAAAGGAGAGCTAATTAAATGTGTAATTTAAAAATATATAAAAGTAAATACTTTTATAATGGTTTTACAAAAGGCAATAACTTAGAACGATAATAAAATTAAATAAATGAATAGTAGAGTTACATAAATATGTACATCATTTTTATGTATATATGTTTTGAACAGACGTTTTCATATTTATTATAACAAATATAATAACTGAATACATATAAAATTTAGGTACCCATTGAAATAAAATTATATAGGTACGCAATATTGATTTTAAAGTTGAAATATAAATATTTTACTTTTCTTAATAGAAAAGGCTTGTGTCATAAATATAAAATGCATTTCTCTTTACTTATTTAAAAGTAACAGAATATAAGGTTAAATAAAAAAAAAATACCAGTAACCCGTAAATATACTTATAAAATTGTTTGCTAATACCTATAAAAGTGTGTATAGTACTTAATACTACATACTTAATACAGTTATAAAATAATAAATGCACTTCAAAAAGTGTATTAGTTATTTTGTAAGAAATGTTCTTTTTATTTTAAGATTTTCTGTCTACAATGAGCGATTTTACACTAAATTATCACCTTAAATATATTATAATGCGAAAAATTGCTATGTAATGTACACAGATTATTTTACGTTTCGTTCTGTTTCGTTTAAAATGTATACCTATAGCTAATATTTAGTATTTTTTTACATATCAAACTGAACGCACAGATAATAGAAAAGAACAATTTTTAAAATTAACATTTAAGTCTTATAAGAATGATAATAATTCTTATACCCTACTGCTTCGATAAAAATTAATATAATTAAACTTTGTTTGCAGTTTTTAATATAAATACTTGTAAATATACATATTATAATTTATTATTTACTTTATTTTAAAAATTATATACGTTTGTACAACATATGAAATTTGACATTTTCACAAGTTAACAGTTATGTCGTAGAAATCCGTAAGTATTAAATTAGTTCGCACTTTTATCTAAGTAAGTATATGAACTAGACTTGCAATAAAAATTATGTGTCAAATTTAACGTAAAAAACTCCTTGTCATCTTTTTTATTAAGTATATACTAATAATTTATTCTTTAATCTGATGATATTGTTACCAAGTTGTTTGGCTATTGAGTAATCGTAACATACTACTTACAGCTTGGTAATTGCTTTTTTTAAATATATGTTAAAAGCAATTGTAAAAATTGTATTTAATTTATGAATTACAAAAAAAAATAAAATATGTTAAGTAAATATACAGAAGTAATAAAATTTGTATTAAAATGAAATTTTACAAATTATTAAGTTGTTTACGTAAACTGGAAACTCTTAAATTGTATTACAAAAAGTATATTTTAGTGAGCTCTCCATTAATTAAGTTTAAAAAGCTCTATTTAACATTTATTACAATATTAATGTCCAATTTAAGCGACACAAATTATAAAGGCGAGCCAAATCTCCGAAATCTCAGGATCTGGATAAAAAGCAATTGTGGAAATATCGTCCGCAATTACCTCGCGTAATTAACGCCGAGGCGGGGCCGCTAATGAGGGCCGCTCAGAGGCGGCGGCGGACGCAATCAACATTAAAGATTGGCGGGAGATGCGCCTCTCGGCCGCCGTCGCCTCCCCCCGCCGCCCCGCGCGCGCCCCCTCACCCCCGCGTGCCCCTCATTACTTATACAAAATACTTAAGACGCGTCGTCCCGCTCTCCGCGCGCTAATAGCTCGCGCCCACTCTATCGCCGTCCCGCTTCCCCCGCTAAGCGTAATTAAGCTCGCCTTGCCTCGCCTCGTGGCCCCGCCTCCTGCGGCGCGGGGAGCTCGGGGCGAGGGGGGTAGCGCGCCAGCGGGGGGACGCCGCCACCGGCCGCGCAGTGTGCCGGCGACCGTCGACAGAGCAGGCGCGCGCGATCGCCGAACTACGAACGATACAAACCAACCAACAACACCTAGTTCCTCATTAACAGTTCAGTGTTATCGTGTTCTGTGTTTTGACTGATCAAGAAGTGTTGTTTGTTATATTTGATTGGACAAGTGCTAAGTGACTGCGCGTGATATGCCGCAAATACGTGTTTAGCGGCGTTCTGCGGGCGATGCTCACAGGTTATTTACATTTTATTTATTACATAGGACTCGCACTCTACATTTGTCGTGTATTAATTTTATTCTTTTTCTTATACGTGCTATGTCTGTGTCGTGTGCTAGATCTGGTGACAGTTGATTTCTAATAAGATACAGTTAAGATTGACTTCTTTTTGTTTTTATAACAGTTCGTAAAAATATTCTTAAAAGTTTTGCAAATAATTTATTATTAAGTCCATTTTCAATTTCAAAAATTTAATACATAATGCTATGTATTTAATTAAATTTTGAAATAAGCGATTGTTGTTGAATTTTTCATCTTTACAAATATAAAATTTTGAAAAAAATACCTGTCTTACTAGAAAACAATCTTAGTAGAACTCTATTCAAATACATATTGAATCAGAAATATGCTTCTATAATCACAATAATAAAATGATTACAGGCATTTTTGGAATCAATTTAGTCTAATCTACTTACTAATATGTGATTTGTATATAGTGCATTACTATATAGTATATACTATTTATATATAGTACATTAATTTTACTCATTTTAACTATTTAAATATTTTTGTAATTCGTAATTTGCATTCAATAATTTCCGTCGCTCATTTGAATATAAATGAGTATTAAAAAATCTATGTACGATACAATATTAGTGAAGAAAATCAAAATAACATTTATTTTATGAGTAACAATAGGTTTTCAAACAGAATTAGCCAAATTTAAACTAGTTTTGATCAATAATTTCTGTTAAAAAATTATGTTTGAAAATTCGTAAATTATCTTTTATTGTGAGTTCAGGGCAATAAATAAAAGAAACGGCCATTTTACTTTATATACAGAATAAAAAAATGCAATTGTTTAAAACAAAAGTAGTAGATATTCTAAATAACTATAAAGCAATGTTCATTATAATTAATTAAACATTAGTATAGAAATATCTATTTATAAGATATAAATACAAAAAAAATATGAGAGTTTGATTAATATTCGCTCAAGCGTAAATAAAGCCAGTGTTATTATAAGCCTTGTATTTATTTACTATTGTCAGCTTTAACTTTATATATGTATATAGGTATGAGTTTTGTAACTAGTTCTTGCTTTCGATTCTTTTATGTTTCATATAAAGTTTAAATTATTACTAAGTTTTAATAGTTAATTGTAGAGATGTAAAAACTTATAAGAATTAAGTATTATTATGAATATAAGTAGAATTAAAATGTACTTGTTTTACGCTAGTAGAACAATATGTTTTCAAATAATACTTTAACAAATTATCAGATTTGCCAAAGCAATATCTACTTAGGTATTATAAACAACAACGAAATTAACGACATTTCAAAAGTTAATATGAATTTTCAGTTCTACTAGAAAACGTATAAAAATATTTAGGTAAGTATATATACATACATGTCTCGATACATCATCTCATATTATAAGATTTTTTTAAAATTAAAACGAGTCGAATGCCGCATTCATGCGCAACGGGGCGGCCATCTTGCGAGATCTTTCGATCCTTTCCCGATATCCAGATGATTTTCAATGTGGTATCATTAATCAATACGACCTTGATCGATATCGACGATCAAACAATATTTAATTTATTATAGAACTTATAATTGATAAAGGTGCGTAAGCGCATCAAGCGGGTGCAAATATCATAACAATGGCGCCACCGTCGGTATGGAAATCGATTTAACTTTACATATTGTTTTGTACGAATAGAGAGCATGATGAATATTATAACGATTGTTACGATCAGAAGCTTACATAAGACTATAAATAGTGGCAAGAGAGATTTCTACTAAGTTAAGGTATGTTTCAGGAAATAATTTTAGCAACTTTATTTTGCTTATTCATATAAAATGAACTATAAAATCGATATATGTAAGTATACACGTATTCAGTTAATAAATTGCTTCATTTTATCATCATTATGTATCATACTCGTATTTCTATATCCTAACACCATTTGTTCATTTTAAATGAAACTATTTTAAACTTTACTGTAGTTCGTGGTCACAGGTGCACCTACCTATGCCTATGGTCTACTGTGGAGTGTTCGAAACGTCACGTTTTCAAAAATGTATATTCGATTACCAAAATTTACGTCATTAATCCGTTTAAAATAGTTTCGTTTAAATTAGTAAAAGTCGCAAAAATCTATTCTATGTATCATTTATTAATTTCATAGTAAAAAAATAACATGATGATTTGTATGGTAGGTTTATAGTTCTGTAGATCATCGTACCTATCTCAAGAAGAATAAAAAAAAAACAATTCTTCAGATTTTTTCAAATAATTTTCATACCATGTACTTAGAATTTATTTACATGTTTATATTGTAAATTTATTTAAATAAAATTTTGTGGCAATTTTTGTATTAGATGCGGTAATTAAGTAGTTATTTTTGTATTGGAAAAATGATATATCTTATCAATATAACAAACAAGAATAAGAAATATACAGGTTTATACGTAAACATAATGAAGAACAAATAGTCTAAACAGAAATTTATATTTATTTAGTACTAAAAATAATTTTTATAAATCTTATTAATAATTTCGATTATACATACCTAATAATATCAATGTAAAAATTTAAGTTTGATGATTTAAAGTTTAATAAAGAAACAACTTCAAATAACTAAAATCTATAATGATTACTGATTTTCAGCAGTAAAGTAATTAATTTTCTAATATATATGTACCTAATTTATAATGTAACATTTTAGAGCACCTTGTGTCCATATCGTAACGATAAGCGCCACCTATCGGGCGATAGAAGGACTAAATGTATCTGGGAAATGCGCGACCGACACTCGCAAGATAAGGGCCGTCTTGACGGCTCGTTGAGATGTACTGGAGATAGGGAGATAACACTTTTTAGTACCTATTTTCTTTAATAGGTATATGCTATTAGTTTAACTTTACGTCTTAGATAAAAATATTGTTTTAAACATTTACTTTCTTTATCACAGGAAACATTATTTACTGAATATTTATTAAGTAATTTTAGGTTATTAAGGATAAATTGTTGTTTATTTTCATTTTATTACTGTAAATAATATACTATTTATATAAAACTAACAAAACCTGTACTCTAATATACAATATACGACCACAGGCTATAGAAGTATTAATTAAAAAAAATAATATTTTATATCCATGTGCCATGTAATAAATTTGGGATAAGATACTTAACTTGTCTCCCCGATAATGCCTTCAAGTCACCGACCTGAGAACGTCGGCATTTCGCCTAGATACATTGCATTATACGCACCCACAATAGCGCCTGTAGATCGTAGAGATCCTGATAGAAACCTTACAAAGTAGGATAATGCTTAACAAGAGGTTAACATCAACAGGGTTGAAACTGATATAATCATTATAAGACAATGTTAAATGTTAATAATATATGAATAAAAAATCCTAATATTTTTGTATAATTTAAAAGAAATTCTTTAAAATATTTATATATAATTAAATTATATGTATTAATAGTTAAAAGTACGTCTGAAAACCGTTATAATTGATACATATAGCCCATACAGCTAAAGCGTATAATGTCAGTTGGTACGTTTTCAAATTTAAACGCGAGATCATAAATTTTCGTTCAACAACGGTCGCGAACGGTACGCAAATGTCAACAAACATGGCGCTGTCGAACAAATCGATTACCGAAATTTCAACGCTGCATACTGACGGTTGCTTACGAAATACCTTCATATAGGTGTTTATATCTCTAAAGATACGCAATGTGTGACGTTATACATTCTATTATTATTTATGAAATACTACTTAGGAATTGTAGATTATTATATTTATTGGTGTTAAAAATAAACGTATGGATGAACGTTATGTTGGTCATCTGTTAGCAACATCAAAAAGCTGAGTGATGATACGTTATTTACATTGTGTCGAGCAACGGTTCTC
Source organism: Dryadula phaetusa (assembly GCA_032432895.1). Taxonomy (NCBI): domain Eukaryota; kingdom Metazoa; phylum Arthropoda; class Insecta; order Lepidoptera; family Nymphalidae; genus Dryadula; species Dryadula phaetusa. Next base: position 7,238,544 of record JAOYRS010000033.1, read on the forward strand.
GTCCATAATTATAGTGTCTACGCTATGGTTCCGTTTTCTCAGTGATGCGAGTATATCTGTATTCGGTGACATCAATAAGTTTTTCGTTTTCATACGCGCTTATATGGGTATGATAATTTGTTTCCGGTGTATGCGGCGCGTGCGCATGCCACGACAAACTATTACATTCATGGCGTTAGCACGATTTGCATTTGAATTATTTCGTACGGCTCGCGCCTAGGACGTACAATGGTCGAAGAGGCAGCTAATGCCCTATGCCATATCAAATTTCGTGGCTTATTTTTCAGACTCGTGCCTCGGATAGAAGGTTTCTTTTGTAGGAATGTGTGATAATGGGCCACATTTCGTGACACACGTGTCTTTAAAATGGAGCCTTCGGCTGTGTAAGGAACCGTTTCACTAGGGCCATTGTAACAAATGTATTCGGCTCAACAGTTTATTTATACATCCATTATAGTTAATGTAACAATACATGATAACATGGAATATTTATGTGATTTATTGGACATTTTAACTGTATTTATTTGAATTTGAAGTGATGTTTAACCAACGACAGTGTTTATTTTGATAAATAATTTTGCTACATTTTTATAACTGTACAGAGAAACTGTCAATTATGTCGTTATAGAGAAAAAAGTACAATATATATTTTTTAATTAAAAAGAAATAAATAATAATATACATATTTACTATCAATTTCATACTCAATACATATTGCTATGGATTGAGATATGACAAGAATCAATCATCCGGTATTACTAAAAAAGTAATAAATCAGAAAGAAATTGGGGAAATGCGTGTGATAACATTTCACGGTGTGACGTAAAGGTAGACTGTAGATGCTTTTGTCTTATTGAATAATTGCCGCGAGGTGTTTCGGACGGACGAACTGGTTCCTCCAAGGCCAGCCGTCGAACTTGCCGACCCATGCCACTATTCTGTAAGCCAATCGATTTCAACTCGAATACTTGACGATTGACGAGAATGCCTTTGCAATATCTATATCAACATACACAAAAAAAACCCTAGTCTGAAATAAAAGTTATTATATATTAAAAGAAATAGTTTATTTTCAATTGAAACGAGAATTTTTTTCATTGGCACCAATAGAGACATTTAACACCTCACAATTTTATATCAAAAATAAAAGTAAAAATAACAAGAACAAGACATGATCTATAAATTTAAAATTCGCTCGAACTATTAGCAATTTATCGCCTAGCTCAGGTTGGTGGCGTTAAATAAATTTATGAATCCGAAACGGCAACACGTATCTTAAATAATAACAGTTCAGTTATTGAAAAACGCCCGCGGCGTATCGCGAATGCGTGCGGACCGCCAAGCTTCTCATAAACGTTGACATCTCGAAAACTTTGACGCCTCTGTACAATTACTTTTGGAATGATGATATATTTATTCATAATATACAGATCAAACTTACATTATTAATTTATTTTCGCGTTGCAGAATAACACTTATTATTTGTAATTTAAAATTAGACTGAAATGATTAATGTCTGTCTACTTTAGCGAACTCATTATAAATTCAATTCAATTCATCAAAAAACACTATCAAAATATTGCTTTGTTTGACTTAAATATTAGATAAGATGTTCATTAATCCCTTTTACATTGCTCATATCTATATAGATAACATCTATTTAATAAAAAATACACATTAATTGCCAGTTGATATATTCGTTACAACTTTGATGTTAATTTTTAATCTGTAATTGTCAAATTTGTCTATAAATTTAGTTTAATATGTAATTAAAAAAAGTATTCATATTATTCAGTTTCAAAACAAATAATTCGATAATAATGACTAAAACACATACGCCATAACTTAAAGCAGATTAGCCAAGTGGTCACATTGTCAAGGCACTTCACTGCTGTAATAGCAAGTTATCTACCAATAATTAGTGATAGTGGATAACTTCCCAAAAAACCTTATCTCGTATATTTGCTATTAAATAATCGATACCACTATGTTGATACTTGATAAACGGTCATTGCTTGTTATAAATTTAGGGAACGGGCAAATGGGTCTTCAAGGTGAAAGTTTGTTGTTAAAACAACAATAAATTAATAACGACAGTTGCATTATGACATGACGTGACAGGTGATAGAATCATAAAGAGGTTATTATAGCTTTACTTTTTTTTTATTTTAGTTTTAAATACATTGCAAATATTATCATGTATTAGGTATATTATTGAAAGTTATGATATTTGATACAAAAACGCTTACTTTTGACATTTGCTACATACTATTAGTAATACGTTTACTATATATATATATATATATATATATATATATGTAACGCTTTAAATAGAAGCAGCTGTTTTTCGCTCTAGACAGCATCTATTATAGCTTTATTATAGGAGAAAAACACACAATTAGCAACTCCGTTATAATGTTTATATCTATATTGTCCTTATACGTATTCAAACGGGTGTAAATTAATCGAAGTAATTAATTTTGGTACAAGGTGTAATTTTCATTAACAGAAGGTATTGTAAATAGCAAAATGCTGCAACCGTTTGTTAGTGTCCCATATATCGCATAATCATTGCTTGCATTCAATAGCTTGTCAATATTTTCAGTAGCCTTGAAGCTGCTTAGTTTTGTTTGTTCCATAATGAATATCTACGTCATATCTATAATAATATAAATGCAGATGGCATGTCATAACATTTTACAATACATTTTACACCTAAAATAAACAACTAATCAGCTTAATTTTTCAACACATATCTTATATCGAATTTTTGTTTTTTATCGATAATTAATATTGCTGGCAATTAACAGTTAACACCTTTAATTACAACTAATTGTAAATTACGTAGGATTATCGTCGGCTTCGGCTTTTTTCTTGTACTTTAGCTTATCTTTGTTTATGGTTTAATTATACTTTAATATTTGGTGTTAGTTATATCAGATCGTGTGGAGGTGTAAAATTCAATATAGCTTTATATTGGAAACCAATAAACGCTGGCCGTGAAAACCGATCGTCTTGGCGTTCCGCTGCAAAACGAGCGCCTCGCGAAATAATCGATGGAATAATGTTGAACGCTTTTCGTTACGATTTGCACGGAACAAATTTCGAGCAATTGACCGAATTTTATATATATTTTTTTGTTTATTTTATATAATCGGTCTATTAATATTAGTTCAGTTAATAAATAAAATTAATTTATTTAATATAATAGCTGCTTATATATATATATATATATATATATATATATATATATATATATATATATATATATATATATATATATATTGAGAATTTAATACGTTTAAGTCCTTGCTAAGCATATAATTACTGTGAAATATTTCCAAGGAGCAAAATATTGGTTATCTACATGTCCACCGCCCGGCGAGGTGAGCCAGCTAAATTACCCTCGCGGCAGCCATTGTTCAGGGTTGGCAAACCCATAAAAATTACCTTAAGACAATAGCACCCTTGGGCTAAAACACAGTGTTTCTTTTCACATGATAATTATTCTGTATAGTACACGCCTCAAACGCTCCTTGCTCCGAACAGGTGTTTTAATAGCTATTGAAACATCTCGTATCTTTTTAATGCCTATACTAACATTATATTGGTAGCCAATATTTGGCAGGATTAAAATTTTTCAATTTCATATAACTTGTAATATAAAAAATGTATGTCAAACCGATATTCGAGTTACAATAATGAAGGTCTTATGGTTTTTAATGCTTAATTTAATTAAATAAATAAAATACAATACAATATCATTGGTTTCTCTTTTTTTATTTGTGCAACAGAACAATATACTTATATAGTTTTGAATAAACATAATTCTTAAAATAATATTATTAGTCATGTGTTTAAAAAATAAAATCTCACGAACGTTACTAGACTTTGACATGACAGTTTCAAACATAATTTTAAAACGGGTAAGTATCATTTCCAAATGACGTTTCAAACTATCGTCACCTGAAATTATAATAGTAAATTACCTTTCTTCTCCAGCTTAAATACTTGAAGCGTGTCTTTTAAGCGTATTTTAATAACATTTTGGGTCGAGACACGTAATTACTGTTTATGATCAACACTGGCCCAACACAATTAAGTAAGTTTTTTTTGGGAATGCGCGACAATCACGTTTTGATTACGGTAAGAAAAGTGGACAGCGATCTCTCTGCATAGCTTCACCATTCATATTTTTTGTATACCCGTTTAACAATTGACATTTTTCTATGTGAATTAAAATAAATTTCTTTTTTTTGGTTTGATTTTATAATTGAATATAATATTTAAATTGTTGGAATTTGTTCGTAAAAGAGTCTAGAATTGACCTTTTATTAAGTAGTACAAATTAAGTAAATTTGTATAAGTACTTAAAAGAGGTTTCTAACTAAAAACTTATTTGAATCATCAAGACATAAAAAGCAAATTTACAAATCAAATTGAATAGAATATTAAAAATTACAATTAGTCATATCCACTCTATTACAGCATACATATAACTACCGACGTGTCTCTTTATTTACTGATGCTCGTTTGTACAACGATTTTGTTTTCCGTCACATTTGGCCGTTACGTAATTGGTGTTGAAAAAACATAATTTCGTGCCCCACGACAACTACCAACACCGACTCGTGTGAACTAAACGTATATTAATAGTATGGTGGTTGTCATTGTTTATAAATTATATTTCATTTTCATGAACTTTCCCACTTGTGGGAAGGAATCTTATAAGTTAATGAAGTCGTACTTAAATGACTCGACTATTTATACTATACTATAAATATAAAGATATTCAAGTCAAATTTCCTATTGCTTCAGGTATAATTATTAAATTAATAAAACGGAATCCGCTTAATTAACTCTATATACCAATCTTAAGATTAATTGGTCTGTCCCTATAACGGTTAAACGCTATCAATCTCATAATTAATAAACATACAATAAACTTAAATTTAATTTTAAACTTGTTTTTTTTCCTAACATTGAATGTAAATGTTCATTCTTAATCTGTATTATCAACGATCATTTTGTGAATAAATTAGCGTAAACTTTTAATTACGTAAATACTATTTCAATTATTAAAGTGCCATATACACTTTTAATATCGAAGTATATATAACCCAAGCCATCGTATAAGGATAAGTATCGAAAATATTTCTGTATGTATATTCATATTTTATCGATACTTATTAAAGGCCGGCTACCACTCGCGTCGTGAGGTGAGAACGATGGCGCTCCCTGCTGAGACCGTTCAGAGCGGGACTGTAACAGACCGATCGGAATTTAAAATTAAATTATGACCCTACGTTGGTTTTTTATCCTTTATTATTTATTTGTAATGCCTACATACATTTTTGTATATATAATTTATAAAGATTAAAATAAGTTTAAATTAAAATTATTAATTAGGGGCCATGTGAATCTGCTAGTAAACAAGTGCTACGCCATTAGGTGGAGTTGTTTAAATATCGAGTGTCAGTCAGTGTTTGCAGTCGCCGAGTAAATATCGACAACACAGTTTGCGTTACGCATCACTACCGCGTGTTTGCCGAAGCTCGCGTGGTACACGGGAGCAGGCGTGAAGGGTGCCCACTCAGAAACATCATGATAAATATCCTCGTTTACCTTATTACGTTAACAAATATTAAGCTTTCATTGCGAACTTTGAAAGTTCATGCACACTGGCATACATTTGCATTCGCTAAATTATACTTGACTAAGTCAAAGTCATGCCTCAACTTGAGCAATATGACGGGGCACTAAAATGTTCCTTATAACATTTGACTTGTCCCGTGCCTTTAATAATTAACATAAGACGCTATTTTAAGGTAAATTAATGAAGATACGTCATTTTATTATTCAAGTCCAATTTTTAAATCTCCGAGTAGTATAAATAATGCATAAGTTGCTCTGTTATTGTTTCCCAAACTACAACATGTTTTATGCAGCAGTTAAGATAAAAATTGGAATAAGTATTATGTCACTTGGCTAATAGATTTAATATTTAAATGGTTTCGTGTTGGATTTAATGCATTTAATCAATCATAAGGCACGATTAATTACCCAGATAGTCCTCCGCCGTTCTGATTGTTACGAGTACTGCCTGTAGATATAAATAACAAGCTCTATTGTCCACTTCTCGGTAATCAAAAGTTCAAGGTTTCGTAATAAGATGATTATTAATTAGTTGTGTTGAAATAACCGGCTGCTTAACTCCAACAAAATTATCATTGTGAAGATAACAAAGACGTGCCTGTTTCTACGTGTATGTTTTTGTTACAAAATTTAAATATTGTCACGGATTCTTAATTTATTTTGATTATGCTAATGACATAGATTATATATTTATGTAAATTTTCTTTTTAGACGAGGTGTGGTGGAGGCAGAATAATCGGCAGGATTTGTGCGATCTGCAGTGTATTTCGTTATTGAGATATTATTGCTTACACTTAAATAATAATATATGTACACTCTTAAACATTAACTTACCTTATTTGCAAACTAAATAAATAATTTAGAAATTAATAATACGATTTTGGTAAATATATAATAAGAAAAAATCTCCAATTAAAATTATAAAAGCTAAACAATTTATATTTTCTTTATTATAATTAAAAGTCATCCGCAGACAGATTAAATATTAATAAGTGATACAACAACTATAATCTGGCAGGAAATTAATTAAAAGACGCTTCGATTGAAATCACTGCGAGCGCATCAGAATATGCCGTGTAAGTACGGGCGCACACTTTAGTCACTGTCAAACAAAAATAAAAGCAATATTGACTACATATTTCTTTTGACATTAGCATTTGTTTTAAAATATAAAACAACTTTGTAAGTATCTGAACAAACAGGCTTGCCAACTAACACAAAATTTAAAAAAAAACCCAGTAAACAAAACAATGACTTATTATTTTTGTTATAATATTAAAAAAAAAATAAAATAACATGGTATTTAAAATAAAGTTTTATTTTATACATCGATATTATATTTTTTTTCAAATAATAGTTATTTCTTGGTTATTATCTGATGTTTGCGCAACCTAACGGTGTGAATAGGACGGTACTACCAGTTTTACACGATGAAATTCTCATTACGCCGTTACCATCTCATTTGTCGTGGCTATTGATTCACTGGTGTGGCTAGTTTCTCTGTATAGCTATACAACTATATAAAATCATACCAACCCAATATATGTCAAATAGCATGAAACCTTTTTTGTTTTTTTTTAATTATTTATTTCAGTGTTCAAAGATATTTTTTATTTAAATCTTAAAAAAACAATAACGCTCACTTAATATTTGAACATAACGTTTGAGATTATATTGATATTATTTTATAGAAAATATTATCAATAACATAACAACCATTGAAATTCAACCAACGACGTTATGAAAGACCTAGTTTATATATATTTATCGCCTGTAATCACAGCAAACCGTTTAAAATTTATTCTAAACTACTCTATAAGCTTATTAATATTATACATGGGCATCGTTTATATAACATTATTTTAAAGTTTCTTTCACACAATAAGTATCGAATTGCTTTAGTCGCAATAAGTATAATGAACCAGTAATTCATAGAGGCCATCGTAGCATAATGGGCAGGTGTCTAATTGTAAACACGATAGGTCTAGATTGAATCCCCGATTGGTGGAAGGATATATATTTAGAATATTTTATTTTCTCCGCCTTTATAAGACCGACATACATTCAATGTATCATTGTGTCGTATGAAGTAAAAGCTTAGCGTCTTGATACTGAGTTCGTTCTGCCCTTCTTACTATACTGAAAAAATTGTAATACTTAAAAATAATTAGAGTTTTTTAATTGACAAATTAATTTTATTGCTATATATATGACTTAATGAAAATAACCTTCATAGAATAGGAAATATCGCATTTGTGTAGGTACCTATTATGTACAAACAAATAATTTATAAATTACTAATAAATAATTTAACTTATTTAACTAAACTCTTTATAAATTATTTTTTTATAACTAGCTTAACTGAGAAAGAATAACCTTTTCAATCAATATACTTTTTACTCTAAAGCGAAAGAAGTGATTCGAGTCGCTATCAAAATTGTTCTTTTTATGGAAAGAATTGCCGTCCCTACTATGTAGGCCGCTATAGATTATCCGTCGACGTTGGTGGCTGGCTACCGGTTCTGTGCCCAAACACTCGCATTATCAAAACACGAAACTCCCGTGTCAAAACACTTAAACATCAAAAAAAATAAATGCAAACAAATTAACTTACATCGATTTCATGCTCCGATACAGTGGTGAATTATTATACTATATTTCTTATTGATAAGTAAAAATTAATCAATTTTATGTATTTACCATATATATTATAATTTTGTTAAATAATATAATATTAATTATAAATATAAGTTTAATGTGGATGCCCCATATATTCTTGTACTAGATACGTACTACAGCTCCTAATCAGTTTAAGCGGACGTGCGTTTACAAGGCAGAACATGCCTGTCATAAAATATGTTCACGTGTGTTCTGAATAATTAGGTAGTCACTGTACGCTGACTTTATGACCTGAGTGACTCTCTTGGCAGTAATATCCAATAGGGGATACATATCCGTACATGGTTTATATATGATTTTCTTGCAACATCCAATAAGAATAATAACTAAATTATAGCTACCATTCATTATATTATGATAAAATTTACTGACTCTGATTTATTAAACACGATGCGAGTATGAAATACGCAGTAAATCTATTTCAAAAGTTTTTTTTAATATATCAAAACATTAAAATGAAATTACAAAATAAACTGCTGTTTATTATGTAGATGCGGATTTAAAATCCGGTAGCGATGGAGTCTCGGCGACCATCAATTCAAACATTTAAATTCGTCCGACGGAAATATCACGCAGAGATAAATTATTTACGACCTTAAAAACACTTAGAAATATCAAAAACCATTTCCATTCATAAGTCCGAGCGGAATACGGACTCCTTATGCCTCGCGAGCGTTGCTCATAAAACCAGTTTAGATTTTGATAATTTTATTAACGTTCGAATGCAAGGCGCGGGCGCGCCAGCGAGGGACCACTGAAGCCTCATATATTACGGCATTAACACAAATTATACAAGTTTAAAGCCACAACATAGAACGCGTGGGTGTCTTAATGTTAAAATGTGTCGTCTGTAATTATTACGACTCGTAGAACTTAAATATCTCCGAAATATCGTCGTCTTTATTACAATAGAATCTTCACTAAAGTGGATATATTGGTACTATTATTGTATCACAACACATTTTGTTTAATGATCATAATATATGGGTTGTTTGGAATGCGATAAAGAAGTTTTTATATTTTTCTAGTTTGTTCGTAGGATACATGTATTTTGGCGTTACGCACTAGGCTCTACTGCGCCCGGTAATTATCGCTGTCTGTTTGCTTAATTTTTTACGCAGTTACGTGATATTTTACATCTTCCTCGCATTTGTGCCTGACAACGCTACGTAGCGTAAATAATACCTTTAACTGTCCCAAAACTCATTATACACCGTCAGAGTGTCTCTAAAATTGTATCTTAAAAATTTTATTGCAACTTTGTATAAAATTATTTGAAAAAACCGTTTCAAACTGCAACACAATGTAATAATATAACAAAATTAATAAAACAACCTTGATACTAAATAGGTGCTAAAATCTGTATCTGTAAGATAATCTACCTAACACTCATTAGTAACCACTTATATAATAATAACAATCTACGACCTATCCGCTAATCATCTAATGCTTTGATCTTAAGACACGTTAACTCTTCAAATTCCTAGCACAAACAAGAGGGAGCCTGTTTATTGCTACACAGCGAATCAATTGAACAAACTGCTTTCGGGCACTAATAGGAAGAAAACGATCCATTGGTTGCGTCAGAGGCGGATTAATTAAACTTCTTACGACCAAGTATACGTTATTCCATTTAAGTCTCGACGGAGTAAAGTACTTTAATTAGTAGTTTTCCATTTATCGGACACCTGGTAAAAGCTATTTGACTTATTAGCTGACTGACGAATGTCGTAACTGAAACGATCGAATATGAGCCTTAAGATACATAAATACAATGCAAGTATTAGAGTCTTGTATTTAAACGTTTTTATTAGTAGGTACAGTCTTGAGGACAATCCTATTGGTTAACAGAATGATAACGCAACAATCACGAGCAGCATCTTTGAATAGATAGTTAATATGTAATGGTTTTGCATCATTACCAACTCGAAATTAAACAATATTTACATAAATTATTTACTATGTTGTGCTATTCAATTGTTTGTCAAATCTATTTACCTGTTAACAACTTGCACAACACACCTATAGTAATCAAAATATTACACATAAATGATACAAATATTACACATAAATATTACACATATAAGAATATGTAAGTTTTTTATTCTTATAAACCTACACGTAACAAGAATCAATAAATTACTGGCGTTGATAATTTCTTTATGTTTCTTAACTTAGCCTAAATTCTTGCGCGATGTTTTCGGTGTCATTCTAATGTTGTTAATTAAATTTTGAAGGAAAAGCACGGTTTCACTTAATAAGTGTCACACGAAACGTTGGATTTTTTGTCGCGACTATGACAATTAACATTAGAACGTGTTAATGTAACAAATGTCAATTTTCGAAACTTTTCTAACTAAATAATATATTGTGTATACTCAACCTATTGCCTGGTTGACACTATGAATATTTTTTTATTTGGTTTTGTTACTTTTCAAGTTAAATTAAATATTTAAAAATGAAAATAAGTTTTTTTTTATATAAATATAGTGACAATTACAATAATAATTTAAAACGAGCAAATTCATACATACAACCTTTAAGAGTTGCAATCAAAATAACGAAGTGTTATTTATCGATTTCTGGATGCAAAGCGACAAGTAGGTTTACGATCATTTTATGAGCATGATGAAATGTAATCTTTAAGCATCTTTGAGTTGATCAAGCTGACATGTTTTGCTTTTTTAAAGACTATGAACAAGTAGCAAGTAGAAAGTAAGTAAAAATAAACAATCCCTACGTCACGACAGTTACAGTAGCAATCAATAAGCCCATCTATTGGAAATGTAAAGTATGCGCTAACGGTAAAACTAATTACGGCGTTAGTGTCGATTCAAATGGCTCACGACTTTTATGATTTGAACATAAAAATACACAAAAAATGATGAAAATGATTGCAATATGTACTGTGAATACTATTTTAATAAAAATAAAGTGTGATTTAGACGAAAAGACGAAGTCACAAATGATTTTGGTGCAAGTAAAGTTTTATAAACGGATTGTATATTTTCAGACTGAATTTATGTGCAATTCTAAATATTTACTTTTGAATATAAAAATAATATTTTGTATTTTATTTTTTTGGATAAAATACAAATTTAATCGATGTTTTTTATCAAATGTTGGTGTTATTCGCTGTGCATAAAATCGTGTTCAATATGAAAATAAGTGCCTTTTATACATTTCAGAGCATTAAACCTTTCTCGTTTGTACTTTAAAAGGAGATCGAAAGAAACCCATAAATATTGCTTTATCTTATGTCCGGAACACCAAAATGTGAAACGTTTTGATTTCGACATTACGAAGTACAAAGTGACGTTTTAGGGCTGCCAACCTTGCAAAGGTATCAAGGGCGACAAAAACTAAACTCATTTAGTTTCACCATCATCTAAGAATCGTGAAAAGTAATTTCATACTGCATTTTCTGTTTAATACGATTCTATAAATAATTTGCCCTTTTAGAGTTATTACTTTTCTATTATATACATCCGTTTTTCATTTTGTAGTATCTTCTTTTAAAAAGATTTTTAGAAAACGTATCAAATTATTTCTTTTATTTCAGGTCTTGTTTATGTAAATTGTTAAAAATATTAACTGTAGATATCTTTTTACTTAAACTTATTAATTATTTATTTTAGGTTTTTGGTCTATATATACTTACAAAAAAATACATCGAAGGTCTCGATTCTTTTCCCTACATTGTAACGTACATGACTGACTGAGCAGATGTTACATTCTATAATAATCGTGGCATTATGAAATATACCAATTAGTTCCAAATGCGGTAAAATGTACACACATGTGACATTATCACTATTTTGTCTTATTGTTGCGCCAAAATATTAACCCACACAATTTGGGGAATTTATTATAATCCTCTTCGATTCTTTTGTTATGCATTGTCGAGTCATAGTCACGGGGTTGATTATATCGAGGGGCGAAATTTTCAATATATCTAATAATTTTCTAAATAAACGTATTATCAAGTATTTAAAAATGTTTTTTTAATTAGACCTTGTTATTTGCATACTTTAATTATAATAGGTACACTCATTCATGATGATCACAGCATTGATTAAGACATACTCTCAAAAGATTTTATTACGATACCAGTGCTATACTGGTGGAAAGCCCAAGGCTATACGGTGTAGGACTCGCTTAGTCGACGTGGTCCGCGGTTCCGAAGAGCGGGCGAGTTATTAATAATCCGCATTCACAAGGCGCACGAGCGCGGCGAGCGACCGGCTTGCGACGACATTCCATCGCATTGTCCCAGGCCGCTCCGCCCGCGACACTTTTGTCTATTCACACCGATAAATCACAATCCTCTTCAATGTATTATTTACCTGTAACGACGATCTCGTCGCGCTACATCGATTAATTAGTATAACACTGTAGATAAGATAGTGGGGAAGCGATCGCTTTCAATTTCCTCTCGAGGGGCACTTGGCGTAAAGTACGCGTTAAGTGCGGACAATCGGAGATAAAACGTGCGAGACAAGAACTGCCCTTAATCCGGTGATCGAAGATTGGCAGAAAACGTTTTGTCGTGGGGTGGCACGGTCGAGTCGGTCGCATTGTTTGCCAGCTAGCCTCTAATTTGATTGCCGCAGTGCGCGTCAACGTGGGCGACAGCCCCATACGTGGATATCTAATTAAGCCTATAAGATTCCATGTGACTGTTTTGCGTCATACATTTCAAGAAATATTCTGAAAAATATGTGTACATCTATTAAATTTATACCATCATCTTAATTCTTAAATGGTGAGAAGGAACCTAAATGTTAATTTGAACCTGCATAAAACAGCAAAAGCATTATTCAATTGGAACCGATTAGAAACTCGTAGTGATAGATTTATCTAATTATAGAAACAAATTCATATATACTAGTAACCCTTATTAAGTAGCTTGATAGGTCGTCGCCACACGCGATGAGAACTCGCCCAGACACAACGTCGCAGGCTGCGCGAGGGTCTAAATTGATTGTAATTTGAATGTGTTTTGAACAACCGTGATTGGAGTCAGAAACATCTTCTGGCTTTCATTAGACGGTTACATGGTCATTCCTCTTTGACCTCACAATGAGAGAGAATGTGTCGTCAACTCGCAAATAACCAACTTGCAGCCACACAATATTATCAACTTCATAAGGTATATTAGCGAGAATCGCCCAAGGCGAGTTACTTATCTATGGCATCGGTCTGGTTAATATGCTTATTAAATTATGTCGAAGGCAAAAACTGAGGCCGGCGAACCTGTAGCTTTAGGGAGTAATTAACGAAATGAGCTTTATCCTCAGATTTAATCGTCGTCTTTAATTATTACTTCAGTATACGAACACTCACGACTGGAGGCCTATAGAGCGTATTTAAAGTTACTGATACATTTTAATATGATTGTGCACATAGTATTAAGTTAATATATTTATTGTGTGACAAGTAACAAAAATGAATAAAATTAAAATAAATAAAAATCATATAATTTTACGAGTTACCTCATATTTTGACGTAAGTAATAAGTTGGTAAAATCGACAATAACAACCATCCAAGCGATAACTTGTTAATGTTGACATTCACCAAAGCAAATCTATGGTAAAAAAGTCATTGTTAGTCAGTCATTTGTATAGACAACGTATGATACATCCAAAACAAAACAATCAATAGTAGTCAAACGCTATTGTAGCCGCTGAATAGTTATAGGAATTAGGGTCAAATTTTATTGATTACTGAATAAAAATTTGTGAACAACAGTATGGGAGAGTCTGGGATCGGCCGCAACTATATTAAACAACTTTACATATCAATACATGCTCAATACGCATCATTTGATTTAATTGAATTACCTAAAGGTTTACTGAGTTGCATTACAAATATCCACGTAAATGGTAACCTATGCAATTGCTCATTAAATAGTTATAATGAACTGCATGTTAGTTACTCGTACATGTCAATTATTGTTACACCGGAAAGTAATTGACGTTAAAAATGTTCGAAAATAATTGCCGAGCTCTACCATATACGATGTGCACTACGTTGGTTACATATTGCCTGCCACATTTACTTACCTGCCAAAAGCAGTAGCTAACTTTTTTGCTCTATTTGTATGGAGAAGACTTTGAACTATATAGAAACCATTAACTCATTGCAGATTTCAAATTGTAAGTTGGTTGAATCAATAAGTAACAAGAACATGTTGAGATGATATGAAATGACGAGAAAATTAGATTGTCCTAGTTTTCCTATCCTCAAGTAGTATTTAATCTTAGACTTGCCATACTGCATAGATTGGGTCAGAACCTGTTGCCAAAGAAGGATTAATAACCAAGATGCAATTGAATCAATTATTTATCACGAACTTTGAATGTATACGAGTACATCGACGTCGTGCATTTACACTGTTATATTTCATTTATAACGCGTATTTAACACTAAGACCCGTGTTTCAGCTGTGCACTTTTGTCCTTAATATAAATTTACCACCAACTGACATTGGAATCTGTTCAAAAGTGTTAAATCGGTTAATATAATGATGATGGATGCCCGACCAAACAGCCCACAGCGGGGGTGTTTTACCCCACTATACAAATAAAATATTTTTATTATTAACTGATCTTCTGTCCTTATCTAACCTATGAAGTATCCAATCAGGTCCTCCTTGTCGTACCATTTAATCGAAATCATATTTCTGTTTTGTCATTATGGTATTACATTTAGAGAGTTCCTCTCCTTTGTCCCGAATTTCGAATCACTGGTTTCTTGTTACCCATACAGATTTACTTTTTGTTTCTTTTTTGATAAACCATACTTGTTCACATTCGAAATATGAAGCGCTTAAATAAATAAACTTTTAAGTCCCAACTTAAGTATCATATTTGGTTAAGACCTTTTGCAAAAAACTTTTCGATGATATCGCCATCTGTTGCCAAGTAGTGGAAACGGCCACATACCTATCTTTTTCCTTGTTTACTTAAGACACTATTACCTATGAATGAAGCACCGTTCGCTATAAAAAAGGCGCAACCGTGTAGGAATCAGGCGGAATTGTTTAAGAATCTGAAACAGTCGCATATGATTTCCTTTCATCATCACGGCTTTACCTGTGGGGGTTCACAAAAAACACGGCAGGTAGCCCATTTGTTTGTTATTAATTCTCGCGTCAAATCTCGTTTTTTCCTCGGTCGACCGCCTTAATTCCGTAAGAATATTAATTATAATTATAAACGGGACTCGTCGCGTTCTTTATAAGGTGCTGGAACGAAGAAGAGTGCTTAAATTTTGGTCCTAAATTTAAATCTGATCGTTTATCATGCGACAATGTCAGTTTTATCTGTTACGTTCTTTTCTCATTTATTATTCGGGAGTGGGTGCCTGATGAATTACAACCCGAGGCTTTGTTTACAAAGACATTATATTCATAATTTTATTCTTTAAAGCAAGTACAAGAAATTTATAAAGCTGGAAAAAAATTATGATTTTTATTACATTATGTAGTAGTTATAAAATATCGAATAATAAATAGGAACATATATAAAAATGTAAAGAATTATATGAATAAAATGTTACGGGTAAGTGCGCAAGCACTGTTGACACGTCACCTAGCGAATTATCAGAATACGCCCGCGCACGCTTTCTGAACACAGTAAAGACTAAAAATAATACTTAGCTATCCGCGATTGTTGACATCAGTCTTAGCTGCATTAATTCTACTAATAATTATGTAACTATTATACTAGATATGAATGATTTCGTTTCACATTATAAAAAGGTACAATTAATGCGTTAAATTTTAATCCTTATTTACAACTCTCTTATTAGCTTAATCTAGGCTATTAAGCCCTTATAAAAAGTGAAAATCAATTTATGTATGTATTTAATTGCAACAATCAATCTGTGTATAGATGCAATTTTAAATTATAATTTCCTAATTCTGTCTTGTAAAGTTGAAAATAAAGCAAAATTATTTTCTTTGAACATGTTTCAGAAATTACCGGTGGATTATTTCTTTCTTCTAATATTAGACTGTAAACAATAATATTAAATATTAAATGTATTCCAATTGTTCTTACGTAACTGTATCACCTATCAATGCAATTCAAACAAAAACAACTTCTTGCATGGTGGTGTACCGATAGCGCCCACATGCCTTGTTTTACCTATATGATTTTATTATGCCTTTTAATGTTTGTCTAACTATAAATATAAGAGACAGTTTTTTGCCTTGACAGAATTTCAGAATATAAGAACCACCTTACATTAGTTTTATATCACGAAGTTTTAGATCGTGATCGTGACAAATTGAAATTGAAGACCTATCGCTATCCTTGACTTTAAAATTTAAACAATAATTTATTTAAGTATTTCTATTGACGTCTAATAAACTAAAGTATTTTGATAAACTAGATTAAAACAAAGCGGAACCGATTATACATTTTGCATAATAGATACATTTGAGATTTATCAGTAACTTAATTTATTAATATATATTTTTAGACTGTTTTACTTTAGATATTAGAATTGGTATTTATGTATCTGTAGCCTTTTATGTACAGACAACTAATATTATTTCAAAATGAAAAAAAATTATTATATCATAACAAAATCCACTCTGGGTTTGGAACATTACGTGTTACATATGTTTATATTAATAAGATATAATGCGACTTTTGCCAGTCATCGTCATAGAACGAGGGAAACCTTCCTTAAAATTTAGATATTGAAAAATAATGACTTAAGAAATGAAATTAATCAATAAAATCTTTAAAACATTGCCATAATATTAAAATAAATGTATAGTATTCCAGTAAAGGTAAAATAATTCTAACAAGTAAAGTAAAGCGTCAACCCATACCTCACATGTGGAGTACATAAAAACGTTTACATTTGACGAAATAAATAAAATATGGCGAGGCTCTGTGATACTTCTCATTGAATATTAGATTGAAATTACATACTCGGGTGGCATTCTCCACCTTTTGTTACGCGAAGGATACCTACCTATACATAAAGCGCGCGCGCATATAAACGAAATAAGAATCTGAAATTAGCATTCTTTTGTATGCCACACCCCTTCTTACCCGCGCAACCCGCGACTTAATAATATGAAGAAATTGAGTTGTTATACACCCTTTGCGGGAGGCGCGGGTGCAGCACACCTCGAGAGAAGCCTTTTTGTAATTGAATTTAGATATTCTTTTCCCGTACGTAACGACAAGGAGGTGGGCCGCTAGTTCCGCAAGTGGAAACATACTGCCATCAATGAATATCTTATGTCACCGTGTATTATACATCCATTACATGATAATATTTGCATTCGTATTTGAATGATGATACATTAAAGTATCGAAACATTGATCAGTCTGTTAAAATAGGATTAGTTCCGATGGATATTGAATGATTCCATGTATCTATTTTAACAATATATAATAACTAAATATGTTCTATTAATTTGATCAGCCTTCCGAGAAGCAACCATATCATGATACTGATATATAATTACAGAAGGCTATTAACATCGTCCGTGTACAAACATGGCGGCTGATTGCGGGTTTCATTTTAATTGCGCACACGCATCCAGATAGCAAGTTAGAGCTCCTATTGATTTGAACTCACTATATTGTGGAAATCGTGGGAATTTTAATTGTTATTGATTTTTCAAGTACATCGATGGAAGATGTATGTTGATAACATAACAGATAAGAATAGCTTTCGACGACGTAAAGTCAATAAGCATTTATCTAGATGAAGGTATGACTTTATTTACACAAGTGTTCCAATATATAAAATTAGCAAATTACGTGAGAAACTGATTTCTTTAGAAAATTTTTGATTACTAAAAATTATTTCATATTTATTTTTTTCCCTTCAATATGGAAACATATATGGTTATATAATAATGATTTAAATTATTATTGTTGATGACACACACTAGCCAATGGTCACGTCACGCTCATTACCGAGAAATGAATTTAAAAGTAATTCGAGGTCTCCCAAATTATAGATGTTCAGAGTAGCGGATGTCGCCGTGGCTTCAGCGGCGCCGACGCAATCAAAAACCGCACGTCATTGTTTTTTGTGTTACAGCCCCAGGCGCCTTAGGATCGGATCCGACCTCGGCCGCTAATTAATTATTTCACATATATCGATCATTAATTACGTACGACGGTCAGCCCGATACCGTCCGATACCGTCCACCCGTTATCTTTAATGACGCCCGGCAATTTGTCGGCCGTAATTATCTTACAAATCAGACGCACAAAAACGAAATATAATGATTTAAAATTTTAACACGATCGAGGCATTATCCAGCATAGCCATTAATAGCAGAAAGCATCGAGATCGAATCAATCTTAATCTTGTACAGAAACGTAATCCAGATTTATTTATGACGAAGCTGCGCGTGTGCTATTATGCTCGTCTGCGGCAATTTGCCTCGGAAATTGTCTTAATCGGCCGCTCAAGGGACTATTTATGTATAATTATTTCCAAATTCGACGCTCCGTTTGATGCCTTTCCGCTCTCTTTGAAGTGGTTCGACAAAAAAGTCATCTGTGGTAACAATTAAGCGTCGAAAAAATAGAAATAAGTATCGAAGGGTCCGCAATAATTACAGGCGCAAATTGAAGGTTCCTAAGAGCACATCGGTCGAGTGGCGCCTGCCAGGATACCTGAAAATACACGCGACGATCATCAAAAACAAATCTTTGGTGAGGTTATTTTACACAAATTAGATAATTGGCACTTAACATTTACAAAT
The DNA here is from genome assembly GCA_032432895.1 of Dryadula phaetusa. Lineage (NCBI taxonomy): Eukaryota > Metazoa > Arthropoda > Insecta > Lepidoptera > Nymphalidae > Dryadula > Dryadula phaetusa. The sequence continues at coordinate 7,257,632 of JAOYRS010000033.1, forward strand.
GTATGTTTTTCGATCTTTCATATTTTTTGTAATAGAAATTTTAGCCACAACTAATACATACTCCCATTGTTTTAATTTACTTCGTACATTTCTCAAATCCACTCTACATGTCCCTGTTTATGCTAAACGCTTGGTTTCATATGACGTGCCATTCGAGGATAATTAAAAGACAAATTAATGGGAAAGTTAAATTAAACATTCTAAACTAATCGTGCGAGATTAGTATTATTTGCCTCATGAGAGCTTTGTAATTACTATACGCTCGAATTCATTTGTTTTCTGCTATGTCACTGTTTTGTGTAAAATGGTAAGTCATTTTAATTACAGATTTCACTTTACTCTCACGTCAATTTAAAAATTTCTTAAATAATGAGTCTGTTTTGATGTGTATTCTGGCAAACTTTTACCTGTCAAATTTGTACTATTTTTTTTTAATTTTCATAAAAGTAATGTTGTTTATTACTTAACATACATATGATGGAGCATGTGCTCAGAGATAAAGAAACTCGAAAAACATTTTATTAAATCTAAAATTTCATTGTCTCCTCAATTATTAATAAGCATTATTAATATCTTAAACAAAGGACTCATAAGATCACTACTAACCAGAGTACTTAGGAACGGTGTGATATTAAATCGGATTTACCAAAGAAGCCAAGTCAAGTTCTCTACATATAACCTTTGTTTTAACAAAGAGTTAAGAGATGATCAAGTTCTAATATTTCTATCACTAAACACTTAAATATACCCCTTCAGTGAGAAAATCATTGAAATTTTATGTAAATATTTTATACAAGCAGTACATAAATACATGTGTTATGATAGCTAATATTATATACAATGCATTAAAAACAAACTTGATTGATAATTACCTGTCTATAACAATAAACCATGAAACGCGTACATATTTCATATTTTGAGTTCAGATTTATTATCACAAATGCAGGTCTTAGATAAAGTATGGAACACCTTACCGTGTAGTAGTCGAGTACACTTACTTTCCCACGTGTAACGAGACCACGTTATAGACGTTCGCTCCACTTGTTATTAATGTAATAAGTAAATCGTTGTAACTTCCTTCAATTTCAATCTTAATCGTTGAACATTTTCTGCTTAACATCTTTTGTCTCGATTTTATATCGAATTTGGTAACTTAACGTTTCTTTACGATGTTTCCGTGAAGAAAGCAAGTTGAGAGTAATTACTTAGCAGTTCTGCGGTTTCGTGTGAGAGACTGGCGACTTAATGAGGGCCTGCATAATAACCGATGATTATTAATATGAACGTAGTTTACCGTCTGTCTGATTACAGTACACATTCCTTATAAGAATGTTATTGGAGTAGGGTTGTTTTTTATTTAAATCTTTGTGTTTATTAGGTACGTTAAATGGTTACTGTATATCATTAAGTTGGCACAAACCAATACATTTGGTTGACATAAAATATTCAAAATGCATTGGTTACCTAGGTTCCATTTGGTGACCGTTAAACACATATGTTAAACAAGAGATCTCGTATAGGTATACCCTATAAAATAAAAAAAAATGCTTTTTTCTTTCAAATCAAAAGAAACACCAATACTATTATATAATCAATTATGTTCTTTACATAACAGATTACGATTAGTATGAAATAAAATGAACATATTGCATCAATGCACAAAAGATTCACAGTAAAATACAAATTAACAGTCACTAATAATAATAGAACTTCGATAAACCAGCACTAATTCCTAGTTATCAATAACATTGTGGGAGTCTCATTAATGAATTGAAAAGCGCACATCTTCATTATGACGGACTTGATAACTATTGTATGAGATTAATCTGATGCGGGCCAGTTGTATGTGAGCGTGTATAGTGCGTGTGTAAAATAGATATAGAAAAAACTTTGATGTTATATTATTTGTAGGCGTCATTCATCCTCCAGTTTCTCACAGTCATGGAGGTAATGGACGTAAAATTTGCACTTTTATGTATATTATATTAATATCGGTCTCCGATAAGTCAATACACTTCAATATATCGAAAAAAATATATATGTGTAAACACTAAAATCTCTATTGATAGTGTTCGTTAAAACTAAAGGGATGACTTATCCCTTTAGTTATAACGAATGATATAATATTTTTTCAGAAGACAAATGTATAGAACAATGTAATAAATATGTATATAATGCAATATAGGTTTATCAGTTTATACGTGATGTATATAAAATAAATAAGATTCCATATTTTCCAATAAGAAGACTTTAAAATTTTGTACTAATAGGAATAACACGAAAAAAATCTAATTTATTCAACAATTTTATTTAAAAAAATACGTGTTATGTACTTGAAGAATTATGAATCTATATCATTCAATTTAAATAAACTTTTCCAAGGACTTTCGCTTTAGCAAAAAGCAAAAGCAAAAGCAGAGACCGTATATATGTATGTACATATATACATATATATATACGTACATACAATGCCTTGGTGTACTCTATTTTCTCGTTCTTTGCATAATTTCCACACACATTAGTTGAGAAGTTCTCCACAAATTACTTTTGCAGAGCACAATAATTACAACAGTAATTAAACCCTTTTTACAGCGTCATTTAATGATAGCGTACAAGAATCTCAACTCGCATTACCTACTTTGAAGTACTTTGAAGCTGTAATCAAATAAGAAATAGCTTTGCATAAAAATTCGTCGTAAAAAGAAATGCGCCTGTAACAGAAAATAACTGCCGTGTGAATCAATATTTAAATATTGTTATCGAATTCTTGTAATATAATCAATAATTTAATCACGTTTAAGGGCCGTGCTTGACCGTTAGAAATGCAAACAACTCGATGGGTGTGGTCGCCTTCATGAGATTAAAGAATCACTCAAGGTCTTCAAATTATCAAAAAAATATTCTCTAATCATAATCATATAAAGCGGACATCCGGAATGGGTTATAATTAAATATTTACTAACCACATAGTATTTATAATTATGTTACTATCGGCGATGCATCCTGCTGTTATTCACTCATTAGTCAGTGTGATTAGCAATTCGCGATATGCAAGAGTTAGTCAGCTTTGTTAATCTTTGCACTGTAATTAACTTTTTTAGTCATCTATAAAATTACAATTATTAATAGTAAATAATTTATGTTTAATATGTTTTTAATTAATAAAAAAACTGTTGAGTTTCCATAAAAGTAAATAGTATATACTTATGTACCTATGGTATAATGTATATAGTGATATTAGTAATATGTCGAAATTGTGACTAATAAATAAATACTCACATGAGATAACTATGTGTATTTGATAAAGTTATAGATAACGGAGATGACGGCTTAATCTCATGATTTTAACGAATTTTTATTCTAGATTATGGATATATGTGTATTTCTTATTTATATTCCTTGTGTTAATATCTTTAAAGAAGATATTCGTGAAGTATTTTACACCTTAATCGTAAAATCTATGTTTGCCGAGTTCCTATAATATTGGTTGCTTAATTGTAAAAATGTCACCGCTGACAGCGATGACAGGCTGTCATTCGGATAAATTGATCGCAGTTGTTTGCGTAAATACCAGTTAGATAAGCGTATATTATCAAATTTTTTAATTTAAACGATATGTTATACCTACTCTGTAGATTTTTACTATTTGCGAAGAACTTTTATTAATGGCTTGAACTCAATCACTCTATAATAAAATTTCATTTGCTTCTTTCTTTTATGGAATAAAATAATGTCGTAACATAAAAATTATTATTCATAAAGATATTTCGGATGTGAATTATGCAAAATTATTATTACGCAACTAAGTAAACATTAATTTTATACAAAATTTATTTGTAATATTAACCAATGTTTTAGACATTTCGATATTAATATTTTTATATTTAAACAAAAAAGTTATATATAACTTAAAATTGTTTTCTCTTTACAGGAGAGCATGTGATGCCGGCCTTTGACGCCCGGCGCCATGCCCACGCCGCTGCAGCCCGGCGGCCCCGTTAGCGGCCCGCCTCCGGAGCGCAAGCGGCGCCGCAAGCGCGACGATCCGCAGAGTTCAGCCGCACTCGAACCGGACGAAGAAGACGGCGACATGAGCCCTGAGGAAGAACCGCGTAACGCTCCAGCAGCCCCAGCGGCGCCGACTCCCGCGCCCTCGTCCGCGCCTGCACCCACCTCACCTCCAGCTGCACCAGACGCCGTTGATCTCACCTCACGCCGTGATTCTCCACCGCTATCTTCTGATGTTGAACATTTTGATGGCAAGATCGTCTATAATCCTGACGGATCTGCTTATATCATTGAGGATCCAGAAATATCAGAAGGCGAAACTAGCCTTCCAGACTTGCCTAAAATAGAGCCTGGTTGCATTGTTGACAGCCGTGACAGTAATGTGGTTGAGAGGCAACTTGAGTTCCCTCAAATAGCGAGTGCATTCTACGTATCTAGAAACCCTTCTTTGTATGGTGCCCTTTATGGAAGACTGGCCGCAGAGCGAGCGCGAGCGAGGCCTGACGCTCCAGTGATGCATAGTTATCGAGTGTTTAGTTTTCGCGGAGGAAAGGACGCTCCTAGACCGTCGTCACCAGTGCCAGAATGTCCTGTTAGTGTGCCAGTTAAACCAATTCTTATGTGTTTTATATGTAAATTGAGTTTTGGATATGCTAAATCTTTTGTTGCTCATGCCCAGTCAGATCATAGTTTATCATTACTTGACTCAGAAAGAGACGCATTATCAAGAGAAAATGCATCTGCTATTATACAGTGTGTTGGAAAAGATAAAGAACCATTAGTCTCGTTTTTAGAACCGGTCGGTGCTGCTGCACCACCGCGTGCTTCAATATCAGGCAGTCCTGCTAATATGTCTGAATTATCAAGCCCTGCCCTTATTGATAAGCGCCAAGACACGATGACACCGGATAGAGATAATGAGTCAATGTTACCAAATGGTGCATGTGATGACAGAAGACCGAGTCCACCGTCCTGGAGACCACCAAGATCCATGGCTGACTCCTTATTACCACAACATTCCATGATTTCTGTAGCTCATCCTCACACAATCAATGCTTCAGTACAGCCTCGGGCTAGTCCGAATTCATCACCACCATTTCAAGCAGCACCTCCAGCATTTTTATCTGGTACAACGATAGGTGTGTGTCCGGATCATCTTGGAGGACGACCGTCCGGCGCTGATTGTCCAAAGTGTGAGCTTATTTTAAATTCCGGAAGATTAGGCGGACCTTTAGCTGGAATGCACAGCAGAAATTCCTGTAAAACTTTAAAATGCCCAAAATGTAATTGGCATTACAAATATCAAGAAACTTTAGAAATACATATGAAAGAAAAACATCCAGAAGCTGAAACAAGTTGTATCTATTGTATTGCTGGTCAACCTCATCCTCGATTAGCTAGAGGTGAAACTTATACGTGTGGATATAAGCCTTATCGATGTGAAGTATGTAATTACTCCACGACGACGAAGGGCAATTTGAGCATACATATGCAGTCTGACAAACATTTAAATAACATGCAGGAATTACAAAATGGTGGAAATCCTGGTGAAGGAAGTTTGCCACCAGCACAACATACTCCACCTGGTGCTCACAAACCACCACTACCACATCACTCCCCTTTGGGTCAAAAACCAAAACCTACGTTCCGGTGTGATGTGTGCAACTACGAAACAAATGTTGCTCGTAACCTTAGAATACACATGACATCCGAAAAACACACCCACAACATGCTTGTACTTCAGCAAAACGTTAAGCATATGCAAACTCTATCAGCATTACATCACAGGCAGCAAAGCCAACAGCAGCTTGAAAGTTTACTACATTTTCACGGTGGAGATGCTCCTCCTCCTAACCCAGAAGCAGCACTAGCTGATATGGCGTATAATCAAGCATTAATGATTCAACTAATGACAGGAGGCCCAGGACCGTCACCCCCAGAGCTAGGAGCCCACTTAGATGTTGGCTTAAATCCTGAAGCTATGGAACCTCCACCAGAACCTGCAGACCCTGAGCCAGAAAGAACGTTTCACTGCTGTATATGTAATTGTTTCTCAACTGATTCTTTAGAAGCCCTTGGTCACCACTTAGCACAAGATCGTACAAAGATAAGAGAACAAGAAATACTGGCGTTAGTAGCTGGGCATTATGTTTGCAAATTATGTACGTATAAAACGAATTTAAAAGCAAACTTTCAATTGCACTGCAAAACTGATAAACATCTCCAGAGGCTACAGCACGTTAATCACGTAAAAGAAGGTGGTCCAAGAAATGAGTGGAAATTGAAATTTTGTGGCGGAGTTGGAACTGGTGGTGCCGGTGTTGGGGGTGTACAAGTTAGATGTTGTGCTTGTGATTATTACACTAACTCAGCTCATAAACTGCAACTACATGCTGCAGGGGCGAGGCACGAGGCAGCTACGCTTCTTTTGAGACACCTTAGAGACTGTGCTTCCAGGATACCTAGAGAGCGCCCTCGGGTATACCGATGTGCGTTATGTGGCTTTGGGGCGCCACACCGATTGCCACTCTTACAACATGTACGTTCTGTAAAACACTTACAAATGGAACAAATACATCAATTACAACGACGATCTGAAGGAAAAGATCCTACTCCTGATGTAGCTGAACTTTTCCAAGTTATGCCACAACCGTCAGAGCTTCCTAGTCCATATGATCAACAAGAAAATGGTAAATATTTAGCTTTCTTATTTTCAAACATCACACACGTTCGTCAAACCTCATGTTGACCTATTACTTAATTAATAAATTACTTATGTTAATGTTCTAATGGTTATAGATTGCGATCTTTGTTTCTTTTATATTTATCAGAGTGGTAATAAGGAAATTGTTGCTCGTGCTTGCCACTAATGTCTTTCCAACCGTGACTATCCTATTGTTATTAGTATTGTGGGCTAACTTCCTAGAGTCATTGTCTCTTTAAGTAACAAGTTCTAATGATGCCTAAGATGAAAACAAAATACTACAACAAAAAGTATGCCTCTACGAAAAGACACATAAAAACACGTAATTAGATGCGCGTGCGCAGCTTACCCAATAATTACTTCTGAGTAACTGCTATAACCTACAGCTATTTTTTAGAGCCGTAAAGTATATCGCTTTGATATTTTAGTTTGGAAATAAATACATTTTGCAACTTTTATTCTACAAGCCGTGAAAATCCCATTAAAATTAATTCAACTAAAACTATTACTGCCTCCGTATCGATAAAGTAATACCGAACCGACTTATGAATGTGGTTTCGAAACGTCACTATCGGTTTCCAATTTAATACGATTCGTTCCTTAATCAATTTTGTACTGCATTTTTTACAAATATCAAATTTTGTGGATTATGGGAATAGAAGTACGGTTTTTATATTCTGTAAGTATCGTACATGTTTTCTATCCTTGCTGTATACTATTTACTGTCACAATATAAAATAAGTACCTTACTTTAGTAACGTGTGCTGTGTTATAAAGAAATATTCATATATATTTATACTATTTATTTTAAAAAATAAACCATCTGTGTTATACTATCCACAATATCAATTTATTTGAAAAAAGTGCTGCAGCAAAATATCATAGGACCTACTTGAAAGTTTAAACTTCCTTCTTACTATAAATCTTACGTAAAACGTTACTTTTCCAAAGGCAATCCCATAAACGATGAACATTTAGTAAAGAATTCGCAATCACAATAATGAGATAATTACACACAGACCAAAATTTAATTTAAAGCGCGCAACATTAGAACAGGTTTCTTTAATAACTTACGCCTTACACGGTGTCGCCACAATCGAAGTCGTCATTGGCCGGAGGCGGCTCCGCCCCGCGAGCGAAGGAGACGGAGAGAAGATTTGAATTGAGTACGCGAATTTTCCATAAGTACCGCATGCGGGACAATGACACGCATTACGTATGTGGCCATCGCGCATTAAGGATGATTGCCCCTTGTGATGAGGCTACATCATCTTACAATGTCGCCGGCCACATCGCCTGTCGGTTGTTTATGGCCAAGGTGAAATATGATAAACTTCGGTGAAATGCACAAGCTAAATAAATCCCACTTACAGCATCGCGCCTTCGTGTTTACGCTTTTTGTTATTTTCACTTTATTAAACACTCTTTAACGATCTTCGTGCTACGTAAATGTATGTGGTACAGCACTCGAATCAATAATTAAAATTTATTAGTAGGTGTCACCTTATAAGTAAATTATTTATTTATTATTATACAATAAATCATAATATATATATATATATATATATATATATATATATATATATATATATATATATATATATATATATATATATATATTACTTATCATGTTAACAAGTTATATAATAATACTTCATACTTAATTCAATAAAAGGGTGGGCGTTAGCTTTTTAATTTTTCTTTGTTACCTATATATTGTATAATAAAACAAAACTCGGCACTAATACTAATGATGTGCTAAAAACAGCACTTTAAGCTTTTATAAACGCAATTTATTCTATCTAAATCCGTAAGTCCCATAAAGCGTACCGAAGATAATTATTAAAAAAAAGCATTGTCTCCTTGACGCCACGTTGTAAAAATTTTGACCTAAATCTCGCAAAACAAAACGCACTGCACAATACTTACTTTACGACGCTATAACGATGTGGTGTTTCCTTAGAAAAGACCCTTTGTCCATTGACAAAAAGCGTTGGAGATGGCATTTATGCAGAAACAGTCCCTTACCTGGCTATTGTTCTATGCTCCTACCAGACTTTGGGACGGCGAATTCACATTATAAATAATTACATTGACTGGTCACTCCAGTCCACGATTAGGGTCAGTTGAATTTTGATTATTATTATATTCATGATTTACTTATCCCGCTCCCCTTCATTAGATGTAACGGTTTTAACTGCTTAAAACTATGAAACAGGTTCTTAAACAGGGGACAGTCTCAGCTGCGTCTGAGTGTGAGATATTTTTTTTTAGTTCCAGAGGTAATTAAGAAAAAATCAAATTATTTCATATTGAAATATCATTAATAATATCCATTTTTTTGTTCATGACACCTTAACCAACATAATATTATATTATTATTATATTTTATAACAATAGTTAAAAACATAAATATATATTTTTTATTAATATTAAATTGAAACTATCAATATGAAACGTATAATTTATTTTCTACGTCTTTGCATTATTATAGTATGAAATACCTTGAAAATTATTCCCTTAAAATAAATTTAATTGTAACTTTAACGAATCTTATGTGCTTTTCGCATCGGCCGTTTCTTTTACCTTCCTTATTTGAGCGTAAACAATGGGGGCCCAGCTTCTTTCACACGCCGTGGCGGACATGTCCCTGGTCAAATAATAATTGCACACACACTAAATATATATATAGTTTTCTCACTCACTCTCATCAACACGTATGTCGATCATCCGAACGCATTTGATCCGCTAAACGAAATATTCCAAACCTTTTGTAATAATGAACAATGATTGTTTGCCCGTCCTGTATCTTCCTTTGTGTGCAAAATTACAATATACTTGTTACGTTAGTATTAATACATCTGTGAATGTGTGTGTACGGGATGGATAGAGCGATACCTTTGTCTTGTCGGGACGTTGCAAACAAAACGAGTCCTACTAATAATATAAAGGAGAAGAATTTTATTTTTAACTTCAATTCAGAAAAGTAACAAATGCTTATACCGAACAATAGTCAGCTTCATTTATAGAAATAATCTTTTTTGTAGATAAATCTCACGTAGACGTAGGTAGACAATGCATGTACGTAATATATGAGCGCATTTTACTGATCGCTATCCATTCTATTTGCGAATTTTATCACACGAGGTTTGTCGAAAATGTTACATACAAAATCTATTATTAAAACTAATTAAAAATGTCAAACTAAATGGTAATTTTTAAATATTTTGTCAACAGATACTAAGGAACCAATTGATCAAAAACCTGAGTTAACGCAAGAACAAAAAATGATGCGTTTCTTAGAACAGCATCAACAACAGCAACAACAGCAGCAGCACCAGCAACAGCAACAACAACTGCAGCCACAACAGCCAATGCAACAAGCTTCTCAATCGAGTTGTAACGAAAAGGAGGACGACCATGAAACTCCCGGACAGCATACATGTCCGTACTGTAATTTTAGTTGCGCAAGTGAAAGCAGACTACAAGCACATGTTAATTCAGTACACGGTGATACTTTGCGGCACTTTATCTGTCCTTTATGTCAAGACGCCTTTAAAGAAAGGCCTGCATTGGAACGACATGTAATGCAAATCCATTCAGTTAACTCAGAAGGATTGCAACGCCTTCTTCTTCTAGTAGATCAAAGTCACTGGCTGAATGGAGGAGCGCAGCCACAGAGAGAAGACTCAAGACATGGAGATGACAATGAAAGGGAAATTTCTTCGCCTCGTTCTGAAGGCAGTGTGGATGGTGAAACTGAACGTTGTTCTACTTGTAACCGTACGTTTCGAAATGTGGATGAATTATGTCAACATCAAAATGAATCTGGACATTTGGAGCTAAAACAAACACCACAAGGACCTGGCTATGTTTGTTGGAAAAAGGGATGCAATAGATACTTTGATTCAGCTCATGCTTTACAAAATCATTTTAGAGAAGCTCACGCACGTAATTCCATTGCAAATATGTCTGTGTCTGAAAAACATGTTTATAAATACAGATGCAATCAATGCAGTTTGGCATTTAAAACTGTTGAAAAGTTACAATTACATTCTCAGTACCATGTGATACGTGATGCTACAAAATGTGTATTATGCGGTCGAAGCTTTAGATCTGTATTAGCTCTACAGAAACACGTTGAGACGTCTCACCCAGAGTTATCTGAAGATGAATTAGCTGCTTTTAAACGCAGCTTGGCTTCTAATCCTCTATTACATCCAGGCCAAGGTGTTGCTCTAGATGCTGCAACTGCCGATTTATTACGAAAGGAAGCACTGCGAACACCTGAAGACGAGCTTGGAGAAATGGAAGATAGAGATTCGAGTGCAACTGCACCTGATGAATCTGGCCACAATGATGCTGAAAATTCAGATGATTCAATAATTTATAAAGATCAACAATTCCTCGAAGACTATCTAAACTCACAAGCTATGGCGGAAGATTCTTATAATGATCCTAATAGAAAATATAAATGTCACCGATGTAAAGTAGCATTTACGCGACAATCTTATTTGACTGCACATAATAAAACTCTCCTACATAGAAAAGGCGAAAAACTTACGTACCCTATGGAGAAATATTTGGATCCTAACAGGCCATTTAAATGCGATGTTTGCAAAGAATCTTTTACGCAAAAGAATATATTGCTCGTACATTACAACAGTGTAAGTCATTTGCATAAATTAAAACGAGCTATGCAAGAACAACAAAATAATAACAACCCTCCTGTGTCTCCTGGCGCTGGAACTGCGCCCTCTAATTTGACTCTCACTCCTAAAAGCACATCTAGTGAAGAAGATGATCGAAAACGCTACAAGTGTAATATATGTAAAGTTGCATATACACAGGGGAGCACGCTGGATATTCATATGAGGTCGGTCTTACATCAAACAAGAGCGGGAAAATTACAAGAGCTCGCCGCTGCGGGCCACGTGGATTTGACACGACCTTTAGTCGAACAGCCGGATAGAAACGACTCCGCTAAAATTTTACAAGACGTGTTGTCGCCGAAAAATACATCCCCTTCGTCTACAAGCAGCGGGGGACATCGTTCCTCGCCCCCCGCGCGCCCAGGTAGCCCGCGATCCCCTCGCGCAGGTAGCGCCTCGTGCGAGCGATGCCACGCGTCATTCCCTACTGGGGAGCTACTCGACGCACATCGTGCAACTTCATGCCCATTTAGCGATGCGCGGGCGCATTCGCCACTTGGTGAAGCAGAAGCTGCTGCTCTAGACGAAATGGTAGCAAAGGGCAATCCGCCCAAACGTAACTCACAAATGTATAAGCAACTTCTTGAAACCTTTGGATTCGACCTCGTGATGCAATACAATGAAAACCAGAGACGCAAGTTACAAGAAGAACGAGAGATGGCTCGAGTGCCGAGTCCTCCTCCTCCACCACCCGAAGAAAAGCCTCCTGACGGTGAAACGAAGTCAACGTGTCAACATTGTAATAAGGAATTTTCTAGTGTTTTTGTTTTAAAGACCCATTGTGAAGAAGTGCACAAGGACAAAGTTCCACTCGAGTTTTTAGAACAGTTTGCAGAACAGTTTAAATCGGAATATGAAAGAAAGTCAGGTGCCCCGAACTCACCACGTGCTGCGTCACCGGCACCTCAAGGAGACCGATCGCCGTCACCTCGAGGTGATAACAGTGGAAGCTTTAATGATAACGCCAATGGACCTGGAGAGGCCCAGGCCGGTGCCTTATTAGCAGCTCAAGTGCAAGAAATGCAAGCAGCTTTGAATATGCTACAACTGCAGCAACAGCTTGGACAACTGCATCCAATGATGGCTCAAATGCTGTCTCTTGGTCTTCCCTTAGGCCTTAACATGGGCGCGCTAGCGGCAATGAACTTGCAGCCGCCTCTAGTGTCTCTCATGTTGCCCCCGCCTCCCTTTGATGCAATGCCTTTTTCACACGATGCCCAACTCAAGCAACAGCAACTATTACAGCAACAACAACAGGTGAGTCGCTATTATTAATATATAATATTAAGTCATAAAAGAATTAATTCCATAGCTAATTAATAAAAATATTATACTTAATAAAAAATAAGATAACATAAATTTTGTATGTATTTTAATTCGTATAAGAGAAAGGCTATTTAAAAGAACATAATAAAATAGTTTATAAAAACAGTTTTGTAAATTCATTTATAAATAACAAAAAGAAAGAGACTTCGTGACAAAGGGACAATTTACTTAAGATGTTTTTATTATGCAAATTTTTATAAACTTTTATATATCTATGATATATAAAAGTACCTAAAAGTAAGGGCTAATGTGTTTGTTGTTAAATACAATGTTGAAAATAAAATACAAAAAATCAAAACTTAACATAGAATATATTTAAAAACGTATTGTTTGTAATCATTATTGTCTAGTGTTTAGATAATCAATATTAACAAAGACAATATTAGCTTAAAATAATAACAAGATTTTTTAAGATTGATATCACCAACGCTAAACGGGCCTTGGCTTTATTAAAAGAACACTATAAAACACTGTCAGGGACATAAATATATACGTACAGGCACACTGATGAAATACCAGTAAAGCTAAATGGCTTTTCAAATCTTAGACGTTGATTATAGTCATTAATTTTTATTTAAATATATAAAATATATAATTAATTATAACGAACTTTTCTTAAACATTCTACATTATAAACATATTATATGATGTACAAGTTAAAGAAGCAAAATAGATATTTATTATCGTTATAATATCGAATATAACCTAATACTTTCATAATAAATCTGTGTATTCTGATATTTTACTAATCTGTAATTGCGAAAGTCATATAAATTATTTAAATCAAACCTAACTGCAATGTAAAATTTTTGGCCTATAAAAAAAAATCTAACATAAAAATAGTTAAATAAGATATACGTAAAATAAAAAATATTTTCAACGATACGAGCTTTTAAAGATTTTTGTTGAATAGTTTAATTTCTATGTTATAAGTATTCTAAAGATTCAACGCATTAGCAATTCTTATCATTCAGACTTAAGTACACACATATTTATATTTACTTCTCAAACACAAAACGTCGTTCGATTAATTTTTGTCAGTATTGCTGTGTAAATTCGATCGTAAGGCAAGAAGGATATCAACGGTATTGTAAGATAAGCGTTACCTATCTATTTACACAGAGCAACACAGCGCTCTTTGTTACCCTTCCCGAGGGGCGAAGTATTATTATTTTATTCACAAAGATATTATTATTCGTGGTTACTTGTAGGTTAACCTCAATTATATGTATATACAATCGATTATTCAGCCTGAGATTAAATAACTTTATAATTCACTTCTTAAAATAATTGCCTAATAATATATTTCACTCGTTATTTAATTTTGATATTTTCTTACAGGCAAATGCTGCAGCGGGACAAAAACGTGCTCGCACGCGAATCACAGACGAACAGCTGAAAATTTTGCGATCGCATTTTGATATTAATAACTCCCCAAGCGACGAGGCGATCGCTAAAATGGCTAAACAATCTGGACTGGCCACAAAGGTCATTAAACATTGGTTCCGAAATACACTATTTAAAGAACGCCAACGCAACAAAGATTCGCCTTACAATTTCAATAATCCACCATCAACGACACTTAATCTAGAAGAATATGAGAAAACAGGTGAAGCCAAAGTAACACCTCTAGATTCATCCGCTAGTTCTGATGAAGGTAAACCTCCACCTGAAAAGAAACCAAGAACTGATGATTTATCCATGATGAATCAGCAAGAAGTAAAATGTGAACCTAATGACGAGCCCACTATGGAAGAAAAATACAACTCTTACGATGATCGCCACCAAGAGGATCGAAGTTTTAATTTTCAACAAATGCCATCCCAAAGCCCGGCGTTAAGTAACCCCGACAATTCTCAAAATATATCTCGACCGCAAACACCAACGCATTTATCACTAAATTCTCTTATACAATCTCAACTGGACTCGATACCCGCAACGAGTATACCGCAGCCACCACATCCGTCGATGCTGCCACCAAAAATTAATCCAAATTTCACGTCCCCAAACTCCGCGCCCCCGAACGTCCTACCTTTGACCCCAAATCGCAGCCTCAGTCCTGGCAGGGGACCGGCCGATTTCGGACTTTCCGGGGGCAACTCGAACGGATCCAACAGCTCGGGGTCTTCTGGCAAACGCGCCAACAGAACTAGATTTACTGATTATCAAATCAAAGTATTACAGGAGTTTTTTGAGAATAATGCGTATCCAAAAGATGATGACTTGGAATATCTCTCAAAATTATTAGGATTAAGTCCTAGAGTAATTGTGGTTTGGTTTCAAAACGCACGCCAAAAGGCTCGAAAAGTATATGAAAATCAACCTGCTGCTGATCCACCGGCAGGATCTATGGATGACGCGAATAGATTTCAAAGAACGCCAGGCCTGAATTATCAATGTAAAAAATGCCAACTAGTTTTCCAACGATACTATGAACTAATAAGACACCAGAAAACTCATTGTTTTAAGGAAGAGGATGCGAAACGCTCGGCGCAAGCGCAGGCTGCTGCCGCTCAAGTCGCTGCTACCCTTAGCAGCGAAGACTCTAATTCAAGTACAGTAGAACACCACGTTCCGCATGTGCCAGTGTCACCGGCACCACCTCGAACTCCCACGCCTGCGGCCCCAAACTATCCAGTTTCTCCAGCTCCAACGACTCCCCACACACCGGTTACTCCTTTAACACATCAACCAAGAGAGGAGAAAGATGGTAATTTTCAATGCGACAAATGCAATCTAGTTTTTCCAAGATTCGATTTATGGCGAGAACATCAATTGATACATATTATGAATCCTAATTTATTTCCCACTTATCCACCAGACTCCCCTTTTGGAATCTTACAACAACACGCTCAGCTACAGCAACTTAATGCTTCTCTCTCAAATGAAGAAACACGTCACCCATTAGTAGCCGCCTTAAACCAACAAGTGGCTAAAAGAAAATTTGATGAATTTGAAGAGGCTGATATAGGTGAACAACCAAAAGATAAACGTTTACGAACTACAATACTGCCAGAACAACTAGACTACCTTTATCAAAAATATCAAATAGAATCAAATCCTTCAAGAAAGATGCTAGAAAATATCGCTCGTGAAGTTGGATTAAAAAAAAGAGTGGTCCAAGTTTGGTTTCAAAATACACGAGCGCGGGAAAGAAAGGGTCAATTTCGAGCACACGCTCAAGTTATAAATAAACGTTGTCCGTTTTGTCCAGCCTTATTTAAAGTTAAAAGTGCACTCGAAAGTCATTTGAGTACAAAACATGCAGATCAGTGCGCGAGAGGAGAAATCAATGTTGATGCTCTTCCAGATGAAGAATTAAGCACGGAATCGACACCAAGTTTTGGATCTCAACAAAGTGACAGGCAGCAAAATTTTTCCCAAGCGGGGGCTCCCATGTTGCCCCCTATTTTCCCGCCTTTTCACTCAGACATGGAGAAGTTTATCAAGCAGTACAGTGAGGAGTCAATGAAACGTTATGTTAGTGAACTTCAAGCTCATGCTGCGGCGCAACAAAACGGTGGCAGTGGCAACGATCCTTCTGAGAGACGAACTGAACATGGAAAAACGGAAATACCTTTGGATCTCAGTAAGCCTGTTGATTTGTCGCGACCCGGGTCAGATGCTGATGAAAGGTCAGATACCGCTTCAGAAACTATGGAGTTTTACGAGGAAGATGAACCAACGTCCCCTTTGCCAGGCCAACAACAGATGCCGAGGCCTCCAGGCAAGCGCTTTCGTACACAAATGTCTTCTATTCAAGTAAAAATCATGAAGTCATTGTTCGGCGACTACAAAACGCCGACAATGGCAGAGTGTGAGGCGCTTGGGCGAGAAATTGGCTTACCAAAACGTGTGGTTCAAGTATGGTTTCAAAATGCGAGGGCGAAAGAAAAGAAAGCGCGCTTAGCTGCGGGTCTAGCAGAAGTCTCTGATGCGCAACCACCGGAGGAGTGTCGTGTGTGTGATTTCAAGTACAGTCACAAGTATTCGGTGCAAGACCATGTGTTCACGCGCGGCCATATCGCTGCCGTGCGTGCGCGCCTGGAGAATAGTGTCGGTGCAGGAGAAGACAGCACGCTTGCACTAATGCAGATGGCAGCGCGACTTGAAGGCGGACTCGGTAGCGAGTTACACAACGCGTTCCTTCGACCTCAACTCGCTGGCAACGGTGAGTGCACTACTTGACCGCGGTCCAAGTCGTCTAGTGCTATGCGCTATGCGGCTCCGGACTATTAACTTAGAACCTCGCAACGGCGAGCTTCGCTCTCTCGGGTATTGTCTTGCTTCCAGTGACATGTGTCACAGCCACGTTTAGAGCGAAGTTCATGTAGTGCCGTGACGATCGTTGGTCTATTTTCCTACTAGTGAGTTCTTTTGTATATAATTTATAGGTATTACACGATATGTTATGTTGTTTCTAAGTGATGTTGGTACTTCAATATCGACGTGATCTTGGTAGGTTGCGTGATGCATCAATTGATCGCGCTAGCTATCGCTTAAATGGCGAAAGCTTCTGTCATAGCTTTTTAAGTTGACATAAAAACAATCGTTTTGTTCATTGAAAAACACCGAGCGCAAAACAACACAAGTTATTGTCTTGAGTATAGATTTGTCGCGTCATCTCTGTAGTTTACATTAGAGCATTGTTTCACGACACACTGCAGTGAGTGATAGGCCGGTTGAGCGACAGTCTTCACGGGCCGCGAAAGGCTCGAGAGGCGTGCCGCAGGTCGACGCGGCGGGCCGGTGGGCGTCCCTCGCTGAGCCGCCGCTATTTAAATGCAAACGAACACAACAATGGTAGGAGTTAGGACGCGTGAAGGACGTCGTATATCTAATAAGACCGATCTGGCGCACATGCATTTCTCTCCACATGAATAATCAATTATTTAAATGACGCCAATCAAAGGACTTTCTCGGAAATTCTACGTAAATATCGATTGTTTCCTTTATTATTATTTATCATTGCCTTATTAAATATGTATTAATTCGTCGCATTGAAAACCAACATCGCATAGTTCACATAACACACTAGTAATCTGTTGCATAATATTATTCTTCCTAGTTGTTCATATTTAAAACTCCTATTAGGTTTTAGAGAATTGTCGATTGTTGTAAGTTTATAATGAAAACCAAATTATATATTATAGAGAATTTAAAACATTTAGTTATTATGTAAAGTCAAAGCGAAGCCTGAAGTCGTTATTACTATTTAAATAAGGTGCCTTGTAGATTCAAGTGTTTTGTAAATTATTACCCAGAGCTCCACTGTAAATATTTAATTCATCATGTAAAAGTATACTATTAGAATTTAATAAGTTAGGTCGCTGTAAAGTTTGTCTCGAACCGCTGTTCGCAGCGTGCACTGCGTGTATTAGTGCGCAGCATAGCTAGTATATAGTAAATATATTGTTCGTTTCATAGAGGCATC
Organism: Dryadula phaetusa; assembly: GCA_032432895.1. Taxonomy (NCBI): domain Eukaryota; kingdom Metazoa; phylum Arthropoda; class Insecta; order Lepidoptera; family Nymphalidae; genus Dryadula; species Dryadula phaetusa. The sequence goes on from JAOYRS010000033.1 coordinate 7,275,816, forward strand.
TTAAAAACTTGTGATATAACTGTATCTTTTAGTTTACTCCGCATATTTCTGCACGGGGAACAAAAATAAATGCAGACATACATAGAAAGTTTGCCGCATTATACATAATAATGAATACAGCAGTGACTTGTGGGGTCACCGCCTGCAGCTTTTGGTTTTCTCCACAAATTTACATAAGAGTAGTTGAAAATTAGGGAGTCGGGCGATATGCAAATATTTTCTTGAAATTTAAATGTATCACATAGAGAAGCCAGCGCTCACGCGCCGCCTTTAGCGCGAGCTACGAATCCACGCACGCGCCGCGGGTGTTGTAACAAACCTCTATGTATTATGTGAAAACCTACCCTTCGCCTTACGTGTCAAGATACTTTCCTATTATGCTTTCAGATGCAAATATGCACTTTGAAATCCACACGTTTAGAATATTTTATACGCAAAATTATGTACCTATAGGTTATAATGATTTGCATATCGCTTTTTTGTTATTATTTTCTTTGCTTTTTGTTATGTTTGTATTTATTTTTGTTCTTTAGTTATATTATTTTTATTTGTTTCGTTTAGAATATATTATGTATGTACCTCGGCTCGTCAGCTAGCTGGCGTTAGCCTTGATATTGAATTTGCCTCCATTGCGACTTCCAATAACTTTAATTAATAAGTATTATATAAGTTTACCTAATTTTATGCGATCTGCATTTACTGTTACTCAGATGATATTTTTCGAAATAATTTTTGAAAGTGAAGTCCAGTGCCAGCCAGTGGAAAATATCTTTGGTTTATTTTTGGCGATATACATCGTCTGAACTAAAGAAAGATAAAAATCTTGTAAACTAAATAGTATTATTATAATTATTATCTACAGTTATTATATTTGCCGAATTCGTTGAAATAAATGCAATATTTATATTATTGAGTTATGTTTTTTTTTACTTTTTTGTTTCCTTGGTTCCTTTTTCCTTAGTTTATATGTATATATATTTTTTATTATTTTTAAATATTAAAAACAAAAGTAGAATGGTGAAATGTTTTTTTTTATTTATTTGTTGATGATCTCCAGCTAAGAGTAAGAAAGACCAACTTGGGACAGGTAGGCATACAAAGTTAATGAATTGAACTTGATCTCAAAAACGTATTTTAAGAAGAGGAGTACCTGCAACCTAAAACAAAGGAAATTCACTTGTGTCAATTCACATACAAATAACGAAATTTAACTTTTATCTACAAAAGGTTGAAACAAAGGGAGAATTAGATTCAGATATTCCTTAGACTGTGGGTGGTGCTGTCATTAAAATGACATGCTTTTTTTGTTGTTTGTTTATTCGAGTGGACAGATTGCTAGTTTAAGTATTTTTAACAAAACTTTTTCATACTACAACGATCGTAACGGTACAGAATATGCTTATTTTTAAAAAGCCTGTAACTAGTCTGTAGTATTAACTCACTTTTATCGAATAATGGAAAAAGTCTACCTATACTAGCAATGCTATTTGCATGAATATATTAAGCAAAGGGTACGATCCAAAACTTTCTCGTCAGTACAATATGTTCATAATAGAGCCAACTCTACATTACACATGGTTAAGTAAGGCCAATTTGTAAATGATATAGCTGTCATGATTGAAAAATTCCCTTGATTTTTTACTTAACGCACTTTTTCAAAGCACCCACTCAATATTTGAAATTACAAAAAATATTAAATTACACAAGCAACAATGAAGTAAAGCTAATGTAGGAAAAAATCTCCCGTTACCGAACCAACTAATTATTTCATTGTAAAACACAATAACCTAAGACGTGCTTGCTAGAAAACAACTCTTTTTGTTAAACGACAATGGATTTTTTCTACAATCTGGACCGATATCATGAAGGTATTAAAGTACATATCATCGTAATGGATCAAGTATCTTGAACGATTTACTTATAAAGTTATTCGTTCTACTTCTGTGAATGAAATAATTACGCTGTTAGCAAATTGGGCTATGAACACATTTTAAATTAATTTGATGTTGTTGTTTTTATTTGTTCTTATTTTTCTTTAAATATTAAAGCTTATTCAATAGAAGTTTAGTAATATTTTGCTTACATGGAGTCTACTGCTTTATAATATTTAGTAGAAAATTTCAGCTCTATAAAACAGAAATTTTAAAAAAATATATCAAATTCTGAACGCATTTCTATTAATATGTCCACTACCACTTATGTTCTCTACCACTCGCCACTTAGCGACATTGGACACTGGATGTCAGTAACCTACGTCAAAGTGTTAAACTAATCAATTATGGTGAACACATACGATAAATGCAAATAAAAACCTGATTAAAATTTGCTTCTTACAATTTATGCATATAATCATATAGAAAATTAGTTGTAGATTTAAAAATACTAAGGATTATAAAATCAAGCAGAATTATCATATTAATATTGCCTGCCTTAAGCTTAGCCATGAATATTATTACAATAAGCATTATAAAAATATTTGAATATAATTCAAAAAATTCTTAAAAACTATAAGTATAATTGACTATTTTTAAAGTGTTATTTCATTGAATGGATGCGAAAACATCATTTCAATTGAACGCATGGCTTAGCGTCTAAAACTCTAGAACGGGTCCCAAAAGGCGCAGGTTTAAATCCGGTTGTGCTCAATTTTTTATATATTTTTACTACATAATAATCACGAATCTTAAAATCAGTTAAGACTTACGCAATTTAATGATTCACTATAATGAAAATAAACAAACAGAATACACTATAGATATTATTTGAGATACATTAATAAGGATGATATACCCTCCTTGAAGTAACCAAATCAGAGATATTACAGGTACAATTACTTTTGTATATATAACTTATTTATTTTATACCTACTTAAATCGATATTTTTATAGAAATAATTGTCTTTATCTCAGAATCTACAATATACATATGATAATGAAAATAAGTAAATACTCTACCATCAACATCTATTTAAAATATATTTAAATTGTTTTAGGTTCAAATTACATTCAATGACAAAGAAATTAAAGAACCACACTATAAATTTTATTTATTTTTGCTTAATTTAAAATACTTCAAAGATTTTCTTTTAGAATATAAAATAAATGCAATAGTAATTTTAATTTGTGATTTTTTTTAATGTAATTGAATAAAAAAGAAGAAATAACTTTACTCTGGCTTACTTCAGCTATATTAGATAAAATAACCAGCTTTTATACTGAACACAAACATATATTTTTTTAGTCATAGTAAAGTCAATTCTCTACCAAATATTATCAAAACCATATCAGGTAGTTTAAATATATTAATGTTTTCTCCTATTAAAGAATAATTATTAAATAAAATATAAGATATGGATAAAATAATTACATATAATGCAAATAAAATTCTTATAAAGTACAAACTTACGTTTAACATAAGACATATATAATTTATCACGTTTGGATTCTCGATCCTATTATTTAGAGTTTAGTGCGGCGTGGCGCAGCAAGTTTAGCTAAGTAGTTGTAAGAGCACGAGTCTGGAGAGGCCCGGAGCCCGGAGTCACGTCGAGTCCCAGCCCATTACCCGTTCCAAACCGTATCGACAAATAACGCCAATTATTGGATTGCTCTACAATCTTTTTACAATTTCTTCTCTGTCCGTTATTATATTTCTATTAAGCCTTTTTTGTAATCAAACTACTAATGATTCGATTCCATTTCCTAGGCGGACGTGCCGTCCCCGCGATGTTAATGACACTATGTAATTAGATCCGGATGGTTTGAGGGCGTTGACTTACCGCAGTGCTCATCTGCTAGACGGTAATAGCGAAGTGTCAATTTTATGAAAAATATGGTAATTTACAACGACCATTCTCTTTTCGACAGTTTGTGATAATCAGCGCGCGCCCGAAATAAAACCACTACTTAAGTAATTTTTGTTAACAAAACCGAATGCATTTATTTTTTTTTCCATGTAACGTTGACTACTAGCATATATATAATAGTCCAAATACTCCTAAATCCAAATGAATATATATTAACATATAGTTTAGATTTAAATATCAAATTTAAATACTAAGAAGGGCCAAGAAGATACGAAATGCCAATAGCTGTAAAAGCAAACCAATAAATACTAAATGCATTCATAGTTCAGTTACCGTCACGAACGAGACAAAAAAATGGTGTAGTGGTCACATTTCAATTCGCTAAATCAATTCGTGGTGCTAGTGTAGTTCGTGTTTATTGTGTGACTCTCACGATGCTCATTTAACTCTTTTTCCTATTAAGGTAGCAAAATACGTCTAAATATAGACAACTGTATTTAAAGAACATTTTTATATATACGTAAAGGAAGTGATATGTTACTTAGGTATATACATGTGTATTTAAATATTGTACAATATGTCATAATATGCAGGTAATAGGTACAAAATTTAATTTAATCATGGCAACTCTCGCTTTCTGTCAGAATTCGAATCATTGCCTGTTGAGAGACGGAACTCATCACCGCGCTTTATCTGGCTAGTGCTAAAAACTGTAAATAATTTAAATATAATTATTCCCCGAGTGGAAATTGAATCCATAACCGATCATGTTTAAAGTCAGTCGCTGTCCCACTGCGCCATAAATTCATAGTTTATATAGGTATATGTATATATAAAATAACAAATATAAACAATTTATTTATTTATAAATATTTAAGGTGCTATCCACGTAATAATTTAATAAAATATATTTTGAGTTTACTGAGAATTTAATAAAATATATTAAACTAAATCTAATTCAAGTAGCTACTTAAATTGAAGCCTAGAGAAATACGTCATTTAATTTTTTTGCACACAATTAAAATGTAACTTATGCCTTATAAACTAAATATAAATAAAGAATAACCTCGTCACGATCATAAAACCAAGACTCGAGACTTGTGAAAAAATAATAAAATCATTTCTCGCCACTTCGACTCAAAATATACTTTTTAATCCTGTAGTATTATAAATGTGTATATGTAGATTTTTTACGATGGACAATTTAGTTTTTACATTTAATTTCTGTTTCAAAAGAACACTGTTTCACGCTTTTTCTCGCTTAGCAGAATAAGTGGAGAGAACCTAATGTCAAGGCTACACTTGTTTCCGAAACCCATTACACATTAGGTAGAAAATTGCTATTGTGATTTTTGCTATTTGTTTTGTCCGTATCCGGCTTACGGTATATCACTTATTTTTGACGATTAAACGAGAATATTCTATTTTAATATCCCAATATAAGATATTTGATTTTTACAATTTTTACACATTACAAATGATAGTATTTTAAACGGATTTATCGTGTACATTTTTTCTACTTTTGATCACGAACATTGTAAAGTGTTCGAAACGTCAGGTTTCCAACAATTGCGCCATTCCAACAATATATTTACGAATACCAAAATATACGCGATCAATCTGCTTCAAATAGTCATTTAAAATCCCAATAATCACAATTGTCAGATATCTAATGATTGTCAGAGGCTAGTCGTGGCGCAATTGCGCGTAGTCGTAACCCACAACGGTTTTGGATTCGATTCCCACTCCAGGGAGAATTATAGGATTATATTTAAATTATTTTAATTTCATTTCTCTGGTAGGACAAAGCGTTAAATACCGCCCCTCAACACGTAATGTCTCGAATTTAGCGGAAAGCGGAGTAATTAGCGTCTTGACACCAGGTACTTTCTGTATACCCTGCTATGCGGGATAAAAGCGTGAAGCTGAAAAAAATTAACACAGTTAACTTAAAAACTAACAAATTAATTCTAAAACCACTCAATTTGTTATATTACACACCGAAGTAATTGCATTTAAACCTTCTAAGTTAAGAAAGCCCTCATTACTTACCGTACTTCCGTAGAGATGTTCATTTATTTGCTAAATAACAGGTTGACAGTGCAACAAGCTAGTCTAGATACCAAGTTATTATGTATTGTTAAGGGTACGCGCAAAATGATTCACGGGGAAATGTTAATTTTGCTTAGATTTCAAATGAAACAATTTTAAACAATTAATCGTGTATTCTTTCGTTATAATGAGTAAATATCGCGAAAATCAAAGATCTTATTATAATCGCGTATATTTTAGTATTCGTGAAGATTGTAGATCTTATTATTTGCTGTGGTTATTAGGTTATCTTATTTAAATTCTATAAATAGCTTATGCTACATATAATTGTTGTAATATTACATCTATATGTAATAATAGATATATAAATATGATTTTATATAATAAAGTTATATGCTTTATTTTTTTTAAATGTCTCCGTTCTTTGTCTTACAAAGAACGGCGTTGAGTTCGCCCCTCAACACACAATGTATTAATTTTTGGCCAGAAAGCATTCAACGGAATGTCTTGATACTACGTTGTCTCTGACTTACGTTTATGGGGGATGGAGCGTGAAGCTGTTTTTTTTTGCTTATTTAAATAATATTTACTAGCGACTATCGACATGCATAATTTTCAAGGAACAAGTTTTAAAATATTCGCTAAGTAACTCTATTAAATTATAATTTATAACAATAATGTTGTAAATATATAATATACAATATTAGTATATTTTAAATTACTTATTAATACATTTTTCATATAAATATTTGTTCCGGCCCTAAGCCATTCCTTTAGAGGTATGCCTCATTACAGAGTATTAAAGTCGTGATTATTATTTTCATCGCTTCGCTAACAAAGAGAAATATCTACGGAGATTAAAGGTAATTATTCTCAGGTACTCGTATGCCTTTGCTTTTTTAGATAAAACCTTGCAGATTTGGTTCAAAGTAAAAATTACGCTGGAACTTTTATTCATCCCGTGGTATTTAGTAATTTTAATGAATATTACGTCTAACTTAAGGTTCATAGTAGGAAATATTAAAAAATATTTTATTGATCTGAGGCAAATAGTAGTTCAATTTTTTCCATATTATTCTATACAAATTAATTATGTACCATTTGAAACAATAAGTTGACGTCTCTACCTACTTCTAAGTTGGCAGAGATCTCGAAAAATTTTCAATGCGCACGCAGTTATTATAAATTACTTTGGCTCATATCCCAATGATAAGCATCGCCCGTGACTGTATGTGTTCCATAATATAATAACTTAAGTATAATGGAGTGGAAATTGGAGTTATTGAATAGATTAATTAAAATTTAATTTTGAAGTAGATAGTTGATTAATAAAAGTATGCAAAAATACTAGTGCAACATTCCTTTTTATCTATCAACAATTATATATATATATATATATATATATATATATATATATATATATATATATATATAGATATTTTTCCTTTAGAACTATTAAAAATAATAATAATGTTTAGAAAATTAGATACTTATTACTCGACAATTATATTGTATGAAAGTATAAAAGTCGAATTCTATTCTTAACATCATTCTTAAGTAAGGAACGACGAAGTAAGGAACACACTCCGTGTTTTAATTAATTCTTTAGGAATGATAGGCCCATGAGAGCGTATGTTTTATAATTATATAAGTTCTGATGAATTGAAATAAAAAAATCCATATTACTCTTAAAAATTGTCGTTTTGTAAAGCCATATTGAAAAGGAAAACACTTCTTAGCAATTGTTACAGATATAAAACAAACGAGTACATATTATGTATATAGGATGTATCTACATAATAGGTTATAATCATGTTCTGCTGTGTTAATTTTTATTACATATTAAATTATACCTAAATATGAGAAATTCGCATCTATTAAATAACAATTAATAAGTATAAAATAATATAATAGGTTAAGTTATATATAATAATAAATTTAATATTACTTAAACGTAATCTAACTTATACTAGTTGTAGAGCTTATCTACTTGTTGTGAGTTAACTACGTAAGTAAATGATAAAACTGACCACATTTTCAATAAGTAGAATTGCATTAGAGCTAAACTATTTAACTCTACTGAATGAAAAATATGCTCATTTGCGATAAATCTAGTCTAATCTAGCCTTTAATAGATTACGACTGAGCTACAGCTAACAGTAAAAAATTTCAAGTGGCCCTGTGGTTTTTTTATATACTTGTCACCATGCGATCAATCCTAAGAACGAAGCTTAAAGGAAAAATATTGTACAAATTAGAAAACCAGTAACAAAGTGGCACAATTTGTTGCGAACGAGCGAGTGGTTAACAGAAACCCGCAATATTTTCATTACAGTCGTAAATACCACGCGATCTTCGACTGCCGTTGAGGTTGCAACTTAATTATATTTCATGGTACACAACACATAAACAGTTGACGCGACATTAACGTAATGCATTGTTCTCGAAAAAATATTTTAAACTCAACACTTTGTTGATACTTACATTTTAAGTGCCATCCAAAAGTTTTGGTTTTGAAAAGATAGTAATTCTTGAAATTGCTAATATTAAATATATTTGTATATATAAAATTTATTTTTTATAAAATTAGCACGTATATAAATAATAAAAACTTAGTTTACCTATAACCATCGAAATATCCATATATACTTTTTATATGAAACTATTTTATGCGGATTAATCTCGTATATTTTGGTATTCGAAAATTACATATTTGGAAACCTGACGTTTCGAGCACTTTACAGTAGTCCATGGTCACAGGTAGACTGAGGTGGCTTTTATCTGTCAGTTGATACAAAATTAAATATATCAATCTACTTATTAAATTGATATAATATACGCTAATAATCGATCTAGAAAATAGTTTCATTTAAAATGTGTAAAAATTGTGAAAATCTAAGATATTATTATCCATATACCTGTTTTAAAGATGAAGCGTATTAGAGAATGCTGGACAATGTAGCATTACGATTTGTAACGCTTTCAAAGAAACAAAGTAATATTCAAAAAAATAATCTCCTAAGTGAGATGTAAGGTTAAACCATCGCATGTCAGAGAAGACACCACGGTGGCGTCATAATAATTATAGTTCAATTATTTCAACTACGATTGTAAAATATTGGTTAGATATTTTTTTGATTAAAAATAAGTATTATAATGAGCTTTTATTTCAATAAAGAAGTATATTTTTTATGAAATTTTGGAACAATATTCAGCTTTTATACTTGTATTTGTACTTAATAATTTAAGCGGTTTTAATCGTTACAAAATAGTCTTGTGATACTAAGCTGATATCAATCATAATAACGCCGTATAGACAACAAATGATAAAGAAAATTATTTTACAAATTTAATTTATAATAAACATCTGAACAAATGGTAAAAGCGCAAGATTCACGAATACATGGCTTTGCAAATCATTATTTATCTTACTGTTTTCAGTGAGAACGAATTAAACTATGATTTTTCTGAATTTATAATTTATATACACCAATAGTATACTGCATTTAACCATCTTAGCTCCAAATATAATAGTGATTTTAAAATTTTTTATCTAGCCTACGTTACAATCGAGTCCACAATTAGACACTACACATAACTAATAGCAATTATAGAAGTACTTCGAAGCCTTATATATGAATACACATAAAAGTATATGTTTATTACACCACTAAAAATCAATAAAATAAAAACTTTCCATATTTACCAAAAATATTGATACAGAAACTTATACAGGGTAATAATAATTTCAAAAATGATATAAAACTAGTAAAAATTTATTACAATGTATATTTAGAAAAATATAATAACTTACTGAAAAATAATCTATAACCCATCACTTACCATCCCAAACTTCTTTACATAAAACGAGAACCGCTGTATACAGCTGCACATAAAGGAATTCCTTAGTAACTAAGCAAGTAGATATTTAGTGTTTCAGTCTGCCTTATTTATCTTACACATAATATAATAATGAATATCAAACAGCCACTGGAGCCGCCATCGCAGTAACATGGCCGCCATACTTTGATAGTCAGATTGGTGATTTGCAGCTGCATTATAATCGATTCTGTCTGTACTTTATATTCCTTGGATATTAAATGAGCTACAAAATCATCACAAATTACCTTAAGATTTGACTGTAAGATATATTTATGACGGGTCGGCGCGAGCGAAATGTTATTTTTGATTAATTCATAGTGGAATATTTCTCGTTCCCTTGGCTCTTGTTGTCGGAACTCACGAGTACTACTTTAATAAAACAGTGTAGTGAATAACTTAAGGATTCGTACTTGGTCTGAACCAAATGAATCGCACGATGAAAATATAAATTAATAAAGAATTAATTATTAATTTAAGATGATTATTGTTGATTTTTTAATAAAAATATATTTCTATATATGGTGTGTTTTGTAAAGTTCGATTTGATATAATATTTTTATACTGATGTCACCATCTTTTTGTTATACAATCATCTATCATTCATTATCTCACGATCCTTACTTCTTCTTAATTTCTGATGTCTTTCGGTTATCTACGAAATCATTCCATGTACCAATTTATTCATATATTTCTTCTTGCGTCTATACGTCTAATTTTAACTTTGAACATATTTTTAATATTTTTATCAACATTGGACAGACAGCTCATGGTCGGCGTATGTTATATAGGAAACTTTAAAATATAGCAAATTATATATACATTAGCGGAAAAACCAGTTATATATAATTAAGAAATATTTTAATGCAAGCATATTTCGTGACACTATTTGGTTTTTCTCTAATAAAACGAATAAAGACAATAATGAGTATCGATATAATATTTATCATTGAGTTAATGGAAATATCATATTACATATGAGATATGCTTACTGAAATATTCACTATACTATATCAATAGATTTTTAAGTAAAAAAAACACTTCACACAATTTTTATTATTTAAAACAGAGCTTATAAGTCTAATAGAGAACTTAGCGTCTGTGTATTTCCTAAGAGACTAAAGCTTTTGTAATTATGTTGTTTTCCTATACATCACTCTTAAGAACAATTTTAAACTAAATCATCAAAAACACAATTATATATGATAATTAATTAGCAATTTATAAGAAAATAGTAAAATAACCTATTATTTTTTTAATAAATTGACTTTAATCGAGTAAGAATCTAGAAAAGAAGCGAAAAATTTAACAGAAATCGTACAACAGATAATAATATATAGTCATAACGTTATATGTAACTAAATATATTATAAATAAATAAAAAAAAAACCTCCTAAATATATAACATTCAAACAAATAAATCACGAACAGTTTTAACGGTTCTTTAATGTAGCTGTTGAAATCACTCGTACACTAATAACAGCGGGAATCAGTGCGGCGTGCGGGCTTAAAATGTTGCTTTCTGACATAAATAGTGCGTTTGTTCCTTTAAAAAGTTTTTAATATATAAAAAAAATAAAAATGGCGAATAATCTCAGATAATTTATTCTTTATTTCTCTATGTATTATGTATTTTACTAACTTCCTTTTAGTTAAATTGATAATCTTAAAAAGGGATAATATAAGCAAATTTCAAACTCAAACTCAAGCTATTTTAAAATTTTAAATAAAATAAATGAACATATAATCTATAGAAGTTATTATTTGCCTGCTTGTAGAATAAAATTTGTAACATAACATTTTAGCCGCTCTTCGTAGCAAGGGGCCCGCATATCCGCCTATCCTAATTGAGCCCATCGCGCTAAATAGTCGAGTGAGATTGTGCCACAGTACGGGACGGATTGTTATCTGATTGAACGGTTTCACCGCGAAATGAGGAAGTCCTGTCTTGGTGACGAAGGATAATGGGAATTAATATAGCTCCAATATTTGTACATTGTTTCTACTTTACTTGTAAATTAGGAAATTATCTACAAAAATATATTTTCTTTAAATTTTAAGCTAAAATTAGTAAAAATAGAAATCGAAAGTTTTATTATTAATATGCTTTATATTCTTTTTATATCTATTTCACTAAAAAAGACATTGTTTATTTAGTAGCAAAGTTATATTTTTTTGAATAAGACTAAGAAAATAATATTTGTATAAACAAGGTCCAGTCATCTTCAAAAGTGCATAAATAAAATTTAATTTGTATAATACAAATTAATATTAACAATTAATATATAAACACAAAATATGGAAAAAAATGTAAACATTTTAACTTAAGACGTTTCTCACGAGAAATCTTCCATCCGATTGATCAAGAAGTTAACGTTTGTATCAAGTCGATATTGCGCGTCGTAATTTAACTCCCATTGAAAAAAAAAAACATATTGGCAACGCAATATTTTTTCTAGAACTTAAGGGCTCTTCACAATGCACTGGCCTCATTATGAGGGTCCTTTGTCCTAAGAACGAGTTCTTTTATTTAGTTCTAAAGCAACGGGGGATTCAATAACTGTATCAAATCAAATGTCCCCTCGTACTTCTGTAATCATTACCTCTTATAACGCAACTGAATGAGCTTAACTTAAGTTTTAATTTAACTTGATTCTTTTCCTTTTATTATTATGACAATATATTTTTTTATAACCTATAGGCAGCTTAAGCTTTATAAATAAGCGGTATATAATCTTCGTAATTTTATAATTTTGAAGCGACTGCGTTAAATGGCGCAACCCAACGCCACAGTAACTAACAAAGTCGTCACAAGACATTTGAAATTTCAATTATTTTATCAATAACATTAGAAGACTTTTCCTTGCCAAGAATAGAAAGCGATCAAATGTTATAGTTCCGTTTTAAGGGACTATTGGTTACCTTCTAAAATCGAAGAAACGCACAGTATTTTTGGTGAATTTTAAGAATGCTCTACATATATTTTTTCCTAAAGTTATTAATACTTAAGAATGTATCGTAAAATTAAGCATACGTGAAAACATAAACTTGTGTGAAAATATATAGGATAGGAAGTCGAATTTCCTATCGATAGAATGTTATTTATCATAATATTTTCGCTTTCTTTCAATCCGGATTGAAAACGGGTGGCTTTGAATTTCATTAAACAGAGGGATATATTAAGTACTTTGTAAGTGTTATTCTTTTCTCTCTCTCTCTATATATATATATATATATATATATATATATATATATATATATATATATATATATATATATATTAATAAGTTCGTTTGTTGTACTAAGTATATATATAAATATATATACTTAGTTGCTACCTACATTGGTCTCATTGTGGTCAAATTATGCAGATGAAACTAGGGCAGCTACTAGTTTTGAATAAATACATAACCATCTTCATCGAGTTCTGAATTCTTGTGTACAAGCCAACATTTAACAGTACATTGTTGGTGTCAATCTTCGTATCGCGCGTCATCTCGACCATACAAAACAGTTTAACGGACGTTCTTCCACAAAATAATTATACATATCTTTTATTATAGTACAGAGTTTTCTAACTACGGTTGTGAACTCAGACTGAACTGGATGCCTTTAATTATCCATTCTACTAATAAAACATTTGGTGATATTCAAATAATGTGAGTCTATAATTACGTGGCCGCATTAACGAAATTGCAAAATTGCTATTAAATGCACGTTTAGTGAATTTCACTTTCCAAACGGATACCGCAAACTGACAAAAGCCAAGACCACGGTCTAATGCAAGTCAGCGTCGCGTGATTCCCTCATCATTTTATTGTTTACACAGGCTTTATTCACTTAATGAGGCCTCTAATGGGTCCTGCGTGACGCTGTAATTAATACTCGCGTACTACTAAGTTGCATACTTTTACACATTGCCATTTTAAAGTACATTGCGCTTTTTACTACCTAACACCTTTATAATGGCTTCTACTCGCTTTGTAATGGACGTCACGGTATGCATTTCAATCAGCGGACCTAGCAGTAAATGTGCTGTTCCATTCGTACGGCACGAAAGCTTAGCGTTCCATTTAACAATCTATGCACGTAAATATGAACGACATTGTATTCATTTACACGTTTAAATATGATCGAAATTTGTGTAAGTCATTTAATTTGAGGTTTTACAGTTGTATGGGCTACCAACGTAGTGTGTGCCGACGCACACACCTGAGAAACATCGTTTAATAGCTTGGAGCCTTCTAATTATACGTTCGCTTCCTACGTATTTTAGTTAATAACCATTGCGTAAAGCAAACGTTAATTGCTGTGTCTTTATTGCAATTATACGCGTCCGTGCTTCGAGGGCGACCCCGTGACTAGATTTCTCTTCTGACCCGAAACAGAAACTTGATATTAAATTAATCAAATAACTAAAACAGTTGTCCTCAAATAGCGAATACGGTGCACGATGATTTTTTTCTTAATTAAAGGCAGGAACGCTATTGACACGTTCACATTGTTAGTCGAAATGAAAACCTTCGATTGAAAAAAATCGTCAGTCAATAGTAACAATGCTCGCAAAATTGTCATTACCGCCAGACGTGACTGTGACCCAAACAGCGGCCACAGTCCACCGGCACGCATATTCCGTTCATTTTAATATTACCCTGATTTTTTTACTGTTTCCACGATTTTAGTATTTTTTTTCTGCGGCGACGTGACGCCCTCGTACATTTTCACGAGCTCAATAAATAATCAGGTGCCTTTTCGCGAACGTTCAAGATATACGTTGATTAGCATAAGGCCTTGTGATTCACTTGCGCTGCAGAGGCGGAACCGGCGGGCTCGCGTAAACACTGGCCTGATGAAAGTTTCATAATCATCCACGTGTAATCGTTGATAGCAAAAGTTTTTCGTCTACGAATAATTGAATAATGTATCCACAAATTATCAATTGTGAAGTTTTCCAATTCAAAGTATACCTTATTATGCACTGCGTTTTTGTATTATATGATTATTTTTTTGTTTCTTAAACAATTCTACTTTACTATAGTGTTTATAACAAAAAAAACATATTAAAAAGGATAATAATTCAAAGGCGGCCAAGGGCAACATTTTACCTCTCAATCAGCCTACAAGCATTTGTATAAAAACTGAGATAAGAAAAATATATTAATTATGTTTCATTTTAAGCTTATATTATATTTCTTTGTTTCATGTACCCCTCCCATGATGTCAATTTTAGTATGAGGTATTATAAATTCATTTTATATATTGACTACTAAACAAACTTATTCATTTAATTGCTATAATTTTCGAAAATCAATACTTTCTCTACAAAAAGTATTCTACTAGAACAATATTTTTTAGTACTTTTAGTAAAATTATCAAGATTGCTTTTCTAAATAAACTACTATAATCTAAAATGACTTTCGTAAAATATCTCGGTAAGGTTCTAGAGTGAATTATCATTAATTAATTATACAATCAATTGAATTTTCAGCAGCTATACATAATGAACATAATACACATTGTCTGTTGCGATATACATAGATGTCCTTCAATCGCGTAAACTTGTCTCGCAAATAGGTACACATTTAGAAAACATTGTTGAAAAAACGTATAAAAATTTGAAATCAGCGGGATTCGAACCCGCGCCACTTGGATACCGTCCAAGCGCTCTGACCGCTAAGCCATGCGTTCTAAGCAGTTTTTATACGTTTTTTCAACAATGTTTTCTAAATCCTTAGTGTGGAATAACACTTTTAAAATAGTAAATAGGTACACATTTGTTCAACAAAATATGATATTTATTATATATACAAAAATTTGCAAAAAAAATGTGAAAATTAAAGATCATATAAACTTATATTTATATTTTGAGGCAATGAATGTATTAAATTAGCGCTTAACAAAAACATATGGCGATTCCGATAGAGTATAAGGTAATAAGGTAAATTCTCTAGCTCCCAGACAGGTTGTGTGATGGGCGAGCGTGCACCTGTTAAGCTGTATGTTTCTAAGAACAACGAACAATTTTATTTCACATGCTAAATACACATCGCCGCCACAACTTTGATGTCATTTAGCGAAAACAATGGAAAGATCCTCGCTCCCTGTTGCATACTAATTGAAACATTTTATTTAAATTAACTTATTCTTATTATAAACGTGACACTCGGGTCCAACTACTGAAATATATAAATCTATTTTTACCCCCATGTGAGTCATGTGAAATTTACTTTGCTGATTGATTAGCGATAACCCATTCGAATTAAAAAGTCGTTTACTTCACATTGATCTTTATATAGTTTGTTGTCCTTTCGCAGAGGTTAGATGGTTAGATGATTGGTTCACCGTTATGAAGATGCAGAAGTCACTACATTTGGTCACGCTCACGTAACAACAGTCCGCTATGCGCACTTTAATTCACCATTTGCATCTGTCCCTTATGAGCTTTCCTGGCAGTTTTCGCCATCATAAAGTGATCAAATAAGTGATCAAACGCAATAAATCAGTTGCTGTGGGACTTTCCCCAGCTGTCGTTAACATTCGCCACACTGCTTTACGCTGCATATTTTCTGACATTTTGCCAGCTTTTTGTTCTACCTTCTTACGTGTATATATAATGATGGTCTGTTAAGTTCCCGTACAGTACTTTAGTGGCGCTAAGGTATGGAATATTTAATGTTTAACGTATACGTACCCAGGTTTTGCTATCGACTATGTTTGGATAAGCGGAGAAAACAAATAGGTATATTTTCTGATATTGTTTATTGCCTTATACTTTAAGTAATAAAAATTAATCCTCTGATTATAGTTTTCATATGGCAACAATATTTTTGACTTCAATTCTAACTCAAAGTAAAAAATCTCTCACTTTTGTCATTTTTAGCAATACCTGCTTAATATACTAGATGCTAATTGAAAACTTCTGATACTGCAATACGGTACATTGACCACAGTAGTATAATAAAAATAAGTTTGTTAAAAGTATTACAAGAAATTGCGTTAACATTCAAGTCAGACGACTCTACGTACATTAGCGAATAAATAAAGTTAAAACACGGAATATTTAATTAGATTCAGATCTATCGCGACAAAATGGATACCTCGTTAAAACCTTGATAATGTTACGATTGGAAAAAAATGTAGGTAGTTTATATAATAAGTTGAGATCATTGGTATGCGTCGGGCAAACACTCAAACAAAAGACGTTATAGCATCCTGTTCCCGCGACACCACTTCAACTCTTATTATTATACTAATGACAAAAATTTATAGGTCCTTAAATTTGCCGTGCTACAAATGTTTAAGTGGTTTTTATGTAAAAGAAATTTTAACTGCTTATGGAAAGGTACTAGCCTTTTTAAAGAAACATATTAGCACTGTTATCGTTCGATTGTGAGAAACGTCTGTCCGTCTGTCTTAATTAAATATTGTATAATATTATCAATATCAATTTTATTCGATACGCCTATCGTTGTTTATAATTGATTTATTATTTTACTGGTCATGTCCGCCAGATATTATCAGATTCACCAATTTTAATATGAAGTTATCAGCATACTCTTCAAAGTAAAATCAAACATTTAAATTATTTTCGTTTGTCGGTATCACCTAAAACGTCATATTTAGCTTTTTAATATATAAGCAGAATATATAGTCTTTCAAAAATACCACGCATTCTGTAGATATACCGAAAGTAATGTAACAATTTAAAATTAGAGTAAAAAAATATATGTAAAAAAATATTGAAACTCGATTTTTTATTATATGAATTGCATACAAATGTCTTTATAAAACATTTATATGCACCACGAATTTCGAGTATCGTATTAAGTGAAGCTTGTTGCCCTGCATCAAGTTTTATTTGCTTGAGCTGCATTAAGCCTAAGTCCATTTTCAAGCAGACAGAAAGTACCTAGTGACAACACATTCTGTACTTCGCTTTTCACCGAATTCGAGACATTGCATGCTGAGTGGTGGAACTCAACGCCGCTCTTTGTCTTTACCAGAGCGACGAAGTGAAAATAATTTAAATATAATCACTACCCCGAATGGGGATCGAACCCACATCGATCGCGTTACAGTCAGACGCTGTCACACTGCGCCACGACCGGCCTCAATATATTAGTGATGTATATATTTCTTTTCATTGTCCTTTCTGTAGCCTTCGTAATCTGCATTAAAAGCGTTGCGACCGCTACACTGCGCGAATTTTTATGCAAATCTCATACAATACGAGATTGAATGTCCATCACTCGTCGGCTGAGATTGTTTTCGTCTAATTTGAATGTCTAATATATGCATCACATTACAATTTTCCCTCAGATGTTTCGTCTTATATACTCGTTGTTATCTTAGTGTTGCATCATTTAGAAAACAATTTTGAAATAAATTCAAAGTGGGCGGTCTTTGAGATCAATTTATTCGCATATGATTACATTAAGCTCCGATTATAGAATCTTTTGTTTATTCAAATTATTTTTTTTTTTGTTTAACTTCCAAAAATTTATACAATACAATCAAAGAAATAGTGAAATTGTAATTTGGCTGGAGCTTATTATAATATAAGTAATTAATCATTCAGTACATTCATATCGTATAAATAGCGCCATAAATTCCTTTCAGCGGTGTCGCGTTACACAAAATCAATTTATTTCATACATACATATACTTAAGTCAGTGTTATTGAAAGAGCTGTTTCCTTCCCAATTCCCGTTGTATAATCAACGCTTTTCTCGCGTATTTTTATTGATTCTACAGAATAGGCTTCCTCCCACCGCCTCCAAGGAAGCTGGGCAGGGAGCTGCCTCCTACCGCGCATTCATAATCGTATCGACACACACGAGACATCAACACTCCAAATACCACCTTAATTTTAACACCATACAGACCAAAATCCAAATGCAAAAATATCTTTAAAAGAATGGAAGAGAATCGTGCGTTACCAGCCACGAAACATTAAGCGTCATATAAATTACATTAGCATATAAATAAAGTATTTTTGTTGTCGCTCTGCCCGTGGTACTGCTTGGCTCTTTTACGACGTCGGGTTGAGTTAACTCGGGTATTTTTGTTCCTTTTAGATAAATCCACGTCTTAACGATCGCGCAAGTACCTACATACATGTTATCGATATACATTTATTGCCTATAAGAACTCATAAATAATTCTAAAGGAAACATGATGATAATAATATCGTTGTGGGATAGATTTCTAATTAGTTTTCTACTTGATTATTTTAATATAAATTTGTAATTATTTTTAAATTTGATGAGTTTTTACTTTTTAATTGAAATATTTTAGGTAAATATTTACCTAAGTTATGCTACTAAGTATATTAAACAAATGGTTAGGAATTTAATTTTGAAGTATATATTAAATAATCATACCATTACTTATATATCACCCAAATATAGATATAGAAACAACAAACGTATAACGTTATATGTATTAATGGTTATTGTTATTAACTAAATGTATGTATACGATAAGCCTTCTACAACTCGGTTTTTTTTTTAAATTTTACTCGATCACAAAACTTCTCTTTTTTGATAAAAAAAAATATCAATTGCGTCAAACATAGCACTATCGTATCTATCTTTACAGCAACATCAAGATTTCCCTCAGTTCCCACCGTCCCTTGCTGATAAATTGTCCCTAGAAGGGAGCAACGGACATGAAAATAGTTTGTAAGACGTAATTACTTAGGGGAAAAGTTTGTAGAATTTTAAAAGCTCATAAAACGTTCTTAAGAACCTAATCCAAAGTCGAATGAAAACATTTAAAATAAAATAATGACTTATTGATGTAGTAATGTAGTATCGTCTTCAAAACTTATCGTTTCTCTATATAAATAACAATTTAGGATTTGATTTATCTATAGTTACTTATCGAGTCATTTGAAATTGGGCAATATGGAATTACTTTAAACGTTTCATTACATTACATCGTATTACCTCTCGCAGTAATAAAAAATAATACATATTTCTCCTAAAAATAAAATTGCCAATTCAACTACAAGATAACGTGTAACCAGCCCCTTCGCAAAATTTATTCCCATAGGTATGACGTCCAATCATTGGCATTTTTTCATTTCCCTTTTTCCTTATTACGCTAGCATACATATTAAAAACTAAACCAAAATAATTATATACAATTTAGATGTATTTTTCTTTAAAAATTTTCGTGCCAATATACAGTTTTGTTTCTCTGGTTAACAAAGTACGGCGTTTAATGCCGTCTTATCACTAAATCGATGAAAGTATAAGTATTACTTGAAATAAACTAAAACAATGAAGTTTTATGTAAAACTTCTGTCTGTTTTACATATACATATTGTATTTTAGAAAAGCAAATGTTTGCGTCCTGAAGGAAATTATATCCCAGATACATTTCTGTGAGATCGAAATCTTTTTTGTAGCATAATTTGGATTCGGGCGCGACATGTAGATAAATGAAGGTCGTGTATATCGGCCACCCCGACCCCTTTTACTTGATTAAAGGAAAACGTGAAGTATTGATGTATAGATAGCTATTGCATGTCAAAATGTACCAGTTATAATTATCAACTATTTTAAAATCGCGTACATTTTAGTATTCGAAATCATATTTTTTTTTGTCTTAAAACAAGTAAAAATCGCAAAAATCAAAGGTCTTATTAGATATAATAACTATATCATTATAGTGAAGTCAATCGTATGTTGTCAGTTTGATTCCCGGTTGATGCCTATGCCTACTCAAATAGTAAAATAGCTTTAGTTCTCTATTCTTAATACAAGCATAAGGACCTATTTAAGAGCGTAATCAGATTTTTCTTGTTTTCTTTAGAACTGTCAATCTTCAAAATAAAATATTCAAATGGTGTTTCCCTTGAAGTCTTCATTAGGACCGGTAGACACAAAGAATAGGCGAAAAATTTGCCTAGCCAAGAACAAATCAAAAATATATGCACCCTTCTGCTACGTGACGTGTTTTTGAAGCTCCCATTTACATGAGAGTCACCGAGTGGTATGATTTTTTTATATAAATCATACTGTTTAGATATGTCGTAAGATGTTTTTCTTTTTTTATTTATTAGTCATATATTCGAAAAAGGCGAGCAAATGGATAAATCAAAATACAAAAATACAACTAAAAGCTTATATATAATGCAATGTTACACAATAATTACTAACAAAGGAACGGCAATTTAAACTATTGATTACAGTATGAAAGCATTGACCGAAACAGTATATTACTTAGCAAATTCTTATGAAATTAGTTCAGTTCATTAACGAATAAATGTTATTACTAGCAACCCGATGAGACTAACTGTACCTACTTTAGTACACAAGATAAGAAAAGCAATACAGACTAAATTATTAATATATTTTCCTATGAACTTCACTGAAGTGTAATATATAGAGATATAAGAAAACCTGTACCACCGCGACAAATACGCAGAAACCCCATCCCCAACGTATTTCGCTTATAAGCCTCTTATCTACGATTTCAACGCCATTACATTTGAATTCTGTTCCATATATTTGATGTTGTATTATTGCATTCCCCTTTATATATTCTCATTCTTAACTTAACTACTGAATTGACATTCAGTATAATATGTACGTATATATCAATTTATATATATACGTACATATTATTATTGTAAATAATAAGAGAATTCAAATAACAATAATTAATTAATATTACTCTTACATAACATGGTTCCCTTAATAAATACGTGTACATAATAAAATACCTACGTTGTCCTCAATGAAATACCTACCCGAAATCACACCCCATACAATGGTAGACCTATCAGCGACTTCTAATGACGGTTAGGCGTCGATGAGCGTTGTTTCTTCACTAATTAAAAGCTAGCACGCATGCGCCAACCACGCCCACGCAGCCTCCGACCACTACCACCCCTCCTTTAATTACTGCCAAGACATTACCTCCGTATATAACCTTCACTTTAAGGAAAATAGAATTACCCTACTTTGAGATTCAGGTAGCTATCGGACATTTCAGCCCCTCGAAGAAAACTGCTTTAAGTTAACAAGTTCATTGTAGCAATAATATGGAAGATTTCACTTCGCCTATACTAACGTTATATTAATGTGTATAATGATTTTACTTCTAATAAACTATATGATATAACAAATATTACTTAACATTTTAAAGATGACAAAATTTTTTCTAGAAAGAAATGAAAATAAGTACATAAGTATATCATTTACATCGGCCTGAGGTTACTCAAAAATAGAATAAAGTGTACGGTTTTCGTATAAATATATATATGTAGGGGTATGGCGGAAACACTCATTTGTTACCAGGCGGTAGCTATGCGGTGCACGTCCGTAGCTTTCTCATTTTTCACTACATTGGTCTTAGGTGTGAATTATTGTTTGCTTTTCTCTGCTTCGTCCCTAAATGTTAGGGAGGCGTTTTTAAATCATTTCGCTTAAACGGTACAATATACTGGTAATTCAAGAGGGATAATTTTAAAATGTGTTATAATAACGTCTTTGAATTTCGGGATTTTTACTCTTTTTAAATGAAACTAGACTACTACCTCAGTACAGTCTCCCTGTGACCACGGACTACTGTAGAGTGCTCAGAATGTCGGGTTTAAAAAATATATTTTTGACCAAAATATACGCGATTAATTCGTTTTGAACAGTTTAATTTAAAATGTGTTTTAATAATCTGTCGTTGCATTTATAAGTAAGCATTATTTTTAAGCTGAATTAAGTTGCGATAAAGATTAAATTTATTTTTTATGTCCACATGCCTTTGTACCATCTATACTTCATATAAACAAAACAAATAATAAAGACATAACTCCTTAAAAAATAATTTATGCAAGAGAATGTTCAGGGAATATAAAATGTACCTATTAGCTGTTAAAGGCAAAGACATACATTAAAACGGAATATAATAAATTTATCTGTAATAGCGACTTGAAAAATGAGAAAAAGGTTAAAATTACCCCATTAATATTTAAAAGAGAACATTATGCTTGACTATACCCTAATACGGAGTGCGCCTACTAACGTATTCACGCGCCGAATAAGAATGCCTCCACGGCTCCACCAACAAAGAAGCTACAGCTTAACTGTCCAAACTCAATCTAAATTTCATTTTACGCCTCAAGTATCACGTACGAGCATATAGAATAGGCTACCGTCCTTCGCAAGAACGTTTGCTGTCAAATTTTAATTTCTCTCTCAAATATTTACCGAAGGAAAAAGGATTCCCCGGCGGGCCGCGCTCTAATAAGTTTTCCATAAGCGCGAGGGGACAGGGTGGAAGGACATGGGAGGGGGCTGAGAAGGCTCTTATTGTGTTTGCCGAAGCTGGCGCATCCGAGCGCATACCTAACAAGATGAATATGTACTCAGCCACCCCTTTCGGACCGCCCTCCTGTCTGAAATACTGCACTGAAATTGCATTTTCGAATACTAATTTTGCTGTTCTGTTACATATGTCATGTTTTATCTGGAATTTTATTTAAGATGCACTTAGCTCTATCTTGAGTAATTTGAATATACTTCATAATATAATAAGAGAAAAGACAATATCCACTGCGCATATCAATAATCGAATTGATTTTCGCCTTGTTTAATTTTCATGAACTAACATATATAAACTAATAAATATTATGAAGAGACGTTGATATAAAACACTGAAAATCTAAATAGGTACTCAAAAAAGTCATTCTTGTTAATAATCCTTGTTTATTGACAAAATAAATAAACCTTGTACTCGTTGTAAGATGTTAATTTCATATATTACAAAAAGTATAACCTTACACTTTCATGTATTTTACGTGTGAAAGAATAAAATTACCATCATAACAAGATTGTGTACAATCGTGAAGTTCCAAATTTTCGACCGAGTCATTGGCTATACGTTGTAGATATCGAAAATCGTTATATCCTTAAAAAATATATTTCAAAAGAGCCGTGCAAACCAACGTATAACTCGCATAAATTTTTATAGTCACATCCAGATTTATTTCCTAATTCTTGAAACAGTCCGCAATACAAAAGTATACGATCTTACGTCCCTTTGGGCTTGTCGCCACCAAATCAGCCCAATATCGCTTTTTCCTTTCGATTATTTCAAGCGGTTCTTAATGTTTTTATTTAACGCTGAGTATTGAGTGGTGTCTGCTTTCGCCGCTCGGCCTAATTTATGGCGTAGCTTCACGAACGCCGCGGTTTTTGCCCGCGTCCAGACCGCCCGAATGAAAGGGTGAAAGCCTATGGAAGTTTCAAACAATTCAAATGTTCAGCATCCATTGAACGTCTGGAATCCTTCGCCAAATCCGACGATACTTAAAGTTTTATGTACATCAAATAGCTTTATTTATCGCTTGTAGTCGCTATCTTCGCGGTATAAAAAGGCAATTGTGAAGCGAAGAGTGCGCGAGCTCGAGCGAGTTTTTGCTTGCGTATCGCTTTAATTACCCCGTGGGTGCAGGAACGCGTCGCGGAGATATTTTGGTATGTGACTCCGTTCACACAAAATTCTGACTAAAAAGGTTCGGTGTTTAAGAACTTAATTACTTAGTTTTCTTGGGCTTTGCAGTTTACTGTTACTTTGTTTAAGGAATGAGGTTCTCAAATAAGCCATTTGAACTTTTTAAAAGACGTTTGCAGTTAATGATCAACTTAAAGTAGGTATACTAGTTTTGCAACTTTAACAGGAATGGAATTTTAAGCAAGAAAAAGTATTTTATCTGATATCTTAAAATTCAATGGGATATGTCCAGTTGA
The DNA here is from genome assembly GCA_032432895.1 of Dryadula phaetusa. Classification (NCBI taxonomy): domain Eukaryota; kingdom Metazoa; phylum Arthropoda; class Insecta; order Lepidoptera; family Nymphalidae; genus Dryadula; species Dryadula phaetusa. Next base: position 7,300,311 of record JAOYRS010000033.1, read on the forward strand.
TTGAGGAGTTGAGGAGGACGGACAAAGTAAATTATCCTTTATGATAAGGATATGCGTTATCTAAGATTAGAAAAACATAAGGCAATAATATTATTGCTCTATAATTTTCTTACTTTTTCTGTATTAGGAAATAATTTCTTTGAACAGCTGTGTAATTAATTATCTAGGTGTTCTATAACTTTCTATTTCTAATTAAGGAATTACTTTATTCAATTATATCTTATGCAAGTATTGTATTACTACGTACACGTACATATGTTAAGATAGTAAAAAATAGATACAAAAGCTTACAAGTATACTTAATAATATATCCCTTATCTTAGCGAAAATTTTGTCTTCTATTCAATTTACTGCAGGTGTAAATGTCTACATATAGTGAAATTGACCAAGCAAAACCTCCCCTCGAGGAGGCTTCGAAAAACATACATTTTTAACAACCCCCGTCGAAGGGCGAGAAGGGAGCGAATTACAAAAGAAAACAGCCATAATTTCCAATGTCATCTCCGTTCCACCTAATCCTCTTATCGTTATATATTTTTGGTCTTTGAAAATTCATTTATTTTCGTTTGTTTGGTAAACGGTCTCTCCGAATTTAGGCATTCGGCAACCTGTTTTATTGATTTGGTATGAGCGAACTGCTTTTTAGTATCTCCCAGCAGTCATAGTAAAAACTGAACCAAAACGTTTTGATTTTTTTCATCTCCGACGTTGTGCGTCGCTTATTTTGGCAAACTTTTGATTTGGTACTTTAAAGCTGCGTGTGCACATATATAGCTTAATAATATCTACCCATCTCAAAAATTTTGTACAGTAATGTAGATATAAGTGTTATTTTAAATAATTAATAGCTTAAAACCGTTTTCAGTTTCATAATTCATTTCTTTATTTTCTATATTAAAAAAATGCATAAATTTAAAAAGCTTTCGTATTCAACAGCCAATTTACTTTTTACAAAATTAAGGTAATCATTATAAATAAAAAAAGGAAAGCCTTATTTATTCTAAATCCTTCGATATATACTTATTAGCTTAAAAAAAATAACAAGCATACAGAGAAATAAAAGAAACGAAAAGATCTACAGGACAAATCTCAATACTTACACATTCTGGTCGGAACTTCTTTTACTTCTTATTGGTTGATGCAGATGCAGCAGACAATAGCACGTCAAGGCGGGATGTCGCATTAATCAGTTGGAGTGCAACCATAATTCAATCAGTAAGTTCACTATATAGACACCGGTCACTATGCAGGGTTTGACCACTGTCGATGCGATAACTCGATGGATGCGCGAACTCTCGTATTATTTCTTGTGGTCCACTTGCTGGGAAAACATACTACGGTACTTTTTTTAAGCAAAACCTTAAAATATAGCTTATATACAAATCGATATATAAAGATATAAATTGAGAATTTTAATATATATCTGTTTGTATTCGTAAGAATACCTAATGTTCCTTATATCACATATCCATAAAGAAAACCTAATACTTATTTAACATTATTTAACATTCAAAACAGACGATATATTTGAATATATTCACTTTATTACTTTATTCAATAGTAAAACTCGAGTTTCCCATAAATTCATCTTAATGAGATTGTAAACTTAAAGGCATATCACAAACAATTTATGTCTGACATGACACTGCTTTAAGTGTTTATCCCCTAGTCGGTACCGCATCCATCGTAGTTATCGGGCATCGGGGCCGGGAGCAAAGCCAGTTTCATATTTTACATAGAATGCGCACTGTCAATACAAGAGAGCCCGTTTCCAATCATTCAGCTCCATATCGATTTGAGCATTTGCAAATAGGACCAATGATAAGATTGGTTTGACGATTGATTGACGAGGACCCCGCTTACCCTACAACGGGTAATCGGGAACATTACACCAATACCAGCTCGATTTCTAATTACGATGTATCGATTTTCAATCAAAAGATTTATTTATAATATAGGGTAAGTCAAAACCGTAAACAAAAAGTAAAATATTTTATAATTTATTACTCCGAGACCGTTCTGAGAATTAACGATATTAGACGTCATTAATTGGACTAAACCAATAAAGACGACATCCTGAGACACGTGTAGAGGCTTTTTTATTAGTAAGAAATGAAATGGTGGCCGCGGTAACGTATTCTAAATATTTCTTTGGGCGGCCGATGTTGGATTTTAATTGTCGTTTTTGTTCGAATTCCGTTTTTTGTGATTGATTCAGCATGCAGTTGTCATTGTATTCGTTCAAGTTTTGATCACGTTTTTTTCTTGGAGCATCCAATTGTTTGTATGTTTAGAGAAATATAGCCGGACTTGGTTTTTTTTCTACCTTAATGTGATGCATATGCTTAATGACTGATGAATTTAAATTTTAAAATGATAAAATTTATTCTATTGTCAAACGTTTCACAAAAATACATTTGTCTCATATAAACGGATCATTAATTAACATATTTTTACATAGTAACACTATCCAAAATGATAAAATAACAATATAGTTCCTAATATGATAGATTTATTGTTATACTAGACAAGTTTTATGATGTGGTGGACAATATGTATGGAATGTATAGATTTGAATACCTACTTAAAATACTTAAAAAATCAATACATTTTTATACTTAAAGACCATTAGCAAAATTACCAAAACTTCACAACTTAACATGTCAGAAGCAATAAACAGTGAATTATAGATAATAGGATGGTATAAATAGTGATATACTAACACTACTAAAGTCACTCCAATAATGAAAAAGTTTAATACAATACATTAACATTTAAATATCACGTTAAACGGGAATCGAAGCCCTAACTTCGCCAGTCATTGTTCAAACATTCATCATATCGACGGCTGCACCCTACATTAATACATGCTTTCATAATATTCATTAAATTCTAAAGCTCTGTGATACGTGATCTAACCCAAAGGCGAAGGTGCATTAGTGAAATAAGTGTACTTTTAACCAAATTGACTTTGGGAAATATGGTTGCTTTCAGACTTTACAAATGATATGGAAAAGAAAATTTTGGTACCCTCCTTCCTTTGAGCAATCTTAATTCACGTTTCTTTCGTTTTAAATGCATAGAATAAAATAAAACATAACAAGAAATATTTATAAAAATTGCATTCAATATTACTTGAATATTCCTATTTCAATATTTTGACTTTTTCCCCCCCTTCTATTTCAGATGGAATCGAAGTAGAAGGACAGTTAGATAATTAACTTTATTTATTTATTTTTGTTTTTTTATTTTTTTTATTTTTGTTAAATTATTTTTAAGTTAAAACTATTGTAAGCTATATGTTTATGTCGAAGATTATGTAATGTTTTTGTTAAGTTCTTCAAGATTTTTGATTATAAGCTAAATGAAAATTTGATTCTTTTTCAATATTTCCATTGATATAATACAAATAATTCTCAGTAACACTATATTAGAGTAAGCTGTTTTTTAAATTAACATTAACATAGTAATATCTACCTTAAAGATGTATATTATGATACAAGATTTCTAAATGGTCTAAATTTAATTAACTATTATTTTCAATATAAATTCACGAATGAAGTCACTGGAACTCGCCATACTCTTAGAAAACCTATTGAAATATCCTTTTTACGACTAAAAGCAACAAAATCATTATATATATTTACAGATCGGGGCCAATTTGAAAGAGTAATCGCAATAACCACCAGAACAACATAAAGTATTTTACGAGCGCCCCCGTTGATTTATTTCTAATTCATAATTTGATGTTCCGGTACATCAGAGGATTTAATAACTTCAGACAGAGATCGCTTAGTGCTGCGTAAAACTGTTCGCGTCTTGTGTAACAATCATAAAATATACATTAAGACGCATTAAGAACTCTACCGCCGTCGAATCTTTCACTCTACATCTCGCATCTAGTTATTTTAAAACAGTTTCGACACTTTATTGGCTGACGTCACAATTTTATTGCTATAAGTCGTTAATATTACGCCTACATTATTTTATTATGCTCTTTCAGAAACAGTACAAAAACAAGATTAATAATATGATCTAACCAATATTTTTCTGTATCAAAAGCTTTACTAGTATACAACTTTCTACTCCAAGTAAAAACGGACAGACACCTTTTTTTAATTTAGGTATATTTGCACAAAGTGAAAGTCGCATGGCTAATTTTAAAGACGTACGAAGTCCACAATACGTATGTCAATATTACGCTTATAACGAAAGCCAACTTTATCATTAAGTTATTCATATACTACTGGCTGTATTACCTTGAGGCCGGTCGTTGTATTATGGGACAGCGTCTGACGGTAAACGTGATCGGTTGTGGGTTTGATTCCCATTCGGAGGAGTGATTATATTTAAATTATTTTCACTTCTTCGCTCTGGTTAGACAAAGTGCGGCAAGTTCCACCATTCAACACACAATATTTCAAATTCGATGGAAAGCGAATTACGGTGTGTTTCGACACTAGGTACTTCCTGTCTACCCTGCGGAATAAAAGCGTGCAGCTAAAAGAATCAAGTTATTCATATATACAACGGGCTGTTTTATTTTTGTTGCACATTTTTTTATATGTTATGACTAATTCGCTGTTAGTGATTTATTCCATTTATCTCCTTCACTTCCATCGTTACTGTATTTATGTATATTTTATAAAACACATAGTAAAAATAATTCTTAATTGACAGAAAAGTGTAGAATCTTATTTCATACCATGAAGTAACTAATTCTTAACTAATCATTTGCAATATTTCACAAAAGCATTAAGTTTTCAAGTAATAATTAATTTAATTAACATCATAAAGTACCAAGACGAGGTAATCTCCGCACACTTATCAAACGTCCATAATAATTTGAGACGTGTTGTTATGGCGAGGTGCAAAAGTGGCTGACCTGACATCACGCCTGTGACCCTCACGGTGTTCGCGTCCCGCTCGCTCCTAGCGCGCCGTCCCTCTCGCACATCACGCCCTAACTCTTTATAATCATCTTCTTAAAGTCCCATGTTTCCGTCACGTATCTAAATTAATGAACTCTAAATGATTGGAGGTAAATACGAATTTAGTTCGAATGACAGTGCCGGTGGGAGTACCACGCTGCCATGCCATCAGCGTGCTCTATTGTCATGTCATTTTCTTCGGCTTTATAAACAATCTTTTATTTTTACCTACGAATGTAATCGGCTAGTGGAATTCCTGACTCTATTCTTATCGGGTGGTCGTTCCGGAGCACAAAGGTTGTTTGATGCCACAGCGTGTCAACGATGTAGTAACAGACGGACGAACGATCTCCCATGATATTTGATTGTAACCTTTTTATCAAGGCTAAGATACTGTTATTGTAGTAAGTACAATACGGTTGTAATAAGCTATTCTGTTTATGTAATATTTAAGTTTAATAGCATTTAAGCTATCAATGGCGTTCATAATAATTCATTATATATATCATTTCTAATGTCTATTTTAAGTTAACTAAGAATATTTTGTCTAGTACAAGAAACTTTGAGAGATACACAAAACTTTTAGTATTATATAATTTGACCTTTCCTTAAAAATTTAGCCTATTATAATCAACAATCACAGATTCAAATAAAAATATATATATAATAAATTTCATGGTAATTCAATATACATAGGTAAATGAATGGTAAAAGTTATTCAATCATAAAGTATGTAAAAAGTATTATTAATTAAAAGTTCTTAACAAAGTAAACTTTTCATACAATATGAAACCTAACAGTAAACGAGAACATCTATCTTTAAACGATTTCATTATATCGTACAGTGATATGCGGAAGTACCACTAAAGTGTAATACTATCGTGAGATTCTTGATACTTACTGTATTTTTTTAAAAAACACGTGAATTAAGAAAAATATCAAAAAGCCTAAGTGATCCTAATGCATTATAGAAATGCATCACTATTTTCTGTATGTTCTAACAATTGTTAAAACTGGATATTGATGGTATTTTATATAAAAAAAATATGCATGTTTATGTCTAATATGTGTTTTTGGAATTTTAACTGACTTCTATCAAGCCCCATAATCGTAGTTAGCCCACCACGTCTGCGTAATCATGTGTTTTTAAAATATTCTATTGGTTTTTATGTTCAGTAGTGTCAAGCAAGTATCTGTAACTAAAAAAGAGGCCACCGTCGCTCAGTCGGACAGCATCTGATTGTAAATAAGATTGTTTGTAGGTTCCATTCCCATTCAGAATGAATATATTTGAAAATTATTTTCATTTCATCACAAAGCGCGGCTTTGAGATCGCCTCACACAATGTCTATATATCCGGCGGACAGTCAACGGAGTGTCTTGACATTTGGTTGTGTATTTAATAGCGCGCTATCAAATCAAAAATCTGCATAACAGTATTTATCCTGTACACGATATTTTTGTCAACTCGATTGATATGAAACTAAGTAGCTAAAATCATTATAAAATAGCTCATACTTTTAAAATCATTTCAAAAAATAAACCGAGTCAATCAAAACGCGTCATCTTGGAATATAACATTACTATTATTAATGTTTTTGTTCCAAGCAATTTGTCATTTATTCCGCTTCAGTTTTTGTTGAATTATACTATCTTATTTTAATTGCATTCGCCAATGTTAAGGTAAGTACATACATTCAGAATAAAATACAACAAAAAATATTTAACCTGTATATATTTAAAGAAATAACGTATTTATTTTATTTAATATGATTATTATTATGGTAAAAAATAATATTTTTTTTATATAATATTAATAAAATAACTTATTGATATCTTTAAACAAGATCTAGTGAAATGCATCAGCTTGCACTAACCTTAAGAATAGCTAAAACAAGAATGCGTCTATAATTTGTAATGAGGCTGAGTCGTGAGATGCTTCTCTACGCTTCGCTTAATCGGTTTGCCTTGTTAACCGTTCTCATGCTCATGTCTATAGACTCCTGGAATTCAGGAATATTGACTTTATTATCATATTTACACCTTATCTAATATATTTCACAACAATGGCACATTGCAAATATCTAACTGTTATTTTATATTGTGGGTTCAAATCATTACTATTTGTCACGTTGATCCGTATAATATGCGTTGCCATGGCAACGTATATGTTACTTGACACAAAAGGTAATATCCATGTGATAATGTAATATAAAGCATAATAAGCATAATAACAAATATTATTTATCGAAAACGAAAAGAGATTTAATTATTTTTAGAGTATCGATTACATATAAATTTCTTTCCTTTCTACTTGAGAAAATATTATATATTTCTTTAATAATTTAATTTCTCTATCTAAAATAAATGTACTTTTATTTTATTGACATAAAAAAAGATATTTCAATATTAATAACAATATTTGGCCAAAACACAACCAGGTCATTTGACGTCATGACCTTGTCGGGTCGGTGGTAACCAACCTCGGCTTAGGCTTCCCACCAGAATTAATAAAAAAAATAGTATAATTACTGCAATATAAATTAAATATCTAAGCCACCTGAACTATTATCACTATAGATATCTTTAAATAAATAAATAAATAGCCATAAGTGTACAATTAAGTATAGACTATCGAGACAATCGAGTGCGCGTGATCAATTAGTAAGTGCCTATGGTGCACCGACAATTCACGTTGCTTTCGTAACTGTTTCGCTCGTAACTCTTAGTCTATAAGGGTTTTGCTTCAAAATATAAAATCACCTGGCACTACAGTATTGTTTTTCTATGATATTACATTTTTAATTGTAGTATTGGATATGTTTTTACAATAATACTATATATTACAATATCACTTTCAAAAACTTTCCTATATATTTTCTATATATACTGTACTGTGGAAAAATCTTTTAAAATTACTTATTATTATGAGGCAATTAAGGCGCAATGGGACTGCAGCGACTACCCAACACGCAATGTCTCGATTTCGGGCGGAAATAACGTAGTGTCTTGACACTAGGTTGTCTCTGGCTAACCTCCAATAGCGTAGCTAAAAAAATTATTATTGCTTACTGAACATTGAAAACGAATCCATCACTCTCACACATATTATAAGGTCGATTATAAGGCCTAATTTAGTAACAAAAACCTTAAATATTTATCATCTTGATATTTAATATTAAGAACTAAATATAATTTTCTTAGTAAAATAAATGTAAGACTTTATTGACTACTTTCTATTTTAGTTTCGAAGCAGGGTAATATTGGAAAAGACACGAAAACGAAATTAAACAATAATCAAAATACCATTGTTGCACAAAGACTATGTATGGAATTCGATTAAACTGGTTTTTAAGTGTTCAAAAAGTTCAGTAAATATTTTTTTTATATAGGATATATTTTTTAACAAACTGTTTTTTATTTAAAATTATATAAAAATGTATAATTATAGTGTTGTACGGGGTTATTATTATATTTTTAATTATAAACATAATTGAAAAGGAACCTATTTTTTTGAGCCTTGTGATAATCAATCTCAAAGTGTTCTTAAGAGTTTAATAATACGTCAACGCCTGCACTTGTTAGTCTTTAAAACTTGTACAATATAAAAAATAATCAAAAATCTTTACAAATGAATAGTATTTTATTAAAAATCCAGTTAAATACTCTATTTTCTTGATGAACATATAAATAAAAGTAACATTAATCCAAGATAGAATCAGAGGAATGTATGAAAAAGCTTCGGAATGTGCTCCGCGTCGGTACGTGTCGATCGCTTCATACCAACGACTAATCGCGTCTAATAATGATTGCGACTAGCGTATTGTAGCGATGTCGGTATTAGCTGTAGCAATTATTGCTGTATTCTTGGACTTTGTAAATACGGTTATATCATTTTATATGGTTATGAGGCGAATTGTTGATATTTGTTTAGTTTTTGTTGTTATCTTCCGCATTTTATCGAATGGGGAAAGGTTTCACTTTATATTTTTGCTTCTACTTTGCTTCTTCTGATTTGGAAAAATGATACAAATACAACTTTTAAAAGTAACCTTAAATTTAACTTATAAATTTAAGCAATTTTACAAAAAATATAATTATAGCTATTAAATATAATTCAAGCAATCATCGTAATGCATTTAATAATAATATGTTTATTTTTTTTACAGGTAAGTGTGACGTGATTGGACAGGATATGTTTGTAAGTGATATTACCCTGACGACTATTAATTCAAATATTTGTAATAAAAACACATGTGAATGGTTATCTTGTGAATAACATACTATACTCTCACTATTTTATATATGACACCTCCAAAATAAAAGTTTATATTATACTTTTTGAGTAGATTTTAACACTAACATAATTAGTGTCAGCTTACTTTTGTACTAAAGATACAAATTTAATATGTAGAGTATATCTATATACTAAATTCATTTTACCTATATAAAAATCGTATACTCGTGAACCGCAGTGGCAACAATATTGCGCGGGCGCATCAACGCGGCCATTAGGTGTCGGGCATCAGATGCATTGTTCTGGAAGCGACTGAGTTACAACCCATAACAGATATAAATGTTAATTATATAGCGTTTTCTGTGGCCTGAGAGTATGACGACTGACGTTGTTTATGACACGCGTTCGACCACTACATTCAGAATGTTAAACAATTTAGAAAATCGATATTAAACGCCTTTTTTGAATCAATCATTTTTTATGTAGCATCACCTACAACCCTATTTCAGGGAAACTTATTTATGTAGTTCAAATTACTTTAGCAATATCAACTAAATCGTAAACTAAATTTTATACGTGGCATTTTTAAGAAGTGAATGCCAAGCAATGAAAAACCACACACGACTTTTAAGGAGACAGGGTCCTTTATATGACGCGGTCAGTCGCACATCATTCGATTAACATTACAAATATTCAATTAGCGGCATTTTTTACCGTAAGTAATGTTGATAAAATATTCATACACATGCCGCGGCTGATTAGTAACGTCCGTATAGGGGAAAACGTACGATCTTAAATAAATACATTTAAATTGTTTACTTGACATTCATAAAAATAGTAACTTTAACGAAAATAACTCTATATTATTGTAACAAATGGACACTTTATATTCAATGAGTCTATAATATACGAAGAAGCCGCTTAATGTTTTAAACAAATTAATTACAAGCAGTAGTCGACACGTTGTGCAAAATAAAAAACTGGACTGGCTCAGCGGAGACGTGGGTGGAATCTACAACAAATTGAACGTTTCGGGTTAACTATGCATCAGACAAAAGTGAGCATAAAACTCTCGTAACATAAAATATTAATAGAAATGCACGTGCATTTACTGTCAATAAATTACCCAAGTGACAGAGCAATAAAAAAGTATATTTCTTGCGGAGTGAATGGGAGGCTGCGAGGAGGCTTCGATATGAGGTAGCTAATAAAAGTGGCTGGCGGGCGCTCGTAAACTTCCGCCGTAGACTGCGTGGCGAGACACGTTGCAAGGCCGCGGCGTCCTCTCTACTAAAATAATACTTAGATGTAGAGACATCCAACTAACGACTACATTTAGATTGACTACAAACATTAATGCATTCCTCATAAAATGAAATCACACGATGCATACCAAACAACGATGTTTAATATGGCGTAACCATCTTCATTAATTCACTTCAGAAACACCTAGGCTGTTTTAAGAATCATTTCTAGACGCCGTTATCATTGTAATGCTAAAATACACTAGAATCTTCCGTATAACATCCCAACGCCTGCTTAATTCGATCCCTAGCGTAATACAATAAGAGGCATGAATGTTGCATGAGTCACGTGGAACGGTTCGAGAGGTTTTTTCCAGAGCCAAGTGCATCACAGAAAGGTCAGGGGACTTAAATTAAATTAGACTGTATAAATAATTTGTAGGAACTCGACAGTGGATGGACGGTTTGACGTACGGGAGAGATATGATCGGTGACCCGCTGTACGGCCTCACCTTCTAATCTTCACGATTCATCTCCATCTAATACCTCGTCTTGTTTCGTTGTCGAACAAAAAACATGTAATGCTTTTAATTAGATTAAATTGATTTATACTGTCCCGATCGGCCGTAAAGATAATTTAGATGCCGATCGTAATTAATCTCTGCAAATAATGACCGTAACGAACTAATAGTCCATTGTTGTACCAAAAATAAGGAAAGCGATACAGCTATCTTATTATCTTCCGCTTTTACAATTAGTTATTATATATTCATTTTCATTCGCAAGAAATTCAATACTTTTATGCATATTAACTTTCTAGGCAGGTATGCATTATTCGACAAATTTTTATCAGACATGCACTGCCCAAAAGTAATTAAAACCAATTGTTATACTGACTACTCTTTGCGGACAGAAACTTTGATGATGCCGACAAAGGCATGGTTTAAAGTAATATTATGTTAAAAAAATGTCCAGATTATTAATATAATTATAGGAAAGTATAAAATATTATCGTAAATTTTTAAAATATACATATATAAATTTTATGCTACAGTGTAAGTAGCTGTCTAAAATATGAAACGTATTAAGAATTTCAATGAAATATAAACTCGAAATACCACCCACTTTTATTGACAAAGTTTCTCATATATTTGACGAAACAATAAAGCACGTCCGAACCCTCACTCCTCATCCATAAAACGCGAACTTAGCTAATGAAAACCAAAAAAAATTCAAGTACACCTTTGCAAATTTTTGATTCGTTAAAATTAACTTGTTGCTTGAGCATTTAATTTCTTATGTTCATAGCACTAAAGTGTATATTAATTGAAAAATATTAATGAGGTGTTGAATATAAATTGGTTTCGTGCGCCTACCTGCGTGCGCTTTGAAGCTCATTGTCTACCTAACATCGCTGAGCGCAAACTGCACAGCCGGCGATGCGTTTTTACTAGGGTTGTCAGGGCATCGCCTTAATTATCTATTAAATGGTTGCATTCAAAACTATCCTCTTCGTGGTTTAATGCAACTAGAATATTTTAAAATAATATCTTATATATAAAATTTATGTACATATACTTCACAATTTCACATACAATATGTTAGTAAACATAAATAAAATAACGGTATTATTACAAAAAGATATAGTTAAATTAAATTATTTTTTTAATTACAGCCAGTAAAGCACACCCCTATTAAACTTCATACGCTACTAACAAAAGATTCCATAATATTATTATTTTTTATCTGGTACATTTTTGTCACAGTTATCAATCAACGTAAGGGCCGTTACTTCCTCTCTTTCTGCGTTACACGTTTTACATCTATTTGTCTTTTTTCATCGCCATGTAGTATAATTATTGGAACACCTGGGCGCGAAAGAATGTCGCACAAAGAGACAAGTAATGACGATCCAAATCTAAGATCGGGGGTATTTCGTTACCGAGAAAGCCTTTTGCTTCATTAATTATGAAACACAATACACTTTACAATTTTGTAAAATTATATATCTTGAATGCTGTCATATTATTTGATAAATCGCCCAGGGACTTAGGAAGACCTTCTGTTTAACTATAAAAAACAACGTTTGGCCTCTCATTTTTTTTATTTTCCGCGTTTTGATGTGTTAGCTACCGTTTTGCTTCTAGGAAGTCTATTGATACCGTCCGCGAATTACGTGCGTGGTGTGAAATTAAGATTTCTTGGAGTCAAATGCATGATATGAGAAACAGAAGATTATCTATAATTTACTATGAAAAGAACAATGGGGCACGTTGTCAAATGATAGCTAAAAATTTTAAGTTCAACAGTATATTTTACTGTCTTGAATATAGAAAACATATTATTCGAAGCTTTTTAAAAGTTTCTCAACCAGTTGTAATAAGTTTTTCGAATTCACATTCTTTATAAAAAGTCCTGTACGAAATAAATAAAAGATAATATCCTAAAAACGAAAACGCAGTAAGCCCTACCATTAATCCAGAAGTGTGAATATAATAAAATGTTCATAATTCACATACTTACGGGAACATAGTGTTGTGTAGAAGGCAATAAGATGACGAGTTGCGCTGGCACGTCGTTAATGAAGAAATATTGCGGGCTTTTGATAGTTCTCGCGATAAGTGCGCCTGCGCCGTGAGCTCGCCAATATTAATTATACGACGTAAACTTACTAAAAACTGTTCACTAAGGTGTAGCAGTTATCTGATGGTACCTTTTGAATGGTAATAGGTACTCATTTTTTAAATCCTCTATACAGTATACTTTTTATATGTTAATATTATAAGACATGACGGATGAAACTACCTACAGTATGCAGTATTTAATTTATATACAAATGTTTACTGTTGTACAAAGTGATTCACGTTTTTAATATACTTTTTCCTTATTTATGATTATTTATTTATACAATAGATATTGTACAGAAAATATTTCATCTCAAATATACAAAAATCTTTTTACCTGTTTATCTATATTTAAATTATTAATCCTCCATCGTGTCTTTTCCAGTCTACGTGGCATGGGCAAAGTAAATTATGCTCAACTGGCTCGCCTAAAATTTAAATATTAATGATTTAATTACATATTTCGTTATAGTATCTTTTGAAATAAAAATTTCATTTCAGTAATTATTTTAAATAAAAAATGAATTAATAAGTAATTTGTTTTATAATTTGAGTAATCAATTTTTTTAAATACATAACTAACTAACGACTAATAGCTGATCTGTTATGCTTGCTCGACAACAAAGTATATAAATTAAAACGCTCACATAAATATAAAATCATTTATCAATTTACATGTAATGAACTAAGCTCTACAAAATAAACCAAAAGAATATTTGATCAGCCATATTATAAGTGATGAAATTTCAGCGTAATAAATTAAAACTATATCGACGGTCAACAAATCCCGAATATGTTTGTTTAGGCGAGCCCACCCTAAAATATTTATTTTATCTTGGTTTGCCGAACTCGCGTCAATATTCTTAACATCCCCTAGTTGAAAGATAGGATACAATTTATAAGGCTATTGGTCGCCTTGTTTGCCTATTGGAAGATATGTAAAACTAACATCTTCAAAGTCGTTATCTAGAATAAATAGGTTCGCGGAATAAAGTTTCTCAGTAATTATAGCTGTTAGACCAATACCTCGTTCTTTTGAACGTGAAAACACGTAAAAGCAATCGTCTTTCCTGTTTACTTATAGCAAAAAAATATATTTTATGTAATTCCTTTTATTTTATATGTCATATTTATGAAAGAATCACAAACATTTGTCTTATATAAATAATATTAAATTATTGTAATTGGCATAGAAGTAAGTAATTCATCAGAAATCAAGATCAACCTTTCTCCTTCTCAGAACTTACATCCACGTGCAAACTATTGTAATGTTTGTTATAAATTTCAATTCAAACTCTATTTTCTACTATCATGAGTTTTAAAATTAAATAAAATACAAAAAAACACACGCAATATGAACTTTGTCATATTCATGCGGAGAAATTGCTACCTGAATATATTGTCTAAGTACAATTCCGGGCTGAGCTTTAATCCCTTAAGAAACGTCTTTTATTTTAAACCCATGACGTAAACCAACTCTTGTTTTTGGATACTCGAATGTTTTTTTTGAGGACAAACAAAGACTTTGTAGATCTGAGGAACTCGGTGCACTACCTGGCCGCAGTTTTAGAGAGGCAATAAATTTTACGACATAACAGCTTGCTTGAGCTTACAGGCACGTGGACAGAAGACATATGAGATAAGATAAATTCATTTTTTCCAAAATATTAGCTTGTCTTTTAGAGTCTTTCTAAGTTGTAAATGTTTAAAGAACATACATGTAAAATACTTTTTGTTTAAAATCTTATTTTATATTTCATGTAACAAAAACTCATAAAACACGGGCATTTTTTGACGCTTTTAAGTTACTAGATGGGCGATTTCAATGTTTAAATCACAGATTCCGTTGATAAAATACCGAACAAATTTTAATAGCTTAAATTCGCAAGCAACGAGGGACGTTTTGTCATCGGTGTCGATTTTACACTACGATGCGCGCACGCAGCTGTATATATTAACAAATGGCTGCCATTTTAATCCCCTGTTCAGAGAATTTATTATTGTTTATTATCTTTGAGCACAAAAATTTAATTTTAGTATAATCCTAATATAATTTGGTATACTATAAATATCACATACATATGTGTCCACACATACACAAGTATATTATAATCAATGCAAAAATCTAAACGTGCATCCGACAGTCGCACCGAGTAATTAATGATTTTCCTTTCTTGAATACTTAATATTTTTTATGGGAAAAAATAGTATCGTCCATTGATAAAGCCCATTGTCCGCGCCCACCCCGTCGCCACACCTGTAGTGAATGGGCCGAGGCTTACAATGAAAAATGTAATTTTTTCCCTATGCTCCTTTTGTCGGTGGCAACACTATATTTCACCTGGAACAATTATCATTGTCTTTGGCACTCTGAACACTGTGGTTACGTGTCGCACAAAGATTCCTTTGTCACTTTTGAGATTTTAACAGCCATTTATTGTTCTTGCTAAGAAAAGAATATAAAACAAATTGTGCAAATTAATTGATTTCATATATTTTTGTATATTATGGTTTGTAAAGTTATTTTAAATCGCATAAAAGAAGGTTGGGTGTTTTTTTTATTTTCTAACATTTAATTTAATTTTTCAGATTAAAGAGTTGCAAATTGATTTATAGAAATTATAGAAACTAATTTTCAATATATTCGAGAATATGATAGCAGGATTTAAAATCGATTTAATTTCGGTTTGAATTTACGACTGGCCATAAATAATGTTTCTCCGCGCTATTGCCGCAATTTTTTAAACCATTAAAAGCCCTATATCGATGACAAAATCTATCGATTAAAAGAACAATCAAACTTCTATCCCTTTCTGGCATACGTTAACATTAGATTTATGTGGGTAAAAAAAATTAAAAAATATGAACACGCGTAACAAATTTCAATAAATAAGCAAATAAATTGCGTTTCAATAAATGCACTATTGTTACTAACATGTAATTTTGATTTATATGAATATTCATATGAGTTTTAATTTTTACAACGATATTTTTTATTATAATATGTTTTAAACCGAATATAATAACGTTTCAATGATGGAGGCATGACATTAAAAAGTACCTATGTATGTACACGTGCATTTTCATTGACATAACTTATTTAAATAGCATATATATATATATATATATATATATATATATATATATATATATATATATATATATATATATATATATATATATTTATTCCAAATCTACTGATTTTTAATTTTTATTTTAACATTATAGCGTTGTGCATGTCTTTGAAGGATTCCGTTCAATCATTCAATCTTATTAGACTATTTTACATGTTAAGAAAACTTGAAACTCAGCTATATAAAATTATTTAAATATTTAGTTTCTCTACTGAAATTTAAAACGAATTCGTCTTTCACAGTCACTGATAATAATTTTATTTTATACATTCATATTTTAGATCAATTTAATATCGAAAGAAAGCTTTGCAGTTCGAAGCTCACATTTGCATACTCATATAAACAAACTAAGTTAAACTTGTACTACGGCCATAGAGCTAAAAAATATGAACGTAGAAATGGCGTCGAGACTCGGATGCGCTGTGCACTGCGTATCATGTCTAGAAGCAATTCGTCGCTAAACAAACAAGCTTTTTAAATGCTACCTAACTTGTCTTTTTTATATCGCCATTTGAATATTTCCATCGTTTCGTAAGGTTCGTGACACGACGCGGCACGGGCATCACGTGAGACATATTTATAAAAGAAAAGCGGTGTATCGCCGATATAGCGTTATTTCCAATTTAATGATTGCTAAGACCAAATCGGCCCTCGCGGCACGTCAACCAATCGTCGTTTATTATAATTTCGTACTATCAAATAATTTGATTGATAGTTGTCTGCGCTGTGATTCATTGGGTTGCAGTTATCTATAGCTCCTCAATAATTAAACGTTACGAATCAAATGATATGTACATACTACGTATTTGGTTACAAAATGCACTTAATATGCAGTGTTTGTACAAAAACATCACGCAATACTAATTTCATTTGTCACTCTAAATTAGTATACTTAAAAAAAGAACAATAAACCACCCCTTAGCTATAAACAAGTAGCTTCTGAAATGTTTAACCACAAACACTAAATAAAGCCGTATCGCTCGTCATAAACATCAAGAAAAAACGTTCTAAAAAAACTTCATCAACAAAAGTGTCAACAAAAAACTTAGTCACATGCAAATGTCGTTCTCATTACGCTTTTAAAACCATAACAACTGTTATTATGCGCGCAATTAAAAAAACTGCGTACACAGGCGAGTGTGACGAAAACCGCTTATGGTTCACCCACATAGTTTGTTTTCTATAAAAAAAACTCGCTTAAATGGAGGGCGCCTCCGTCTTATGCAAAAAACTTCTTACGTATTCACCCCTCGCGAATTTTTATATTTAATGAACGCTCCTCGTTTTTTTTTAATACTCGACGCAGTTGTTTTGACGGATTGCAATCTAGCCACTAATTGCTTTTTCCTCCTTGCTGTGAGCATTTTACCTTGTAAAATTACATTTTATTAATTGAATAATATTAATGATACTTCCTTCGGGCGATCAATCTTTAACGACGTTTTTATTCGTTGCTAGAGTGACGTTACTCTCTTCGCTCCTCTATATCCCTTGAGAGCTCGCTTTTATTTTTTCTAATCACGATCGATGTTAATTACGTATCTAATGGCTCCCGTGATACACTTCCATTAATAATACGTCGGACGACATCGTCCGCTCTTCCAAGATTTAATAACTACACATCGCGTAAGAGATTAATAGTGCATCTGTGCCGTGCGTTATTAAAAAAATATAGTACCGTTGCCCCATTATAACGCATTTCTATTACGCTACATCTAACTTCACCGTCAATTTTCAAGTTTTAAAAATTACTGTATTAATTTTGTAATCTAATGCATACCAAAGTCACTGTAAAGGTTCAGCCGTTACTATAGCAGACAAGCGAAACAAAGCGCCTCGTTATAATATGGTACTTCACGCGAATGGATCTAATCCAAAAATTTACGACAGCTGCCGCGTGGAAGCCGAGCGAAGTGTCAAAAAGTTTATCTATATGGAGTTAACTAAACAAACCTTGATTCATTCCGAACGAATAAAATGCGCCCATTGTTCTCAGTCGTTATTATAACTGCGTTTTATTTAACCATTTCATATATATATTTATTATTATTATGATTTTTTTCGCGATGGATATTCGTCGGAATAATTTCTTTTGTTCCGTACGCTGACATTGTTTCTTTTTGTGTTTTTTTTACTGCGTCGCGGTGTAGCTATCGAACGCGCGTGTGATTTATTCTCCCTTTAAAAAAAACAGCCGGGCGAGTTACGATTAGCCGGGAAACGTAATATCTAATTACTATGTGCGGGCACGTACGAACATAACTCGCGTGTTTCCTCCTCCCGATGTGGTTTATGGAATTGGATACTCATATTTCGGCAGTTTTTCGTTGTTTAGAGTTTCGTGGCCCTAACAGTTCACGTATGTAACACGATCCCGGCCGTAACCTAGGCTGTACAGAAATTGTGACTGACGGTTATGCAAATTAGTGTTTTATATGCAGGTCTGGCTCCCCCGAGACGATAGCTAATGTTGACAATATAAAATTCAATCATCTCAAACAAAGAAGATCTCGCGCGGCTAAATGACGTTTTTAATCGGATATTATAATTAATGTTCCTTTTGTCGCGTGCTGACGTTCCCCTGCCCGAACAATGGGATTTCTAATAGAAAGAGATATAAATATTTTTTTCTCAGAAACAAGAAGCTACCTGCCGATAAGAGAGTCTACGTTGTCTGAACGACATTAAAATATGTAAACCAAAATGTTAATCGATTTTTGCCTCGGGTGATATTTTCGCTTGAAGGACTACCTCTGCCAATATCAGTGGAATGAGTTGTGCACATAATCTTAGTTGACCCCCAAAAGTCTCCTTTAGGCGAAAGTTCAATACACGTAAATTTTTTATAAGGCCAACCCTCTGCCCGTCGTCCGAACCCTTCTTATCCTAATAGTTAAAATGTATAATACTCGCGTAGTCAGTATTTTTTAGTTGTGGGTACAAGGAGTAAGCAATAAAAAACTGCATTATATCACGGTGCCCTCCCCTCATTATGTGTATGTGTCGAGGGTCGGAGAATGTGTGCGTCACGTTTTTTCTGAACGCTTCTTTATAATGTTTAGATATCTTTTTGCGAAATGATTAAAGTATTTTTTTTATCTAATATGCGAAAAGTAACCCGATTTTCAGTGAAATAAAGGAATGAAAACTATAAAATAACACATTTGTTTTAGTAAATTAAAATTAATCAAAAATTTAAAGTAGATAAGTTTTATCTAGGCTTAATATTTCGATACTTTAAATAAATTTAAATATAGTAATATAGAACTTAAAATTGTTAAATTATAGAAGATATTAATGCTTTGAAAATAATATCTAACTTATCGAGTTTATAAACCCGATCCTCCAGTAGTCATATCGATATTCTACACAAGGCAATTAAACGTACCACTACTATAAATTACGCTTTGTGTCCCATGTATTGATTCATGCCCTTTTTACAGAAGCCATAAAAATAACTGTCTTTCAATTATTATAATCATAAATCGAAAGGGGATATGGATTTGTTTTTTATCTGTACTCCTCATATTTTACTGTTAAAATTTGATTTTTTATTATATTATAGAAAAACAGTTTGTATAATTTCCTTATACTCAATATGGTGCCATATAGAATATTATATTTGTTCTGGATCATAAACAGTTTTGAACAACGATAATCGATTTGTTGTAGATTTTGTTAACATTTATATTATGCAGTGGAAGACATCCGAAATAGTTATTAAAGCAAAATTAAAATTTTAATTATGTTTTACGAACATTTGTCTCTCTCTGCAGAAAGTGAGAGTTGAATTCTAATAAGCATCATACGAAGCAAGACGATTCTCTGATTTACACAGGTGGTTTCAACTTTACACACAAAAGCTTCCAATGAAGATATACTGAAGTATATTATAAAACAATTAAACAGGAGCCTATAAAAGGCGAACCATAAACAATATAATATTAAATTCTAGTAAAACAAACGCACATTAAGTCCGAGACCGTACCGTATCGCCATTCCACGCCATAAAAATAATCAAATATATTCGTTCCATCTCATTTGGCGGCGTCTTAAACGATTTCTCTCGTCCGGCCTTTATTACCGAAAACATAACTCCTCATTTTCTTTTTTATCCCCCGCTCGCTGCGCCTCCCGGGTATAAACTTGTGTAGGGGCTGCCTACTGCATATTTTTATGTATCCTTAAGGATTTTGCTTCATTTCAGCAACCCTTAGTAAATAATGATCTCGTTTTCCAACTTAAAAAGTTGTTTAAAACTTTTACGTTCTTGCTAAGTTAACGAATTGAATCACTAAGATTAGTTATGTATTTTAATGCAAACTGACTTATTTAAATATATAAGGTACCTGTATATTTTACGTATATTCCATTATACTTTACATGCCTTTAAAAGGAGGATATATATCTACATAGATCGATACTTGCCAGTCACAATTCAGTTCTTTAGATAAAGATATGTATATCAGGTATATAAATTAACGTTATTTAGCAAAGCAGGGTGGTCAGAGACAACCTAGTGTCAAGATACTCTGTTGACTTTCATTTAAAATCAGCAGTAGGTAGGTATATAAAATATTTTATTATTATAGAGTTTACATATTGCAAGGGGACGGGATTTTTCCTTAGCTAATGCGG
The DNA here is from genome assembly GCA_032432895.1 of Dryadula phaetusa. NCBI lineage: Eukaryota > Metazoa > Arthropoda > Insecta > Lepidoptera > Nymphalidae > Dryadula > Dryadula phaetusa. The sequence continues at coordinate 7,321,119 of JAOYRS010000033.1, forward strand.
TTAATTTCCTTTTTCCTCTTTATTTATAGTAATCCCTTTATAAGGTGATTACGGAAATGTGTTATTGTGGACGTAAAAGAGCGCAGCGTGGGGTTCTGTACATATATTCTTTGGATTGGTAACTAAAAAACATTATTTTACATTGTATTTAAGACATTAGGTTGCTTATTTTAGATTTATTCCGACGTTAAAAATTGTTTTTAATGAATTGAATTTTAAAAATTTATATTTTTTGTATAAGTATGCAATCTCGTACAATCTAATTAGAATCCTCAATCTAAAACCAAACAACAATTTTTGTTACTTAAATGTCGTTTGTCGTAAAATAAAATTTAAAATTCATGTAAATAATATGGGCAGTCGAAAAGAATACAGGATAAACGTGGGACGAGTCTGCGAAGCAAATACATAACATGTCCTTGAGCGAGAACGATTCATATTAATGTTATGTTAGTTAGGCGGGAGAGGCACCACTGAAAAAACATGGCTAAGTTTGACTTTTGTAGGTGAAACTGAGGGGGTCCGTAGAAATTATATAATTTCCTATTTATACCAAAAAAAAATTGTTTAAGACATTTGAATTTAAGATACAACATTTACTAAAAACCTTTTTTATCCATGTTCGGTGTCAATATTGGATTTATAGGTACATATGTATGTTATCCGTATGTTAACAATATTATTTTGCAGAATATTATATAAACTTCTAATCTATATTACCTTTACGAAAACCATTATAATTAACATTTTTATTTATTGATTTATGACGCACATCAACTTATATATACAATTCCGCCCTATTAAACTACATATATCTACATGGATATATAAGAAACAGTGAAAGTTTTACACACAAGTGTAGCGCACATCACTACGGAACGCTTTTTATTTATTTTTTTGGGGTCCCGTTGCACGACATTGAGCCGAAGAGCCTTGACCCAATGTTTGCAACTATTCATTGAATTTTTAGTGTTTTGCTCGTTCGCACTCACGTCCGTGGCATCGACGATTTCAACTTTTAGCTTTTAAATGTTTACTTTTGGAATATTTTTTAGCTTAAATTTTTTGCCACCTAACAAGCTAGTGTTGTCACGTTTTTTACAATCTTTTAAATATTTTTATTATAAAATGTGAATTTATAGAATTAAATTCGTTAATACTAATTAGATTTATACAAAGTAAAATCTAATAAAAGCAAAAATACCGTAGGTATATCTATAAGCAATGCTATCTTCATTCCCCTTAAAAAGAAAAGAGAGCAGATAAAATCCTCTATAGTAATACAATACCGTCTTATTACTAGAGTGCCTTCACCCTCTGCATACAATAATTGCATCTTTTTGTCTAAAAAATATTTCGCCTCGAGCTCTGATTTACGCATACAAGGTGTGCAATAATAAAGCCGCCTCAAAAAATAATATCAGCATTTCTTTACGCACAGAAATTTGTTACTTATTGCTTCGTAATAAGGATTATTTTTCTTTGGTGTAATACAGAAAAGCGTTGAGTAAAGAAACTGTTTGGGGAGTTACACCACTCTGGACCCTCTATTTTTTTCGACAATTTTTCCTTCGCCTCCTTAATTATATAGAAATGGTTTGCTCCAAGACGCCTTTGATCGTTACGGTTATCTGAGTGAAATTTAAATGCAAGCTATTTTTTTATATACTTTGTTAGTAATTCTAGTTAGAAAATGAAAGTTACAGCGGTCTTGTTAGATTCATATATGTTAAAGACCTGAAGTAAAATATCCGATATAATTTTTAAAGTCCATAACTTCATTATGTTTAAGTTTAAAATGAACTTTAGCATTTTATAGATAGTTTACGTATATATTAGTAACTAAGCTGTTGCTACGTGTGTTTACATAACAATGGACTGGCCAATACTATTACTGCATATACTTACTATACTGTTATTTTTATATAACTCAAGATGTCACCTTTTCCGCACTGACAATATAATTAAAAAAATCCGAAAAAGAAAAGCTTAAGATGAATTTCTTTCTTTCAGAATAATAAGATTTGGGCGCCTCATTCTTGCGGTGACTTTGTTTAACACAATCGTTATTAAAACATACCCGGTCCCCTAAAGAAAGTTGACTCATAATAAAGGCCGGTATAATTTTTTCCTTTTAAAACTTTTTGATTAGATAAAATAGGGAGGTAGGGGTGGATCGAAGGGCGCTCGCGGCGATGCTCCAGTATCGGCTATTCTAATTGTTGTTTTTGCCTTTATTCCTTCACAATTCAAAAACCAGCATCGTATTTGGCAACCTTTTAAAATATCTAAAAGTAAAATCCATTGTAATTAATCCTGTTTGAAGTAAAAAAATCGATAAGCACCCTCCGATAAAAGCCCTTCTATCGATTAAAATTGAAAACACATCGACAGTTGAGTTTGACATGCTTTGCTTTTAAGTTTATTCTGTCGTTTGCAATACTCATTTGTACATAATTGGCTTTAGTTTATTTTGTTGGCACTTTGTGATTTATTTACACCTCCATTGCGACTTTGATGTCAGAGGGATTTCAAGTTTTTTTTATTATTATATTTCTTATTAAATTTGTAACACTATTAGTATTATTGGCCATATGCGTCGCATAGTCTATTGCAATAAAAAAATTAAAGGCATTTAGTAGGTATACTATTTACAATAACATGATATTTTGTACTATAGAAAAAATCGATTCGCTTCGAGCAAAGCAGCCGCCGCAACATACAAACATTGACGATATCATTTTTTCTATGAAAAATGAATTTAATAACTCCCCAAAATATAAAATGTCACGAGCGTATCATTTAGGGTTGTCCCCCGTTTTTTTTTCAATTTAAACCATTTGACAAGGCGAGCGTCGATCGCAGTGGCCTTTGATACAATGTAAGTTTTCAATAAGATTGGTTACACTACACTAAGCAGCGCAATCAATCAAAATTGCATCGGTCGATCGGCTCCGGCGCAGCCCTACCCACGCTACATGCGCGGGAAAATTGTGCCATTGTTTATTTTATTTTATTACATTATTAGAATTTCGCATTAATAAATGAATTCCATGAATTATGTTCTGATAAGGCGATAAAATCTTTTCATATGCTTTGACACAACTAAGTTTTATCAGAAATCTAACTATTGTTCGGAAATTATTTTAACAAAATAAAAAAATGCTATCTTCACGCATCTCTCACTCTTTATGGTACACGCAACGAGAATCTGTTGATAAGGAACTTCACTAACAATGGATTGCGTAACCCAACGCCGTGTTTGGTTTAATCAAATCTATAAATAGAGTTAATGTAGTCAATTTAACCATCCCCTTCAATAAAACTTGACTGACAATCGTAAAGTAAACCGATAATGAACTACGCCATACTGGTGTCAAAATAGAAAACAAGACAAATAAATGTTGCTTAAGGCGTAATAGTTACCTTTTGCAATATAATTTGCTTAAGAAGTATTTTTTATAACAAAATATAAATATTTATTACATTAAATTAATTTATTTTAAATTAAATTTTAAACATTTATCTATATATACACGTAACGTCATGATAATAGGTACATACAAATGTTTCATAAAAAAAGGCTTACATAACACAAAGAGGTTCCGGTTCGATGGCCACATAAGTGAATCTTGTCTAATTGTTAGTCATACAAATAAATTAAAATAATTATACGTTTGCCAACAATTAACAGACTATCACGCGGTCAACGGTGCACGTAATGTTAACAAAAAGTTGGAGTTACGTCTTTAAATAGTTTTAATATCAATTGTTAACTTAATTATACCCATTCATTATATAATTACTCAGATATACGTATAATCAGAGAGATTATACGTTGACTTAACATAGATAATACTTACTATTTTTTAAGAAAATAAAATTGATTTAAGGCGTGAAAATATATAAAATTTATGAATTCTCCTATTCTTGTGACAAGTTAAGCTCTTGTTTTTATACATATATATGTTGTAATGATTAAATATATATAATTAGTTTTACTTCAAAATCAATTTAAATAATTTGTTCCACTATAAATATCTTATCGTTACGACCTTCTTCCGTCACGATAATTGTACAATTCTTAATAATATGCACTTTGTATAGAATGACCTTCAATAAAAGTTGTACTATTTTATTCAGTAAAGTAACGAAAATTACTAGATCTAGATGACTAAGGATATCAAAACAATCTAAGTTATGTACAATATTTCAAAATTCAATACTAAATCACAAACCTAAAACTGTTAATACAAGAAATTTCTCAACGCATTCAAAAGTGTCATAAATATTAATGTAATTATATATCCGAGGACTACAATTTGGCGTGGAAGAAACAACAAATTAGTGAATTATCTATGCATGAAGTCCGCCCTCTATGTGTTTCCGAGCATTTCTTCATTTGTCTTTTAAATGGCTCTTTACTTTACTTATTGTTTTAAAAAGTAAAATTTATCAACTTTATCGTAATTATAGCTCACAGTATTACCCCGTTTTACTAGTTATTTCAATTTTAACGTAGCATTTTTGTATAAAAGCAGCTTATACTTTTTTTAAACAAACTAATAAAGGATTCCAACAAGACATGTATATATATGTATATGTATATATAACATCGTAATATAAAAACATCGTTAAATCCCATCCCATAGTCATACAAACCTGAAACACCAATTTTCACTTTTCAAGTCCTGTAATTGAGCATAAAGTCCCCCTCATTCAGTGCTGTGAAAACAATCCGAGCAATAACCACTAAGCGCTTTAATGCCTTAATTATCAACACTGACCTGCCTCGACTTTCCCACGAGTTTTCCCTTCACTTCCCCATTAATTACACCGCCCTAACGAAGCCTCGGTTAACCCTGCCACCGCCGCATGCAAATTAAGCCTTTCGCTGCCTATTTACAAAGCTTTATTGAATTAAAGCGAACCAAAACCGACTAAATAAAGGGTTGAGGGATGATATCTTGTTTGTAGGAAGATTCCGAGCTTTTAATTAATGACTTAACCCTTTGCCCTGTCATTAACTAGCTCGGTTAGTCAACAGACGGCTCGACGTTGGTGGCAAACGGATAGTGTTAATTGCTGTTTGGTGCGTTAACGGGGTTTCTCTTTAAAGTGATAAATATGATATATTACTGTAATAAATATTTTTTATAATAGTTTATAAGTGTCAGAATATATTTATGAGCTGTTATCGTTTTTGTTTGTCTCTAGAAAATTTTAGTCTTAAAGTTAAGAAATATGTAAGTTAAGAACTTCACACAATAAATGTTTAGAGCCTATGAACAAGTACTATTTACTCATATACTTAATAGAAACAACTTATTACATTGTTGCGCGACTATATTAAAAAAGCAAAATTAAACTCTGTAAAATAACTTTTTTATTCAAAAAATCAAAGTATAAATATCAAATCCCGCTGTAAAAGCGAGAACAAAAACAAACAAAGCGTCCCCAAAGGCGTCGCTGGGAAAACCTCTAAAATTCAAAGGAAAATCTGAGTCGCCCTAAATGAGCGAATGTCCGCCCCAACTCTGTTAATTGCTTAATCGTCTACGAGGCGGCTTAATTGGCTGACCGACCGCTTAAATCCGACAATCCACCGGCAATTTCCGCCAACTTTCCAAGAGTTCCGACAACTTTAAGCGTCAGTAATTACAAGCTGAGATGTTTAATTACGCTCCGTCGCGCGCTGCCCACCACTAATTAATTAGAAGTCGACGGAAATGAGGGTTGGGACAGTTAAAGTTAAATGGAAATGGTTTTTATTCATTTTTTAGTCATTGAAATACAGCCTTTTCATTGCACTGTTGGTACTTTAGATGGCCTTTTATTTTTTATAGCGAAATGTCTAGTTCTGTCATCTTGTTTTTAAATGTCAGACAAGTACCTGAGCTTTATATTTTTTAATTTACTTTTGATTTCGTGAGGATTTTATTATAATTTAATTTTATTACAGCGTTTTAATCTTTTGATATAACATATATGTATGTACAAATTATTTTTCATTAAATATCATAAACTTTTTCTGTAATTCTTATACAAAAACAGTTTATGCTTTGTAATGTTAATATGTTCAATGTTTGTAGGTAGATACAGAAAAAAACCTAAAGGATAGATCCAAAGTTTTCTACTTTAAAGACGGTCAGTTTTATAAAAATAATTATTGTTATTAAAATTCCTTTATTTTCCTTTATAAAATCAAACTATAGACAAAATCCATTTATGGTTATTTTGAAATTTTTTTCAACGAATCCCTCCTATAATTATCTGAAACAGGTACTTTGCATTCATTAGTAGATCAAAATTGCGTTTTAAGTGAAAGTAAATGGAATTAAAGAAAAACGGAAGCTAACAAGTCTCGATTACAAATTACACAGGCCGGTGTCAGTCCAGCGGCTCAGCTGATTTAAGAAGATGAGAAAAAATCTAATTATATCGAGACTTTCCGAAGCTGCTCTTTAATTGAGAACTTTTAACGCCACCCTCGGTGTGCAATCCCCTCTCCGAGTCCCGGCGTCGATTACATTTTTTCAACATTTTTTAATTCCGTTCGAGGTTTTAATTTTCTTTACGCTCGTCTTTCTTTTATGTGCGCGTTTTTTCTTTCCGGTAGCCGGAGATATTTCTCACCGCTATTATACGGTTTGTAATGAGATTTTCCTTCATTATGTTTAATCTCCTGATTAATTCTAATGTTAATCTCTTTTCACTTCGTTTTTTACGGCCGAGTCGTTACTGTAGCGAAATGGATATCGTGATGGGACACGCTTTTTTAAACCATTTAGAGATAATTAAAAAACGTGACCATTGAGATACTAGATGGTAAACTTCAAACTCACCAGGGGAGCGAAAGATTCGACCGATTAGATCGTCAATAATTTAATTCGCAACAAACTCATTCCACCCAAGATAGGCACCGGGACGTGTTCGGAACGCCAATACAGTCTAGGCGTCGGCAAATTGAAAACACCTCCGGCAAGGCTGTAAACACGTCACGTGATTTAGGTTTTAATCAAGTAGGGACGCGCCACCCGCCGTAATTGTGACAAATCCTCTGTTTGTCCGAAACAGAACTTTTAACTCGGTGGCGGAACGGCCGTAACTGTTCCTCGCACGTGCCCGGCGAGGAAGACGGTTTTTTGTCGACACATGTGCTCCCTCTGTTCTCACCCCGACTCGAGCCTTGATTAATTTTTAATATTTTTTCTTCCAGTTCACGTAGACAATTTTCACTTTTCCGCTTACATGCCTCTTTCCATTGAACAAAAGATATTGCGTCACGTACTTACTCATTGACTTCTAATTTAGTGAAGTCAACGGTTTGCTATGTAAGTTTTTATCTGATTAGTGCTAATATAAGGCAATTGTTAGCGAAACGCTTATTTCGCCCGCGCTACACCTACATAACTCATTAGTGAATTAGCAAGACTCGCAATTGTGTCCGTAATAAACCCAAAGACAATGAAACTTGGCAGACGTATCGCTTAACTTCAACTTTAGTCGTCTGTAGTTTCTACGTAAAACATTATGATTTATTAATTTTTCATTTTTTTATTAATATGTTTTAGTTTATTGAAAAATTATTTCTTGCCATCCTTGATATTATTTTCCATATCCTTGTCACACATATGTGTTTAAAGTGTCACATCTGCGTGTATTAATGTTGTATGCGACGTAACAGTGATCTGTCGCAATTATCGCGTGGCGCATATCCCGATTAGACGACGCGACGGCAATTAGGTCGGCGGACATTCGCGTTAACCTGCAATGAGGATACGCCTAAACACTACTTATTACTCTAACTGACCGCTCTTCTATTACATGTGCATTAATAACTGCGTGAGTCGCACTGAAATCTTTTGTTGACCTGTGCGCCCTTGTTTATAAATCACAACTTGGACCTTTATAAATTCACCTTCATAACCCACCCTATGTGAGTTCAAAGAGTGCGCCGGCCGGAGCAATGTCCAAATTATAAATTCGCATTAGAACGGACGCGCACGGTTCGTTTACCATTTCATTTTGGTTCAATATCGCCACTCTACTTTGTTCCACACACACACCCCACCCCTTCCTCCCCATCCGCGCCTTAAGACGCCGGGAAATATCTGCGTTTTAAGCTATATTTCTTTCATCCCTCATTTTTGCAGTTCGTAGCAATCTGAAATCCAACACGTCCCCCGTAGGGGTCCCCCATCGGGTGGCTCCCCACTACGTATTCTTGTACCCGGATAAAAAAGCGATATCTATTTATAAAATGTACGCAAGCGTGTACGTAGCGCGTACGAACATGGATTAGCGTATGTGTGAACGCGGCTGTGTGCGTCTCCCGCTCATTTGCAAACCGTCTCCTGAGATAACGTCCTCCAGCCGGTTATCCCGCTCCTTTCACCCCCGTCGTATGTGATTGTTATATGTGTAATATGCCTTAGTAATACTACATTGTTTTGTATTGAGCCCGATTAATAGTATTATGTAGAGTATACTTTTATATAGGCTACAATTTCTAAAATCTCGCCAAGTTTTACTTTTAAAAGTATAGTCTTGAGATAAGATAAGTAGGCAACATTTTCAAAACATTAAAATAATTAAAAGAAGGGGGCGGTAAGACGAACTATTCAGAATAAGCAAGTGAGGGAGGCTGCAGCCGTGACGGCGGCGGTGGCGTGGGCCGCTCTCACGTATGAACGTAATTATAAAAATTAAAGGCAACTCAAGCTCCTCGGTCCCCCTCGCTCCCGCGGCGTCGTGCATTTTTTCGTACATATTAAAGTCCCCGCGCCCGGCCCGCTTCGCCCGCGACTCCTCTTTTTAATCGATTTTCCCGACACAAGGGGTGAGAGCTCTGGGGTGAATGTAATTTTTTATGCGTTTTTTTTCCATCGAAGGAAACCGTCGTCGCCGGAGGTGCCATTACGCCACGGCTTGTTGAGAATATTTTAATTATAAGGCATTAGCGCGTTTTATGATAGCACTCCCGCCCGGGTTTATAAATGATCGAGAGCTAAAGTAATTAAATATTTGAATGCGGTGAGATTTCCGCTGGGAGTCGGAAGGAAGTGAGATAATGGACGTTTCAAGCTACTCGCGCGGTGCCCTGGTGGATATAAAATTCGATCAAATTATTGCTTAATGGACGTTCAAATTACAATGGCGAATGGACCGTAGAATGAGTTTGTACTTTGCTTTTATATGTATTCATGAATACTATTAATATTATTAGAAATTTTATATTGAAGAAATGTTTCATAGACTTTGATGAATTTATTTAATAAATTTTATAAAAATAATTCATTTTTTGTAATAAATATAAAACAAACAGATAAAAGTCAACATTCTAAGTTCGAGCGTTGTTCATGATAAGGTTCAACATATTTTCACTTAAGTCACCGTATTTTATTATTGACTATAAATTACAAGACTATTGAAAACTAAATTGTAATCAGTTTCACCAGACCTAATATTTTATAGATAAATCGTATCGGAAGTCATACTGAAAAACTAATCGTTTTCTTGAACCTACGGCGCGGCGTTGATTGATGACTGTTTCTAAACATAGTTGAATTCAGTTTGTAAAGAAAATAAGGTTTTAACCAAAGAAACCTTGTCCGTTTGAAATAAATTTTTAAAATGTTTTCATTATATAGAAATGTATAATGTATGTAATAAGTAATTAAGGTAACAATTTTTTTTAAATCATAAAAATACAAAAAAGTAACAAAAATATTTAAACAGTTCTTTTTGGTTTTTTTATCAAAAAATATAAACGTTTCGCTACCTTCGTATACCTTTTAGATAAATAATACATAGAGATAAACATGATTTTACTTTAAATTCCATTTATGGCTATTTTTAAACCAAATATTACTTGAAAATTAATTTATGGATGATGCAAAACAATAATTATTTAAATTAAACGAGTATTATATTATAATTTAGCTTTAAATTTAAGGAAAAAATTAAAATTATTTTTAAATGTAAATGTTTGAAACCCGAAGGATTATAAAAGTTACATTTTCAAATGCGAAGGCATAACGACATCAACATAGTCGCAAAGTGTAAGTAGCGTGAGCGTTGTTAATTCTATTAGCGGCAAAGCGGATCTGAGTATTTACACGTAGTTCCGCAAATGACTGACACCTATGGTTTCGCTATGTTCACCCACTTGCATATCATTATTATGTAAGCGAATACAATGTTATGAAAAAAAAACTGAAATATTATTTATTAAATAACTTAAATGTATCTACAAACTAAATTTGTTTAATTATTACTTTTTCACGCTTTTGTCCCGCATAGCAGGGTAGAAAAGAAATACCTTGTGTCAAGACACTCTGTACTCCGCTTTCCGCCGAATTCGAGACATTGTGTGTTGAGTGGCGGAACTCAACGCTGCACTTTATCTTACCATAACCGATCGCATTTACAGTCAGACACTGTTCTCATTACGATTCTAAAGTTTAAACTTTGAAATAAACAAATAATAAAATAAATAACCACTCAAAGACACAATTTGTATGTTTGAGTAGAAAATTAAGAACTAACTGATATATCTTCGTCTATTTCTGCACCTTGTAAAATGTGCAATTACAAAAACAAACATTTTTATTACGATAATCAGTTTCAAATCATTTTTTACACATTTTATTCAAACAATAAAATAAACATGTATGAAAAAATTGTAACAGTTTATTAATAATCATTAATTAACTTTAAAATTACAATGACTCTTCCATTAAATTACTTTGTAAATCACATATATAGTTGAATTCTAATTCGATCTACTCGTAGCATAAGCTGCTGGAACAGTGTAATGGCATTACCTGTTAATGTAAGTAGCATTAACATACTATCCTCAAACAGTATAATTACAGTATTTCCTCCCGTACACACGCAATGTAATACAATTTGCTACTTTACTGTTCATTATCTATACATTTCTTTTTTACGTTGTAAAGTATAGGATGAGGTAATTAATTAACTTGATTTCGTGTATATTTTGAATTTTTTAGACATTGTATATAATTCCCTTATAATAGAGTAGCCAAAATTTTAATTTATATAAATTTTAATTTATATATAAATGGAAATTAAAATCCTAATAAAATATTTTGTGACTACTACTACTGACTAGTTGACTCTACAATAAAGCTTTAAGATAACTCTAATTATAACAAAATACGTAAAGTCAAGTATACGTAAAGTACACTACAACTAGAAAATGAAAAAGAAATTAATAAAATGTCTGTGCATATACTTTTCTCTAATTGCTTGCAATTGCATGGCACTGATGCCTGTAGGCACTGGTGACATTACAAACTAGGAGTTAGCATTCTAAGTATTTTTATTCGTATATATTTTTGATAATTATTTACTTATCTGCATATATTTGATTTCTAATATATTTACTTAATCAATATGTTTATTATTATATATTTGATTTCTAAAATATTTACTTAATTAATCTGTTTATTATATACTTACGTAACATACGTTTAGTATGCGTTCTTTGAACCTACCTATAAACCAAACTAACGTTAGTAAAATGTTGGCTTTTTGTGATATTTATTTCAATCAATATATGATTTAAATTCATTAACTATACGAGATTACATACAAAATCCTGTTCATAAGAGTATATTTTAAGTAGATAAGCGATGGCGAAAACAAAACAAAACTGACACTGTTGACCCTGACAGTATGTTAGCGGCGGAGTCCCAGCACTTGTTCGGCGATCCACTTTAATTACCATCCATCAGACTGACGGAGCTATCGCGACGCTACATCGATGCGTAGGTATCTCCGAATACGGACATGAAGTAATTGATGTCACTAATATAAGCGTCTTTGAAGACAGTTAGAAGTTCTTTCAGTATGTACAAGTCAAATGATGTTAAGATTAGAGTAAATATATAGCGAATTATTTATAGAATGTACTTATTATATATAAATGAAATAAAAAGCACAATTTATTACATAGTGTGTAAATATTAATGAAGATTATTCGATCTTTTATTAAATCCTAAAAAAAATCCTAAATAATTAAATAAACACTGAAATTTTATACACACAAGTATGCACAACGCGTAGCGTCTATTCCAATAATAGTATCCTTAATGAGATGTAAATGAGCGAAGAAGTAGCCGACTCCGTTCGCGTTATAATAACGCGTAACGACCTACAAGTCCGGATTAAGAAGCCCTTTGACTTAAACCTAGGCATCGAATAAAATCGCCTACCTGTGATCGTCCTTTACACTACAAAGTCAACTTTAAAATAGATGATATAACATTTATTTTGCTTTATCCTGCAACAATTATTAAGTGTCATGCGGCAAGTCTAGCAGCACAATAGTGTGGATATTTTGAAACTAATTGGCAGAGAGGGTTGCGAATTAACGTCACGGCCACGGCGTGTCGTGGCAACCGGCTTTGTGTCTCTTGAGTCTGATAAATAGTTTACTTTACATTCAATTATAAACAAAGTACATCAGAATACTTTTACGTGTACATATATATTTTTATCATCTCTAGTCGATGTGGCTGCGTTTGTCCGGCTAACATAGTTTATGTAAATATATGCAATGGATGTCAAAGCCTACCCTGTTAGCATTCATTTGAAATCCTTTTGGACTCGTTTGATTCATTACGGAGAATATTGTTAAGCGTAGTGTACGTACAATATCGATAGGCAAACCCTCATTACAGTAAACACGATGGTTCAATCAGAAGAGCGATTGTTACAGGTCAAAGCTATGCTCCGTTTCGCACAGCATTATTCAAAGCACTATAACTGACTAGCAGACACACGCCATATGTATGTAATAGTCCTTTTCCAAATTTATTCACGTCAGCATGTTGCTAAAAATCTTACCAATTATATGTTAAATAAAATTTTAAAAAATGTGATAATAATCGAAAAAAAAATCAATTTGGTCAGCGTCTCCGCAGCCTAGAGACGAATGCGGTTTACAAAATATATATTATGCATTCGTGAATATAAGGGGCATAAACAAGAGTCCGATTCAATTACAGAGGCGGGTAGGGCTCGTTAGAAACGCATCACGCATCTCAGATCGGCCACAGTAAGTAAACAACGTATATCTGGTGTTAAGGCACTGAAAACAATGGAACGCCCAAATTAGGACTTCGTAGTTGGAACACGGCTGATTGATGTCTCTTTGTATTAATGTTTTGCCTTCAATTACATTCCAATGTGTTTGCGATGATAATTTAAGTATTTTATAACACAGCATCTGACATATAGTACTTCATGTACTTAATGAGGATTATTACTTCTTAAAAATAAACATTTAATTTCTCTGCTTGGTACTGGTAGTAAAATTTTATAGGTATAATATTTACTATTTGTTGTATACACATACATATTTGCTCGTTTTATATTATAATTATCACAAGATAACCATAAAAAATACTTTACAATCACGAAGTTATGTAATCATAAATATATATATTTCTTAAACAATAGCCATATTAAAACTATTTTTTCTTATTACAGGGAACCCTAACTCCATACAACCGCAACCTCAACCACAAGGACTAATCGTAGAGACGGGGAATGGGGCAAGTGTCTTGCAGCTGCCTGCTACTACGCTAGAACAAATCCGGCACATAGCAGCCGATCCAGGAGCTTCCACACTACGCCTACCACCGCCATCCACCGAGTTCCCTCCGGGAGCCCGCGAGTCAGACTTTGACCTTTGCTATGTTTGCAAGCATTGCAAAGTGGCTTTCCCATCGGCAGCTCCTCTTCAATCTCATCAAGCGCGATCGTGCTACGCTGGTCGTGAGGCTTCCCGTGGTGTCATAAGAGTTGTTCAGCCTGCGCTTGAATGTCGAACATGTCCCGGTGAACGATTCCGAACAGCGTCAGACTTTCGACGTCACGCAGACACTGATGCCCACCTGCGAAACACCGCGCCACCACCGCCACAAGCTGTCCCGGAGCCTCTATCGCATGAGATGGAAGACGTCGTCAATCAGATAACGCTCCTGGCAGCGCGCGCCGCACAGGATTCCACCTCATCTAAAGACCCCAACGTAACATTCTGCGCGCCAGGACCACGCTTCCCCCAGCCAGGCGAGCTGCCCCTAGCCAGCGCCGGCCATTAATCCTAACTAAGAAATGTATAGTTACTACTACTAGTGGAGCATCTCGCTCTCTCCGTTGTTCGACAACGCAACAGTTCACTATTAGCTCTTAACGCTTCTTTTCGTTGATGAATGTTGTCGCAGAAGCGACACTATCTTAGTTATACGTTTAAAGCTTGTAGTTGTGTAAGTGTAGGTTAATAGGGGGCCAGGTCTCGTCGTGAGTTTTTGTACGTAAGGCGACGAGGACTCCAGGCTCCCGCGTCGCCGCCGCGCACTGGGAGGCGGCGGCGGCGACCCGCCCGGCCGCGTCTCGGCGCCGCACTTCATATCATACGTTAGACAGGTTTTATTATATACGTTTATCGTTGCGGCCGCGCGTGGTTTGCGGTCGGGCCGGGTGACTCGATTCTTTACCATCGTCTCCCAGGAAAACAAGTTCCTATCTTTATGGCATATAATATTATCGATATTGATAATTACGATTTAATTATTGTTTAAAGCTATGTAATACATACATATAATCGTTCTAATTTTAGGCATAGATACGTTCTCGTAAGAAGTTCCTGATGCATCGTAAATGTATGAAGATATATATACGTATATGATTTTTTTAAACGTGAGGCGAAGTTAGGTACGTATGTTAGGCAGTAGTGCGGTTGTCCTCTCACGCGGGTTTCACGCTCGAAAAAAACGTATCCCCACGAAATTGGATCAAACGCGACCCTCCGCATTAACCGAATGGCGTAACTTTCGACGCAAGTGAGGATGAGTATGCGCGTATATGTACCGTGTGCACCGAGTTGGTGCCTCGCACGCTCGAGAGCCGCCCGTGGAGACGCGACGACACCGCGTAGGCTTATTGGTAATGGTTAATTATAATAATTATTATTGTAGCAAACTTTTCCAAAACGAACGAACTCGAAACTCGGGCTGCGCGCCAGCGCTCAGCCTACCTCGCAAACAAGTGAGTTTATTTTGGAACTAAGTGTGATTCTTGAATTTTTATTGATATTGTAATTATTATTAGTAGTGGCGTAAGTGAGTCGAAAGCAATGGAGGTACATGCGGCGGCAGCGCGGCGTGCGCCCGACGCCTTGAGCGCCCCTCTCGCATGTATATTCATCACTTTGTTGTGTGCGTGGAGTCCCTTATATTTTCGATGGCACAGATCACGTTATTTAGAATATTTTACATATTTACATTTTATCTAGTGGAGCGGAATACAATATTTTATCTACGAGCGATACCTACTACAATATTGAGTTTGTTCTTTTACAAAGTGCGATGTTTTATTCCACCGGTAGCCGGCGGTCCTTGTTATTTCTATGTGCAATGGGGCGATGCCTGCGCGCGATGCGTCTTTATCCGATCGCTTTATATCTCTCCAGGGGCGTCTGGAGCGTTACGTCAACAATTGGCAACGAATCAACAGAAAAAAGGAAAGTTGTTATAGAGTGTTAAAAATATAAATATATGAAAACACCGTAAAGTTCATAATTTTATAAAACAAAATCGTTATAAATAAATAGAATATAAAGTATACGAGGTAAAGAATATATATTTCGAACGTAGTCGATGGACGCAATGCGCGCACGCAGTGCTTCCAACGCGACGGCGCGCGTTTCTACTACATTATTTTGTTTACTGTGTTACTAAGATTATAACATAATATTTATTAGAAACCCCTATTGTTTGTTGAGGCGTTCGCGAAACTCCACCGCGTGGCGACGACGACGACGTCGACGGTAGCGTATAAAGATATTTATTTTGTCGGTTTGTAATCGGGAGTATTCAGCGTAAGTTTGAGTTGACGTGTGACGTAGGTGGACGAGTCGGTAGTGCGATGTTGTGTCTCCGCGGACGACGATCACGACGCCCGCGGAATGAATCATGGTTCCTATGTATGTATATTTCAATATTATCGCATCTAGAGTTTCACTATACTTTCCGAATACAAATTTTAATATTTAAGATTAATTCGGATTAGTCTGTTGTATCTGCTACTAGAGGTGCCGCCACGGCCGTTGTTTTGTTTACTTTAGTTATACACCCTGTTTTATTCGTTTCTATATTTTTGTAAGGATATTCTGCACTTTTTTATTATATATTTAATTTTGTTAATGTAAAATTATATATGAATCGCAACCTTCATCATCCTTTAGGTGTAAATGGTTAAAAATATAAGTTTACATTTGTAAAAGGTAGCACTCGCGTCTATCATAGTTCCTATACTGTATTGTAATACTAAATTATTTTGAAAATTCTTTCATAGTGAAATATACCGTTCCTATATTGTAATCTGTAACAAAATTTTATGTAATCTGAAATAGAACTTGTGATGTTTAATACATTTATGTGTTGTATTCTATACTTGTTTATTTGTGATTGTATTAAATAAAGTCAATTTACCAATATTTGTTTAGCGATAGTTACGTTCGTGCCGCACGCGTAGACCCTACGCGAGCTACGCGACTACGACGCGACGCATGCCACCCGTAGCCGACAACAGATTACGAATACATTGTCAAGTGTAAATGGTAAAAATAAACTCAAAGTTAGTTTATCAGATACTGGAGTTTTATTTTATTTTAATACCCCTTAAAGATACTTAGAAATTACAATTTTTTACATAAACAAATTAATTGGACAGATCTGTATATTAATTTTACAATAATAAGATTTCAAATTTCGATATCGGTATTATTCTCAAACATATGTTTTCTTTTTATAAAGTTTTAGTAAAGTTATTTTAAAGCTAATTTTCCTTGAATCAAAATTTAATTAAAGTATGAAATTAAAAAAAATAATAGTTTTCATATATATTATTTGAAAATTAAAGCCTTAATATAAAATATATAAAAAAACAGTTAGGAACATTGTAGAAAATTAAAATATGTTTTAAAGTGTTGCTTTAGTAACTTACATCTTACTTTTTACAAAATCATGTGTCAAACACATGTACGATGTATATTTTTTTAATTAAATACAAAAAATACTGACTTCTCGCATCAAGTAGGATAATTTTCATATTCTTCATCCGTATATTTTGTGAAAAAAGAATATAAACTTTATCTTAACTTTTTAATATAATAATGCTTATGAAAATTTTTAATAAGTTGCAAATCAAATTACTCATCTCGTAGAGTTCAGTACTTTCACGTTTAATGAAAATAATCAGTTTTAAAGGAATAGATCAATACAATAAACATATTAAAATTACCTACAGTTAAAAACATAGTTTTGTAATACATTACAGTATAGAAAGTTTTTACCACTTACAAAAAGCTTTTTTTATTTAGTTAAAAAGTATGTAGGTATACCTTAAAAATATATATATTTTTTAAATTAGGTTAAAAAATCTTTACTTAAGCCAGGCCTAGACCTTGAAATAAAGAAGTATCACAGTTACTTAACTTTATAATTTACGAATAATTATAATACAATACAATATTTTTAAATATACAATATATATTATTAAAAATCAACTAACATTATTCTGTATGTTAAAAATACATAAACAAAACATGTATTATAAGAACTTGTGAATTCCTTCTACCTAAATACAATTAAAATGATTAAAATATTTTTATCCTTAATCATTATTAACACAATAAAATTATTATTAACACAATAAAATTATTATTAACACAATATTTAACAATAGTTGAATATATAGTACAAAATTCAATTTCTTTTTAAGTAAGAAGAAATATCTAGTAACATATCTATGACTATTTAAAAGAAATTTGCTTACCATAGTATATGATTACTGTTATATATACGTATAATGTTATAAAGGAGAAAAAACTGTTTGTTTGTTTTGTATTTTTTGAGTGAAAATAGTTAGGCTAGAGAGTGACATAAGTTACTTCTTGTCGAAATAAAACATCTTATTATAGGTAGATCCATAAATATCACTAGACACTAAAACTTACAATATTCTAGTCTTTATTAAATTCGTAGATGATGGTTAAAAACACATTGATTCCAACGGAACAATGCCTGGATGTGCTATCAATTTTAAGTAATTTAAAATCTCAATATATACGTATTTGTCAGACTTTAACATCGGAACGGTGCTGCTGAACGGTAAAGAAAAATGTAGGTTCCTTTTAAACCCGGCCAAACACCTATTGTTAATTCCATTTGACTATGAAAGCGAAATCGCAGGTGACACCTAGTATCATTACATTATAAAAATTGCTATAATACCTATTATATCAGTCTGACCATTTATATGAAAAAAATTCAGCGCTATTTTGTTCTAATTTTGTGCATCTGATGAGTTTGAAGATTTGCTTTGTATACTATTCACACTAACACAGACACTAAAAATGAAAAAAAATCTATTTTGTTAAGATAAAACTGTTATTTATGGATCTTTTGATTAAAAAAATATAAGGTTAGTATATAATTCTAAAATATAATTTTTATGTGTTTTTTTTCATGTGATTTTTGTTACTAATATGAATATTCATATCCATTACCTTTTATAACTATTACCTATACGGTTCCGAAGTATTTATTAATATGGGAACTTTTTTATACAATACTACAATGTATGTAAAGGAGATAAGACGAATCCCTCTCTTTAAATAAATTTTATTTTTCCGCTCTGGTCGTATTTTTCTGAACTCCGGCAGTAATGAGCAACGTAGTGCCTTAACTCTGGTTAATTTCTCTCTGGTGCTGAAAAGCTGAAAAAAAATCAAGTAAGTAACTTAAATAAGTTTTTGCTCTTACGTATTAATTTATATTATTTTTTAAATTTACGCCTAGAACTTTACTTGAAGATATTTTCAACTAATTGGCGTTAGAGCACTAACGTGAAATGATGCTGAGAATGCAGCTTAATGATTTATTTATCTATATAATATTAATAAATAACACTTTAACTAAATACATAAAAATACTTTATTTTTCTACTTATATCAAAAAAAAAATAATTTCAAAAATCATTAAAACATTTCAAAAGGAAAAGTATAGACTAATATTATAATAAACTATCTAACACTATCGTTTGTATAAGGATTAATCACTAATTTTTTACTACTTTATCGCGCAATAATTTAGAAATCGAAATTTCCATATCCCTTCACATTCTTGAAAATTTATAATTCCCTAGGCATGTAAACCAATTAGTGGAACTACTTACGTTTTCAATTTACAAGACTTACATATACATGGTTATATCGATATTTCATTAACTCTTACGCGCACCCAGTAACTTCACTGGCTACATACCCTCTCAAAGCAGTATTTAACATTTTGAATTTTAAACAATTTAATGTCTAATAGGTCAATGAGGTGATAAAAATCTTATATATTTTTTTAATATAATCACACCCCCGAGTCGGAATCGAACCCATAACCGATCGCGTTTACAGTCAGACACTGTCCCACTGCGCCACGACCGGTTAATATATAACATGTTTTTTTACGTAATAAATATTTCAATATTTTTAAACCCACACGAAAATTTTCAAATTTAATTTGCAATTTTGCCGCTTTAGCACTAATATTTGCATACCATTAGGTACTTTTGAGTGAAAAAAAACGGTGACATGAAAGTGTATGCAATTACGGGCAAGTGTAAAATTAATTCATTCGTGAAACAACGTCAACATCAAGCGCCTCCGCTTCTCTAATCAAGCGCTGTTTGAACAAAACGTATAAATCTTAAAATGTGTGCATACATACGACATTTTGTAAATACCAAATCGGGGGTATTACCTTTCAAATAGAGCATAAAGATTTTAATCGATACAAATCATTTATTTCGTTATTTATAATTAATGTATGTTCAACAATTATAAACAATAAAAATATAAAAAAAATATATATATTTAATAATTTTCTAATATATTCTAATTAAATTTATTAAATAAATTCAACCTATATAAAATTTATTAATCTTTATAAACAATAGTAAATATAAATGCAATATTTTTTCGAAAAAACTAACATTGATGCAGATATTAACATATTGTTATTTAATAAATTAAGGAACTTCAAAAGGCTTCTATGATGTGATTATATATGTTGTTTAAATAATTTAAAAAATAATTTATTCAAAATACATCTCGAGACAATTCTGCCTACTGTTTGCACAAGCAATCACCCGTTCGATTGGAGGAACTGTCACACGGACGGATGCAAAGGGGATCTCACTAAGTTATTGATTATATCGGAATAAGTCGTGGGGGTCGCCTCACCCCAAACTCCTCAGGGGGTAGATCGGCCGCATTATTTTACATACATGAGACGTACTCGCAGAAAAGATTTACCAAAGTGTGGACGTGGGATTGTGTTTCGAATGCAGTTTTGCAAGAATAGAATATTTATGCCCGCATAGTTTTGAAACGTTATTTTTATCGGTTATTGACAATTTCAATAATGTTACTTCATGTACCTACACTTGTACATATTAAATTGCTTACTTTAAATTATAATACATAATTATTTTTATAAGTAACAAAAATAGACACACACTACATATTTATATACTGATATATAAAATATTATATCTATATATAATTTATTTATATTATAGCAGATATAAAAATATTCTTTTACATACAATTTAAAAGGAGTGCTCGTTACGTATGTAAAAGTTAAAGCAAACTTTCCCCACTTCTTTGTAAGACAACAAAGAACAATCAAATACGTAAATTGGGAATTGTCTATTGAGCACATATGAGAGGGCGGGTCGGGAGGCAACCCTTCACGCATTCACGCCAAATCCTTAACGCGCGATTTAAAAAAGAAAACTGACAGGCGCAGGGCCCCAGAATGTAAAGGCGATTGCATACGACATATATTTAATGTATAAATAATATATTAATAAGGAACAATTTAGTGAACTGAAAAAACATCTACTATTTTGCAACTACGAAAATATAAACATAAATTAAAAAAAATATTAGTAATTGCTAACTTTTTGTGTGAATGAATAATAGGTATATTCATGATTTTCATTTTATATAATACCATGAAGACTTTTCGTACTATTTCTCGTAAAATATCTTTTATGGGAACTTTGTTACTTCTAGTTAAATTATTGTAATTTCTTTAAGATTTTTCTTAAAAAAATACAACATCAATAATCATCTATACATTTGAGATGAGATGCAGAAAGAATTAGGGTAGTAAGAAAGAACTAAAAAAATTCAACGAGGTTATATATATCTGGTTAGTATGTTTAATAGAAATACGACATATTAATGTTAGCGGTGCATTGATGAGATGATTCTATTAGCTGATTAGAAATTCAACGAAAAGATACATAAAATGGCAAGAGTAAGCTAAAATTTCATTGTAAGAATGGTGAAGAACTTGCTCAGGTGTCTCCGTTGTTAACCGAAAATACGGTATCGATTATATTGATGGAATGTCAAGTAAAACTCATGAGGACCCCCTGGAGAGCAAGTATAGGAATGTTAATCACTGTGGACGTGGTGAAAGAAGTATGCATCAACCAAAGCGGTTGGCGCTCTGTTCTCTCTAACTACATAGTGGACGAAACGTGAAACTAAAAAAAACTATACCTAAAGTCCCGAATGACTTACATAATTTAATTTGATTAGTGATATACCAGTTCTGTTACTTAAAATATTGCTACTGTAATTAGTTATACTATATAAGTATACTACAATATCAAAATATTCTTTCTTATTCACTACCTTCAACAACGCTTACTCTTAATTCTACACATTAACATCACCATGGTAATTTTGAGTAGAAGGTAAGTTCTCTCTGACTAATTTGCTAAGCGGGATAAAGAGTAAAACTGAAAAAAAAACTTGGTGTTTATCTTGTTCACAGGAGGAGTGAATAAGTAGGTATTGTACCAATATAAATCAACAAACGTTCCACAAAAAATGCTTATTGAATGTTTTATGTATTATTATCCTAATGCAGAATATCCTGAATCGCGCACTGAACCGATAACTCCCGTTATAACGATGGGGAGAGAATTTTAATGTACCACCATTTTGGCGCAATGCTCAAATTTTACGACCGCCGAGTCATTATGAGGGAAATTATCGGCGCTCTGATTGCGTTAGCTGTGATAAAAATTCTCAAGTCGGCAATAAGGCGGAACTAATTCCGTGTTGGATTGAAACTGCCTTTCTTTTTCTTTAAATCCCTAGAAACTTTACTCATTTCTCGCATGGAACTGAGTGAATCTAGAGTTCGGGCACTCTCTCATTTTCACCCATACTAAGCTTGTTGAAACTCAAGCCAGGCTTTTTTCCGAACTCCCAATATCGGCTGGTATATATGCAATAAAAATAATGCCAAAATAGTAGAAAAGAAAAAAATAACAATAACATATTCATTTATCATGTCACTATGCAGCACAATTTGTTAACACAATCAGAGTAAAAAAACTAAAAATATTAATATCTATTATTTAAAATAACATTGAAAGATATTCTGATTGTCTGTTATATGTAAAGTATATCCAGTATACAATGCTCTTCGCGTTGACTGAAAAAATGAGAGAGTTTCTTATAAAGTCGCGATAACAATGGCAACGTCTCGCTAAGATATATTACTATTCAACTTACTTAAAACTCAAAGTCCATCAGAAGTTTTGAACAGACTTAAAGTTAAAAGAAAATATCCAAGTCAGGTGGTGAATAGACAAAGTTGCGGTGATTAATGAGCGCTCTGTTTATTCCGAGCATTCTCAATGAGGATTACAGGCTTAGCCAACTCTGGAAGCCACTACACTAATACACTTCCAAGTGACTCCGCTCCGGGCTGCCCTGGATTACACGTTATATTACACTGTTACTCTAATTTGGTTGTCGTTTTATAATTTTTCATATGATTTTATTTTTCCTATTAATAATTATAAGTGGCAAGCACTACAGGCACTGTTATGTATTTCTTTAAATACAGAGCTTGTAGTTTATTTCATTCGAATAAATAAACCTAAGTGTAAATATTTATTTTTATTTTATAGACTAGTTGGGCTTGCGACTTCATTCACGAAAAATTTAACATCCCTTTATATTTTTCTAATAACCCCAATAAATAAAAATATTAAAACGATATTTCTAATACTATGCATATATTGAGGTTAATATCAATATTTTTTTTCATTTCAGCTCAGAACCTTCCTTATTAAGTTACAACTAAGTCAAGGAATTCTCCTTAATTGATGAATAAAATTATTTTATCATATTAGTAATATTTTCGAAACACAAAACTTCTTTGTTTACGCAAAAAAGCTCTTGTACCAAGACCCGATCAATAAAACAGAAGACATGGACAAATCGTAATGCAACAATTTATAGGAATCCTGATCTACAGCCCTCAGTGGCACCCTCATTGAGAAGGGGTTGCGCATTTGTGTAGTTGTACAAATTGAGCCGTGTTTATCTCTACCGACCCCGCGCCACTCGTATTTATCGTTTTCATGCAACTGACCTTCTAAATTATCGTGATCGGTAAGATACATATAAGTAATGTTAATTTCTTTGATTCGCATCTTGCTGTTTCGTTCATATTGTGTATTAAGAGGTTTCAAAATTATATTATTTTATGATATTTGGCACATGAAATTATGAAGTATATATAGAGAAGGAGTCAGAATACTTATTTTTTTAAACAATGCAATAAATTATTACAATAAATGTCAACACTTCCTTATATTTAACATATATGTTTATATAAAGTACCATACACGTTGCTAAGGCAACGCGTTGTTAGCGCCCCAACGGGATCTAATTAATTAATCTTTACATGAATATTATTTTAACAAAATCAGCACATCTTAATTAATACAAACATGATATTTAAAATAGATTTTTGACAACCCGAGGTCTGTCAGGGACAACGACGTTTGTCAGAGGTAAACCGTCTACCCACGACCACGGACTACAGTTTGAAAATGTGTAAAACTCAAAAATCAAACATCTTATAAAGTACATATATATTTAATTTGAAAGTCTCTACAACGAGTTAATCTATACTGAATGATATTTGTAAAGGCCACCATCCGAAGGTGAGAAGAAAAGCACCTTAATAGTATAATTCAGAGAAACATTATCACTGGTAAATACTAAAGGATTTCGCAGTTAGAACCAAAGGTTAACCAATAATGTATACTTGCAGCTTTAAATCAAATCATATATTTTTTTATTTTAGCGTTTTTTTTATATGAAAATGAAATAATGTTTTTTTTTATTTACGTGTCAAGTAAGCACTAATGGTTGATGAGGTTGATTTATTTAACTTTGTTTATTAAGTTAATCATTTTAGACATTATTGATTGATTGTTTTGTACCTAGTAACCTTAAGCGATTCCAAAATCTCAACACATCCAAAATCAAGGTACGCGAAAAGAATCTAGTATTTCATAACTACGTTTATATTTCTTCTATTAAATAGACGTTGTCTACAGAGTTAGGAGTTCTGTGACTACGATAGATTTGTATAGTCCACATTTATCCTATATTTATTATACTTATTTTTAATTGTGGGAAAGTGGCAAAATGTGCTCTTTGAGGCAGGCTACTACTTCGCTGTGCGAAGTGGTCAGTATGTTTGTAGAATGCCATCCGTTGTGAATTCGATTCCCATTCGAGGGAATGGTTAAATTTAAATTATTTCCATTTTCCTCACTTTTGTAAGAAGCGTGCGGAGTTCCGTCACTTAACACACAATGTCTCAAATTCGACGGAAATCAGAGTTTGGAGTGTGTGGACACTAGGTACTTCTCGTCTACCTTATTATGCGTATAAAAGCATGAAGCTTAAATAAATTAACTATTATATTTAACATATTAGATGTATTTTAAATATTATAGTATTATTACACCAGCAATACACAATTATAATATATAATTTTACTATAATGGCAAACAAGAAATAAAATTATAACGTGGCATAAATAAATTTCCTAGTAAACCATAATGAAAAAATCTTACGCTTATTATGAAGCCTAGATTAACTACAATAGTTTTTATATTTCAATATCTATAACGACTTATCACAAGAGTTAGTAGAAGGTAATAGTTTAAAGAAACAATGAGAACCAGTGGTGCTAAGCGCTTTGTATGCCGCATTAATAACAAAATGAGACACGCTGTCAGATAACAATACACAAATGAAACGCTATCGTACAGTCGTAAGCTCTAAACGGGCTTGTACGGATTTATGGCTATAATTCAGCAAAAGAAAACGGCTAGGTGTTATCAAGCTTGTATTGACACTTTAATGCTATTGTTTGATTTAGAGAGCTCATTACGAGCGCGGGAAGAATGGCGGTCGTGAGGTGCGAACCCGACCTAGCCAACTTATTCATGATAATTCTATTCATAATTTCATAGCGGACAAACTCTAAATAATGGAGATTCTTAAGTTTGTCATTGTATAAAATGTTTAATAGCACCTTGTGGGTACTTTTCTTAGCAAGTGTTTTTCATCATTTTATTATCTAACAAAGGTATAGTTTACGCATGTATGTTAAGTTATTACACTTAATACTTATATAACTTCAATAAATGTAAGTAGCTTAATATGATTATGAAGATATACACTTAACTACTATTAGTAAGTATAGCATCTCTACAAGGATTTCTGGTGGAGATCTCTTTTAGATATAAGTTATCCTTTGTTCACATCGTTTTTCTGTTACGTATATAAATTTTATTATCTTTTAGCTATGTGGTACATAAATAAATAAAAAAAATCTAAGAAACATTATGCGTACAAAATCTTGCATTTCTTTAATAATCAATCATATTTATACCCGTTAGAGATTGCTAACCAAAGTTAATTTAGAAAGCAATTTCGTGCTCCAGGACAATGAGATATAAAATTATCCGTTAGAACCAATAATCGCAACAGAGTCGGGACTTAATGCCGGTCAATCATTAGCTACAAGGGATAACGGAGCCGTCGGCCACTATTGCCCATTAACGTAGCGAGCACCGCGATGCCCCGTGACCAAACGTCAATGCAACCTCAGTGTGTTTCAAGTATTCCCGTCTGGAGCCCCGAGGCGCGAGGTGATCACACGTCAGACAAAGGAATGACTTCATTGTAACTTTAAACAACTTACACTGAGACTTTTTACTGTTTCGCGGAACATATTCGTGTGTCACTCGCTCACTCGCAATTACAGCCAACGAGATAAGTTTCTATTTCGTGACTCAATCATTGTGGATTACTTTGTTACGTTTCCATGTTATTAGAGTAAGTCACTTCTAACAGCAAACACTAATGATTACTTATAATTATTTTATCGGCATCGAGTAAAGAGGACGCGGCGAGCACTATCATTAGCACGGGAAAGCGATCAGTTATTTGCGGACGAACTGAGCCGTGTCGGTTTACAGCTCAACCCCCGAAGGAGATGCATTCCAGCGGCTCACGAACTCACGACTGCACAACAATAATTACCCGTGGGTGTACGCCATTATACTTCGCGAGCGATTATTATCAATCGTTGCGCGGCTAGCGAACGGTCACCGGTTAGAACCTGATGCAGTGGGATAAATTATCGTAATGTTATGACCGGGATGCAAAGCAGGTTGCATAATTAAGGATAAATCAAAATCTTGCAGGCACTTTTGACTCTGTTATCAGCGAGTCGCCTGCGCCTAAGGGCTCTCAAAGTGTCGCATATGCATACTTTAGTGATTTATGAGTATGCGTTTGCACATACCGTTCCATACTGTACCAGTGTATCCACGCCACATCACCGCGGGCCACCAATTCTTCATCTTAACCCTACTAGGACGCCGCTAATTTTCTATCATTGCGGTCACGTCCGACTTTATAGACCTTTAGATTTTGAAATTGAGGTGTCAGTGCATTGTATTTATTACCATTGCATCGCAACCACTAGATCATTTCAAGCAAAATAACACCGTTCATAAAATCCCCAATCTACTAGCTTCAGGCTATGATTAACATTACCTTCTTTTATAATAATTTACTTGATATTTTGCATAGAAGTTGTAAACAAACTTAATTTTATCGAAATTATGTACAAATTTTTTATTTCTGCAAATTTATCTTAGAATTGAAGAATGAAACTAATGATAGGACGCTTTTTTACATATAGTTCATACATTTCTATAAAGTTAAAAGTTACGACGAAGCTGTTTCAAGGCATGTGACTGAGTATTAATTTATTTATATGGTCTTCTTCATCCTTGTCTAACATTTTAATACATAAAATACATCTTTGGCAAATGGACGAAACGCAGCCAGATCCAAGGTACAACAATCAAAAGACTTGCATATCCGTCACAATGGCAGCGTGTTGTTTAGTTATTATCTAGCACTAGGGCCAACGAAATCGGCGCAGTACTTCCAAATGCCTTAAGGAGTTCGTAAATTGTTCCGAGTTCACGCTCCGCTCATTACTGCCGCTGGTAATGTGTTCCGTCATCGAGATTAACTCGCCTCTAATGGAGGTAACTCTTATTTATTTCTACGGCGTCACTATTACAATTGTACCTAATTGAGGTTTGTCCGCTTTTAGTAAAATGGCCAATTTTGTTTTAATGCTGTTTGCTCGGTTAAAATCTAAACCACCATGAAAGCAGCTCTTGTTTATTTAAAACTTTATTTCAGATTTGAAAGTCATTTAATTGATAATTCTTCTACTTCACTGACTGATTCTCTTAATAAGATATTAATAACATAGGAATCAATTTAATTAAATATTCATCGTGATGCATTCATCGTGATGTTTAAATTTTGGCCAGAAAGAAACCAACAAAGTGTCTTAACAGATTGTCTCTGACAGCCCTGCGGGATACTGCGTGAAGCTGTGAACATTTTATACTAAAATAGCTAATTATTTAACGCAATATATCAATATGTAACAAATAAATTAAATGTATAGAATAAATAAATATATTTTCTATATATTTTCATACCCAATATATCTTCGTCAGGTATTAGTGAAAACATAACAGACTAATTAGAGGGTACTGATCGATCAAAGCACGGAGTGCGCCCGCGCATCGTCTAAAACGCCGCTGGCGGCCTACTGCTTTGTTTGAAAAATATATATCTATGAATTGATGTATTAATATTTGTTAACATATTAACACCTTAAAATAAAATAATTATTGTCACCTGCCTCAAGTTATGATATTATAATAATTTTAAAATACTTTTTTTATTTATAATATTGATAAAGAGCTAAGGTATGACGTTGTTTTAGCTTATCAACTTGGACTTGTGATAACAAAAAAGTTTTGGAAATAGAAATTTCTTTTCATAAAAATTATAGGTATTTCATCATTTAATAATGATGGTGGTATATGAAGCGACGATTTGTCTTATTAAATAAAAATGTTTATAAAGAATTGTGAAAGGTCTTGAGGCCCGTCGTGCCGCAGTAGAACAGCATTTGACTATAAACGTGATCGTTTGTAGGTTTAATTCCCACTAGGCGAAATGATGATATTTAAATTATATTCACTTCCTAGCTTTGATAAAACAAAGCACGGCGATGAGTTCCTCAACACTCAATACGCAATGTCTCTAATTCGGTGGAAAATGGAGTATGGAGTGTCTTGACACCAGGTACTTCCTATCTACCCTGCTAAGCGGGATAACAGCGTGAAACTATTAAAAAAGGTATAACTTGATTGGAGTCGAAGATCTGTTTATTTTCATAAAGGTATCAGCATATGAATCAAAGGTTATTTCGACTGAAACCTCGAAACTAGTTAAGCCAGGCCTTAATCTTAAATATAATATTATCCTTATTACTATTTAAAATAAATAGTAATAAAATATTCATAAGCATCTATCATAATATTGAACTTGACTCTTTTGGTATTGGGATACAATTGCTTTTTGAATAAAAATAATCAATACGTTACCTACTTACTCATTTTCAAATCAAATTATTATGAAACTGTTCATTACGGGCACTATAAAATTAAATTCTTAATAGAACCAATTAATTGAAACATTGTAGTATAATAGTTATTTTTTTCCTTTATATTCACCTACTAGAACTTATCTAGAGGCCAAATTTTTGCTTTGTAGGCCATCTCGGACAAGGTAGAAATTTTTATATATAGAGTCAGTGTTTAAAATAACGATTTATAATGTTAGCATTTAAGTAACCATTAAACGTGTCTTAATATATAAGCTAATTTAAATTTGATATGTTTAAATGAAATATTTTTTTAGTTATGAGGTACTTAAAAGTTTCGTTTCGTTTTCAAATGTTTCGTGTAATATAACACACGGCACTACTCGCTAGTTCTTTTAGCTTCAATTAGCTTCAAAATAAGGTAAATTATCTACCTTATAGTGAATATGTTACAACTGCTGTGTTCAAAACAAAAATTGTAACAATGTACAAATTTCTGGTATAACATTAAGACAACAGCACCAACTGTGATATAAACTTATATCAAAATGAGCTTTATTTACTCTTTGGATTTCTTCTAGTATTTTTCTTTATTTATACAAGCTTATATATTTATATACCTATATATTTATTATAATATATTCCTCTGACCTTGTAAACGGTGATACAGCGTTGAGTTCCGCCAATTGGTAATGTCTATATATCTAAAAAGTAAAGTAGGAAGTAAAGTAAACAGACTAACTTATAATTTAATTGTATAAAACATAAAAGGTATTAAGTGATTGATAAATGTATAATTTTAATATCACCGTACATAGTAAGTGGCCAATCCGATGCATTTGAATCCTTCTACTGTAATGTATTCTAAGTAATTATTTAAAAATCAATTGGCCTTAACAAGACGCAATCATATATGTATGTACAGCGAGTACTCAATACAATAACACAGCATTATTTAATTTTTGTATAAAGCCTTTTTACTATTACTATTTACATTTTCACATCACATTTCCGACGGTTATTAATTAGTGCATAAGTTAAAGAATATCGAAAAATATACTGGATTATGTTTTAAATCACTAAATCAAATGACTGTGACGAGATTCATAGACGTTCGAACTGTAGCCAATTGTTTTTAATTGGCCGGAATAACATGCAAATTGTCTCTCAATTATGAATCTCACTAATAATGACGTATTCAATTGACAATCAGGCCAAATCTATTTTGACAACTACTACATTGTTCCGATTCTATAATTGCTTAAGATACTGCGCATATTCCCTAAGGATGAGGCATTTCCTTCTTGCAAACTTTTTGTTTGTTTTTTAGAGCCAGAATCACAGAGAACCCGTTGTCTTCATCGAACCCAGAGTCAATCCCACTTGCAACCAGACGCTGACCCAGTGTGTCACGACGTCGACGTCATTTTTGGTTTAATTTAAATGTTTGACTTTTGTAGATATTGTTTACGTTACGCTTGACAAACAGAATATTTGACCATTTAACACTACATTTACTACCACATTGATGCCGTCTCTTCACTAAGTTTACCAGATGATATAAGTAGTATATATATACACGCATATACGCCTGAGTATTTCAGAGTGATTAGCATAGTATAGTAGGAGATCTTCATAATTTGGTATTATAAATATATGAATGACAGTATATTTGTTATAGATACACGTGATGCTATGGTAGCATTTCTGTAATAATTTCAGTTAATGTAACTTTATCTATTCTTGTTATTTTTAATATGCACAATATGAACCTTTTTTTACTTAGCTTTAACTTCAACGCTTAACAAAATTAACAAACTGATCAAGCTAGCAGTTAGGACGCTTTGGACCTCTTGGAGAATTCATAAATATCTCTTAACATGGTTAACCCCAAATCACTGTAAATTATTATTGGAAGTTTACATTATTAAAATAATGAAAATGATCGCTCGCGGCCCCCGTGCGTGCCTGCTTGCGAACATAAGAACCACTTGAGGCGATTAAAAATAAACAATAATTGGGGCGGCCATTCACGCATGTAGACTCATTAAAACAATTAAATCTTGATTGAACAGAAATTATAGCTGTCGATTCTCAAACATAATGCGATGGTGCGCTCTTCGGAATCTGCCCGAAAAAGATTAACGTTGGTTTTAATAAGAAACAATTATTTATGTATGTGTGTCTTCATCCCACGCTCAAGTAGTCAGCTTAATTCTGGGCCGTGTAATTATCAAAAATTACAGACGACCGTTTTTTTATAATCTGTGTAAGTTTTTGTTGCGTCACCTAATAATGAATAATCATAGACTGGCCAGTTTGTTTTTTTGTATCATGTAAGTTTTATAACAAGGATCCGTATTTAAAGCTATTCGTAATAAATCTGTATTTTAATACAACCATATTTGTAACACAACCAAGTTGCCTAAAAAATAAACGAATTGCCGAAAATATATCGAAGTACAAAAGTGACTTGATAAATTAACTTCCTATATTCTATATAGGACCATGTATGTATCTACTTATTCAATAAATACAATAACGAACACATGTTTGAATATTTAAATAATGCTGGCTTTAATAATTTTCAAATGTCACTTGTATGTAATAAGACGTTCTTTGTTTGGTAATCGTTAATTTTGATGCTGTGAAATAATAAAATATCCTTATAATTATGATAATAAGGTAATTATTTTAATTATAGCTGGTCTCTCAAATTGCAATATCATCAACGAAGCAAGATTATAACATAAGATTACACATAATTATGTTTAGATATAATTTAAGCTTTTAGCCTGCGAAGATTCCCGGTATTTGTGTACTTAAGTAATTAAGTGATAATCGAAGAATAAAAAATATAAATTAGTTGATAATAGTTATTTACAATTATTATATTCACATTTTATTATAAAAATATAAATTTGAATTCAAAAGGTCGTCTACTTTATAGGATATCAAATAAAACGTAATTTTGAAAACCTATAGTAGAATCTATAAAATATTTCTTTTTAATATTTTATTTTATTTTAAACAAAAATTTAAAGGTATATACACATTTAAGTAATTAATTATAAGTATATATAAGTACCACACTTAAGTTGAATTTGAAATATGCAAAAGAGTTATGAGTAGATACATATTAGAGTTACAGTTGAAACATAATATTTATATCTTACGAAACCTATTTTGTTAGTACGGAAATGGAATAGCAATTTATATAAAGTAAACCAGCCACGAAGCCACTGCAGTAGCAACATCATTACGATCTACATACATATTTACATCTTATGATATTTTTAATTCAATTTCGCCGCGAAAGTTCGAAACCTACCCCGTTGAGTGTTGAAAGCTATCCAATTTGCGTAATACTGCCAAAATATCTCATTTCTACGCTGACTACGAACGAATAACGCCAAAACGACCTACAAAACTTAGTCCACATGTAAAAAAAAACGTCTTCGCAAAGCGCAATAAAGTCGCTATTTGAATGAGTGACTCGCCACGTAAGCCGTTTGAAAATAAATCTCAAATGGAGTTTTGGCAATTCCATAATGCGAAAGTGGTCTGTTCAAGCTTTTGACTCTATGAAAAAAACGCGATACTCGGAAAACGATAGAAAAAAGGGGAGCATTTATATTTTTCATAGACTTTTTATTTATGGTTCGATAAATATGCGTAAAGCGATATTTAGAGCATCGGCACTTTGCCGATTAGTAATGGCTTTGCGGGAATTACGCCGCTTTGTGGCGCTACCCTTTCAGCTTTGAGGCCGATGAAATATTTCAGAGGCTGTATCGAACCTGAATGAGCGTTGTTACTTATTACTCTTGGGTTACTCTGATTCTTTGATATTCTTATTATCATACATATTCATTATCGGTTGCATAAATAATTGTGATAGATTTATAAAGCTAAATCCGTTTTCTAAGGCTAAACAAACATTAAACTATGTATGTGTTATGTATTATATATTTTATAATTGTTATATAGAATTCCTTTGGTTTCGGGCGATTTTGCTATAGTTACGACCGTACAGATCAATGTGCTACTAAAGTCTAAGTCTAACTAACAACAGAATGCAATTTATATGTAACTTTAAAATAATTTAAAAATACCTATATATCATATATGTATAATATACTTATACTTATTAGTTAAGTTAGCAAAACATGTATTTGAGTATTCATTGTATTTTTGCTTATAAAATGATGACGATGATTCCGTTTATATGATTCCGTTTATATCTATATAAATTTGTGCAATAATATTATAATTATTATAATTTATATCAAACACATAAAAAATGTACTTTGTTCCAATATTTTTATTAATCTTTGTTGTAGCAAGTATACTGAAAGGGTTACAAATCAATCGTACCTTCTACTAAGTTCGACCCTCGGCATGCCTCTCACGCGCCACACTAATAAGGCGATGAATGAATTGCGGCTACAATAAACAACTACACTGTGTTAGGGAACGCAACGCCAATATTAATTACCTGTTCCCATTATTGCTCTATGATATTATTTAATAGAGACGATATTGCCTTATCATATTTCTTTATTAAGTAAATAAGATAATTTATAAGGCTATATTGGGTAAATGACGTCATGGAGCAAGGATAATGTCTCATTATATACAATGGTGGTAGGTTCAATCTTTACTTGAAGGTATGTTTTTTTCGTTTACCTGTTTATTTACGAAGATCGTACCTTTTTTGTGGTTATCTGAAAATTTTGTCTCATTCTGATTGTTTCGCAAATATTAGTATTTACCTGAGGAAAAAATATATTCTGTATAAGACTTAGGATTCGGGAAATCAGTTTTGTTGAAATTTCTTAAAAAATAACTCGGAGATTAACACAACTGTAGATATTTCTTATTAGTAACTGACCTTTACGATTAGTACCTACTAATCTTAAAGACTATTTTGTTAAGACAAATAAGTCAGTCTCCTTTAAACTCTTTTATTTTTAATACTCTACCTATTGTTTTTTAAAAAATTAATTTATCAAAAATATCTATTTATTTTTTTTATTTTCATATCAAACGTGGTACTAGCAGCCAAGTTATATTAACGAATTTATCTTTCGTGTTTGGATGTAGCACCACCATATGTTCACAGGTTTAATTCCGCCCTGTAGTCTGTATGAACGATGACCCCTTTATTACTTATTAAGGAGCTACAGCCGGCCTTGCCCTTACTACGTTATTTATGTCGTCTAATAATAATTTGTATTAAATCTTCGCTACCGCTGGACAAACAGGATTTGTTAGCTTTTGTTGTCGAATCTTCCCGCCTTGCGGAAAACGTCCTCAGACGTAAAAATATAGATACAAAAACTTCCCCTCGGACCCAATTCTTGTTTACTTGTGGGAGTATTTTGAGGAATGCTGTTATTTTTGTGAAAAAATATACGTGAGAATGTTCTTCTTGTCACTATACATTCGTTCAATGTCAAGTGTTTACATTTTTATATAATTTCGAGTGTTTTTAATAATATTACAAATTAGGTCTGTTTAAGGAACGATTTTTTATTTTGATAAATTGATATCCCACTTAAGAAAATAAGACATTTAAATATAATTTTATAAATACTACACGCAGTATATTGTTTCATAATTCAGCACATATAAGACGTTCTCTGCTTGGGAAGAAGACAAGGAAGGATTCATTAGGTACCTATTAACGATTTAATATATTTACCTTAAAAAAAATCATATTCTATCAATCACAGGATCTATTAACATGGACTATGTTCTTCACATAGATTTTTAATAAATTCAGACAGATATATTCCCATGTACCATTAACGTATTCGATACAAACAAAAAATATTTAAACATTTCGTAAATCACATGACACTATCACAAATTTAACTGTCACAATGGAATGATTGTTGCAAAAATAATAGGACCCAAATGACGAATTTCCCATTATTAAGTCACGGTAACGTGCCAACCCAATTGCTGTATTCGTATTCAATCAAAAGCAACGTGAAAAATTGCTATAAAAGTATTACTTTTTAAAGTTATTTTGCCATTAAAACCTATTGCATTTTACGTGCACGCTAGAACCGTCAAATCATTTTTAGGAGAATTCAAATAATTCGCATTATGTATTATAAAGACGATGCATAAATTATACATAACTTAAAAAGCAGATTTATCTATTATTGCAGGGTAGTCAGATATAACCTAGTGTCGAGATACTTTGTTGACTTCTTTCCTCCCGAAATCGAGACATTGCATGTTGAGTGGTGAACTCATGGCCGCACTTTATCTTACCAGAGCGAAGAAGTAAAAATAAATTTATAGATATTCACTATCTTGAGTTGGTATCGAACTCACAATCAATCGAGGTTACAGTCAGACGCGGTCCCACTGCGCCTCTACGACCAGCCTTAGGGACAAGTGATCTAAATAATCATTTGTATATTAAACTGAGTTTAGTGAAATGACATCTTCCCGCAACTCGTAATAATCGACTGACAATTTCTTTACCAATTCTCTCTATCTCTTGCTCAAGGTAAAATTTAGGTATTTAAAAGGGACGTGTATACGTGGAGTCGCATTAGTATGTACACCAAAAACAACGCATAAATTATTAAATCTCTTGTAGTAATTAAAAAAATCGGGTAAGTGTTAAATTATTAAAAGGAGCCACAATAAACAAGTTCGGGACCCTCCAAAAAATCCAGAACGTCCGGTCAACGAACGGTACAATACATGACACAGCGAAGTGTAAATCTTATGTCCTTATCTGTACCCAATTCGCATACATTACGCGTTGAAGACTCTGCGGGCGACAACATTTGCATTTTAAGCACCGGGCGATAATTATTAGTGCCTTTAATTATTTGTCTGGTCAGAGACATGATGCTTGCGGAATGTATAGCAATTTGTTTTGTAATCTAAAGTACGGCATATTATGATATTTATTTTTTTATTAGTTCATTGATAGACTAAGCTCGTACAATTAGCTTATTAATTTTAAATGAACATATTTAATTTATAATGATGGAGAAGCGTGGATAGATAATCGATCATCAATAGGAAGATACGCGGTCTAATATGAAATACAAAATAATATATCTTAAAATTATGAGTAATTCATGAATAAGTATAACTCATAGTATGCCTAGCTATGAATATTTATAAGCAAGTACATAAAGAACTTGTGCAAAATCATTACTCAAGCGTTGCTTGTACAACTTTCAGCGCTTTGCATCGCAAGCGTCAATTTAATTTTTAATTATGGAACTGCCTAACGAACACCTTCGAGATTGGACTTGTAAAAACGACTCATGTACAAACATCGTTAGTCTATTATAGACTTTATGCTCTTACGGATACTTATTAGTTTTATTCAGCAAAATAAATACACAGATCTTAAGAAGAGCTTAAATTAGCATCCTCAACTACCAAGCCTGTCGGCGGTCATCGGGCTTCAAGTTTAGTAGTGAAACCTATCCATAGCATTTAGTGTTGCTTTATTTATATTTTATAGTCAGTTAGTTCACGAGTTTGTGTACTTAAATGTTTATAAGATTATTCTAATATAACAAGATGTCTGTCCGTCCAGCACATTTAAGATACAAATCATAATGCGAATGCCAATTTATAAAATAAACTTTTTAAACACGTTTACCGTTAAGAAATATTAATGATAACTATTTCAATGGGAATATACCAACACATATTTAACGGTAGATTAAGCTACTTTAAGTATTGGAATCAAATGATATTAGTGAAAATAAATTTTACCCAGAAAATTATGTTTAACGAATCTTATAATGTTAGTTAGAGGAGCTCCACATAATCCCAGCAATGTTCGTACGATTACAAATACGAAGATGATCGAACACAGAATGTAAATGAAAACTCGCATCATCACGTTCAAAATTGAAATCCTTCGTTCCCTCACTAATGCCGGCCGCACTCGTACTGTCTTTGTCTTATTATATTGCCCGACCTACGATTATACGAATTATATTTAATTCGAAAATCCAACTCTATAGTAATGTTCACCGTTTTGCTGCTCTAGTAAGTTATAAGAAAACCAATTAGGCTTAAAATGAAAAACTTTTGTAATGAGACCAAAATTATAATTATGGGCATTGTATGTTAAATTGAGGGCGATGTTTAACGCAATACAACACTGTATGTAGCACCATGAGTAATAATTACACATAATGACACCGTTAGTGCTCGGGTAACATGAACGTAGTATGAATGATTTGCACTAAAAAATATTTTGACCATAACAAGCGGAATTATGAACATACTGGTATCCTCGAATTAAATTAGTATAAAGAAACGCGTCCATTAACGGCTATAAATGTGGTTACGCAATACAACAGATGTCCGGCTGAGGGATTTTTATTAGAAACGTGATGACTGTATTCGTGCCGAAATCAGAGAGGATCCAGAGCATTGCGGCTGCCGTACGTGATCGCCACGACACCTTCCGGCCCGGTGTGAAAATTATTATTTTTTGATCACTCAATAACCCAATCTGTAACGTGTAATTGCTCGTTTAGCGGTTTTAAATCCAACGAAAAGATAATTTCTCGGTTTCTTCCCACCCTTTGTGACGGTTAAACCGATTTCCTGCCACGAACGTGAAATTTTAACGGGCTTAATCCCCTATCAAGCTTTTAATGACATTTTCTTGGAACGTATACCACAACAAAACAACAAACATGACCGAAGATGGTTAGCCGCAAATCATAGAAAGATTCGCTGCATTGATAAAAATAAATGACGAACGAGATTACGAAATCAATATGAAATTGCATTTCCTAATGTCAATTGTTAGTTACAGAGTGCAATAAAGTTCCAATAATCATGATATGAAATAATTTCTGGGCGATGTGGCCGTGCTGCATGTGGCTCTTTCTGCTCGAAGGAAGTAGGTATCGCCCTCTCTGTCGTAGCCGGAGGATCGCACGGGGTATGATGAACTCGGTAATGATCCAATCAGAAGTGAAGTGCATCAAGTCTCGCCGCTGTGAGAATGCGGTTGAGGGTGCAAAAACTACGAGCACAGATTAGAATTAAACTGACCGCCTGTTTTTGTTTTACACCTCGTCTTTGCCTCACTATAGTAGTAATTATAAGCACCACGACTTTTATAAACTCCGCCAGTAAAGGCATTTTACTTACGTTCTTATTAGACAAGTACAAAGAGACATGTAAGTAGAGGACTTTTTTTAAGTACCTATACAATTATTTTTATTGTGGCAAGTTCTAAATAAAAACGTTCAATCTCATTTATTCTATAAATTTTTGACACTAAGTGTAAGCTTTTAAACCAATTTTTGGAATTAAAAAATAAGTAATGTTCTCAAAACACTAGCTGTTACGTTTCTGTGCTGACTTGTAATTATTTTAAATGTCCCGCGTGCGCCGGCTCAGACGCGCTTCGGGCAATCCGCGCGTGATCGAGAGACTATATTGAACTGCACAAAATTAGCTATTGTTGTGATGTTTATTTTAATTGAAATATATTGGAACCTGACTCCATCGTGGTATTGCTGGGCAATGTCTGTATAAATATGATGATTATAGGTTCGAGCTTCACTCAGGAATATATAAATATATATTAAAAATACTTCACTGGACTAACTGGTTAAACTTTTTAACCACCAGTTTAATTCCCAGATGAGACAGATTTCTGATTAATATGATTTAAAAAGTGTACTATAAATATGGTTTTTTTTTATTTGATAGACTTAAATTCATATTTCCAAGCAATTTCTTTATATATATATATATATATATATATATATATATATATATATATATATATATATATATATATATCAGTAAATAAAGACTGAGTGCCTAAATATTAAATTGATTTCTTCTATTCCGCAACCTCTTGAAAATCGATAAGCATAATTAAGGTTAATTTTTTAACATAATTTGTTAAAGGGAAAAAAATGGATAAGGGTTACAGCATAATTTAATATACATAATTTTATTACTATTAATCATTACGTGACTGACTCATTTTATAAGCAAGCAAAATTCGATGTACCTACTAAAATTATAAATAAGTTATCGTGATCTACTTTGTTTTCATATCACCTTATCTTCGCTTAACGCTTAAGTAATGTAGAGCTCAGTATAAAGATATGCACCTATATCTTTTCGCTATCGAAATAATATGTCAAATCTAATTAAGATAAGTATAAGCTTATCATTTATCTTTAGCTAACCTCGGAAAATTGTACAAGATTTTTGTATTTCTGATATTTTAATGTTCTCTAAGTTATCGTTGTGTAATGGCGAAATTGCAACAGCTAAGAATACCGAAAATTAAATATGAAGTAAGTAGTGTAAAATATTTTTACTCTGACTTAATTTTTTTTCATATTTATTTGTTTCATATTTGTATATGTAAGGCGCTCTTGGAGTAAGTTTTATGGTATATCAGGGTTCAAAGCCTACTTTTAGTTCATTCATTTACTTCTAGAGACGCAAAACGCAGTATTCATTATCACCAACCACATTCATTCAAGCAAAGCCAAACTGTGTTAATCTTTATATGCCCACGAAATTTTACTATTCTTATATCTAAATATAATATGTTTAAATTAATTAAATTAATGCTGTCATTTACAAGTTCGCTAGAGTGGTCTATTTGTACTCAGCCATAATATTTACATATCGTCCACTGTGGTCCCAATTGTAAAACTTATACTTTACTCCCTTTCATTATCTTAGAAAAGGTAACTAGGTAGGCTTAGGTCTAACAGTATAAGCTAAAAAAATTACTTTATATTAAATTAATTTTACTATATTTGTATTGACTTTTCATCTAAAATAGAAATACACTAAATTTTGTGTCCCTAACCCTTACAGTTGAGGAGTTATGGGGGTAACAAGCCCTAACGAATTGGTTTGTTTTCTCGATATCTATTAAAGATATCTTTATGAAATTCTAACGAAATATTACATATATAAACCAACTATCTGTTTTTCACACAAATAATAAAAAAGAAGTTAATTTTGTGCCAAACTATGAATGGAAACACTCAAAAATATATTATATTTAATTAAAATATAGCTTTTGCTCGTAAAAGTTACAAAGGCAACGAGTTGATGAAACACAGTTAAAAAATCACAAGTATCTAATATAAATGACATACTTGCAAACTTTTATTACCTACCATACCACAAATACTACTTCTATATGCTATAATAATATTAAAATTCATAAATTATAAAACAGATATAAAAAAAATAAATTTTTCGATTAATGGACTTTACCCCTAAAATTCCCCCACTGTAAGGGTTAGGAATACAAAATTAAGTGTACTTCTATTTTATATAGAAAATAAGGTAAAATCCATTTATTATAAGCCAGCGCAGTTTTGTCTAGCTTATTGTCCTAGACCCTTTCATAGAATATTCTCTTAGTGTTCCTGTACATTTTTCACGAGAATTACATGCCAACTTTCAGCTTTCTACACTCAATAGTTTCTGATTTAATTACTTTATAAGTCTCTCACACATTTCGAATATGAGAAATATATATGGACCATCAAATATCGTAATCAAAACTGTACTAAGCTAATTTTGAACCTATCCTCTTTCAATTCAGCCAATTTTTTTTATGCGTTTTACGTCTCCTTCGTCAAGTATCACAGTACTGCGTTTTTGAAGATCAACCGAGTTGTCTTCCAATCTGTCGTTCGTACTTATGATAGTGGTTTGAATTATTGTGAGTTTTTTTAGGTATTTTTTTTTAAATTAACTTTTGCCTAATAGGTACCTCTCACAAAGAATAGTGATTAATAGCGAGTGAATATAACGAAGCGTATGAAAATAACTTTAGATTAAAGAATTATATCTATTCCGTTGACGCACAATATAGGTACCTTTTTTGTCAGCAACATGTATGTACTTCATTTCACACAAAAGTGTAGGTAAATCAATCATACGTGTGTCATATTTTTTATTAATATATATAATATATTAGTAATACAGGTTTAGGCAAATACTGGCTTTCTACATTTCCCAAATTTTATACTCCTCCCATATCATTTTCGGAATAAGAGATCGATTTTTT
The DNA here is from genome assembly GCA_032432895.1 of Dryadula phaetusa. NCBI lineage: Eukaryota > Metazoa > Arthropoda > Insecta > Lepidoptera > Nymphalidae > Dryadula > Dryadula phaetusa. Next base: position 7,362,186 of record JAOYRS010000033.1, read on the forward strand.
CTTTGAAGCAAATATTGAAGCAAATATATTATACTTTTTAAAAGGACGAAAATATAAAAATATGTTAGTATCATTAACATATTTTTATATTTTTTATCATTATAATAAAAAGAAAAGTTACGTTATTTAAAATATTTCTATTGTAAACTAAATTCCTACAATCCTACTTCTAGTCACAACGCGCACCACAAAAAGTGTTCAAGCAGATCGGTGAGACAGTGAATGTTCGGTCACGGCCAAGGCCAAACCGAGATTGGACAGATCCGAATTTAATTGACTTCTAATATAAATATATCCAAAAAATCCGAGCTATTTTTTTTCACTAAACAATACTTCAGTAAATTGTAGCAACATAAATACCTAATTTGTGCTTGTATTTTCTTATTCTTCAATGAACAAAGTGAGTGTTAAGTTAGATAAGCGATTTACCAAATAATACTTGCGAAGACTGTGGTGAAATTTGTGAAAGCAAAATGATGAGTACCGTTTTACGAGAAATTGTCGCTCGAGCTTCTATAGAATCTCAACAGCGCATGGTTTGTATATAATATCAGAATTTAATAACACTCAAATAAGTAACAAACTGATTTGAGAGGCCAACTATGATACGGTATTCTTAAAACTCAACAATATATATAACAATAAAATAACTACTTGAGTCATTTAATATAAATGTAGTATCTCTAAGTGATTTTATTGCAAAAGTGAAAGTGTAAAGTAAAAATATAATTTATTAATTTCAATTTAATCCATATAATAAAATACAATTTAAATTCTGTTTTTTTAAATAAATCTTAATACTAACATTCTTCATAAACGGGAACGCACCCTTTAAAAGCAATAATAAACTTGACATTGACATTATTGGCAAAATGACAACTCCCTATGTCTTTTAAAGCTTAATTTTGTATAAAACTTTCAATTATTGCAATAAGAATACTGTTTTAACTAATAATAATTGACAAAAAACCTTCAGTGAATATACGGTTGCAACAGCGTTAACATTAAGGTTATCTAATTAAGGTACTTTGAGTTATGTTGATATGTTTATATTAATTTATGTATTCATATATTATTCTCTTTTTTACCATGTAACATCACTACAAACTTGCAATAAGTGTCTCAAATCTGATCTTCACTCTTATTATGTCAAGGAATATCAACAAATCTGCCTAATTCATGGACAGTCTAAAATAAATGGCCATCAAAGTATAATTCTCCCATTAAATGAAATTGGGAATGAAGATATGGCGACTAATTCAGGATTGCATAGATTTTATCGCCCAAGAAGTGCATTAGCTCGTGCTTTATATGAAAAACAACACAATGACAACCAACTTGAAGAACTTGATAAAAATCAGGTAAGAAGTAAGATCAGACAGTAGCACACATCCTTGTTAGTATAAATTAATAGTTTTTGGTAAATACAAAATCTTCATAACTAAATTTCAATTATTTATGAAATCGATGAATTTAATTTTTAACCGGAATTATGCTGTTATGCATAAATGAAGAAATCATTTGGCGTGTTGAATTTTCAAGTGCTTGTTTTATGGTCTCAAATATATTTAGATTATAAATATATAGATACTTACATTATACCACTATTTTATCTATAGTAATCTTAGATTGAAAGCTGTGTCTCATCTCATATAAAATAAATTCATTAATACAAGTTTAGCTTTTGACAGTTGGCATCTATTAATGGTTACTGGCCATGTGACAACAATATTAACAGTTTAATAATATCTTGGGTCGTTTATTGATTATTTAATATAAGCTGCTGAGTTAACTACAACTTTACATTACACACTCAAAGTTTTAGATAACATTAATAAATATATTGTTATAAAATCCCCTTCTTTGATTACAATTTTTAGACTTAATACTTTTATATATTTCATTTTTTTATGAGAAATTGTTATATTTGATAGAAAATACTGAAGTGATTGTTGGGTTCGAAAATTAACTTTTATATGATATTCACATTTTTTTGATAGCAATAATTTGTATTCAGCTTGAAAATATACAACATATAATAGTATAACTGTGTAATGGGTCTGACAATGATATGAAATAAGTGTTTTATTGTAAATTGTAGTAAAATATTATTTGAATATATAATCATGTGAATAGTAACAATAAAAATATATTTATAAAGAGATTTATAGACCTTATATTATATTATTCAATAGTCTGTGCATATGTAAGTTAAAAAGTATAATATTAAATTAATCTCTATATAGATACTACATGCTAAGGATTGTATCCATTGCCTCGAAACACTTAGTAGAATTTTAATTTCTTTTTACTCATATTTGACAGTATTTAAATTAATTAATTCCTTTTTTCTATTTACATTTTATTTGAAATACTGTTGAATATGATATGTAGAATTGAAATTCAAGTTATCTTTTTTGTCATTGCATTATTGTTTTACAATAAAAGTATTTAATAAACTATACATTTTCTATAATAATTAAGTACTTAGTAATTTAATGAGCAAATGATCAATTTTGAGATTTGATTTTGTTGCTGTGTAAATATCTTAGTATTTGGCAGTTGTCATCGGCACTTACAACTTATTGATAAATGTACCAAATGTATAGAAATTTTGTGGGATACCATGATAATAGTAACCTTAATAAAAATATTTTGGAATGCGTATTTTAATAGGTAAATTATATATTATAATATTATTAAAAAATCGCATATATGAAACAATAAGTTTTCCTTATCTAAGAGCCAAAATTACATTTTTTTTCTTATTGTGGTTCTGGCGAGTACATCAGGTTCATGGTATATATATTTATTTAAATATTTACTTAATATTTATCGATTATATATGAATGCATAATAATGCACAAGGCATGTGTGCAAATTTTAGGCACAATCAAACAGCAAGAGGTGGGTCACTATTACAAGATTGCTTAGATTGATAGACAGATATAGGTCATTTTAATGAAAGTGTGTTGAAAGATTAACTATACCTTTTAGCCTTCTATACATTGTAAAGTACTTATATTTTTTTTTAATATTTTTCTTTTTCTCTATATGTAGCCTAAATATCGCATTGCAGTAACTATAACTTTAATTTTTTGATTTTTTTAAAATATTCCGAATAGATCGTGGACAGCGTTTTACTGTTATCACTTAATATATCGTTATAATTTAATATGGCTGTAAGAATATTGTTTTAATGTGAAATTGACTGTGGGTTAGATTCCATTTGGTGGATTATATTTAAATTTTATTTTCGTTACTGCACTCTGATAAGATAAAGCGCGGCGTTGAGATAGTCAGATACAATCTAGTGTCGACATACTTTTACGGAATAAAGCATAAAACTGCTAAAAAATAAAGGGATTGGATCTATTATTGTAACTTTCAAGGTCACTGTTTGTGAATATAATTTCTTTACTTTTTACAGTCAAATAACAAGTTTTATCATAACAAAAAACACCGAGGTATAATCGGTCAAGCCATAATCGGTTGTGGGTTCAATTCCGACTCGGGGAAATAATATTATTTTAATTATTTAAAAATATTATTTAACATAGCGCGGCGTTGAGTTCCGCCCCTCAACACGCAATGTCTTTAATTCTCCGAAATGTGTCTTGACACTAGGTTTTTCCTGTCTACCTGCTTAGCGGGACAAAAGCGTGGTGCTAAAAAAAGTTATATTAAAAATTACTCCCCAACATTTTTGTGATAAAATATTCAAAAAATTGAAAACGTTAAATTAATATTAAATTAAATATTTCTTCTTTATTATGTTTTTTTTAGACTCTGTCCACAGGCTCATCCGTGCTCATGCCTATTGATAATTTTTATTACATTACATTCAAGATGGTGGCCTATTTTTAATTTAGTCTTAAAAACTAACGGTAAAAAATCCTGACTGAGATGTTTTTTTTATTAGTTTTTTGTTAGTATTACTTTTTTTTATTAATATATATTATCATTATTAGTTATTATTACTACATCTATTATTATTATCCTTACCATTGTATTACTACTTTTACTATTATTCTTTTAATATCATGCATAACTCTTAAATATTTCTAATTACAATTCATCTTATATATCTTATGGTTATAGATTAATGTGCTACCACTACTTAATATAATATTTTAATTTTTTCTGTGAATCCCACAAAAAAATACCCTACGTAACCGTCTGAGTTTATGGAGCAGAGCCTCAATGACAGTGGCTATCTTGAGGTGTTGGTGTGTCTTGTTACTGCGACTACCGCGTGAGGGACGCTGTCCTGAATACGGAATCTCACGCTCCTGGCACGTACAATGAAGACTTTTCCATATGTTTGTCTCTGTGCCTCGTGGATGGCCATGACACGCGATTCGGCTCCAATTCCGTTTCCTTAGTCCACCAGGAGTTTTTCTCTTCCTGCATGTGGACCAAGTATAGGTTACCTTGATTGCCTTTTGGTATTTGCGCGCCAGTAAAACACTCCATTTTGAGGGAGCGGGTGATTGGAATAGAGGACTACATGCTGCCGTACACTCCTGCGACAGCGTAAGCGACATCCATATGGTGTCGGTGCATGCAAATCAACCCATGTGTGATGTTGACGGCCAGGTCTGGTCTACATATCTTAAATCGAATAGGTGTTCTCTCCGATGTCTCCGATGAGGGCCTGTCCCTGCTCCCGACAACCTGGCAGGTTCACTATGACAAGGAATCACTATGGCTCTGAAATGGATCATGAGGGCTTTCGTCCACCGTTAATTGGCATCACTCTCTTGCACTTGTCCACCACCACGATTGGATCACTCTCCGGTGTTTGGAAACTGATCTGGTCATCCTGGCTGTCGGCCTCCTTGACCGGACCCACGATACCTTTGATGTGGTTATAAGCTGCCATATACGTCCCGGACATATTTCCTTGGATAATTAAGAAGCTGCTGTTGTCGTATATAGCCGCTTCGGCTTCGTCGAGTTCCACCTCTAGGAGCTTTTTGTTGCTTTTTGTTGTAGGTCTGCATGTTCTTGTCGCAGGTGACTCTGTTGGCTTCTCTGGTTGCCTTTACAAGAGCAAGAAACTCGATAAACGCGTTTTTGATGTGGTCGCGGTGACTATTTGCTGACCTTAGATCTGGTGGTATGATCTTTTCTCTACTTGGTCTCAGTGAGTCTCTGTGAAGTGTTTCTGGGGCATTCGATTGAGAGACCCCGAAGAAAGCTTTCATGGCTCTTTCTTTCGCTTCAATTTGACCTAACGGGCGACCTAAATAGCGATAAGAAAAGTGTGTGACTCTTTTGGGAATGATGGTCTTTAGGATACCTGTCACCAATGCCGTCTACCGAGTATTCATCTGGACATCACTTCATACTTGGTCTTTTTGGGTGGCTGATTTAACTCTCCGGGTGTCCATCCTCTTCTGTAGCCCTCCTGAGCATTTGGCACTTTTCTCCATGGGAGCAGACCCATCGGTGGGGATAGAGAGATGGTCCCTTGCTTTTAGAAAGCTCAGGTTTTCCCCTCTATCTTCGTAGACGTTGAGATCGAAGCTTCTGGAGGCGTTTATTCAGCCATAGTAGTCAACTACGTTGCGTTTATCAAGACCTAGCCTCATTGCGTCTATTCTTACCACCTTTGAGTCTCTCTCACATACTGCGATCACTTTGTCTCGTGACCTTAGCAGTCGATAGGGAGATTTTCCACCCGTGCTCAGAGTAAGCGCGTTAAGCTCGGTGCGCTTAATCTCAGTTGCATTGGTGTTTCCGTTGATTAGCAAGGCGAGTCCTGGTGATATTAGGCATTTAGCCGTCCCAGTTGAACGTGAGAATGCTATACCCACCTTTTCGAAAAGAAGCTTAATATTTATGAATGTAATATTGTAGGAATTGAATAATATTTAAGTATGATGATCCAAGCACGTATGCTTCATTTGGAAAGTGTATATTTGTATGTTTGTCTATTAATTTCTCTAATACTAAGTCATATATATCGAGACCATTCTTTTTGATTTCAATTAGGTATACTTTAAATTAAAGAACAGTAGAGTTTTATTTAAATCGTTCCAGTAGCTCAAAGATAAATTAATCGTAGGAAAATATAGGTAGGTAGTTGTATACTTATTATAGTTTATTTTTTTATTAATTAGATTAAAGAAATAATATAAAAAGCTTAAATTCTGCAATTATTTAATATTTGACTATAAATATAAACTTTTACTTGTTAATATTTAAATTATGATTGTTCTAAATATAAACTTCCTCAATTTTTTTTATTTTAATTTATTTAATTTATTTCTTAGTAATAATAACAACATTGTTTACAATTTTTTTGTTCTCACCAAGCTATTAGGCTTGACTAAATATACACAGTTATAAACTATCAAATCAAAGAGGATGTAAAAGGCTTCCTTCTGAATCTCTATCAAATATAGTCGGAATATAATTATTTAACACAAAAAAAACATAACAAATGTGAAAATTGATTGATTAAAGCATTTTCGACGCAATATAGAATTAGGAATGCCATCTGTAGCGTTGATACTACTATACTAGATAGTAGTAGGTACATGCAATCGGGACTCACGTGTGCTTCGGTAACGAGGATATATTTGCGTATGAAAAACACGAAATACCTCTGAATTGTGGAGGGAATAAGACATTCAACCCGCCGCCCCCTCCTTACCCCCCGCGACCCTTTTAACTTTCATCTCTGTCGAGTGCTCGGTCCACATACTTTTGTTCTATTTGATCAATGTTATTAAAATGTCGCGGGCGGCAGGATTACAAACATCTGACTATGGTATAAGCCGATTCACAATAATAGTTGACCGGTGGTTGACTCCTGTGCGATATTATCAATTTTGAATATGCATTATTAATTAGAGCCAGCTTTAAACTATTTTTTAATACAAAAATTTACGTTACTGAAATATGAAATCCTAATTTCATAATTAAATAATTGTATTTAATATTGTGATGTTTTTTAAGCAACGTCTTTTCAATAAATCATATGAAATGTAACGTAAGTTTAACTTTCAAGTTATTTTAGGCACAAACATTGTCGTATATTCCTACTGCGAGTGCGACTCCAGTACTTCCAATCTCGAGCGCGTCACACGGTCTTCGCCATCAACCGTAATCACTGCTATCCATTCTGTTAAAACTACCCGAGAATAAATTAGTTAAGTAGACGTTTCCGTTAATCGTCGGTCGGTCGGTGCCGGGCGACCGCTCTAAATGGTTTAATTTATACTTATAAACGAGGACGTTTTCGGTGTCATGCAAGGATGGGGTGATTGTGTTGTGATTGCTTGCGCTTCCTATGAAGGCATCCTTTACGAACCAATTCGGCCTCGCTAACAGCCTATTAGATTCCACTTGCTAGTTTATAATGTAGTACTGCAGCTGATGCTGCCATTATATCTACGTAATTGGCCGGACTACTGAAAAGAAAGTTATCCTATTTGTCAACTCTGGATTGTAATATGGTGATTATAAAGTAACTTGTTTTTTATGCGTATATAACCATAATTTGTTGTTAATTTCGTATGTTTTTATAAGCATTGTGTAGAAAGACAAATAAATAAAACACATAATTATATTGTACTCCTCGAGATTACTACAGTATATTTCTATTTTATATGAAAACAAATATCTGATAATGTAAATCTCAGAATCGAAAAGAATCGTCATAATTTCTCTAGTGTAGGTCATTCTCGAGTACAGTACATAGAATACGAGTAGGTTCAACATACTCATCGTTGATATAAGAGGCGTGATGTCTGCACACAACTAAGACACCTGAGTCGCATCGCTCACTGCAATCTGTACATTATTTCTCCATTGTTCACGTAACGAGCCCCCCTCCCCCTCGTCTCGGGCCACCCCCCTCCCCCGAGTTGCCACCCACCCCCGAGGCGGTGGGACCTCTCGCGCCTTTCTTTTATCATTCCTCTCTTTATTTCCGAATGCAAATAATCCTCCACACGTGTGAGAACCGAAACCATTGTTCTCGCTTCCACCCCCACGGGGGACCTTGGTGACGCAATCTTTTTCTTCAGCATTTACATAAATGTACACTATCTAAGAACTTATTACGTTACACATATAACTTTTCTCTTGTATGTATCAATTATTTTTTGATATTATTTTTCCTGCTATATTCTATAATTTTACTCTGTTGAAATCTGTTTGTCTACGTAGTTTTTGTAATGAAATATTTAATTACATTATCAACTATTAGTATATTAACATCAAATATTGACATCAAGTCAATCCTAAAAATTCTTAAAGAAAGCTAAAATAATGAAAGTCATTATAATTTCTTCCTATAACAACTACATTCAAAGACAGATAAAAGAAAGTTAGTGTTAAAGCTCGTCGGCGAGTGGAGGACAAACAGCTCGTTAAGTGTCGGGCGGAAGGGTGGAGAGCCTTGATTTACAAGAAAAACGCTAAGTGGGAAATCAATACGTATTAGGAGCGATATCGGACCAGCCACCCGTCATTCTATGATGGATGAACGCAACCAAACTTTCCGCACTGACTCTAATAATGACAATATACAAATTGACGTCCGGTGACGCTTCCGAAACGCGATAGCGCGCTTTCGCCACTCACATTATGTAAACAAACATGAAAAAAAATTGATCGCTATCAATTTTGGTAATAGAAATCTCAATTACGTATATGTTTTCTGCGTCGCTCATCTATCATGCTGCGGCCTCAACTATTGGTTCCATCCAATCGTCGCCTCGAATAACAGCGCCGCCTCCGTGACGTCGCCAGATACTATATTGGAATAGATCGACAGGCGGGAGTCGCACCTCTACATATTGAAAGCCATTCGGAATTTGCAAATAAATACATGCATTCGACGCCGAACCTAGTCCTCCTTCCTCTTGCGCATCACTGCTTTTAAAATGAAATCGCCTTTGGTAGGGTGTGCGTTCTCGTCTCTTCATGTTCGATGTTATTATGTACGAAACTAAAATATCTAGCATAAATTTCATATTTTTAAAAATTGATATGATTCCTGTTAGTACAGAACTATATTTTGAATATTAATTAAAATATTATTGAAATTTAAAGAACACTACTAGAAACAGTTAACAGATAAATTTTATTATTTTTGATAAATAATATTCTGTGAATTGAAAATATAATTTGCATTAGAAATATCATAACTTATATCTTTTAAGTTTGTGACAGTTGTATGATTCTCTGCCAAGCTACCATTTAGTTGCCCACAAAATTAAACAATAGTTGCCAAAACATATCTTACCTATAGTCTTACATGAGATTAAGCCGGTGTAGTTGAAAGCGTGGAGTATGGGGGGTGTATTTATGTCACCTCGGGGACGCTCTCTCGCCCCTCCCAATTATACCGCAGTAAAAGTCATAAAAAGACACCCGAAGTTTTTACACGGACCTAGTAGAGGCTCACGAAATTAAGAGGGGCGCCGAAATGTGAGATGAGCATGAATTTTTTATAAGACCAGATGATGGCGCTCCGTTTATGATGTCTTATGGCGGATAATGCTCGCGCTGCACGCGCGTTGTGCTCGCCTCGCTGAATCATTGATGAACCCTTTATTGCTACCACAAACAATGTCAAATAATTAATTACTTGCCTTACCTGCCAAAGAAAGGTTAATAACAACACAGTCTCTTGCGACCAAGGTATAATAAAAACTAAGGTATTTCGAATTGGGTGCGGCGTAGTAATTATTTTTTAATTACACTCAGCCATATAACTTTCCAGAACCATTAATAAACATCTATCTGTGTTAAGTTCAATGACAAAGAGTAATTTAAAAATTGTAACATGGACTAATTACCGTGAATTAAATACGTAAACAGGTAAGAATTATATCATATAAATTACCAAAATGTTAATTTTACTCTGTGTTACACAGACCTTATAATAACAAAATATTAAAAAATAGCAAGTTACAAAATCATTCGTTACTCCTATAATAATTGGTTCAAACAATGCGCCATTTTAATTTTAAACCTTTTACTTAAATAACAACCACAACCGAGCAAACTTTGTATGTAAGTGAATATTAAAAAATATATTTTGAATATGCAATCGTAAATGCACATTTTATTTTAAGCACTTTTTTGTTTAAAGCTGGTCGAAAACGACATGAAACTTGGTTAGCGTGTTGATTTTTTCAAGCTTATAGGAAACAATACGTTCTCACGTTTAATTTCTTATGGGCTTCAATTGATATTTTTACGAGTGTGTTTATTATGCTCTCAATATGCGAAACGTTGATTGTGCTTTTAAAAACGAGCATTTTATCACTTATCCCTAGCTACTTATATGTGACACGAAAACTTAGATGGTTTTAATGACTTCAATAGCATATTTATTATGCCTATTATTTATACTTTTAAATTTCTTGATTGAGATATATGAACGTTTGTCTAGAGATGAGGAAGAATTTGTCGACTGTGATAGTATAATAATAACTTTAGAATATAATTTTCTAATATTTTACCTTCTTCATAAGCACATCTTTTTATATAGATGATCGGTTTCCAAGTACAAAGTGACTTTAAACTGACATAATAATAATACTTGACAGCAAGTGTTTACGTAACCAATGTCGTGTAGTCACATCGTAAAGTTTCAATGGAGCTGAGGTGTCACGCTCGATACTGTAGTGCCCTCGTTGCGATTGAGTAAGGAGCGGGTATAGACAGCACTGCGGTGCGTGCGTGCCTAGTCGACCTCCGGACTCGGGACTACGGACTACGGTCTCAGCTAATATGATTATGACAGCGCTACGTGCCAACCCAGCTCCGGGAATCCTCGCACAAATATTCATTAATCTTTCACGGTCCGACGTCCGCCGCGATGGAGATTTAATCAGATTAAGGATCATCTTTTTTGCGGGAAAGTCATGCCCCTTTGTTGCTACTCGGCCTTCGCTCGCACTTTTGTGAATTTATGACGGGCGATATTTGTTCTGAATGTAAATAACATTAAAAATAAAAAAGCTTAATGTTACTGTTTTTTAAAAATATATGCACTTTACACATTACGTGCGCGATGCACGTAAACGTAGTCGCATAGAGCATGCATTTGAGTTCGATGACGGCGCCAAGACGACTGTTGGTGCCCATGAACCGCGCGACCTCGCCACGCAGTCTGCTACAAGGAATATTCTGGCCAAGCACGTTTCTATATCAACCAAATACATCTTATTTTGTGTTTAGTTTTGGATTATATATTTTCCATTAATCTTACATTTAAATATAAAAGAACACTTATTACTAAGATAAAAAAATCTAGCAAGTTAATAAACTTAATAAAATAAACTTTTAAAAAATGTTAACACTTAAATGGCCCTTCGCTCAGTCCTTTTGATTCATAGATAGGACGCGAAAATTCGAATAAAAAGTAGAATTAAGCGCGGCGAAACGCGCGTAAAATTATTTTACCATTGTATGCAAATCGATGCCGCTGTGATTATTTTATTTCCTAAGAGTCCCAGAATATAAATCTTGTTAAAAAACGAAACGAGTCTGCCGTTTAGTTGATATGTATAAATGCGAAAATAAAAAATATTTTTATATTTACTTATGGTAGCAAAAATACGTACATGTATTGTAGGCTTTGTATTTCAAAAATGTAAATCATCAGTCATAAAAGAAGTCAGTGAGACATAAGAAAATAATGAATGAGAAATAAATTCAACAAAAGTTGACAATTACGAGCTTCGCGAACGCTTACATTTTGTAAAAAGATTTTAGTCATCGATCGGTTGTTATAAGTTTACAACACCTTTTCCTTGACAAGCATCTACTTTTACGTACTAATGTTAATAAGAAAAATAGCATTTTTTAAAAATATCTTTTCCCACGTCGTGGTATTTTACAACCAAATCCGTATATTCATGTAATTTTTAACCGTAAATACTTTATTTTTTAATATTTTAATTGAAATATAATATATTCTAGAACGATCACTTTCTTATAAATGGAATAGTAGAGTGCTGCATAACTTGTTTATCATAAGGAAACGCTTATACTTCGCGGTGCGGTGTCTAATGAAACTGCCTCACAAAAACAGCCGCGTCGAGAATGTGTCGCCACCGCGTTCTGGACGTGTATAGGCTATAAAAATACCGATTGCCCCTGCTCTCTGCGTTTCTTTTAAAACGTATTTAATTAACAAACGTTCGATTGACTCTTTATAGATTTAATATCACTTATAACGTGCAATAGGAATCTGTCATTTTTTGTTCTACCGCTTAAAAATTTACTAATAGAAATTTAAAAAAATACATTAATTGCAAAAATACCCGATAAACATCTTTATACATATGAAAATACTTATTTTCTTAATTAATCAAAAACTTTGTGTATATGAACATATAGTTATTTATTTTATCAATTAATTTTGAATGGTAGTGGAATTCACCGAGGTTTAAAAGTCGTTTTTTGTCATTGTTGTTAATTTTAGCGCACAATGGCGAGCGGTCGGCGCGTCCGCACAAACGGCATGGCGTGAGCTCGTTTAATTGCTCTCTTTACCGATCAATAATTTTAATTTCAACATCTCTATAAAAGTTTTGCTTATTTTAACTTCACACAAATAAGTCTATCACGACTTAACAGTTCAGACCGATGCTGTTGATTGTTCATTGGTTGAGTGAACTATCAAATCAAAAAACTATATCTACATGATTATACTTTATATATATATTTTTTTTAATATCAGTTAATGAATTGTTAACACATTGAGTTCAGAACTCAAATAAGAATTGAATAAGAAAAGTTAAAGGTTTACCTTTTACGAATTATTTATTAAAATAAAAATCAAAATAATTTGAAGAGTTTCATTGTCTTTACAATGCTTTATAGTTAACAAATCTTGTTACACAGAATAAATCTCTCATAGTGACATAAAATACTATTGTTTTTACACGTTTATAGGTTTATTTATAATCTGAATCGCTAAAGTGAAATCAATTCGAGCAAATACTTGACCTGTAGTTAACCTGTATTTAATTTAACATTCGGCCTGGGTGGTAAGCAACTACGATATTGTCTCGAGACATAACGGCTGATTTTACGATCAAATCAGCTCAGTTGGAGCTTAAAACCAGTTTAAATATACTCGTAAATCTTTTGAACGCGTGCCCACGCGCAAATCACATTGCATCTCTTCGGCAATCATGGAGGACACCACTCCTTTACATGTTCCTCACTAAAAACATTATCTTCAATAACATTCTATTTACATATCCAAAAGGTATGATGTCACAAGATATTCAATCACATCTTCAATTACCCTTTAAGTTTGAAATCCACTATTTTATTACAAGCAACGACTAGAAATTACATTTCGAAACGAACGACCACCGAGATTTACATAAACAAAAACAATGGGTTCAATTATCTAAAATGTTAATTCTATTGGGCAAGAACGGGTGATCTTTGATTAAAATTGCTATTGTCAGTATGCATTCCCATGGCCCGCCGTGCGGAAATAATAGTGCAAATGAATCTGAAACGCGTCGTAGCTGGAGGTCACGTGGACTCATAAATCGCAACCCTCGATAGAACAATTAAAAGACGAGTTGAAAACAATTACGCAACGATGCCCTTCAGGCTGCTCGTGATATCATAGAACAGTACAGTCAAATATTGATGTTATTTTTGTCAAAACTTTTATCATTATATTAATATTAATTTTTCAAATTTAACTAATAATTAGAAAGTCGTAATCTTCATTGTATAAAAATCGGATTTCCATAGTTTAAAATTTAGATTTTTTTTAATTTTACTAAGAAACATGTACGATGTTTAATTTTTTGTATTAACGACTCGTCTACAAATGGTATACGTCTAATGTATCGATAGACTATTTGAATTTAAACTACTCTATGACTTACATCTAGATATAACGTGCGTACATTTATAAATTGATTTAGAGTTTCAAATGCATACAGTCTATATCCTAGTAGCTTTATATAGTGTTAATCGAAATCAATTGTTTTATAGCCATAACTTATCTTAATGTTTAATTGAGACTCAAAGACACATGTTATTCCTCAAGGCTATTTATGTGGTAATTTATTATAAAATTTTATTATATTATTTATGCGGTATTTTAGTCTGGTAACATAGAGCATTAATGATTTTAACTTAAGTACCTATATAAGTTATGTAATTTGTCTTCCACTATTTAAAAAGTTAGATATATGCTATCTTTTTCCTACACGTACAAATAAGTAAAATTGAGACTTACACAAACTTACATCTAAATTTCCTCAGCTCATACTGAACGTCCAAGCAATCTGCATCGTTGCTGATCCCATTTTAATGGAGCGCCGGGCAAACAAGCTCCCGAGCCGCTTACGGCAAATCCACCGAGATCCTATGCGCCACTTAGCCCAAACATACTATCTTTTATAGCATCTACTGCCTAAATAAATGGTTGGACGTATTTTTAAGTTGATTGCTCTGTAAAAGATATGAATTTACATATATACGTAGAATGAAAAGTTTTATTTGTGGTACTTTATGTACATTATATGGTATTTTAATAACATTTATAGCTTATATTTATGTAGTTATAGTCATTTAATACCTAATTTTATTGAGAGTAAATGTAAATATGTTCATATGAAAAAAACTAATTCTGGTTTCCGCTCTCTATCATTACCTATTTGTAGAATGGCATATAGGAAAGAATTCTAAAAGAGTCATTAGTCGGTAATATGCGACATATTAAAATGTGTTGGTGTATTGAAGCTATTCATTGAACATTGGCTTGGAAGTCGCTATTCGCAATACGTCGGCTACTCTGCCTGTGAATTGCCGCTCGTCACCATTTATTTCACACACTTAAATGGGAATTAATCTGGCATTGTGTAGGTTGAGCGCATTCAAAGTTAATATTTCGCTCCGTATTGACAATATACTCAGAGGTCTGATTCATTAGCCGAGAGGCAAACGACCGTCATATAAAAGATCTGCATCCCTCCATTCGTTCCATCCAAGCACCTTCGTTGACCTGAACGCTAACGAGTCAACGGAGGATAATGATCGCCTTCGAGAGTTATGACAGCTGCACTAATAATAAAAAGGAAAATGTACAAAGATACAATTAAGCCTTTTTACCAACTGACCTGATGACCAGTATAAAAAAATCGGTAACCCACATAAGCTTAAAATAAACAGGAGTCATTCGGCCTCGATAGCTCGCCGAATTGAATAAATCATATACGATTTGTCTTCCTTAACAGGTAGATTTTTAAAATACATATATTTTTATTCATGCAAACCTAGCTTTACACGAGCAGAAATTGAATCCTAAACACGGTTCTCATAAATAATCGAGCCGGGCGCCTGTAACACTACATATTGCTCAAAAACAACAACGCGGAAGTCATTTTCGTTACAGTTATCTGGTTAGGTGTGTATTTCTAGACTTTTTAGCACGTGTTTGATCCTTATAATCTTGTACAGATGAATTAACGATTACTTTTTGTTTTCAATAAATATTTTTTGTTAAATGTTTCATATTTCGAAACAGTATAATATTGGATATTTTTATTATTGCTTAGAATATATAAATAATTTAACTATTATATAATTAATTAGTTTGTACAACTACAGTACATTTACTACTGATATTTTTTTGTTGTCGAAATTTAATCCGCTTTCAATGATTTCTATACAGATCTGGCATAAATCTCGTAATTAATATATATTCAATATAAACTCTATAAAGTTTTTTCGCTTCATTGTATTTGAATCCGGCGAATAATGATATACAGCAGAGGTCACGTAGGCGTGTATTAATATACATCCACTAGTTACATAAAAAATCAAAAACAGAAAATTAGATCACCGTTCAACGAATAATCTGAAAACAGAATATTATTATCAATGACTACGGCATTCAAAATTTTCCACGATTTGTATTCCGTCTGGAGAATTCGCCTCGTCGGATCCCGTAGTTCCGATGCAGGTTATTTTAAATGTAAAGACGGCGCATTGCATAATCACCAACGTGATTCGCCATCAGTATTCTCTAATAAATATTTATTTGTCTTGACTTTTTATACGTCATAAATCATTATAATTTCAGTATTATTGTTTTTAAATATTAATTAGTGCATATTAACTTTTTTATATACCTTCCGAAAAACAGTATGTGGTCATTTTTTTCTGTTATATAAATATTGCAGTTTATGCATTAGAGTATATAATAAAAAAGTCACATTTATTATGTTTACAGTTATATTTAATGTTGATGTGGGATTTAATATAAAACATTTTTTTAATTCACAAAACATCTATTATGAGCTGATAATTTATTATTTTTTCATTGATTGAAATTCAGAGAAACCGACCAGTAGATCAATAGTTTTGTTTTTAATGTAAATCTATATAAAATATTCATTTGTTCTTGTATGTTATCAATTTTTTCTACCGCTGCTGACTTTGATTTTAATATAAAGACAGATCGGGCATTAATTAAGTTGGGCTGATGAGTTCGCTCGCTCGCCGCCTGCCATCATTACAGGTACATGTAGAGGCGAGAAGTTTTTTTAATTCGTTATTATTCTGTGGCGTAAAGAAATGTTAATTCGAGGCAGCGTGAAATTAACAGCCGCCGCAGTGCCCTTTGTAGGACCGCGGCCGCTGCCTTAAACACACAACGGGTGACGAGCTACACGGTTCTTTCATACTACACTCTCTTATTTGCACTCCATTACTCTTTTTATACACTTTCATTAAAATCTGAGCCGGAGAGCTGTTAAACATCAATTTACGATTACGCTCCCGAGATCCGCGTGTTACATTAATTACTAATTTACCGAGGTAATCAAAACTCGTCGCTGAATGTTAGACGGTTTTTGCTCGTTCCAGTACCCGTAAAAAACTTTTGTCAGCAATCATTAGTGGATCTCTCTCGAAACACATCTTGCATTATTTTTATGTCGCATGTGGACATTAAAATATTATTTATATTTTTATGTCCCCTTATTTCTTATGCATATGTAGATTAATTCGTTATCAGTCGACGCTTAGTGCCCATTGCACTAAGCGTCGACTAGGAAGGCCCCTATATTAAATATTATTCAGAAAATTCCATATATCACCAATAAAGCGTCTGTCATTTAACAAAATATTTGTCAAAAGTCATTAAAATAAATGAGTAAATACTGACTGAATGAGTGGTACGTTATTAATTTGTAAAAAAGAAGATGTTATAAAATTTAATTTGTTACAGTGGTACCAAGTCGACAAGAGCAAAGTGAGCGAGGAGTTACAGAAAAAGTTCGTGCAGTTAGAACCAGATAAAGAAACTAAAGAATTTCTGCGAGCATCAATAGAAAAATCTGCATGGGTTTGGACGCAGATCTGGTATTTGCTCGCAAAAGCTGTGCTGAAACATTTCTGGACAGTCACCGACATCAATGGGTAAGTTAAGTTATAGGTACTTTATTAAAATGTGCAATTAATTAAACCCATCATCTTGCAATGGAACAGGTGATGGGAAACGCGATGGTGGTGTCTTTGTTTCCCACGTGGGGAAATTATTTACAAACCCTTTTACCAGGCTATAAATGTTAACACCCCCCGAGTGAGAATCGTAGCTACAAACATTGTGTCTACATTCTAAATATAGGTAATATACCTATATTTAATTTTTGCATATACTCTAAATATATGCAATAAATAATTACGAACTGTACGATGTTGTTATCAAGTACACATCGTGGTAGTACATATTTTAATTTGAAAATTAGTAAGTTCTTTCCCAAATAAAAAACATTAACCTTGGCCAGTTAATGAATCACTTCTTACACAAATTGCCGTTTGAATCACGACAATGGAACATTATTAGGTGCGTCCAGATTCGACCAATTACGCCAATTACAATCTCCTGGTACATAAGTACATGTGAGTATATTATTTCCTCATCCATTGTGCTGTATCTGCACAAATTAACTAATTCGAATCTCCACTAGTCATGGAACATAATGCGATGTTATTTCTATCGATAAAACTACAACCATAAAGTAAATTGTTTTCATGCAATTCCACCGTATCGCTTGTTTTATCTACTTAATTCAGCGCTGCTGTAAACAAAGTAAATGAAAGCGTTTAAATGCTTCTACGTATACTGATATTCGGTGCCGTTTAGTAGTAGTTACCATTATATTATTATCTTTTAAATAACTTGAACAAATGAATGTCTATAATCTACTTCTAGACTGTAATTAAACCTTTACTATGTTCCTAGAAAATTTGTTTAAATATTAAAATTATAGAAGAAAACCTGCCTATTATGATCGATATCGATATATTAGGTGTGTGCACACTGGCCGCGTCCGGAGCGCGCTCTGTGAACGTGCACTGAAAACGATCGTGGCTCCGGGTGTCTATAGCCGGGCACTAATAAATAATTTAAATAAATTGACGGACGAGATTTACTCATTGGCTGTTTCCGTCTCTCAATTACGCTTTATTTATCACTTACTACTTGTCGACCAAAGCCCCGCCGCTAGCGCGCTATCGCCCTGCATATTGCATAGGTGCCTCTAATATTGAAACTACAAAGTTGTTAATATTTACTACATACCCAAACAAAGAAATCATTTACAAATTAAACCTTCAAATAACGTCTTTTCATATGTAGGTATGAGAAAACGACATTCATAATATTGTACATGCATTTCACGTAAGCACTTCACTTAATAATATATTTGGATTTATTTCAATTGGATGTGATACTGGTGGGCATATAACGAACGTTATGAAACAGCTACATCAAGCAATAATATTTTGGAAAAACAAAATAAAATATTTTGTCAGAGAATATAAATCATATATGTATATCATTATCAATTTATTTTCCATTAATTCCTCCTATTGTTAGTCTTTTATGCCAGTCATTATTGGATATTTTGCTTTTATGTAGCTATTATAAATAAACAATCGCTGTGCGAAGATGTACTATTGAAGTGACTACCATTAATTTAGTTTGACATTTAATAAAGGAGCAAACAACCTAAGTTTTCTTAATAACAACACCCGAACAAATAATTTATCAGGAAGTAGTTGTGATGTCCGTGGCTCCCCTTAAGCAAAATATCCGGGATATTAATCATTGCGCCATAGTTAGGATAAATGACTCAATGAACGCTCGCTTCAAACGCTATTGACTTTTCCGGTATAGATTTCTAAATATTGATTTTTCTAAATAAATTTCATTTGCTCAAAGTAACACTCTTAGATATATTACCATACACCTACTATAATTGAAATTAAATAAAAAGTAAATAATTCTTAATTCTATCCTATTAAATTTTGATTTTCTGCGACTTATTTTACATCCTAATACACTAAAAAACAACGCACTTCAATCAGTGCGTCAGACGAGAAGGTCTTATTGACATGGCCAATAAACTGCCAAAATCAATTGGCTTCACTTCGACAGCGTGTTGTTGTCGCGCGGAGCGACAGCCGTCGATACAAACTTGAAACATTTGCCTTGCGAGCGATATCAGTCGTTTTGGCAATATCTAAAATACTTCATAAATTATGTGTGTATAAAAGTTTCTTTTTCATGTTAAGTGTTACTTAATTTGACTTATTCATATATTTAAAATTATATAAAATTTAATCTAGATTAAGTATAAGGGAATCGTCTGGGAAAAGATTATGTTAGCTTCAAATAAATTATTACTTAACTAGCTGTGCCTGCAACTTCGTGTGCACATTTAACATCTCTGAAACTTTATATATTTTAAAAATAAAAATAGCGTAAGTTACTCCTTATTACATTAGCTTTGCTTTGCTAATCAAGTCAAAATTGGTTCAGCCGTTCCAGAGATTATTCGAAACTATCAACAATAACAACAACAAAAAGAAAAATATTTTAAAAACTGTTATTTTGGTATAGACACCGCGTAAACACTCATATTTACAATACAAACAGACGAATTAAAATATTTGTATAGATAAATAAAATTGTTATAAACTATCTGCAAGTGCTAGCGCGACCTTAACTGGATGTTATTTCTGGTTTGCTTTCAAAAATCAAAATATTTTTACAGCTATTAGTCTCCCCCAGACACCGCGGTAAATCCAGTACATACAGATTGACATTATGACTTGGCAAACAATACGTAATAATATCGGCAAGTTCGATGACAGCGATCCGTTGGCGAACGCTGCCTCATTCGCGTTTTATGAGCACTCAATCAACTACACAAATTACCTGTATTAAGCCAGCGACTTCTGCTTCATCAATAAAGAATTGTGAGCCTGAGAGACTAATTGGAACCTTTATAAATCAGATTCATATAATTTCTTAGAAGTCGCTATGCAAAGAGAATGCTCCGTAGAAAGCCAAGATAGTCGTCGGTAAAGCTTGAACTTGATTGATGCCTTATACTATTAAATCATTTTAAGAGTGATTTGTTAATGTTGACTCATTTCGAATAATAATATAAAATTGAATTTACATTGAAAAAAGAAAGAGCTAATGACATTCCGTCTGCTCATTATATAATTATTACTTTTAATACAAAAAAATATACAAAATATACATATACTAATTATTCTTAAAATATGAGTCATTCAACTTGCACGGCAAAATAATTACTCGAGGACTTTGGAAAAGGCACGTATAATTAATAAGAAGAAATATTAAAGGTCTCACATTAATAAAATTTCTGTTTGGACATTTTAATTACTGTGACCTTATGATATTGCGCCAAAGTGCCCATAAAAACATTTTAAAAGCGTTTTACTCGGTGTTAAATTGCGATTTCGAAAATTTTTAATTATGTTTCTCTACACGTATTTCATCCTTATATAATTAATTTAAGCATTTTGTGTTTATGCTGAGAATAATATTTGCTTGTACGGATTATATAAATTATGTACATAAGTATACCTAATATTATTGGCATTTTGGATAATCTCGAAACTGCAGTGAGTACGATGATATCTTTGAACTAGTTTAAGATGTTTAATAAATCGGCGCATTGTATTTATTTATTGTGGGTAGTAAACGACCGTGTGGTCCCCATTCGAGGCGGTCTCCACTTTTCAAGCGGGCAAGCGATCATTCGATAGTGTACCATTAGCGCGAAGACTCGCGCCGGCATCCAATTGTGAACTTAGATATCGCATACAAATGTCGATCGGCTTGCAGCGTCTGCGCCCGTGCCCACCGCTCATCTGCATTGAATCCCATTGTTGCTTCTATTATTTGATATACGCCCAGTCGTTAATTTATAAATAACACAATGATTTTATCAAGGTCATTAATTAGCTATATATAGATATACTAATATATACCTGCAGGTGGGTTCATTTAAATCTACTCACCTAAACTAAACTTACAAACTAAACTTACACACTTTTAATGAACCGAATCATTTAATATATAAAATAAAAATAAATTGTATAAGTTGGTTATAAACTGTTTATATCACGATTTGTTTAAGTTCCATACTATTCGGTCTGGTATAATAAACATAGGCAATGCAAGCTGCGAAGCATTCATCGATATTCTAGTGATTTAGGAAACAATATTTATTAAAATTGATCGTACACCGTGATGTTGAATTCGTAATTATTAGCAACAAAAAGGCGACGGGGCGGCAATAAGGGCTGAAAGGCCGCGCAGGGCGCGGGTGCGGGCGCGGGCCGCTGCCGTAAAAAGCGCAAAGAATACACCTCGATATGATCGCACAAAAGCCGCTTCTGAATCCCAGCTCAATGCTAATTTCCACTATCGCGTTCGCCCTCATTCATTTTCAATCGAAGCCAGCGTCTGCTTACTTCTATTTTTTCAAAATCACATTAAAGAATCGAATATGGTAGTTGTTTTTTTTTTGCGACCGGTGCGTGCGACGCGATTTATTTATTTGCGAGGTTTTTTAAAGCGACATTCCAACTCGCTGTATACTTGTGTCTACCCGCAATTGGCATTTCGGGCTAAGCGCGAGCTATACAAAGTCGCCGGTTTTAACGGTTGTTTTTAACGCTCGGACCCTCTTGCACAAGAAACGGAGGATACAAATAAATTATTAATCGTTTGTCCTGTCTCTTATAAATTAAAATCTGTCCTTTTTTTGGCCGATCGGACCATTCCCGAGTGTTTTTTGGTCGTGTGAACTAAGCCGACTATCCCTGAATTTATTAAAAGCTCGAGTGTGAAGTCAGTAATTAAGTATACCTAAGTCCGGCATTAATACTCGAACAATGCCGACCTCGTTTACCCGTGTGTAAATTAGTATCGCTGTCAGCTTATCTTTACAATTTAATTACTAATTTGTAACAATAAGTCAGGTTTTATCATTTAATTTATTATTGACAATTGTCCCTATTACAATATTGCTTTTACTGAACGCATACTTGCAAATATAGGGTAACTTGTAACAACATATAATTCTACAAATTATATTTTGATGGGTTAAATTCACGAATAGATCCGAAATACCATGAAAATTATCTAATTATGTATGTGCGAAGAAAAATCGCAGGTTGCTTTCGTAACCGTCCGGAAAATTACTGGCATAAATCACACAGGCGGGGATGGGCTGATTTTCCATGCGCCATCTTTGCGTTGGTATTATTTTGATTTATTTCAACACGTAATGAAAGCGAACGGCCTGTTTGAAATAAGGAAATCTAGCGATGTTTTTATTAGTGCAAAATTATATTACTCATACTCTACATTATGCTAATTTGTTTCGTTTCCACCTGAATAATAGTAGTAGTAAAAGTGTTATTTAATAAAACAGTTAAGTACTGAAATTAGTCCGCCCGTTATAAATTAATCCGTTCTTTTTCCAAAAAATATATAATAATTTAAAAGAAAGAAGAGCGTCACACTTCATTATTTATCGAGTTCAATATTAAGCGCACTATTCGGCACAGCATCCATTTTAAGAGCTATCCTCTAGTAAATCCAATTGTCCGTACAATGTAACAAAGACATTAATGACACCGCAGCGTTGTTCCAGCTTGGAAAAATAAAACGTTCACTGCGGCTGACCCAGGCTATATCTGAGCCACGGCCCTGTTGATGCTATCGGTGCAATCTTGTTAACACCAACACCGCAATAGCCTGCAGTATAATTACGCTCATAACGACTCGAACGCTATCTCTATTACAAGGCACCTTAAATACCTATGTATTGCAGTACCTATAGTCCTTACTAACTTCATTTTACTAGTTACTTATAATAAAATTCGGAAAGTAGTACTTAAACACCTACAAAACAAATCCAATTTATCACTTGACGGAATATTAAAACAGTTCTATACAAAACACCAAAAATCAAAAAAGTATTTAAATGAACTAAGAAATAAAGCTATTTATATTAAGCTTACTTTAGAACTGAATATAGATAAAAAAATCGGCAATATCATTTTTGCTACCGTATGTTGTACATTGAGTAAGTAATAAAGCAACTATCTCTTCAACGCTCGTAAATATTTTATCTCACGAGCACTTTTACGGTAGGGTAATCGATTATGATGTACAACCTGCAAATGACACTGAAAGGCGGCAATATTCATCTACATCTGCATTTGTCACATCGCGTAATGTCTTTTTACTTTACATAGCTATTAGATAACCATGATGTTATAATAAACTGTTATTCTTATATATAATTTCTCTTTGTACTAAGGCTTGCGTATGCTCGTGAAGTTTTATTACGGACTTAGTTTCGTATGTTTTCACCTATTTTATTAATAACAATTATTTATGTATTTTTTTCAAACAATGCCCATTTTTTAAATAGTTAGAATGGTCAGACCTTTTGTTATTCTTGTCTGTTTAAATCTCATTTAGAGGACTAATTTTATTTTTAATATAGGCTTTTTCTTAACCTGTATTATTTTTCTTAACCTTCCTAAGATTTTGCACTAGATATTGATACTACTGTGATAAACATACAAAGCAGGCAAAATTGCAAAAGTATTCATTAAGATTTTTACCATGTGTACCATATTTATTTATATTGCTTGACTATTTAAAGTTTTCAGAATAAAAAAAATAACCTTTTAAAAAATGACTCCAAATTATGTCTTTTACTTCTTGCTGATACGATAAAAGATAAATGCAACTTTATACAAATTTTGGGGAAACAACACTTTTTTGTAAGAAATTCTTCAAATTATCGGTAATGGTCGGAATAAAACACTTATATTCTAAATAATATTAATTTAAATCTAAATATCTGTAAACATGACATTTTTATATTATATTGCATACCTCTGATCATATATAACTTTACAAGGTCGAAAAGGTCAAAAATATCACAAGCACTTTTTGTTGTATACATAAGTCAAAAAACCACATATAAAATTAATTTTTAATTAAATAAATAAACATCCCTTTTCAATAAAGCCATACACATTTAATGTCGTTCTTACTAGTCCTTTATAACGGTAACTACGCAAGAATGCAAATTAAACTCTTAAGCATTAACAAATGAAATATTTTAACACGATAAAATTTAAGTTTACAATCAGAATTTAAGAACGCCAAAAGTTTAAACTGCTCTCGGAACATTTCTTAATTAGAGTGTTTTTATTGAACGGCAAATTCGGTTAACTTTAACAAAAGGCTCCCTCAAATAAAAATAAAACTGTGATTCGTGACGAATCGAGAAGGTGTTTCGCCTTCACCCGTAACCCTTTTTGTGACCGCTCCGACTAATCCACTGATGGCCTCTCCAGTTTTTAATTAAAGATAATGTAACATAGATACACGTCGTATAGATACAGGGTTGTTGCTTTTAAGTCGCCTGGTAAGCATACTTTCGGTACTTTTCTAATTCATATGCATATGTGTGTGTTAGAAATGAGTCTTTTATATTTAATCTACATTATACATTTTACGTATATAAATGATAAAAAATAATGTCTCTTGACCTAAACAGAAGGGCCTAATTGAATATAATAAAGTACTAATTTTACTAACATATAAGTGTTATTTTTATCCTAACTAAAATGTAAACCCTTACACGAAATATATACTGTGTTGCCAACCCTATTCATCCTTTAACATCGGCGGTAATTAGTAGGAAGCTCATTCGGACTCTATGAATAGAGGCAACAAAGACGGTAGCTCCGCACCCGTCCAATAATAATCAGTTAGATCACAATACATCTACGCTTCATATTAATTTATTTATTTGCAGGTCTAAAACAGTTGAAATATTTCATAACATTCAATAATCATTTGAAAGAGAAATAAGCTATTATTGAAATACAAGTAAAAACATAAAACTACAAATAATTTTCTAAAATTGAGACAACTACCAAAATAAGTTTCGCCTTCGTATCGCTTCATCATATCTAACGCACTTAGAGGCAGACACGTGAAGCCGATATTTCGATTCAAACCTTTGATTGTAGTACGCAGCCCAAAAAAAAGTTACATTAAGATCTCCGTAATAGTCGACTTGATTACCATCTATGTTGAGTGGATGACGATTATTTCCGAGTCGGCTTCTTGATCTGAGAGAAATAAAATGCGTACGCGCACGCGTCGCCACCGGGTTACGCTGTCGTTAAGAAATTACCGAGCGCGTTGTGGACGTCGCCGATTTTATCGATGGAATTTATCGACGATACTTAAGAGACTTGAGCCCGGTACCATGCTCTTCACGCAACGTGATTAGAAAAAAACGACTTGATTATACAGTATGAAATGCAATAAATAATTTTTCATGTGAGATAATATATGTTCCTACTCAGATTACATCATCTATTTCACTTAAAACAATGCGTCAAATATTTGTCTTTTGACGTAAATATGAAAGTTATAATGTATATGTGAGGTTAACTGTGTATTATTTAATTATATAATTGTCTTGCATAAGTAATAAATATATTTATACCGCTGTTTTGGCAGATTTGACGAGCTTGGTCGCCTCCTATAGTTATGGGTTTGATCCCCATTGGAATCTTGTATGTTTTAAATAATTTGTGTTGTTTTAGGTCTAGTTAGATAAAGTATGATATTGGATTATTAAATCTAAAAAAAATAAGAAAAACGAAAGAGTGTCTTGGTATCAATGAGGTACTCTGATATAAAGGTAAAAGATTTTTATCCAAATTATTTCCTTTTCAACTCAATCATTAAATAATTTCTTAATACCAAGAAATTGTACGCTATATTGAAAAATAAAATAATAACAAATCAAAAGCTTTTTTACAATTTTCAATTAAATCTATAGTTAGTTACACAATAGATGGTATGAATGATTTCATCCGTTTCATTATCGTCCGTGGTCACGTCATGACGTGCGACGCGGGCGCACCGGCAACTTAGGCAGCACGGTAGTAACGAGTGTATAATTATTAGGAGCGCGGCGCCGGTAGCCGAAAGGCCGACTCATCGTAATTTGATGGCGTCGACCGCCCCACCCGCCGCACAAAAAACTAATTAACAAAGATGGACTTGAATGCCTATTACTGTGTACCCGTTCTACATCACATCAGTTGCACCTTCATGCGCTTCCCCGTATTCGCGAGATGAATACACTTCTTTACTCTTTTTTGTGTAAACATTATAATGTTATTTAATTTAATTAATTATTTCTATGTACAACGAGAATTATTTTTAAAATGGTACGTAATTGTAAAAATATTTAGTTCACGGGAAGTTCTTTATAAGCGCAAATATTTAAAGTTAACTTTTATTATGAGCAAAAACAGCTAACCACCTAATAAAATAAGACGAGTTCGACTTATTTCTTGTCGTTGGCACGAGTCATTGACGGATAGACCGTT
Organism: Dryadula phaetusa; assembly: GCA_032432895.1. Lineage (NCBI taxonomy): Eukaryota > Metazoa > Arthropoda > Insecta > Lepidoptera > Nymphalidae > Dryadula > Dryadula phaetusa. The sequence goes on from JAOYRS010000033.1 coordinate 7,388,979, forward strand.
TGATAGATCACATTCACTGCTTAGCTTAGCGACCGAGCAATAACGTGAATGCTCCACAAGATATATGTTGCATCCTCGATTGCAATAAAATAACTGAAAGCTCAACATTTAGGTAAGAGTAAATATGATAACTTACTTTTAGTTTATTGAATTTCATTTACTACCTTTGCTACTTATTAACTGCTTTCAGAGAGGCCAAAAAGGCAAGTTATAATTTACATCTTATATTCAACATGTAAAAACTATTCATTGGATTTCTATTTAATTTTAACTATATCGAAAACGTTTTGTACTTTTTAAAAGTCATCAACAATAATATATGTTCCGTGAAAAATTGCTTTTCGGCAGCCAGGACACGGTTACCGAATACAGAAAGAAAACAGTCCGCGAAACTTGACGAATGACTGTGAACTTGCGACGTGTCAACAAGCCGAAGTTAATCCTTTTCATACTTATTTAAAGCCCACACCACTCACCTTAATATTGCTATTGTTCACCAAAGATGTATTAAAATTTTATTACCTGCTTTACCTTCATTTTAAACTTTATATTCTACAATATATGTTAAAAGTAATTAAAATACCAAAGTGGCGTGCTCATTCTGGAACTTATTGTTTTCTAAAATTAAATTCCTAAGAAATGAGTCATTAAATACACGTACATAAATATAGGCCTGTTAAAAACTAACAAAGTTAATAATTAGCGGTTTCATTAATAGGAATCTAACAGAACGGTTATGTGAAGCTTCATTAACGTGGGGGCATAGTCAAATAAATATCAAGTCAAACCCATTTTCCGAGAAACTTGGCGCTACTGGAACCGAACGGGTATTAATAAATACAAAAGGGTTATAAAAACTGTGACAGAATTAAGAGCGGACGCGTTAAAAATGGAGGTGTGCGAGCGACGGCGACGCGAACAAGTGAAATATAATGCGCGAAACAAAGCAGCCGGAGCGAATGCTTTAAATCATTTTTAATTATGTTATGGCGCGACCGCTGCCTTGGTGCGCGGGTTGGGTTACACACAGTACTCGCGCGCCGCTCTTAACACGCTGGTACGCGCTTAGGCACTATCACTCACAGTGCCGACCACCAACACGTCTTCCTACCGGTCGTGAGTCGTGTCGCATCCACTCTACGCATCCAATATATTCATACGTTGTCACACCTCCTACTGTTAAAGTAGACAACAAATATCAAATTGCATATGTTTATAGCTGCACAAAATGTGCATTTAAAAACAAACTGCAAGTTACAACTTTTTTATATGTCAATTTTATCGATGTAATTTGCTAGAAATAATATTAAAATAACTATTTTAATTTTTTTATCTCGTTTACTACGCTTATTGATTGTTTTGACATTATTTGCTACAATAAAATATAGATATAGTCTGTTAAGAATAACGTTAATGTTGCAGTAATACTGCAGTTGTTACTTCATATCATCTCTGCTCTTTAGATTTACGTTTGTAGATTTAAAAATGTTTTTTTATCATTGATGCATAATTATTCTGATGAGACTGATCTGTTAGATCAGTGCCGATAACGACTACCACTTCACCAAATGGTGATTTGATAAATAATTTATCTTTCTATAATAATATATAACGGAAAGTAAATAAATAAATTTTAATATGGAAATATTACACTAATATAATCGATTTTATGAGCCTGCGTATGCGACGGATTGACGTGTCGCAATAAACGCGACGTGCGCCCGCGCCGAATGTCCAATGATCCATGAAATTTACGATGACGCTGTTCAATGCTACCAATCGTTAATTATTTTCCAACTTTAATTGGCTTTGGAATGTATTTGCATAGCATAAAAATTTGTTTACACTAATAAAATTATGATATTTATTCGTTTAGACTTTATAATTTGTGTGTTAAGTACATACTTTTATGCGTGGCTCGTTTCAACTATTTATATGTATTTTATTATTTTTGGCAAAACTTCTTGTTATTTAAATATATTAAAAATAGATTACTTTAAAACATTTCTTGTTATTGAGGCAAGTAGATTATCGAAGAAAAGATGTTTAAAAATAAGAAAGTGACACGGCAAAAAAACTAAGTATACTCCCATTTCTAGGTTCCATATTCGTTTATGTTTATCTCTACTTTACTCATACCGTATTTACTGAAGTAAATTATTTTTCAATAAATCGTCTTTGATTTTGAACAGTGCAATTAAGATGTGTCACCAGCACAAATTGAAAAGCAAATACATGTCGTACAACCGTGTTTTTTATTTTTGTCTAGAATTCTTACGATTCTTTTCCAAAGTTATTGTTAGTTATTCGGAAATGTAATTACCTGTCCATATAATATATCTTCTCATAATTATCGAGATGTCACTTATCCATATAGTGTGTTTTAAATATTACACATATTATATTGAAAAATGTGTACACATTACCAATTATACAGAACACTAGGCCGTGCCTGCGACATTTTAACTTATATTTTAACTTTTATCTTTATTTCATAATTAAAAAATGAAGGTAGCCTAATTTACTCTGTATTACATCAGCTATCTGAGAGTGAAAGTCCGGTTAAAATCAGTTCAACCGTTCCAACAATCAACAGGAACTAACAGAAAGACAGACGCATGGACAAAAATTGTAAACATAAACATATGCATTTTGTAAAAAGCGGTCATTTCAATATTACAAACGGATACTGTAATTTAATTTATGTGTTTAAATTATTAATAAGGTACACAAATAGTAATAGATGTAGTTTTGCAAAATAAAATATCCAAATCAATTCAAACCAAAACATTAAATTTAATATAAACACTGTATAATAAAAACTAAAGTTAAAATAACAATCATCGATTATAATATAATATACATAATACATACTAATGAATAATAAATTATCGTTAACAAATTTATCAAGCTGCGACAGATTGCAGTGGACTGAGAATCAACCAAGTGGATTGCACTCGGAATGCATGACCGATCGTTGCGAAGGAGCAGGAAAAGCATTCGGTCAGCGCTCGCCGCTCGCCGGTGAATGAAGCGATTAGCGCTGAATGGCGACCCGGCACGCGGAACCAAGCGCGCGGCACGACGCGCGGCGTTCTACCACGTCGCGCTTTGTCTCAGCGGGCTTGACCCGTGCCCCGCGCAAAAACATCTCTAAAAACTAATAACGACTCATAAAAACCCACCGAACCTCTTTTAATTGGATAAAAAATGAGATCGGACACGTTTTTATCGATAAAAATAACGTTGACAAATTCTTTTTACTAAAACTTCTTGCCCTGCTCGCCCGCTGATTATTTTTCCGAAGAAGTCTTTCGGTGCCATTTTTAAACTATGTAATTATAAGTGTGATTTTAGTTTTTATCGTGTTAAATTTTAATACTTAACATTCAGGAAATTCAAATAGATGTTAACAAAAAGCATGCAAATTGTCAAGTCAGATGCTCGCAAAATATGGTCTATTGTTACTTCTTGAATTTGTTTTCTTCTCTATTTTAATTATTTACTCAATTTAAATTAGTCAAAAAAACATTAACAAACTGTCGTCTCAATTTCATTTTCTTGGAATTGTTATTTTTTTTGTTACTAACCAAATTTCGGTAAGGTAACTTTAAGTATAAGTGAATTCTAATACTTCATTTCTCGACAAATTTTAAGTACGATTATTTAAAATTTGTCGAGAAATAAAGTATTAGAATTCACTCATACTTACAAAATGCCTGTAACCTACCACCTAACTATTACAATTACTTCAATAATACTATAATATCCAACTTTAAATTAGATAATGTAAATTAATGATAATTATAACGATACTAAGCAAACACAACTCTCACTTATTAAGGAGCGCAGGGCTGGCCACGTCACTCAACGTCAGTCCGTCCTGCGCGAACGCATAAACACCTCCTTAGCTCCCCGTTTTAGGCGCTCGCGGAATTGTTACCACAAAAGCCTTTGGTTTATTCATGCATGAAACGTCGGTTTCGCGATTCTGCGTATTATATAGGCTTCTACTGCCTCTGCTATATCTTATATCATTAAATTAAAACGTTTAAGGTATAAAATATATTTTTACGTTAATTGGTGTGCTAAGTATCTTTTGTCTGTCCGTCCCACTATAACTTCAGCCACTTTTGACTACGAACGATGTTAAAATGTCTAAAACATAGCACGTCGGGCTCAAAAATATAGTAATGTATATTAGGAAGGCACTTACTTATAAAAATAGTTTCATTTATAAGCAAAAACAATATGATTTTATTTTATGTTTTAACATAAAACCAAGCAACTTAATTTTGGACGGGCACAAAACAATTCCAATTACAGGTAACCTGTTTATATGACATCGACGAAAGCGGGACTCGGAATGACCAATTTCAAATTCAACTTCGAAGGGTTTGCGGTCAGGCTTATAGTCGTATTCAAATTGGCAATAGCGTATGTAGGGGATAAATCTTAAGTTGGTGGAGGCTTCTTTAATGAGCTAATACGGCATGCGACGCACAATCGCCAAAAGTCCTTTCACTTGTGGTTTAGATATAATTAAATGCGCTTTAGATTTTTAATATATAGTTTTCTGTAAATTATTTTTTAAAGTAAGTGAGAAATTATTTTTCTTACTTCTATCTGAGATAAAAAATGATACATAAAAAAAATCATTACAAATTAAGTCTATAATAAGACTAAACAAACATACAAAGTCACAGTACCGTTATCGTTGCGATTTTTAATAAAAATTTAAACAGTTATAAGAATACGATTTCATTTTCCACGATTACAAGCGCCGTGGAATATGCCGATTATATTTCCGCTTATACGAGCTCAGGGAAATTTGCCCGCACGTTATACCAATCTTAGAATTAACTTGTAAACTCCGCATTTGCTTATAGAGGCTTTTTACGTAATCGACATCGCTCTGCACTAGGATATTAGCTAGGTATAATCGATACGCTTATCATATCAACTTATATTATTATTAGATTGTAATGTAAAATTTTCTTGCTTGTTTTTTTTTTCTTTTTATGTACAATTGCTGGTCATTATATTTATGACGTATACTGGAGGTTATTAGCAAGATAGGAAAAATATATTACTTTATATTATCAGCAAACTTTTAATTCTACAAAATTAATCTTTGAAGATGAATCTTTTTTATGTATATAATGGAAATTTTAGGTATTCTTTTCTTTTCTAACTGCGGGAAATTCGACCAATCGCCGCTGAAATATCGTAGGCGAGTAATTAAAAATTCAAATTAGATCGTCCCCTTCACAACGCGGTTGGTGATTACACGGCGTTAATTACGCGCGACCAATTAAAATGCGGGGCGACAGAGCGGCACGGATCCAACCAATGGGAGCACCGGCCTGAAGCGAGGCGTGGTAATTAAGACGAAAGGGTTGATTTTCCGGGCGTACGTCTGTGAGGGCGTTGATTAATCGCTCCCTAGTGGGCGATCACCTTTACATAATCTACTCGTACTTGCACGTCTATGTAATTTAAGATGACAAATTACCTAACGACGCAACGTGTAGACTATCTGATTTAAGAGGTTTTATTGTTATATATTTACATTGTATTATTGCTCACTCAATAACAAAAAATAAACCATTATACACGATTGTTACTTTCTCGACAGCGTGAAATCACAGCAGTAAAGAGCGACTAAACAAGAGTCATTTGTATCTAAATAACTTTAGCCATATACTTTCTAACACATTCTAACGCGATGAAAAATCACCTATCCAAAATCGTTTTCAGTCCCTTCAAAGAAACAATAAGGTAGGTTTATTTGCATGCAGCTATTCATTGGAACGTAAAACAGATGTAGGTAGAGGGAATTGAGTTTGAGCTAGGGTTACCACTGCATTCGTTTTTATATCATCTACAGGTACTATTGAATAGATTCTACATTAGTATTAGAATTATCTGATATTTAATACAAATTATTATTTTCTTTTTGAAAAACTTTGACTAAATTAAAAATTTTAAATATTTATTTTCAATACGATTCGAATTGTAAGTTAACATTGTGGTGACAACCCTTGTGTAAGTGGAAATTTCGCATCGCTCCGCGTTGTAAATGGCCTCCACGCACCTCACTACGCCTCTAAATGCGCCACTATTTGACTAAACGAGACTTTTTATTCACCTTCCAGACACTCACGATTCAATTCGTGTTCCCCGAAACATTAAACGAATAGAGAGCTTATTAAAACGGTGTACGATCTGAAAGGTTTCTAGAAACTTGTGATTGAGATAACAAAAGTCTACTTAAAAGTTAAGTAATAAATAACCAATTTATAGGAAATCAATAACTAAATATTTACTTAATAACACTTTAGCTTGGTTACATATAATTTGGGAAGCTCGATTGATCACATACAAACTGGGCTTACGAATATGCTTTGGAACTTTTCTCAACTTACTTTATATCATTATAAGAATATTGAGCGAATCTGACGGAATTGTGATTGTCAGCGTTTGCTAACTCAGCTTTTAGTTACAGATAAATTAGCCGTTCGGTCTGTAACGTGTAATATTGCTCCACATTTGATATATAGCAACTGACTTTTTTCTCTCCTCTTTCATTTATTTATGTTAGTGAATTAAAAATAGTGAATTAAATATTCTACGGTCAATTAAATATCAAATTAATTATAGTTTTAAAAATCTCTTACTTTTATAATTTATTTATATACGTATTTATATATATATATATATATATATATATATATATAAATATATATAATTTGTTAGTATATATAAGTTGCTAATCATTTGTACTACAATATATTACAATTATAGTACTGACAGTCTATACATTACAATTACAATACGATTTTCCTGACAATGATATCATATTCGAGTCTTACGTGTTATTAAGAGAGCCGATGAAGTGTAAATGATCCGCAGGCCGAAATCGGCCCTGTCTCCCCATCACCCTCCCCCACCCCCGCCCGTCACCGCCAGAAGAAAAATGCTAACACGCCCCCGCGAAAACTATTAGTTATTTTGGCACCCCTGCATCCCGCGCCGACGATTATACGAGACCGTTTGTTTTTACCAAGTTATGTAAGAAATAACTATCCACTTCAACCTCATAGAAAGATGTGACGTCTTTTCTAAATAGATAATGCTTCCACTATATCAAAATAATTGCATATTATAAAATTAAATATACTTTTTTTTTTAATATAACATTTTAGCATAGAGAAATCTCTTTTGCGAAATATAATAACAAGTCGGCTAACATAAGAAACTTAACAATAAAATCTGGCATCACAGTAGCGTTGATGAAATTCAAGGCATGATAAAGAATATTGCCCATAAAACTTTCATTGCTGTTAACTTATTTATGAAGTAGACTACATATTTAATACTTGCTTCAATCATAAACATAAGATATATACAAAGGAAACTTTTGATGGCTGTATAATTTTTTTGACTATATTAAGCTGACAGCAACACATACATATGAATATATCAATCGATGAATATATTTTATTTTTTTTAATGTCATTTATTAGGAATATGGTTGCTTTAATGATTTTTGTTTTTACGATAAATCTTCGACGTTATTTAAACTAATGTTACTTAAATATTTTTTTTATGTTTTGTATGTAATGTACTTATACACGATTCCCGCGAGCCTATACCAATAAAAGGAAATATTGAAAATAATTTTAAAATACCTTACCCTAGTTTTATTTATAAAAAAATTTATAATACTATAATAGTCAATAATTACTTGAATTTACTATAAAAGTAAGAAATAACTATAATAAATAGTGTGTATGTATTAGGAGCGGACGTGGAGACATCGCTCGATCATTCACAAGGTCTCCACGACAAACAAACCCTCCCATCTGTTATGATGCTTCCGACACTACATTGTTTAATTGACCTTTTTGGCGTTTCTTTAATGTAATATGATCATATACTCACCTATACTTATTATAATATTCAAAACATAATAAAAAATATTGATATAAGTATTATATTTTAAAAAAGAAAAAATATATTTCTTGAAGGCTACAAACACTGTTATTCAATGAAAATAACTGATTCCATTAAGTATACATAGTTTATGTTGTGACTTATGAATGCAACAGCTACTCACTATATGTACTCGAGTCAATTTTCTTCAACATCGTTGTAATAAATAGAAGACTATTTGTATCGACCAGATTGTGTTCATGAAGAGTCAGTAGATTGAATTTCAGGAGACAAACTGTGATTGTCAAAGAACCGCTGTCTGTTGCACCAAATGGAAGCTAATGGGGATGTAAGCAGAAATATAAAGCAGTACAATACATAACGGGTATACAAAAGGCCAACACGAGCACACTGGGCTCGGACACAGTTTGTACGTATACAGCAGACAAAGCACACAAACACGTGAGGTCATCTCCCCTCATTAGGTGGTTAGTTTTCCGGGCGTGTCCGCGGAGTCTGCGGACGTGCAGGGGTGCGAGGGGGGAGAGAGGGGGACAGGGTGTGCTGCCGGGAAGTTACTTAATTAATCCCCGCGCGGCCGCCATTGGCCGGCTCTGGGCGGCAGATCTTCGCCCACGCGTTAATTGGGCGGACTGCCGCGTGGATTAGACTAGCGTCTTCGATTAATGAGAATCTTCTACCAATGTACCTACTTATATACGTCTACACAGCAATGTAAACTGTATTTCAGTACCTACAACGCTTTCTGTCATGTATATAGATTGATATGAAATATGAATTATCTAATGAAAATTAATAATTAATTATTGACTTATTTTGTTTGAGTATAACTAATAATAAAGTACATAAGCTCTTAATTGCTTTTTCATTGCTATTACTTAGGCCAATGCACTTTTACACGTATAATTTAATAAGTAGGTGTTAATTTTGGGGCTGACTATTTAAGTCATATTTTTATAAAATATAAACAGAAAGAAACGTGAGAATATAAATAAGCTCCACGAGCATTAATAAATACGATAGTACAAGAGAAGTTGGCTCGAAACTAATATCGCTCTCGTCGCGTCAAGTGAACTTATAAAGCTCAGATTTAGCGAGAGTAGAGGGCTGAGCAGGCGTGAAACGCCCAGGTAAAGCACCTACTTACAGCGCGATATACGAGGAAACGTAAATTATAATATTGTGTGTGTCGGTGCTAACCCTCTCGCGCCCGCGTCGCCTACCCGCCGGCCGTGTGTGCGCACCGCGCGCCCACTGAAAGAAAAGCAATTTCCTAGGGCGGCGCGGGGAGGACGGGGATCGGGGTCTCGCGCGAATATAATTTTGTTCATTTTTTCATTCGGGCGAGTTAATTCGACTTCGCGGCGTAGTCGGCTATTGATTAGGGCGCGTCTTTCGTTTTTAATTTGTTTGCGCGCGCAGCCACGATGCACCCGACGAGATGAGTTCTCGACCCCCCCGCGCCGCCCGCCACCCGCGACCCTCTCTAATGAAGCCTTCGCTAACTACGCGCACTGTAATAATCACGATCCTTTTCACAATCACGCTTTGACGTCAATTTTTCTCCTAGCCACCTAACTAAGAAAGCGAGTCAGCCTCCTTGAGGAAAAACATTACATCTCCCCCATTCTAAACAAAATCAGACGTCGAATAAAATTCCATAGTAATTGTTGGTTTGCACTTTATTAAATAAGTGTAAATTTAAAGTACCCATATATATATATATATATATATATATATATATATATATATATATATATATGTGTGCGTGTGTGTGTTTGTATATATTATTTAGATCTTGTAAAATTGATAATTTTATATATAGGTAAGTTAGCGTATAGTAGCGTAGAGTAGGTATACTATGTAAAATCATTTTTATACACAACTAAGCACTTCTTCCTCTGCCCCCACCCGGCCTCGCAGCCCGTGAAACAGCACCGCCGGTGTGTGACACATTAGTAAATGAGACGACATTCGTTACGTGGCGCGCCCGACTGTTCATTGAAAGCCTTCGAGAGGAACTAAATTGGTCATGACTCAAACTAGTTCTATTACAAAGCTGTATCATTAAAAAATGAAAATTTATACTGGTTACTTACTAATAATCTATGAATTTAATGTAAAGACACACCTTGATGAAATATGTTAGGGACATACTTTATGAAAGAGAATGTAGTTATACATATGTATGTTACTGTACGTATTCTAATTGTAATGGAATGTAACAAACGGGGTAAATAGATTACGTTTATTGAATATTTTACGACGTAATTAAAAACATTTCAGAGAGCTTAGGCGTCTTGGCACCACGGTGTGAAAGGGTCTCCCTCAATAAATCGAAACAGCATCGCCTCCGCTCGGCCATTAAGCCTCGATAGCGGATACTTTGGTGCTTATTTTGTTTTATTAGTTTCATTTTATTATTTTAATTTGTGTGCGAGTACGCTATTTGCGTGTGCGCAGTTTGTCGCGTGCCCCGCCCACCGTGTGGTGACCAATGGCGCGCAGGCCGCTAACGAGCTAGCACGCTCCCGCCGCCGCGGCCGCGCCCGCGCACGCTCGCGCCTGCACACCGCGACAATGCTCATTGTTTCAAACGATTCTCATTTTAGTCTGTTTTGGTCTCCTCCATCTCATCGGCAAGCATCGCGACGCACCTCCCACTGAGCGATAATTTCAATGTCGCCACGTATATTGTGATATTGACTGAGATTCCACTTCAGAATGTTTAAGTTTCACAGGCGCAATCGTCAGAGCTACTCAATAAGCAATAAACTATCCGCCTCCGAGAAGTTATTTTAAAGTCTGACTGAGATGTGACTTTACGCCTTTTAAAGGTTATTGTGTTTTCAAAAGGCTTATGCTCACCATCATCTTTAAGAACTGTCTTCATACATTTTTGTGTTATTTTGTAAAGAAACAAAAACAATTCCTTGAGCAATCAAGTTAAGGTTCTCAGTCATGTGCTACTTAAGCAAATAAACTAAATAATTTACTCTCAATTGGTATATAAATTAAAGCTATATCTCTAAGAATTTTGTATAAAAAATAATGAGTACTTTATAATTCCGAGCTTAACGATATCCTCTTCCTGTTAAAAATTAAAAATCTGTTCAAAAGAATCTCTCTTCAGTCGAGTAGTAAGGTACCTGCAATTGTAAAATAGGTCGCTACACAAAGCACTAGTCGCCGGGCTCCTCGAGTAACTATCATAATTCATGATTCCCTTGTTACAAGGTACGCTGGGTGCTTTATTCTGCAGTTTCTCATTTATTTTATTCTTGTTAAACCACGTTACCAGTAACAAAAGTAGAAATTATTCTAAAATTAAAGTTATCATCAGAGATGTATTATAGTACGTCTATAACCATTTGCCATTCAGTTAAAAGCTATTATAATATAAGGTAAGTGGTTACCGTTCGCCGATATCAAAACGCTGAGTAAGTAATTTTATTTTAAATTGAAAAAAGCAAAACGAGTAGTATGCAATAAATTGCATCGTCGTTTGCATTCCTTAATCTCCGATCGCACCAATAATATTAAAGGGGAAACTAAGCAATTGATAGTAGAAATGGGCGGCGAAATAGAAAAATATCGTCGGACGCATTCGTGGCGTGGTAAAATATTCAATCGGGGCAATTCGGGTTCGCGTATAAATTCGGCCCCGCCATTATTTGTAGCGCGTCCTCGCGACCGAAAATCGGTACGTACATTGATAGTCGTCATTTTTCTCGTCGCTATCGTTAATATTTTACGGGTGCGTGTCAACGGTTTATGGGCCCACTCTTAACACTAAAACGTTTTAGCCCTGCTCTCATTGTTTATAACATTTTACTATCCACTTTTTTATAGTTTATTGCGACTCGAGTGCTGTTTGGGGTTATGACACGTAAGTCTGTGTGACAGTTCGATAATAAGCTATTGAATTGGATTTTTATTGGCTTAACAGTGTCTGAAACTTCTGGTAACAGTCTTATTAAAATATGCATATATATTGATGAAGGCATTATCATATATTATAACTTATATAAGAGACACGAGAGATAAGCAGGAGTGAGCGAATGTTGTAATTAAATCATAAATTAATGGATCTCCAGTCTCACATTTAAATATTGTTTATCAATTAGATTTAAAATATACTTGCATATCTATATAGTATAGGTACGTCTTACTCAAAGTAAAATGGGTTAAAAGGTACCTAACTGTAATTATACATCCAAGTTTGCGAGCTGAGGAAAAGAATTGCTCTCCTTTGTATGTGTGGGGTCGGGCGGGGTGGCGGCGGGTAGGCTCACATGGGACGCGCTCTAATGAGGTGCCTGAAAGCGACAATGTCTTTGAGCAAAGCAAATGTGTAGGTATCTACATATGAGGGGAGGAGTTTCTCCTATCTCAACTTGCTCGCTACCATAGATACGTCGTAATGTATATTTAAATGGCCTACACGATGACGTCAGTACAGGTTAGGTATCTACAGCTATGATAAATATTGTTCTAACTAATTCATCACAATATTTCGTTATTGATTTACGATATATAATTAAAGTTTTTTTAAAAGTATTTGAAGTTTACTATATAGCAACAATATTTTGCTGTCATTTAGTATCGTGCTTATGTAGAAGCTTATACATACATTTTTTTGAAGACAAAAAAGACAAAAAAGGTAGACAAAAAAGATTAAAATAATTGCATTATAAATATTCATATCTACAACAGAGGATTCAAAAGCTAATGGTTGCATGCAGTCCGGAACGGCCGTAGCGTCCGGGAGGCGGCCGGTGCACCGGGCGAGGGCCGATCGCCTTCCGGATCCGGGGCCGGTTTTAATTTCCCGCGCGAGGCGGCACGGGCGGGCGTTTAGTTTAAACACCCGGAGATGAGACGCGCACGTACTAATATCATGCACGGCCCGGGCCGTCGCCATAGCGACGCTCAAATGACGTGTGTGGCGCGGCGCTGGTATGAGGCCGGGGGTAATATGATTTGAACGGCCCCGGGCGCGACACCCCGCCCGCTTGTTTGCTCTCCGATGCAATCGCGATACCAGTCCGCCGCGCCGCCCCGCGCCCCGCGCCCCGACGCCCGACGCTCACACATCTCTCACCTCCGTCTTCGATAACCGCATCGGATTCCTTGTTGCAAGCCACCGCATTCAATTGAAATAGATACTCAATACAGGATAGCCGCCTAGCCACCTACTGCTACACACGCTTTTCCTACGTCTATGTAAGAGTCGCCCGTTCTTTGAATTTAGACGATCCTTTCATCTTCGGTAGATCAATTCATCGTCACCATGTATTGTGATAAAAATAAGCTATTTCTTAATATTATGTATTTCAAGAATGCTTTTAAATACATTATAATTATATACGTGGAAAGCCGCAGCCAACCACGAAGGATAAATAGAATTAATACGAGTACCTACTGATCTCCTAGATAAATGTTGTAATAACACTATAATTTAAAAATGACTTCGGAAATGTATCTCACGTCGTCTTCGAGGTAAAGCAGGACAATGCAGCAATCAACTCTATATTTATGTCACCCGCACCTTTTCCGCGCGTCCTTGTATATGGCAAAATAAATTAAACTCATTTGTAGTGATACGGTCATAAGTTTTTACAAAAGCAAAAGTATAAAATTGTGATTAGAAATAGAGTTCGATGACACAATTCCTATCATTTTTTATATTTTAACTCTAGTTAAGTTTTAATATAAAAAATGCTGACAGGACGCAGAAATAGAGGTTTTCTCAATTGAATAATGCTGAGTGTGAGATTATAATTACGAAAATATGTAAGATGTGGACATTTGTATTTAAAAAGGTGAAGTCGTTCAAAGTAGAGCTTAAGCTACGACTGGGTTGCACCATGACATCGTTGCGTTGCATTGTGCGCTTTCGCGCCACAGTAATTGCGGCGCGGACGCCAGGGGCCGCGGATAATGCCGCGCGTGATATATGGTACAACGTCTAATAACAGAGCTCGGGTCTCGTGCCGATTATCCCTTTTCTCGACAAAGACGATTGGTATCGATCGCCGCGACGTTCGCTCGCTTTCAGCTAATGAGTGCAGGATTTACTAGTCATTATCCACTTTTGAGTGTGGCCTGCGGCGCAGTGAAGACGTCGCGGGGCGGGGGCGTCGCCGCCGGCGCACAATTTGCTTTGCTCAATCGTTGGACGCCAAACGTTGTTGCCCGTAGCGCGCTTTGTGTTTTATACTCGGTAATTGCAAAGCCAGCGCGAACACTCCGGAACAACCACCACGACGCTCGCTGGTGGACGATAATTGCACTATTGTTGCTCACATCTGCCACATCCCATCCAAAGACAACTTAAATATACGTAGACTCAATTTCAACAATTATATTGATACTTCAATTATCTTTTAACTCCTTTTAAGCATTCCTTAGGATCAATTACGGTAACTGTTAGAGGCTACTACTACTAACTATCTGTAACGATGTTATAATCAAGTAATAACAAGACTAGATAAATTATAAGGCAGAAATTAATTAAAGAACTGCTAGCATATTACAAAATTATTTTTTCTTTGTAAAAAGAACAAAATATAAGTACTTTTGCCGAAGTAATTCTATGCTGCGAGATTCTATAAAATATAAAATTAAGTTATTTTTTTATTTTATCGAATTACGCCGAATGTTTGATTTTCAAAACAATAAATATAACTTATTTACACATAAGGTACAGCACATACCTGTATACATCTCTATACATACATACGATATTGTTACTAAATGTATGTGATCGATGTCCGTACTTAAAAATCGTTATTGAGGGTATTAATAAAAGCTTAAACAATTATTTTTATTTTTGTTCTGTTTGTCTGTGCCTTTGTGCATGCTAATCTCAGAAACGTCTTAACCTATTTAAATGCAGTTTTTTATTTTGCAAGCTTTCCTGTACACTAAAAGAAACACTAAATGTGTTTCTTTTATTTGAGTAGATTTTTTTTTCAAGAAAATTGTAGGAAAGTCCATGCTAACGAAGTTGCGGGCATTCTCTAGTAAAAAATATTTTTTTTCTATCAAAATTTAAAAATGATGAAATTCTGAGTACTATGTTTTCAATTTTTGTATTATAGATGGCTGGGTCGTGGATCGATGTTCGTGCTATCAATCTCTCAAGCGTTTGCGCTCTTGAAGGCGGCAAGTATTGATGCAGAGAAGAGAGGTACCATCGTGGACGTCGGCGCCGGCGACGGTGAGGTGAGCCTGCGTTTCGCGCCTCTCTACTCGAAAACATATGCTACGGAAATATCAGCTAGCATGCGCAAGGCTCTCATTACTAAAGGATACACGTAAGTGATTTTCTATTGAATAAAATGTTGTTAAGAAAAAGCGCAGTTTAGTTCCAACACATACGATACGATATTCGAGTGGAAGTGAGGTAGATTTATGTAACAGATTCGAACATGTAGCTTTAGAATAATGTCTCTTCCACGGCTCTTTTATACGGTTGTTTCGTTATTAGCATGTCTATAATTTTAATGAAACTAGCAAAGATTTTATAATATTTTTAAACATTATTTTAATAGAAAATTATTAATATTTATTTGTAATTATTATTGAAGGTTACTAGACACAGAGGACTGGTGGCAAGAGCAACGTTTCGACTGCGTGTGCATGTTGAACCTATTGGATAGATGCAGCAAGCCCCGCAGCATGCTGCGACAGGCTAAAGCGGCGCTCTCCGCTGACGGTGTGCTCTTGTTGGCACTCGTGTTGCCTTACAAGCCATATGTTGAAGGTATTTTATTATATATAGATAGAAGATTGAGAACATCGTTGCGTAGTGGAAAAGTGTCTGATTGGTTGTGGATTCAATTCATCGTATATGATTATAATTATATCATTTTCATTTCTCCGCCCTGGAAAGACAAAACTTGGCGTTGAGTTACGCTAACTTTGAGTCGAAAGCTGCGGTCAGAGTGTCTCGACTCTAGGTACATTCATTTTTGTACTTTCGTCACCATTGTGAAATTAATTTATTTAATTAAATAATCCACGCTAGATCTTATCATCGTGTAAACTTTTTATCTAATGCTTTTAGTTTTGGAAATCAAAATTAAGAAGATATTTATAAAATATTAGAAGCCGGTCGTTGCGCAGTGAGACAGCGTCTGACTGTAAACGCGATCGGTTGTGGGTTCGAATGCCACTCGAGAGAATAATAGTTTTTAAATTATTTTCATTTCATCCCTCTGGAAAGGCAAAAAGATACGCAATATCTCGAATTTGGCGGAAAGTGGAGAGCGGAATGTTTTGTTGCGGAATAAAATCACGAAGCTAAAAAATATATGTATTTATAAATATAATAAAAAAATAATAAAACAATTAATTTGTTATTTAATAGTAATTAATAATTATTATTTAAATAATGATGTAAATTTTATGAATGATTAGGCCAAATAAAAACAACATTTCTACGTTTTTATTTCAGTAACATCGGACCACAAGCCAGAGGAACGTCTGCCAATAGAAGGGAATAACTTTGAAGAGCAATTAGCTTCTTTCATACATTTCATGAAAAACGAAATGGGTTTCGAAGTGTCGTCATGGGCGAGGGCCCCTTACCTCTGTGAGGGGGACTTCGCTCAGGCGTACTACTGGTTGGACGATTCTGTTTATGTATTTAAACCTATACGTTGAATTTTTACTCAATTTTTACTTCGTCAGAGTGTTATTCACATTTACTTTTTTTTCTATCCTATAAGGCATATATTTTAATGAATTCCAAAATTTATAGATATTTGCTGAGCTTAACACACACAAATAACAATCTGAAAAATTTATGACATTGCCATTTTGCATTTAGCAATTTCTTCTTATGCGTGTAATAATGACAGATAACAAAACTTGTAATCTGTTTATTATATTCGCATATGAGCTCAAATTTATTATTAAAATTATTACTTCAGCAAGAATATCACTTTTGTGCGTTATACGAATACAATAGACGTTACTGTCTAAGAGTGAAATTGTCGTCACAGTGATTATTTGTTCAATTCCTATTTCCTGAAAATATAAATACATAATAAAATAAAAATACTTACCATCTTAACAATCTCAATACATAGAAAAATACAATCGTTTATCAATCTTAATCTATAACAATATATTTCATATTTGCGATTTTTACACGTTTTAAATAAAATTATTTAACTTATTGACAGAGTCGAATGTCGGGTTTACAAAAAACATATTTTCCAGTACCAAAATATACCTGATAATTCCGTTTCAATAGATTATGATTTTAAATTGAAGTTAATTTAAAATCATAACCTATTTTAGTCAATAAAACTTTAAAGCAAATGTTCGCAAAATATGATTCGTATTATTTTAATGTAATTTTAAAGCTACACGCAAAAAAACCAAAGAAAATATTAGAAATGTACAAAAATGCTTGCAATGGAATGAACAAATAATTATGCACTATTCTACTAGTACGTACTTACATATTAAATAGCACTAAGTGAATGTTGTTTCTATCGATGTTTAAAGTATTAATGTATGTTGTGGAATTAGAAACATTCTAAGGCTGTTTTGCATATATTATCTAGAATATTTATTTTTATCTTATATATATATATATATATATATATATATATATATATATATATATATATATATATATATATATATATATATATATATATATATAAACCATTTTAGTCAACATGGTAACGGCTAATATTAACTAAACAATTATATTTGTGTTATCAAATCAAATTCAAAAAATCGAAAATATGTATTGACTACTGAACGTACAATTATTTAACATAATTTTTGTACACTTATCACATTTCAATAAAAGTCGAATATATTTACGAATGTTTGAATTATGTGAATAAAACGTTTTGAAATGCAATGCAAAGTCAATTCCACAAGGACTTAGTGAGAAGACGCTAGTGTCATTTTGACCATGAAACATTCCAAATTATAATCAATATTTTTAATTTATTGCATAAGAGATAATAATTATTAAGCCGAAGTACATCCTACCTCAGAAATAATGCCATTGAAATATGCTTACAAATTTAAATATTCTTCCATATTGACATGCAATGTTTTATTATTATTGTATTGAAAGTAGATTTTCGTGTAGATAAACAATTTTGTATAATAAGCACTTTGTTCTAAATATTTACTTTCTTTCTTTCCTCATAATTTCATATAAGCCACTATAATAATATATATTACGCGGAAAATGTTGTAATATTGTAATTTAACATTTTTTCTTGCAAACCTAAGTAGGTAACGATAGTACTTCATCGAATATATTTCACATCCGTTCACTTCGCATCGATGTCTCTCTAACTTTTAATTCTTGTTGTATTTTTTACTGTATTATATTATATACGTAATAGAATTTATTTGTGTGTCTACTGTGTAAATACCTGCCAGTACTTAAATCCAACCCGCATTTAATAATTAGGTGTCGTGTTCAGTGTATGTATCTAAGTGTAATATGTTATTTTTCAACAAGTTAGTCGCTGCGTGCCGTTTCATTATTATCAACAAATAGTGCAACGAATTTCTTATGTCTTGCAAAGACATTAGGTATTTTAAACAAAATATACTAATGCCAAATGAAATGTAGCGTCTAAAATTTATACTTTTATCTTATAAGTTTTATTCCATTTATAATGTAGTTTTAGGAAAGTTTGACATTTCGTTGTGACTTGACATCGATTATAACTTTAATCTTTAAATATCATTCCTCAGCAAGCTTTTATATTTTTGTTATGTCATAATGACTGTGTAAACAAAAAAAAATACTTTTTAAAACCTTCATATTCTATTTAAATTATAATATCCTCAAGGTGCTATGATTTATGTTTATTATATTCATTTTAAATATAACTATATTGATAGCTTAATTACTAAAATACACGAAATACTTAAAACGTTTGTGGAGACTTTGTCAATTTATTATTCTATTTTATGGATGTTTGTCAATATTTGATGTATTCTCTGTACGTATTTAATAAAATTTAAAAAACTATATAGTATTTCTTTTTTTTATTTTATAGCTTCTCGTTTTATCCCTTACGTAGTCAGAGAGCACGGAGCGCCAAACGCTACGGTCCCTGCATACCTCTTTCGCCTCGTCCACAGTCATTATCCTCTTAATACATGCCCTTCGGGTGGTCTTCATGCTTTTTACGTGACCATTCTCCAGTATCTTCGATACTGTGTTTTCATAGGTCAATCGAGGTCTCCCCCGACCTCTCGTACCACTCACCTTAACTTCATATATCTTTCTTACTATTCTTTCATCGCTCATTCTGTCAACGTACCCAAACCACCTGAGCACGTTCTTCGTCATTCATACTATGACATTCGAGATTACACCTGCCATTCTGCGTATCTCCTTGCTGAATATCTGACGAAGAGATCTCATTTCTACTGCATTCACCTTTCTTTCATTTTTCTTTTGACACACCCACGTTTCGCTGCCGTATAACAACGTCGGTATCAGTACTGCATTGTGAACGCCAAGACGTGCAGGTACGCTGAAGTTTTGCCGTCACATGCTCCAAGAGCACCGTTAACATTGTTACCGTCAGCAATACGCCTTTCCACGTCCATTTCGTATACTACATATTTCGTATACATACTTCCCAGATATACCACCTCATTCACTTGTTCTAATATCTTTCTATCTACCCTAACATACCGTTCTTTCTTCGTCTCTTTCAAATCCTACCATCTTAGTTTTACTCACGTTCAGGTTAAGACCATTACTTTCACACCCTTCTTTCAGAGTGGTGACTAATGCCTGTAACTCGCATTCTGATGTCGCAATTAGCACTGCATCATTTGCGTACAACAGACAGTTAACTACGAAATCACCAACTTTCACTTCTTTGACACTATCTTTCACCCCTTGGAGACTCCTTCTGTTTAACACCCGATTGAATATCAAACTGAGGCGACATGCCAGCTCCTACTCGTACACAGGCTGAGTGATCTCGATAAAGAAATTTTACAGCCTGCAACAAGAGTCCAGGGCTGGAAGAGGATTATGCACCCTCTTCCCGATCTAAATCCTTCTTGGGCCTCCCATGAAAGCCTTTCGGATCTCTCTTGCATTCTTCTCGATAGAATTTTAGCATAAATTTTACTTCCCAAGCTAATCAAACTGATAGCCTTATAGCTTGCACAGTCTATCTGTGAACCTTTGCCTTTATACAAATTCACAATGACTGCGCCTCGCCAATCATCTGGGACCTGTCCCTTTTTCCAGCATAAATTAGAAAAAGAACCAAGAAAGATCCAAGATGTGCGGCCCACCATATTTGATCATCTCTGCAGTAACTCCATCTGCTCCCGCTGCCTTACCTTATTTCAGACTTCGTATAGCAATCTCTACTTCTTTTGTACCGATTTCGCCATCTGCTACATCAAGACTCCGCATATTGCTGTCGCTCGAGACAGAGGCATCATCACATTCATACTATATCTTATAGAATTCTGCCCATCGTTGCAAAACGTATGTTTTTTCCGTAAGTATTTTACCGTCACCACAGAAAGCACCCCATTCATTTTACAGGTTGGCGAACAACGCCGAGAATCACTAACTTCTCGCCAGAAAAGCTTCATATTTTCCCGCAAATTGTTTGTCAATTTGTCATCACTTTCATGCTCTGACTTTGCTTGCATGCTTCATCTTTATCAGTGCTTTCGTTAGGTGCTTTTGCAACTATTATTTTTTCTTCTTAATCTCTCTTATAATTTTATTCTTATTCGAAGCTTTATAGTCATGTCATGCTTTCTTCTTTCTTTCTACTGCCTCTTTCACTTCATCATCCCACCATTCATCACGCTTTTTAGTAAAGCCTCTTTTCCCAATGCCACATACCCCAGTTGCAGGTTCAATCTTACAATTCCTAAGATTCTGCCAGCATACTTCAAAACTTTCAGTACCTATTTCACAGATGTCTAACTTCTCGGAAACCCCTTCTTCATATTCCTTTAATCGGTGGGTCTTGAAGCTCCCAGCTTCTTATGCGATTATTCGCCTCCAAGTTTGGACACCTCGTGCAACTGTGTCAACCGGCAAACAGACTCCTTATTCTAGCAACTACTAGATAGTGATATGTTCCCAAGTCGGCACACCTAAACACACGTGTGTCCATATCTTGGTTACGAATACGTTGATGCACTAGGAATAAATCAATCGTGCTTTTCTCTTCCATCCGTTCTCACGTGTACATGTGAGTTTATTTGTGGTCAAACATAGTGTTTGCCACAAACAGATCCTTACATAATTCCAATATAAGCTTACCAGCCTCATTTACTCTCTTATCACCAAACTTCCCTTTTACGCGTTCGTATCATGTCGTGTGGTTCAGACTCATCCGTTCAAATCACCACATACTGTTATTTTTCGTTCCCTCTTACACTACCTAGAACTTCCCTGACACTCTTTCTTTTTATTATACATATTTGATTGTCAAAGAATTTAAGCTCACACAATACAGTTACTTAACGTTAACCACATAAGGACAACACTAGTTAAAAAAAATTATAATAAAATAAAAGAAAATTACTTTTCGCATCACTTTATTTATTCTAATTTTTTTATTCACTTTAACTTTTTTACATATAAACAAATCGGCAAATAGTAAATTACTTGGCAAGGCCATACTTACACCGTTTCAGTACAATACTACAAATATTTTATAAAACATTAAAAAAAACGTATACATTTAAAAGAATGAAATAAGCTACGAAGCTTACAATATTTAAATTATCACATACTAAAGTTGCCAGATTAATTAATTTTCAGCCGAATAAAATAATACTACCGCTAGTTTATTTGTGAACTTTAAATGAATATACCATAACAAAAATTAAAATTTTGAAAAATATTCAGATCTCAGTCATACAATAAAATTATAAAGAACACATGAAACAAACAGATTAGAGACAACTTGCTTTATAATGACAATCTCTGAAAATTTGTATGTGAAATACAAAATATTGGATGGCTAATAATTGTTTTTATATAGAAACAAATGTTATCTGAGTGTTACACTAAACTGTCACTGGATACACTGAATTATGGATAATTAATGAAGAAAAAAAATGAAAACAATGTTTACATGATTTAGAATTGAGATCAAAAGACGTTCTATAGACAGCGGCTGTCGACGCGTGATATGTTTGCAGTTCACAATAAATTACTAAATTCAATAGGTACATTTGCCAATACGACCAATTTTTAAGAATATGATATTAATTTTTGACTAGAAAGCTTAATTCTAATACAGAGAGAGAGATTCATCCGGTTATTTAATACTTCGAGGATTCATTTGCTATTTTCTACCACACATTGTATTATATGCACTCATTCAATCGTTAATATACAAATAAAAGTGTCAAGTTTATAAAAAAATGAAAAAGTATAGCCTCGTTAAATTCGCATCAACCAAGCGCCTTGGTTACTGTCAATTACTAATTATAATTTTCCTTATTGTTTTTAATTAAATAAGAGATGTTTGCTTCAGTGATTATAAAATGTGATGCTTACAATAATTTCTACGGTATTTGAAAGTGGACACTTATAAAGCAATTAAATGGATGTAACTTACAATCGATTTCAGCTTGTCGAATGAAATAGATACCTTCAAGATATCGATATTATGTAAATGTCAATATAATAACGTTATTTACACTAATATAATAACCTTCAATTACATATCAGCTATTCTGTTGAATGTAAAATTATTTATAATGTTTTTATAATCGTCCACCTCGCGTTTATTAACCGGTAGTCTTATACCAATACAACCTCATACGCCTATAATATTATATATAATTATGTATATGTAATGATTTACAATTTAGAATTACAGTACTAATATATAAAATTTAAAATAGGCTTTGCCCAATTATTGCACTTGCGAAATATCAGTGATGTACGGAAATGATGTATAAAAGTATTTAAAAAAATGATTTTAAAACATAAAATAATAAAAAACGAATTTAAAGCTTATACATTCGACGATGTTCACATAAAAAACCAAACATATGAAATAAACATCGAAACACGAAACACATCGATTAAGAAGGTCTCTCACACTCGATGTTAATTGCATTTTGTAATATATAAATACAATTACAGATTCCATCAAATGTGTAAAGACCTTACCATTAAAATACACCTTAAAGATATAAACTTAATAATAAAACATTGAATTGTAAACCAGCTACAGTGTGGTTACCTACATATAGAACTTTACCTACACTCGAATAGATTAGAAAATGTGAAAAACTTGCAGTCTTCAGTACGATACTACCCTCGCTATCACCTTACAAGACAAGACATGGCGGTTTAATTCATCTCCCAAAAAATTATATTATATTATTTTATTTACATAAGTTAGTTGTATCTAAACGGATTTTAACTTTTCATTATTTTATAAAATGTTTGTTACACACATAATTGATATTTGAATTGGCAGATTAAAAAAATAAAAAAGTGTACCAATGTTGTAGAAAAATATTAAAATTAGTTTTAATTAAAAAAAAAACATTAAATGAAACTAAAAAAATCCGCAAGGATACAAACACCTATATAAACGAACAATAATACAAATAAAAAAAAAAACAAATAAAGCCAAATTTCTATCATATTACAATTTTAAATAACATATTTTAGTATCTACTTAATTTAGATCGAAGCCCAAACGCTTAACTTACATAATACTATTTAAGATCCATGTCAAGATATCGCTCATCTAACTACTTATTACACTTCTATCACAGTGTAAATAATGCACTTATAAACAGTAAACCGAGATTACGACAAGCATTAGAGTACTTCAATATTTTAATTTTGACACCAACATAAATGATATATAAAATAGTTTGTATATATTTTATACAATATATCATCCGATTTTTTTAAATAAATACTTTTTTGTACGAACGTGAAACAACATGTACTCTTTATATGTTTGTTTAAGATAAGTAGTAAAGACTATTTCAAACTATGATCAACATACAAAGCAATAAAACATAGAAATATACGTAACAGGAAATAATAAAAAAGATAAGTCTCGAGAAACACCAACAAGTATAAAGCAATTTGAAAGTACTTAATCATAAATTATAATAATATAATTTAAACGTATTTTGTGCGAAATGCAATTATTGTGTAAAATTTGAATTATACATTATATATGAACAAAACGTCGTTACCACGAAATATAAAAAAATGGTAAAATTTAAACATATTTTTGAAATAAATAATTGTTATTTTAACAAATGTATAAAAGACTGTATATAACTGAACAGACTGACATAAGCACCGTTTTAAAGCAAATATTACTCTCATACAATTTGTAAATTTTATAAACAAAATCATTATAGGATATTATACTTTCAATCAAAATTACGTCAGCGTTCATTATACTAAAAAAATATGATAATTTTCGATTCTTATTGACAGAAATAATATAAAAAATCAATATAGAATATGCACATTAACAGTCACTAGTAAATAATAATATATATAATATAAAAAATAAAACAATGTCTAATTAAACATCCCAATACGTGTGTATGTGATGGAAGTCCGAGGACTAGTTGCCACTAACAATCTTACGACTCTCAAGCTCCTCCATGTTGTTTGAACTGAAAAAAGAATATATATGGTTAAAAAAATTATCAATATAAAATTCCTTAAATGGCTTAATATGTGATAGGTAATAAAAATAAAATAAAAGGCTATAGAAAAATGCTTATTTTTAAAAAGCAACAATATAATTTGAGGCATGCTTATTTTTAAAAAGCAAACAATATAATGTGACAGCGTCCGACTGTTAACGTGACCAGTTGTGGGTTCCATCCCCACTCGGGGGAATGATTATATTTAAATTATTTTCACTCTTTCGCTCTGGTAAAAGACAAAGTGCGGCGTTGAGATCCACCACTCAACACGCAATGTCTCTCTCGACTTCGGTGAAAAGCGAAGTGCGGAGTGTCTTGACACTAGGTACTTTCTGTCTACCCTGCTATACGAGATAAAAGCGTGAAGCTAAAAAAATACAATATAATTAATGTTAAAAATAAATTGACGATGGATTTATATTATATTTCATCAAAATATGATTATGATTCCAATCGGAATCTGATTAAAAACTTTACAACTTAGACTTACAAGAAAAAAAATTAAATTTTAAAAAGAAAACAATCTATGTACAAACAAAGAATTCTTAAAAATAAAGATACAATAGATAATCGTAATGTCTCACCGTAATTTATCATCATTTTTCCATGATGTGACCTGAATGTGTGGAGGTGGCAGATAACTCCGCAGCGACTGCACCAGTTGAATTGTGTCCAGTAATACTGAAGAAAATAAACAAAATGCTCATTCAAATACATAGAAGTTTAGAATTAGAATGAAAAGAATTAGATTGAAAAGAATTGGAACAAGAAGGCTATTCTGCTAAACTGTCAAGCAATCTCTCAAACAGCCACGTTAATGCTTGCTTTTTCGCAGGGACAGATCACCCTCTTCCTCCCCCCTCTAGTGACGCTATAAAGACCAACAGGGTCAACCGCACATAATCAATTAGAAAAAAATGCCTAACAGTTGTAGGTTCGGTTTTTTAAAATAAAAATATAAACTTCCAAGATTTTAAATTATGTTGTATATTATCTTAGAATACATTTTAAAAAAATTGAATGCATATTCGATTCTGCGCCTCACGGGAACTGCCCAAAACGCTCATGCCGTAACCGCTAAGCCTTGCATTCTATATCCGGCTGCGCTATTTTCAATATTTATTCAAATATTTAATATAGAATTTTAGCACAATATTTGTTTTATCATAAAAATAACTTAAGAAATACTTGTACTACATCATGCAATCTTTTAAACAAAAAAAACAGTTAATAAAAAATTACAGTATAATTGAGATGATTGACTGTTTAGTTGACATAGAAAAAACAAAACTACTCACTCTTCTGCAGCTGTTCACTCTGCTTTCCGTACGGCTTGCACATGGCGGGGCGTACGCACGGCCGCATACGCTGCAGGTTGCGCGCGAGCTCCGCGAAGGCGCGCACTACGCGCTCCTGCCCCCCGCCCCCCGACCCAGCTCCCGCAGCGCCCCCCGCCGACGACCCCCCGCTGCCCGTGCCTCCCGCATTAGATGAACTACGCTCATGTGTGCCAGATAGCGACTCTAAACTCTCAAGGTTTGCCCTGAAAAAATAACGTTAATTATATTATATTTTAGGCATTGTTATGGCACTTTACTGGTGACTTAAAAGGTTTTTTCACACCGAGCCATGCGTAAAACGATTATTGACCTTTAAAGATACTAAGTAAATGTTTTTTGTTACTTTTACATTTTTTTTCCATTAGTTTCACTTTTTTGTTATTTCAATATTATTATTTCTTTTTGTCATTATTTTCTTTTTTTATGTATATATTATCATATTAAATTACAGTAGTAATTTGATATCAATGTGAAATCCTTGCTAAGAAAGCTAACCTTTTAAGAACTTACCTCAAGAAATCAGTAAGCTTATGTTCATCTGTATAATGGTGCTTAGACTTAGTATCCATATTAGAATGAGAAGACGATCGCTGTGAGTGTGAATACTTGTCAATAGGAGCTTGATGTGCTAAAGACCTATTTTGTAACAACATCTGTTGCGAAAGCTTCTCTGCACGACGTTCAGATTTATCACCTGCTAGATTTGCTGAAATTTATTTTAATTATGTTATAGCTTTTCTTTTTAGTATTCATTTATCTCTCATATGTTGTGATTGATAAACAAAAGAACTACATAGTGTCCAGAGTCTTAGAAGACAAAGTCTGAATTTATATTAATATTAATGTATGTATTATTAAAAATAGGTGTATGAAAAATTATTGTATTTATTATAGTTTTCTAACATATTAAAATAGATTTTTACACAACAACTCACTGAGGGCAGCTAAGTGCGGAGCTATAGGCAGCTGATAGTCCTGGGGTAATGCTGCACCCCTTAAGAGACGTTCAACTGCAGCACTGTCAGGTAAAGAAGCACCCCCCGCCTCTGAAAATTAATACTGCTGTTTTAGAGAATTACAATTTGTTAAATTAATAAAAAAATAGTGTAAAATCCTTTTAAAAGTTACATTATAAAGTTCTTTAGTTTTCAAAATCATATAAACATCAGAGATAAAGATTTCAGTAAACAATTATATGTTAATATTTGATTCTTTTCGAGTAAGTTCATTAATTTTTACACTTATCAAAATAGACTTTCATAAATGTCACTTTCAAAAACAGGAATATTTATTTTTATTTAACATATCCCAATCTGTAAATCCCAAATTTTTTAAATCATTTAAATTATGTTCTCTTAAACAAAACATTGATATTAATAAAATTGGAAATGAATTATAAATATTTTTACATATATGTAACTTTAAAACATCAAACAAAAATATAATACCTGGAATATAAGTTGGTTGTTGCGATAAATGTTGTTGGATGGATTTCTGTGTCATTTCTAACTGATTCTTGTAGTAACGACAAGCTGGATTAGGACAATTTTGTACAACATCAACTATGAACTCTTTTTCCATTCCAAATTGGTCACGACCAATGGTATATGATTCTACAACCTTAAAGAAAATATTGAATGAAGATTAATAAAATTTGAAGAAAATAAACTAATTTAATTTAATATCAAATTGCTACTTTTACTTACAGCTCTAACTGTAGCTTCTAGTCCAAGGTGCAAACCATGAGGACCATTCATGTGCTTTAACATAACAGCATTGGCAAAGTGCTCATATGGAAGAATTATTTTCCCATTTTCACGATATATTAATCTGCCTTGTGCATCTAAACCAACTCTTGAAGCCATCATTCTGTTTAAGACAATAACATTAAACACGTAGCAAAAAATATATTACTTTTCATTTATGATTAATTTAGAGAATATAACAGATTTGTAATCTTTGTTATGACTAAACAAACTTACTGTAAATAAGCTGCACTGGGTAGCATTGACGATTCTTTTAAATCACTAAAACATTGCAACAGCTCTATACTGGGGCTCCAGCCTTTATTTTGCAAATATAATTGGAGTAACATATAAAGTTTTTCCGTCACGTAGCCCTCAGCACCATGCGGAGCCGCAGCGCTAGAACTGCTTGATGCACCGCTTGCATTTCCCGTGCTTTTCGCAAGAACACTTTTCATTGTCTCCGCCAAATCCATCTTGTAGATGTCTAAATATGTCCTCTTTTGGGAATCCTGCACCAAGGCGAAAGTAAAACAAATATTGTCTTATAGATCGATAGCAGTAGACATTTGTAGAGAACTCCAAACACACAGGCCTATAAGTAAGTGACCACTCACCAGAATGAAAATATGGCTTTATCTATAAATCTGAATTATTAATGTGCAAAGAATATTAAGAAACTACATTCACGCTGAGCTAGAGATAAAATTATTCCGAATAAATTATAAAATTAGCAGAAGCTTCACCCTTCATGACACTGTCAACATTGTCACGGAAATCACAGATGAAGATTAATCATCGAGAAATGTAGAGAAGTATACTTTTAAATATTTCATTACTATTAAAGCAGTAAATAGCATAGATAGTTATATGAAAAAAGTATATAATACAAAACTTAAATGTATAAATTGTTATAAAATTATTGATGTTCGTATTCCTTATATATTATATCGACAATATAAAAAGCTAAGTTGCTTTATTAAATTAATGAATGAATTCGTTGTATAATATTTTTGTATATAATTTTCGTTATATTCGTACATAGTTTTCGTTGTATATAATTTTAGTGAATAAATGAATCATTATATGATATAAATTTAATTTAATGTAAATAGATCGAACTAGCAGTATATTCAAGTATTTTAATCATGTTAAAAATATAAAAGTTTTAATTTTTATTCTCTTCCATTATACGTGACTTTACCAACTTCAATGTACTGCCGTGTCTTAAAGATATAAATTAAAAAAGAATAATTATTTAATATCATTGTCATACTAAGCAATTGCAAATGCATGTTATGGGTTATGGAAGTTAAGCTTTTTAGCCTTAATTAAATATAAAGATATTATTCCCATATTATTATAATAAGACACACAAATGGGTTAAGTTCGAGTTGTTCTCACTGATTGTTAATGGTTTAACTAGTTCAGTCCCTCGTGCTGCTTTCAGGCTGTAGTGCAGCAATGAAAAGAAGATGTTCGAAACGTAAGAGTATTAGTGAGGGAGTCATTACTTAGGCTCCGGGTCAAACTGTGGTATTTTCCGAGGTCGAATATTGCATGAGAATGTACAGCTACTGCACTGCCTTACTTAGTTAAAGTTTAATGTCGAACAAAGCCTAAATCCTATACGCGTTTCCCAGCCCCATGCAGGAGATTTTTTTGTTATCTCAATAGATAATTTATGCTTATATTGTTCCGCACAACATCTGATTTTGATCAATTTGTCTGTAACAAAGCATATCCTGAGTTTTCAAGACAGCAATTAATACTAATTATAATGAATAATATACGACAATGTAGCTCAATAAACTCGAAAGTTGTGATTTAAATTTCCAATTGACGAATTCTTATATATAAAATAAACTATAACATTGCATAACTATAATACCAAAATATACGCGATTAATCCGGTTAAATAGTTTCATTTAAAATGTATTTATAAAAATTTATTTGAAGCAATCAAAATAGTTGTCTTAGGACTATATATAAATTAGTGTATTAATAGAAATTCCTCCATTTCGACTTCTTCTAATCCAACCCACTCCCGTTTCCTCTTGCCACAAAACTGTTATCCGTCAGTCGTGTCCTCATGCTACTTTGGTTAAAGGGGCTTTGGGTTTGAATTCGATTAATATTTTCAGCATTCTTACAACATATTCTATTGCTATCCTTGGCTGAAGGCGAGTATTTAGTTAGTATTTTGTTTAGATACTGCTTCTGCATATGATGATGTTCTTCTTCTTTGCTCAGGAAGAAGATGCAACAACTGCGTATTCCTATGACACATTTCATATGTAATCTGCAGGTGCGGTACGATCGTATCTTTTAAACATTGGCTGCATTGGAAGGCTCAGTACCTCCCAGACTTGTCTGGTAGGGTCTTCTGTAAGGTTCGATTTTATTGTTTATGTAAATTACCTGTGTATGTTTCGTGTTGTCACGTTTTTTTTGTTTGCTTCAGATTCTTTCAGATTGTGGTGGTTTAACAATATTTTTAATATAGTCCTTTAAGTATTATTTATTCGGTATTTAATTGTCCATCTTGTCTTTTCCATTCTACGTGATATTGGCGAAGTTAATTGTTGTCTACATGCACGCCTATAAGTCATAAACAAAAAAAAACCATTTAGCTTTATGGTTTTTTAATTTAATGGCTTAATTTTGCTATAGCAAGCGCAAAATAATCTGCCAGAGCTTTAAGGTTATGCCTTGTTAAACAATTCAATATTCTTTAAAAATGGACGAAGTAATTGTAGGTACATATGAAGGATTTCTACTTGGATATTCATTACGATCTGAAGATGAAGTAAGTGTGCTAAAATTGTTTAAAAATTATACCCACGTTTCATATATATATGTAACAAACGTCTTCTTACGAACTTCATTATTTTAAGGTTCATAAATTAAAACAAACATTTGCAACGCATTCACACACAGCATCTGTACGTTGCGTTTCAATCGCAGGGAAATTTCTGGCATCAGGCGGAACAGATGATAAAGTTGTTATTATAGACTTGAATACCCGGAAGGAGCACACAGTTTTAATGAACCACGATGGTACAGTTAATAGTGTTGCGTTTACTCATGGAGGAACACATTTACTGACTGGGAGTGACGATGGACGTATTATTATTACCAGAACTGGCAATTGGCAAATTGAAAAGTTATGGAAAAACGCACACAATGGTAATTATATTGATATATTTGAATAAAAATCCTCTCAGATAATATGCATTATGTATAAATATTTTTATTGTTATTTTAGGTCAAGCTGTTACTGCAATCGCTGTACATCCATCAGATAAACTAGCTTTAAGTATAGGCGGTGACAAAACACTCAGAACATGGAACCTTATTAAAGGTCGTCCAGCTTTTACTATAAACTTAGCAAGCAAATGTGCAACATTACCTACTGAAATAAAATTTTCACCTGGTGGCAATAGGTTTTCACTAATATCACAACAGAGTATAGATGTAT
The DNA here is from genome assembly GCA_032432895.1 of Dryadula phaetusa. NCBI lineage: Eukaryota > Metazoa > Arthropoda > Insecta > Lepidoptera > Nymphalidae > Dryadula > Dryadula phaetusa. The sequence continues at coordinate 7,420,211 of JAOYRS010000033.1, forward strand.
GGAAAATTAATAAAGCAGGAATAGAAAAACGATTAACATGCAATTCAAAACCTTCAACAGTACAATGGACTGATGATGATGACATATTTGTTGGGCTTGAAAATGGCAATATAGTTAGATTTGCTGTATCAGAAACCAAAGCACAAACTTACCCAGCACATAAACAAAGAGTGAAATGTGTGTATTATGAAAATAATACACTATATTCTGCATCCAGTTCTGGAGAAATAAAAGCATGGTCACTTAACAATAGTGGATTACAAGAAATATGTTCTGCAAATGCTTCTTGTAGAGTGACTTGTGTAACATTAAATAGGCAAAATCACTTAATTAAAAAAGAAGAATCTGCTGAAGATAATGAAGAAGAAAATGAATCTAACAATGAAGAAAGTGATATTTCTGATAGTGAGCAAAATGTAAGAAATTCAGCAACAAAAAGAAAAGCAGGTGCATTTGTGACAATAAGTTATGATAAAAATGAAAAAGTAGATGATAATGAAACATCTTCGGCAAAGAAAGTAAAAAATAGAAAAAGAAATAAGAAAAATAAAAAACAAAAATAAATATTATTCATATTAATAGTGTTTTATGACTTTATAATTTATTGTATAACCTGCTATTTTTACAATTTAATAATATTTAAACAGTTTCCTAATAGGAAAATGAATATTTAGTTATAATTTATGACATGACATTAATTCTACCATAATGGCTATGTACAATTGTATTCAAATTTAATACATATGCACAACTGCAGATTCAATGATAATACAATATTTCCATAGTATAAATGTAGCCTTGTCAGGATAACAAAAATAAGAAAAAAACAGTTTAAGGTGTTTCTTTTTTAAATTCAAATTATAATACTAGCAACATTTAAAGACCATAGATATCCAACAGCGAGACGGAGAGGAAAGATTAAGTAGATTGACTTTACCTTTTTTTACGCTTTTATCCCACATAACCGCTCGTAGACAGAAGTACCCAGTGTCAAGACAATTCGAGACATTGCGTGTTGAATGGTGGAACTCAACATTCAAGAATTCGAGACATTGCGTGTTGAATGGTGGAACTCAACATTCAAGAATTCGAGACATTGCGTGTTGAATGGTGGAACTCAACGAAGCTTTTTGTTTTTACCAGAACGAGGAAGTACAAATAACTTATATATAATCACTCGATCACCCGAGTGGGGATCGAACCCACAACCGATCGCGTTTACAGTCAAACGCTGTCACACTGCCCCATGACCGGCCTAGCCTCAAGGTTAAATACCGTTTTATAAATTATAAAAAAATAATTTTATAGTGTGAATTTATCTTTTTACCTTTTCTCATATTTTTTTGAACATAGCTTGTTGAAAGGCGTTATCCAATGTCATCCTCCCTTACCAAAGCAGGGAAGAAAATAACTCGGAGAGAACTTCAAGAATGATATGCAATGTTATAGTATATTTTATATATAAGAATTCGCCAAATGGAAATTTAAATCAGAACTATCGAGTTTATTGAGCTATATTATCATATATTACTCATCATAACGAGTTTAAATTATATTAATTTCACAGTTTGTAATTTTAAAATGTTAGCTTTTAATTCAAATAAACAATAGGTTCATAAATGAAAACACTAAGTATAGACTTTGGTTTGTTTATTTATTTATAAATAAAAATCTTTCATCTGAACACACCCAAATACATAAACAATAAACTGTAAGGTTATAATAAATTAATTTGGTCCCAAAATAAATATTAAAATAATTTAAGGGAAAAAGTAAATTAAAAAAAATCAACAAATATAAAAAAGTACTCATCAATTTTGGCAATAGTTAATGGAGTCCTACTTATGTTTAATGTTATATCTTAATCGAAATAAATAGGCTAAACATACGATATATAGTCAGTCATACGAACACAACACACTATTAGTCTCCAGTCAGTCCTCTTCGAGACTATATTTACATGGTAAATGTAGCTACGGAACCAAACACGCTCAATGAATACACAGACTGATTACAATTAGATAAAACCTATTAATGTCGCCTAAGAAAACTATAAAGCTCGTCTAAATCATTTAACACACACAGAACAACTATATTGAAAGTCATTGGAATGTTATACATATATTATATGGTGGTGGTTGATTGGGCGATACAGGAACTGGGACAGAGGCAGTTGTTTTAAGAGATTATTGTTCGGCTTATCTTGTGAAGATATTTGACAGGAATTATCCTTTACTTATAAGAAGAAATTGTATTAAAGTACGAGTTTACAATTTAAGTAAAATTTGAAAATTATTATGATACCGCATAAACATATTAATACTAGTTAATTCGTCATAATATAGTTTAACAGTATTCTGTCAGATTGTTTCCTATAATAGCTGGCTTTAAATTGTAAACTGTGCCAATTTAGTAGCTAAAGTTTTACATGATGAGATCACACGATTCGTTTAATGTGTTTTACTATTATCTCGATACACTAATACTTTGGTGACGAGACATAAATAGAATCACCTCAGTAAGTACATTTTGTGCAATATTATTAAAAAATAAATGCCGTTACCAAAAAATCAATTCGTATTTTTAGAATGCTGACTTAAGATAAGAAAACTATCGCATTTTAATGTTAAATAGATCTAAATTATTACACATGAAAGTTACAATTTACGCTAAAAATTTGAAAATTCCCAAGAAAAAAATGCTATAGTATATAATATTAGTAGTCGGTAAATTCCCAAGAGCTTACAAATCGATCTTATGACTAGATTGAGCCAGTGTTCTCAGACAACCCATCAACTCGCATGTATCCCGGAAGCAATACAAAATGTAGGAACAACGAAGAAGTTCAGAGCATTGAAAATAATATATTAGTCATTTGTCACTTTGGTAGTACTTACATCGTCAATGGGATCGATCTATATTATAATATAATTAGTTATTAGCCTAGTACTTCGATCGACACATTCGATAGTCGGTTCTCCTAGCTCCTAGCTGCCGCGCCGCTCAGTCGTGTGGCGCTGGCGCCGCGAGATGACCCACTACGATCAATTCATCGTTCGTCATTCATCTACAAATACGTTACAGCTGTATACCTAAAAATTTACTCTAGATTAAAACACACTCGATTTCTTCACATCGATAAAAGTCCATCGTAAGAAACCCGTGTTTTTTTACTCTATATATCAGTTTTCATAAGTATGGCGCTACATTTTTCCTTAATTTTACGTTAAACGACAAAAAGACGTACGGTGAAGCGTTTCACGTGAAATCGTTCTTATATGTAAAAAGAAATGACCTGCCACAAAAGTTAGTAATACAAATAAATAAAGGCAAGAAATGCATAAGTAGTAAAGAAGTCGAAATTTAAAATCTTAAGACTAGAAAATGTAATACATTAATAACGTTTCACGTGAAGCGCTACACCAGGTGTGGCCGCAGGAGAACGTCTAAGCGATACCTCTTACATTGAATGTTACACTTAGATCTGAAAGTAGCGTGAATATATCACCGTCCTACTTATCTTTTTACGTATCAATGCTACCGAGATCGTATCATTACTTTATAAACATTAAAGTCCCTATATTCAATGTAAAGAGGTATTCACAAAGATTACTTCTTACGGGCCTTTTTCTCTGCTTTCTTGAGAGCTTTAAGATGTTTTTCGTGTTGAGCTCTCAGATCTTTTAGTCTTCGCTTCATTCTTCGTCGGTCGTCTCCAGGCAGGCCTAGGAGTTTGAGGTCTGAAGAGCTAAGCGTTAGTAATAGGGCGCCGTCCACGCCGCGTGTGGCGAACGCACCCGCGTGACGTTCTAACCCTTCGCCCAGGCTTGATACCCATTGCCATACCTGTTAATTGCATTGTGATAAATTATTATAAATGTTTACATTTAATTACGAAGTATAGCGTTCATTTTAAATAACGTAAATAATAGAAAGAGAAATTATGATTGATATTAATATAGCAGAAGTTGCGTGTAGCACGTCACTTTTAGTGCACTCGATCTCGTCTCGATCTTGTTTTACTTATAGCAATCACTAAATTGTTACGACATTTCGAGTAGGTCAATTATTTGTTCAAAAGTTCTAACTCGTAAAGTATCTCGGACCTACATATAAGTATTTTTTCTAGTACTGTAAAATTAGTAAAATAGAGTTACGATATTTTAAGTCGGAGGTGTAAATTTATTTAATGTCTCGCGATGCTGCTCACCTGCTGCTTGGTCCACAAGTTGACGGGGTGCGGCGCGGGCGCGTGCGGGTGCGCGGCGGCGGGCGCGGGGGAGGGCGGCGCGCGCGGCGACAGGCTCGCCTCGGACGCGGCGGCCGACAGCGGCTGCCACGGCACCTCGCCGCCGACTACACAAGCCGGAGCTTTCTTCACTACAAATATTTTTTCGCTTTATGGTATTAGTGTCATTTGTTAACACTGTTTGCTCTTGTTATATACTATTTGTCTTATTCATATTATTGGAGTTGGGCGAGGGGTATTGTGAATATGTTATTTATTCACCTAATTAATAATTATACGTTATTGTATGCCGAGGCCGAATAGATTAAGTAAAATAAAATACATAATATCAATAAATTGAAAAATACTAAATACAGTAAACAAAACAGAAATTAGTAACAAAAAAGCTTCCACATACACAGCACCGCCACCACACATCGAAATTAATAATAGATACTTACATACACATAATAAAAAAATACACTACGTAATAATAAAAATACAATTCACACGTTCAAGTTCACACGATTTACAAACGTGAACTGCTACTTATAGTATATATTTTCAATAAAAAATATTTTACTAAGCAATCAGTAAAGCAATCTTAATAAAAATCATATTATTTATAATATAACTGAAATAATATCAACATTGTTTTACTTTCCTATCTTACAGTGAAACAGTTTTGGCATATTTAAATAATGATTTTGAAATATATAATTACACCGTTATCTTCGAATATCAAAAGGACTTACGAGTAGACTTGCAAGAATTTAACATCAACGCGAGAGATATTCTGTTAAGAATAGCACAACTTTTGCCCTTACGTATCCACTCAAACAATACGCTTCCTTCACATCATTATTCCCATACGGGCCCTACAAACAAACCTCTCGTATCGGTCTCACTAACCGTGTCACATACGTGATTCATACCTAATATAACAACTCATTTGCTCACTTTCTTTCCAAAAAGGGATGCCAACGCGAGAGTTTTGTGTGCGGGACAAACCTCTGGCGTTGACGTCATCAACGACATGCGTTCAATCGTTCGCAACACAATCGTTGACGTCCCTATCATACAAAAAAAACTCGCATATTCTTCACTGACAGTCCGGCTCTCTTCTATCGGCGCCACGGACAAACCTCTCGCGTTGGCCTCACTGACGGCCTGTCGTATCTCGTCCACCAGCTCGTTGGTGAGCTGCACGGGGTCGGGGTGCGCGGCGTGCGCGGGGGCGTGCGCGGGGTGCGCGGGGGCGTGCGGGGGGTGCGGCGAGGCGAGGCGGCGCTCGCGCTCCGCCAGCACCTGCTTGAGCTGCTCCGCGAGCGACGCGGGCGGACCTGCGACCACACGCCATACCACTCGCACCGTGGGTACACCATCGCACATACCATTGTGTCGTACGTTATGTCTGTGTTTTTATTTATATTCAAACGGACTCTTACAGTAGAATAAATTGTAGAATTGTAGCATTACGAAACATAGAATTTGATCCAAATGCCTATCGAGTGACCACATATTACCTATGGATACATCACAATAATCTCAAACTTACACAAGATATAAACGACACAATTTTACATAATATAAAATGAAATATAATTTTGATTAACCTAGGTCTTTATGGCGACGAGTAAGTCGAGTTAAGTATATATATATAATATTTAACTAGTAAATTATATCAGAATTGCACCATGTATCAGTGTAACACTGACCTTAAATTTGTGTTCACACAAAAAATAAAGCAATATTATAAAGAAAGTATTTAATCACACAAAGCTAGCGACACTAAAGTGTTATGTGCACGATATAGTTATTGTGCTTGCGCCGGTCAAGAAAATAAATATATAAGGTTTTCTATGAATTATATAACAAAGAGAATTATTAAATGTAAAAATAATTTATTTCTTAACTGGTGCAATGGACAATGTAATTATAATACAATATGTAATTATATATATTGTCATACCCGAGAGGGGGTGATGGCGGTGGTCGCGGGAATACACGGCGTCGTCCGTCGCGCTGCCGATAGAACTGCCGCAGCTCTGTCGCGTATCTCTTTGCTGAAAATATATATTATAAAGCCACAAATATTATACTTCATTTATGTTAAAAAAATATCACTTAAGATTTAATTTGTCGCCCATTTAAATGTTGATAAAAATAAATTAACACATCTCGTCTAATCAGACCATGAAAATAATTACGAACTAAAGTAAATATTACTGCAAAAGTCAACGCTAACAGTCCACGCATAGAAATTGTTGACACTCAATGTAGCCTATTGAATCAATAACATGTATATAATACATATATAATTATATAACAAATTTTATTTGTTAGATGATCAGGGAACTCCAAGCATGTACTAAATATTAATTGATAAAAATCACACACGACAGTTAGTATTCCATAAAAATCTAGCAGACAGTGGTTTACAAGTAATGAATAAAGCATCAAATCAGCCTACTTCTGAAAAAAATGACTTCAACATAACGAATCTTTGGAGTAACATTTTCAACATAAATAATATTTCAAGCCAAATATTCAGTAATTATTATATTATTGAGAGTAGATTTAGATTCCACTGATATAGGTATACAAAAAATAAAATCATGTTATTATCATAATAACCGCAATTTATTATGTTTAATAAAAATATTTCATACTCTTTGATTTATACTAACAGTGTGATGAGAGGCATGCGGAGGCGCACCCGACGTGGACTCGCTCAGCGACTCGTCCGCCGAGTCGTTGTAGGAGTCGTCTAACCCATCGTACTGGAAAATTCCCGTTTGCATTTTACCACATTATTAATATTTCGAAATTCCAGGACCGTTAAAATTAAAGTAAGCTTTTACAAATATTATCAAAGTTGTTTTTTAAAGGAGGAATAGAATTATGTGTCTAGAGCCAAGCAAAATATTAATATGACTACTGTGTACAATATTAACAGTAATCCCTGTGTGTCGTACTTAGGAATTTAGGGCTTACTTTGTTTCGGAAAACACAAATGGTTAAAAACACACATAAATATTAGTCAAGTGGAGCTCACACCAATATGAATAGTCATCACTAACAAAACTACTTTTACAGGATAAACACAAAGCGCACAAAACGTTAAACTCACCGAACTAGCATTACTAAGGGAATGGGGAGAGTGGGGGGAGTGGGACGAGTGCAAGGGGGCGTGATGGCGGTGACGCGCCAAGTCGGTACGCGCACGGTGCGCAGACGTGTCCAACAGCGCGCCGCGGGGGACAGCCGCGTCCAGCTCCCGCGACGCTCCCCCCGCCCCGGCGACGCCCGCAACGCCCCCAACGCCTCCTGCACTTCCATCGGTGGTGCCACCAGCGCTGCTGGCTATACTCGCGATGCTCGCCATACTTGTTGCGTTGACACCGCTCCTTAAACGTTCATTATTTGTTTTTGAGAGGTCTCAACTTCGGGCGGAGACTCTGACACATCTAAAGATGCTCTATATTTTTAAATTCTTTATCTATTTGTATTTATATATAAAATTTCCAGTTTTATTAATCATAGCAAAATATTTGTTTCTTCTTTAAAATACAGTACCCGTCAAAACTACTTATAACTTACAAAGTATCAGCAACGACCGCCGGAGTGGACGCTGTTGTGGCCGCAATATAGGCAGAGGTCGTTATGGGAACACTCGGCACTGTCACGTTGACATATGAAGTCGCGGTTGTCACGTTCACGTACGATGCTGACGATGACGTGACATTCACATAATTAGTTGTCACTGTGACTTGCGGCGCGGCAGAGCTCGTTGTCACGCTTGTTGGTTTCACGTCACTAGCTGTTGCAACAGTGACGTCACCGATGTCGGGAGCCTCGCGTGGTTTTTTATCAGATTTGTCAACTTTTGCGTATTCATCTTCAATGGGCGATAGATCTGAGAGATCGCTGTCTGAGCTCCACGGATCTGTTAAATATAAAATATATTTGTAATTAACATATAATTGAAAATGGAGAGTATATTATTATATATTAACCTAATTTTTGCCTGCTGTACATTATATTCAAATTTGAATGTGTTACCATTGATAAGTAAAGGATCTGGGTCTGGTCGCCGTGGCAGTGGCGGTGTTTCTCGTCTCGCTGACGGCTCGTGAGGTAACATGACGGGAAGCCCAGCTTTCTTTTGCGTTTCCTGTTTTAAATCACAAGACCAATCAATAATTTATTAGTTAAAAAATCATGATTTAGTTATATTCTTTTTATTTTAGGCACTTAAAATTCGATGCTCATTCGTTAGAAACATTATACAAAAATAATTTTAATTTTACATTTTAATCTGTATACCGTCACTTAACTCGCCATGTGTTGAATTTGGGCGGATAGTATTTCTTGAAGTGAAGTAAAAATTTTCTGCCCTATTTTACGTGGACGGAGAATAAAACATTTTTTAAAAAAACTTATAAAATTTGAACGCAGTGGAATTCGAGCCCGCACCTCTTGGATACAGTCTCTGACCGCTAAGCCATGCGTACTACTACCAGCTGCGTCGAAATTCTTATACGTTGTTACAACTTATTTATGTTGTTAGTATCTCTGAAGAGAGATTTTTACAAATTTCTACTACCAAGATTATTAAGGAATAATCGTTTCACAAGAGAAATTGCTATTTTATTTTAATATTTACTATTTTAAAAATGTTTATATTATTCCACACTTAGGATTAAAAAATATCTTTGAAACAACCCGCGCTACTTAGATACCGTCCAAGCGCTCTGACTGCTAAGCCATGCGTTCTACTACCAGCTGCGTCTAAATTTTTATACGTTTGTTACAACTTATTTATGTTATTAGCATCACAACGCATGGCTTAGCGGTCAAAGCGCTTGGACGTATCCAAAAGCGCGGGTTCGAATCCCACTGCGTTCAAATTTTTATACGTTTTTTCAAAAATATTTTTCTAATCCTAAGCATGGAATAACACTTTAAAAATAGTAAATAGGGAAGTATAAAAATGCGTATACTTCATATAGAGAAAGAGTGCAGATTTTTTACATTACACATAAATGAATAAAATAAATGTAACATACACTAGTACAATACATTTGACACAACCGTTGCTAAATCAAAACCCACCAGCAACAGCACCTCGAGGCGGGCCACGCGGTCGTGCAGCGCGGACAGCGCGGCCGCGTACTCGCGGTGCGCGTCGCGCAGCGCGCCGCTCCACCACTCCTCGCGCGCGCGCACCATGGCGCGCGTGCGCCGCCACTCGCGCAGCGCACGGCGTGCCTGTACACAGTTAAAACATATTATACGTGTATAAAGTTTAAAAAATCAAACCCGAATAGTTAATTCTCGGGATACTTTAATTTATAAATTGGCACAGAATTACTGCGTACACGAGGCCATGTCTTAAAACATATAAAAGATGAATGAAAACAAAAATAATGTTATGTGAAACCATTTTAACTTTTAAGTAGATTATAAGACTGTATATTTTGTAACTACGAGTACTGTTATTTATCACAGTTCAGACAGTTTCATATAAAATGTATAAAATATTAAATATTAACAAAATGTTTATATTAAAAAGTATTTAATTTACCTTATCGTACTTGCGATGCGCCCTGTGCGCGGTGTCGGCCGCCGTGGCCAGCGCGCGGCGCAGGTGGTCGTGGGGCGCGCGCGCCGCACACCACTCGCGCACGCGGGCGCTTATTTCCGCGCCGGTGCCGCCGCCCGCTTCCATACCGACAAGCTATAAAAATTAAATAAATAAATAGTGATAAATAAATAGTGACACTAATCATAAACCCAAACAAGCATACGAAGTGTATAATATACTTTACGAGAAGAAATCTCAATTGCATTTTTATATGATATCTAAAACTTAAATATCTGAGATACCTCATTAAGTAACGCCCGCAGCTCTGCGATGTCGGGATGACGCGCGTCGGCGGCGGGCGGACTGCTTTCCTCTTCAGTTTGCTGCCGTCGCTGACGATCACGAGCCGCTCTAAATTAATTATAAAATACATTATATAAATAAATCATTATATCAACAATAAACAAATGGTAGATAATAGAAATTTGCGATAATGCAACATAATTCGACCTATAGCAAAGGGTAGAAATTTAGATACGAAAACTTATTATGTGAGGACTTTGACATGAGTAATACTTCAAACATAATTGTTGCTTGTTGTTGTTGTTTAAATCTATATTTTTATAACAATCCTTTATTGTTATAAAAATATAGATTTAAACACCAGTTCAAAATATAATGACTCAGTAGAAGACATCTAAGAGTTAAGAGATAACACTGAAATTTTTCTAACATTTAGAGTAGTCCATCATCGTGAAAAGTAAAATAAAGTATATATTTAAATTATTTTAACTTCCTCGCTCTGGTAAAAAACAAAGTGTGGCATTGAAGTCCACCACTCAACACGCAATGTCCCGAATTCTGTGGAAAACGAAGTATGGAGTGCCTTGACACTAGCTACTTTCAGTCTTCCCTGCTATGCAGGATAAAAAGCGTGAAGCTAAAAAGTAAGTATATCGTCTTTGAAAAATGAATAAATTTTTTTTCAAACCCGCGCCTCTTGGATACCGTCCAAGCGCTCTGATCGCTAAGCCATGCGTTCTACTACCAGCTGCGTCCAAATTCTTATACGTTTGTTACAAATTATTTATGTTACTAGCACCTCTGAAGAGAGATTTTTACAAATTTCTACTACTTAAAGATTATTTAGAAAATAATCGTTTAACAAGAGAGATTGCTATTTTATTAAAATATTTGCTATTTTTAAAGTGTTATTCCACACTTAGGATTAGATAACATTTTTAAAAAATGTGTGTTTTTTAAGTGTGGAATAACACTTTAAAAATACTAAATAGTAAGTATATAATTTCAATAAATTTATATAATCTAAGAGGATAAAAATAAATTGAGAACCTTTCTTCTCTCTCCTTGTCAGCGGCTAAAGACTGTCTGATGAGATGTGCCACCTCGCTGTTCTCGGGATCCTTCTCGCGTCCGATGAGGAATTTGACGGGGCCCGAAGTGTTGCGTAGCACTGACGCTGCATACGCTTGTGTAACGCCCACCTGAAGAAAACTTACTTATTTTAAATGAAACTAATTTAAACAGATTAGTCATCATTAGATTAGTCATCAAATAATTTAAAGATCTTATTAGAGAGTTACTTATTAATTAAATCATACTACCACAATATGTGTATACATGTCACAATATAGTTGGCTCTGGATTCAAATCTATTTGTTATATGCTTTTCTTCGAAACATTTAGAATAAAAAACACTCTCAACTCAAACAACACTCGGTATATCCGGTTGTCTCTCCGTCTATAATCATGTAAATCGGTCTCCAATAGAGATGGAAAGTCGACAAGAGTAGTTTACTTATTTGGATAAATAAAAGTGCATAAATAAACAAAAATATAACGTCAGGTTAGAGTGCTAAGTATATATTTCCCTTTAAATTTGTCAAAATAATGTGTTGAGTAAAGTTCGCAGTTAACTCCTTGTAAACTTAATTTTAAAACTTCCTCTTAAACGATGTACATATTTTTATATAAAAATATTTATTGCTTGCTAATAATTAACTACACCCACGATATAATCGTACATACCAAGCTCTTCCCATCCACTTCAATGATCTGGTCGTTGACCTGTATGCGGCCGTCGCGCGCCGCCGCGCCGCTGTCCGTGATGGTTTTCACGAAGATACCCAGTTTCTCCAATCCTGCGTCCGCGCCCACACCCATGCCTGGCAAATTTTAATGCAAATTTTTATATACAAGAGTATTAAAAACTTAAACCGACCCTTGGTATCCTGTACCTATCTCAATTTAAGTTTTAGTTGGATAAAAATATATGTAAATTTCGACGACAGATCATAAGTTCATAGTAAACAGACAGATCGAATTACTAAAAGAAACTAACTAGGACTATTTGTAGAGTTAACACATACGCGGTAAAACTATGGGCGAAGGGTATTTTTTACTTCCACTTTATCTCCAGCAGAGTAGTCGGCGATAACGGAGCGCACACCCTACGCCAATCTTTTCATGCTTCTTTCGCACTGTCCACAGTCTTCGCCGACAGGGGTCTTCACATTTTTTAAATGAACTAACTCCAGTATCATTGATATAAAGTTTTTAAAGATCACCGAGATCGCTCTCACCTCTCGCACAAGTCACCTTCTACCCAAACCGTCTTTTATCTCTACTCTACATATTTTCCAGATATAATACCTGCATTCACATAATATAACATCTTTCTATAACATTTACCCTAATCTTGTATTCTCAAGTTTCATGTTTAAACTATTACTTTCAAATGCCAGTCACATTAGTGAATAATGCCTGTAGTTCGCATTCTAACGATTTAATGAGAACTGCATTATTTGCTTAACAATTAAACATGAGATCACCTACTCGCATTTCCATGTACATTCACACCGTAAAGGACGAGAAGTGTAACCGCGAAATCTCACGTGTCTACTAAAAGATTCTCAAGCTGTCCAGAACTGTGATCAGTATATTAAATAAAATCCTTACCTATGATCGACAGGCCAAGTCCGTCAGATCCCTTGATAAGGTCGACGGGGAACACGTGCATCTTCTCCACGCGCTTCTCCAGCTCGTACTCGGCGGACGCGGCCACGGGGTCCACGTCCTCGTTGCGGCGGTCGTACTCCCGCACCGAGTGCGTCGAGAACACGCGCATTGGGTCCGTGCTGGAGGGAAACGTCAATGTCAATCGTATGGTAATGAGTTTTCCCTTTATTTAATTTATTTATGTATGTTTATGCATCATTTAAGAATATTGATATTCTTGCACTCCCCTGTCTATATAAATTATAAACATACCAATTTTTATACTAATCCATCCAAGTGTTCATAAAAAAGGTATATAAAGCTTTAGCTTCTCGTTTAATACGAGAAGCTAAAGCATTGTATACCTTACTAATTCTATACTCGGCCTTTCCAACGAAAAGATACGCACGTTTATAAAAAAATGTATGCTCTTAGCAAATATAATAGTTTTCTTAGGAATTTGAATTAAACTATAAAGAACAATTAAGGACTAACTTTGATTTAGTTTACTTGATAATTAGCTGTACGTTCATAAAACTATCCTGTGCGTTTAATAAGATACAATTATAAAATTTATATGCAACTGTGTGTTAATAATGTATTTTTTTAATTTACCTGAATTTAACTTTGGTATTTCTCTTAACAAACACTGGTGGGTAATAATCATCATCCTCGTCCTCTTCGGCGGGTGGAAGTCCTGCAACCTTCAATTTAAAGTAATTTGAATTTTATTGAAGTCTATAAAAGTTTTTACTTTGTTGCGTTAATGATACGCAAACAATTAGATTAGAAAAATAAATATAATGCAATGTATGTTACATATTAAAGAATGTGATCATATATTTAAAATATCAAATAATACTCCAATGATAATATAATTATATTAACATTACCCTCGCCTGCATGGTGTGTTAATAAAAAAAAGTAACTCAGTACTTGGTATTTATTTTACGTGTAAATCTGATGCATAACCTGCATTACTGTAAAGATTTGTCCAAATGTGGTTAGCAATTTTTTCGCGAAAGAGTAGTAAAAATCCTCATAAGCTTTTTATCAAATATGATTACAAAAAGGATACCTCAGTATAAAAATGTCCATCTTCAAAATAATGTATGCCATTCTCTTCAGCCAATTCCCTCAGGGATCGCGGAGGGTAGTGGTCAAAAACGGTCGCGGGTTCAGGCTCCGGCTCAGGCTCGGGCTCCGGTTGCGGCTCGGGTTCCGGTTCACGCGCGTCTCCGCCCGCACCGGCGTCTGCTTCTAGAGACACGAACTCATAGCTTTCGTCCACTGACTGCATGCTGTTGACATTAAATTTATATATTTTATTACAATTGTATGAGTTCGGTATTTTTCGTAGATGCAATATGGTTTTACTGTATGTAGTCATAAAATATATTTACTTTATTTTGTTTAAATAGTTTTTGTCACCCCTAATAATATACTAAATTTGTAAATAAGTGTGTATAGGTGTATATAACACCTATACACACTTATTTACAAATTTAGTATATTATTAGGGGTGACAAAAACTATTTAAACAAAATAAAGTAAATATATTTTATGACTACAAACAAGAAAAGACGAACTTTTCAAAACATGTATTTGACAATTTTACTTATATATTTTAATAATATATTAAAAGTTACAACAAGAAAACATATACTTAGCTGAATTCTACTTTAAACCGACGATATTCAAAGAGAATATATCCATACGTTACGTTCCAAAAAACCACGACGCTAATTGAAACGACGCAAAGTGAAAATAGATTTTCTATAGCATACCATTTAAAGATCGAAGATAAGTTCCAGGCTTACGAAAATACTACCTTTTAAAAATAAAATTGAACAGAGTAAAATTTTTCAAACCAAAATAATATATAAAAAACGTATTCAATTAAACAAAATAAACTACAAATTTATTTAATTCACTGTCTGATGAATCTTTTGTGGCTGTTGTCATAGATCGGCTTTCTTTCACAAAAAAATGGTCCAATGTTTGATAAACAGCTTCATCCGACCAGTCTCATCAACATTAAAGACATGTCGACTCGAATTTGAATCATAGTCCTCCCTCATGAATTAATGTTTTTTACTCTGTTTGGTAGCGTTCTGCAGCAGTTACATCAGCGCTAGCTGCTTCATCTTTAAGATCAACGCTGTGCAGTTTTGCTCGAACCTTAAATCTCTCAAATCAGCCCTAACCAGCTTCAAATGTTTCATTCAAACTACCATTAGCATTATCGTAGCAAAACCAAGTGAAAATAAAATTGTATGAAATTTCCGTTGATTTTTAGTTAGAAAGGGAATCTCCAAATTTTAATGGCATGGTGCAATTAAAAACAAAGGTGTTGCCATATTTTAGGAAAAAAAATCATAAAAAAATTAAAGATTCGAATCCAAAACTACGCAACTTCGAAATTCTAACGGCGCACAGTGAAAATCAGTAAAAATTATATATATTCGGTATTGGTGGTTGGTGGAGTGATTACTTTCCCAATTCTATTAACAGGATAAAATGGAAACCAAGATGCAAACCCACCTCTCGTACGAGAGCACGGACTGGTAGCTGTCGTTGAGCGACACGCCGTTGTCGTGCGCGAGGGCCGCGTGAGGGGCAGCGGCCGCGTGCGGCGACAGCAGCGCCACTATCTCTTGGGCCTGCTCGTCTGATAGCAGAGCCTCTTGCCTGTGGACGTTAATTATCCAGCTATAGTGAAATTGATATATTCCATTGCAATATTAAATAATCTAAAAAAAAAGGAATAAAATACTACTAGAAATATATTACTAGATTTTAAAAAATGTAAATCTATTTTGCGCAATTTTCTTAGCTAAAATTTTTTTTTTCGTTTTTGTTTCATAAAAATATCTAGCCTTATTAAATTATAAATAACTTATGATTTATTAAACTTAATATTATTATTTAAAGTGTTTTAGTGTTAATATAATAATACTATTCTTTCTGTTATTATACACTCCATGTTTAATGTCACTGCAATGCAAACTTTATTGACCAATGTAAATAGTTTGTGTTAACTATATATATTGTAAGTGCTATTTATATCCCAATTTTAATAATTTAAAAAAAGAATAACAAATAAATATAATTAATGTAACAGAAACTGTCCTAGTCAGATGTTGACTAATAGGACAAAGATTATGGCGTTATTCCGACTAAGGAAATTACACACATTTATAAATATATTATCCATTTATGTTTCAAGAAGTACAACTCACGATACATACTAACCACTGGAGGTGATCAAAATAAAATACATTATTAGTATATATTTATAACTGATACTAACTATAAGATTTTACTAACCGTCTTATAGTACATCGCATCGCATTATCGTTCACATGATTCATAATGACAGAACATTGATTAAAATTACAGAATACAGAAAATTAACAAATAATGAAAATATACTTAACAAAGTAAAACACATACTTCAAGAAAGCAAGCTTACCTAAGTTTTTTCTCCAGAATACTGCAAATGTGGTCAAGAATGAAGCGTTGTGCGCACAGGCGGCATGCAAATGGTAAAAATTCAACATTTAATTATAATAAAAAGCTTTAATAGTAATGTAAAAGTTCATTAAGCGAAGAAATAGTATACTCACGAGTAGGTAGAAATTTGAAAACAAAGATTAAGCGTGCAACAAAAACAATTAATTATATAGAAACGTGCAAAAATAATTGGTTATTTCTATAAAAAATATACACGTAACAAAAAATAAAAATGTCTACTTATTTTTACCTAATTTTATAAATAAATCTTATTATTATATCTATAAAAAAATTATACACATTCAATAATACTTTATTTTAACTTTATTTTCAAAAATAAAAAAATAAACTGCATGCTTTTTATCAAAAACACTTACGTATATAACCACAACAAGAATTCAGGACGAAATAACACTACTTTTGAGAACTACTTAAAAAGCACAATAACAAATATTTGCAGAATAAACGAACCTAGAACTCAGCAGTATCTCAGCTTCATCGGGCGTCATGCTGTCGGGCTGCTTGTCCTCGGCGCGCGCTTCACCCGGGCCCTCCTCCGACACGCTCCATTGGCTAGTGGTCGACTTATCGAGCACCTCTATGGAGCCCTGACTCGCCTCACTTACAACTACACCCGAGTCCTAACAGTGATTATTATTAAATAATGTAATCATTTTAAGTAAGTTATATTTATTTATGACATAAGGAGCTTTACGTTTTATTTCGAAAACCTGGGTCACAAAGAACCTCACTTCACAAGACACCGATGACTGCTTTCCGCCCAAAATCGAGGAATTGTATGTGCAGTGAGTCGAGAATTTAATACCGCGCTCTGTCTTACCAAAGCAGAAATTGATATAGTTTTATTTTAACGTACAGTAAAAACTCGAATATCCTGCCCTCAGTTATACATATTCGTGACTATCCGGACTATTAACCCCGAACGAGCAACTCTTTACATTCTTACCATTAAAGATGCAGTACTATAGTGATTTAAGAAAATCTTTCATGTCCTAATATTTTTAATAAACACTGTCTTTTTTTAAAGTTTGATTTACATTAAATGTTTTTAATAATTACCTAATATCAATATTAAAAACAATTAATGTAACATGTACAAAGAAAATCGTTTCATCAAACAAACAATCCGGATAACTAACGAAAATAATCAGTCCGATTAATCGAGTTTCTACTGCATCTCTGACGAAACGAGTGAAAAAAAATTTAAGTGTAAATAATTTTTAAATTTGTTATAAGAAATTTTAGACTTTATTATTGTTATAAAATTGAAGAATGTTCTCTTCTTAAAGAAAAACATATCACAGTGTGTGCATTTCTTGCAGAAATAATTGGTAATATTTAACAAATTCAATCAATTCAATTATATTATTTACTTTGTCACTCCAATGCAAATAAATAACTAATATATTAACGTCAAAAGACAAAATGAGAATGAAAAATAAAATTATATACAAGAATATTGCAACAATGATAATAATTGATTAATATTTTGATTACAGTACACTTTTATAACCGTTTCCAGGAGGGAAACAAATGCATCCGTAAGCATAATGTTTCGCAGTAAATAACCATTAGAGGGGTTTATAAAATGAATATGTAATGTATTAATACAGAATGGGTATCGATAATTATCGGTGGCCTAAGGTTTATGTTTATTTTATAACTTTTAACTAGTAGATAGTACACATTAGTTTATCTTATATTTAAATTATTATCATTTTACTTCTATAAGACTAAACTCGCCGGTGAGTTCCTCCACTGTGCAAACAATGACTTGTTTTGGGGTAGAATTAAAAAAACCTTATGTCTTGACACTATACTTTACCCTACTACAATATACGGGAAAATAGTAAAAGTTTTTTTTTATCTTATAGACCCAGTTTAAAATAATAAAACGAAATGACACTCATTAAAAAGACTAAAAATATATCTTTTAATTAATTACCTGTTGCAGTACCGAGAGCGTGTCGGGATCGGACCTAGCGCGTTCTGCATCTCGAATGTCGCTGGTGAGAGGCGGGTGCGGGTCGCGGTAGTCGGCGGGCCGCAAACGCGCCACTACCTCTGGAGAAGGCTCGTTGAATCCACCCTCATCCGAGACACTCGAAGTTCGAGACCGGCCTCGAACTGCAGCGTCCTCTGTCTCCGAAGATTTGCTGCCTCCGCCCACTACACGTATAATTATATTAAGTATCGTAACTGTCAAGATATTACCAAGAGCATTTAATAAAAATAAGGTCATACTAGAATAATGTAATATATTGAATATGAATTCACGTAATACCTACAATGGGAATTTTTACAATATTCTCAAATGTTTCAGAAATGTGTGGGTGCAAAAAATATATTTAACTAGTATATCTTTCTAACAAACAGTTAGCGTAAACTTAAACTGGAAATAGGTTAATATAGTTAAATTTAAACATTGGCTCAACCGCAGGTGGCCCGCTGGAAGTGTGCAGGTACGATCTAAATACGTAAACGAGAGTTGTTTATCAAATCCCTCACAGATAACAAAGGTTCTCTAAAACTATAAATTAAATAAAGACAAAATAAAACAAAAATACTGAATATTGTATTGATTTAGTTACATATAATATTACTTGCAAATATTATTTTAAGAAAATATTTCAGCGATGGACAATTGCAATCTAATTCATCGAGGACGCAAGCGATGTACCACTTTACTAATTAATAACCGTCGACAATAGGCCGCTTTGTATACTGTTAATTCCTTGCAATATAGTCATCGCAGAAATGTTTAAATTTATCTAATAAATATATAAATTTATCTAATAAATAAATAATAATCTAAAGAAATGAAAACCTCCATGTTAATATCATTTTTACAGACATGGATTTATTAGTCAGACTTCAGGACAATTGCTCATACAAGGTTACGTATACAAATTATGTTTAGCAATTTAACTCCTAAATTGGTACTGATGCAGCTAAACAGAGCAAACCAGTTATTATTCCTACGCGTTTATACATTTTTTTACGATAATGTAGAAAATCTTTAAAACTTTTATGCTTAGTGATGTCATCGTGAATTAGTTTTGTAACGGTTATTAATCAATACATGCCACCTTTTGCGAACATTATAAAAATTTATACCACTAGTTTTAAACAAACGAATTTCTTATTTTTTCAATGTACATCAATATCAAAAACCTACTTCAGCTATGTTTTTGTTTGTTTATTGCAAAAATTTAGTAGCCAAATAATGAGCGAATATAGCATTCGATTCTTTTGGATAAATTAACACTTAAACTATTGATTTAAGTCATAATGAGAATTCTGGCAGTAATATAGTACATTCGGTGTTGGAAACTAGCTGCCTTTTATTAAAGGGTCAGCCGAATGAATAGGCACAAAGCGCCTATCATGATTTACATGCGTGTCTTAGTAGGCACTTTATACTTAATGCAATATTCATTCAAGATTTTGTATTCACTTAAACGTACTATGTTTCTAATTTAATCCTACTTGGATTAAATTAGAAACATAGTACGTAATTAAAAGTATATTAAATTAATAAGTAAATGTGAATACAACCTATAAATTACAAGAGATCTAAATAAAATAAAGAAATCTACTTATGCCTATCGAAAGATGATTTCAAAGAATTATTCACAGCAAATAATGTATCGACCGTATTCGTGTTTAGAACAAAATTGTTCACAAAATTTGCTGACCCATACAACATCCGCAGAGACGCATGTTGTGCGAGCGCGGGTGAGCGCATGTGACGACCTCATCGCCACGCCATCCCCTGCTCGAAGCAGTGTCTCGCACCCACACACTCACTTGCAACTCGAATCGGCGTATTTTGTCAACTGTCACTTCACTGTTTTAGAAGTAAGTCATGTTTAAATTGATTTTGAGATCTATTTTAATCACTTTTAATTTACCACTACATTAAAAGATTTTTTGAACAAGTGCTGTATGTTAGATGTTTGTCGCTTATATGATTAAAGTTTTTACATTACTTATTTTGAAGGAAAAGTTGGCAAGTAGTAATTGTTAAAAATCATAGTGTATTTAAATTACTTTTCACATCATTTAACTATAAAATCATATTTATATGTAGTATTCCTATAACACAAAAGTATTCATTTTCATTTTATTGAAATCTAATTAACAATATCTATTTTAAAAGCTGTAACAAAGCTCTTCTCTCAGAATAAGTAGATTTAAAGTAACTTTTGCTAAGAAATACATTCATTCGCATAATCACAAATATTGTTAGAACGCATGTCAGAGCTCAAAGTATTGGCGTCAACATAAAATACTGATATCAAAACAACGTATATTCTCTCGAGCAAACGCAAACAAAGACGTTTCTGTGACTTTAGTAAGCACTTCCACAATTATCAATATAAAGAAGTAATTATCCAAAACATACAACATATTATTTTGTTTACTGAACTATATATAGAGCTTAGTATGTTTCACAAAAACAATTTACACATGACGTGTACGTAAACATAACTAGACACAGAACAAGCGTCGCACACTGAGCACGATTTATGCGGTCAATTCAATTCAATTGGTAAAAGTCCCACTTAGATACGTATAATGAGGGAAGGGCGCGCAGGACGACGTCGCTCGGGTTACTGCGTCGTCGCGGCGGAGGCGGCGGCGCCGGAGCATCTAAATCGGGATCGACTCGCAACTCTCGCAACGACTCAAATACCTTGACTTCCTCAATATTACATTGAACTCACTGAACACGAGACCGCCAAACGTACGTCAATCGACGCCCACTTCTACAAACTTCTTAATATAATTTACGTCTCACACTTTACTAGGTTATATGAAATACGGTTTTTAGATTATATATTTAACTATAATACTTGTATCTGTAACTATCCTTACGCTAAAGTATAAAAATATAATTAAATAGTAACTGAAAATATATATAATAGTAACTGAAAAATGATTTCAACTCTTTATTATTAATAACATTAATTCTCAAATTTTTTACATCATATATCTATGCCGTAACTATAGTATATATATCTAATATTAAAAAAATGTATTGTTATAACAAATACAAGACTATAGGGAACCAATAAATAAAAAAATAACCGATACTGAAATATGTACTAACAACAACTTTAGTAACTAGTCCATATTACTATATATGTACTACAGACCCACTGTGCCCAATGAGCCTGTCGTGCACATATTATAATATGTTGTTTTGTATATTATATTAAAAAAATAACATACCTTGTGAGGGCGATGCCGGCGGTGGTGAAGAAGTATATGGCAGGCTATGTACTGGTGAGGCAGTGGGCGTTGCAAGAGGCGACCGTGATACATCTTCAATCTGATTTGCATTGGTAGGTGATTCAGGCGTAGAAGACCGACGCCTACTCTTTTCGTTCCAGTCACCGCTATACTGAACTGCTTCGTAAATGTCCTCATCTCGACTTTTCGTCGGAGATTTAAGCACAATATCACAAATATCCGGCGCCACTATAACTGAATTTTCCATATCAGGAGCATTATTTTCTTTCGCGGCATCCTGAGGGAGCGATGAAATAGAAGAAGATGATAATGATTTCACTATAGCTTCTAGATGTGAATCAACGCTGTCATTTTCTACTTCTACTTTCACTATAAATTCCGGTTCTTCAGTAATTTTTGTAGTATTTATAATATTATCCGGTGTTATATTTATAATTTCGGGTATAGGTGGTGGGGGAGATTTAGGGGCCCGTAGTGGTGGCGATGGTGGTGACCTTCTAAACCTGGGACTAGTATAAGTTTCAACGTCATCATGTAACAGTGGCGAAGTAGCCGATTTAGAGTCTGCGGATTGCAAATTATTGTAATCTTTTGAAAAGAATTCATCAATTTTATCACTTTGTTCTCTTTCAAGATCAGGAGAAATCGATGAACGAATTCTGTCAATAGCTTCTTTTGTAGGACTTTGTTTTGGTGGATATATATCATCCCTACTAATTGTTGGCGATATAAGTATTTCTGATCTTGAGGTGGGAGATATCGTATTGTTAGTTCTAGGTAGAGGTATTACAGAAGCGATGTTTTTTATAGGACTAGGTGATTTCGCAGCATGTATACCTCTATTAATTAAAGAAGGAAGAGTGCTAGGACGTTCTATATAAGAGTCGCAAGCACCTGGTGAAGGTGGCGGAGTATAAACACGAGATGGGACATGTTTATCTGTTTTGTCTGGCGATTTGCGATCTTGATAACCAACATTAGTTTTATGATCTAATCTTTGTTCTTGTTCAAATCTCGTTGGCCGTGACTTATTGAAATGGGCAGTCCAATTTCGCTGTTTTTCAATTAACTCTTTATTAAATCGCCTATCTGGTTTCTCAGGCTTGGGAAGAACACTAGGTTTTGCCGGTTTTGGTGGTGGTTGCTGTGCTGCGCCATTCGATAAACGGTCACCGTTAATTGCAGGTGATAAATTCGCAGTGGGAGTCGAATTACCACGCGTAGGACTCACAGAACCCGCCGAACTAGAACGAGAACGAGAAGGAACTACCGGTAGGCCCCGTGTTCCAGCAAAACTAGACGCTGCAGAAGGTGATTTTTCAATACGAAAATTACGATTTTCTTCGCCTAATTTTTCAAATAATGCCCGCGCATTATTGAAACGCGTCAAATGGCTCTCAGTTCTCACTACAGTCACGTCACTGCCACGCATATCTTCGTCGTCCCTTGACGGCATTCCTTGAAAAATATTTGCTATTTTAGAAACTTTAGTGCCTTGTGCTCTCTTCTTGCACTCCTCCATGCTAGCCGGGTACGGCCGCTTCAAACCAATCTGAAAAAAAAGTCCAGTATAAATTAACAAGAAGTATCTGCATGACACTTAATATAAATATGAGAAATAGGCCGCATTTCAAATACTAAACTGATAATACAAGATAAGCAGTAGCGCGCAGGTTGTCACCGCTTGGCTTGAACACTAGCGCAAACGAAGCGACTGTTCGAGTTTTACTTCCCTCTTAGTCGTATAGGATAACACGAGATAGTGATAGCAAATAATCTTATAAATATCTTAGTCATGTAAACCGACAAACTTTAATAAGGATGCCATACCAATTATGTAATAATACATTACATACCCCGAATATAAGACCGAAATAATCATAGCACTTAAAACTTCAAAATAACATTTATATTTAACTACATAACAATATTTCATTTTTCAAATATCTTGTACTTGACTCTTTGTATCTAATATTGATATCACTGCCGACATTATACACTTCTAAAGAATTATAATTGTTTGATAAGTTGTCGTTGATAAATAACTGATAAGTTTTTACTAAAGAACCCATTCTCAAAGTAATCAATTTTATTGCACACAAAAGGACGCGCGTTTTCATAATGAAACATTTAATATATTTTCTTCTGTTTATTTTTAATGAAACTTGTAAATGTTTTACTAACTCTCAGTGTAAGGTGGCTCAAGTATGTGTAACTGATCTTTCGGAACAAGATTGTGGTCTTGGTATGGAGCTCGTTCAAAACTACAGTATATTCGATTGTTGCCCGGGATGTCGAGAAATTTCACAAGGCGGTAATGGGAGCAATGATACAGGTTATTTTTTATAAAATTGAGTCTTCGTCAATGTGTTACTTATAATAAAAATATATTTCATTTCAAACATTATAGTGGTAAAAATATCTAAAGTATTAGAATTAAAAAAACATGCAGATCCTTAATAAATATACAATTTATCAAAAAATTCCACTTCATTTAAGTCGTAATTATTTAATTCACTGCAAAGGACATTCATTATTATATTCTCATATATTTTTATTTCATCGACAACAAAAATTTAAAAGGCCAACTTGATAAACTAACTCTTAAATTTTGTTTGGTCAGAAATAATACCCGTGGAGGAATGTAGACCTCCCTACAACTGTTTGCCGGATAAAACCTTCGCACCTGTACAATGCAAAGGCGACTCATTCGTTGGGAGGTAATAGACGATTCAAATTTGAAACTTATCCAAATATGTGTAATAATATCAGTATTACTATTTTAGTTATTTACTATAATAATATTCGTACTTTACATTTATATTATGTTAATATAGATATACTTAAACAATTTTAAATTACTTTTCTTAATCACGAATGCTTTTGCAATAGCTTAAAATGCATATATATCAACTAAAACGCAATTGATGATTAATTTATTTATTCGCGCTCCAGTGTATAAATATTTCACTGTTAAAATAAATTATTTACACAATGCGCAGATGTTTCTGTTCTGATCCACAAGGAAACAGAATATTTGGACAAATGTGGAGAGGTGAAGCGGACGACATGACCTGTGGTAAGATATTTTGCTTAAATAAAAAAATAATATAATATATAATAACCTCAATATTACACATTGTTAAACTGGAAGTGTTGATTTTTATACTTAATAACAGTACATACGTTATTGACCTTTAATTTCGGTTAAAATTCACAAATATCTATAGTAACGCAAATAATTTTTGATTTAAGTGACAGCTTCAAAAAGGCAATAATAACATTTTCTTCTTATTTATGACAGATTTTTAATTTAGTATTTAGTTTAGAAATACAAAAATATATTTGCAATACCAAGTAATAGGTATATTAATCATTAATTAATCATAAATCATGATAAAATCTATTCCATCACAATCAATAAAATTTTAAACATTGATACTGTGCAAAAATTTAAATGTATGTAATTTTCATGAAAAATGTAATACATATTTATTATTTGACACTCAAAAGAAAACTTTTTAAATTATTTTCTTTACATTTTATATGATTATACGTTTATAAATACTGTAATACAGAAATTCTTTGGACAAATCAGTGTATTTTTGCATTGTATTATATAAAAAAATTGTTTCAGTATGTAGCCGTAAAAGAAATGAATTAGAGAAAACTCGAAACAAACTGTCTACTTTACATTGCACCAGCAATGGTGACTATGAGCCTCTGCAATGTGACGAAGGAATGTGCTGGTGTGTGGAACAGAAAACTGGTCAACCAACAGTGCCTCCTGTACCAGAAGCTGATATGCATCTTTTGCCTTGTCGTAATAGATTTTTATACGTTACTATTTTGTAATTGCGTAGTGCAACAGCGCAAGGCAAAAAAGGTTGTGGTTCGAAATCCCAATCAGGGGAATGATTATGTTTAAATATTTATTTTGCGTGCTTTAGCGCAGCGTTAACTTTTATCACTCGAAACGCAGCGTCCCAAATTCAGGCAAGAAGTGCAGTGCATTATGCTGAATATCTATTTTATATATATTTAACGATTAGGTAACATTAGCGTTTCTTATTTTTTTTTAAATATCCTGATGTGTGCGAGCACCAATAAATTGTAATTTAAGAACTTGCATTGTCAAAATGTCCGTGTTGCGGAACCGGTCCGTTCGACACGTGGTATCGATGCTCATTGCCCCGCAAATTATTAATTTCGAGACTAAGATGTTCTTGTATCAGGGAAATAGCCTTATTGCAAAATTGTCCTTCGACTATGAAAATATATTATTTATATAGACTTTTTAGATTTTGGTAAATTTTTTACACTTTTTTTTAAAGAACGCAATTTATAATGACTTTATTGTTACTTATAAGTGAAATATTATACTGTTAAAGATTGTCACGTAATGACATTGGTTAGACAAAACGTATGCTGAAAATAGAACGCTCTCACGTTCACTGAAGCGGCAGTGACATAGGGAGGGACACTGAAAGGTCTTCTATGTAAGTTGTTTTTAACTTATTTATACTCACATAACTCGATTGTTAATACACATCTTTTCCTGCTTTTGCTAGATAGTACCGGTCTAATTGGAGAAAATTATCTTAGAAGATGTGAGAGTACTGTCCATGCTCTTGCTACTATAAACAGGGAACAATCGGAACACGGTACTTTTTTCTTGGGAAACCCAGTTACGTTCTGTGATTATGATGGAAGTTATGGACCCTACCAAATACAAAATGGAATGTAAGAATAATTATGTATTTTATTTTAATCGTTTCTTTTTATAGTATAAATAAAATTCTTAACGTTTCCAGCGCTTATTGTACTGGTCGAGACGGTAAAATATTGGGTTCCTGGCAGGTCGTTGCTAATAATATGGAAGGAATGAATTGCAGTAAGTTTATCAGCCAAATATCAAATATTATATGAAAATCATAAATCTAGGACTATATTATATTTAAATACAACATTCAATGTTGTATCCGAATCGATTGAAATCAATTAAATATGGTAAAATGACAAGCAAGGAAACGTATAGTAGTACCGTTAGCGCACATGCATTGCGGAGCAAACTCTGGGCGACCGGTTTGCGACCGTGACCCTATTCTCGACGTGTTGTGTTGGCTCCATTCAATCGGTTGACGCTCTGATGGAATGCGGGTGCCGCAATACTGGATCTCTCACCAAAACATAACTGTTTCACTAGTTCGAGCAAACCAAATTTACCTACTTGTTTACATACATAACTAGCTACAGCCTTCGATAAGAAAAGCGTGACATGAAGAATGTGAGATAAGCTAATAATTTGATAAGAGTAAAGGTATTCTTTTGCAAGGATCGTACGCAAATTGTTATTCTGTCAAATTATGTAACCTTAACATGGACTTTAATAAAAAATAATATTTCATTCATATATGAATCTAACAAGTTGCCAGCGTACAATATTTTAAAAAATAATGTAAGAACATAGGTATAATGAGAATACAAAAGCATAATTTAGCAAAAGTTTAGGTCAACCGCTAACATCTAACAAAATTAAAACTTTACTCCTACTTAATATCAATCTTAAATAATTTAGATAAAGAAAATAAAAATATATTTCTCTTTTATATTTTATTTTAGATTGTGCACGTGACTCAATGATATATTTTCCGGACAGAGGAATGTCAGTTGCGGAAGTATGTTTACCAAACGGCAACTATCAACCTAATCAGAACGCAGGAGGCAGATCTTATTGCATCGATTCAGATGGTTACCAGATCCTTGACGAGGAATACTGGCCGCAAGTCTGCTTCCCAGATAATTAATATTATTCTTCTTAATTGTTACTTTATGTGCAAACAAAACGAATTTTATAGTTTACATTCAGTAAGTAATAACAAATATATATGGATACCTACGTTACAAGCAAGAACCTGGTGTATGGCGCAAGCGTCGCACACCGCGTGTCACCCGACGCCGCGCGGCCGACCGCTCGCCGCGCGCGCTCGCCCATCTGGAACAAGCGGCTCAGGTTACCACTGCAGCAACCGCACTTCACCTCCAACTCGACCAAGGCCGACTGACCTTTGTTGTGACACTTTCAAAATACCACCTATATGTTTAATAAAATTAATAAGTAGTGTATCTTTATCTAATTTTATGATATTTGGGTGGTTTAAGCTTCACAAACGTATGAATAATATAATTGTGTTTCTTCTATGTGTAAAAAGTTACATCTCTAAACCTCTTACATAGAGTCCAGTCAAAATATATTAAAATATTAATTAAAAAGTTACATCTCTAAACCTCTTACATAGAGTCCAGTCAAAATATATTAAAATATTAATTAATAATATTAAAATATAATAAAAAATACGTAAAATAATTTAATATGACAAAGTCCTCTAAGCTTAACACTTTTGTAGATAGTCACTAAGAACAAGTTAGCCGACATATTTCACTAAGGGGATACTTAAGTTAGGATGGACAGAAGGGTCCGCCGACTTCTCGCCACTTGGACACGTCACGCCCGCTCTTGATAAACAAGCGCGAACCTAGTTCCACACTTACATTTAAGAGCTGTTTTGCGCGGTTTTAAAAGCAAAATTAATTTTAAAACATTTAGCACTTACCAGTATGTCACAGCTACATTTTAAATAACATATAATAAAGTAAATACATCAAAACCTCCGGATTATCATGTGTCTATATATCATAAATTTATTACCTATATTGTATTTTGTCACGCAAATAAATGTATAAATAGTATAATAATATTTGCAATAAGCTACTTATTTTTCAAATAGATGATATATTTTTTACATTCTGTACCGTTATGTACTCTTATCAGTCCTAGAAAAGTTTTAAATATAAAAATGTTCTGTTTAATTAATTATTTTAATCAGTCCATTTTTGTTATAAGATCCACTTTTCTTTAAACTATAAAGTTCTTTGAAAGGATATCTTAAAAACAAAAAAGGAGTAGCAATTAAAGATAACCAGTTTTAATTAGTGTCAATTTTTGAAAGTCTAACAAATACATAGAACATGTAATAGATTACCAAACCAATTTGATTAAAAGAACATAAATTTTTTATTTCAAATAATTCATAAATGAAATTTTATGTTTCTAAGTTTTTCATATTTTCATGAAAAGTATTTAAGTTCACTCTAAAATAGACCTATCCTAAAAATTAAAAAATTGTTATAGTAATTATTGAGGTAAAAAGAAATAATTTTATATATATATATATAAATAAATATATATATATATATATATATATATATATATATATATATATATATATATATATATATATGTATAAAATAATTTAAATTAATAATTATACTTTTGTGAGAAATATTCATGAAATGTATAAATTATTTATTATACACATATTTTAGCAATTACACAGTGTTACAATTTATAGAGCAAGAAAAAACTTATATAAATGGATATAATTATCATATTTTCATTAGGTTATGTAAAAAACCATGTTTATGACTATTAATTAGATCATTTTTACTGCGATATATATATATATATATATATATATATATATATATATATATATATATATATATATATATATATATATTCTGAAACTATTGTGTGTATATAATAGTTAGTTTAGATTCAATATAGTTTAGTATAAAATTTTTCAAATATGACATTTTTTAAAAAATTATTCAATACACATGATATGATAATATGCTCAATTGTTTTTAAACAGGAATAATATTTCCACATATTTTTATAAAATAATTTCCAAATTTCTATAGTGTCTTAAGTAGTAAGACCAATTTGATTAATTATAAGAGTACGCAGAAATTAGAAAAGAAAATCAAATACTGACCTTAAAACAGAGTCACGTTTTCACCACCTCGGTGCGATCCGGTTTGCCACATCAATGCTAATTTATAGCACATATTAGGATATAAAATACAGAACACAATTTAAGTCTCTCCACAAACGTATTTATATTTAACTTTTATCTTTAATATATTAAACATTCGTTTCACAGCACACCCACAAATTGAACACCGACACAAACACCACTCGGAAGCCTATTCTTGAGACTCACAAAACGTCAATAATCCGGGCCAACTAAGATTCGCATATAAAAAAAATACTTTACTGAACTTAAAGATAGTTGTAAATGTATGAAAAATCTATTACTTTCTTATATATCATATACGGCATGTATTATCAATAGAACTATTTGCCACTTACTCGTTGTCTTTAAATTTTAGTCTTTCTCTTTGCGCTATTAACGCTAATTTTGTAGCTCTTTAAAGAGCAATAGAGTTGAATATGTGTCCTTACGACTCGAGTAAAAAATCGATGTATTGAATTGTATTATCTTAAATATTATATTAATTGTATAAATATTAAAAAAATAAAATAAAAGCGAGGAAGATATGCTAAAATACTTTATTAATATTCTTTAAATATTACTCAATAAATTCGGAATTAACATTAAATAACATCGATTAACAAATTAAATACATGAAAAAAGGAATTAAAATAGTTGATTTATTAAATGATTTTCCGAGTGTTTTATATATAAAAATAGTTAACTAAGCTACATATATTAAAAAATGTGTTTTTCTTTTCAGGAATAGAACTAAAACTTTTAAAATTATTAACTTGACAGATATTTTTTTCTTCTTATATTCCAGCTTTTCAATTTAGGTATTTTCAATTAATATTATCGATTCCCACTAAGCTACGCATTATTACTTACACGTTTGTACACAACTTTAATATTTTAGTAGGGTAACCCAGGACTAATAAAAGGAATTATTCTACTGGAGTTTGTTACTTGTATGCTATATTAAAATATATTTTTTCACATTTTCCTTTCAGGGTATTTTTGAAAATATTAATTTCACAATATTAATAGATGCACTGGATGTCAATGCATTTCTAAAAATTTGCTTTTAAGTAGATACCTATGCACCTAATATATTATTTGCTCTTTCAACTTAAGTTGTCTTAGCAAATATAGAAACTAAATAAAAAAAGTTGTCATTAAAGTTTGTTGTTTATTTTATTTTTGTTTTAAAATTTATAAAATAGTACAGCATTTTTTCTGTCTTCGCCAGCGGGATTCGGAAGAGCGTTGTTTGTATGCCTTCTTTAGACGTTTCTGATGAGTTTTATTGGTTCGCTTATTACTTACTCTGGAATCCTTTGATTGAACCCTTGCACATTCACAAGGAGATCCAACACGGCTAATTGTGTCCATAGCACTAGGACATTTACTTTTACTTTTTGCGCATTTCTTGTAGCATTTCTCTGGATCAGGGCAAGGAGCTGGTCGAGGTCTATGTTTATGAATACTGCATGTGGGTTCTGATATACAAGGTTTGAGGCTTTTTGTTGAATACGCAGCTGCAAAATAAATTATGTTGTTTAATATTTGCGTAAATTTTATTAGGTGCCTGTTGTATTGCTATTAATAAGATTTTAAATACTATTTTATAATTTTTTTTGTTTTGAGATTTAATATTTTTATACATTTATTACAGCGGAAAGCAAAGATATTAGAACTATTGCATTAATATTAGGTATATTAATTCGTATACATAAATAATATAATCGTTGTAGTCCACTTTTTAAAATTGAAAACATTCGACGTGTTTCAGTGTGTCATCACATGTATATATATTTAATGGTTATAAAAATATATTCATTTGCAGTTCTTCATATTTGCCAAAAGCACATTTATTTATTTTTATTTATACTTAATTTTCATAATAGCAATATTTTTTTTGCCTTTGCTCTGCTTATACATATTAATGCATATGATAGTTAAGTACAACTGGGAAGATTTTAAAAGCTGTTGTGTATAGATAATAAGCTTTAAATATACAAAATATATCCTACGAATAATTTATAATCGTAATACTCTCATTAAAACTAAAGACTCAAAAAAATTCCTATGGAACTAACAACACCAACTAAACAAAAAGTTATCTATGATGTAATTAGTTGATAATATAATTATAATATATATAACGTCTTCTTGAGATT
The DNA here is from genome assembly GCA_032432895.1 of Dryadula phaetusa. Taxonomy (NCBI): domain Eukaryota; kingdom Metazoa; phylum Arthropoda; class Insecta; order Lepidoptera; family Nymphalidae; genus Dryadula; species Dryadula phaetusa. Next base: position 7,451,864 of record JAOYRS010000033.1, read on the forward strand.
CCCATTTAGTCTTCCTCACTTACGTATATATACGTATGGAATAGTTCTTGGGGTAGATATTATCATATTCATGGATAAAATTTTAGATAGCTCAGATAAAAAAAATCAAAACAAGAGTTCTATTAAAATTCACAATTTAATAAAAAAATCAAATGTATAAATTTCTTAAGTAAAACAATGTACATTTTAATTTGGTGCTTAAGTGATTTTTTATTTAGAAAACATATAGATTTACTACTTGTTACATCGAAGAAATAAAATGTAGCATTAGTAGCTTAAAATTTTTAGGTAATAAGGACTACTATTAAAGAATTTCGCAACATTTCTTTCGCCTTTGTACCCGCCCCCTGTGTCCTTTACCAGCGCAGCACTGGGTTTCAGATCTTGGACTACCTTTCTTTTTTGTATAATCCAAATAACTGTGTCCTCCTGTTAGTCTGTCATTTTTCTGCATCTTTGCTTCCTTAGACTTTTGTTTTAGAAATTTTTCTACTGACTTCACATTTCTGGGATCTGGTGTTTTGGTTTTAAATTTACCGCAACTGCTGCACGTTGTTCTGGCCTTGGTGGCCATTATAGACACTGCACTTTTGCAAGGTTTTATGCCTTTTGAAGTCGTTTTCTTCAGGCATTTTTCTGGATTTTGACACGGTGGAGGTGTAGGATGACATCTTACTGGTGTGCATGAAGCTGTCGGCGTACAAGGTGGGTGTATTGACGGAGCCATCAGCAAGATTTACTCTGCAAATGATACGTAAATAAATAAACTACGCAGCACTCTAGAGATCTAATTTTATTTGTCAGTTTAAATTTATCTGCCACTCATTTTCAGAATAAATAATAAATTAAAAGACTTACCGACGTTTATTATCATAACTATGTCACTTTAACGTTTATTTTCAATTAAATAACTCGAATCATCAATAAGCACGGAAATTGTCACCTTAAAAAACGATTAACGAGGCTTTGAAAGAAGCTATTTGAAAAGTTGCATTATAATTTGATTTATTATACTCACAATTTTTATTCATGATTCTTCTATAATCAAAAATTTAATCATGAAATAAAATGTGACCAAAATATTTGCCCACAATATTTAAGAGAATCGGATGTCTTATGTTTTTGTAATGTTGTATCAAGGGTCAACGGATGTTAAGTTTTTGATGTATCTGAAACTGTAATTGAACTTACAAATATGTCTGTGAGTGGCAGATGAAAAGTGAACCGACATTAAACAAATATACTGTTATAGAATTCTATTTCTTACCCATAATAAAAAGCCAAAATTATTATACAATTTTTATAATTTACTTCATCTCTTAAAACTTTTTTATAAATATTTTTTGTAACAACTTTATTTTTTATAAATTTGACAGAACAGAAAATTTATCTTCTTTTTTCAATGCTGACATTTGATACTTTTTATATTTAATATGAAAAGGTTAAAATATTTGGTAATAGAAAACATAAAGACGATATTATTCTATAACAAAAACTATAAGACGTGTAACGGGTTACACGCGTTAATTAAAATTAAATTATTATTAGAGACATATAAATATTATTATTCGTTTTACTATATTATCGTTTTATATTATTCGTGTTACTATATTTTCACTGACTTTAATAGTGGTTAAATGAATAAAGGTTATATAAAAAGAAACAATTGCAATATAAGAATACTATATTTTCTTTATAGAACAACTACAATCAGTAAATTAGATTATTTATTGTCGATGGCAATACATTAACCTTTAATAAATAAAAAAAATGATAAAAATGGGGTCTGACGGATGAATAAATCATGTGTTATTATATTAATAATTATTGGGTCAATTTACATAGAAGAAAGATTATGATATAGTATACCTAATAACCAAATCTGAAAAAATTATACTAATTCAAAAGTGCAACTATTATCACATCGTGTTAAAATTTAATATTTATATGAAACTAAGTAAAGATTTGTTTGAACTTATTTTATTATCTTCACATCTTATGTATGTATATATGTATGCAAAGGAATCTTAATTCTTTGGGTAAGAATAAAATGATTCACGAAAATTAATGTAATTGCATGTTCTAAATATGTGAAGGCTTTTTTTCAAACTTGTGAACTAATTTATTTCAAAATAACTTGTAAACTAATTTATTTCATAATAAAATGAGTAATAAATCAAAGCACATGGGACTTATGAACAAAATATTACTATATAAGATAACTGGTACAACAAAGCGTAATTTTATTAATATGCTTAAAATATATACATTCAACACTACAACTTTTTAAAATATATTTTTTATTATTTTCTCACTTTACCAATTTCGAGGCGTGGAAAGAGAAAATAATATATTACATATATTACTTCGTTCTCTACTTTCCGCCCAAAATAAATTAATTTTTCGCTCCTCAACTTTGGTATTTTAAGCAACAAGTCTTGTGTAACAAAATGTCGAATATTTTTTTTAATTAGTGATTTATAAACGTTGTAATAAATGATACCACTAAGTATATCGTCTTATATGTTAAAATATATATTTATTGTTTATAATTTTGGTAATAAATTCAATCAACTTAGTAAATAACAAAAGCATTACAATAATAATAATTTAATAGCATACAACATCGACTATACCTGTATATAAGAAGCTTCTAAGACACAATAAATATTTGTTAAATAAACAGACTTTAGTAACATTACTGGTGAATATTTCTATATATAATTTGCATCTTTTATTAATTAATGTAGAGCACTCGTTTTAGCACTACAGCGGAATGTAAAGGCTAAATGTAGCACTCTTTTTGCAGTGAAAAGCTACACTAAAAAGAGATAAACACTTCTACAGGATTCATTTTGCATGTGCAAGATATAAATATAGTATATTAATATATGAAGAACAACTACTAAATAATAATTTTATAATTTTTCAATAATATTCTAACCAATAATTTAATTATTTTACTCTGCGTTTATTTTATTCTACCGAATTTTCCCTGTATGTGAATGGAGTTTACATACAATGAAAATTCACATACACTTTCGATTAAAAATTCAAAAAAATAATGCATTTGTAAGCTTATAATCGTATTCCAGTTTTAAGTTAGCGAGGCGATTGACGCGTATTCATGTGGAAATGGGGACAGTGCTTTAGTTCTCTTTTTTGGACGTAGATTCTTGATAGGTCGGCGGTTGATCCTGTAAATAATATAATTATGTCACATAAATTTGAATCTAGCTTGACCAGACGATGAGATTGCGCGTCTCTTTGGAAACTTTCGAATTGTTATAAGTTTTCTAGAAATATTTTTCTTATCGTAATTGAAAGAATAGCAAATTACTTTAAAAGGTCTTATAAATGAAAAAAATAATACGTAACCATGTAAAGGTAAAGTATTTATGGTTTTTTATTTATCAAACATTTTATTTGTGCTCTAGGATTTCACGCGGAGCTTGTTTTGAAATGTTTTTATAAATGAGTTTTCACCTGTAATATTTATTTTAAATCATTAGGTCAAATAATTATACATAAGCTTTTAATTGAGATATTTTTAACAAAAAAAAGTTAATAATAATATATTTTGATTAAAATTATAATTATTTAAAAAAACGTAAATAAGTATATCTAATCACTTATTTCTACACACTCACATTATATGGTGGTGGTACATAAGCGGTCTGTGGCTTATTAGGATCGTAATAAGCGCTCTGGGCCGCTTCAGCTGCTTTAGCATCTGAAATTATTTTATAAACTACTGCAACAACATTACTTTAACTTACTATTATTACTAATCATAAATCAAATAGTTACTGACATTTATATCTATGTACTATGTAGTACAAATTTAAAACGTATTATAATACATTTAACTACACTGAATTTTAATTTAAGTTAGCAAAAAAATAGCAATTTAAAATGCAGTAAGTGTATAAATACATACATAGTAAGTTACTACAATACGTTAGACAAATATATTTATGAAAGCTCTTAAAATAAGTTACACCTCTAGTACACTATTATGAAAATTAAATGAGAAAGAACACATCATGAACTGGAATTACATATAGTAATAAAAATGTAATTTTTGAAGTCACAGGTCCGTCAGGCGCAGATTTTGAAATTACACAAGCTCCAGAAAAATATATTGTTTATTATAATATGTTTGAGTTTGACTAATCAAATAATTAAAATATCTAACTAGTCACATTATATTCAAATATCTTTCGTAGAATATGAAGAATGGAGTATCTTGACACTAGATGTTGTCTGTGTTTCCTTGCTATGCGGGAAAAAGCATGAAGATGACTTTTCTTTTCTCAATTTCCTAAGTATCAAAAACAATTGAAAAGTACATTCTGTTTTACCACATAAAAAGCTTATTAAATATGTGACAGCATCAAAAATGTCTATTAAGATATGTGATGTATTTAACATGAAAAATTTAACTAGGGTTATATAGTAGCATTTGATTATGATTCAATGCTGTTAACATAGCTTTGTTTTAGTTGAACATTATTGTTAGCCACTTCAAACTACTTTGGTTATGCATTCATATAGTTATGTCTTTAGCTAGTAAACTTTTTTCATACGTAGTCTACCTTCAATAAAACGGAATCCATTTAATAATAGTAATGTAACCTGTAAACAACAACATTTACTTTAATATCTAATCTAATATTTAATACATATCTTACCATTTGAAGACATGCCGGGCGCTGAAGCGAAGCCGCCTGGGTAACCAGGGGGTGCATTGCCTGGGTAACCAGGGGGCGCGTTACCTGGGTAACCAGGAACACTGCCGGGATAACCTGGGGGCATGTTACCCGGGTAACCATTCGCACCTGTAGGACTTGGTCCCGATGACCCGGAGAATCCTGTTCCAGGTGGATAGGTGACGCCCATTACGCCAGGGTACGGTGGTGGGCTGTTTGATACAAACACCGAGTTTGGAGACGGCTGATCGGGGAAAGCCTGAAATATTGATTTTATTATATAATCAGATCTACACATTTTTGAAATAACGTATAAAAATTTGAACGCATTCGAACCCGAGCCTCTTGGATACCGTTCAAGCGCTCTGACCGTTAAGCCGTGCGTTCTATTACCAACTACGTCGAAATTCTTATACGTTTTGTTACAACTTATTCATGTTGTTAACATCTTTGTAGAGAGATTTTTACAAATCCTGCTGCGTTCAAATTTTAAAATTAGTAGATATTAAATATTAATTAGATCTAGTTAAAAATAGTAAATATTAATTAAATCTAGAAGAAGAATCTAGAAGAACCATTAACCAAGAACGCTGTATTGCGTTCCACGTACCCATGGTGGCTGTCAACTATTCATCAGATCCGGAAATCGCAATAATAAAATATTTCAATCATAACATTGTATATAACTCCTGTCCCCAAGATTTAGCAAGTAACCCTTTCAGTTATTAGCGAAGTTAAAGCGAAGTACGGAGTGTCTTGACACTAGGTGCTTTCTGTCTACTCTGCTATGTGGGATGATTATTAGTCTGTAGGCACTGGTAGACATAGGTTATATATAAAAGTTTAGAATTGGTTTTTTCGCCCTATCCCGCATAATAAAGTAGGCGCAGAGAAGCTATAGTCAAGACACCTGTTCTCCACGTTCCACGCGAATACGAGACGTTGCATTCAGATAAACTATCATAACGGGAAAATTACCATAATAATAATTATTAAAATGACAAAATTAATTGCTATCATTAATCTACACGTGGATCAAATTTAGAGCCTTTAACAGTCAGCCTAACGCCTCTATGCTCTTACTGCGTCGCAATTATGTTGTTCATTAATGAAATGTTTTTAATTTCTCGTTTTTTAATGTAATCAGAGAAAACTTATTGTTAAAACACATCGTTTCCCTCTATCTATGTTATAGCCAAATACAATAGCCCTAAAAATATTGAAGCAACTATCCACTATATCCTGCTTAAAAGGTGTAGTATGGGATAACATAGTGCCCATAATCGAGACACTGCGTGTTGAATGGCGTAACTCAATGCTGTGATTTCGGTAAATAAATAAAAATCATAGCTTACACTATATGGTGGCACCCAGCCATAGTACCCCTGTGGGGGTGGCGCGTATGCTGGCGGCGGTGCTGCGTGCCAAGGACCGGTCGGCGCTGTATATGGCGGCGGGGGGGCATTCGGCGACATATGACGTGATGCTAAAATCAATATGTAGATTTTTAATGAGTTTTCCTGTCATATTTGGACACTGATAAGTGTCCAAAAATTAATATATTAAATTGTATTTTGTGGAAAATTTTACAGTGTAATCTCAATTTCAATCTCTAATGACAATCAAATATATTTATGTACATTTAACTAGTGAATCATATTTGTAGAAGATATATTTACATTGTTTCATAGTAAGATAAGATAATATAAATTTAGTATATTTTATTGTGTTCATGCTTATTTAATTTAAATAAAATTGGTTACAGAATTATTCTTACCCAGATGTGCAGCTTTCAACATGGCCTGTCCAAATTCTATAGCTCCTCCTGATTTGAATGTTAATTTAAATTTAACTTCACCAATAAAATTGCCATTGGGTTGTGAACGGACTTTGCCTTTTATATAATTTGCACCAAACATTGGTTGCTCAACAGTTACCTAAAATTTAGCAATTTGTTATTATTTAAACAATTAGTCCATATTTAAACAATTTGCAATTTTAACACCATGTTACATAAGAAATATATAATGTATTCAACACTTACATCTTGCAGTGCAATAAAAGGAAAACTAAATGATCTAAGAGGATCTGCATTATTTTTTGAATTATAAATCATTCTGTGAGTTGTCAGATACATGCGGCCATTTTTTGTGCCTTTGAATTCTTGTGTTTCATTTCCATAGAACTCCACAGCCACATTGTCCGAAAATAGAATTATACTGAAAATGTAATGTGTGTATAAGAAACTTATAAAATTAGGTGATACCAAATAGAATTACAAATATTGTTGCTCAATCCAGCCTCTATGAAATACTTTATAATTACTAAAACTCAAAATTTTAAAAACATTAATTGCTTACACTATACGATGGCTATACTCTAATAACGGTTATTATATTTTATTGTTTATAAAATATCATATGCAATTATGTTAAACCATAACTAGTAACACATTTTAATCCATCTAGTAGTGTACAAAACTGACTTTGATATATACTCTTTATTTTGATATAACAATAGTCATTTTTTTTGCGAATTAAATTAATTTCATTGTAATAATACTATGTAGTAACCATTTAATATCCCTTATGACTCATAACACAACTATTGATTATACCATTAAATATTTTCAGTAAAAACAATAAAACTTACACTTCACCAGCATGTATCAATACGCCGTGATCGGCGTGAGCAGTATTCAAAGACATAATGGATATAAACAATATATATAATGAAAATACTGTTCTTTTAACGAATCAATAAACTTCGTAGATCACGTACAATCTCGAACTTTACTGACACTTCAAAATTGCAGTTAATAAACAATAAAATACCAATTTGACAAATAGTGATACACCACAACTTTAGTTCAATTGAATTGTGAATCGATTTTGACTGTTTTTTTTCTGCCCAATCTGCTGCTGCAAGCAGTTTTAAATTCAATATTTAATATTTTTGCTATTTAGTTGAAATAATTAAAAAAATAAATAGATTAACTCCAATCGGAAAAAATGTTTTTTAAACTTAGCATATAATCGATGTTTCGATTAAGAAATATCGATATAATGAATAATTTTTAATTAACTTCAATCCCTAGTTCTGCCAAAGTTTGAATTTGCTTGTAAATTGTACTATAATTTACAGGCATGTATTAGTTTAATATTTTATAAAGACAAGATAATGAAACCAATATAAATTATGGAAAATGTAAATATTTTACATAATGTTGCAAATAATTCTATTCAACCTATACACAGAGATACTGTTCATAAAATATGTTCTGGACAGGTTTGTTTTTTTTATTTAACTTTTCATTATTTTGTTTCAAAAATTATAGTTTGTAATAAAAGTGTTCTGAACCAATTTACTTTTCTGTAAGGTGGTTCTAAGTTTAGCAGTAGCAGTAAAAGAATTGGTGGAAAATGCACTTGATGCTGGTGCCACAAACGTTGATATAAGGTGTAAGAATTACGGCATAGACTTAATAGAAGTTTCAGATAACGGTTCTGGTGTAACTGAAGACAATTTTGCAGCTTTAAGTAAGCATAACATACAAAAGTGGCGCTATATTATTTGATATGAAGATGCTGTATTTTTTACTTATTTTCTTATTGGCAGCTTTAAAGTATCACACTTCAAAATTAAGTGATTATTCAGATTTACTTGGAGTATCAAGTTTTGGCTTTAGAGGAGAAGCATTGAGCTCATTGTGTTCTTTAGCAGATCTTATAATAACAACAAGACATCGAAACAGTGAATTTGGTTAGTATTTTTATTAACATGTGAATATACATGTTACTCTCCAATATTAATTACAATTATTTATTTTCAGCAACCAAAATAGAATTTGACCATAAAGGCAACATAACTAAGCAGACTCCTTGTTCTTGGCAGATTGGAACAACAGTAACTTTGTCAAACTTGTTTTGCTCTCTTCCAGTGAGACTAAAAGAATTTCATAAAAATGCTAAAAGAGAATTTAATAAAATGACAAATTTATTGTATGCCTACTGCTTAATATGTAAAGGAGTTAAGTGAGTATTTCAAAACATTTTATTTTTATGTGTTACTTATTTTTTTAAATGCACTTAGAAATATCATAATAGATAACCATAAAAGATGTAATTATACTTTTAGGATAACATGTAGTAACCAGACTAGTTCTAACAATAAATCATTAATAGTAGCGACACAAGGTTCATCTTCCTATAAAGATAACATTGCCTGTGTTTTTGGCCTGAAACAGTTACAAAGTATTCTAGAAATAAAGACTGAATTAGTAAGTAATATAAAAGACAATATATTCAGAGGATTATCTGGTGAAGTAAAAGAAAATGAAGAGAGCATCAACATTGAGGATGTAGAAATTGATTTATCGGAAGATTCAAATGATGCTAAAAGTCAAAGTGATGAAATAAAATGTTCACAAGAAACAAATGGCTCACAAAAGTCACAAGGATATAAAAATGTACCCAATCCTGTTGTGCTTGAAGGATATATATCATCATGTGCTCATGGCAATGGCCGATCAAGCACTGACAGACAATTTTTCTATGTGAATTCAAGACCCTGTGAGCCCACAAAAGCTATTAAGCTTGTTAATGAAATTTATCGTCAGTATAATGTCAATCAATATCCATTTGTATTCCTCAATATCAAAATTGAAAGAATCAGTGTGGATGTCAATGTCACTCCAGATAAAAGAAAAATATTTTTAACAAAAGAAAAAGCTGTATTAGATGTTTTAAAAAGTTCATTGCTCAAACTATTTGAAGATATTCCAAGGACTTTAGAAACATCTAGTATCTCCACTCAAAAAATTGAACCAGAGTTAAAGCAACCAAGAGTATTTCAATCTTTTGTAAAACAATTTAGCAATCAACCAGATACAATACCTAATGATAAGAAAGAATTTACGATTAGCTCAGAACTTAAAAGAAAATCTACATCACATTTAGATAGTTACATTATAATAAAAAAAACACATGTGTCCAATGAACTCATGTCTGAAAATGAAGAAATCAAAACTGAAGATAAAACTGGAATCTCAAATAAAAATGAATCTGACACAGAAAGTATTTGCAATGAAAGCATCTGTAATGCTAATAGTGAAACTAACAAGGGGACTATACATGAATATATGTCCAATAAAGTTCCAAAAACCATTATAGAAGAACACTCAGATATTATTGTTGAAGAATCTCATACATTCACTTGTAAAACTAAAGATTTAGTTAAAACGCCAAAAGCAAAAATACAAAAAGTGGTGACTGATAAAGAAGATTTAGGTAATCATACACGAAAATCAGTTAATTTAAAAACCTCTTTAGACCATATTAAACAATTAACAGACATATATAATAAAAAAAACAGCAAATCTAAGCCTGTGAAAGTAAAATTTAAAACTGCTATTAATCCTGTTTTTAATAAAAAATGTGAAGAGGAGTTAAGTAAAGAAATTTCAAAGGAATCTTTTAAGAGGATGTCTATTATAGGGCAATTTAATTTAGGTTTTATTATAACGAGACTAGAGGATGATCTGTTCATAATTGATCAACATGCAACAGATGAAATATATAATTTCGAAACATTGCAGAAAACAACAGAATTGACTAGTCAAAAACTTGTAATGTAAGTATTATATACATTTTTTAAAAAATAGCTATACATATTTGACAGCTAGACTGAGGACACCGTGTTTGTATAGTTGCGCATTCACCTGTAGGTAATTTTTATGAATTTATGTAACTTAATTAATTAAAAATGTAATTTTAATTAATTTCTAGACCGCAACAATTAGAATTGACGGGTGTTAATGAGCAAATTTTAATGGATAACTTGGCTGTTTTTAAAAAGAATGGTTTTACATTTAAAATAGATGAAAATGCTCCACCTACAAAGAGAGTTAAGCTGCTTACATTACCTATGTCAAAAAATTGGATATTTGGGAAAGAAGATATTGAAGAGTTGTTATTTATGTTGAAAGTAAGCTTTTTTTAACATCCCTATTTAATAAAGAACTTAAGAAGAAGATTTTATGCAAAATAAAATTATGACATATCAAATACGAGGCCCGTCGTCGCGCAGTGTGACAGCGTCTGACTGTAAACCCGATCGGTTGTGGGTTCGATCCCCACTCGGGGGAGTGATTATATTTAAATTATTTTCACTTCCTCGCTCTGGTAAAGGCAAAGAGCGGCGTTGACTTCCACCACTCAACACGCAATGTCTTGAATTCGGTTGAAAGCGAATTACGGAGTGTTGACAGAAAGTGACTAACTTTCTGTCAACCTCGCCTTGCGGGATAAAAGAGTGAAGCTATAAAAAAAAACTTCATTCATAAATAATTATTTTGTTAAAGGTTACAAAATATTAAACAAATATTAGGTTTAACTAATGCGAGACTTTGTTATGTATACTTATAACAAAGATTATTTTTTAAGGAAGGTCAATCAGAACATTGTAGGCCAAGTAGGGTGAGAGCAATGTTCGCGTCGCGAGCGTGCAGGAAGTCCGTCATGATCGGCACCGCTCTCGGTAAAGCAGATATGCGGAAACTTGTCGACCATATGGCAGATATTGATAAACCTTGGGTAAACTATTTAAAATACTATCAAAAATTATATATTTCTTTTTAGTACTTAGATATTTTTTTTATGGGAAGTCTTATATTATAAAAAAATTTTAATATTGATTATGCACTATACCTGTATGCAGACTCATAAAAAAGAAAACGGATTAGAAACATGACAAACGCATGTGAACTAGAAACATATTTTTTTATATTAATTTTGTTTAGTAAGTCATTTTAATCGTTTTAAGAAGACAGAGAATTTACACTCAATCTTGGTTGGAAAATTACAGAAGTTAAGTATATTTCAGTCACAAAAAATCTTTAAAAATCAGCTTTTTCTTTTCACATGTAATTTAAACATTAAATTAGGTAACTGGATTCATAAAAATTCTACATCTGTTGAATCTTAGTATTAGTTGGCCTATTTACAACTTTTTCAAGTCATTTATTATCATTTTGAACTATTCTTATAAATCTTTGTACCTTTGTTACAGAACTGTCCCCATGGCAGGCCTACAATTCGACATCTTGTAAATCTTGCCATGGTGCAAACTGAAGATGATGTCACATTAAAATAATGTTTTATCTATGTTAAGGTAGAATCATATTGAAAATCATGGATAATTTTAACTTTTTCATAATAATAAAATATATTTTGTTTCTTTAATTATTTTATTTCATACACTAATTGTTTTAAATATATTAAAACCAGTGTGTGCAGTTGTCACTATGACGCCAGGCATCTGTTTATGCCAATGAAGTTCTTTAATATCTGTTTGTCCTTGATGAATAAAAAGTAATTGTGGGGGCAGATTCTGAAATAAATAATATTATTAATACACAAACATACAAAAAACAGTATACTATATATTTGGATATGTGAAAATAAAAGAAAAATCACCTTTAATTCCTCATCCACAATTTCCTCGTCATCTCTTTCAACAGCTAGATCCCAAAGTGCAACTTGATTGTCCTCTCCAGCAGATGCAAGCACACTAGGCTCTGACCAATGCCATTCAACTGAAGTAATTGGAGCTGTGTGATGTTTAAATGTCCCTATTGGTGTGTTTGTTGGAAATTGCCGTAAGTCCCATATGTGGAGAAAACCATCATCACCACCTTGAAAAGTACAAATATTAATGCAAATAAATTTAGAAAGCAAGATAATAAATTATTTAAAAATAGTCAACCTAGATCTCAAATGAACTAGTACTTATGTAAGAAATTGGTTGGTTAACTTGCTAAATGGGATATTCCACATCAAATGGGCAGCGAAAAAATTGTGAAGTTTATGATCTCTATCCAAATTATGGCTAATTAAACATATATAGGGCCTAGATAGATAATCATCTCTATTTTTTTTAAACAATAAGTAGTTTATGTGATTTCAAAAATTTGACAAAAGCTAAGGAGCATATTTTTTAACAATATTATTTCTATGTGGTGGTAGATCATGTGTGTATAGCATGTACAACACAGGTAACAATACTGAACCTAGTGGTACTCCAGCTAAATTTTCATAGAAGTTGGAAAAGCAGTCCAAGTCACTTACTTTGAAGATCCTATCAGATAAATATGATTTTAGAACCAAATAAGGAGTGTTTGGTAATATTAGTTTTAAATGAAAATATTATAACTGTGACCACGGACTACTGTAAAGTGTTCGAAACGTCAGGTGTCGAAAATGTATTTTCGAATACCAAAATATACGCGATTGATCCGGTTAAAATATTTTCATTTAAAATGTATAAAAATAGCGAAAATCAAAGATTATTAGTTTTATTTTGTATAGAAGGCCTTTGTCGAAGGCTTGTTTCATATATAGGAATACTAGCAATGTTCTTTTTTTCTAGTGATTTTCAGATTTGTACACACATGTATTTGCTCAGTAGTTGCATGTTCCTTTCCAAAACTTAATTTGTTGCAGGGATTATTGATTTTTCTTCAATAACTGTCATCATCTGTTCAACAGTGACTTTTCGAAAAGCTGCCTAACTGAAAAGAAATGCCAAACAGTCAATGTTTGGCATTTATAATGTAAGTTCATGGATAGGTTTTCCTGGTTATTGGTTCATCAAGATGTTCGACACCTTCCACAAATCTGGGAAATACTCAATTCGTAGTATAGTATTAAATACCACCGTTAAGTATACCATTACTTTACGAGGATCAAGCACTTTTTGCAAATGAAATCGTATCCTGGCGCTTTATTATTTTTAAGTAATTTTAAATTTTTCTCTAAACTCTGGGAGTTATAAATTTTAAGGATTTTCGCAGTTGGAGAACTTGGTTTAGAAACAAATCAATGTCAGGTTCATTTGTATTTAATGATGTCTTTGCAAAAGTTTCGGCTTTATCTAAAATTGTCTAAATCCACTGGCCATCGTGAGTACAAAGGCGAGGTTTTTGGTATAAAGGTCAAGGTCTGTCTTGGTTTTTGGACACCTTAAATAGGTAGTAATTGGTCTTCTGTGGGTGTTAGGCCTTTCTAATATGTGTCCATGGCAGTATTATTTGCTTTGTTGATTAGTATTTTCAGGTCTTGGACTGCTTTGTTTAGTTTCCTTTTATCGTTATGTGTCCACTAATATGCCATACTCGACGTAGTCTTCTTTTTTCACTACAAATGATACTCACTTGTGGTATGGAATCAGAGTATGTTTCACTTTGCAGTCGGCGATTGATAACTTCAGGTGTAGAGCCAATAACTTTCTTAAATAACTGATGCTAATTTACTTACGGCTATATAATTGTCTGACGCAGATTATTAGACTTATTTTTATTTCCATGTTCTCATGAATCAGCTCCCGGTAACAGTTCCAGTCAGTCAGTTATATAAAGTTTATTGTTAAATTCTGTGTGTGTGCGGAAGTGCCAAGTGTCCGAATTACCAGTACATGATTAGTGTTAGAATCCAAGTTAGTTTCTATATAATAAGAGAGTCTGGACCTTTGTCTATGAAGAAATCTATGATATCAGGAAGGCGACGTGAGTCAGTTGGTCATTTGGTCAGCTCATTACTCGTGATTGTAGTCAGGTTGTTCTTATTAACAGATTTTTTAAGCTCTCTCCCTCGAGTGCTGGTGAGTCTAGAGTTACAGTCCTCTCTGGTGATAAATCATAGTCCCAGAGTGCTAAAAATAGCTCATCAAATTGCTCTTCCTTTATGGGGGACAATATATAGGTGACACATTACATGTCCTATTTTGATGATTTAAAGCTACCATTGCTGCTTGAATGTGTGTTTTCCTAAATTTTGGTTGTTGACAATGTTTGATATTCAATTTTATGTATATTAAATGACAGTCGGAATACTGTATATAACATAAAAATAAGAAATTAAAAATATGAGAAGTTACAAAAAACTGGTATCCGGTAACCGGTTGGTGTTTAATGTTAACTTTTAATTTAACATATGAAAGATTTTTGTAATGTCAACAAAATTTAAGAAAACCTTTTAATATTCTCCAGTAATCATTATATAGTTATAATTAAATTTATTGAATTGCTGCCTGCTACATATATTTTAAAAATCCTCTCCTTTTAGTCAAAGCTTTGATGGGATGAAAATAGGGGTTATCAAGATGTTTAATTAGCCAAATTATTAATGAAATCTAGAATCTAACATTTTTTTTGCAAGCAGCTTATTATAACTGCCCCAAATGTTAAAGATTTTTTTATATAGTTCTGTTTCTTTAAAATGAACTATTATATTTTACTATTTAAAATAATACAATTGGATCCTACATTGTATTGAATACTTACCACTAGCAATAAATGGTTCTTTGCTATTCCATGATAAAACATTTATATCTTTTTCATGTGCATTTTCAGCAGTCAGCATGCAAGCTTTGTGAGGAGGAGCTCTTGTGTCCCATATTCTTATAGTTTTGTCCACTGAACATGTTGCTAGAACATTTCTACAATCAAATTTAATAATTGCTTTTAATATATCTTGTATTTTTACATTAGTCGAAAGAACAAAAAATAATAATAACACTAAACTCAGTATGACATTTAAAATGCAATAATAAATTATTTAATATTTATTTGTATAATATAAAAAATATACCTTTCATTAGGTGACCACTGGATGTCTTCCACAGAACTAGTGTGACCAACAAGTGGCCGCTGATCAACAGTCCAAGTGCCACCCTCGTTTGGTTTCCATATATGGATATCTCTTCTACAATCACCAGTCGCTAATACCTAATAAAATACATTGCAATAATAATATTTTTGGTATATTGCATATAATGAATAAATACAACAACAAAAAAAAATACTTTAGAGTTTCAAATGTACATTAATGAAATACTAACACCTTGTTCTGTAGGGCACCAGTCCATACCAAATCCTTCTTGTTGATGACCATTGAAGGAATATAATGGCCTGACAGGGTTGTTTACTGTGTCAAGATTATATCTTTCGAGTAATGTTGGTTCATCTACAGCTTGTAATTGTTGTGTGATATTCCAAATATCTACTCTACCCAATTCAGACCAGCTGGCAGCTAAGACAGAGTTTTTAAAACTTGTAGCCTGCAATTATAACAAAATAAAATGTTTCTTTTTAAATAAAGCTGGGTATAAGATAGTGAAATATTGGCAGCTCTAAAATACAACAAAAAAATTAAGCAACCCAAAAATTAATAATTTAGTGTAACTGTTATAATAAAAAATCTTTATATCTTAAAATCTTTATAAATACCCTTATTCGGTTAACACATCCTTGATGTTTTATAAAAGAAAATGTCATTTGTGGCTTCTTTTCTTCATCTTCCTCTTCATCATCATCATCATTATCTTCATCTTCAGATGCTTCTTCATCTTCAGTCTTTGAAGTAGGATGTAAATTTGACATTTTCATTACTAAAACACTATAAAAGTTTTTATTTAAGCAACTGAATTTACAATAACATAACACAAGCACGAGATAGTGATACTCTTACTTATTAAGTTGCGCACTAGATGCTTGGGTTCCAGCAACTAGATATGCAGCCATTGGAAACTCATTCCTATCATTTCCTAAGTTGTCCGGTATGATATCAAAACTTAGACACGGGGCTCCTGTTTGTGCTTGATGCAGCATAACATATGCTGATTGATCACATACCAAATGTTCGTCTTCCTTTAGTGGTTGGCCGGGAAGATATGTTTTTGGACCGGCATCATCTTCGTCACTTGCTTCTTCTTCCATATCTTCATCTTCACTCTCACCCATACTTTCTTCCATTTGCTCTTCAGGATTATTTGACATTATTATTGTAGGCAGTGGGGTTGGGTATTTTAATAAAAATAGCTTATAGTAACAACAAAAACACGTGCCTGTATTTTTGCTAATGTCAATTTGACATCTGCTACAGAGTGCTTGGAGCTGTCTTAATTGTTGACTAGTGTTTAACTTATTAGTCTATAATACATTGATGATTGACTGGAGTTTTACTAATAGTATTTAGCAGATTCCATCCTGTTTTCTCCATTGAACGCGAAATTGACAAAGTAAATTGTGTTTACGCATATATTTGTAAACCATAAAATAAACAATCACACACAAACACACACACAACTAAAATCGAAATTACAGGAATTGAATTGAAAATATTAGCTATTTTCAATTCAATCATAATGATTTTAAAATATTTGAATGTAGATACTGGGTAGATAATTGTAGACGCAGGTAATTGTTAAGAAATCGTTATTAAAAAAATCTAATAAAAGAAAACTTTCTCTACTTCATGCAAAAACAGAATACATACTATAGCAGTCCTTGAACTATAACCACCGCTAACGAATCATAAATCTTAGAACGAACAACCACAAATGTTTTACAGAAAACCATATTTAAATCAGTGAACTGTTTTACTCTTAGGTAGTGATGGAGTCTCGTGCGTAAAATATCATACCTTAGCAAGTTAACTTAACTTTTCATTTCACCCGAAACTCATTAAATTTTTTTGTAATACATTACGTTATGCACATGTCCAATGATTTCATGATCTACATATCATTTTATAATTGCGAATCTGTGCTGACTGTAATTTGTCAAACGGAATATTTTAGATTATACTAATTGAGGTTATTATTGCGACTTTTGAATTAGTTATTGCACATATACGGATCTTTGTATATCTTTTATAAAAAATATCATTATAAACATATATCATACAAAGGTACTAAAGAAAATCAACATTAATGGCATTTCGAACTTTAAATCTTTTGAAAAATTTTAGATGCACAAATGCACTATTTCGAAACTTACCATCAACTGTAACACCAATAAATAATGAAACCTATAATATGAAAAAACTTAAAACAGAAGACGATATGGTGTTTCTCGAGGACCCTGACTCATTTGGAACCTTATCAAAAAGTTCAAAAATAACCGAAAAATTAGAAGATGATGGAGACATTAGGGAAGAGAATTTTTTACGAAATATTCCTCTTACATCTCAACAACTTTCTACTAAGCAATATGCGGATTTAATAAAGCAATATTTGAAATTTAAAAGAATAAAAGAAGCTATAGATGTATTGGAAATTAGAATGTTACAAGAAGATAGAGTTAAACCTGAAAATTATATTTATAATATATTAATTGGTGCTTGTGCTAAAGTGGGTTATACCAAAAAAGCCTTTAAATTGTTTAATGACATGAAAAGAAGAGCTTTAAAACCTACTGGTGATACATATACATGTTTATTTGAAGCATGTATGAATAGTCCATGGCCTGCATATGGTTTAAAGATGGCTACACATTTAAGGAATTTGTTGATTGAAAAAGGTATAGAACCAAATATAACCAATTATAATGTAATGATAAAAACCTTTGGTAGATGTTCAGACTTAAATACAGCATTTAAGATTGTTGATGAAATGATATCAAAGAAAATTAAAATAAGAGTACATACATTCAATCATTTATTGCATGCATGTATTAGTAATAAAGAAACGGGGTTAAAACATGCTCTTGTAGTATGGAGAAAAATGTTGAAAATGAGAGAAAGGCCAAATATTCATTCATTTAATCTTATATTACGCTGTGTTAAAGATTGCAACCTAGGAACTAAAGAGGACATACTTGAAGTAATAAGTATAATACAAAAACACAATATGTTATTAAATCAAGAGTTACAAGTTTTACAAATTGACAGTTCACAGACATTGTTAGACACAAATGTAGGTAAAGAAATTAAAAACTTTAAACAAGATCCATTACTAATTAAATCAAATGGAAATTCTGTAGAAAATGCACTAAAAAATCAAGTCAGTGATAATTATTTGAATAGTTCACAAAATAATCATACAACATTAGATTATGCAAACAGTATTGAATTAGTAAAAGATTTCCCAAAACCCATTCCTATAGTGCAAAAAAGATCTGTACCCAATTTTCTCTCAAGAATAGTACAAATTAACCAAGTTATGGCTCTCCAAGACATTACAACAATGCAAGACAAATTTGCCATAATAGGTGGGCAAGAAGACTTTCTTAAAGAAATGGAAGCTTTCAATGTGAAACCTGATGTCAAAATTTTTACACAAATGTTACCACTCATACATAATAATACAGAAGCAGAAAGTCAACTTTTAGAAACTATGAAGACATTAAAAGTACGAGGAGATATTGATTTTTATAACATGTTAATAAAGAAACGATGCTTGAGACTTGATTATGATAATGCTTTAGTAAGTGTCCATAATAATAAATACATAGTATAATTTTATTTTACCAAAAATTTCATAAATCAAATTTTCCTTTTTAGGAAGTAAGGGGTTATATTGAAAATGATAATAAACTTTGGAAAACTCACCCTCTGAATAAGAAAAATGAGTTAAAACCCAATATCATAACATATGGTGTGATGGCTATGGCATGCAGCACAAAAGCAAAAGCAGACGAGTTAATGAATGAAATGAAAGAAAAGCAACTTAAGTAATGCCTAATAAATGCACCTTCATGTTTCATTTTATATTTAAATATAGAGATATATTATTATGTAAGATAAATATAGAGATATATGATTATGTAAGGCTGGAAACATTATGGTATTTAAATTATGGTATTTGCCTAAAAGGCAGATTGCAATATTTTGACCTTATTTATTTTTTTTTAAATAATTCTTAACAATATCTAATTGTAAGGCATATACTATTATTCTTAACAAATTAATATTTTTTAGGATCAATATACAGATTTTAGGCACTCTTTTGAAAAACGGTATTAGACAAGTGCAATTTGGATATATACTCCACATAATGGAACTTGTAAAACAGGAAAATTTAAAAGTAAATGACATTTTTATAAAGCATCTTGAGGATTTCAATGATAAATGTTTGGGAATTTTAGAAAAGGTAAGATTTCACATCTTTTTGATATAATTTAAAAATGCCAAAGTTATTTGCTTGCTTTATAAAATGTACTAATTCTAATTGGGTAATGTTATTTATCTACATCAATTTATTAATTTTTATTAAATGCTGACCAATCATTGCGCAGTGAGACAGTGTCTGACTTTAAACGCGATCAATTGTTTGTTTGATTCTCACTCTGGGCATGGTTGTATTTATTTTCATTTACTCGCTCTGGTAAAACAAAGTGCGGCGTTTTGTTCCACCACGCAACACATTATGTCTCGAATTCGGCGGAAAGCGGATTATGGAGTATCTTGACACTAGGCACTTTCTGTCAACCCTGCTAAGCAGGATAAAAGCGTGAAGCTAAAAAATATATATTATATCAATTTAATCATTTAAAAAAATGTTTTCAATATAAATACGTATTTTTTTTAAATAAATTTACCCCATTACAGAACAAAACTGATAACAGAGACAGTCCAATATTTACAGCAGCTTATAAACGTTTTTATAATATATACAATAAATGGTTAAAAGAAATAAATGTAAAGGAAGCTTTAAGACAGGAACATCCTTGGGAACAGTTTAGGGAAAACCAACCAACACCTGTGCAAAGGGAAAACATACAAATTGTGGAACCCAAAAAGTTTTATAAGAGAAATCGTAAATTTGTTCCCTATGCAGCAAAAATATAAATAAAATATTTATGTTATACTCAAATTTTTTATTTGAAAATTTTTGTGTCTGAAAACAAATTCTAATATGGTACAATCGGTATCGATTAGAGCGCTTGGACGGTATCCAAGAGGCGCGGGTTCGAATCTAATCCTAAGTGTGGAATAACACTTTAAATATAGTAAATATTAAAATAAAAATAGCAATCTCTCTTGTTAAACGATTATTTCTTAATAATCTTTAAGTAGTAGAAATTTATAAAAATCTCTCTACAGAGATGCTAACAACATAAATAAGTTGTAACAAAACGTATAAGAATTTCGACGCAGCTGGTAGTAGAACGCATGGCTTAGCGGTCAGAGCGCTTGGACGGAATCCAAGAAGCGCGGGTTCGAATCCCGCAGCGTTCAAAATTTTTATACGTTTTTTCAAAAATAAAAATTGTTAAACCCAATAAGGAAACTCTTAAATTCATTCCCTATGCAGCAAAAATTTAATAAAAGAATAAATGATCTGAATATATTTTTTATTAAGAAAATTTGTGGTTACAAACTGTTTGTGAATATAAGTTTAAATTTTAATATGGTGTAATTTTCTGTTGAGCTCTTCAAACTTGAGAAGCTTACGGATGAAGAAGTCTCCATAACGGTGAGCCACCTTCGTATCCGCAATGTGGATCATGTCGTTGTCGATGTAGAAGTCCAACTGAAATATAATTATTATATTATACTAGTAATCAAACAATATATTAAAAATTGACTAAATCCGACTGTCTCAATATGTAAATACTCAAAAAGATTTAAGAGTTTATTTTATGATTTAAAACTATATTATTATGTTTTAGACGTTAAATACAAAAAGTATTAACATTAAGTTAACATATAAGTACACAACATTAAGTTAACATTTACAATGAAAAGTATGTGTGAACTTGCTTAAAAATTCTTAAATTTTTAATTTTAACCCGAGTTATTTCATATGGTCTATAATTCACCATGTAACTATTCTTTGAATATGAATATTTTAGAATTTTATATTTGTCCATTCGAATATTTTATTTGAACAATAAATTATTTAGAATATCGCATCAGTTCAGTAAAATGTTTATAAATTTTAAGTAGCTCAATTTACCCATTACAAAATTAAATCAATGAAAATTATCATTTTGAACACGGAGAATTCTTCAAATTCAATTTACTGTACGTAAGTTCAAGTTCAGTTTTTAGAAAACAAATTATAAAGTACACTAACCTCAGACCCGCTCTGGAACTTTCCATCCAACCCGCTCGGGCCCTTACTCCACACAACATTCTTCATCTTATGTTTAAAGCACAACAGATGAATGGCGAGGGCGGCCAGTTCGCGGGCTGCATCGCGCTCCCCGCCCCGCGCCGCAGACATAAACGCCGCGAGCTTCGCGAGAGGTAAAGTGGTGTAGAGCTTGAGGTACGAACGGATTGTCGGTAGCATTTTTTGTTGACGGACCTGTTGGTTGTTAGATTGGCTCGTTAAGTAAATATTGATAGACAATGGTAGTTTTTTGATACAATTGGGTTCACACAAGTTCTGCTCGCTTTATTTGGATGTAAATGTGCTTATGCTTTAATAGCTCCATATTACAAAAATCATTAGACTACTATTCATTTAATTTTTTGGGATCAAGTCCATTTCTATGATTGCAACCCATGCAGTTTCAATGGTCCTCTGGCCTGCAGGCCACAATACTTATAGATAATACTCAATACTCATAAAAGAATATATATAAAAAACTAACAAAAACAAAAATAATACCAACCTCATCCATAAAAACTTGGGTTTGGTGTTTAACCGCGTCCCGGCCATAGTTGGAGCCGGGCTCGATGGGCGGCGGACACGGCGACAGGAACTTGGGACACGCGAATGTAAAGCAACTCTCAAATTCACCTAAATCACCATATTGCATCTTGAACATCTTCTCGTGGTAGTTCTTTTCACGGAGGACCTGAAAGTAATGTGTCAATTTTTTTATTACTTAAGTAAAAGAAATCACCGAATAAACAACGTGTTCGTAGTGACTTCAAAAAAAATTGTAGATCGATTGTTTGGTTCTATCCCGCATAGCAGGAAAGACAGAGAGAGCTTTGTATTAAGACAACACATGATAGCCGCTTTCTGTCCGAATTAGAGACATTACCCGTGGCGTTGGAAGTAGCGGATTTCGATGTCGCGTTATATCAACTGAGCGGAGAGTTAAAATATATAGTTAAAAAAAGCAGCTTCACACTTCATCCCTAATGACAAGATAGTCAAAGACAACCGGAATGTCAAGACACTCCGTGGGATTATTTTCCGTTTGAAACCTATGATAAATGATGTGTTAAGTGGTAAACTCAACACCATGATTTGTGAAAAGTAAAAATGTTTAGACGTTAGAATTAAAGTAAATTTTAAATACAATCATTTCTCCAAGTGGAAATCGAACCTATAAAAATCGCGTTTATAGTTAGACGCTGTCTCATTGCGCCAGGATGGCCTTAATAAATAAAACTATAATTATTGGAATATAATTTTTACGTGGAGGCTATGTAACCCACAAGCATTCGAGTATACAGCGTGACGTTGCTCCACAATGATCTATGGATATAACTGCGTATCAACACATTCGAACCCGGCTAATTTTTTATGTTTCTAATTCTGAGTAACTTCTAATATAATTAAATTCTGATGCTGGTTGCTGGAAACTTGTATGTATACGCAAACAATTTCTCTTAACACTAAACTAATGGAATCTTGAAAGAGAAATAAAATTTTAAATGCCGTGAATTGACGTCAACGGTCGCCAATGTGTTAGAAACTATTTAATGATATGTTTATAAAGTAATATTTATATAAAAAAGCTAAAAATAAAAACACTTTCAAACTAACCTGTTGTATAGATTCATCCACGCATTGCGGGTGGAGTACCAAACAAATCGCCAATAAATGATACATTTGCTCAGTTTGCTTATTTATCTGATCGTTCTGATAAGAACGGGACGAGAATAATTGTTTAGTTCGTTGCATGTACAATAAAGCAGAGGAGAGTGTCCTTATAGCGTCTGCGTAACGACGCATCATCATGTAAGCAAAGCCTACATAGTAGGAAGTTGAAATCTGACAAGCTGGTACGTGGGAGTATTGAGATTTTTTGTGTAACTCAATGTTTTCGAGTACCTGTAAAAAATAAATAGATAGTTATTTAATATTCTAATTTATCTTTATTAAATTATATATAAAAATTAGAATTTGTTGTAGTAAAAAGAAAATTATAAAATGAGAAATATATACATGAAGGAGGATGTAGGTAGGCTTGCATTACATTAGAAATTTTGGTTAAGTATTAAATTATGATATTTGTTAAGTTAGTATAGACACTTTTTAGTAGCAAGTGCCATAATGTAATCTATTTATATTCCTTTATGATATATAATAGACATTAAAATTGAGATTGCTGTTACCTTGTGGTTAATAAAATATCTAGTTTTATGTATATGTGAAGAATGTTGTGTTAAAATATTAATTTATTATTTTATGCTTGCAATGCATACATTGTACTGTCTATCATCACAAAACAGATATAAATATACATTAATTATTTTAGGAGTTACCTTTATAGCTTGATAATAGTCTCCAAGCAGAGAGTGCAAGCGGAGAAGACCAACCAAGGAGAAGTATCCCAGCATTTTATAGAGAGAGTGGCGGCCAAACTCTCCAGCCACAGAATCAGGGTCTCCGCCGGTGGCATATACCTATTTAATTACTTATAAATATTAATCTTTTAAGTAAACTAGATCAAGATACTTGTTTAGAGAGATTCACAAGGTCTATTCACCTTAGTTATTTCTAATATTTAAGAATCCCATGTGTCCCCACATGGGATGGGAACATTTAACTTATTTGAAAATCTATGTTTAATACAAACAGTTGTTCATTTTACAACTATTTTAGACTGGTTTTATCATACTTTCTGCTTGGTACTTACAACAAACAAATATGGATTATTATTAAACTTAATGCCATGCCAGAATTACTGGGTAAAAACAACCGTTTCAAGAGTAGGCGAGAGCTTTTCAAATGCAACAGAGGATTTCTCAAAATTGTAATGGAAACAGGAAAAAAAATTGATTTTACATTTTACAATCTAAACTGCAAACAGTGAAGTTCAGGTTGTGACTCTTTTTTAATAAGAAACAAATTGCACATAAAAATGAATTCTTCAAACATCATTTGTACATTAAATATGTAGAACAGAATAAGATTCAGTAATAGTTAACATTACCTCCAGTTGACGTTTGATATTAGATTTATCAACAAGAGAATGTAGGACATTGAGAATGCAAAGAACATTCCATGCCTTATTTTCAGTATTTAAGTTCTCAATCTCTGCTTGGCTCAACTTTGATGTACGAGACCTACAAAATATCAAATATTTTGAATTAAAATAATACTTTATATATCTAAGCCTAAATTATTATTATCATTTAACAAAAAGATAATTTATATCCTATTTACATATTCTTATAACATACCTGTATTGAGCGAAAGATTGGAATTGGTAGACAAATTCATCAATCAGCTCCCACAACCATTGGTCAGGCAACTCTAATGGTACAGGTGTCTCAGCAGACAATATATAGTTGAACAAGTCACAGTAATTGTAGAATGACAAAAATCGTTGCTCTGGTTTTGGACCTCCAGGTACTCGAGCATAAATATCACGGAAGTACAGTTCTTTGTACAGTATCATGAACACCTTCAAAAAAATAAGTATACATTGAGTCATATTATTATGCATATTTTGTATGTATTATTATTATTTTATAGCAAGCAGAAAAAATCTATTGAAATTTATAAATCTGTTACTCAACCTTCTTGATAAAGTCAGAATGCCAGTTCTGTAAAGCATAAAGTTAAACGACAGTATTAGAAATTACTTACATGATCATTGTCTACAATTGGTGCTACTTCTTTCTCATCAGGCCATGGAGTATTTTCAAAATACTGTTCAGTAAGCTTGGGGAAAGTATTTTCATAAAGATTTTGAATTTCAAAAGTCATCCCCTCTGTAATCATGTTGCGAAAATAAACCAGAAATTTCTTGACCTAAAATTTTCAATAAATAGTACTGGTATATATCATTAAAAATTAACAATTTTATGTGTTAATTACACTTGTATTTACTTACCAAATCAGGCATTTGATAGTAAGATCTATCATATTCCAAGTCGTATTGTGGGTCTCCTGTGTGGGGCTCATAGTCACCATAGGACTCATAACCACCCTGTAAAAGTACAATATTAAGGTTATTTATAAATGTATTTAAACTAGTAATAACACATTTTGAGCATTGTTAATGACATCAAGAAATTAACTAGGTAAATTTATATAAAATTATATCATAATTTGGTACGTTATAATCTTGTTACAATAAATGCACTAAAATCGCTACACTTAAAATTCTAGGTTATTTGTGTTAACGCTTATTAAATATCATTAATGATAATATTTTGTTTTCTCACAGACCTCATTGTAGTCATCACTAGAATACATTTTAAAATATATAATAGGGATAATACATGAAATTAAATTTGTTGGCACTGTCGCGTTGCGTGCGACTATACAATGTCAAAAAGACAGTTTTCTGATCAGTCACAGCTTAATTCTTAGCTTATGGAAATTGATCATGTCAAAAATATAATCTCTAAAGCTATTTTTAATGTAGAACAATAAAACATAGCTGGCCAAGTAAATAATTATTAAAAAAAATATGTAAAAATATAATAGTGTTTGCATGCATTTTTAGTCAACTCTTTATATTTTTAAAATTATCTACGAAGCAATTTTATAGAGACAATTTCTGTACAAGTACAATTTCTGAAATTATTTTGTTAAGAATGAGTTATATTAATATTTTTTTAATATACCATGTTTTATTAAAAACATATTTGAGTACAAAGGAAGTTTTTATAAGGAGCTGAATATCTTAGTTGTCTGCGACAATAATGCGCAATTTTTGAATATTCCAATTTGACTTTTACTTTGACAATTGACATATCGCTTAAAGGAGTGCAAAAAGCGATTCATATTTGCTAAAAAATACCATTCGAGAAATAAGAAAAGCAAGATGTTTGGACGCACAACTACTGCTTTGATAATGAGAAATCCGTATTTTGCTAGACCTTCCTTAATTTTAAGGAATATTTCTCTCACAATCCCTAACAATGATATAATCAAAATCCAAAGCACTGATGACTTTAAAGATAAAGTTATTAACAGCAAGGTTCCAGTAATTGTTGACTTTTTTGCAACGTAAGTAACGATATCATTACATCACCAATATGTGTTCATAATAATAACTGTAAGGTTTCTTTAACCCATTTAATTTAAAAGAGGGACTTATTTGCAATGGCTTGTATGTTTTATGTGACAAATTAACAATGATTACCTTCATCCTACATTTTGTCTATTTTAGTAGATATGGAAAAGAAATATTTGGTAGTTTCACATAAATTCTAACAATATTATAATCGGATAACCATTTATGTAAAAGACAAAAAAATATTTTATTTGGAGGATGTGTTGTAGTTAGCAACTTTTATTTTGTTTTATTACAGTTTACAGTTTACAGACACTGTGTTGAGTAGCAAAAACCTATGCTTCTTTTATCTTACCCCATTGGGCAAATTAAAATAGTTTTAAATATAATCATTCCACCAAGTCCGATTTTAGATCCACAATCAATTTATTTACAGTTAGATTTTGTCCTATTGCACAACAATGGGCTTTATGGAATGTGTTTATTTAACTTAATCAATATTTATTACTATTGTTAAAGATGGTGTAATCCATGCAGACTTCTTACACCAAGGCTTGAATCTATAATTTCTGAAAATAAGGGAAAAGTGGTTCTAGCTAAAGTTGATATTGATGAACAAACAGATTTAGCTCTTGATTATGAGGTCAGTTCTGTACCAGTCCTGGTTGCCATCAAGAATGGTAAAGTACAGCAGAGACTAGTGGGTTTGCAAGATACTGATAAACTGAGAAAATGGATTGAGCAATTATCATCAGAAGAAGCTGAAGTCAAGGTCAAGGCTTAAACTGATAAGAAAATTCAATTGATTATTTATACATTCTAAAGCATTGTTGATGTTATCCAAAATATTGTAGTTGTAATAAAATTATGTAATGAAACACCAGTTTTACTCTTGTAAACATTGTATTAAACTTCTAGCTCTATTATACACCTTATCATCAGGTTTTCCGATATCCTCTGTTGTATCTTCCTCTACATTTTCAATATTTTCTTTAGGTCCTTCCTTGTTTTGTGATTCTGTCCAATCATCCATTTGTTTTATAATTTTATTAGCATCATTTAATAACATGTTCTTTATGTTTCCTGTTGCTGATTCAAAATATTCTAAAAATACTGGCCATGTTGAGTCTGGTATTAACTGAGTTGAGAATTTATTTTTATAAAGCCAAACTTGTTTAGCTTTCATAAATTTCCAATTTTGCTTATTATGTTTCCACTGGGATAAATAGTTAAGGCATTGAGATTTAAGTTGATCTTTAGCTGCTGCTTGTTCATCAGCTTGTCTTTGAGCAAATTTTTCTCTCTTGATTTGTCTTATGGACTTCTTACCTTTTTTATTACCAGATTCTTCTGGAACAGGCTGTTGCTTTTTCTTTTTCTTAGGCTTTTTAGGTTTATCAGTATCAGATTCTGAATCGTAGCTTTCATTACTTCTTTTTAGAGTTTTGGTTGGTGTAAGGGTATCCCCTTCAACTTTATTATCATTAATATGAATGTTTTCAGTAATCTGGTCACTATCTTGGTTAACATCATTTGCATTTTTGGTTTTATTCCGTTTATTTTTATTTTTTTTACTACCCATCTTTCTTACGATGTAATTATAATAGTGAAATATTCAAAATAAAATAAAATATTTAGTATAGGTTATGTTAAACACCGTAAATATAAGTTATAACCTACAAATTCCAAACCGTGAGAATGAAAGGAATAACAAATTAATTCTAAATATATATAATGTAAATATAAGTTATAACCTACAAATTCCAAACCGTGAGAATGAAAGGAATAACAAATTAATTCTAAATATATATAATGTTGCTATTAGTAATAATGTATGAAAGTTGTACTTGAGACAAATACATAATATTTCTAAGACGGTAACATTTGATCGATTATTCTTAAGAATATCGCAATTTTGAAAAAATAAAGATTTTGTTATGATTACAACTTATAATTTATATTAGAGATTGTTATTTTTTTAATATTTAAATCATTCTTATGTAACATGCATTACGAAAATTTATTTTTACATTACACTATTATTTAATTAACATATTTCATAAATCGGATGATTAACATCGTTATTTAATTTAAGTATTTGCAAATTATACTAATATACTTATATAATGTAATAATAAAATGATTTTGCTTTATTAAGATATTTATGTAAATATTGCTATGACCACCCTAATAGGTCGCGATTTTGGCACGTCACAGCCGCGTCATCATGTCTCCGTGTCTGCTTTTATCGCTTGGGAATTAATTTATTCGACATTATCATACCTTATCGAAACGTTTTTATGTGGACTGTAAAGTTAAGACTGTTGCGAAATTAATTTTTAAGATGGAATTGTTAAGGCAAGTGTCGAATACCCAGTTTCTATTTCCTGCGGCAGCTGTAGCGGTTGTTTTAGTATGCGCTGCGCTTGTATTTATATTCGGATTTCACACAGCAGAGCAACCGCAATTTGATAAATTGCCTCTGGTTGTCGATGACAGGAAATCGTCAAACAAGAAGAGAAAAAATAAGGAGAAGGTAACTAAATTTTCAGTATAATTCACCTGCGAAGTGTACCTGCTGCTAGTTTTATTTTTAACCCATTAACATATGTTTGATTTAAAATATCTTAAATATTTTTTTTTATGAAAACTATTATCATTTTAGTATCCTACAGAAATATTTTAAATCATTTTGATATTCTAATAAGAAAGATTACAACTATAACATTGTAGCACATTAGTTATTATTTATTTTTAATTTTAGAAATCTTCTCCCAACCGCGTTGCTCAGGATGATGCTAAAGCAAAGTCCGAAAGCACCTCTAAGAAATCTCCATCCAAGGAAAAAAAAGAGGAAAAAGTAAAGGAAGTTGAAAAGCCCAAGCCAAAAGAAAAGGTCGAGTCCAAAATTGTGAAGAAAGAAGCCCCAGTTGAGGCTAAAAAAGGAAAAAAGAACAAGGCTGTTGTGGAGACAGAGAAACCTGTAGATTTTGATGAAGGAGTTTGGGAAGAAGTACCTAAAAAAAGTGACAAGAAGAAAACTATAAAACCAGAGGAAAAAGAAAAGAAAGAGAGCCCCATTAAGAAGAATAAGAAGAAAGTTAAAGAAGCAGATGTGGAAGCGGCTCGCCCAGCTGAGGGAAATGATAAGATTAAAGTGCTGAGTGCTGAGGGCCCAGGTGTAAGTGAAGATGATGCTAGAGCTTTACAAGCTCAGGTAGAGGAACTACAACGTGTTCTTAAAGAGGTATAATAATTTTGAAATCAATTAAGTGGATTTTAACTCTTTTATTTATTAATCAAATAATTCATAGAGTTTTTAAAATTACTAACTGTCTTCTTATAGATGTATATCATGTTAAGTTTTATATTTCATCATTTAGGCAGAAAAACGTGATCAAGGTATATCTGAAGATATCAATGAAAATGAATTACCTGAAGTAAAGGATCTCAGAAGCAACAAGAAGAAAGAAAATAAGGAAAAACAGAGTAAGAAGAAGGCTGTTGAGGTAATTTTTAAATATTTTAATTGTTCTTATATTTTTTAATGATTATTTTGATCTTTAAGTAACATTATTAATCCACTATTTTTTTATTCTATTTAGGCTCCACCAGCAGCAAACAACCTTAAAGAAGAGAAGAGTAATTCAGAATCTGAGAAAAAGGATGATAAACCTGCAGGTCCAGTGTTTGATGAGCTTGGAGGTTAGTAAGATAATAATCATAGAAATATACATTTTAAAAATTTATTTAAGTGTTTAAATGATTTAGTTAACTGTTAAAATGATTAATGTAGTTTCCATTTTAAGAATTACTTTTTTTGCTTTACAATAGTGCTATTAACATATAACATCATGTATACATTGCACCTGTCATACATTATTTACTATACTAGATATATTACACGGCTCATGCTACACCTATAAGTGTATTGCCTAATACATTATGATTCTACATTTTTATTTGTTTTGTAGGGAAACAATTTCCCTATACAAAGAAACAAATGCAAAATTTTTGGTTATTATTTTGTAAAACAGTAATAAAAAAAAATATTTTTAATGATGTGTTCATGGTAATCTGTTTAGTTTACTAAATAAATTATTGTTAAATAAGTTGAAGGCATGATTTACATATATTTTAATAAATTGCTTGTTGTAAATGAATAGTATTACTCTTTTGTTACAGATACTTGGACAGATGCTAAAGTATCTAAAAAGAGCAAAAAGAAAGCCCGCAAGGATCAGTGAGTGTAATATGAAGCCTGGGTCTCTGCAACCCTTTAGCTCAATACCTTTCACATCACTCTGAAACTACAATCAATGCAGATAAAGCGAAAAGTGTCACATGTCAATATTAATATCTAGAAGGCGTAAAAAGACAGTAGTTTTTAAATAGTATAAAATATTATCTTGCCTCTAATTTCCGTACTTGTTTTTGAGTTGTTCTGCTTTTGATTTGTGATACTTTTCTTTTCAATGGGTGAATTAACATATGACATGATACTTAAAAATTATTATTAGTAAAATATTAAGTTTATTAAATCTCACAATACAATTATTGAGTTTAATAATGTTGACATTCAATTGTAGTTTTTTATGGTGTGAATTTTATATTAAGTTTTACCTCTTCAACTGTTCATACACATTTGGTTTGTTTACATCCATGTTTTATTTTTGCATATTTTATTTTGTGAATTGTTTGTCAAAATAATTTAATGATTGTTTTGGATGGATAATAGAAATTTGTTTTATATGTTTAAAAAGAGTCATTATATTTTTATGATATTAATGTATCGGAATCTGCAATATATTCGGTGTTGCTATACTTGTGACTTTTGATTAAAAATGACTAGGTCCAAATGAATTCGTTATAGTTGTATGTAGATCTATTCAATGTAGCATTTATGTAGGTGATAATCTCTTCAAATAACATTAAATCCTCTGGTGCTTGTAGCGGTAAGTATTTTGATTCCATTCCATGTGTGTATATATAGCATGTACCTTATTAACCTACCATTTTGTAGATTCCATATTTCATATGTAAGTCCTATGAGAATTATATTTAATATTCCTTTATTAGTTCTATACATTGTAACTTTAATGTTTTTGAAGTTATATTACTATAAACATAAACATATTTGTCCATGATGTAGCATTAAATTATTTATTATTTATAAAAACCAGTGAATTTCTAAATAAACACACATTTTGCACATCATGGATTTTCCGTCCATGATTTAACATTTTTTCCACTGGGTATAGAATATATGTCATGCAGCCATTAGAGTTTTTCATGTACATTATTTAAAAATGTAATTAACTTTCTATAACAATCTGTCCTCTTTTCCTATCCTGGTGACTTATTAATTGTTGGCCTAAGAATTTAAATGTTGCATGTATTCTAGTTTCTACCACTGACTGTAGCGAAACATCGACGTTTTATTGCAGATTCCTATTTTCTATACTAGATTTAAGAATAATATGATTAGTACACGGGAAATGTTAAAATTGGGGATATTGAAAATTTTCGATTAAATTCCTTGGAAAATTATAATTTATTATTGAAAATATATAATAATAATAATAATATAATTTAATGTCATGAGCATCGTTAACTTAATAGTAATATTAGGTTTATTTCAGTAGTAGTAAATTGATTTTTTATAAGACGAAATTATAAATGGGGTATGTCGGCTGTGTATGGATTCACCATATCTAGTTATCAACGCATAATAGTAATAATAATATACCTTTTTAAAGGTCTCGGCCCTTTTTTTACATTCTTTATTATTTTTTAATATTACGTTTTTAGCGTACTATGTAGCAAGTGTCCGAGAGTTTCTTTTAGGGATGCTTTTAATTGCAATAAGTTAAGTAAAAAAAATATATGACATTAATATTTCTCTAAGCGCTCTCGTTGAATGACACCACTATTTTTTTATTGTTGACTATTTCTATCGCTGTTGGTGAGTTAAACTTAAATTTGAATTTTTATTTTCAGTTGTTTTCTTTAAATTGTGCTGAGTTATTTATTTTTAGACGTCTGTACTTAGGGCCTAAAAATTCACATCGTAATTTGTATCGATTTTAATAATCTGTAATGACATTCACAGACAAGAGATCATTAGATATAAAATATATTTTTGGCTTCGTATTGATAGGTTTAAAAGTAATGAACGAGTAGGTAAGAGTCCTTAAGGAAGATCAGACTTATCATATTAGTATCATTGTATCATATAAAGTTTATAGGCTCTAAAACATGAATGTATAATATAAATATTTTTTTAAATCAATAAAGAGTGATATTAAATAATTTTGTTTGTTATTTTAAGCTATTCGTTTACATTTTTTACATATATTTGATTATTAAGGCGTGAACGAACACGTTACGTGTTATGAAAATGTAATATATGTACATACGATATACATTTAGATCCCCATCTGTGGCAAAGATTATTTTTGCCTTCATTTCCCTGCCCTGATTATGTAGTGTCCTATCATTTCTGGTGAAAAGCTAATTGCTTTTTTACCAGATATGTCTTTACCAATTATGCTATTCGGGAAAATGCTTTTAAGATATAAACATTAAAGACCACATGGAGGCTATTGTGGCGCAATGGGATAGCATTTGACTGTAAACGTAATTGGTTGTGGGTTCAAGTCCCACTCGAAGGAATGGTTATATTTAAAAAATATTTTAATTTCTCGCCACTCGGTTCGTATTTGTTCGATTACGTCAGCGGAAGGCAATCAGCGGAGTGTATTGACACTAGGTTGTTTGACTACCATGCTCTGCGTGGTAAAGCTAAAAAAATCTAGTACATGTATTTTTTGTTAAATTGTTTTAAGAGAAAATAAATTTCAACAAAAGTTTATTTCAATATGTTATATTTATTATTTGTAAGTACATAGAAATGCGAGTATAAAACTTGAGATTCAAAATTTTCTATATAAAGATCAGCAGTATTGACTAGATTTGCGATTATATTAGGTGTTTTCTATCTACACTATCTTATACTTAATTTGAAGTTTGTATACATTGCTATACGCAAGTTAATTGAAATGATTTTTATAATATACATTATATTATACTTATTGCTTATTTGATAATAATATTGGGGCTTATTTATTTGGATTAATTCTGTCAGTAATTACATATTATGCATATCAATTGTGTAGTATGTGGTAAGTCACACAAAAATACAACAGGTGAAGCGCTTGATTCTTAGTTCAGCCTAAGTCTTGGTTAAACAACATAATTATCATTTTAAAAATCATGTACATTATTTTTTAATAAAATTATTTCATAAGAATTGGGAAATTTAATCGACATACAAGAATGGTAGCAGTATCAGTATCTTCAAATTTAAGCTTACTTGGAAAGTGAATTCGATTAATTTCTATGAATTCATCTGTATTTTTGCATATACTCTCGACTACTATATTTGATATTATGTTAATAACTGTAAAATCAATTACTTGTACAAGCGATAGTCCATTCTCTTTTCCGGTAATATCTACAAAGCGCGGTGTTGTGTTTCAATGTGGAAAATATCCTCCAGGCTAGGTATGTATAAGAACATACAACTTTGTGTCTAAAAACATTATTAAATTTCAGTGTCGCTTCGAGCTCCTGATTTTTTAGAAGAGGGCTTATGATATGCGGGTGCGGCACTTTTACTTCTTGGTTTGCGCTTTACGCGACGACGTACGCGGCGCATCTTGCTCATTTGTGCTGGAGGAGCTTGGACTCGAGTACTTTTAGTTTCTACTTCTAATTTTAATCGTGCAAACATATCATAGTTTGTTATCATGCACATTTTACCTGCAATTGTAAATATTATTAAGTTTTAAACATGCACAAAATGTATATATGGATATTATATATAAGTAAAAGTTATACATAATATTGTTTATTGGATATGTAGGTATGTACCTATTAATAGTAAAAAAAATAAAGAAATTCTAAGTATTGTTCTATCCAAAATTAATAATTAAGTCTATAGGTTTTATATACTTGTACGAAGTTATTCAATTGTGAATTGTAAGTGAATACATAATAACGGAACTCATTACGCACCATTGCAGTACTCCTCACCGCACTCCGAGCACGACACGATGCGTGTCTCCGCCACGCCGGAGCGCGTTTTAGTTTTTCTTATCATGTTATTTTTCGCATATTCCCTTTTATCCTTTGCTTTTGTTTTTAATTCAGATTTTCCAAGTTCTATCAGTCTATTAAGAAATTATTGTTGTAACTTACACAATTTATACTTTAATAATATTACAATAAAATCAATAAACATACACAATAACAACATTAATATCAATTAACATACCTATTAAAGTACTCTTCATCTAATTTAGACTTCGGCCTTAAAGAGGTAAGCATGCGCCATTCTATGGGCACCGCACAAAGCTCATCGATTTTTAATCCTCGCATTTCCACTGGTACGGGGTCCATAAATGTGAAATGCTTCTCTTCATACCCTCGAGTCCCAAACTTCTCGTATGCTCGCACTTCTTTTTTTGGTGTTTTGGTTTTTTGATCCTCTAGCCTATCTCTGATTTTGATATCTTCAAGTCGAACCTTTCAATAAGGATTACAAATACAAAAGTTGTATAATGATATTGTTTTCACTAGGTAAATGTTTATAAAAGCAATAATGATTGTATGATTATGATAATAGCGTTGGGCAAACCTTTTCCGGCCTTGTTTTAAAATCCGGTACTTTATCTAAAACGGCACGATATTCTTCAGCAGAATTTATAACAGTTTTAGATAAGTCCAGCATAGGAGCTTCATCTTTCTTTTTGTCAAACAAATCGTCCAATTTTGACATTTTTGGCAAGCAATTTCTCTTCCGATACTGTGTCGCAAGCTTTGTGGCTGTTCTAAGTCAATCTTATCGATTTAACTTATCTTGGAAACAGTTGAATCAATAAAGAGTATAAAACGTAACCTAATTTACTTATGAATATATATTGCACTCTATACTATGCTGATTTTGTATAATATACGATACTAAAGTATATATATATTTTATACTCTAATGTTCGAAAACGTATCATCTTGATTTTGCGTCAGTTCATTAACATCTTGTTTAACCATATGTGTTCCATCGCTAATTCTTTTAGGGTTATCCAAGTCACTTAAACTGTATTTATTTGTTCGATCAATTGTATCGTCTATCCATAATTTTCTGCTGCCATATTTATCGTTTATAAATTTTTGAGATAAAGTTAATCTTTTTGTGGATGTTTTTGGTGATTTTTTATTTTCAATTTTAATATCTTCCGTTATTTGCGCTAAGGAAGTAAATTCTGGGTTAGAATTAGTCTGATTTTGAAATGCTGTAAAATCTTGACTAGATCTTTTATTTCTCCAATATGACTGAGTAAGTGAGTTTCGTTTTTTAATATTACTCTCAAGTGTCTTATCGCTTCGTGTTGGAGGGCTGGGTGATCTGCTATCTTCACTTGATTGCGACATATACTGTCTAACCTGTGGTCGATATTTTTGTCGCACTTTTCTTTTTTGAGTATAAAATGGATCTTTTTCACTTTGTTTTTTATATTGAGCTACAGGTTTATTTGCACCCCACTTTGGCCTACTTTCTATATCTTTCTTATATCTTTCCTCTGACCTTAAACGACGATCTTTTTTAGAGACGTTACGATGATCGTCATTTGGTGCGTTCTCGTCTATATTTGAATAATTTTTATCAATGCTTCTCACATCTTTCTCTGTTTGTTCAGCTGTTTTATTCGGAGTATTTTGATCAGTTTGTGTATAAGCATCTTTAGTTTTAATACAACGATACTTACTAGGTGTAAGTATTTTTTCCATTTCACATATGTCGTGTAAATTGTTAATAGAATTTAAAGACATGCTATATACGTTCTTATTTTGTGGTACTAAAACAGCCAACTGTATATTATTTGACTGGTTATTTAAAATTTCAGCGTTGTTTGTTATCCCAATTGGCACAATATTAAATTGATTATCTGTCAACGCAAGGGGTGGCACATTGTGGATAAATAGATTTAAATTACTTGCATTTATGGAGCGTGGAGAGTTGAAAGCTGTGGTTTGCTGAGAACTGTTTTCTTTGTTTAGACTTGTAGATGATTGGACGTTATAAGTTCTGTGACTTTTAGTAGGACTACATGTTTTAGTAGGACTGCATGATTTCGTTGGACTGGCCTGTTTATTCTCGCATGGAGCTATATCATCTTCTTTAACTGTGTAATCATTTTCACTTAATAATGTTGTTTGCCTGTGGTAACTAAACCGTTTTTCTTTATCTTGTTTTGCTTTTCTTTCAGCATCTTCAAGGGCTTTCTTTAAGGCATCTAATTTTCGTTGTTCCAACAGCTTTTTCTCCTTAGATTTTCTTTTTTCTTCTTCTAATCTTAATCTGTCTTCTTCTTGTTGTCTTTGTATTCTTAACTCTTCTATACGTTCTTCCCTTAACTTTCTTTCTCTGTCTTCTTGGCGGCGTTTCTCACGCTCTTCCAATTGGCTAAGTATTGCAGATTGTAATTCTAAAGCTTTAATACGTTTTGTTTCTCTTTGTGCTTTTATTTCAGGTTCTATTGGTACATTTTGGCCTCTAAGAAAAGTCCTTTAAGTAAAAAAATCAAATCAATAGTTAGAAATAAGTGACAAATATTTATATTATCAAATGGCGATATTTTACCTTCCTTCATCGCTACCGTTTGAAGAATGTTCGTAGTCCAAGCCAGAGTTAGAGCTTCTTTGGTCTATGATTAAAACATCAGATGCATTATCTATCATATTAAGTCCACGTTCTACCCAAGATGGTGTGCCTTTTTTTTGATTTTGCATCTGTAAGGAAATGATATAGTAAACTCTGAAACTGCGCTATACTACTACAATTCATAATAATTAAATAATTAGAGTATAGGATGGTAAATGAAATTAATTTTTGATAAGTGAAAAACCCGCTATTTTACGGGTTAAATGTCTATTATTAAGTTACTCTGTTATATCTCTCCCAGTCAGTGAATATTGCGAGATGCGTAAAGGTAGTAAAATCTGATACCACTAATGATCTTACCAAGCTAAGCTTAATTAACATACCCATTGCAAACATATACAAGGGCCCGAATTGCATCTTATACATATCAACTGTACCACGATGGCGATTTTTCTAATAATGAAAGATTCGTTTATTAGGTAATGCAAATATTGATATTTTAAAATTTCCATTATTATAGATATTATCACGTTTTTATTGCGACATAGTTGCTTACAATTATAGATATTACTTAAATATAGATTAATAGATTAAATAAAAAAAATAGCTATTTTTAATAATTTTTTATCGGTTATTGGTTGAAATATCGTCCAACCCAGACCACTGCTAGACTCATGAGGATAGGTTTCGAATAAAAGGAAAGATGATAAAATTGAATATGGGCTACGTTATCGTTGAAGAAAGAAAAGAAATGTTAGTTGAAGTTAGTAATGCCACTGTACAAAATATTTTACAAAAACTAGCCAGTACTTCCTCCACGGACTATTCACTGTAAGAACTATGACAGGCTTAATTAAGACTAGCAATGAAAAAAAATATCTTCGAGAAACACCTTGCAAGGCTTTTTAAGCCAAAACTTAAACTATTTTGTTGTACACGAACGAAAAGTTGACCACTAACTATAATAAGATATCTAATTATCCCAATCACCATGAGCACTACCGGTAAAGGACTAGCAAGGGACATACGAGGCCTGAAACAATAAATACACGGGCTCTGTTTTTCTAACGAAGGAAGTTCTTACACAATTTCGTATAAAAGCACTAGTACTTTTTAAATAGCATACTCAAAGTCCATTATTTTCCAAATATATAAAGTATTAGTCTACAGATGAGGTTATATCATAAAGAGGTATAAGCCTTACTTCAAACTGTTAAAAATGCTTGAGAAGATCCTCCTTCATCAAAGAATTAATGAAAAGCTTTATGATCCACAAAAATCGGGGCAGCCTCCATCCGATCAAGTTTGCCATAGAACTGTTAAACAACAGTTACAGTAAACGCCTACCGCTAGGGAAGGTCCCCTCGAAATTAAAATATACCAATTTTCCACAAATCTGCTTATGGCTTGGCATTGAACGCCAATGTAGAGAAAAATTTGCTTTTACTATTACTAAATGTATCCCCTTTTTAAACAATAGGTATATATTATTACTACTTTGTACTAAGAATTCACGGAGCGAGAAATATAAATTTATAAAATCT
The DNA here is from genome assembly GCA_032432895.1 of Dryadula phaetusa. Lineage (NCBI taxonomy): Eukaryota > Metazoa > Arthropoda > Insecta > Lepidoptera > Nymphalidae > Dryadula > Dryadula phaetusa. The sequence goes on from JAOYRS010000033.1 coordinate 7,490,783, forward strand.
TGTTATTGTACGTAAAAACGACCCTGATCGTTACCATTACTGAACGTCCTCATTACCTAATGTCAATTAGAATTCCTTTAAAAATTTAACTAATTCATCAATGTGTTATAGTGTAGACAAGTCGATATTTATTATCTCTATGTATATTAGATTTATGTTAAAATGACGTCTCATAATATTTTTATCAAACGGAGTGCATTCAAATAATAATAAAGGCGTCCTAATCGAGATTTTAAGTCATAGGAAATAGCGGATCACTGTTTACTTGTACGTGGTGGAAGACTTTATGAATTAATTCATTTTTAGCGTAATATAAGAACTTTTTCATTAAGATTTTTACTGAGTAATGTGCATATTTCATATTGGACAATCGCTCATTATTATAATTTTGAACTAAAAAGAAAAATATGTGAATCGGATGACATACACAAATTATTTTTATATAGGTGATGGATTTTTTTAGCACTTTCATGAGTAAAAAGTGTTTATCTTAAATATATACCTGCGGCAACCGTTCGTTGGGAGCTGTGGGTTCCCAGAGTCTTCCGGTGGCGACACCCCTGTCTCCCCAGCGAGGACGACCCTCCTCTTGACCGGATGTGCTGCGCGCTGACAGAGCGCCCCCCGTCATACCTGACCGCCCGCTCGAAGGTTGCTTTCTGACGAAAAAAACTTACTTTACGCTACTGGGTCAGTGGGAGGGGACGAATAAAAAAAACTTAATTGTTTGTTTCTAAGTCTAGGTACTGTAATTTAATAGGAAATCTGACCTACAATCTTCAATTTCTAAACTTTCAAACAGTTTACACAAATAGCGAACATTTCAAATAAATGTAATCGCATATACTTTGTTTCAGTATATTACAGATTGATATCTTCAGCTACAAATTCAAAGGCGACAGGTTGTTAAATGATTAGTTACACGATACGCATTATGCTCACTAAGTATTATGCTAGCACTACAAATATTTCACAGAACACTGGATTAGAATTTCTAAATAATTGCTTTGTAATTTTACAAAATAAACAACTTTAGTTAATCATTTATAATGATTATAAATTATATTGCCGCTAACAATTACCTAAAGTTATTTTTGTAGAATAACATTTCATATAATAAAGGTGCCAGGTGAACTAGTTATGAAAAATGTAATTAACATAAATAAATAATCCAAATATAAGGTCAGCGCTAGTATTCGTTACAGTATAAAGACCGGTCTACGCCCTCTTTTGGGTGTTTCTTATCAAGGTCTTTTTAAAGTTATCAAATTACTGAATATTATTTAATTACTGAATATTACTAAATTATTTAACAGATAGAACTTTATATTGACTTATCTAAAAAGGCACTAATTAAAACGATATTTATATATACATATATACAACATACGGTTTACGTCTACCTGTGACCGCGGACTACTGTCAAGTGTTTAAAACGTCAGGTTTCTAAAAATGTATTTTCGAATACCAAAATATGCGCGATTAAAATAGTTTCATTTAAAATGTGTAAAAATCACGAAAAATCAAAAATATTATTATACGATTTACGTATTTTATTTAAACGAAAATATGAAATACTTGCCTTTTCTCTTTTTCCTCTTGTTGCCAAGCTACAACAGGGTTGTTGTGATTCATAGCTTCGTGGAATGTTGAGCACTGGTTCCTTATATTCATATGGTTGACAGTTTCACTCCCGTAGCCAGAAGTGTCTCCTTCGGCATCTTCGTCGTAGAACGCAAATCTTTTTGCGCTAGACACGTTCCTGTTTAAAACTTCTTTGTGGCGTCTATTGTCTCCCAACGACTTGTTGATATCAATATTATGAATGGGTGGCAGACTTGGACTCCTTTGGCGTTGTATTGGCTCCTGATATTCATATGAAGATTGTTTATGCAGTTCGAGAGAGCTGGCAAATTGATTTCGCACTTGCAAACGATTCGTGTATCGCTCTCCGGAACCCCATGGAAGATAAAAATGTGACATTTCTTCTGTAACATTAATATAATAACACTAGATTGAGCGTTTCCTATAAAGCACCTTTCATGTCGAATGTAGTTTCAGAGTGAGTTAATTTTTTATTCGCCCAAGAAAAGTATTCAAGATTTCCCCTTTTCGTGGTAACTTAAGGGTGTTTAGTTTTGTCGATAAAGCATGTAAGTAGAACAACGGAAACAATGCATGCCAACAATTTACCTACTTAAGCCTTAAACCATATTTCAGGTTAATAACGAGATATATCAAAATTAATTTATTAAAGCACGATGCTATTTTGATAATATTACGTGTTACATTATACTTATTATGAGATGTCAGTTGTCAAGTTTTGTCGCTAATATAATATAGGATTTCGTATGTAAATAATATTTTAATATTCCTCATTGGTGGCCTACATTTTGTTTATCCGCAATTTAAATCACTTTCATTGATATAAATGTGTGTAGGTTCATTTATATAAATACATTTAACATTACCTAGATCGAAATAAAGATGTTATTATAATTATTTTGTTATTAAAATTCGTTTTTGAAATTTAATTGAAAATGAGTTTAAAATTTCGATCGAAATTTTGGGATCGTTGTTAGTTAATATTTTAACTTAAAAGTGAAATTATTAAATGATGATCTTGTACATTCATTCTAATTAGCAGAAAATATAAGATTAACTAGATTGTGGTATATTTAGTTAGCTGTTCGCTACGCTTTCATGCGCAATAAATTCACCAACCAGAGTGTTTTTGTTATATTATTTTAACGCTACGTCAACTTTTATGTAATGGATACAGACACTTAAAGAAACTGATCTTCTCTTATAATAGTTAAAATGCTTAATATAATAATGTCCAGTATTTTTGTGGAGAGATCCTTCTAGTTAATATTTTCCAAAATTTAAGAATTTAAAAGACTGCCGTTACATTTTCTTGATATAAGGCGATATTTATAAGCCAATATTTTTCAGAGTAGATAAAACAGTACTACCTACGAGTAACTAAAATGATTAACTTTGACAAAATGTTATTGTATTTCGAAAATCCAAGATATAAGTGAACAAATTACCCATATTGTATATAAAAATTATTTCGTACTTGCTTTCTGTGTGATATGAAATACCTAGAGCTAAATCACTCATTTGAAATGAAATTATTATTTTAATTTAAAACTGAAGTTATTACTATTGTTATTACTGTTTTTGTTACTATGGTATACAGAATATAGGAATTGTGTTCAGAAACTTTATGTATTTATTTATATAACTTAAGATTTATGTTATGTTGTTCTAGAAATGTATGTACATTACGCAATTCATAGTTGTACCTTCCTTGTCGACATCACAGCGTGAAGATACTGTTCAACTAACACTTTTTTAAAGGTTTTATTTTCACCCTTTATCTCGTATAGCAGGGTAATGAGGGTGAGAATATAGTTTGAATTCATAGCGTCCGCTGATTTTCAACTGATTTCTAAATATTGATATTGACTTATCATAGAAATTTAATAATTTCCTCGAATTACAATCGAACCCATCACTCACTGCGTTTACAAACAGACGCTGTCTCACTATGCCGCGATGACTTCCAAGTTATAATTATTTATAGCTGTAATTCTATCAAGTATCATGTTACTTATTCAAATGTGCTACAGTTACCGTAACGTAGTAGAAAATATATAATTATCTTTACCAACTGGTTATCTATTAGTTATTAGTGAATTAACTACGAAAAATATCTCTCATGTAAGCTGCTCTGTTGAAAAAAAAATGTATGAACGAACTTCTCTAATCTCAATTTAGCAAGCAAATAATACGGCAAAGCTAATGATTGAAAAATTGACTTGTTATTATTATTTACCGCTACTCATAATTGTTAACAATTTTAGGAATATAAAGTAATAATCTATATAATATAGGTTTTCATAGAATATAGTGGGTGGTGTGCAAAATTAACATTGGCTCCCTACATAAATAGTACTCACTTAGGTGATTGCTTATATTTCACGTGTAGCTTATACGGATTTAGTTAGTTAGTTACGGATTTCCGATACATTATTCGGCATTGAGTTCCACTCAAGTTCCAGTACAACATTCACCAATGTCTTAATATTAGAAGAAGCTGACATAGAGTGAAGAAAGTCCATATTAAAAAGTGTATAAATAATATTTTATTATATTTTAGTGCATTAATATGTCACTAAAGAGACAATAAAATATAATGAACATAATAACGAATTACATATTTAAAAAAATACTTTTTATGTGATTATGAATAATAAATGGCTTTATATATTCATGGCCTTACTTTCTAGAAGAATCATCATTTGTCAATATTTAATAAAAAATGATAAAAGTTAATAACCCTAATGGCCAATAGGTGGCCATCATATTTTATGAATGAAGGACAAAGGTCAACGGTTTTATCGTTAACCTTGAAGCGTAGAGCTTGTCTATTTTATTTTATTGATGTTGGTACTCGTTTGACGCTAGTGATTGCCTGACTTCATACACGGTTCAGTTACCGTTAACTTATAGACAGCTATAATTAAATTTTGCACAACGCTTTATTGTTTCCGAAGTAGGTATATCTGGTATAGGTACATTATTTTTGCTTTAAAGAAATTATCCTCCTTAGATAATAAATATGTATATATCGATTTTATAATTTATGTCATTACAACACCCAGTATTAGGATTTGTCAATAGTGAGTTTGTTGCAGACATTTTAAATTCAACACTGACAATAAGATCGGTTATGAATAAGAAAAAATAACGAATAGTACCTATTACGTATCTCGGTATTATTAATTCATTTGAAATATAATTTATAATAGAAACTTTTGTTTACTAAGCTTTGTATAGAAAGTAAATCTTTCTAATTTACTATCGACACCTGCGCTGGTCGTTTTATAAAATTTTAGATTGCCAATAGCTGCAAAGGAAAAGAAAATAAGCATTTATTATTAGTATAAATGTTTAAATCATCAGCGGTTTTTTATTCTAGGTTTGTCTGTACTGATCCGGAAGCGAACGATTGTCATTTAAATAACAAGAGGAAGTGACACAATCGCATTTTGTGGCACACAAAACGATCATTTTGCTTTTTTTATATTTTTTTAAGACTTAAATGCTATGTTACGTGTGCAAAGAATTATTAAAAAAATCAGGTGGAAAGAATGATGTCCGAAATAATTTGAAAAGAAACACTTTCTAATTACAGAGTATTTTAAAGAGATTTATGGATGCGTGATCGTACATGTTTATATATTTGAGCCTACAAATATCGAATTGTCCATATAACTCTAACAACTTGGGCTAACTCTTTGCAAATTTTAATATGTACATTATATTTATAGTATATACGACTATTCAGTAAACTAAAAAACCTTTAAAACCAGATCCATTCATATTTTTTTTCTAGACTATAAATACTAATAGTATTTATTCCCAATGCCTGCTTTTCTTTATAAATATTTCACCCTTCGCCACTGGTAAAGCAAAAATACATTATTTATATCAAATTATTCCTTCTATTGTGTTATATTAATCTGTAAATATCTTTGCCATTCACCCAGTCTCTAATATATTGGACACTATACAAAAAATGCACAAATTTAAAATAAATAAAAATTCGCTATTTAACGTATCTACAATAAAGAATTTAAACCTACTTAAATCCACCGTATTTTGACTGTAACTAATACAAATAAGTGCAAGCGTCGCTTTAATTAAAATGACCTCAATAAATTATAAATAAATAAGTACATACCGACCCAATAACGAAACCGATTCTAATCAGGCTTTCTTCAACACGCGTTTCGTGCAAGCGAAGTGGTGATTATTTTGGTAGTGGTCTGCGGTGCACTAATGACTACGATTTAGACGAAATCGCGACCGTGAATAGTTGCAAAACAGTAAAGCAGTGTGCACGGTTGCGAGCATGCAGCGGGATAACGGCGGCGTGCTCAGACTTCAGAGCGTGGAACGCACCTCTCTCCTGTGCCCACTGCTGCTTCTTTTGCTGGACTAGTGACACAGGCTTGCCCACCGACAGCATCGCTCCGCAATATACATTACACTTTCTAATGGCCTGTATTGCACGTTGCGCTTCCTCCCGACCGCAGTTACGGTGCACCGGCTAATGAGTGCTCCGGAGTGCTCTTTAGAAGCAGACGCGCGCGCATAGGTGGCTGTGCGTCGCGGTTCGATTCACTTGTGCATTCATTGTTCGCGTGTGCCGGCCTATGCCCATGCGACCCACAATAACACTGATTTTTATATTTAGACAGCGGTCGAAATTCAGTTGCGTCGGCTGCCTTTTCACTGCGCTACCCGACACTTTTTACAGTCATGGCTAGACATTTTCAGCCCTTATAGTTTCAGCATTAAACACGCAATGTGAATACTTCAGACGAAAGCCTCGGAAAAGCCCTCAATCGATATTATTGTCATAGTAACGTTTGTTTCACGTGTAAGCAGGGAAATGTGGCTTTTTCTCATTTGCATTTAGGCCACACCGGCGTCACGGCCAGACGCAGATATTATGTTAGAATTAATTTCACCTCTACGCGTGTTGTATAATTTTTTTAAATCAACGCTATTAATGTGCACATTGTAGTCTACTTATAAATTAATTTATGAAATATATAATTTAGCGCAACTGCTCCAGCAGTAAGTGTTTTGATATGCATTTATTGTAATTTATAAGCCTATTAATTGATTTTACGTCACTGCAATAAAACTAAGGTTTCATCGTAACCTTAACGCTGAAATAAAATTAGTAGTTTAACTAACTTAGACAATGCCAAACATGTAAGTTTTTGTACAAGTAATAATAAATTATCATAAGTCAAAATGTGTTCACACATAGAAGGAAGTAAGAACTAGTAACGTCGCAGGAATTGAACAGGTGTCAATAGGAAAGTTATTTTGATGAGCTTTAGAAATATAGATTGCACACTATCATGCAGTTGTGTTGTGTAATCGACTAGACGCGTGATGATCGCGGGCTAGTTTGTTTATATTATAAATTTTCTTTTTTCCAACATGTTCGATCAACAGCGACGATCAGGATCTCGAAATGTCTAAACTATATATAATTCTTAGTAAACTTACATCTATTTCTAAACTGGCGCAAACTAGATGATGACGGTGAAATGTAATCAGTACGTCCTTTCAGCGCTCTGTATAAAATAAAAATAAACGCTTTCGAAAGTTTGTAAAATATTATTTTAAGACTTACATTAAATAAAATCACCATATTATTCCTAATTTTATGAATCAAGCCTTATATTTCTTTGGTGAATAACACAGCATTACTTGCAGTAATTAATCTGTATATAATGAGTAAGTAATAAATAAACATTTTTTGAATCAACTAAAGCTTAGATAAATGGAAATTACACTAAAAGAATCCGTAAAATATGAGATTGATAACTAGTATTTGTTCCTGTATTGGAAGAAATTCCATGGAAATTTGCTAACGATAATAATAGTTACCCTTTTAACCATGCTCAAGCTGTTCTTGCTTTTAATATAACGGAAAACTATCATAAGTAAAGCCATGAAATTGCGCTATATATTTAATAATATAATATAATAATATTGAGATAAATCTAGCATCTTCTTTTATTTATAGTGAACATTGAATTACAATTTGTTGCATTGCGTTTGTTATTGGTTATAAGAAAAGACTTAAATCTGGCAGTAAGAAGTAAATGGAGGTATATATAATGGTAATAAAAAGCAGTTTAAATTGTAATGTCATTTATATTTAGCAGATGTAATTTAAAACGCGTATCTTGTTCTTATATCTTCTAACTTTTTGGACACTTCCGCGGGCACTCTCTCCAGGTCACCTGCGATGGACTTTTGCTTTGCTGGATCTAAGGAGTTGAACTGTTCACAGAGATCTCCATCTATCACATTCTGTAATAAAGGAAATATATATTTATAATACACTTCTAATATGTGAAATATATAATATTACGTCGAGAATTTCCTCGTACTATGCATGTACAATACGCAATTATATTTTCCTACTTTAACGCTTTCAGAGTAAGTCAGAAATCACCCAGTGCAAGACAGTGTTATCCGCTATCCTAGACGAAGTGTGTCGAGTGCTTTCGTCTTACCAGAGCTGAGAAATTAATTATAGTCACACCCAGGAGCAGAAATTGAAACCACAATCAATCGCGTTTACAGTCTAACACTGTACCACTGTGCCGCAATGGCCGATGAATGTTACAATATACAGACAAAATGATTAAGCAGAATAAACTTATAATATTTGTTTAAATGTGCGTTCTCAATACTACGGCGACGTGTATCAAATCGCACGCGCCGACTCTCGTGAACGACGCGGGCAGCGCCGGTGCGCGCGCTCCCAGCACGGGGCGCGCGCGCGACGCGGCACGCGCCTTATGTACCAACGGTGTAACACAACCACTCTGTCACAAGTAGCTGTTGACAAACCCCTTGGACTTGTATGGCATGAGACAAGTCAAAACTGAACAGCTTGCTACCAATAATAACATGTGTGATACTTAATACATTAAAATACACACGTCCTAAATACAAATCGCGTAACAAACACTACTTTGATAGACATATAGATGTTTGTATTATTTTTATCAATTTTTGAGTGGTACCAAAATTTTATAATATAAAAAAAGGATTTACCAAGCAGGTTTACACTATACCGACGTTATATCCATATGCTTTATCATAAAAAAGTAACATGACAACTTTTTAAATGTTACAAAATTTATTGGCCAACGAGTTATATTTGTAGTGTAATAATGATAAAGACAACTAACCTTTACTGGGTAATAATAACTTCTAAACGATAGGTGATCACGTCCACACAGTGGCGGATTCTCGCTTCTCATATGCATTTCTAAATGTTGAAAGAAGTCGTGGTCCTCTCTCGAGGTGAAAGGCAATAAAACGCCGAGGGAACCGCTGACAGTGGCGTATAGCAATGCTTCCGACCCTCCCGGTATTAGCGTAGCTCGCTGGAGAGATGTTACCGTTTCTCCAACATGGAAATTGACTACAATATCCCCTTTCTGAGATGCACCATTCAATAAACCTAAAACAAATTACAATAATTAAAGAGAAAATTCTGTTAATTTCTTATGTAATTTAACAGTGTAATTAATATTCAGATAGGAATATGTTAATCATTGATTCTCATTAGTCTAGCATGTGTGATTTTTATTCAATTCATCATTTTAAAATTAATAAGACAATAAAAATATTAACACAAACAAATAGTATCGATACCTCTATCCCAAAGGGCCTTATTTCCAGTTGGATCTTCATCAACATCGTCGGTCACCGACTGCGGCAGCCGCATTACAGCTATGTTACCAAATTTATCCGACATGGCAACTGTATCGTAATCTAGTACACAACTATTTGTGATCCATCTTGGATTAGTGTCATCTGCAAATATAATCAACTGGTTCTCCCGTTTCTTATATTTAACGCAGAATATGGATTCTTGTACATCTGACACAAAAATTCGTAGTCTAACAGTCTTAATGTCTGCTATGAGATTGGGAATGTGTCTGTTTTCGCACTTGCGTAATAGTTTTCTTCGGCCGATGTCATATAGTCTTAACATACGACCGACTCCGGCCAGTAGTTTCCCGTTAAACGCAGCGAGGGCACCCGGGTATTCATCTACCGGTGTTTTGTGAACTAGTTCTAATTTGCCAGTGTTGTAAATCTGCAAAAATATTTATCGAAAGATTGAGTTTCACATACTTAATACAAATAAAAAAATATATCCTAACTGCCAATTTTTTATTAATCCCTTAAAAGTAAAAATCGGTTCATCGTTAGGAAGATTATCAGCTTTATTACAAAATGATGCAAAGCATAATAAACAGTATTTTTGTCGTTATGTATGATAATTTGCTAAATTTTCTTTTAATATGAACTTATTCACAGTATTATCTAAAAAGCATATATAAAACGCACCTTGTAGACATGCAGGCTGCCCTCGGTGCAGGAGCGCGGCGACAGCACGCAGTCCTTGGCCACGCCCACCACGAGGTGCGGCACGGCGTGCTCGGCGTGCGCGGCCCAGCGCAGCGCGCACGCCGACACCGCCGCCTCGTTCTGTTCCAACGGCAGCTTGTACAACGTCGTGGGGTGCCCGCTCACGTCCACCACGCGGATTTGCGACGCCCACATACCTGGTATGAAGTATTATTATACAAACATAACTTAACGTTTACCCGTATAGAACGGCATTCAGAGATTATCTAGTGCCGAGACACTCTGTGGATTGCTGTCTGATCTTTATTATTTTGTATATATTAGTCCGAGTATTATTTTATGGTGAATTTTTGACGAAATTAAAAAAGATCGAGGTTCAAAATGCAATATATTTTTTAGAATTTTAGAAGCGATACTTTCAAATTACATATAATATATAATAATTAAAAAATAGCGACTTCCTAAAAATATTATGTACAATACAAATTAAGAAGCTAATTTAATTAGAAAGTACATAAAAATTTAACAAGCACTACCTTTAGTACATTATTAAAATACTAAATATAAAAAAATGTTTCCAATGCTTGAATCAAATAACTTACTAAAGTCATCTGGGATTAACGCATGGATTCAATTTAGCCACAATCGATTAGAGTCAGATTGCTTGTAACATGTTCTGCTCTTGCCCAGAGAATGTGGCCAAAAAATTGTCATTTTATAGACATTTGAAATGATGACTTATTCATTTATTAATTGGATATATATTGGTATTTGAGAATATATTTGTGATTGAGTAAAAACAATTTAATTTACATTATGTAAAATTTAGAAAAGCTAAAAATACTAACCAGCACCAGCTTTTGGAGATGAGAACACATTTTCTGGTAATATATCAGTGAGAAAAGCGTCGGCCATTTCATTTGCCAATTGTTGTTCTTCTGGACCACCACCCGCTGCAGCTTCTCTCATTTCCTGTGCCATTTGTACTCTAAGGGACAACCAATATTTATTAATAATTTTGTACAGAGTAATAAATTGTATTTAATAGTTAATATTAAATCAGTACTGCAGGAGTATCAACATAAACATTCAGTTACTTGTGTAATTTTGTCATCATTTAATTATAAACAGCAAAATAAAGTATTTACTATTTTGTCATTGATTAATTATTGTAATTACCTTCTTTGTTTTTTCATTTCTTCAGTGTAGGAATTGTGATCAGTTTCCAAGATAATTATGTGATTGTTATCAGCATTGATAACAAACTTTCTAGGTGTATATTCTAATTGCTGAAAGGTTTGATTAAAAACTGCTCCAAGTTTTTCTAATGCTAAAATTCTGAGTGTATTTGAAGAAATTGCCACAATACCCTCCGTACATTGTTCTAAAATGGGTAATATTAAAATTAATAATGTTCATATGGAAATTTCTTATATCGAAAAATAAGTCTTAAGATTTTTTTTGTTTGTTCACAGCATGGTTTTGCCACCTTCATAGCCTGAACGGCTCCAGTTTGGCTATGGAATATGCAGAGCCCTCACTCAACCGAAAGGGAGTGAGGTATAATTTGCGACGTTGTGGGCTCATCACTGCATGGTGCAGCTACACACCACTATCACCAAAATAAAACCCGAAGGTCTCACTTTGACAATACGTCGGGAAACAGCTGTTTTTTTTTTAAATAAATCAACGCCGCGCTTTGCCGTCATTCTCCCAAATAAGAGAGTGGAAATCGAATCCACAATTGTTCAAGTTTATGTGTTAGTCCGACTACGCCACGATTGATGTCTTTTGCATGAAATGAAACATTCACAATTTATCCCAAGCACTAGTCAGTCACTACACCCCCTAATGACCTTACGGTTTCCTTTTTGAAATTAATGAATAATATTTAAATAAAAATTAAATTATTGCAAACCTGAGCTGAAACCCGCAGCATATTCCAAGCATTCATATGAAAGTGGAGTAAGATGGAAACGATTTTGATATTGATACCCTAGCCATGTTCTTGAAGAAACTGCAAGTACAGCTTCTGCTGATTGTACTCTCACTTTGAACAATTTAACTGGACGGGATCCTAAGTACCTATAAATATTAACTTAAATTAAATAATGAGTAAAATTTGTTAAATATTTATATGCAATTAATATTACATCAGATCTGGTTAATTAATCTTCAAGGTATTTCAGATGAAACACGGAGCGAAATTGTTGACATCATTTCAAATACATATATAATTAATTATGAATAAAATAAAACAATACTAAAAAAACTATGTATTATACCTTGTTCTTGTATCTGCTAAATCACCACTAACAGAATCTAAAGTAGTTCTCAAAAGCACTCCATTGCTCAGTCCAATGTTTAAATGTAGAGCTGATTTTGCACCAGACTCAAATGGCTGATCAACTATACAAAGTGATTCAGGACTAGCTGGTAGAGCCTGCATTGAACGAGGTGCCAAACAATCCTAAAACAAAAATAAAGTTTATAAAAATTGTAAAAGGAAATATATTTTCTTTTATTGTAGCAGTAAGATCAGATATTTTTAGAATAACGCATTTTAGGTTGTTGTAATCACATTAACTCAGTGGTGTCCTTTTATCATCATATTAAATGTTTATTATTATATACAATGGACCCTTCTATAGGAGTGACATAGAAAGGTAGTCTTTTAATTTTGATGAAATTTTGTAATAATGAAATTATTATTAATTACATGAATTTCTTTAACTTAATGTGACATATAATTTAATAAAGTGATGTTGTTTCTGAATACATCAGAAACCACTTTGAGTTTCTTCATGACGATGATCATATGAAGGGTCCACTGTACTAATACATCAATAAGAGTAATCTAAATATTTTAAACTACTTACTGCAGGATCTAATGAAATAATTCTGACAGTATTATCAACAAGGCCAACTGCCAAGAACCATGCCCTTTGTTCCCCAGTTGCAACTGACCCCAGTGCCATGCAAGACACATCTGATGATAATTTTTTTCTTTCAGTATATTCATTTAATTGTCCAGTCTGTAAGAGAATTATTATGTGAGATAAATTATATTTTTAAAAATACTTTAATAGCTTGAGATTTGATGTAAATGTTAATTATTTATTAATGTTAATTAAGTTCTAAGGGAATTTGTCCATAGCATGGTTTTGCCACCTTCACAGCCTGATAGGCTCCAGTTTGGCTATGGAATATGCTAAGTCCTCACTCAACCAAAAGGGAGTAAGGTATAATCTGCGACGCTGTGGGCCCATCACTGCATGGGGCAGTTACACACCACTCTAGTGAGACACAACCCAAAGGTCACGTCTCACTAACACGTCGGAAATATAATTAATATGTATAATTCGTAATATTATAAAAGAAAACACATAAATATAGAATACACTGGTACTACTTACGGGATCCATTTCAAAATAGACCAATTCGCCCCCAGTGAGAGCAATTACAACTTGTCTCTGATTTACAGCACATTTCACAATAGATTTTTTTCCAGGCGCTTTCCATTCATTAACACGTTTATCAGCACGAATGTGCCTTATACCATCTGGATATACTTGAACTAGCGCGTCGCTGCCAAGAGCATGGCAACTCAATGTTGGCGTTGTACCCAGAAATCCAGAATCTGTCACTTCTTCAACTGTTTCTCCAATAGAGAGGACCAGCGTGGCATTAACGAACGACACTATGATGTAAGAATCAAATTCATCTGTAACCAAAGAAAGAACACTAATAGAATCTCAGCTATATGATAAAGTGTTTGTAATTAAAGCAATCTTCTTGTGGTGTCTGCCTCCTCTGAAGTGAATCGAGTCGATGCCTACCTTTGCATTGAAGGCCTCAGTTCATCCCGCGATAGCAGATTCTGAAAAGAAAAACCACTGGTGTTTATGTATAACAAACAACCAGGGTTTTATTAGTAACTTGTTGATAAAGAAGGAGCATTCATAGGTGGTTAGTGTGACGTCACAGTATGTCAGTAACACGGACCAAAAATTATAATCATTGTGCTCCACTTCTTAATTTCTTAAAGTTTACTTTATAACTGAATGAGAGCAAAACATGTCATTCTAAAGGTTAGACACTATGCTTTTGTAAACAAATTCTAATCTGGCAATCGTAAGCTAACAGAATTATAGCAGTAAAAAACAAATTATTTATATTCTAATTGTTTTTTCACAAAAATAAGTACTTATGATAAAAAATTAAACATGGAAATACTCACCATCTTTGTGTCGTCGTACAGTCCATACAGCATTGGGTGATCCAGGAAGTTCTGACACAGCCATTTCAGCTACTTCCAAGCCATGTCTCAAAGCTCTTAAAGAAGACCTAGGCCCTCGTCCGCAAGCTAAATAAACCTGAGGTGTGTCTTCACCAGTCAAATCAGCCACATGACAAGCTAAACAATATAATATTTTAGTTAATTTGTTATCTTTTATAATTATCTTTTACTATATTTTTTTATTTAAAATCAGATCTGGTTAATGGATCGTCATAGTATTTCAGATGAAACACGGAGCGAAATTGTTTACATCATTAGAAATATACATTTTTAATTTTAGAATATTTATCATTAAAATGAGATAAAAAATAGCAATCGAAAAGAATGTTACCTAAAACAGGAGAAAGTGAATCCAATTCATCAACCAACACCAGGTTTCTAAGAGGACGGGGAGCAAAAAAGAATGTGTCACCCTCCTCTAATGGCATGGCTGAACTAAACTCTGGCTCATCATCTTCATCGCCCAAATGTGCAATCTGATATAGATAGCTAAAAAGAACAAATATATTTAAATAAAATACAGAGTTTACAACTTTTTATACTATTTATTAACAAAAAATGAACTTAAAGTAAATTTGTTTATCTCATATCAGTGTGCATTCACCTCATAATAAGGGAAGACCTTGGTTCAGAGATGTTTACTCTTGCATGTCAAATAGTAATGCAATTGAATTATTTTCAATTACATAAGGCTTGCATGCATAAAAATCAGTTAATGATAATATGTATGTAAAATCAAATTTGTTTTTAAAATTAGGAAAATTTACTTACTGGTTGCCAAATTCACATGCCACAAATAGAAAACCAGTTTTCAGTACACACATGGCTGTGGCAACAGGGACAGTGTCAAAATATTTAAGTTTTATCTCAGTCACCATGTCCTCATCAGTCTCTATGGTTATTTTAAATATATCTCCTTGTTCTGTTTGGGCTAAGAAAAAGAACATGGACTTTGTTTTGTGTGTGGCAGAACACACAAATATCATGCCTCTTTCTGGATCATCTAAATCGTTACGCCGCCGAGGGATGGGACACCGAATATCATGTTGATCACCCAAGTTTTTGTAAGTCAAGTAATTTTCAGAACAAATCAATACACCTGATGGCCCATCATTACCACCTGGTACTGTTATAAGGAAATTTGCATGCTCTTCTAAAGGTTCCGAGTACTTTCGTACAACATGATTTAAACCCAAGTCTAATTCATAAAATGTGAGAGTTTGTTGTGTATTTTGAGCAGCTTTACCTGTTAAAAACATTGTATTTGGTTAACAATTTTAATTATGTCATCATAAAATGTATATTGAATGAAGAGTATCATATAAGGAGGATTTGGCGTCACTATCAGTCAGAAACACGGACCTCATAATAATCATCTAAGTCTTAGTATTCAATTTTTGTATGTAATAAAAACTATTTTAATTACCAGTTGGATCAGCATCTGCCTCTTCATAGTCAATTTCCAAACACGCAAACATAGGGTTTTCAAAACCAACATCTACACCAACCATGTGGTAGACAAGCGTATTTGACTTGTGAGCTTCTAAGGGTGATGAGATTGTTAATCTAGCCTCGGCATCTCTGTTTAAAATGTACACTAACTTTTGTTTTTCTATTGCACCTAAATAAATATAAATAAATGCATCAATATCTCAGACAAACTTATTTTGTAATCATTATTCATAATGCTTATTAAAATAAATAACTTACCAATCATAACAGCTCTGCCCTTAGGATCAATAGCGAGGTATTGCCCTGGAACAATTCTTCTGCAACCCGACTTTCCAAATGTTTCTTGGTGAACTTTTTCAAGTATATTTTTAGCTGGTATATATTCTAATATAACTATGCGTCCAGAGTCAGATCCAACAACTATGTAATCTATAAATAAATATTTTTTATTAAAATAATAAAATGAATTAAGATGGAATTTTTACTAAGTTAATTTTGAAAACTGTACCATAACAACGAACATCCCAGTAGTTATAAATAACAGCCAAGAGCGACGCGATGGACCTCCTCTATGCATCTAGTTATACCCTGCATCTTTATAATAAAAGACCACGGAGCAAGACAATGCAATATACAAAACTTCCTTGCGTATTATAAATACATAAATATAAAATGAAAATGAGAGTCTAGTATAGTCAGGGCAACCAATAAATATTTAGTTAACCACGTGGTATTAAAGTTCAATTACCTTTTGTTCCGCCGGTAAGGCGAAATGACATCATTGAACGAACAACGCCGAATATTTCAACTTTCATCAGAGTGTGAACTTTGCCTGTATTGGGATCAGGTCTTAAGAGCTCCAACGTTTTCCCACGTGAGATCACAATTTCTTGCTGCTTCGTGCCGGAAAAATTTCCATGCACAGCGTGGGTAATGGCTGTAGAGCCTTGCAGTGTCAGGTTATACAGATACATTTTAGATCGGCCTTATCTACCCTAAAATACAATAGTTATGTAGAATTAACAAAACACATGGTTCGCAATCTAAATTTAAAAAAAAAACTAGTGTAAAGCTCGTAACTAATGAAAACAGAATTAGTTTGTGTTTCCAAATGGGTGAGCTTAGATAATTTCGCACTCAAATAACGACCACGACAGACACAAAATCCATCGTGGAGATACCTAGAAGTGCAAATAAATGTCGGAAAATCACACACAATATAACATGAAACCGAAATTTACTTACTTTAATAGAATAAGCAACCGATTGCCGCGATGCGGCTGGATAAGATATTTTGTCAATGAATTTAACACGAGAGTCTAGTAATATGGCGGATGCCGGTTTCTGCGACGCTACTGCGCGCATTTTGTCTCACGAATAGAAGAGTAGCGCGCACAACGATGACCAATCAAAATAGAGGATTTTTAGACATGGCGCTGATATATATATTACTTAAGTGTTGCTATATAATAAAACGAATTACTTTTGGCGCCAAAACGTCTATTTGATAACAGATGTCGGTATTATCGTTGTCTTTCATCTATTTAGCACAAGGTGGCGCTTTACATATATATATTTGTTGATTTTAAATGCAAATAAAATAATTGCTAAATGATGGTGTAGATGTCGTTCATTGGTAAAAAAATATAACTCATTTACAAAATTATAACATAAAATCTTCAATAGCTACAAGTTTTAATTAATGTTTTTTAATATTGTTTTGTTAATACCTCTTCTATTTATTCATGTATTAATTGTATAGCTAAATGTGAATATAAACTTTTTGTACTATTTTACATAATTCCGCATTCTGCTGAGTATCGTATCCTCATACTTTTTGCCTAACTTATACGCGGAAAGTGTTAGGCATGCAAAATATTTTCTGTTACACATAGAAAATCCTATTAAAATATATTATATAAACACTATTATAATTTCAAAACTACATAGAAACTTAAGATTTAGGTTAATAGTAAAAATAACTAATACTACTTGAGATTAATTATAGTGAAAGTTTAAAGTTTAACATTATTACGTGATAATTTTTTATACTGCATTGAAGATTAATGAATCAGCGGTTTATTAAAATCAATCGAGGTGGACGTCGTGTAGGAAAAGGTAATCGTAGATCAACAAAATGATAATTTATTTACCTATAGATACTGAACATCTAATGAGACCACCTTAGAGAACACGAACAATGCGTGCGTTAAGGGTTTTGTATAGTAAGGCCGATCTTTATGACAGTTAAAATAATAAATCTAAAATGATATTATTTAATATTTAATTGGATTTATTCATTATTGATATATAAATTCTCTCTTTTACCTTTATGATCAAATACTCATATTTGTTTTCAACACGTCCTTAAGAAATATTGTATATCTATAATACGTTAATATATGTATAAAACTAAGGAATAGATCAAGTTTATATATTTATATTAGTTCTGTTAATAGAATTATGTACATTAGTTAGATAATTTAACAAATACTCATTACGTAGACAAGATATAGGAGTAATTTTATAAGTTATGACAATATAAATTAAAGAAAATATCTATTTTTGCATTTTATCTTAATTGATTTAAATTATTTTTTATCATTACGCATAAACAATATATATAAACCAAAGTTACGGGTACGTATTTTTACAAATATGTTCTTATTACGTTTCATTATATAAATAAAAAAAGTTAGAGGATTTAAGAATAACCAAAATAATTTTATAATGATTAATATAATGGCAGTTTTTAAAAATAGCATATTTTTATTATTAGTAAAGCAAAATCAGATTATACTAAAATAAACATTTATCTAAATCATTCACATTTATACAACAGTCAATATATCCAGTTATAGTTAACAAGCAAAGGCGAAATATTATACCTGTATTTATATTGTACATTTGTAGAGACTTTTTATTCTCGGTGTAACCTTGGCATTAACTACGAGCACGAACACCTGAAGCATTTTGGTGGGATTTAGCTCCGTATTTGTACGTGTATTGTGAGGTCTGGGTCCATACTCCATTGTGGCTTGTCTTTTAATTCTATTTTCTGGCTGCGGCGCGGCGCGGCATCACAATGTATCCGTTCGCGGCGCAGGCGCACCTGAGTATTTGGGCCCATTTCACTTTGAGACGCCGCGTTCTTTATTGGATCATCAGTCAACAAGAAGTTGAATATATTTTTGATTTTCGTCCAAGTTGATATTTAAATATACGTTTTATTTTTTAGGTATATATTCATATTATTTCGTTATAATTTTTAAATGTTTTTATTTTATTACGGAATAGCGCATTTTTACGGTGCTTTAGAAACTTTTAGCCGTTTTTCATAATTATAATACATCAGTCATACAACAGTAAACTAAGTAGGCAAATGTAAATTTGTATATAGTACACTTAAAATAGGAATTTATATGAAATAGGAATTCATATAATGGGTATCTATTATATATACTTATAAATGTCCACACTTATAATTTCTAATAATAAAGTTATATCTACATATTGTATGCTTGTAGTTTAAAATAGATTTATATGTATTTAAGAATAATATCACTTTTCATAAAATTATAAGTAAAATAAAATAAGCTGCAAACCTTAACAAGTACATAAAGAAACTAGCGTACCGTACAAGCACATAAAGAAACTAGCGCTGGCATACTGTTTTATTGTGTACCTGACGCGCATGAATCACGAGCCGACGACCCTGCACGTGTGCGCCTCGAAAACGGGAAAAATCTTGCTTGCAACTTTCAACTATGTTTATCCTACTCAAGTTAAATGTTAACAAAATAACATGTATTTTTTAAAATTCGTCTTACTTTACATCAATGTTATTTTTATTGGAATCTGTTAAAAATTACAAATATGAGTCCAGCTATGGATTGCTATTATAAAGCAATAAAAAATAAAAATAAAGTATATAATACGTAAAATTAAAAATGTTATAGAGAAAATGTACAATTTTCTAATCTAAATATAGATCTGAAATTAGGCTGTAGTGTTCAACGTGTTTAAATGTGAGATCTACGTCGACTTATAAATATTTGTATGTAAATTTTATTTCCTCGTGTTCCAACAGAGTGTAGATGCTTCAATTTAAATTTTTGTCATGCCACATTTTTTATAAGCATAAGAGGATTAGACGAGATTGACCAAGTCTCATTTCCTCTTAAATATTATAAAATCAAAGAACCTTGGTAATTGTACGACCAACATTTTTTATCTTAAATTTATATATTGAAGACATAAAGAAGTACTAGGAGAAATAAGTTACTTAATAGATGACGATAACATTGGTAAGGTAATAGACTACTTATAATAAAGAAATAGCCGCAATGATGCTGTTCATTCAAGCATATATAGCAATTATTGCATAGTTACAAAAAAGAATTAATTTAAATCCATTATTGGTATTAAATATACATAATATATTAAAAAATAAATCATATAGTACAAGCAAACTGACATTTTGAATATTCCCGTTGCTTATGATTTACAAAAAAGAATTAATTTAAATCCATTATTGGTATTAAATATACATAATATATTAAAAAATAAATCATATAGTACAAGCAAACTGACATTTTGAATATTCCCGTTGCTTATGATAATATATAATATATTTAAGTTCCATGTAATTGCAAAACTTCAACAAACACATTAAAATAATGACCTTAATAATGAAAGGCTGCGATTACAAGAAAATATGGAATGCGTAATTATTCTTTTTCTTTACCGTCGTCTTTCAGACTGACGATTTTGTTACTACTTACTTGTGGCTACAGTCTCTCTGTTCTCTACTGTTTCATTTAAAAAGTTAAATCTCTGGGTATAATTAAGCCAGAGCGCAATTATCGCGACCATCTCTGATTATGCCAATTAGCTTGCATCGAGTGCAGGGTGGCCGTCGGAAAACATTATATCTATAAAGAATTTTAAAGTAAAACCTCGGTTATGTTCATTTTACGCACGAATTATAATTAACTATTAATAATTATCGATATTGGTCATTCTATCTTAAGAATAAAAATGAATTTTCAATTATTTTAAAGTTGTGAAGGTGTTTTTAATATCATTTATGTCTAATTTAACTTTTTATATTGATATTTATATTGATATAGTATATTGTATTTTTATTTAAAAGTCTGTATGGGTCACAAAACGTGCAAAATACATTTGTTGGTTTCAAAGAACCTACGTGGCTTGTTCACAGTAAATCGATAACGTCGTAGATGAAATTCTTACACATAAATACAACTTCTGGGCAATTTAAAAAACCAAAAATAACAAGTAAATTTTTATTAACTAAAAGATGATGATATTTAGATTATAGGCATAATATTTTTTATTTAAAAATGACTTTCATTGACTAGTGAATAAGTCATAATTGTAATGTGGTCAATCAACAGTGGTCATCCTTGAGTCACATGTTTGGATTCGGCGCGTGGCATTGTCTATTATGTTTAGTTAAACAACGTTTCGTGGAAACTGTCAGTAATAACATCGCTTGTTTAATGTACCGAATGTCCTGTGTGATAGACAACGCGCGATATGTTAATAGAAACTACCAGACGTAATAAAGCTGTAGCAACGAGCCATTGAATCGAAAGCATAATTGTAAATTCAGTTCAATTTGCTATTTTACATACCACTAAAGAATGCTGCAATTAGTAATACTTAACATTTTATAATATATTTCAGATTTAATATTACTGATTGTGTGTTTTAATTTTTATAAAATTAATATTTTTAATTTTATATAAGTATATATGTTTAAAATATTATATGAATTTATAGTATATTTATTCATGTGTTATATTTATATATTCAACAATTGTTAAAGACAAAACGTACAAATCATAATTAATAAATTTATTCATTTCGAACATTATTTGCCATTAAATATAATATATGCATTTTTAAAATTTGTGATCTTCCAGTACCATGTAGTGGAATGCAATATTGTCAGCCCTGAATCCCAATGTAAACATTCCACCCACTCCCTACGTTTGGGTAACTCAATATTTGGCGGCTGATCCATTGTAGGGTTGATGGCGCTTTAATTAAGCTTTGTACGGCATTTATTTAATTACAATTTTGTTAATATATTAGTTATTTTAGAAGTGTATATATTTAAATGTATATATGCTTAGTAATATATCAAAGTTAAATTGTTTTTATTATTTATTGCAAATAATAAACAAAAAAAGGTAAATTTTAAATAGCCGTTAGTAATATAATTATATTTTATCAGTTTATTGTATAGTTGCTGTGTTAACAAAAATCTTTTTTGTAATTTGAAAATATTTGTCACCCTACACAGTGATATAATATTTTAAAGAAAATCAAAAACAGTTTTCCTTCTATACTCAACCCTATTTTTCCCCTAGCATAGCATATACCAGGCCCTTCTTTAATAAAAGATCTCGATAATGAAAAGTCAGACAGTCATAGAGGGTGGAGAATGAGCCCTCAGTCGAAACACACCCTGATCCCGCGAAATTGTCTTTTATGAGCCTGAACTGAACCACCAAAATAAAACGATGGCACACGTACTGAGGGCAATAAATATCTTAATGATATGGAATCAGAAAGTATCTTTCTCTTATGCTTCATAGAACGCTGTAAGAGTATTGTGTGGCTGACTTAATTTCAATTCTACTGTTATATAAGTAGGTCTAAATTTGAATCTTGTGATTACTAGAAAAGGGCGCCGTGATGCATATTCGCGATTTCGTTTGACATTCATTGCATTTTATTCAAAGTGGCACGTGCCCGGCCACCTGTCGCTGATTTTGCACTTATAAGTTTGTTCCCTTAATGGCTACATGCAAATTTTGATTACATATTGTAAGAGAAGTGCTTTACATAAATAAGTTAATTAATTTCTTAGTTTTACTAGAGTGTTTAGTTTATCGGGTTAGAAATTATGTTCCAGTAGTATTCAGGAAGCAAAGTTCTCGTTGATATTTGTTACTTCAATATCCAATTAATAATATGCTTATCACGTAAGAGTGGAATAAATATTTATGAATGCCTTAAGTGTTAGAGATTTGTCTACTTCACAGGACTAGAAATTAACTAAGCGACAGCACTAGCGTCGGCATTAATGGGTACAAATTAATTCTAACAAAATAATCGATTCGTGTCGCGTTCGATGCAAATGGCCGGCGCCGGATGTGGACCTCCCAGTGACAATACGATTGCATCGGCGTCAATATTCGAATTCAAAATGGCGCCTTGCTTTATAACCTCCCGTCATTGTAGCTGAGGTTTTATTTCAACTACTTCCCGTTGGTTACGTGTACCGATTAACATCGGATAATCATAAGTAGGTATAAACTCCGACATTTGGATGTATACCGACTTTGACAATGTTCAATTCATTCTTAATCAATTGTAACTTGTAAAATGACTATTGACCTGTATTTTCTCAATTGAGAACGTGTCTTACCGGGCTCGGGGGTTGTGGATTCCAACCTACCCGATGTTATGCTTATATTTATAATAAATACAATATTGATAAAGGTAGGCGTTCCGCCATCAGACCTATTATATATATCTTAATTACTATGGGAGTGGAAAACGCAATAAATTATAAATAATTATAAATAATTATGTGATAATGTATCTATTATATATGAAAATATTTGAATAAACATGAAAACATTTGTGGCCTTAATGTAAGAATAACCCTTTTAAGGATGTAAAAATAACAAGATATTTTTGGTGCAATACGAAAGCGACTCGATGTAACTAATTGGCATCAATTAAACAAGCAACCAAAACGTACCAAATAAACGGTAAAATTAGAGCAACGTTATTTCACTATACTGTAAGTACTGAAACAATTTTGTTGTAAGTAAAGTGCGTCGCATTTAAATTTAACTCGTTACTCGTTAGTGTTATTGTGAACAATCACGGCCGGGTCCATGACCGATCTGACCGTTGATTGATAATAATGATAAACTCAAAAGTAATATTGAATAAAAAACCAGGTCAATCGGTACTGACTTAATGTTCCATGTCATTTGCTCTCATGAATATAAAACTGCATCAGTTCTGGAAATGTACTTTATATTACAATACATCAAGTACACACTGTAAATTCAGTTAGTATAACTGTCCAGAGCAGAGTTCAGAATTGGATTTTCTAATTTAAAGCTAAGAAGCACTAAATGGTAGTGGCAACAGTATTAGACAAGTATTTTGTTTATATTTAGGGAATATAAACAATTAAAAATGTATAACATAAGCTAAAAAGTTTGGCAAGCATTAAAAATGTATAACAAATAAATTTTCATTTATATAAAAGTTTTTCAGTCTGAGATATTAGTAGAAAAATTCTAATGTTATGGCATTTTAATTTCGGCATAAATGTGTGGTGATGTAAAATAGAGTTTTATGTATTATATAATATTAATGCAAACCCCCCTAATTAATATTTAAAGAAAATACGCAATTTTATATGTGGCAGTTTTATTTTACGTTTCAAGCTTCATTCTACTCAGTAGGTCTCAACTTAATAGGTCTTGCGTCAATTTACTTGTCTTTTCTTTGACGTCATTGGTAGAATTGCTTATAAAGTTAATTGCCACATTTATGATGTCTCCGACGTTTAGACGCAATCCGATATCTACTTAGGCGTAACTAGTTTGTAAAGTTACAAAAACATTGAATTTTCCATTTACATATTGCGATATAAGAATAAACTCCGCAGGTCAATTTGTACTCGTTTTTTTTTATCCCGCATAGCAGGGTAGACAGAAAGTATCTAGTGTCGAGAGACACTCCATACTTCGCTTTCCACCGAAATCGAGACATTGTCTTGTGAGTGGTGAAACTTAACGTCGCTCTTTGTCTTTACCAGAGCGAGGAAGAGAAAATAATTGAAATATAATCACTCCCCCGAGTGGGGGTCGAACCCACAACTGATCGCGTTTACAGTCAGACTCTGTCCCACTGCGCCACGACCGTCCTCAAGTTGTACAAGTTGAAAATTATTAAAATACGTTATTTTATATTCTTTCATTATTTTATATTTAAAACTCTACCTGTTTGTTTGTTAAAATGACAAACATTATGTTTGTCATATAAAAAGTTTAGCATATTTAAAAACGTTAAAAATACTTTGTAATATAAAAATATATATCTTGCTCTGAATAGAACTCATCACTTCCGTCCAAGTACTTATAGACACTAACGACTTGGCTCACTGGCCAGATAACAAATCGATTTTTTTCTATCACATTCAAGGATGACAGTGTTAGTAGTAATTTTTCAAAATGTCTCTATAATGCGTCTATTCATATTAATGAGGGTAAAATTGGAGACTTTGGCGGAGTGACAAATAATGTTCTACACAAATGACCATTAATATTAAAATATACGAGATAACGAAATCCTATCATAAGGTAAGCTACAAAGAGCCATTAAATCCTCTCGATCCCATGGCTCACGGACCGTATCGGGAATAGTAAATTAGGAGACAGGCAACAGGCGCACCTGTGTGGCCCACAGTAAAAAAAGTGTGGGCGCAACTTGGACTAAACGAATTATTCACCACTACCTGTGACTTCCTTTTTAATAATGATCACAGAGAAATACACAAATACTGCGAGCGTAGTTCATGTCGTGTTTTAAACGTCTATCCATCGCCCTACTTTGAAGAAAACGGCAATCTATATAAAACACTTAAGAATGTTAGTCGTCAGTGATTTATATTAATCGAAATATTAGTCAAGTGGCCCGCCTTCATTCTCAGGTGCATTTTTGTATTGAAGAAACATTTTTTTTATTGTATTTTAAAAGCCTTCACAATGTCAAGAAGTTTCCCGTGCTTTGTTAATAAGTCATCGTAGGGTTCCTTTAAGTGAACTTTCAGTATTGAAATTTGTAATAAGATATACAGTACACCTACTATATATGTACATAAGTTTTATGATAGTATAATTATTATATACTAAACGATTGAAATAAATAACTGCAAGTTAAATGATAAAGAAGAAAGAATAGCCTATGTTCTTGCTAGATGCACACACGGGGTAGGTATTTTTTGATGTAATGTGTAAATTATTTACAAAAATTGAGGTGATTTTACCAGCGAAGTTGGTTTTACGTTTCCTACCTTTGACTCTACAGAACCATCGTATGTACCTACCTTGTAATATGATTAGTCACTATTAGTCATTAAAAATTATAGTTTATCTTGGAATTTAAATTAGATTTGGAAATTAACATTTTATTGGGCGCCGAAGACATCTTACGTTTCAACCGTATGTAATACAATTTCATAGTACAATATCAGAATTATAAATACAAGCATTTGTATTTAATTTATATTTAGTTATTTAATTTACTAAATTTCCTAAAGCTAAAAATAATAACAATTTTATCATTTAAATATAAATAAATATGTACTATTATTTGTCTAATTTTAGTGATTTATAATTATAGTTTTTGTTCATTACCTAATTTTAGATATATATGAATATATATAAAATACATGTTTAGGTATCGTGGATTGATTTAATATAAAAAGTTCTCTATATATTTATTCTTAAAAGTTACTATTTCAAATAAAAGTGTTTTAAGTATAAGGTCTTGTAACTTGTTTAATGATGGCAACACGACAAATAGTTATTGACAGGAGACTGAGTAATGTCGCAAACGCAGGTTGATAAGAATGTAGTGGCGCCGCAACGACGCATTGATAACCTGCGACCGCGCCGATACAAACCCTCAAAATATGGATGCCGATTTTTTATAAGAAAACATGAACTTAATTTAATTTTGTTACTTTAACTGAAAACACATATTTGTATTAAAGTACGATATGTTTAACGCAAGTCTATAAGTATAAATATATAATAAATTTGGTAACCCCATTGTATACGGAAGAGCGATAAACCAAAATATAAGTATTCATATAACATAATTTCAGAAGTATAAATTTAATCAATAAATTATTTTTCATAATTCATAAATGGATGTCCATAATTTTAGTTATCTGATGATTTGCACATCAATTGTATATGATTGGAAGTAAAGTTTGTTTATACATATAAATAAAGATAATGTATGTACCTCATGAATAAGATATATATATAAATAGTTAAACCTATTTACGCGCGTAAATTCATTCATGTAGTAGTCAACCCTGAGTCAAACTTACCGCATTCTTCTTAAATGACCCTAGATTACTATTCATCGAGTACGTGTTTATACTTTAGCATTTGATTATTAAGAAGTTTAATAATTTTGTAATAGAAATTTTACTTTAAAGGTGATTTTAATAGTTTGCAGAACACAATTTAGCTAAATGATACACAAAAAGCCAGTGTCGTAAATATCGTTTAGTATTCTTTTGCTCTACGCTCCCTGATGTTGTACAGCCACAGTTCATTGTATTGTGTTAAAGCTAGCCTTGCTAACCTAACCATAGAATATTTATGGGTGGTCACAATTTTTCAAGAGAAGTAGCATTTTATCCATGGCAGTATGAGTAATGGTCAAAAGTCGCAACTTACACGTTGATAAGACGGCGCCACCTTGGCGCGGTGTTATGTGACCATATTGTAAATGCCTTTTACATTCCATAATTATTTTTAAACTGACACATGTATACACTAATGAATAATGATTTATGAATATAATTTTTCAATTCTTTGTATTGAATAAAAATGTTTTTTATAATATAAAAATGAATATTATTATAATTTAAAATATATTGAAACTAAAACTTTTTACTTTTTTTAAAGTACCAATGTGAGATTGGCAATAAAGAGTTATTATTCCGGTAGAGCAGACATCATATTTTTTATTATCCATTTTAGGTACTGAGTACACCTGTCCTTTTAATCCTAATATGGGTAACGATATGCCAGACAGTGATTTCTTATAAACCAAGACAGCGCGTAAGAATTTTAAATCTCAATATACTAGTTGGATCATGTGACTGGTTTTGAGTTTCTTTTTAAATTATTTATATTTCATTTATTTATTATGAAAATATACGAATATTATACTACTATAATATACTAATAATAATTATTAATAATTGTTTCCTTTATATGCATAAATTAAACGTATAATTTGTTATTCTTTGAACTGTGAAATATAACGTCCAAACATGTAATTACGTATTTCCTTTCCATGTATATAGTTTGAGTCTAAAATAAGGCAACATCAACTTTCCTTTTAGAGTTAGATATCTGTAAAAACTGGAATTTTATATGGCAAACCTATTAATGAGGAAACCAAATGCGTGAAAGCTTATATTTTATTTAACGAAACGTTTCCTTTTCATCTCTTAGTCAATAAATTCCATTTTCTTGTAAAACATACATGTCTCGTTATCTTATATCATGTTAATATTAAGTTATTTTAATATACTAATTTAATAATATACTATTTTTTTTGTTCCAGAGTAATTAGATAAAAACAAACTGGTTTGTATTTATTTTTATCTCTTGAACCAAAACATTTTGTAATATTTTTCAGAATTATTATATTTTATCCACTTAAATAGCTGTGTAATTATATAAACTTTTTAAAATGAATAATTTAATAATCATAACTTGAAACTATTTCGTCAGTATCTAAATAAATCATCCCAAAGATCTCTATTAATACTAAAAGTGAATACATTAAATTGGAAATAAATACATCTAACATAGCGTTTTCTATAAATGGACACAGTAACGTAAATCAAAGCATAATGCGCATTGTTGAGCGCGAGCCTGCGCCGGCGCCCATCGCATAGGGCGCTAGCATAATAACATTCTTTATACTGTCATTTTTCACTGTAACATTCAAAATATATAAATGCATTTTTTTCTGTATATTTCATTATTTTTTAAAAATAAATTAGTCAATTATTCAATAGAAATAACTAAAAATATTATTTGATTATTACTGCTATAATATATTTTTCAAGAAATATAAATAAATGTCTATTAATTGTTAAATCTAAACCGTCTCCTATATGTAGTCATAAAACATTTCTTATATCACACCCTAATATTGTGAAGGCAATGTTCGATGACGTCACCACGAGATGCGCGACACCTGCAGAGTCAATGCTCTCGATTGTGTGGGCCGAATGGCCGAGTCCTAACGATAAGATTGTTGGCTAAGAAAACGCTGAGATTTACAGCAAAAGCTTAAAGTATATTATATAATTAATTTCAACACTACGTAAACATTTATTTACAAAGTTACTTTATTGGTATTTAATTACATTTAAAAATATTAAATTCAATAGTTAAAACTAAATGAAAATATATTATGATAAAGATGCATTAAAATAATCTGTGCAAAGTGACCTGCAGAATTTAAGTGAGAAGTATATTCAGTATATTAGCTTGGCAAGCATTGCTAAATATTGTTAAATCTACATTTCAATGATGTATAAATAGCTAAGGTATTTTATTTTATCTACACAAATGAACTATTCGATTATTACTACAAATTCGGATTTAGCAACGATATTGTAAGGTATAATTTATTTACAAATGTAATGTTTTTTGTTTTATAATTCTAAAATCTTTATTTATCAAAAAACTCATTAAAATTTACATTTTTATGTTAAATTTTGTAGGTTATCAAATTTTTTGAGTTGTTATTTTCAATTGACTATCAGTTGATAATAGTAATGACCGTCTGCTGTAGGTCTTTGAATGCTTGGAATAGCCGTCTCGTATAAATATAACTTAATGTCGTTATCATGTTAGTTTTTCACCGAAACTATTTAAAAATAATGATAGCGGCACAGAGATAAAGGAACGTTTATTAAAGTTAGACGAAGAAATGTTTACGCAATAACAGAGACATCAAGAGCCCTTTAAAACTACAAAAGATTTAATGCTAAATTAAATGTCACCAGTAAGTGTTTATGAAAAATTGTTTTCGGTGAATAGATTTAACGTGTTTTCAATAAATATAGACGAAATCGTTTGTAAGAGGTCTTCTCGGTTGTCAACAGTTAGCAGTTAAAACCTTTTTACCGCCTATTGTTAGCGGTCGAATACAGGAAACACTAAGTCGAAAGTGTCGTTGTTAAAGATTTCGCAGTACGTGCAGGTAGGTAAATGTACTCGCAGGTGTCTTCGCCGCTAGAAACCTTCACTGGTGTAGAAAACGGATAAACAATGCACGGCACTTATAAAGAGCACACTGATGCGGTTGAGTATATGAAAGACGAGGAAGTTGTTCATATTGTTGAATTTACTTGAGTTTGAAAGGAATTAGCATGACGCTGGCTTTACACTACGAGCGTCGGTGTTGGCAAAACATCACAATACAATGCATATTCTTTAGAACTGTATGTACCTACTATTGATTAATGTAAGTGGAAAATACTGTTGTAATTCTTGAGAAACATGTTAAGAATAGAATTGTACGTTACGCATGCGATATGTATTAAATACAAAGGAAACAGTTTAACAAATAATTATTAAGTAAAAATGATTTAAATAAGGGCTAACATTTGTCGTCACACCCATTAGAACAAACAAGGTGAACACATGTTTTTCAACAAAAATGAACATGAAGTAGTTTTACATGTTGAATTGAAATTACATAGGACGAAAGTGAATCGCCTAGGCATGATTCAAAACTAAAGATTTTTTTATATATGCGTTATGTACGCACATACAAATATTATATCAATCCGTATAACGCATAGTCAATCTGCAATTTTCAATTGTACATGACATCTATTTAGCTTTTGAGTTATGTTTTAATTGGCTACGTTCCAGAGATACAATTAATTATAACAGATGTAGCAGGTGCAATAATTGAATTATAGTGTAATTAACACTTAGTGGGTTAGTGTTTTTTTGAATTCGAATTTCTAGTGAGAGTGAAATTAAATGAATAATCATTACAGCTATCGAGTTTTAGTTACCAACAATTTATTTATATTCCGAAATATATTTTTATATTCCGAATTTAAATATAGTACATAAATACTTAATATATATGTGTATGAATTTTATTACAAAAATGTTGTATATAAGATTTAAATACTTATAAAAAAAGATAAATTATGATTCAACTATAATTTTTATGTATGTATGCATGTAAGCCTAATTTCTGTTTGTGCAGGGATATAAAGATATATCTACCCAGTATACAGGTAGGTTATAAAACCTCCTTGACACTTTCCCCTTCAGGGCGAGTGAAGCGTCGCGTTGCTATGACAACCACTTTCCATGGCTACGCGTATTGGTCGGAAAATTCAAAATGGCGACTATCGATCGCTAGGGGTGGCTCAGGGGATGAGGCGTGCTAAATTGTGCTCAATGTACTGGTATGTTAATGCAGGGGTAAACGATAAAATGCTTTGGGGGAAAATTGAAAATGAAAAGATAAATCTGTAGTTGCTACTCGAATTCAGTTTTATTTGCTTCAAAAGCTGTGTATTTTATGCAATTGTTATTTTAAGAATACTATAAAGTTCAAAAAAATGTTATTAAATGCGTAGTAAAAACGTGTCATTCTTGTTTTAAATAATCTTAGAGCTTTGTACAATCGTACGTAAAGAGAACCATAAAACTAATTTCATTCATTTACCTCACCTTTTTGAATCTTAGTTTTCTCCTACAAAATTCATGAATAGTTATTGAATTTCAAGTTATTAAAACTTTGAATAAATGGAAATGTTAGAAAATTAGCTCTAGGGAAGTATTTGCGGAAGTAAGGTCAATTGGCTTTTTATTTTTTAGCTAGGGGTTTATTTACTGGAGGCTATAAGCAGAACACGTATTACATTATGTCTAAGTCATAAGATAAAAGTGCTCCAAACTATAAAATCTTTATAATAAGGTGCTAATAATATTGTTACATTGAAAAACATTTAGAAGCTTCCGGTGCGGTATTCTTCGCTTGATTTAGCTACTCTTTCGAGCCATGTCTAAACATTTGTACAATAAAAATCTCATGAACCTATAAAAACATTACGCAAGCAAACGTGCAGGTGCATGTGGTAAAACAAAGTTGATTACCGAATGGACGGCCAATTTACAGCTTACCGTTTGATGTGGTGTTTTATCTGCTTAGTGGGCGTGTCCGCGATAGTCAAGACAATGATCTATTTTTAAATATATTAAGAGACGGCCACGTGTCAGGCAGCTGCGCGGGCGCACGTGCCGTGTATTTATACTATCCCGCCCGCCCTGCGTCAGGATCTTTGCTACTTACACTTAATAGCGTTACTTCTTTCACTTACAGCCACATTTAACACAATACCTTTGTACCAAAGCACTATACATTATAATCTAATTTATAACTACGATAATTTATATTTATACACATAAGAATGAAGCTAGATAGACTGGTGCCATTGCTCGGTTACAACAATCATACTTTATGAAGAATTATTTTAAGAGAGAATTCGTATTGCTAAAAATAAATGTGAATATTTATCTAATGCCCAAAATAATTTAAAAGTTTTTCAAATCATTGACAAATAATATAGTTAATAAAATCACTCTTTTATTTAATTAAATAATCAGTAAAGTTTGGTTTGGATAAGGTTTGTAATGACGTTAATAATGCTTAAATTAAGGCAATTATGTTTTAATTTTGCTAAACCTCCAAAAAATTTAGATGAGAAGTAGAACGAGTGGCGGAAGAAGTCGACAGGCCGGACGGCGAAATATGAACACCAGGAGGGATATTAATCTACTTAATTATTATGAAACTGACGCACACCACGACACATGTCTTCTTTGTCGCATCCGTTCCGCAGGGCTGTCGGTCGGTGATTAGAAAGAGTTAGGGTGATAATCCATGTTTAACACGGTGATGTCGCGTTGATGACAATAGTCTTAGTGCGTGACAGTGATGGTTAAGATAATTGAGCGACTTATTGAGAATGTTTGATTTTTTCTACATTATAAGTACATGGCAAATTTAAAATTTTATTTAAGGAATTATAGCACTTATAAATTATATTACGCTTAGTAATTGTAATTGATATAAATATTGCATATTATACTGTTAATAGATGCTGTAAACCTGATTAGTATAGGAGTAATGGTATAAAATATTTAATTCATTTTCATCTCTCTTCTCTGGTAGGACAAAGCACAATTTTGAATTCGCATCCAACGGAGTTTATTAAGGTTTACTTTCATTAAAAATGTGTATAATTCGCGTAAACAAATATCTTATTTTCTTAAGACTAATTTTAAGTTACTACTTAAACTGGAAAAAGCTACTAATTATAAATAATTGAATTATATTATTGCAAATTTTCACATGTATTATTCATTCTCAAAGATATTCTTCTAATAGTATTATTATTAACAAGAAACTAGATAAATAACTATGATGTAATTAAAGTTTTTTTAAGAAATATCTTAATAAGGTAGATTCAAATTTAGATAATGTTTATATTATGACAATCAGATACTAATACTATAAATGCCAAAGTAACTGTCTGTTTGTAACGTCGTTGCGGCCAATCAGCTGAACTGATTGTCTTGGGACGGACATAGGCTACTTTTATTTCTCTTTTTTAGAACAAAATTCCTTTATCCGGCTTATGGTTAGTGCAGATTAATAGTGAAGTAAGTAGAATGTAGTACATCGAGTTTGATACAAAGGAAAAAGAAACTTCTTCTATTACCTATTTATTATTTGACAGCAAGCGCATCAGTATCCCAGACACTTAGACACGACAACAGAAATGAAGTAGTATACAGAACTTCAGATTAGTAATAACATGAGAAAAAACTTTAAAATAAAGAAAATAAAAGAAATTTTGTTTACTATTTATTTCACTTTTAAAAGGAAGGTAGGAAGACAATAGTGAAATCATAGGTTCAGAGCTCAAAAAGGAACGGAAAACGCAATAATTTTATTTAGTATTAATTTTCCTATAATGTATAATTTACACCCACAATAGCACATTTATTTACACAAATATTGATAGATTATATTATTGATAAATTATTTATCGAGAAAAAATAAAAAAAAAAAACAAAAAATTTAATAAAAAGATTTTATTTTGATTTTATTTAGAGTTGAAGATAGATAGTAAAAAATTTCGTTCCTTACTAACTAACGCCTAACGTTTGTTCGTTCCTTTCTCGGCTGCATAATATTTTTGTAAGTTTTTCGTAATTTCAACATCCTTATTTATTTCCTTGCTTTAAGAAAAGTTTGCAGAAAATGAGATTCCTAAATATACATTAACATGCCATGGCCAATTAATATTTTTCCAATATCAACATTATATTTCATAATATTTATTGAATCCGGTAACATTTAGAATATCCGTATATAAGTAGCTTAAGCAAGAAAAGGCCTATATCTTACGAATACATATTTCTCGGAGTAAAATTGAATTCACGACTGTAACTAGTAAATTCCACCCTAATAACTAACTAAATTTGACATTTCATAAAATAAATAATATTAAATATCTCTAGTTTTCTAGTTTCAGTTCTTATTTATTAGAATAATTTATTAATCTTATAACTATAATATAATATAACTCTTTTACTTAGGTAATGTTTTGGTACCACAGATTAAGGTTGATTTTACTTTGTAAGTGCTTCGATTAGTGGATCTTTGGAAATTTCGTTGCTGTCTTGTAATTCTTACTACATATAGTTATTAAAAAATATTTTTTTTGAAAGAGAGCAGCCCTGGACAATTTCCACTCTTAGATCGGTCTATTCAAATCGAGCGGACAGGTGTGAGCGGCTGCCGAGCATTTTCATACAAAACTAACGTTTCACATATAAAAGGCACTTCCTTTCATCCCACAACCTACCGTCGGGAATGCCCATTAATTTGCCAACACAATATTTTTAGTGCGCGGCTTGCGTGTAATATATCGTGCCCACGTGTCCCCGTATGTCGCCCGCCGAACGGCTGCGTCAAATTATTTTCGTTCATGTCACAAGATACAGCGCTCATCTGGACATTTTTCCTTTAAAAATCACACCAGTTGTTGGCTTAATCACGCGGGCACATAGCATGCTTCCGTTGGAAAACACACACCTATTTTGAAGCACACTTTATTAAATATAGGTGTATATACCAATATTATTCTCGCATTCTGCTCACATTGAATTAGATTGTTGACTAGAAAACTCACGTAAAATTATGAATTGTTCTGTAACAGCCTCGACGTAATTCAAACTAATATATTTATTTGGGATACATTGAGAACAAAAACGACTTTCAATGTATTTCATTATTCCAAATTTAATAAGTATATAAATAAATATCAATTAATACATACATATTTAATAGAAAGTTAAATTTCTAAATAAATTGTGAAATTAAGTACTCATGGCGATGTTTTATTACTATATATGTTTTCGGTTCCATAGAATATTAAATTAATCTACTTTATCTATATATTAAATAAATCTTTATTTAATTAATCTATTTATTAGAGAATTGTCTAAAACTGTAGGTATATATAAAAAGTTAATTTGGAACTCGAGGTTGGTAAAGTTATTAAATAAAATTATACCCATGTGCCACTTAAAAACACTTATTTATTGAAAATTTCATAACAGTTCTTACATGACCTGATACTATAGAGACCTTACTTTTAACAATATTATTGTTATCGACACACTATTCCTGTTTTATTATATATTATGTAATGATCTAAATATTTTATTTAATTTTTGTAGTAGCATGACAATTGTAAATTTAAACAAATATAGGGGCTGTTGACCGCGAAGTTTTTGACGTACGACACGTGAAAAATACTGCTCTACATTTATTTGTGGCATAAATAATATTTTCACAATAAATAACACTTGGCTTCTAACTCGTTGAGGACATTAATAATAATTAACTACAGGAAAACGGTAATATCATATTCAGATATGTGACTGGTCTTCGATATAATCGGTGAGGTAAATTAAATAGATGCTATTATAATATTTTACATTGCATAAGGAAGCAATTTATTAATGACATAAAATATCCTTATGTACTATGTAATATTAAATATATTGTATTTTATAATGTACATTAGGATAATAAAAAAACACATATTATTTAAAATAACGTAATATTTACAAAAATTTGTAAAATAACTAAATAATTTTATCGTGCATTGTACTAAAAGTGTGTAAAGTACAGTAAATTATATAAAATATATAATGTTGTTGTTGTGTTATTTCTAAATGAGGTTTAAGAGAGCAGGAAGTGACTCTCACTAATTTCTTTCTAGAAATAGCAGTTTATTTCTTAATAATCTGTCTTGCTTGTGGTATAACTTATGTAAACATAGGTACAAACATATACGCTTACAAATCAGGCAATTTAGAGCGTCAATTATATTTGCCAAAGTTTATCGCATCGCTTAATTATATTTCTACCTTAAACGGATTAGGTTTTGAATAAATTAAGCTTTACTTTGCCCGAAAGATGAATAATCGGACGATGTTTAATAAAAAATAGTCAACAATAAATCAGTGTGCGGTTAATGCGTTGCGCACTCGCATAGCACATCAAGTCACACTTCGTCGACAACTGTTGTCTGGTCGTCGCGACAGCTGCGCCTGTGCTCCATTTGTGCTAACTACACGTACTCGAATATACTTTTCACTGATTTGAACCCTATCACAACGACATACTTGCCACTTGTAGAAATTCAAATCTAATTTTACATGTTTTGAAATTGAAGCCAACCAAGGAATCGCTATTCGTTATTTGTCAATAAAAATATGTGTTTATCGCCAGATGTATCTAACTATTTTGTAGACATTTATACTCAATAATAACACCAATTATACTCTGTGACAGATGCAAGTTCATTTTATTTTTCAAAAATACTATACAAATAAGCAATTACATTAACTTATCTTTTAATTTTTAATAAATTATGTTAGTTAGTCACTTTTATACCAAAATACTAAGTGCTTAACATAATATTAAATTTGTAAGTAGACAGAAGAAGTGCTGGAAAGAATGAGTCATTAAGGCGGCTGATGTCAGGCGTCTCGCGCCGTCATAGCTGACGACGACGACGCTTGTGCATGGGCTGATTTATTTATTACATTCGTAATGTCTTTTATCTATTTGGTAAGCTCGTTTGTATCAGTGTACACTTCATTTGTTCTTGTTTTGAGAAGAGTATTTTTTGTGTATTACTCATTACGTTACGAAAATAACATGTAGTAGCTTACAGTGAACAAGCAATTTAAAATATATAAGAAGATAAAGGTATTTTACAATATATATATATATATATATATATATAATATTAATAAAATAATTTCATATTTTGATTACACAAACGTTTTTGCATGCAATATTTATTTAAATTTTCCTACAAATTATCTACGTTCAACGGACTTTGTAGCAATAAAGACTATTAACTTCTTACATCACCCAATATTACATCATGATGGTTACATAT
The DNA here is from genome assembly GCA_032432895.1 of Dryadula phaetusa. Classification (NCBI taxonomy): domain Eukaryota; kingdom Metazoa; phylum Arthropoda; class Insecta; order Lepidoptera; family Nymphalidae; genus Dryadula; species Dryadula phaetusa. Next base: position 7,527,946 of record JAOYRS010000033.1, read on the forward strand.
TGGGTATTATTTTTGTTTTAAACTTTACTTGCAATTCACTATATTAAAGTACTAACGAAGTTTCTCATTATTTTTGATTTCTTTATCTCCGATATTTGTACTTCACACATCTAAAAAGTAAGCGCTGACCAAGGACTACTAGTAAGTAGATTTCCGCGATAGGCTTAGAAAGATCCATGCAACATGTCCGTAAGTCGGCGCGCGCGCTAGTTCGTTATTAATCACGCCGATCATAATCTCTTCGGCGTCGGCGCCGCCCTCTGTTTGTATAATTGCGTGGTACAAGTTTAATGTTGTAATCAATTGAGGTAATAAGTTGCTACTGCGTTGGAGTTCTCATTCCAATCTTACAATCGTAATTAAATAGAAATAACTTACTATTAATGGATCTGAATGGCAAATATATGTTTTTTTAATTATTTGGCTGTAATGTCATTTTTCTCTCTAACCCTGAAGCGTAGAAGGCAATCTAACCGTTCTCGGTTATATGTATGATCTTTTTGAAAACATCATGGTAATTTATTTTTGTGGATATTAAACATTAAGATGGTTGTAAGGGAAATATTAGTATTTATTTTGGAAAATATAATACCAACTTACTTGCGCCACCCATTCTGTTGCACGTGCGCTTATTTTCTCAACAAGTCGAATTATTCGCCTCGTTTGCCGACTGCGCTAGAGTATAAACTATATGACGTGTTAAAAAGTTTCCATGTTATTGTTTATATGGGAAGTGTATAAGTGGACTAGCCACGATGAGAGAAGCTTTTAGTTTGGTTTATGAATGCTAATGAAATTTATGCCGACGTATATTGTGTAAACACATGAGGGATATGGAAGCTTATAAAATTATCGTATATAATTATTTTTAAATTCTTTGTAATATGTTATCAAGGTATTCGCAAAGCTGGTACACATTTTAAGAGAGCCTTTAAAGATTTTAATAGCTAATAGTAAATCAATATGGAGTTGCTATATACATAGATAATAAATTCAATTCAAATATTGTATAGTAAAAATTATATAAACACTTTTTTGTAAGAACAAACACTTTTATATAACACATTAGAAATAAAGTTTCATTTTATTTTCCCTATAAACAAAATCTATTTAATTATGAGAGTACGTAATATGATTTGCTTGACGAAGTACTGTGTAGTTTCAAGGGGGAAACACTGAGATACAAATTGGCGCGCGCATGTCAAGTAATTGGATCAACGCTCTTCCCTACGATTGATATCGTGCGAACGTAATGTAGACTAAATAAATATATATATTTGTATGACTTCAGCTTTTTATGTAAGAATTTGTTTGTTTTTATAAAATATATATCATAAAATAAGTCTACTGTAATAAAATATCTTAACTCGTTGTTAATTAATGTGTTAATATCAAGACGTAAATAACATATAAAAAACCTAATATCTCGTATTTAAAATAAACGTATGATTTCTTTTTAAAATAGTACTTACTCAGTAATTAAAATTAAAAGATACATGCAAACTGCACGTGCATAGTTTTCATTAGACGAGAGCCACTTAATGAAACCTTTTTATTAAATTGCTGAGAGGGCGGCTCTACATACAGCTGGCAGTCTTCTAGTCGTATACTTGTATGGGTTTTTAGTTTGTCCTTCCCCAACCCGTATGATTTATTAATCGATTTACTTAAATTGGATTAATTTGATGAATGGCGTCAATAAGGGTATGCTCGTACAATTGAAGTAAAAGTAGAAGAGAGTAAATTTGTGCTTTGACATTGATTATACGACGAAAAGAAATGGATGACATTTAAACTACAGTTTACAGTCAGACGCTGTCGCAGTGGGACAGCGTAAGCTCGACAGATTGTTGGTTCGATCACCACTCGGGGAAGTGATTATATTTAAATTTTTTTCACTTCCTCGCTCTGGTAAAGACAAAGTGCGGTGTTGAGTTCTACCACTCAACACACAATATCTTGTCTTCGATGGAAAACGAGCACTAGGTACTTTTTGTCTACCCGGCTATGCGAAATAACTATATATTTAATATATATATATATATATATATATATATATATATCGGCGAAAAAAATAGATACTTATCCGCAATCCGCAAAAATGGAATGCGATTTCACCTTTGAAAACTGAACGTCAACAATATTTATCTGTACGTTACTTGTACGATAGAAACGCCATTAGAGAAATGTGAAAGTACATGGATAAGTTTATTTTTATGTATATATTACCTACACTAGGTTGATGCCATTAGAATAGCAAAATGAGTAATTACTTACCGATCAAGTGCTAAATTTTGTTTAATAACTTCATATAAGGAAATGAAATTATTTTACAGCATATTAAAATGCGTTAAGTAAATTATTGGTTTAGGCTTTGGTATTCAATACTCTTTACAAGAAATAAAATTGAGAAATAAATAAAAAAAAGTTTAATATGGCTCAATTGTTATGAAAAGTATGAAATAATCATTTAATAATATGAATAAATATTTATTTATAAAATAGTCTATTCAAGTTTATTTTCACCTCATGATTTATGGACGAAGTAGGCATCAACATATATTCGACATAGGAATGTGTGAAGAGACGCGGATATTTGCGCATTATGAACACTCTCAGTGTAATTTACTTCTAGCACCAGAATGGAAAGCGATGTAAGCTTGCTCTAAGTATCACTCAGGGCCATAACGCACGCGCGTTATGATTTTACGACTCTACATTAATTTATAAATTGACCTGACTTGTGTTATATTTATACTTCGAACTCCAAAATTATTATGTTACAAATTAAATCTAGAGAATTAAAAACCATGAAATTGGGCAAGAATTAATTTAAAAGGCAATATTCAGTATGTTTTATTTTTAGCTTTTTAATATAAGTTCTTATTGTATGTTTGCTAGAATTAAACAAGCTATATGTGAGCTTTATAAAAATTCCTTCTAAATTAGAAAGGGCCATAATGTACTGTAGACCTTTCTATACGGCCAGTCCCTAGAGGCACCATGTCACGCCTGACTCATAACATCATAGATAACATTGACTTGTTCGGGTACTTGGTTAGGTTGCGTTATAAAAGTTATATTCTACTCATTTTACTTTGTGTGTACGTCAATTTTTTTAGTAATTAATATTTGTATAATAATTCATAATATTTGTATTTATTATTAATAATATTGTATATTGACTATGTTATGAATATTTAATATGTTTCATTAAATATTCATTGATTTATTTTTTATTGGTATTAATTTTTATGTATTATGAAGGCTAAGCAATTTTATACTTATGTTATGCTTATATATTACATTAGAATTAATTTAAACATAAGTATGAACGTACAGGTATAGCGAAGGTGTATGCATGTATAGTTGATTAATTAATTCTTATTTAGATTCAAATCGGATGTTCGTATAAGAGCATATAGAATGAACTTGAATCGTTAACTACGTTCTTAGAGGTTTTAAGTAAATTCTTATTTACAATTACATTTAATGAAAGGATGTCTCCTAGATATTTTCCTAAATGTTGCAAATTAGGCAATTGATTACTATATTGGTATGCACATATGTTGGCATGTTAATGTCATCATCATCCTCTATCATAGCCTATTAAAAGTGCATCTGTAACAAAAACATAGAAAAATGTTAATTATATAAAGACAAAGCCTTATTTCGGGCGCAAAGCAGTCTATGGAGCGTCTTGACACTCGATATGTATGCGATGAAAAAACTTAAAGCCGAAGTTAATTTATTTTAAAAAATGTGATTCAACTTACAACAATCTACATTTGGTAAGTGAAGATTAAAGCATTGTAGCTTAAGGTAGACTATCTGGATATTTCACTACATTAGAAATATCTGGATCTTAGAAAATATTTATTATAAATTGTAACGATAAAAAGTAAAATGTATTTCACAGAGTAACTAATCTAAGTTTTATATTTTTTCAGTTCAAAATTACGTACAACATTGTCTCAGTACAGTCAGTCACATCATAGGCCCTGGTCTAGTAAGTTACTAGATCAGGGCGTAACAAAAAAATAACAATGTGTTTGGGACATAGAAGAGTAACTCGGTTTTTAAATTTGCATAAATTTTGAGGTAATGTGAATAAGGTGTAGAGTAAGGTGTAATACAAGAGTTGTGGATTTTTTTGTTAACTGCAACTTTGTCATGTACCTTTTTTCATAGGACTTTCATAAGATAGTTTTGGCAGGAATTGCGATAAATCCTTTTTTACTTTTAAAATAACCTTCTTCACGTCGCCGTAAAATATTTTTACTTTATTTTCTTTTTTTTTCTGATTTTACAACGGATTCATGTTACTATTTTGCCCCTGGGCAATTATTATTTTGACCAAAATCATAGTAACTATTTTACAACTACGTTTAATATCTACTACAAAAAAAATGTTTTAAACAAAAATATTCAGCCTAGATAAATATTAAACAATAAAAGAAAAAGGTTAATAAAGTAATAACAGTTTCTATGATAATAATAATAATAAACAAAAGATTAGCATGAAAAAGAAAACAATCAATAAGTTTTTCTCACGATGCATATATCCCCATTTCCTTGAGGCAGGAAATGGGTTCACGTGCCAGCCCGGAAGTGTACTTTTCGTTGAGTCATAAAGTGTACATAAAGTAACAATGAATTATTTATGATAGGAAAACTAAATAAATATCTGTTGAGGGTATATTTTTGTATACTTACATATTTTTTATTACCGATTTTCAATTAAGCAGATACATTTTAACAAATAAAAGTTGGATTGTTTGCGAATTGTAGACTTACTTTTATTCTTGTCGTTATATTGTTTTTATAGATTCGTTTTTTAAATTAAAAAGACCAAGATATTAAAATATAATCAAACAAATTTACGTATGATCCATCAATATCTTTAAAAATTGTATGAAATACGCAATGTGAAAAATATTAGTAGGTTTCTAAAGTCTATATAAAAGTTTGGTGAGGTATCCATTATTTAACTATTCTAACATGTGTATATAAGCAATGATGAAATTACAGCATCCGCATCTTTTGTTAGTACAAAATAAATATTACCATTTGGTTTCCAAAAGGTTGTAAGAACAACCCCTTTTCTCAATACACATTTTTATTTATTCTGAATAGTAAAGCAAGATATATAAATGCGAGGTCGCACGCTTAATCGTTTCGTTACAGTCTGCGCGTTAACACTAATCTAATGATTCTCACATCACAGCACCTAGTGTGATTGTACGGTGAGGCTGAACCACTGACGCGGATTATATCAGATATGATAATGTTTTGTTGGAGGGTTACATTAGCAAAATGCTTAAGTAACTTACACGTTGCCTTTGCAACGTGTAAGTTACTTTAAGCAAAAGTGAATGTATGTCAATTAGAATTATCGACCCAGTCCCTTTTTTTTAATGCCGGGATTTCGGGATTTCTGTTTTAATTATTTTCTATTATAAGTTAATATTGTTAAAAAAATATTCCCAAATCAATGATTGAAGTATTTTATGTGTTCAGAAATCAATACTTACTTTTACCGCATTCTATATAAAACTTATTAAGGGTTATAAAGGGTTTTGCTAACGAAAGGGTCAATTATTTACATATCATAGATTTTAAATGATGTATAAACTGATTATAACAAAAAATATAATATACTTTTTATCAGGAATATCTTTTAGAAGTACATAGAGAGGTGCAATGATAAGTTTACACTAGTTGGTGTTTAGCACATGTCCGTGATGTCCGGAGCCATCTCTCAGCGGTCAGATCAATATTTACCAAGACAGGATGTTTGCTCCTCGTATAAGGGGCTAAAATCTGAGAAAATATTTAAGAATGAGATATTTAAGAGTAAATATAAACTTTAAAAATATGCTTACATAAATCAAATTTAAACGTAAAAGTACTGTCGTCGTCAGAATTTAAAATTATTTCCAAAATAGTTTATTACAATGTAGTGTCTTCAATGCTAGATTATTTCTGCCAGTTTTTAAGTCTCTTAAAGTATCTAAACACCATTAAACATTTCACTATCTCATTTGTACATATCAAACATATCGATTTTTTATTACTACTTACACTTATAACATACACAACAAGTATAACGATGTAAAACAAGTGAAGAACAAATTGTGCCCCTACAGGAATCCTCCAATTGAAAATAATATCATTAAACTTTACCAATAAATGTTTAAGTAGATATTATTAATATCGAAAGTAACATTATAAGCACTCTGGCAAACATTTAACAAGTCACAGATACAAACATTTACTCATATTTTATCTTAAATATTTGTTATCGCATGAAGAAATGCCACAAAAACTTTGACATGGGCGACGTTATCGATGGTTTTATGCCATTGATAGGTTACAAATAAATAGTGTGGATGCTGTGTTTTGGCTTATCGCAGCGGAAGGCGCGCTCTTGACCTCTAGTGATAATAGCCTGTAAATAGTTGAACAGCTGGCATTGTTATATATATAAACGATTAAAGTTATGTTCCTTTTGCTTTAGTACGGTATATATGACATGATAATTTTGAACGTTTAATGTTACACAAAAGTTGTATGAATTAAAAATAATTATCTATATATTTATGTATAAACTAAAAGATTTTGACTTCTTTTTGCGGTAAGCAGTGGGGCAGTGAGACAGGAACTTACTGTAAACGCGATGGGTTGTGAATTCGATTCTCACTAGGGGGAAAGGCGATATTTCTCTACTCTGGTAAGGCAAATCGCAGCGGTGATCTCGCCACTCAGTATGCAATGTCTCAATTTCGGTTGGAAATCAGTCATCGAAGTCTCTGACTACCCTGACATTCGGGATAAAAAATGAAGCTGAAAATCATGAGGACCGTTGCAAATTACTTTGCACCTAAGCAGTAGGTTTAATGGAATAAATATTATATTCGCTACTACGTGTTTCACTTAATAGTGATATACATATATACATTACATTTACATTAATATTCCTAAGACAACACCTATTTTAAGCGCCAATGAAACTACAAACCTATATCACTATAAGTTCTTATCCGAGCTTTGAGCTGGTATAAGTGGATTTATTACTATTGCGTAAATAATACTTTTAACATAAAATATCTTTTATCTTTTCAAAATATTTTGTTTCAACTTATAAATTTTGACACTTAACAAATTTGAGTGTGAAGATAACGAAAATTTATTATATATAGTTTGTAAATAAACTATTTTTTGAGGTTGTAAGTTTTTCATAATATTATTTTCTGGTTTTTACGGTTTATTTAAAAAAATGATATAAAACGATTTAATTACGAGAATCGCATTAATTTCGGTGTGACTGATGACTCGCACATCAAATTGCAAAATAAAAGCTCATAAACATTCTTAATATAGTAATTTTAAAATAATAACATTATTCGAATGTGTATAATAATAGCTACAGATATAAAAATTATAAAAGTAAAAAAAATAGAAAAAAAAGAAACATTGCGACCCTGCCAGGATTCGAACCTGGAATCTTCTGATCCGTAGTCAGACGCGTTATCCGTTGCGCCACAGGGCCTGTGTTAGTGTTTGCTAAAATATATAATCATATTGCTTAGTGACATAATTAATTCTGACGTTTAAATATTTTATTATACAGTACATATACGAATTTAATACAAATTATACAGTTATATAATAATTAATATAAAAGTATATATGTGGCAAGAAGTATAAATGAAATTAATAAATAAATATATAAATAGATAACTTATTTATGTAAGAATGTATATTTTTTATCTCTTAAGAATTAAAGTGGCCATTATATGTCATATTCAATATGGTCGCGTGCGCTCGTTAGTGAGCATTATACTCGCACGCGGCGCCACTATGATGACAATTATTATTTATGTACATGCAAAAAATCGTTATTGTTAGTTTTAAGTACGTTTCACATAAGTTAAGTATACAAATCTTTTTTTAGGATTTGTAAGGACGTATATGTATTTGACTTTAATGTAAATATGTGAATGTAATCTAAATAACGACGCTGTTAACAATGAAATATTATTACAAACCAAGAAAGTTTCCATTTTTTTATAGCTAGCAACTAGTTATCTTTAGCTTGAGATATGTTTTATTAATGTTTTGCTTTTATGATTCCTTTCATATTTATGTGTTACTATTTTTCATACTATAAAATATATCAGTAAGACCATTATGTACTATAAATTATCGTGATAAGAGTCCATAGCTATCAACCTGTTGACGCTTCACCTATCCTACATGTTCACACTTTCGCCACTTAACTCGTAAAAATTCTATTTTATGTGGTTCGCATATAGAACAACTTTAGAAAAATAATAAAAAGTACTAAGAAGAAATTTAAGATACGTATTTATATACATTATCAGTTTCTTTTCATCTTTTAGTAGTACATAGTATCTATTTTTTGTGTTTTTGCTCTAAGTAGAATTCGGAACCGTGATATGTTAAGGGTTTTGTAAAGAAAATAAAATATGCATTTAAACTTAAAGCTATATATGCATTTAGCGTATAATTCTATTCGACGGACATACAGATTACACACGGACGGGGTACAGATTGAAGAAATGGAGAAATTAATATGTTTATCATATATACATCACATACGTATACAGTTTTAAGTATAAATCATAGTTTAAAATAATTAAATAAAATAATGTTTTAATTTATATAAAAGTAATATAAAATTATTTAATAAAAATGGATGTTTAAGTGTAACATTAAAACTGTTCTATGACTGTATACTTCAGTATGGTATGAGTAAATATTGAGAACTAATCTTAACAGCTTTTAAATATTTGTCACTAGCAGTGTTAAAAGATCAGCACGACTCAAGTGATGATAACAAAAGTTCGAGTGTTTCCAAGTGCTCCATTTCAAAGATTAACATATATAATTTCCGCGTACAAAAACTTGTTTTTAGAATATTATTAATTCGATAAAGTTAACGGTTATTTGTGAGAATTATATTAGCGTATATGCTTTTGAATATTTTCTGTATTACAATATCTATTTAATTGTAAATTATTTACTGACATTTTGTTTTGCAAAATGTCCAAAATTTTAAATTATTTGCATACGTATATATATACAACTCTATATTGTTGATAATAACAACACATGTAAAGTCGATATTGATAACTTTTTTATGAAACACGTACTTTTTTTGCTAATTTATATGTAAATGTAAATACTTGACGTCATACACTGAAGATGTATACTGAGGCGTGAACAGCAAAGTACGTGGGTGGGTGTCCGTGTGAACATTAAATATTGATATTTGAAGAAAGCTATGGCACGTAAAACCTTCTTTTACTAAATCGTTTTATAATAGTAGTTTTATTTAACTTTATAATAGAATATTTTTAATTACATTGACGAAAGATATTATTAAATTGAGGCCGGTGGTGGCGCAATGGGAAAACGTTTGACTGTAAAGACGACCAGTTGTGGGTTCGATCCACACTCGCGGGAGTTATTATATCTTCAGTTCCTCACTCTGGTGAGAAAAAGCGGCGTTGAGTTCCAGCACTCAACACGAAAAGTCTCGAATTCAGTGGAAAGCGAAGAACGGAGTGTCTTGACATTAGGTATTTTCTATCTACCCTCTAAGCGGGATAAAAAGCGTGAAGCAAAAATTAAGAATAAATTTCTCGTAGTTATTATGGATGACGTATACAAAATCAATTAGCAATAAGCATTTTTAATGACATATTTTACTTCATTGGAAATCACGTAGACGTGCAATACTTCTAATCACTTTACATATTATTAACTGCAAGTTATGTACTTACCTAAGGCGTACAATCACGTATACTAGCAAATATTTTACTGCGGTTGGTAACAGAAGTATGTAGGTGTCACATATCCGGCGCCAGACAGACAGTGCTTCAGGAAACGTGAACCTTAGATATTTGCGGCTATCGCCGGTGTGAGAATGTGAAAGAAATATATATTTTTTGTACTAATTAAGACACATGTTCGTAAAGGAAAATGTTAATCAAATGAAAAATATACTTTAATCTAAATGTCTTATTAAATGTTTTTTAAAATATTAAAACATTTAATTTAGCATAAGATCTTGATGTAAATTACGTAATTAAGTAAAATAATATTTATGTCGTAAACAGTGGCCAGTTGTATGAACTAATCGACGCGACTGGTGTCCGATTGTCTCATCCCTAATGCATGCACATGGCATTGCATCACTTTTCCGCCCTTTCAATACTTTGAATATTAACCAGCATAATGTGACCAGCTACCGTCTACATGATTCTTATTATGTGTTGCCCTTTAGAGTTCGTGCAATACTGGTTATTTATACGTAGCAGACTGTATAGCGCCATATGGAGTATTAGCGGGACACTTGGGACGTACTGTAGTAAGGATTGGTTGAAATGGGAACAACTGTCAACTTTTACAAACAAATATTGTATTGGTCTATTTTTTACGCTTCAATACATAATTTATGATCTTTATGATTCTATTCACAATTAAATTCAAAAAAACTAACAACTTCATTTAATTATTTTAAACAAGTAAGTAAGGCTTTTTATTACATTTGAATTATATACAATTTTTATTTTTCTTATTTAAAAAGTTATTAAAATATAATGTGAAATTGCACGTGTTCCTCTATTTTGTGAAACTATTAATATTCATTTAATAATCACCAAGAATGAAATATATGAAGGTATTCTAAGGGCTAATATTCATCTTAGGCACTGTCCCTTCTAATTTCCGTCTCATACATTCATATCAGCAACTTAATCAAAACGTACACTTGTTTGGCTCTAGTCGGGAGGGGCCGAATATATTCATTTCGTCCGCAATATTTGTACATTAGAGGTCTTGCTTCACTACCCTCTTCTACTTGACTCTATGGCTCTACCAGCAATTTTACTATGAGTTCTCGTAAATATAATATGAGCCAATAATACGAACAGAATACTCTCTCTCTCTCTCAATATATATATATATATATATATATATATATATATATATATATATATATTGTGTGTGTATTTACAGATTTGCTTATTTCCTTTTCGATGTATTTTGAAAAATGTAAAGATAGATTTGTGGCTGTATGAAAATTATTATATTATTTAATATAATAATTGGTTCACATACAACCACAATCGGTTCCAATAGTAGGGCCTATTGTTGCGAGGGAGAACACGAAGCAAAGTAATGAAACCTTAAATCCCTGGTACGGACTCGTAATCCCATGACGAAAAGTTATTTTGCACAGGGGTGCCAGTTGGCCGGAGCTAATGTGGTTTAGTGTTTCATTTCAGTGCAAATTGTGTTTTTATTCACGTTATGTTGTTTTTTCGGTTTAATCCCATTAGAGTGGTATTTATAGAACTCAATGGAGAGATAAGAAACTTGTTTTTATATTTTAAGCGGATATAATCACCGGCCTTGTGGAGAATAATATTTTCTTGTGGACTAAATGATCTCAGCTTTATCAAATCGTCGTGTTGCAACCCTGGCCAGTAAAAGCATGCAATGCCGTGGGCGACGCACGTGCAGCCTTAATGAGAGCCTGGCTGCGGCCATCTTCCGACCGATCAATGAGTGGGAAGCTTGTTAGTTTTGTTGTTTTGAATTATGTTCGTGTAATGCCGTCCCTGTAACTATTTTAATATCAAACCAGACATAAGAAAGACATCGTAATTTTGTTACGCGTTGTAAAATGTGTCTAATTTGCTTATAATTTTATGATCTTGAATTATTTCCACCTGCATGTATTAATAACATGTTATTATTATATACTTTTTGTTGTACATCACATTTTTATATGATGTTGTCCTTCAGAGAGTGGAATAACTAAAATTATTACTACTTCGCATTAAAAAAATATTTTTTATATATATAAAATATTTTAAGAGTAAGTTAGTTAATATTTTTGGATTGCTAAAAAGTAAAATGAATGAAAAAGTATTCGCAGTCGGTAGGATTCGAACCTACGCTCCCAGAGGGAATCTGATTTCTAGTCAGACGCCTTAACCGCTCGGCCACGACTGCTTTTTGGTCAAGTATAAAATTATCTTAATATTATCAATAGCAAAATTAAACTAGTTTGACTTGTATGATTTACAATGATTAAATATTATACATTTTATACGTTTTTATTAGCTTCAATTATTATACGAGCATATCAAAGTATAAAAAGTTTGCAACGCTATTTTGAGGTATTTCTTATCGCCCGATTCGCTTGAAAATTTGTATTTGTGTTCAGATGCGATACAATATTTTCATGACGTGAACTGAAAATCGGGTCCAGGACATCCAGGATGAACGTGAATATATATAGTATAAGAATTTTATGTGTTAAGTGACTTTATATTTATTCATGCTATTAAATTAAAAAAAAAACTCGCTAAATGTTTAACCTTGCAGTTGTTTACTATAATCATATATAGTCTAAATTTTGTTAGCGTTTATTATAAATATGTTTGGTATGCTCGAAACAATATAATTTAATAAACTACAAGTACATCACTAGTGTTGTCTTTTAAGCATATAAGGTGTTAAAGATATAAAAAAACTCAAGTATTTTTTTCCGTACTTTTAATTCCCGTAGCTTTGGCTAGTGGCGGTTGACAATGAGCACCGTAAGGTTTTAGTCAGCCGGCCTAGATCTGCTGGCATGGGGGGCCAATCAGGCGAGTAGAGTATCTGTAAAATAAAAAAAAACAAAAAAGGTCGAGGAGAAAGGTGAAGTCTGTGAATTCAGCGATAAGTGAATGAATTGAGAACTATGTGACTATTTTATGCATAATCAGAAATTGTTTTTTAAAGGAAACATATAAATTAATTGTTAAGGTTTGTCTTGGTTTATTTTCTTTACTTTTTCGTTGGGTATTTTAGTTTTATGTTACTATAATTATTAGTTACAACGTCATAGTTGTGCAGTGGGTAATACAATTAGTCGTAAACCCGATTCTTACTCAGGGTAATGTTTATACTTGAGTCATTCTGATGTCTCTGATTGGTAAATTTTCCAACACGCGATGCCTCAAATTCTTATGGGGAGCGGAAAACGTAGGTAAAATGAAATTCCCTTTACCTAGTTTTGTCATGTGCAATGGCAATAACGCAACTGAAAATAGTCCACACGCTATAGATAACAGTAGGTATCTTTATTTCGCATACAATGCACGAGGTGACTGGGGCACAACTTCCGCTGCACGAGGACGGTTCTAAAAAAACATGTAAATATGTATCTACTATATAGTGTTACAATTCGTTATAAATTATTTTTTATATGAAAGGTACTAAAAACCAATTTTACTTGTGGAATATTTTTAGATATAAATATTACTTATTTGAATGCAACTTCTACCATAATAATAATTTTTATCAATCAAAACTGTTATTCGTAGTAAATGATTTTAAGCCGCTATAGATCAGTCTATAGTAAAACAATTTATTACAAAATTCATTACCTACATTACAACATCACATCACCGGCATTATGTTGCGGTTGTAAGTACAATAATGTTCGGCTAACTGTAAACATGAACAGTGCCCGACGTTACACGTACACGTACTATATTGTTACTAGTACTTTGTTTACGTAAGTGATATTTACGTAATTGTATAGAAAACCTTCAACATGAACGTATGTTTTCTGAAATTTCACGTGTGTAATAATACTTGGGTCTCAGTTAATAAGTTTATAGACTAATATGATGACGGTATTTTGTAATTGCATACTTATTTAGGTATGTACGCGGCGTTGAGTTTTGCCCCTCAACACACAAATTCTTGAATTGGGCGTAAAGCTAAGTCCTTGACGCTACGTATTTCCTGTTTATCTTGCAATGAGAGATCAAAGCGTGTGGCTAAAATAAAGTAGGTATGTTACAGTGCACATAATTGTTTTCCAAACACACGCAATTTATACATAATAATAAATCAATTAAATCAACAATTATTGCGAGTATGGCTGCTAGAATTATCTGTCTCGTTTTGCTGATGTAAATAGTTGTTATTAGTAACAACAGTAGTACATATAAAACCTTTAAGCCAGACGTAAGCCGGAGACGCACATAAGCCCAAGGGAAATAAATATGCGCGCTGCCCTTTACACTCTTTGAATATTTAAAATGTAACGTTTCACTCCCGACCTCCACATGAATATAATAGTAGTTTTGACTTCTGAGTGTACGTTTCTTATGGTTATTGAATATTAAAGACTAATACGGGGGTGCATAAGTAAGGTTGGATGGGATTGCTATAAAGCCATATAAAATACAAAATAAATTTCAATTTCAGAAAAAAAATATTCTAAGTATTTTGGTTAAATGATTTCAATTAAATGCTTATAAATATTTATGATTTTTGTAAATATTTTCTAGAGAGCATGTTATCGTGACATTCAAGTTTGTGTACGAGTGTACGATGGCAACTAAATGTTAAGGACAGTTGTTATTTAAAACTATTTGTTTATTTTGCGTATTTTGCAATATTTTTTACGCGGTGAATTTATCACCATTATAGCATTTGAAATTCATAAGTCACTGGCGGTAAATATTTTACTATTGCTATACAAAGCGCATGGTATAGCTATTAAGTTATGAATAATAGAGAGGAGTAGAGTTTCGTGAAAGGTTAACGAGTCTGACAGGCCCCAAATCAAAGTTCAAGTTACAATAATAGTTTGGCACTTATATACATACTGACATGTTTATTTAAATTATTATATAACAAATATAAATTTTTTAACTAATCTAGGCCGAAACTATAAGCAGTTTAAACTTTATATATATATATATATCATCAGTTTACAAATTCATTTGTGTGTGTGGTATGTATTGAATTTCTTACTATATATGAATTACATAAAGATATTGCATTAATTGCTTTTATACAGTTTTATATTTTGACAGAAAGCCGTAAATGTAAGTCATTTTGCTTTTGAGTTTTTCTTATTCTGCGATCTACAGGAAGAATAAAGATTAACTGGGGAACCTAACGGCACACTTTGTAATTCTCACTAGCTGAGAAGAACATCTGATATAATTTACTCAAATTAAATTTAAACATAAAATTACAGTAACTATCCATATATTTAAAAATATTTTAATATTGGTAAATATTGAAATATTTTTAAATTACGAATTATGAATTGCATTAATGCTCACATTTCGTAGGCACAATCTATTCATAAAAGCGTTCTATTCGATAAGGAAATTTTATCAGATACTATAAAGAAAATGTGTATTTGTACAACAATTGAAGTATATCATTAATCAATTTATTGGGGCTAATGTTTTGTTTGCGTTGTCACAGTTCGTTAAGTGCGTATTTAGTACGTCCACCTGGCAGCAAACGTAGAATTATTATTTTTGCGAATTGCAATCTTAAATAGAATCTAATTATAAATAACCAAATATCCATATAGTATTTAATTATTTACACGACTGTTTCAACTAGGTTTAAAATAATTTATATAAAACAATTTCGTTAAGTTTATTTGCATAATATATCGTATTTAAATTTTGTTCTTCGTGCTTATAGTATATAGAGGCCAATTGCGGCGCAGAAAGACAGCGTCCGACTAAAAATGCTTGGTTATGGGTTATAAATATAAATTATTTCTCGCTTTGGTAAGACAAAATGTGGCGTTGAGTTCCGCCATTTAACACTTACTGTCTCTAATTCAGTGGGAAGCGAAGTACGGAGTGTCTTGATATTAGGTACTTTCCCCACTAAACGTAATAAAAAAAGCGTTAAGTTATAGTATATGACTTTTAGATCTGTAGAAAATAATTTGTTAAAAGTGCCAAAAAATAATATTAGCATCTTTAGTTCTACAAAATAATGTACTAGCTTACTGTAAAAACTTTGTTATACGTGTACAAAAGTGTGCTACATATAAACGCAATACTTAAACATGAGAAGACAATATACGTATATCATTATTAAAAATAAAAAATATATTTTTCGTCTATTTTATTTTTTAAGCCCGGTAACACAATTTAATTGTCAAAACTGAGCTACACGGATTTTTACAAAGTCTAAGTGACTTTATTGTTCTTCATCCGTGTCTTGACATTAGTATGTCAGACGTCGATCATTTAAGATGAGCAAACGCAAGCAAATGTTAAAACTGCTCTAACAATAGACACTCACTAATTCCTACGTTGTAATGGTTTCGCTGCGGTTGTATCTTTGGTTAAAATAACTGTTGCCAAGTTCTACCTTTTGTTGTAATCAGTTGCGGTAATCAATATAACCCAAGTCTCTTTCACTAAATGCTTATTGATTGTTATTGCTAAAGCAATAAGGACTATTTTACGCAGTGTATATTGTAAATGTAGTCAATACTTATAAATAATAGTGGACAAGCTTGGTGACATGAAACGTCTTGTTTTGTTGTATACACGGCTCCTTGCAATGTTAGTGATTCACTTTGTAGGAAAATCAGTTTCATGACATTACTAAATATAATATAGACGGCACTCTGTGTTCAACATGGTTTTATATTCTAAACGTTAGAGAAGTAGTGTACGTATTATATATGTACCTATTCATATTCATTTTTAAAATATTGTCATAATTATAAAATTGAGAAATGAAATTATATTTATTTTAACTTAAGTATCTTTCTATTAAAACTAACTTGATAAGCGAATAGTATAAACTACTTATATAAGAATATTCAAAGGAAAATTGTAATTTTACTTGGGATATACTAAAATTACACTCTTATAATACTTTTATTTTTTTATACAGTAAAATAAAAGCAAATTTTGAGCTTCTTGTCAGCTCTTCTTAGCAAATCTACCTTCCCAAGCCGAAGCGTCAAAAGTGTTTAAAAAAGTCTATTTCAGTGAGGAATATTTTTAATGTGAATTCATGTATTTTTGCTTTTAATGCAGTATTCAGATTTACATTGTAAACCAAAAATGTATTGACAATTTTGTAATGTGTTAAAAGAAGTGAAAATAGTCTTGTATAGTGATGAAGTGATTTTCTATGTCTACTACGCCAAGCTCCAGTAACATAATAAGATAATATACTTTGAAATTTATAAATAATTATATGAGTATTATACTCTTTATAAAAAAGATAAGATATTTACATATGTTACTCATTTAAAAGACTTATTAATAACAAGGTAACGGTAATTATAAGTAAAATTTGTCAGGGTAAACGTTATTAGATTAGCGGTGCTTCAGGACGCTCGTTATCAATATTCTTATCAGAGTCGGTGCGCTTACACCCAGCAAGTGCAAACACCTGACGGCCCACCTGTCGCACTGCTATATCTTAGAACCTATGATTATTATGATAAGACTAATAAATGAAATTTCCGTATAACAAAATACGTCTACGTGTACTAAAATTCCAATAAATATTTACTGTTTGTATTTCAAATAAATAAATACCTTACATAGTTACGTTATAATATAATATTTATAAAATATTTTAAGTAGTGACGCAGTTGCGACGCCATACCTCTTGCGTTCGAATTTTTACTTATAATATTAGTTATAATATAACCGCTTATATAATTAATAGGTTTTATTAAAGATAGTATATATGACTAGTAGCTAGATTAGGAAGAAAAAAGCTCTGTGTTAGCTTCCAAGACTCAATAAGTTAATGCTAGAAATGTGTTATGGAAAAAACGTGAAAAGGCCAAGTTATCACTATGTAGATAGAGCTCTCTCAATGTTAAACAAATTATTAAAATAAAGTTGCAATAAAAAATATATATGAATTTTTATTTTTGCCAATGAAATTGTTAATATATATATTAACTATTTTTTATAACAATGATATAAATATTTTTTTTTATAATATAATTTTGTAGTAAAACATAAACTTGTTTACTACTCAGTTGCGTTGACACAACAATATTGATAATTGAATATAATATAGGTATTTGTTGATAAACACTTGTGCTACATTTCATATTTATAATAATCAATAATGTTACGTAGGGTTCCTGTATCTACCTACCTACAATTATTTACGACCTAGGGTGTACAGTGGCCGTTTTGTAAATATTTACATAATATGAATTATATATGATATTAACATAATTTTTTTGTACGTTACAATATTTAAAAAATATTAATTTAAAAATATACAGGATTTTAACTATGTTCCTGTGAGTAAAAAAATATACAAAGCATATTTTTACGGATCAACTATTTACGGATCTACCATCTTCCACCATCTATCTATGTGAAATTAAATTGTATAATTTTTTCAATCGACTCGACAGTTGAAAATATGACACAATTTGTTCATAAAAACATGTTTTATTTTGAATATTGTTAACTCATTCAGTTTTAATATACGAATCAAGTTCAATATTTCCTTCAAAATTGGTAATACCATATTAAATGTGCAATTGTGGAAGTACGAAGACGGACGGCAATAGTTAAACTGTAGAAAGAAGGCACTCCGTTTTTCAATTATTTTATTTTTAATTATTGTGAACTAGTGCGTGCTAGCAAGAATAATATATTATTTATGTTAAGTGTACTCACTAATTGCACTCGTCGAAGGTCGATGATGTGGTGCGAGCACACCTGTGTAATCGCATTAGTGTTATCAGTGATAGCTTATCAGCGTACGAGATTCAGTTCACTTATGAACAGGCATACCATTAGTTAGAAACTTAACTAAAACTATATTAAATATTTATAAAAACTACTTTTAAGGTTGAAAATATATTGTTCTCATCGTTTCGTGTTAATTTAATTAATGTTTTTTCTTTTAATATCTCAACAACGACGAACAACGAAATTAATTAAAAATTTCCCCATTGTTTTGAACCAACGATCAATGCTTATGAATAATAAGTATCTGTCTGAGACATATACTCTACTGTGCCCCAATGGCAAATAAAAAAAAATTATAAAAGTGACATAATAAAAAGAAAGAAATAATTATCTTAAGGAGACATGTTTATTCAAGACGCCCAATTATCATTCAATTAAAATATATAAATAGTTTTAATTGTAATGTCCCAGTTATTTCTATCAAAAAATTATTATGAAAGTTCATTTAAATACACTTCTTAAACAAATGAATGGATTTATTTATACTTCATAAATAAATGGATGATTTTGTTCATTACTATAGGATTTAATAATTTACAATTTGATATGCAGGCCCTGTGGCGCAACGGATAACGCGTCTGACTACGGATCAGAAGATTCCAGGTTCGAATCCTGGCAGGGTCGAAGAGTCTTTTTTATTCTTTTATTATATGCAAATAGTAAATTTTAACGAACACAACATAGAGTTATTATAGATAGCTAATTAACTATGTTATTGAATAGTGGCGACATTGAACTAATGTTTAGCGAACAAGCAAAAATCAACGTTAACTCTACACCATAGTATAATAATATCTATTATGATATAAATAAGACATAAATTACTTTGTTAGTTTGGTAATCTGTACATTTTTCAAACAACTGCCATATTAACCTTTGTTAAGGTATATTTTTGACTGATGATTTAAATTACAAAAGTTTAACAAGCGCAGCTGATCAAATATTGTACTGGCATGATAATTGGCTGTGATGCAATCGCGTGATGCTCACATCCGTTAACGTGACTTTTTCTAAATTTCTGTAAATTGCCAATTTCATTTATTAAGTGAAATCTATAGTTCTTACTTTCGATATTCAAAAGGGTTTGTTTTAGATTCATGTTACAATTGATTGTCGTATATTTGGTAATACATATGTATCGAAAATTATTACGTTCTGTTCTTATAATTTTATCTTCACGCTTTTATCCCGCGTAGCAGCGTAGACGGAAAGTACCTAGTGCCGAGACACTCCGTATTTCGCTTTCAACCGAAGTCAAGACATTGAGTAATTTGAATAAAATCACTCTCCCGAGTGGGGATCGAGCTCGCGAACGGTCGCGTTTACAGTCAGACGCTGTCACACTGCGCCACGGCCGGCCTTAATTTTTATAAATGCGAAATTCTCAATTAAAAATACAGGTAGATACTATATAATTACTTGTGAAATTGTCAAGTAGTCCGTCTGTATTATTGGTTGTGAGTCAATAAAAGTAAAAAATAATTAGTTCTTGTGTAGTCTATATCAAAATATTGTTTGATTTTAATACGTTGCATCAAGTTAAATGTGCACACATAATATTAATACCATAGAAGAGGGTAATAATGTCCATAATTATTGTATGATAATAATATGTTTTAATGATGAATATGATCGTTATTATGATGTATAGGGATATCTAACATTTTTTTGTAATGACAAAATTAAGTAAATTCTACTTTGAAATAACTAAATGAATTGTATATTTCTATGAAATAATTTGTAAAATAGCCTAATTAATTTAATATATAAAAATGTTAGTTTTTCACATATGACTTGTAACGATTTAATTACCAATAAAAATGATTATGGTTATAATAGAAATATATAATATTTTAGTTGTACTAGCCTGTGTATAATTTGTAATATGCAGTTTTGCAGCAAACAATATTTTTCTAAAACAATGTTTTGTATTATTATTGTATCTTTTTATAAATAATTTAGGGATATTAACTATTTAGTCTTTTCATTTAATGATTGCATTAAATAAAAGAAAAAAGTAATGTAATAATATTATTTTATTATCTTTTGTTCAATCAGTAGTTATACAAAAATCAGTGCAAGTGGAAGGGCGAAAAATTAAATTTAAACTTATTTGACATTAATAATTTGTGACGAGGTTTATACATTAGCTGCCAAAAAGTATCAATTAAGAAATTATAAAAAAATTTTTACATGAATGTCACAGATGTTAATTAGTTAAGTGTTAATTATTACTTCATCCTTAACACATATATTACATATATCTTATCGACCTTTAACGATACAGTTTGACCAGTACTACTGCTACACCTCTCCAATAACTAAAACTATAACAGTCTGTTCAAAATCATAATACACCATTAAAAGAATTATATAATTAATAAGATAATTAAAGCATTTTCACCTTATATTCAATATAAATCATAAAAGGGCTCAAATTTGATAATTTTTGCTAATTCTTTATATATATTTTCATTTTATTACATACAATATTTACATTTATCTGTGCTAAACGCATTTTTATAAATTAATAAAGAGAAATTTTTGCGTTTAGCACTTACAATAATATTATAATAATCTATAAGAGCAACAAAATCGCCATGCATAATCAATCACACTCATGAATTTTTAACTTAAAATAAAATTATATAGGCAAATCAACTTTGAATTGATTCACTTCTTTGATATAAAATGGAAGCATCGTTTTAAAACTAAGAGCCTAAGAGAAAATAATAAAAGTATTTTTTTGTTATAAATACTCACGCTGTAGGAAGTGCATAATATGTTTATAAAATTATAAATTTTGTGAACATAATTTGGAAAATTTTTCCTAGATGTCGCAAATTGCGCAAATTATTATTTACAAACACCATGACGTACATCAAACTAAATTAAGAACTAATAAAGCTTTTTACATTAACAGTAAGTATAACAAAACACGCCGACACTCCGCCGACGGCAGTGTGGCGGCCGATTGCATTGCAATGCTTAGTCTTTAGCGTAATGCCACCAAATAATTAAATAATTGATCTTAACGAGATCGTGCATAGGATATCATCGTGAGATGAAGTTCGCTGGAACTGATGCAGGAGGCTCCCGGTGCAGAGGCACCTACTCGTACCAGGATAATGTCCTACGGAGCGCTGTCCGTGCATCTCGAGGTATATTTGATATTCACCATTAATATAATTGTCCTTAACATAATGATCACTTAGCACGACGTCGGCCTATCCGGCTGGTCTTGCTTTTCAGGAGTCTGTAACAAATAGAAAATTTCGTTAGTCAACATGTTACACAAGCACTTCTAATATTGATGATATTTTTGATTAATATATCATGTAATTAGGACCGGTTAAATAATTACGACCCTCATTCACAATATTACATTTATTGGCAATTGTTACTAATATATCGGGTGGCATATACACATCCCGCCCTCGTCGGGCCATCTGTCACCGCATATGTTTCGACGATGTTTTAATTCATTAACGCCTGGTCAGATAGCTAATGGTGTGAGTAGTTTCATCAGAACTTCATTACTGTAATAACAATGATTACACCGACATAAGCTACAGTAATGGCAATGTTTCTCTTAAGGTATCAAAGTTGGAGTGCGTGTTAGATTACTGCTTCCCGTCCGCGCACATCCGCGATACAGCTGAACGGCCGCACGTGGCTATACCCTATTTACAGACATACCAAAGGGAGAGCGCACATGTCCCGAACGGATTGGGACTTTGCGAGAGCAAACACGTGAAATCTCTTTATGAGAGGAGCATTGTCGGTTGGGTAATGAATAGGTACATTGCATTTATTTAGCTATCTGCCACCGGCGCCGTCACGTGTGCTCATACGCAGCTGTGAACGACCGTTACCCGCACAATGCCCTCGATCGATCGTCGATGGAATCCGAGCGATCGGCGAAATCATTGCACGTGTGCAGACAGACAGAGGTTTGCCAAGACATTTCGCTACGAAGTTGCATTGTCTACTCGTCGCCGCCTTTGCCGATTTATTAGTTCGAAGAAGCGTTAAGGTGATCGTAAAACTTTCACATGAGCAATTTATGCTCAGAGTGAGCAGAGAATATATTCAGACAAGCCAACGTGGGCGTCGGCACCTGGCGATTCATTAGGTGGTATCACCCACTGCGGCCGGGGCCGTGTACAGTGACGGGATTTTGTGAAGGTTTGTAGAAAAGTTTATGAATCTTGTGTATTGTGTACCCACTATGGGCTTATTAGGTACTATAATAGAATTATTTAATTATGCCAATAATATTAGTAAATCACTGTAAAACATAACTACAAATTATACGTATAATATATTTAGAAGTTAATTATGACAAAAATAAAGCTGATAAATTTTTACTACAGATATACCACGACTTTCTGCCTTGATTGTAAGTATTGCGGCCGTGAGAGCCGGAGGGCAGACAGCTGCGAGAACAATTTACGGTCGCATCTTATGATAGTTGCCGTGCTGTATGTTCGTGACCGAGGTTTGTAGCACACAGTACGGCGACCGATGCTTCTCGCGATAGCGCCATAAAATTCCGCCTCACGACGTTCACGTTTAAGTCAAGAATTCCAGCACGATCACCCCGCGGCTGATTTTTTATCATTTTCTTTTAAAATTGGATCTGTCCGATTGAATCAATGTTTGCGACTTAGAATACCGAGACTTACTACTTATGTTCTTGTCCTTGGAAATTTGTGTATTCTAAATAATTATTCAGGAATGTTGTTAAATTACACAACATTCCGACAGTTCCTGCAGAACGTAGGCGTATTAGTAAATATCACAAAGTTCATGTAATGCGTTATTGTTGACGACTCCGTCTAAGCTAAATGCTAAGACTAAAATAGATAAGTATGGCAACTTGTTTATTTTTTTTAATTGGTTATATGAAATGTTTTACATGTTTTTATATGAGTATTTCTAGAATAACGTCCTAATTTATTAGAATTAAAAATTGATTATTTTTATATGTTCGTACTAAACTTGCGAAAGCCGTTGCAATAAATTTTAAACAGCGCTTTGCATGTCTTAAATCACGTCTGTTTTGAACATTTTACCGGGATCTAACAACTGGCAGTGATTAAAATTTACGTGGCACAACCAAGTATTAACGAGTGCGTATCGTCGGGCTTGTAGACGCAAGGCGCTCGTATAAATCCTGAAAGTTGCACCTGCCGTCCGTCAACGCTCGTCTTACCAATGTGATGCATTTATAGCTGTGCTGATCTAATACTCAGCCAATAAAGACTTAACGATAATTACATACTGGCATGGAGATACAGTAATCATACGCAGGTGTCAATAGGAATGCTAAATGAGGCAGCATGAATGTCTTGAATATTCAGATTGTGTGTCAGTACACGGTCGTTTACGCGGCGCCGGCGCAGGTGGCCGCGCTTCAAGGCTGAAATTCAAAACAGCCGTCACGCTTGCGTGAATAGCGGTCTAGATTGTAACTTCATATTTACCGATTCTACTACAGTCTTATTACTTTTAAAGTGTTTTATATAATTGTATAAAATACTATACTGACACAATTTTACTCGGCAATAAGAAATCATTTTTAAATTATATTTTATTTTCTGTCTACACTGTCTACATTTGCCTTAAATTTTTATTTACGCAGTAATTTATTCGTCGACGTATATTGTGAAACACTCAGCATCTCCACTTTTACCTTCCCGCGCTTGCGAAACACGCAGGTGCGCGCGCGCCGCAAAAACATTGACACAACTGATTTCATTACCTTTTCATGCCATGCTATCTACCAGTATAGTCTATGCAGTAATTCATTTAAAGGTCATAATTTATTTTGACTCATAATCAGCCTCAATTTTAAGATACCGGAAATATGTTTGCTTATTTTAAAAAACGGAAAAAAATTACTCACCATGTGATTAGAGTGATGTGTTGTAGAGAGAGTCTTATCAGCAGGAAGGATTGTATTAGGCGCTGGGCGAGGTCCTAGCGGCCGACGACGTGGCCTGGGAGGTGAAGCGCACGCAGGCGCCAGGGCGGCTTCCGCTTCGAACTGACCTACAGCAGGATGATTTTCCAATGCAGATTGTAGATCACAGATATAGTCGATCACGTGCTGGATAACTTCCAGTTTTGAGATCCGCCTATTCTTTGGCATAAATGGCACCAAGTCTTGTAATTTGGAGAGATACATCTGAATTTCAGCGTTTTCGCCGTCCCGGTGCCTCTGCACTCGTCCGCTAGCAATCGCCGGTACGGACGCTCCGGTTGCGCACACCGCCGTTATGGCTTTCATCGTAAGAGACACTTAACACGAGCACTAGTAGCAAATCGCGGCGCGTAACGCGTATTACACGGGTTGCGAGCGAGGAATGAGGAGATGTGCCGTGCGGCGTCGTATTTATGGTTGCGGGTGGGGCGCGGGGCGGGCCGGGGCGAGCCAATACGCAGAGGGGGCGGCGAAGCCTGATTTTCCCATGGCGGCGGTGCGCTGCGGCGTGCGCTGCGCTGGGCGGCCCTGGTAAAGGCCGTTGCGCTCGCGACACGCACTTTGTCCTGAACTGTTTGTTTTGAGACTTAATTTCATTTGTTTTGCATTTATTTTGTCTTGTTGACTAATGTAAGTTGGTTGGTTGAAACATGAAATCGGCTTATAAACGTTCATTACTATGTAGACAGATAAAAACATATGTAGATATAATACACCTCTAGTAATAATAAATAATTATTCAGGGTCACAATGTTGAATTTTTTATTACTTACATAATAATTTTATTTTGTCTTACCACTTTTTTTCCTTGTTTAAGAATAACATTTTGTTGATTATTTTTTTACTATTTATTATTACATAATATTATCGCTAACATTACGTGCCTAAAGAATCATAATACAGTCCAGTGCTTATAGAAGGCTCTCAGAAAGGCTAACGATGTGAAAAACGGGGAAAAAGGAAGGAAAGGAGGGGGGTCAACGACGAACAATAGCCGTACGTGACGGTATCCACTTGACGTAGCGACAGGTTCGGAGGCTGGAACGCACCCAGGTAAAATCGATCGTTTGAGTAATAAATGCCAGATTAATGCGTGACTACTGTAACGTAATATGGTTCAACATTCTATTAAATTAACATTATTAAAAAGCTGAATTGTAAAAAGCTGAATTAATTTCTATAAAACACAATTGTACTGGGTTTTTTTATATATGATTTTGAGACCTTTATAGTGTAAGTTAATAGATGTTTGATTAATATTTTTGTTGACTTAATAGATCTCGTTCAGCATACGAAAATTATAACTTAATATTCATGTTTGAAAATAAATTGATAAAATTGATACGTTGGTAAGGGTCCCTCTGTGTAAAAATAAAAAAATACATGTGAATATTTATTGAGAAAAAAAAATCAAGAAATAGTATTTATTTTGGAATTTTAAATGCACTCCTTAAGTTCATATATATAAAATCCATTTTATACAATACTAAAGCATTTAGTTAAAGCATTAGGCTGTTTCTGACGGCCACATAAAAAGACACGAATTGTAATAACAAAGAATGTAAAAAAACAGCAAAAAGTCACCTTGGATACGAGTGAGGAACTCAGGTAGTAAATTGCTTTATTTGAAAGACTCGCCGTTATTTGATGGTAAATATGCTATTTGAGAAATTAGTTTATCGACGTTTATTAGATCCTTAATGGGAGTTAAATTTAATTTGTTAATGATGTTTATTTGTATGTGTTTTTTATTAAGAATGTTATGGAATAGCATTTCTTATTACATCAGTATTAAAATGGTTCAATAGCAGTTAATTAAAAAGTGTGTATCGTAATTACTACAACATTATATATACACTACTATTTAGGTGTATTTGCTTCTGAATAACTTTAGTATTGTTCGAAGCTATTTATAATTAATTCACATTATGTTAAAGATAGTATGTAGATTGAAAATATTTTTTTTTGTTATTCGAATGGTCAGGTAAGATAATTTGTTAACATAATAATTTTGTTCCTGTGTCAAAACGTGATTTCACGGCTACCTAAGAAATTAAAATTGTTCACAGACATTTTATTATTGTCCACTCACGTTCAGGCACTTTGTCTCCTTAATCTTGTATCGAAGCACCTTGCAGTCCAATTTGCTATGGAATATTGTTTTAAACGTACAGGTACCGTCCTTTGTCAGGTTAAGAGACAATACGCAAAAAGTCACAACGACGTAAACACCTCAACGATTTTAAAATACATTTTCTAAAGTGTTTTTGTATTTTTGGGCGCAAGACAAAAAGCGTTCTCGTCATGATTTTTGTTCTTGCAGGTGTAAATTGTTTATGATGGCTCTCTAAATTTTTAAAGTGTGAAATTATAATATGTACAGGTACAGGATGTAATGTTATGGGAAGTATTATTGTAAGTTATTATTTTATATGGAATAATTGTACATATATCGATTTCGTTTTATTTTTCTTTACAAACAACATTCTTGCGTAATGACCGTGATGTCACATGCTTCTAAGTTGATTAACTGATTAGAAAATAGTTAATTCACTTGAGTAATAAACGTGAACTCTAATCTTATTATTATTTAAGCTATGAGTTATCTTATTATTATTTATTGTATGAGGATAATTATATCGTTTTACTTTTTAGCTTTACGTTTTTATCAGGGTAAACAAGAAGTACCTAGTGTCTTGATAGACACCACTTTCTGCTGAACTCAAGAGATTGAGTGTTCAATTGTGATGCCTAAAATCATTTTTCACTTCAAATAACCTAAATATATACCATATGGTGTCATATGGTGGTAAATATTCAGGGATAATGTATAGATCCATTTTCTACGGTGTATATGCATTACAGATATATGCATATTTAGTTGCTGGTAAAGAGTCTGTTAAAAAAACAACAACTATGATTTCTTGTTGGTATATATGTACTTCAATATTTTTAATTTATAAAACAACTTTGCAAATAAGAGTACTTACTATAAATAATAGCCTATTGCATTTCATCAAAATCATCTCCAAAGTATGAATCACTTGTAATTACAGTAATATTAAAAAGACACAAGTTTTTAATATTCATTTATACAGTATTTAAGCGAGTTTCATTAAGGCCTGTGCATTAGACACGGGGCGGAGTGCTTACATTACCCCGCGTGGGAGTGCCGGGCGCGTGCCGCTCCCATTGCGAGCCACCCTGATTGTAAACCCGATATCCATTCATTTCCTAATACAGTGGAATATAAGACTATTGATCTCTACGTGAAACCATTTCTTGTAATTAAAATATTTGCACGCCACTGCTTAAATTATTTTAACTACGAATATTTAGCACAGCAGTAGTATTTAAACCATTCTGATCATAGATTTAGGAATAAAGTGTTCTATAATTCATTTAGCGTCTTATAAAGTCCAAATCAATTTTCAAAATGGCCGTTAATTGGTTGGTATCTTACGGTTTGTCCCAAATAAATAAAGTAAAGTTATTCAAGATCGAAGTCGTAAAAGGTTGGGTATATATTGGCTTGCCGTTATTACTCGGTATTGACTGAGTAAACAGCTCTACGTTCCCTCCGGTCCCACGGGAGGGCGCGAGAAATCCCTTAATTCGTAGCTTGCAGGTGCGGGCTCATTACGCGCTTTTCCGGCACGTGTCAGCGCGTGTATAGACGTATATCTACTTTAGTTTGGGAATCGAATACGCTGCACGCACTCAAACAGACACTTTGATCGACATAGATCAATAGATAGGAGCGTGCACGATGTTGTTTTATATATTATTCTTTTTTTTATTTAATTAAATTACAATATATGGTATCTATATCTGTCAGTATATATCCTTACATATTAGGTAATCTTATATAATGTCAAAATCTCATCGATTTGATTTCTATTATAAGGGAGAGCTTTAGAATAAATGCCAGATTTTTGCTATTTATATGTGTATGAAGGAACAACAAAAAAATTAAACTTTACATATATACTAAGTACCTATAAAATGATTCCACTACTCTTATACAAATTCGTTTATTATGAATATATATTAATATTAATATTATTTTAATAATATTTTAATATATAAGTCTCAAAATCACTTTTTACAATTCTTATGGGAACGGTCAGGTTCTCGTGTGAACAAAGATCGACACGGCGTGGGAAGCTGCCCAGGTCATAGGTCGTCGGGATAATTGTAGTGGTTGGAACGTCTGCGCACGCGCACCTCAACGGGGCGCCCTTATCTGCTTTGATTTAATTTTACATCTTTTGTTTTATCCTCCTTATATTTTCTTCCTTATTACTTATACTCCTTTTCAATCAAATGTTATATTTACTTTGTGAGAATAAAAAATATATTTACAAATTATTTCAGTTTAGATAAATAAAAGGCTATGCAGAATTTATTTATAAGTATTTTTTGATACTCAGAAATAATTCCATAACAATTCTATTGTATAATTTTATTTAAATATTAATTTGCAGAAACTAAATAAACGCAAATAAAATATAATTATACGAACGAACAAGATATTTTATTCATTTTTGATTATCTAGATGATTAATTATTTTTGCTATTGGAGACAGCCATTTATAAACTAAACCAATATTAAATATAAAATTAAATTGAACATTGTTATTAAAAATATTGTTTATTATTTTCTAGTGATATCATTTTTCTCTTTTTACATTGGATTGCGTAACAAGCAAACGTTATTTATTTTCAAAAATGAATGATTAATATTTTTATTAATATGATATAACAGTTTGATAAGCCGTGACTAGGATTAATAACATGCTTACTATGTAGGCGGGGGAGCTTAATTTGCAATAAGCGTAAAAGGCATTTAATAATGCAGACGTCCGCTCGCGTGCGCGTGCAGTGAACAAATACCTAGCAATCGCGTAATGAAGGTGGTGGGGGGAGGTCACGTGGCGGTCACGCGACTGTTTTAACATTTTCTTATACGGGCGAGGGTGAGTTTCAAAAGCCATTACACTGGGTATTTTATTTCGATCTTAGTCATTAGTACATATAGTAGTATATTACATGCGGTATTATTAAATATTATACATGTTCTTAGTTTAAATGCATTATTATTTATTTCATTAGTTACTTTATCACTTAACTATCTTTATGACATAATTCAGTAATTATGACTTCATATATGTATATTGATTGTTATCACAACAATAGTTTTTCACGAAAAGCTTCTTCAAAATATTTTTAACAATTTTTTTCGCTTATTTTTCTTGAATAATGTTTTTAAAAACTAATAAAATGCGGATGTAATTTTTTTATTGATTTTACGTTTACTTTACGTTAGCTAAATTGTTCTAATTACTTCTATAAATTGAAGTAATAGTCTTCATTTTTTTTATTTTTAGCTTTGTAGCTTCTTAATTCTGTTCATTTAAGTTTTTATTTATGGCGTTTGGTTTTGCCAATTGAGAACAAAACACCTCGCCATTGTTGCGTAGATGGGAGAGGACAGGAGTTGAAGAAAATTAAAATTATATTATATTTTGATTTTCTAAGTGTATGAGTTTCAATTTTATTAAAAATATTTTTTTTGTGTCTATTATTTTGGATTATTATCTAAATATTTACAAAAACATTTCACATACAATTGGAACAAAGAGATTGTTCTATTACATAAGCAAAACGAAACTCCCACAGATTTATTATAGAAACTGTGCTTATATTCCCACAATCGTTACAATAAATGAATGCTTGGGATCAACGCGGATTGAATCATTATTATATAGGGGTTCGTAACCTCGGGCGTAGCAAAACCAGTCTACGTTGACCCTTGATAGAGTATATAAAATTTTATAAATATTGCGAAGTAAAGGCGGTTGATATCATAAACGGTCTTGATATATTGGTAGCTATGATGCTTAGGGTGTTGTGACACGCGTGGGAGCTGCTTCTATTGTTAGGGCACTTAACTCGGTGCTGATAAAGGAACTATAGGACCATTAGATGAATTCGTTTTGCTCATTCGCTGACGGTACGAATGGACATTGGATTATGATTCGTAAAGAGATTTTCAATGGGGCTTTCTATAAAATATTACATTATAATAATATGTGTCGTTTGAATGATGTCGTTTGGCTCAATAAGAACGTGTCTTTTCAGCGGTGGTCGGGAGTTCAAATGAATCTCGGAAAAATATTTATATTGGTAATACCATATAGTACCAATATTATTTTTTTCATAGATATCAAAGATGCTTCCCCTGTCTAAGATAAAATAAAATGTTGATTTCCACTACACCGCAAAAATTCTACGTTAGAGAAAAATTGTGGTAAATTGTATTATTAATAAAATTTGAGGATTAGTAAAATAGTTAAAATATGATTAAAATTGTTTTCATATTATAAAAGTTGTTAAGCAAAACTATTTTTTACAGAAATCTAAAAGTTTCTTCTAATGTTCATAGTGTTAGAAATAAATGATAAAATTCTTTAACCATAACTTTATGTATACATTAATTTATATAATTATAAATTATTTACCTTATAAAATAGCGCAACTTCAATTAGGTACGTGCTTAGCGATATGGAGCAAGTAACGGACAAAAGTTCAGTTATTTCACTCGTTTCACACAGATTGATTTAGCGATTACTGACCACTTGAAATTGTAAGTAGTACCTATATATTATTTTCTCTAAAATACATGCGTTCAAGGAAATTTACTCATATTAGTAATAAACAATGAAATTTAATAATAACGTTGTAATGGCCTTGTTAACAATATTCGCAATCCGCGAAAGCAATGAGCTTTAAAAGGCATTATAAATATTTTGAAGTACTTCTCAAAGCGAGTACAAAATAGGCCGGGCCGGGGTGAAAACCAGGTGTGGTAAACGGGGACCGATATCTTGATTCACTTTAGAGTCATAAGGGTTTTATGAATGTCAGTTTTTTGGTTAGAAAAATCCCCTTAAACTTTGCCTTCAATTATATGTGGCCCTAATTGTAGATGATGCGATACGGAAGCATTGTTAACGAATTGACGTTGCTATTGGTTTATTGTCCTTTTTCCTATCGGCGGCTGTAAAGCATCTGTTTAGAATTTTCTATTATGTTCCCATTTAAAATGATGTTTGTGTATTATTTTGTGGCATGCTGGTGTATTGTTTATAATGTGTGCTTTATTTTTATTAATTTAGCACACTCAACGAATAACTGCCACTTCTACCGTGGTTAATTTACTCTTGTAAGTTTTGGTAGAGTTTCTCAACATACATAGTATAATTGGCTAATAGAAAATACAATAATAATATATTTAACATAGTATCGGATAGTATGGCATTTAACAATGAGTTTATTAATTATATATTAAATAAAACTACCAAACTGATTTTATAGGATCTACATTAGAGCAAATATGAGGATTTGTTTTGACATGCCCTGCGTTTTGACCACAAATCTGGAAAAGCTTAACAGCATGACCAGGACAAGGTGTTAGCTCCCCTAGACGCGAGGTCTGTGAAACTGATTGCGCGGCTTTTCACATCGCCAGCTGCGGCAGCTGCGTATGCAAACGCCCTAACACTAACACTTTTATTGCCCTACATCGCCAAATGCTTCTGTATTACTAATATGGGCGTTTTATAGATCGTAGATTACTACAGTCTTAAGCGAAAAAACGTAAGAAAATATTCTCACAAGATAAAAACTATATTTTTTTTATTGTATTTAGATATACGTATTTTGCCCCGCCCAGATTTCTTTGAAGCCAGGTATTTTTTTAATAATATATCTTTTCATTATTGTTGTTATTTTATGTACAGTAAAATTAACTGGGCAATTTAGATTATTTTTATATTAAAAATTTTAATACAAATATTTAATATTTTTACATGTTTAATTACATGTGTACAGCAAAGTAAATCAGTAATTCAAAATAATAGTTTTATTATTTACGTATGCTATCTAGCCAGGACTAATTCTAATACTTTATTATTATGTTACACTTTTAAATAATATTTTGTTATAACAACACTAATTGATATAAAAAATATTAATGGACTAAACACTCTGCACTCCGCTTTTCGCCAAATTTGAGATCTTGCGTGTTGAATAGCGGCATTCAACTGCGCCACAACCGGCCACATCAGGAAATATTTGTTTTAAATATTTACTCATACATAAATTATAAATGAATCATTATTTCAAATCTTGATCTCTTATCGTAATCTCGATTGGATGATCTAAGATACATATTTTATTCATTCATTCCGAACTACTGCAACATAAACTAGTAAAGCGTACAGTTGGAGTCAATTTTTTTAATATATTTACTTACTCCACACAATTTTTTTTATATTGATTGCGTTTTATTTTTAATATTTCTTACTTATTTCACATATATGTTATCAAAATTAAAGTAATAAAAACAATGAAAAGCATTGTCAGTCAAACAGGTACATATTATATTTTTAAATAAACGATTACACATTCATATGCGTGGCACATGGCAGAACATTACAAGGCGGCGTTGTGACGATTGTTTGCTATATCGGGCTAAGCGCACATTTGGCGAGGGCGGCCCGCCCTATTGGTAATGCTCGCCAGTATTAAATTGTCATAATCATAGTAATTTTGGTGGTTTTACTTTTGTGTGCCATTGAATGTTCATAATATGGGTATTTAACACTTAATTAAATAATTATTCTCTTGTTTACTAGATATATTTTATATACTAACGTAATATAAACATACGGACACAAAATAAATAAACTTTTAATTATTTTGTGTTTTAAAATCATATTTCGTATTAACATGCTTTATATTTTTAAAATTTTAATTTGCTCTGAGCTTGACGGACATCAAATTATAAAGCGTTCATATGTTCCTTACTGATACCTCTTAACAGTGACAAAAATATTTTTTCAATTGTGAAACTTGATTCTTTAAATGGTACGTAATTGTACTATTTAGCATAACAACAACTATTAACAAGGATTTTACAAGAATTTATAGAAAATATAGAAAATTACTTACTCTACACAAATCCGCCAAACATGTGCGCTTAGTTTTTTATATCTTATCTTTTTTCAGGTGTCTAACAAATGTCACTAACAATGCGTCTATTTTAAATGTAATACTATTAGTTAACGTTTATGTTCAATAAATTTAGACTATTTTATAGTCATTAGGATAGAAATAAAAATATAAGACTTAAATATCCGTATTTTCAAATTCAAACAAATACAAGTTTAGAAATTAAGAAATTAAGTGCTGTGTTACACTTTTTTACGCAGAGAACTTAGTGTCAAAAAGCTCCGCTTTTTGCTATCTGTTTGTATTCAAGACATTGCGTGCGTATTTAAAAAAACGAATTTGCCCTTCAAGAGCGCAAAAAATAAAAAAAATAAATATATCATCAAGTAGAGATTATATAAATATTACACTAAGTAGAGACAAAATTAAAATCAAATTGACTTATTGCCTTAAAGATTACCTTAAGGTAAGAAAACAATTTGATTTTATGTATTATTTGTATTGTATAATATATATTTTCACTATTACAATGCAAGCACGAATCACATTAATAATCGTGATTGATACATGATATTTGATAGCAGACAGGTTCGCTGTATGGGCGCACGTGAGCATTTCACATGGACATATTCAGGTCCTTCCCCTGGCATCTTGACTGATTAATGATTTCAACATTGTATCAATATTTGCATAAGAAATGGACAAGAAGAATAAAATCCACTCTTGCCTTCCTCTTATCGTCCCGCAGATCTTCTCGTTAGCTACATTATTTTGATGACTTTTAGCTTGATGTGTGTTAATATAGCTACATGCAAGCGATAGTGAGTCTTTTTAGGTATAGCTTAAATTTCAAATAACATTTTTCAAACATTTGAACTTTAACACTTTAAATAAAGTTGAGTACAAATATAATGATTCCAGGTCGCGGCTTGGTCTGCCACAATGCCTTTGGACTCGTCAAACGCCTCTATAAAGTATATTCATTGGCTCACACTCCGGTTAACAGCTCGTGAGACAATACTTAGTAAGGTTGTGAGTTTAAAAAGTGCTTAAGCTTTAATGTTTTTTTCTTAAATATTAAAATATATTTGACATATTCAATGTAGAGAACATTGAATATTGTAAATTTATTTAGAATTAATGTCTTTAAAATTTAATTGTGTTTAAGTTTAATTGTTAAGTTTAATAATATTTAATTTATTGAGAAAATGTATAACCATGTTTTTATTGATTGTACGTGCTTAATTGCTACGGGATTATTTTTTTATATTTTGTGAGAATATTCAAGAATATTATAAAATTTTAATGAAATGTTAACATAAAATATGAAAAGCCAATAAATTAAATCAAAATATATTTTGAGGTGCCATCCCTAGTCAGAAATTTGATTGACGCAATGAGAAATGATGCGACAATGTTATGAAAAATGGTGTACTCGTAAAGGGTGACTTTGTTGCAAAGATTTTTTATTACTTGCATAATTTAGTTTGAAAAATATCTTTGCTGTGATATTAAGATTATAAGCAACCGGTCAGTAATGCCGTGTAATACGGGGCACTTGATTAGGGTGTCCGCTTTGTTATTATCAATGTCCGTCACAATTCTATAGAATTAACAATCATATATCTGTGTCTTGTTTTGTAAGGACGATGAGAGAATATTAACTTGCGTTTAACATATTGTCTCTAAGTTTAATATTTATTTAGATGATAAAAATGGAAGATAGTGGCGCAGTGGAACAGCGTTTGACTGTAATCACGAATGGTTGTGGGTTTTATTTCCACACGGGGGAATGATTATATTTAAAATGTTGTCATTTTCTGGCTCTGGTAAGACAAAGGGCAGTGTTGAGTTCTGCCACACATCACGCAATGTCTCGAATTCGGCGGAAAGCGGAGTACGGTGTGTCTTGACACTAGGACTCTATCCTGTTATGCGCAATAAAAGGGTGAAGTTAAAAAAAATGGAATAAATTCTTAAATAAAAAATTGACAAATTGTATTGATCTCTTAAAACCATTCTGCTTTATTTTTAAACTTTCTACGTATTTCCCAAGCATGTGTTTTGATCAGGCGTCTTGAATAAGGAAATACAATAGGACGTCTTTATTACTGTTTTACGATTATCGGTTGCTTTGGCGGAAATAGTGCGCTGGCCACATTTGGCGATCACCTTTCTTTGGAAAGCTATGAGCTAGTTGTAAAACATTTCATAAAACGAGTCGTTATCGCCATGTGCGCCGCTGTTCCCACCGGTGCACGTGTGAGGAAGCGGCATATGCTGCAAATCTGTGAGGCATATTGCTGTGTTATCAAGCGGTAGTGACACATGCTTCTGCTGCTGATAACGTTTCTACATTAAATATAAAAATTAACTAATGTTATAAAATTGCTGTTAAAAATAATACGTACATATGTATAATATTATAATATAAATATATATATATTTTAATGATATTGGTAATTTAGAATTATAAGTAGTCAGTCATGTTATAAATAATATCAAATTAATTGATCTTTGATTGACTTCTTGCTAATTATTGTTTCTACTGGTGCATTAGAGAAGTTTTAATTGTGGAATAATTAGTCAATACAAGAAATAATAATCATATAAGTGCAAATTTAAGAATTATATTACATCCTTAATGTCAATTGGTATAGTATTAATAGCCAATCTAAACGATTAATATTTGACAGGTACTTTATATTAAAAAAAAACAATCTGCTTTCTTTTCTTTTCTTTTCTGCTTGTTGATGCACTAAGTATGCCCAAATATTCGTTTATATATTGATGCGTATAGAAACAGCCTATATTTTATTAGTAAAAGGTACTATTTTTCCGTTTCAAGCTGTTTATAACAACTGTTGAATATTGTTTTATCTAACACTTATTTAATTTTCCTAATGCCTCGTAACAATTAGCTAGCTACCTTTTGTAAGTCCATAGACAAAAATAATCAATTTTTAACTCTCCTGCAATTGAATAGCCTATTTTAAGATTCTTTAGTTATTTACTTCAAATAACATTTTTGAGTTAGGTTAAATTCTTTGTGATTTCTCATTTATTCCTGCGTTTTTTGAGATTTATGTGTTTTATATTTACATTGCTCCTCTCATATTTCTGTTTGGAACGAAATGAATGGATTAACAACAAATTTTGACGCTTTCCTTGGCTTTTCTTTTTATATAAAACGCATTTTATTATTGGTTGTCTTTAGTTACACTCACGCCCTGTAGCAATAAAAGCAAGCCGCTAGACAAAACTAGCAGATAAGTTGCAAACGGTCTAATTAAAAAAAACGAGTTTCTAATATAAAAGTTAACATGCGATTTTATATATTGCATTCAACATAGTATATGATAAGAGTCGCAATGATGACAGATGTGCATGGAGTAGGCCGGTAGCTATCTGCGTAATGAGAGATTTCGCGCCGATACGCTATCGCGCCCGTGTTGATCAATCTGCACCCACTGGTGCGATCAATCACAGCTACGGAGACCAAACGGTATATTTTTTAAGGACAATCATTCAATCTAATAAATTTACATCTAGTACCATGTTTCTCTAAAATTTTGCACAGAATATTGAAATTCACAATTTATATTGCTTTGTCATTTAATATATACTTAGTGTTATATAGATGATAATAGATAGATGTGTTGATAACTCTTTGACAAATTGGCCAGACAATAAAATATAAAATATCTAATAATTTAATACATATTTTAAATTTAACGTAATGATAGTAGATAATATAATATTGGTATAATTTTATTTCGTACATATTTATACCTATAGATAAACTAGTGCGACTCAGAAGTTATGAGATTACTTAACTATGTATTTATATGTAACTGTTAATTTGATAAATATAACCAACACAATTTACGACAATTTACATTAAAAGCTAGTCTTGTGTGACAAATTGACTGTATTCAATAATTCCGCGTTTAATTTCTCGTGAGTATTACTTAAAATAATTAATTTGTCACACTAAACGTGACGATTTGTTAGCCACGTCATACTATATTATACTCTCTACATAGGTAGAAATTGGAAAAAGAAAGATATTTAAGTTTGGAAACATGAAGGTACTCTACACTTATTGTATTGACTGAATTAAGACGCATATGTATATACGGATATAAGTATTATAAAATGTCATGATGGACACCTTAGTATAAATTGGAAACTCTTGCAGTATTCACGCTCCATACTAAGATTCATCAATATCATTGGGTAATCTCTAACGTGTGACTTGCATAGTAATATATGTTAATAAGACAATTCGCCCGCCGACCGACTGTAGAGCGTACCCGCAAAACGTAAGTTGAATATGAATATTATTCTTCCTTATTAATTTTACCATTGTTCTAAGTTCTTCATATTTATATTTTAAGTATTGAGTTTTTTGATGTTTGGAAAGCATATATTTTAAAATTATATTAATCAATGAAGTATGTTAATAAAATTAACAACAAAAACAATTTAATATATTCAGTATTATATAGTTAATAGCTAACCGAATTTTAAGTTCATTGATTCCCATCGTAGTACCGTTGAGAGTGACGATATATAATATTTTTCTTATGTTATTTTTCTGATCTTGTTAGATAATTGCAGAGTTGCGTCCTAAGACTTCAATTTTGGAAAAAAAAGTATTTGATTTTATTTTGTAGTCAATATTTTTTTTTAAATTCTTAACACAATGTAAGATACAGTGAAGTTACGTGCAAATAACACAAGAAAATCCAATAATTATTTATTTCTGATAAGTGTCAATCAGACAAAGGAAATGGCGGTGGATTCCATAATTAAGCAGGTTCTCCATATATGGAGGCAGAGAAACAAGTGTCACAGTCAATAAAAGCTTACAAAGTATATATTTTTTACTTTTACTGTTTTACTTTGCAGTAATTATAAAGAATATTATTTATATATTTTTTTTAACTATTAGCAAAGTATATGTACAACAATGACTTATATAAATCTAATATGTTTTAGGCACACGTGTACATCTCGTAGACGCAGCTGCGTGCACGTGTGTCAGTGACTATCCAGGTAATGGATGATGTAAATATACATATTTATTAGAAAACAAATGATTTTGTCTTTGTTCTGTTTATTGTCTTTTTCACTGTTATCTACTGTTTTAAATTACAATGTTTTATGAAAGTAGTTCAATAGAAAATAAAAAAATTGTTTTGATATTACTTTATTAGCAAATATTTACATTTATGTGCGTACAATACGTCAATAAGGTAACTTCTGCTTTTTTTATTTTTCACCTTACCCCGCATAACAGGGTTGTTAGAGAAAATCTAGTGTTCAGACACATCATTCACTGAAGAATTAGGATCTATTCAACCAAAGCAAGTAATATTTGATAATTGTTACTTATGTTTTTTTCTTCATTTTTAGTGTCATCCATTACACATACGAGTATATACGCAAAGAACAACAGTGAGTAAATGAATACACCTGAAAGTTATAAGTATACGCCACGGTTTCAGTCTTACAAGTATCAGTATTAAATTTATTGTAAGTATTATATATTTTATATGTATTTATTGACTATTTAGATAAACAGAGGCCATCGTGGCGCAGTGATTACAGCGTGCGACAGTAAAGCGATGTTTATTGGTACTATTCCCACTTGGAATAGTGACATATTATATTCAAATATCTTTATGCTCTGGTAAAAGAAAACGCGGCATCGTGTTCTGTCACTTAACACGCAGTGTCCTGACACTAGGTTTCCTTTGCCTACCCTTCAGTACGGATTAAATCGTGGAGCTAAAAAAAACAAAATATAAGGATAGGTAATAATTTCATAATAATGCAATAATCTCTTTAAAAATATTGAGTAATAAACAACATCTGTAGTGAAACAATTGGACAAGTCATAAGAAAATTTTTCCACGTGTTTCCAATATCTATATTAAGTCTTTCTTTCAAAAGTTTTATTCGTTCTCACGTCCATCTGGATTGCAGGATTTTGGACAAATGAATCTGCTGTGCAGATGTCGGCTCTTCAAAGAAAAGTTCCAGAAATATAATTTCTTTGCTGTTTTGTATCTATATTTATATGTATCTATATGTATATAAATGAAGCTTAACAGTTTAGCATATTGAAAAATAAAATTTTTGATATGTCAAATTGAAATAGATGGTAAGTCCTATATATAACTAACTAAATTAAATATCAATCCAATACAATTTATATTTAATGATATTAATCGACAAAATTATCAAAATATTTTTAACCAATCATATTCGGATAAAAAATACATGCAAAGATACGTGTTTTTATTTAACTGTTAATTGTCATTTATTTTTTTATTATGTTTATTCAATGGATTTTCTTTTCAAAGCTAATAGCTTTTCCATGTTTCTAATTATATATTAGAAACATAACAATTCCCATGAAATATTAGATAATAGTCATGCCGTTGTCTGTATGTAATTTAAAAGTAATTAAGTCACTTAAACGCCATAACAAATACTTTTGTTTGATTATTAATACTGTATAATCTTATAAAATAATTTTATTTAATACTTTTATTAATGGAAAAAGAACGTGGCCTTTTCCATATTTTGCTTATTTACAAACTCCATATCTATATTATTCTTAATGCTTTAACTCGCCACTTCATATCTTCATATGTGAAGCGTCGATATTTTACATAAATAGATGATTGGACGGGCTGGAATTGAATTCATCACCGTTACCTTTAATCATTCTCATTCTTAGTAACTATATTTTTATATCCTATATCTTAAAATATTATTTATCTACCTTACTTTAAACTAATTTGCAAACAACCATATAGTATAATGCCTATAAAGTACTACATTGTTATGCTAGGAATATTAATGTCACGTCAGTTGTCTAAAGCCTTCGCTAAAATATCACATGATATGATGTCACGTCCGGCGGACGCCGCCAAGGCGTGTCCTGTTTGCATACGAGTTCTTCGCAATATTTAATAGAATAATGTGCTACGCATAATATAAAGTTTGGTAACAATCCAACGTTAAACTTGAAAGAAATGTAAAAAATAGAGAAAACTAACTGTTATATCATTTTATTTGCTGATTTTACAATTATTTCGTGATGTTCTTCTCCAATTATCTTTTTAAGCATATTCCAACTTTAGTTGGATAAAGATGAACTCACAATAATATTTTGTAAATGGTTCAATATCTAAGTATAATACATAATAATGATAACAAGTTTAGATACAAGTCACTTTATTTTCATGAACAGCCACCACGCTTAGTTATATACGAATACATTGCAAAACTGCAGGCATGCTAGTAGCCATGTGCTAAGATAAGCAAAGCATATGTGTATCAAATGTGTAGACTCAACACAGGGCTCCCATTCAGCTTCAGCGCCACCCTGCCACGTGCTGCCCAGATTGCCACCACGTGTAGCACACGATACACTAACGATCTCTTTAATAAAGTCATCTTTGATTGACTCTTAATTGTGACTATAAAAGGATGAGATGACGTGTGTCCATCGTCGCTGAGATTGATTATTATTTTTAATAGTATTTAGTGTAAATTTTAAACATTATCAATGTTTTAATCCAATATAATCAATTTAATATAAAAAATATTGAAGAGAAATATCATTTTTGTTACTAGGAATATTGTACACACTCCGAAGTAGGGTACATACAATCAGAGGACAAGTTGATTCGAAGTAACTACTTTTCTTTTTCAAAAGTCAATTTTCTTCAGTTACTCCGATAATGATTAAAACAAGTATATTGCTTGGTTATCAATTTTTATGACATAACATTTAGCCAGTTAACTTCTATCAATACGTTTTATTTTAAATAAGAAGGTAAGAATGTACTATCCAAAACCCGTTTGTTTTCCACTCGTAAATTTCAAACAAATATATACAAATAATAGTTGTAAAGTATGTTTTATCCGTGCATATAATTCTTATGTCTGCTTAGACTTATCGAATAATGATTGCAATCAATGTCACGTCAACGTGGAGTACTAACGTTGTTTGATTTGCCGATTAAGCACGTTCGGCAAAGCCAAGCTTTCTGTATTCCCCGACTGAGTGATAGGAGTCACTCAACTCGCAGATGACCAAGCATATTATGTTGTATGTATTTCTATTTTATAGAGTCTCCATTTACTTGGTATTGAACTGTTACGGAAAAATAGAGAAGTTGTTAATATATAAATATTGTATATTTATAATATTACGAACTTAAAAGTATTACGAGAAAAAATTAAAAAATATATTTTAATGTAGCAAACACTATGTTTACTATCATTTTATTGATATAACACTTGATAGTGTTTAGCGAATTTGGCATCAGCGATTGATGTCCGTTATATGTCAAAATAGTGACGCAAGACCACCAGTCCCTACCATTGTTGTCAACGTATGCTAAATAAGACACGTGCTTCCGGATTCAAGGTTTTACTGGATTGCTGAGTGACAATTGAAATGTTACTGCATATTTCCTATAAATGATTTATTACTTTCCATACAATCTTTGCTTTATACATATTATTCGAAGACAACAGGTTTATAGTCATTAATAATAGATATCCTTTTAAATTTAAAGTGAGGCTCGATCTAGTTTTAGGTTGATACCTGTGTTTGTTCTGATTACATCTTATTTCATTTTTAGTACAATGCCTGGAAATGACGTTTACGTATGTTATAAATATCTTAGAAACTGCCAAAATGTAGGGTTATATAAATTCAACATAACAGATAGATTTTTATTTTTTTAAAATTTTGAACTTCTCTGACTAAAATTGGTCGGATTTAAAAATACATTTTGTCGTTGAGGAATTACGTTGTAGCTGTAAAGCATCATTACATGACGGGTAACATAAATAGTCGTTCTGCTTACTGTTAGGGCTCTGTCAAGCCATGTGCGGCCCTGAGGAGTCGCAGGCGCTGTGTTGATCTCACTGTTAGTAAACATCCCCGTATCTGCAGATGCTGAACTTACAAGGTTTTTTTTTTATATATAGTCTCTCTACATAGTTTTTTGTACCACCCAATTTAACTACTTAAGTTAAAAGATAAATTTTATGAGATTTAATTTTTATAATTTAAATAACAATACATAATGAACCGACGCACTTGGCTTGGCCTTGGCTTAGCTTATGAAAGGTTAGGTTCATACAATCAGCTTATTGCTGAGATTTGTAAGAATATATACATCAGCGTGGCGCAGTGGGGCAGCGTCTGAATGTAAACTCAATCTATTATCGGTTCGATACCCACTAGGGGGGAAAGATAGTATTTCAAAGTAATTTTCTTTTCTAGCTCTAGTAATACATATTGAGGCGTTGAGTTCCGCCAATTACACCCAATGTCTCGTAATCGGCGGAACACAGAGTACGGAGTGTTTTGTCATTAGATACTTCTTGTCTACACTGCTATGCGGAATAAAGTATGAAGCAAAATAAATAAAATAAATAATGTTATAGTATAGTATAATTATTAAGATTAGTAATATTTGTTCATTTAATAAATATGGTGGAATACTAGTTCATATTATATTTGGTCAATTAACTTTGTATATCAATCGATTGCTTATTTGTTTAGTTGACTTAAATAAGAATATACTTTAGTTTTTTAATTGATTATTATAGGCAAAAAATAATCTTTTCTATTTTGTATATCGTTTAACTTTTACTATAAAAAGAGTCTCCACTAGTAGTTTAGTACTTTTTTCGTATTATTATTTCGGATTTTGTAACGATAAGCAGTCTTTATAAATGTGTTTTTATTTCTGTAAAATATATCTAGCGTTATAAAACTAAATGGACGATTCACTTACCCTAACCTCCAATAAAATAAAATAAAATATATATTTAGACATTTTCATTCATTTTTACCAAATAAAATATATAAAAATAATTAAAATATTATTTATTTTAATATACTTTTTAAAGATTACGTTAAAATTACGCTTATTTTACCAGAATAATTAAAAAAGGTATTTACAATTTCATAAAACTTATCGTACCCCAACACAACCTACTTGACCTGCGAGTGCGCAATTTATCACGGTTTAATGACAATAAATTTACGCACATTCATTGAGCTATCTTTTATGTATAAGAAAATTGAATATAGTTATTTTCAATACTTGATGAGAATTTAAATTTGACTAAGTCAGTTTGAAATTAATGAATAAAATTG
Source organism: Dryadula phaetusa (assembly GCA_032432895.1). NCBI lineage: Eukaryota > Metazoa > Arthropoda > Insecta > Lepidoptera > Nymphalidae > Dryadula > Dryadula phaetusa. Next base: position 7,571,771 of record JAOYRS010000033.1, read on the forward strand.
AAATACTTTTAATATTTTTTTTCTTAGGCTAGTCTACCTATAAAGCGTCAACCTGTGTGTTTTAGTAAGCATACAGCATATTTGATACTAAAATGAAAGCTGCTTAAAGAAATATAATACTTATATAGTTAACATGTTAAGAACATTAATCACTTTAATAATTTTACTTGTTATTAATATAAAGTACTTATCGATGTACTTTTGTGAAATGTTGTTTTTAAGAAGAATATAATAAGAATATAATTATTATAGAGTTTTCTGAGTGTGTTCAGGATGTTTTAAGATCGTGATAGCGTGGTCGTGAGGACCTCCGACGGGCGTCGTGACGATCGCACGTGTCCAGCCAGCTGCGGAGCGGCCGTCCGCCCTCGCCTCCATTTATTGTTATTGAAATGTCAATCTCTACAAGCCGATATTGAAATTCCGTAGGTGTTCTAACCAGGATCAACATTGCGAATATCTCTCGCCAAATGACGTAAATCTTCGCGCCACATTTCGTAATTAATGGATTTGAATGGGAACGCAGCTGATTCTTGAGTCATGCCTAGTTTAATGTTTTGGATCTTACTTATTTTTGTATTATTAACATTTGTTCGGTGAACTATTTTAGAATTAGGTCATTATCGTCAAGTCACTAAGTTTTTATTACTTTAACATAGAGGAACATAAATTAACACAACCTTTCCTCTTAATTAATATCCTTTTTGCTTTTTTCCCTCTTTTTTAAAAATTTACATTGTAAATACACACTTCTCTTCTGCATTAATAATAAGATGTGCATGGTATAGAAAGATTTTTTAAGAACTAAGTTGTCAGTAGTGTCAATTGTAACAACATTGTTGCTCGGTAGTCAAATTACTAAACACAATATTGGCATTTTCTTATAATAGAATTTAAAATATATTTAAAAGATGCCGAGATGATATATTTATATAGAAAATACAAATTCCATAAAAGGTAAAGCAGATTTGCTAAGAGTATACATTAATCAGCAATACCTTTCTCGGTCATCGGTAATGCAAGGGCGGAGATTAAAAAAGAAGCTTTACAAATAACAAAAGGTGTATTCATTTTAAGACATCGACAGGGAATGATTTTTAACAAAGCTCAGTTCATAACATTCTGATTTACAATTTATTATTTTATAATTTAAAAATTTTTTACTTGGCTCTGTTTAAGTATCAAAATATCAAAAAAGATATCAAAAATATAATTATTTTGTTTGCCTCTTATTAGGTATGAATACTTATATAGGCTACAGGAACTACAGCTATAAAGAATATGGTTACGAGATATACGCGACAATTTAAAATACTTGGAAATGGCGGCAGAGATCAATGTCACGGCCTGTATTCTTGTATTGCGACTTGGCTTGGCCTTACGTATCTGTACAGTGTACACCCATGTACAGTAACGTACGGCGACTTCACCCAATTATAACATCAGGAAGCCCACATGTTGTTGTCACGCAGTTTTTAAATAAAGAAATGTCAATTATGCACTTAAAACATTATATAAGTACATACTTATAAATACGTACATGCGTGTACGTGTTGTATTCATTTTGGTGCTCGTTGGTAAAATACGCTATGCCGACGTTTCACCTTTTTAATCTTTGATCCTTATAACAATAATATATATTCTTGCCAAAATCGTATATCAATATATATGTATATTTTATAGTTTGGGTATTTCCGAGCTAAATCACATTATTCAAGTCCTGAGTAAAGGTATTACTTGAACATGGCTGGTTTAAATCTGATAGTGATCAGTTTTTTGGTGCCGTAAATTTATACAGTGCCACAATCAGCCGGTCATACAAATTATGCGTCTGTTTTCGACTAATGTACTTTGGTTTTTTATGAAATTCATGTTTTGTTGTTGAAAACATCGAAGCTTATTCATTACCTACGTATATCATTAATTTATAACCGAACCATTAAAAAATCAATAATTCAAATTGATGTAACAATCAATTTCATTGTGCCTGTAAATGACTGAAACGGGAACACCTGCTGACCTTTAAAATGACTAAGTTAATCATATCGCCGATGTTTTTGATCGTAAAAATTCTTGCAACAACGTGCTCTGTCATACAAAACATAATTTATGAAGCAAGCGGATTTTACGCATAAACCACCTAAGGCTATTTTAAAGTGTAACTGAAATTTTAGACTATATACCTTTTGCCTGATATCTTAAGAGCTTGATATATTTTCGTAACTAATAAATAAACTTGTTCTGCGTTTTACAGCGACACACTCGTCAAGTCGCGTATGTTTGATGGTTCTTTTACAACCCAGTCCTAATTACGAAGTTTCCTCTCACTTCTGTGCTAGGACGAAACGATTGTTTTTTAAGAACATTATAATAAATTTTGTTTAAAACTTTATTATATTTCACTGAATGCCCTTTGTTACAATTTTATAGTTTTACGCTCATATTTTTTAATTTGATTTTGATATTTTTCAAATGTCAAAAAGACATAATAACCGCATAATTTATGCGGTATGTAGGTTACCTACATGTAAAATGTGTAATTCACTATTTATCATTTTTCTGACTACATTTTCATAATGTTGAGAAATATTAAATATTACTCTAGCATTTATTATAATACGTGAATAAATAAATTAATTTTCTATGTAAAGAATACCCTTTTTATTAATATGAACATTTTTATAAATATATGATATGTAATTTTATTGTATGTAATTTATTTTACGGTATATAATGTTACTTTGGAGAATGTTTTATTATATCAACTTTAATACTTTGAAGCGTGAACAGAGATAATTTATTCACAACATGCTCCTTTTTCTAAGTCCAAACATTTGCGTATTGGCTAGTGAAGCCATAACACCTCTTCCATATCGTATTGAAGTTAAAGAGTTAAACCCAAAACCAATTAGTTATTAAATTGAAGCATAACATAGATAAGTCACAAGGGTATATTTAAATTTTAAATAAATGATTTCTCCGCTTTGGTTTATAAAGCGCGGCTTTGGGCTCACCATTCAAAACGCAATGTCTTGTGTTAGGTTGTCTCCGACTACCCTACTAGGCGGAATAAAGCGTGACGTATACAGTGGAATCTTAATACCCCTCTGGGGTATTAAGATTCCACTGTATACATCGAGTTCAAAGTAAGCAGAAAAAGATAATTCCAGATATAATGTATATTTTTAGTAAAATAAAATAATGTTCTTGGTGCATAGTATAATATAATCTAACACATTTAGAACTTTTTTAGTTCTGTTATAAATAATCTTTGAAGCAATTTTGCTTCGGTTTCTATTTTCCTTCATCTGTAAACACAAGCCGTTTAAAATTCAATAAATTTTGCCATAAATATTAAGTTTTATGAGCTGTAATCTCGACACATGTCAAACAAATTGTTGACACTCAAAAGCGTCGAAAACTTTTAAAGGACCCAAGGCTTATGAGCATGAAGAAATATATTAATTAATACTATATTACAATACGTATGTATATATAATTTTTTATATATTTGAACAATCTCTGAAAATAGAACAAGACCATATATATAAGCGTAATGTAAATAAATATCTTATTAATAATGAATAAAAATAAACGGATATCACATTTGACATCACGTTGAAATTGATATCTCGCAGTGTTAAATTAAATGCTAATCATTTACATAATGCCGGGGTATTCCAATATTGTCATAAAACAGTTACTTCGCAAGGTCGATCTTAATATGGAAAATTATTACGAAACCATTGATCTGTGAATTTAATTGTAAAATTATACTAATTGAGGTTGAACAGTACTAAATTGGTCAAGGGTGAGAATCGAATGTACATAATGATATGCATATTTGTGTATTACGGCATAAGTAATAATTATAATTTATAATTAACATCATGGTGCAGTGGGAAACTGTGTGATCGTTAACACGAATGTTCTGGGTACGATTTCGAGTGATAAAGATAAAATTATCTGCATATACCTTTTACACAAGATGAAATATTGCGTTGAGTTTCTCTAAATAATATTTATTTCTCGAATTTGAATGGAAAACTGAGAACGAAGTGCCTTGCCTTGACGCTTTGTTCGTCTTTTTGTTTTCAAGTAAGCGAGAATAATACTTATCTCATAATCAGTGGCGTTTTTTGTTATATTCGCTACAAAGACAGTCGCAGTCCAAAAAAATGGCTAGGTCATATGCTATAGGTTTTTTTAGATGGAACCTTCACTCACAACGAATAGTTCGACTTGTTTCAAGTGAGCTACAATGCTATTGTCAATAATAATTCAAAATTACTTAATCATATTTATTAGTATAAGTATTATATTATGAATAAATCACAATAGTCATATTATGAAGTACAGATCTTGATAACAAGAAATCATTCAGCATTTGTGCACGAGCTATCTGACGTCATGGTTGGTATGTTGTTTGACATTTGGTCAACTCGCGTTGTTAAAGTGAATAATAAACAGTCAGTGATAAAAATTCCTCAAGATTCCAAACGTATTTTGTTACAAATTTATCAATTTTTATTCATACGGCGCGATGAGCAGAATTAATTAATTGCCCGTATCGAAATACATGACAGGCATTTATTACCCCGCTGTGATGAATTGGGGCCTGATCGAATAACAAAATAAGTAATTGTAATTGTATAGGTGTAAATGTGACTAGTCACAGGTTACTAACTCTACCATTTGTATGTATTTATAAATTAAAGGAAATAACAAATATATATAAAAATGTTGAAATAGCTTATGTCGATCATAATTTGAACACTAAAATATATTATTTAACGTTTCAAGCACTTGACTCTGCTTGCAACGATCAGATACCGTAATCATGGGTAATAATATAGTATAATAACTGTAATTTAAAAACTTAACAAAAATGTAATTTAAAATTAATCACAATTAATAAATAATGTTATAAAGAAGTATCAATAAATATATATATGATTATAAAGCTATGTTTACAATAAAGTAATATTTTATAATAAGCACATAAATGTACTTATTGCATGGGCACGGCTGGCATTCATCGATCAGAACGAACACGTGCGCGAACTAGTAAACAAATTGCTTATTTGTATCTGTCTATGGTGTTCACTTGATCATCGATACGAATATAATAAATAATACATAAATTCATACATCATTGTTAGGCGCACAAGAATTTTAAGTACATATTTGTTTGTGTGGCGTACTTTCTTGGTTTCATTTATTGCATTTTTCGGGATAGGCAACTAAGGCGTATATTGCTGTTCGGCGCTTAGCACCAAGTATATTAGTAATTATGAAATATTAAAACACGAAAAAAGTAATAAAATATTAAATCACGAAACAAGTAATAACATTAGTAAAGGTAGAAACCAATTAACCAATATTAAAAGCAAATTAGTTAAAAATTATAACCGTAGAAATATATAAAATACTCGTACATAGAGGCTATGAAAATATGTTTTTAATTTTATAAGTAAAGTAGTTTCTATTTTCGCCAGCAAGATTCATACAAAAATATGATATATGTACATTGGTATGGACAAAAATCGCAATAACATGCAATTTGAAACGTCGCACGGAGCTCAAACGAGGTTAATAGGTTACACAACGGTAACGTTGCACTGTTGATGCATTACTGGGATCCAATAGCTTTACCGCAAATAGTCAGGCAGCTGTGTGCTCGTTTAGCGCCACTTTATGAGCTAGAAACTTTCAGAATTCGCCGCTTAATTAAATATTGAGGGAGAAGGCATCACGGCGTAGTAAGATAGCGTCTGTCTGAAAAGGCGGTGGTTGTAAGTTCGGTGTTCACTCAGTGGAAATTATAACATTCAAATGATTTTAATTTCCTGGTAAGATAAAACGTGGCATTGAGTAGATACACATTTGATCGACACACAATACCACGAAATAAAGTCGCAACTGTCTGTACGGTTCGGTATCTTAAATTATGCAAAGTCTCATCTATATATATATATATATATATATATATATATATATATATATATATATATATATATATATATATATATATATATAGTATGTAGAATAATCCTTACGTATTATAAGTGGGTAATGGGTATTCGTTCCAATGATTTGCAGTAAATAATATTATTTTATGCGCTTATTTTGGAAATGCTGGTCAAAGCTTACGACATCCACATATAAATATTATTCAATAATATTAAATTATTTTTCAAAGTCCACGATAATATGTTCAAAGAGAGAGAGAGAGAGAGAGAGAGAGAGAGCCAAAGAGATAGTATTATACTACTCTTATCTCCTGAGGCCAGTGACCATTTTTATATTTAATTATTCCAAAAAATGTGCATTTGAGATACTATTTTAAACAATACCGTATCTTTTTGTCATATTAAATACGTTACCTACATTGTATTCAATTTTGTGATTTTCTTTATTAAATTTAATATTATTTAATATCTACCCTACATTTAGTGTGTTAAATCAATGAACTTGTACTGTTTTAATTTATAACGAATTGTAATTGATAAAATTTGTCATTGTCTCATGTAAGTATATTTTTTTTTTTAGCTTTTATCCCGCAGAGCAGGGTAGACAGAAAGTACTTATTGTCAAGACACTTCTTACTTCGCTTTCCACTTAATTCGAGACATAGCGTTTTGAGTGGTGGAACTCAACGCTGCACTTTATCTTATCAGAGCGAGGGAGTGTGAATAATTTACATATAATCACTCCCCCGACTGGGAACTGACCCCACGACTGATTGCGTTTACAGTCAGACGCATTCCCACTGTGCCACGACTGTGATTCTTATGAGAAATAAATGATCTTTAACCAAAATTGTCATTAAAATAAATATATTAGAAGACATTAGACTTTTAAAATAAAGGGGCAAAGCGGCTGACGCGACACATCTTGGGTAGGGAATGGTAGCAGTCCGTAATGCAGGGACCTAAAAACTTTGCCTTGCCTGTTATAGCGTGACTAGCGTAAAAAAATTACAAATATGGTATAGAGTAGGGCTTAATTAAATTCGAAATACCTGATGAAGATTTGGTTAATATGAAGTAATAAAGTTGCCCTATAAGTAGGATAGCAGAATCAGAAATTCAAAGCAGTCTACCATCTATTTCAACTTCCATTATCAGTTGTCAAAGAGTTTGTAATTTAAGTGTGAATGCGGGTGGTCAAAGCACGAATTACTTATAATCATGTAGTTAAAGCAGGTAAAGCCGCAAGCGAGCTACTAGCTACTGCTACTACTTTGTTAAATTAATGATGATTTATGCAAACAATATTTAGGATTGTAATCAACAGAAATTTTTAACACAAATTAGTTTATGATTTATTTATATGTTAATAGAAACGAAAGCCGGCGCCGGCGCATTCGATTTGACCTCTTCCATTGATGACTACTTTTAACTGCGTTTGTCGCGTTGCATTTTTTTTCTGTATAATTTCAATTTACAAGTACGTTCATAGTAACCTTTAAATATACGTTTGTTCGGCATAGCAAGGTATCAGAAAGTTACATTAGGTAAAGCAAAGTAATTTTAAACATAACTTCTTTGAAAGGATTAATCGCGTATATTTTGGTATTTGATAATAATTTGATGTTATAAATCCATTTAAAGTAGCTTCTTTTAAAATATATTTAAATGGCGAAAATCAAAAATTTTACTGTGAGGTTCTCAACTCCACACTTTTTTGTTTAGCTAGACCACGTGATGTAAATGGCAAATAAATAAAATATTATATATGTCCATTTTATAATTTCTGAGCTAAAGTTTTTAGTTTATTACTATTATATTTCAGAAAATATAAAAAAAATGGAAAAAATAACTTTAATTGATTTAATGTTATGTATAAGTAATTGTAGGTTGGTGTAGCTTTCTTATAATCTACATCCGCTCTCAATATGTAAATTGCTGCATTGAGAGAGCAATAAATTCACTTACATTAAGCTAAGTGATATCTTATTAAAAGAGTATTATAATCAATGAAAAATCGTTATCACGTTATACCAGCTCTACCTTGTTTTATGAATGAGATACGAAATTCTGGCTATAGACACCTGTCGTAATCGCTGACTTTGACTATAAATCGATTTCCCGTTACTTATCAATGGGAAGCTAGTGTTGTGAAACTCGTCTAGCTAACTGTTTGAGATGGGTTGCACCTGGTCAACTAGACTGTTTAAAGATCAAGTTTTCAATAAAATTGTAGTTTACTTTTAACATAACATAATTAAGCTTAAGCTTATAAATTAAAATATGTTTTAATGGATTTTATAAAAAACAAAAACATACGAACAGTGAATCGATAAAGTATATTATTTCATCATTCATAAATTCTCTAAAAATAAACAAAAGTAAAAACTAAATTAAACATTTATTCAAATCTGTAATAATGTTTTTATCATATAAATATTACATACATTCGTTCTCAATTGAAAATAATGGGTAAAAACTTTTAAGTAATATCGTCTCTATGAGTAGTAGAGAGTATCACAGCTGTGGGTTTAATTGGATGACCCGCGATAACCCGCGAGGCGCCGATGCGCCTGCGCATCATTCATGTCATCATAGCTGTTTATGTTGCGAAGTGATTACTCTTAATTGTCCTCGCTACAATTACTTACTACTACATTCATAATTTTATATAGTTTAGATCCGATCCGAAAATAAGAGAAATAAATAATTTTAATTGAAACTATTTTAAAAAGATTAATTGCGTATTTAATTATATAAAATCAATTGACAGAAGAATGCCATCTCAGTCTCTATGTGACTACAGACTACTGTAAAGTGTCTGAAACGTCAGGTTTTCAAAAATGTTTTTTCAAATACCAAAATATACGCGATTACTTTGTTAAAAATAGTTTCAATTAAAATGGGTAAAATCCGCGAAAATCAAAGATCTCATTAAATAATTTTAACTTCTTACTAAAACACACTAATCAAAAGCATTTTATCTCAAAATAAAGTATCAAGACCATAATAACAAATCAAATGGTCGTCAAAACGAATATCAAAAGCCAATCAGGTTTCGTGAAACAATAAACATTTTGATTAGTTATAGAATTCCGTAACCTAACACCGCGGTGGGATACGTGGAACTCAACAAAGCCTTTTGTTTTCACTTGGCTCAAGTGCGCGAGCGCAGGAATCGCAGTTTCGTTATATTTTTCTTTTATTGCTTCACTAAAGTGGCGGCTAAAGTTGCCGTAGCAAGAACAGGTTTCCATCCACATTGAAACGGATAAATTGTTTTATTCTTTTTGATTCAATATGATCACATCGAGATTAATCGTGGATCCTTAATTTTACTGTCGTTAATACTTTAGTAGGATATTAAATATTTAATATTGTATAAAATACATACTTACTTGTATTGCAACAAACACAGACTTTACATACAAAATGCTTTATAGACATTTTAATTGACTATGATTACAAAAAGATTGAATTAAAAGTTTATTTTTATAATATGATATTTGACTGAACAATGAAATATAATATTTTGTCACGTGTGTCCTACAATTTGCGTAGGTAAGAATAATGCTTCATTTCAAATATGGACGGACAACGCAAAGGACACGCTCATGACGAAGTCATGGAACGGTTTTCAACATGTGACATTCTAGTGTTAGCTGTGATTATGATGGTGCTTTTAGCTTTAGGATATTATCTCTTCAAACAAATACAGAGACTGTTCCTAAGTTACTTAAGAAATGAAATAAAAAATGAAGTGTCCGCAACGGTCCTCGTCTCGAGGGCAGTATCTGTTGACAAGTGATATAAGAACGTGAAATAAAGTACTTAACTGGTTTTTTCATACTATGTTTTCGCAATAAAGTGCTATAAAAATAATTATTTTTATTGACTAACAATACTATTATGATTAATAAGTATATTTATTGCTATTGGTATCAATATATAATCTTCCTTTATAGATGATTTTGAAGAAAATGTCTAATAAAAAATAATTTCAACAACGAGAGGTATTTTAGACAATTATAGAGAATTGAAAAGTACCATTAGATTTTCTCTATTTCTATTAGATTCGATATCACACATAACACATAATAATAAAAACTGAAATTAATGATAAATATTCAAAATAAATTTATTAACTTATAAATTCATTCTTTTAAAACAAGGTGTTTATTAATATGTTTGCTTGTATACACAAGTATATATATGTGTCTTATATTCATTCGACGAGTAAATTATATTTACCATCGGACGCATTTCCTTTTATTTGCGGCATTAATATTAGCTGCGATCGTAACCTGTTACATATACTTTATAGTCTTGCTTTATTTCAACAAAATGCGATTTTAATGGCCGGTATCATGCTACCAGAACTAATATAAAATTGTTTGACTTAATAATTTCCTGAAGACATTAGATTTGAGGCCTACATATGTGTGTATGTTAAGTGTAACCGTCCCTAGCCTGAATTCATAATAATATATATATATATATATTGATAAATTTACATACATACATGTATGTGACTATGTGTATATTTTTAAATATATAGTAAATACGTCATAGAAAACTTAATAACATTTATAACACTTGCAGTCCAGTTAAGAGTTTTGACATATAAAAAAAAATTGAATTATTTGCCATATAAATTGTACATGTGTTATATAACAAATACTAATATTAAATTTCTAACTTAATTAGGAGAACCTCTCGCAACATTATATAAAACTTAATAACCTAATAAATAAAAAAATACTTAAATACTTAATAAATAAATAAAATATGATGTATATATTTTTAATTACATATGACATATGTCTTGATGTGATGGTTTTCGAATATAGGAGCATTATATTTTAATTTAAACTTAAAATAATTATGACCGTATTCCTGGCGTGAAGTTTACAATTTTAAATGAACACCAAACTGACAAGTGACAGATTGATCTACTTTTTTATTACATATCTTGCCAAATAAAGGAAACATCTACAAAAAATTAAAGAAATTTATAAGTTCTGATTGTTTGCTGATAATATTAAATTTCTTGAATAATTATAACGTTACAAAGATACAATTTCAAAAGGAAAAATATAAATTATATTAATCATATCCTTTGAGGGTGACCACGCACCACAGTTCCTTCGCCTTGCGTTCCTTACCGTCATTAAATACATTTACTTCTTTAGTCTCTAGGGCGTCTATACAGCGTGATTCCTCACCACACCTTTTTATTCATATTTATTCTCGCTCTAGTGATTTTTGGTGAATGACCGGTAAAAGTAAAAAGTGAATCACAGGATTCATGGTATCTGAACATGCTATCAACGGGCAACTGATTTTCTTAACCGTCGCTTTTTAATGAGAACAACCTTATTCTTTTACATGTTTTTGTTAAGGTTTTTTGCGAACACTAATAGGACTTTGTTTTTCATATAAGTTATTTTTCAATGTTTTTTAAGATACCCTATCCAATTATGCAAACATATCAAACATATTTCATATGTTACATGATCATACTTAGATTTTGTTCAACCACTTCGATCCATATCATATTTTATTTATAATTAATACTATCAATATATACACAAGGTTGATAGGTAATTTTTTAAGTTAAAAATATAATGAATACCCATTGGTATACTTTCAATTTGTAGATATCTGTATGAAGACAACACGGTAAAACGTATTATATATACTTAACTGAAAAAATTGTAAAAGTAATTGTCGTCTTTCACCAAATGACATGGCTGAAAGGATGACAGATTTTGCAAGTAATAACATGTCACGATGGCTAATGAGATTGTAAACGACAAACAATAACCATTGCGAGTTTGACATTTATATCGGCCAATCAGTTCGCAATTTCTGTAAACGCTGTCCAATTACGCGCGGGCGTCGGGGAATGCGCCAATTAGGTGTCGTTGCGCACCTGGCTCACGATCTGCGGTCACGCGCACCGTGATCATAAACCTTTCCCGATGTAAAGCTTATTAAACATTATATTCCTTGTTCAATTATTTTACTGTTACATATATAAAAAATGGCGAGGTTTTAGTTTTAGACTTACTGATACGTCAATTCTTTTAAATAAATTTTAAGTTATTTTTTTATTTACAGTGAAATATTTGCGCCTTTAAAAGTTATCCACAATCAATAATTTTACTAAAAATACATGATATCTCAATACATTTGATAAGTAGAGAAGCACTATTAATTATAAATGTTACTTATGTGTACAAAGAAAAGAACTTAAAATGATTTTAGTTCGTATAACCAAATCATAAATGTAAATACTAATAGAAACAGTCCCACATCCATGTTATACAGTATTTTAACGGAAGCACCGATTAGCGCTCACTAATGAGGAAGTAGTTACGTCGTTTTGTCCTGCAATATTCCAAGTACAACAATAATTGCTTTGGTAGGAAGTGTAAGTTAAGGTGTACAATATTTATAGTTGATTTTATTTCTATTTGCACTAACAATAATATATAGGTAATTTAATAATAGATTAAAAAAATGTTTTGTAACATTTTTTTGTATAATTTTTGTCGTGCGCGGTCGGATTTTTTCCCAATATAAATAAAATGGAGTTAGTTGCAACATTTTAAGCAATTTTGAATTTGTGATCCGTAAACGAGGTAAAAAACCAATAGCTGCTAGGTACATTAACCTACCAGGACTGTGCTTTGTTAGAGTAACCGCATGAAATCGTGATATTTACATAGGTTTATAAATAGAAAAGCTGCACTTTTTATCTCAACGGTCATTCATGCTCTGACGGATGCGACAAGACCCAGGAATCACTGACCCATTGCAATGGGAACTCCTTGACCTTAATCGTAGAACACCTGTTTGGGGGAATAATTAATTTTTCTTGGGGATCTCTATCATGGGAATAAATTTTATTGTAAGGGACACAACCATCTTGAAAGAAAGTTCGTTTAATTTGATATTCAAATAATAGTTTATATGTTATCTATTAAGTGACTTGTCTGAAAAATAATATTTGTTACTAATATTAGATAGTTTGTATTTCATTTTGCTATTATACTATTTTGCTCTTATAACAACAATAGCATTATTAACGCAACATAATGTAAACAACCCTATCTATAGTAGAAGTCCCGCCAAAATTGCGCGCCAAATGCCTGCAGTTGTCAATGGAGTGGCCAACAAAGAGTTCATTCATGGCACCTGTAGAGGGGTTCCCTACACGTGGCAACATATGTGTGCTACTCTCACCTGGTAGAGGAAATCTTACCCCTCACCCATAAGGGTAGGTTTTGTTTTACTCGCACATGTCACTGGCGGCTGCTACTGACAGATGCTAAAATACGTTGGTGCTGACATTGATTTTATTGTCAGCTCTGACGCTGTACCGATTTATGGTTTCATTAATACCTAATCTTGGCTTTCCAGACGAAGTGGAAGAATAAATTGCGTAGTTCTCGTAGTTTTTACCATAAAAAAAGTGAGATAAATACATAAGACATTCGAAGTAAGAAATTTATTTAACAAATATAATGCAAAGACATATTAGGAACATGTAGTACCTACATTGTTCTTTTAAAGTAACGCAAAACGTATCATGTTTGCTTACTTTGTCTTATCATCAAAAAGTTCAATCCTATATATTAGATAGACAGAGAGAATCTCCACTTTTACAGGATCAGAAAGATTGAGTGAGATTTGAACTCAACACATTTGCTTTCTTTAAGTAATTCAACTATACCACAGTACCAAACGGTTTTTAAAGAAGTGTTAAAAAACCAAAGATTCCCACGATTGGCCCTGGCCGACTGATTTTAGAGAGGATATCCGTGGTTTGATTTTGACTGATACGCATGAATGCTGTTACTGGTGCTCCGTGAAATAGGCTTGTTTTGTTTTAATTTGTCATTGAATGTGAGTACACTCATTGGCAAATTAAGGGATTACTCACTATAAATCAACTTGTTGAAAGAGTTATTATCAGGTTAATTTATAGTAATCCGTTAATACTTTGTATTTCAAAATACTTTTTTTTATTTAAAATGTAAAAGTTGAGTCTTAATTTCATCTTCATGAATTTGTTAATTTTACAAAACAGATAAGTAGCAGTGGCTTACAAAATTTTCTGATTTTCCCATTAATATGCAATGTACAAAGCATATGTTTCAAACCTTATGGGCTCAGTCACGTTTAGCTCAGCACTTACCAACGGCACCAAAGTTTTATTTCTAATTTTGTTTATTGAACACTAAAATAAAATCTTGTATACTCGTTACATACATATACTTGTATTGCAAACATGAGAAAAGAATATGTACGAAATAGTTACATTCAGTATTTCACTTTATTTTAATAGTATTTGAATCCCTAAAAGAAGTTACAGGCCACATTAAACGGATTTAAAACCAAACGCAATATTTGATTTGCTTCAAAACCACAAAGCGTGTTGTTTTTCTGAGTCCATTAAAACGGCTCGATCAAACATCTGACAGAGTAAATGTATTTTCAGTGCAAACACTGCGTTTATTGGTGTAGACTGTGGAAATTAAGCGCGCACGCACATGGCCTGAGAATAAGTTGGTAGCAATGCTATTAATTTAAGAATAAAACATATATATGTTACCATTACTGGACGCAATAACGTTCATTAAATATATAAATGTTACAATGTATATTTTAATCTTATATCTTGCAAAAAATATGACTTTCATGATCGGTATTATTGACAGTCAAACTATTGTTATTTGTAATCTAATAATAATAATAGAGTATTCCATGTATGCTTTAATTTATAAATATATTACCAATTATCTATATGATCTATACCACTTCTACTTAGTTCACCGTTTCACTGTGGAAAATATAGTAGTAGTGTAGACACATCCATTCGGTACGCCCTGTGAAAATCGCTTGTTCTAACTTCCAATGCTATTAATAGTAAGTCACACTGTGGGGTCGTATCTTTTCCTTGATATATTCTGGTCACAATATAACGTCTAATATTTACTGGTAGTTTCGTTAACTACTAGTAAATATTAGGTCACTTTATATAATAGTCTACCTATATGAAGAAGAGCTTATTATTTCAATATATCTATGACGTATTGTTACGAAAAATATAGATTTTCTCAACTTTTTTTAATATAAACTGCCAAATTGCTTTCTGCTCCGACAGCACACATTTCTTTCTTACACAAGTTACACTTGATATGTGCATAATATACTTCTTTACATTTATATACTACATATTAAATATACCTACATAATTATGTTAGTGTCGGATAAAAGATTACAATTTTTTAAATACTGAAATAAATTTACTTAAAATTATTTGAATTTACTTTACTTGTTATTATGCTTTATATTTAGTTTTTTTTTTAAATTGGTTTCACAACCAACCTATAAAATAATCGGAAAGTTAGTTCTCCACTCACTGTAATTCATCGAGTTCTTATCTTCTTTAAGGTCATATTTTGAAAACATTTTTTATATACAAACGAAACTATGGTTTATTGAAACCGGAAATTGAAAATATTAATGATTAATAATAATAAATCCCAATGTATGTATATTATACAAAAACACGTGGAAACTAACTTTGAATAACATCGTTTGCTGATGTAGGTTTACACAGGTCCCTACACATAAACTAGGTCCACAGACAACAACTATAATATTATCGCTGCCAAATGTTAGCCACATTAAACGTTTTACGTCATATTGAATGCATAAAAATGGTATAAATAAATTTTTATGGTATATTCATTTTAATATTTAAATAATTTCGCATGTTACCTGTAATAAAATAAACAATATTAATAATTTTAATACTAAAAAATTTAGTAATAAGGCTCTATACAATTGAACGAGATAAAATAAAGTTCTAGATATATAAGGAAGTTTAGAACTAATTATGTTAAAGCAATGCATATGCGCCGGCGCCGTCACCTGGCTTCCCACGGTGACTCACATTTACAATGTCTTTATTGCCTACTACTATACTGGTTTAGCTTAGATGTGCTAGTTTTCTTGAGATTTCTCCTACTTTTAGCTTAATACATGTAACATTTCTTCAGAGAAACCTAATAAGATTTTTTATGTACATATATCGATTTTATTCATTAAAGAAAATGCATTAAAAATCGTAGTGCAGTGGTAAACACCATCAAATCTAGGTTCGATTCCCACTCGAGGGAAAGATTTTATTTAAATTATAGTTTTTTCTTTGCTCTGGTAAGACGAAGCGCGGTGTTAAGCTATACCAGTCAAAACGCAAAGTCTCAAAATAGGCGGAAAAGAAAATACGTCTTGACACTACTTATTTTCCAAATGGTAATTTGTAAAGCTAAAAAAATAAAATGTAATCGTACGGGGAACGGAAGTATTTACATAGGACCTCTATATCTACACTTTGAAATTCTTTAAAAAGGCGTATAAAAATAATAAATAAACTTTGTTATTACTTTTGTTTGTTTCTATTTCCACCAACAGAGACGCAGACAGACGTGATAAAACCGGCTCTCTCATTTTATTTGCCGCGTGTCCATTATTCTTCTATAAAAAGTAAAATATATGTTAATTATAAGTTATCAATGTTGTTACTTAATTGAAACGATATGCCGTAAAAGTATTAATTTATATTTTTATTCGATTATATGGCAATAAAAAATATTGACAATGTGAAGATTAAAAGCAAAAAGAAACTGTAATTGTCTACATGTTGATACACCTGCTTCGGACTCCCACGATTTCCTCTGTTCTAATAGATAATTATGGGAATTATTAATTATATTTCTCTTTATGATTGAAAGAAAATTCTTAAGAATATTACGTAACTGAGTTTATTGTTTTAGCTTTATAATTAAAGATGATTTAAATATCATTTATTTAATTAAGAGATTGATGCTTGCACTAATGGTTACCCGTAGCTAGGAATATCTAAAGGTTATCTCATTCACATAACGGCACATCAATTAAATATTCTAGGAAGTACATGCATACATATTGTTAGTTCAATGTTTATCTGTTTTTCGTGTAATAGGTTTATTATAGTGATGTATAACTCCGTTTTTAATGAAAACGTCAGGTTTTACCTAATCGCTTTGCAATAGACATACCTATTAATATTTAACTTATATTATTTGAACATCATCAGTTTTAAATAAATCAATTCGTTAATAAAGCAGCCGACATTTTAAGTTTTAAAATAATAATTAAAACATCACTATCAAACAAACATCAACATCAACATCAAACATATTTTAGTGAAAATATAATAAAAAAATATAAGTTTATTTATTTTAACAGAAATTTAAATAGAGCAAATCACTATAATGTCTACAAGTATGTATCACAACACTTAACACATTTTGTTAAATTAATACTTATATTAATGTGCATAACCATAACGGAAATTGCCGTATCTTGGTATCATTCCGTAACTTAAATTATTATGATGGGTATGTTTATTGGACAAAATTGTACAGTAGCTGCGCTTATTAGTGAATGATTAATAACTTTTTCTAACTTATTAGTGAATAAAATTTATAAGATTAGTATACAGAAGCTGTTCGAGATTTCTTTAGGCGTAGCACCTGCTCGCGTTCCCACGTCGTTTTCATATGTATGTTACGCAATAATGACTTTTTTATTAATTCGCAATCACTGCCAGCCATATAAAAAAATATATGAGAAATAGCAACTCTACATATTTGCGGGTTGCAAAATTAATGTTTCAGCTGTGTGATTTATTTTTTGTTAGTTATTTGAGGCTAAAATTAGTGTTTTTATTTACTTTTCAATATTGTAGGCGTTGCTATTAAATTTTTATTTCATTTTTCTTTAAAGTTGCTTCATAGCTTTTATAATGATATAAGCTACGTATATATTTATTTTTATATTAATTCTATAATTCGTTATGTAACGTTGGTTGATACATTTTATAGGTATATAGATCGGGGTTTATAGGTATATAGATCGGGATCGGGATATGCGCTATACTTCACAATATACATATATGTAGAGTTAACTAGAATCGGATCTTTAGGGGAAAATAGCAATATGGTATGTTATGGTAAATGAATTAAATAAAACACGTAATGTAAGACAATTTAAAAAAAATAAAAACTGCAATTGAAGTGGGTTTGTCAATATGCCGCTAGCTCGACTGTCACACATACAAGATCATTAAAAAAACAAAGTACCGTAAGGCGCAAATTTTTCTTCCAATACGCATAATTTCTGTGGCTCATTACAGAGATTGTACACACACCTGCCAGCGTTCCCACGAGCGACAGTCACACTCGCAAACTGCGCACGACCTCACGCGTAATGACTATCGATCAATCAATCTTTTAATCTATGCAAATTAATGCCATGCACATGCACATATTCTATACTATGTACTATATATTCTAACGTTTTCCATCTTCATTGATTGCCTAAGCTGAATGAAAAACAAGTATGAGATAATTAATTTGATTGATATTTAAATTACCTTTAATTCACTCAGCGCACTGCGTAACTAATTTAAAGTTATTTATTTAAATCGAAATATATAGAGTAATCTTCACTTTTAGCTATTTTTCAGTCTTATTTTATATAAATACTTACCGAAATAAAAGTACGTAGGTACAAGATAAATACTAATAAATGAAGGTAGTAAACATTGTATTAAAAAGGTCCTTTGCACAAAACTTGATATGTATTAATTTAGACATCCTGCCTGTGCCGTTATACCTAGGGATATTACGGTAAACAACGACAGGTTTTGCATAAACAAGTTTATTTGTAATGCAATTGAGAGCAATAATACAAAAAAAATCATGAAGCTTCCCAGTAAATTGCAAAATATATTTTTTACTGTCATATAGCAATTTGGGCCCAATAATTGTATTGGTAATTTCGTGGTAGTATTATAATTATTTATAAGTTTTAAATATTTCATTTTTCATAATTTTAGCTTAAACTAATTTGTATATTTAACAACCAAGTTGAAAAAACTAATATACAGTATATAAAACGTTAAATTACTTTACTGTTAATTAATTTTATGGCTTTATATAATGATTTTTACCATTACGGTGCTTGTACTGAACTATATATAAGCTATAAGTTGTATAAGTGACATAAATTTCCAATTAGAATCAGGTGTAGAAGTGAAACCTTAAGAATAACTGTCCAGAACTTGTTGTTACTCGGATAAGTTAAGATTGTCCTTTTGTCAGTGCAACTGCAGGTGCAGTGACGTTGGCCCTGAGAATAACCCTGGAGTAGACACTCTCACGCCTCCGCTTTGTGCAAACCAGTTCGTACATTAAAACCGTGTAAGTGCCGTCATTGCTGCCGAAGATACCTTATGATTGAAAAAAGACGGCTAGACCGGTATCGGTCCAGCTATCAGAAACCTACGAGATCTATTTAATAATGTAAATACGAATATAATAGCTGTGAGGCATGTAAATGATATTTTATATATATTTATGTTGTTATAACAATATTGATGTATTAAATTAGTAAATTTAACACAATCTACAAAAATGACAACTTTGTGTAATTTTCACACGTAATACATTAAATAATGAATCAGAGTCGCCCTGTTAAATTTGTAAATTACCATAAAATCAGTCGCACGACGTCAATTGTTTGTGCGAGGGTGTCCGTGTGAATGGCCAGCGCCAGCAGGAAACGGCGTTGATGCGTGTAATCTATTCCAATTTCAATGCTCGCGATAATTTCATATATAGGTGCTTGACTTCGGCAATTGAGATATTAGGCAATTGTGTTGTAGAATAGAAAGAATATCGTGATTTTACTATTACATGTCCTGCTTGACAAATGATTAGTTCAAATTATCATAAAAGTGATGTTTCGGCTTTATTAAGCATATCGGTAGGCGATAAGTAATATGGCTAAATAATATAAAAAATGAGTAGTTTACTTTAACGAAGTGAAAGTAAAGAAATCGAAATCGCGATTCGTATTTTTATGTACAATTTGATACCTTTTCTAGAATTATATAAATATTATCAATTATAAAAATACAAGAATTTAAAGGTTTGGATGTAATTTAGTAGACAAATTGATTTGAAATATATGGTATATTTCAAATCAAATAATATTTATTTCACTGAACGATACGGCTGATCGTAGCTTACCGAATGTTATTTAGTCCATATAGCAAAGAAGCCTGCAGGAACCAGTATAAAATGATGAGCAAAAAACAAAAATGATTAATAACTGTAGTTTATTTTCCACTTTACAGGCAAAGGTCAAGTTATTCTAATTACACGCTATCGTACCATCGATCATACTTATGCCACATTGATTATAAAGCCTGTTCTTAGAAATCCGTACGTATCTCCTTTAAAGGAAGAGTGCCGATGTTAAGAGAAGACAGTAAGATGATACGGCGTCAGGCGGTAACCGAATCTTGGACACGGTGCAACGCACACGTCGTAGCGCGCGCACCGCTCTATTGGACAGACAGACGGACCGCTGAACCTTTGGCATATGGATGACAAGTTGTATCATGCAAACAGCTCGCCGTTCGGTCGTGTGGTTTATAACATGACATTTAGCAACTCGAGCAGAATTTAATTTTTCACGCTCACAATCTATCTTACATTAACTGTTTAAGCACTATACAAATGTCTGCTGCGTTTATTTATTACTGCATAGAATAACGGTGTGGAGTTACTTACACGCTATACATATGCTACAAAGCTTTCATAGCCTCTTTTACATTGACATTTTAAAGAGATCTGAATTATTATGTTGTTGAGTTGCAAACACAGGCAGCTGCATGCATCCAATACGAACTATACGTTAATTAATTTATTATAAAACCGCCTTTGTGTTTTTGTTCTAACTAAATAACAAAACTTTGAATTTTGTGAATAAATTGGTTATGTTTTCTATTAAGCCTGATTCGCACACCCTAACAATTTGACTATGAGGTATGATAGAAGAAAGCAAGTAATATTAATGGCCCGCCAGTTCTAACTATCGAATCTGTCAGCCACTGAACGTAATGCACGAACTATTTACAAAGTTAACCCGATTTCGCTGGACACGCGTTTACATAAATTTCACTTTGTTATAGGCTCGTAGTGAACGAGTGCTTAAACCATTTAGAAACAACATGTGTAAAAATAAAATACAATTAGCTGAAATAGACGTAACAAATTGTTTCCTTATTAAGCGTCCCTTCTTCCTGTCACAAAGCAGACCTTATTAAAGATTACTCAGTTTAATGTCTGATATGAATTTCGAAAATTGAATAATGAGTCTCAATCGTCCTCAGGAATAATTCAATCATGCATATAAACATTACAATGTACATTAATTGGCTAAAGTAAACAAATTTTGTGGGTTAAAATTGGGGTTTCATATATACATATGTACCTATATGGGTAGATACAGTTATGTGAAAGGATTGAGAGGCGGACCCAATCAGTAGATACTAATTAACGGACTCAAAGTGAATGTAAAAAATACGAAAAAACCTGTAAGGGGAGCATTATTAGTAAATTATCGGTTTGCAATCTGACCGTTGTGCCCCGTGCCCATAACCGGAGTCTGTAATGAAGCCCAACTTATGAACCAGATCAACTGAGAAATTATATTCAAATACCGCTACACTGAGTTTGTCGAATGTTACAAATGGATTTTTTCTTTTATGTAAATAGCTACTTACTAGTGTCCTGTAGAATAAAATATTTTTGCTTTAACAAAAATACCGTATAGCAAATAGATTAATAATTGGCTGAGGTAATATAAAAAATATCTTCATTTTAATCTAACAAATTTTATAAGATAAAAATTACGTGAACATAATGTAACACGCCAAAACGGAGAGATTGATATTATATAAAAAGAAAGAAAAGGAAAAAATATTTTTTGAAATTAAGTAATTTTAAACATTTATCTTGAATATCCTACTTCTTTGGTAGAAATATAAATCCTTGGACTATTTTAATGAAAATATTTCGTCATTATTTGAAAGTGTTATATTTAAACGATGCATAATTATCTCCTTTGAATCTAATTTAATTATAAAACAGCTCATTTAAATGTAATTACATATTCACAGTTACTAAACATTTAAGTAATTTGACTCAAGACAGTTACATTTAAACGTTCTCGTTAAAACGACGTATATTATTTTAAAAGCATTAATGAGGAAATAGAAATGAATGTGTCGTAAAATATCATCTTTAGAAGGTTAAATTCATTTAAAATAATTGCAAAACATTTGATGACAACATATATTCTTTTAATATAAAATTTTATATAGCGTATAAAAGTCTCTCGGTGATATTATACTATTTTTACGATAAACCTTAAGTAGTTTCCAACATTGTCACAAGAATCCTTAAAGTTTATCCAACGGTGTACTAACAGAATATGCTATCTATATTAACAGCACAAAGCTATAAACACTCTAATTGTTATATTTATACTGTTTTAAAGCGCCGCCATGTTTAATATCTCGTAACGACCTCGGTTATTAATTTTGCATTTCTACCCTTTTAAAGAAAGATAAAAATATTTTTTCAAAAATGGGCAATTGTATGTCATATTTATGTTAATTTTTATACTTTAATGATTTGTTCACTTGTCTTATGTTTTATAGCTTTTTATTTTTAATATAAAATTCAATTTCAAAGTAAAATTAAACACGGATCGTACGCGTTACACAAATTAAATTATATTTACCGTATGTCGTTTCTTCGTTTTTTTTCGACTTTGATAGAGTTTTGTGGAGTATAATCTGAAACTCTATGAACGTTAATTTAGCAATTTTTCTGTTTTTTTGAAGCCAATGTCTCAAGCATGTATCTATAATGTCTCTTATCATCTAGTGATCGTATACATGTTAACGTATATATATAGCTATAGCTATGTTCAGTTTCTAAGTTTATTACTCTGTTCCTTTGCGTATCTCTGTCCGGGATTCTTGTAAGATGGATTGACCGTGAGTGTTTTATAAGATATATGATAAAGTTTTCAATAATAATGTATGCTTTCCATGACATTATCAGTTAGTTTGCATATATATCACTTTATTTAGCACTGATTTGTTTAACAAATATAAAATAACGGTTGACTTTATTAACTGTATTATGAAACAATGGTCATTTTAGTTTATCCATTTTCTTAATATTGAAAGTTCATATTTGATATCAAAACTGGTGTTTTTCTTTGCAATATAAGATTCTTAAGCCACAGACATAGACCACAAGCTACTGACAATATTACTTATAACCGATGTCAACAGCTGACACTTCATGTCATTAGTTGTCTGTTTTTGTTCAATGGGTCTTAGGTCTTTAAAAAGAATAATATTACTGGTTTATTTAATACTTTTAAGTATTATATATAAGTAAAGAGAAAAAATGGTTATTTATATGTTTTCAAAATACCACCATAACTTATTTCATTAAACCTGAGAGTTGTGTAAAGGACAGGGAATATACATATATACGTAATATTTAGATTATATATATTATAACATATCTGTTGCAAAGTAAAAGTATTTTTATTCTGTTATGTTATTTTACGACAAACATTTTTTTATTATTTTATAAAGTAAAGAAAAAATATTCGTCCATGTTGGACTCTCAGTAAACTCTTTCCGGATATGGACACTTAATACCCATACATATGCTCCGCATCTCGTTAGTCAACATTACGTGCGCGTTTTGTATATCAATATCGCACATCTGCGCAAATTGCGCAAGCGCAGCTTTATACGGGATATCCTACTTTCTTTTTAGTGATAGCAAGGAAATAATGATATGATATGAAAATCGTTATTTGGATAAATTGGTATTTTTTATGTCATAATAGTAGTATGTACACATTGGTTCTGGCGCAAGCGCCAGAACCAACGCATCCCTTCCTTCGGAAGTGTGCCAGACCCCGCGAGTCGACTCGTCGATGCGTCGGAACTAAAAAAAAATAAAATAGAAGGTTTCGCCCCCCCATTTGAATCGATTGCGCTGGGTCCAAGAGCTGTATCTTTAACCGTTCCAAAGATAGCTTTCGATTTATGAAATCCCACTAGTCGATTCGCTTATTAGAAGCTCTAACCCGGCCTTATCGCTCACTTCCCCGAATTGCTAACGACGAACCTACGTCACAGTGCAGTGTTGCTGTCTCTTTCTTGGTTGCTGTCTCTTTCTTGCATTACTCATCACCTAACGACGCCACAGTGCCTGTCTCTTCGTCGCTATGTTGACTAATAAATACTTAATGCAATTTCTCTTTTTTAATCAAAGCGCCAGAAACCACGATACAGTACAATATTGTATACTAGAACCCGCAATATTAAATCGCTTTCTACAAAATGATTTTCTTATTACAATCTTTATGAATTTATTTAGTCTAAATACTTCCATTGTACTTTTTATTATACAATATTTGAAATAATGGTGCGCCGGTAAAACAATATTTTTTTTTGTTAAATAGTTCTCGATTTAATATTTTTTTTTTGATTTATTTTTTAGTTGTTATTGTGGAATTTTAAACCTGCTCAAACTTGTAACAGATTTGCCATTGTTTCTTTATTACGCATAAGTCATAAGTATGCAGTTTGAATATTATCGTTATCATTTGTGTATTTTAATAGGTTTGTGGTTTGTAGTTTTTCATGTTAAGAACTGTTGTGCGAGTGTTGTCTAGTAAGTGCGTAACGTTTTTTAGGTAGCGTAGAAATTTATTTTATTTTTATACTCATTTTCATTTGTATTCATTGTTGTAGCTTACGCGCTGCGTGGGTGGGAATAATGCAGAATACGAAGAAAACACGTATAAACAGTGTTCTTCTCAACATTTGACGATGAACGTACCTCACCATACCCTATCAAGAAACGAGAGAGATCAAAGGGCAGTGACTCTCTAAACGAGTTCTTTCAAGAACCCCCGAAGATAAAAAAGACAAAACTACGTTCTTCATCGGTGGGGCGAGCGACGAACGATGTCACCTCATATCCTACTACCAACGAAGATGATGGATCCAATGCAACACGTCTCATAAAAATTGAGATATTTGAACAGAAAAAACTGTACTGTACGGTTTATGTACCACCGGAGGAGCACTGGAAACATGCAGATGTGAAGGTCAAATATTATAACAAGAAAAATAACAAAAATAGCCACTACCAACTTACACAAAAGTTGGTACATAGTATCACCAAAGAAATTTCTAGTGCACCAAAAGACTATATTTTAGTAAAATAATTTATTTAGTATAGTCTTTATTTAGTATTTATATAGTCGTGGTTTCTGACGCCTTGAAGGAAGCGATTTAATATCGCGGGTTCTAGCATACAATATTGTACTGTGTCGTGGTTTCTGGCGCTTTGATAAAAATGAGAGAAATTGCATTAAGTATTTATTAGTCAACATAGCGACGAAGAGACAGGCACTGTGGCGTCGTTAGGTGATGAGTAATGCAAGAAAGAGACAGCAACCAAGAAAGAGACAGCAACACTGCACTGTGACGCTGGTT
The DNA here is from genome assembly GCA_032432895.1 of Dryadula phaetusa. Classification (NCBI taxonomy): domain Eukaryota; kingdom Metazoa; phylum Arthropoda; class Insecta; order Lepidoptera; family Nymphalidae; genus Dryadula; species Dryadula phaetusa. Next base: position 7,597,259 of record JAOYRS010000033.1, read on the forward strand.
CGTCGTTAGCAATTCGGGGAAGTGAGCGATAAGGCCGGGTTAGAGTTACTAATAAGCGAATCGACTAGTGGGATTTAATTAATCGAAAGCTATCTTTGGAACGGTTAGAGATACAACTCTGGGACCCAACGCAATCGATTCAAATGGGGGGCTAAACCTTCTATTTTATTTTTTTTTAGTTCCGACGCATCGACGAGTCGACTCGCGGGGTCTGGCACACTTCCGAAGAAACATATGCCAACGAATACATACTACTCATAATTTATTTTAATTTGCTATTTTAAATACACTTTACCAGCGCCATTTATCTTATCTTTTCTAATTACATTCATTCACTACTAACAAGTGGTACGTAATTTGATAGCAATTTCATTACACATTTTGTATATTTTTTCTTTGCATTTCTTAAACACAATATGATTGTTATTAGAATACTTTTTGTTTTGTTATTCTTTTAAAATAGAAAATGTCTTTTTGCTTTTAAATCAAAAACACGTAAATGATCAAACCAACAACTTACATTACCAATGTTCGCTTGTATTGTAAATTAATCGAAGGGAGAATCGCATTTATATTCGACCAAAAGTTCAAGGAGCTGAAGTAATATTATTTAAATTATAGAAACCGTCTAGTGTTTACATGCACTTATTTGAAATTCTAGACAGAATCATATAAGGCTATATATTTTATTTTATAAAAAATTATTCACAGTAATAGTTTCTATATGAATTATTATATACTATAAAGAAAGAGAAATATAAATAATATTATAAATGAATCAATCAAACTACAAATGATCATTGACTTTATATTACAATATTAAAAACTAGCCATAAATTACGACACAGGCATTCAAGCCTCCATAGCTCAGGGGTTAGAGCACTGGTCTTGTAAACCAGGGGTCGAGAGTTCAAATCTCTCTGGGGGCATATGTGACATATGTTTTTTTATTTTATATTTTGTTTCTATGTATTTTTTGTTAATTAATTTATGCGAAAATTTTATTTCTTATTCTTAAAGCTACACAAAACGATTTTTTAGAGGGGTCACATTTTGATATAAACGTAATAAGTATTTATTAATATATATAAATACTCTAGTTTACTTGAAATTTCGATTTTATCTAACAATGGTAAACTGATAAAAATAATATAAAAGTTAATAAATAATTGATAACCATTTCCTTTTAAGTATAATTTAACACTTGATCAGATATATAATTTAACAAAGTTATCAGAAAGTAAACAAATTTGTTTAATTTTAATTGTATAAAAAAATACCACCAAATAAGACAAGTAATAAAAATTCTGTTGATTAATAGGTAGTATATATAAAATTAATTAAATATTTGATTTTATTAGGATATATTTATAAATATGATTAATTTAAAAAGAAGAAAAAGAAAGAGTTCAACATCCGAGTAAGCCCCATTTAGTTAAGGACACATCCCTTTCAACATTCGCTGTGCTCTGAGCAACGCTTGGAGCACGATGTCGCACAGGTAAACCTTCCCTACGACACCGGCTCGGCCTTCATCCTCACAATGCGACGCTTTCCGCCCTGTCTCCGGGGACTTTCCACAGGGCAAAGGAGCCACTAAGACTCTGTATGTAACCCCGATAGCTGAACTGGATGGAACTCCCATTATTAAATCAAATCTTTTTGCATATATACGCACTATTGAAATTATTTCAATAGCGCGATTTAGAATTTTATAATATTTTAATAAATTATGTTTATAAGTTTTAAACAAAATCTGATTGTGTAGATTTTTGTATTTACAATTTATTCCTTCATGTTGATATAAATATTTTTTGTTTATTATACTTTGATCAACATATTTAATATGTAGACGAACACTTTTGTATAACAGCGCCATCTATTGTGGTTTACAAGAAATGATAAAATACATAACGGATGTAAAGGTCTTAATGTTTATTTTTTACGATTTTTATAACAAACTTTTTTTTCGAATCAATTCTAACGTATATTCGCGTTACGTGTCTTAATATAAGGAAACAAAGGTTTTAGTACAATAATTATATATACCATACAACTTACAGTAAGATAAAAATGTAAGTTTGTATGTAGTGTAAATATGAAAACGCAAAACGTAAGTTCGTTAGGTATATTTGTAACGTGCTATATTTTTTATAAAATCTTAGATACCGTCAAGAGGTAGTAAAAATCAACTTTGCTGTTAAGATACAGAGTCTTGAATATATTTGTTTGTTACGTCCATGATTCGTAATGAGAGTAAAAATAAAATTTAGTGATTTGAGCTCTATATCGGGGAAATATGACATATTTATGATTGTCAACATTAAGATGCGCGGGCGCAGGTGTGCGGCCGCCTGGTCGTCGCCGCGGCTACTACTCTCGGATATGGTATTTCATTTATTAATTTGCTTGTGCTGACCAACTTGCCAATACATAAAATATTGATTAAGAAGATAACGCGAGCACATTACAAGAATTTTTCATTAGACATTATTTTTTGTTGAATATTTATAAGATTTATTATTTTAAAATAATAAGTCTTATATATATATATATATATATATATATATATATATGTGTGTTTTATAAAATAATTGTACATTTTAATATTATTCAATCATATCTATAATTAATATTCTTAAATAAAGAAATGATGTCTAAAATTTATGTATATGATCAAAATTTCAGATGTGTAATTAATATTCGTACAAATGGAATATTTTAGAGCATTAACTTTAAAGTATAATTTCATGTTTAAATAATTGCCTCCAGTAGTATGTCAGGCGTTATAAGTATGCAATTATTACATAGAGCGGTTATATAGATAGTGAATATTAAGTTTTCATAGTTTTAAAAGCTTCGGTTTGTAGTATATCACTATATGCTAGGTAGCTCTTGTATTTAAGACGTTTGGTTGACTAGGACTGCCTTTAACATGGATCGGTGAATTAAAAGTCATCATATAAGCAAATGTTATTTAATATAAAAAACATAATTAATTACTTTCATTTTAACAAAATGTTGAAATGGATTTATATTTAATTATATAAAAACATATTTATACTCTAAATCGCTTAGAAACTACATATACATTTATGTAAACTAGATCTATAAGTGTTTATTGTGCACAGCTGAAGGCTGTTCTAAATAAATCGTTAATTCCAGACGACATTCCTCAGCTGGTCGTCGCCAAACACGGAACCTCTAACGCCGAATTCCGCCTGTTTTTGCACGAACCAGTTCTGGAAAAACCCAAATCTCTGTTCTGTATCGCGAATGTTGAGCGTATCACTGAGTTTTAAATTAGAAACGACAGCTATAAATCAAACACCTTTTATGAGGTATATTAACATTTAAATATTTATTTTATATTTATTGGTTTTTATCTAAACATCGTATCGAAAGAAAGTCGGGATAATAATATATACTTATATTGTACACTTCTTTATTGCTCAATTTAAATGTTTACTTTAATATTTTTTAAATTATATTTTATGTAGACAGCTACATAATAGCAGAATACCAATTGAAGGAGTGTTTTTTATTGTTAATATAAGGATAGAAAACTTAACTAAATTGTCAAAGTAATTAATTATGATTTAAGTATTTTTAACAATGAAATAAAGATTTCATAATAAATTTTGTTCCCACTTCTCGTAAATGTATGCTTTGAGATTCAACCACAGTGCAATTTGTAGTGTAAAGAATAAAAAAAAAGAATTGTATATGAGTTGCTTGGCTTCTACACTTTTTCAGTTAAACGTAAATAATTAGATATGGCTTAATTTTTTTTTATAGGATAGCCAAGGCAAAAGAGCGTGCGGATCACCTGATGGTTAGTGATCACGGTTGCCCACGGCCCCATGTAACACCAGAGGAACTACGGTGCGTTGCTTTAAGATGGGAATAGTGGCGCTTTTTGAAGAAGCTTATGTTGCATCGACATGGAAACGCTCCCGCAGGTAGGCCGTTTCACAGCTGTGTGGCACATGGAAGGAAAAACCTACAAAACTGCACGGTAGTAGACCGCCACGTATTCAAATGCTGGGGATGGCATTTTAGTCTGTTGCGTATTGTGCGGTTGGAAAATTCAGCGGCAGGAACTAGATTAAGCAGTTCTTCAGAACACTCTCCGTTATATATGCGATAGAGAACGCACAACGATGAAACTACGCAACGCCCAAGTATCAAGCTTTTTACAGATTATTGGCTCCCCAACAATGCGAACGGCTCTTCGTTGTATGCGATCAAATGGTTTAAGTTGGAACTCGGCTGGACAGGCACAGAGCTGAGAACAGTACTACATAAGAGGGCACACCTGAGTCTTGTAAAGGGCCAATGGTGTTTGGACGTCAAGTGCCTTCTCACTCTGCCGAAGACACTAAATTTTTTCGAGGCCAAGTTGGCCTTGCTTTTCAACAGGGGAGTGTTCTTGACTTGTGGTACGAAAAATTGGCTGTTCTTAGTGGTTAACGCGTAAACTTGTGTTTTCAGGAGTTCGAACTGAGCCAGGTTCCTTTCACCTGAAGAAGAGACCTTTACAAGGGATGCCACGACGGAAGACGCAAGTTATTTTTCAGCACTCAAAGACGTTTCCTCTGACGAAGTCCTCCTCTGAGAAGCTGACGGTCGTTGTGACCTTGATCCTATGCTCAGTGAAAAAGCTGGTGACCCACTTGCATAATATCTCGGGAAGCCCGTGGATGGAATGGCGGTGGGCTGAGTACATTAGAAGATCACCGGTTGATTGACCATGGCGGAAAGCAAATTGACGGTCGCTGAGTAACCATTGATCTTCGAGATATACCTGGATTTGACTATTTATTAAGTCATCCATTACGTTGTAGACCAGGTAGACCGCCCAAAACCAGCTCTCAAGATTCTCACCAATTTTAACGATATGCTCGGACTTTGCTCAAAAAATTTGCCTCTCAAAGTACCTTGAAGTAAGGTTATACATTCTCTATAAGGCTTTCATCTTTGGATTCTTGACCAGTGCCTCAGCCCAATTTTGGTATATTTCGCTCTTGTCAATGACAACTTGTGTTGAAATCGCCAAGTACCACGATCTCGGCAGAGGGTAGCTGTAGCAGCATATCATCGATAGCTGATTGTATGTGCTCCATAAGTCGATCCATTTCTGCGTTACCTCTATGGGAACTATTCAAGCATGACGCGATCATCTGTAATGCGAATCCAGATGGGGGTTGGGCGGTAGGGCCTGGCATTACCTAATACGAAACGCAATGACACAGAGCCTTTACTTAACTCCAATTTTAAATGCCAGGGGTGGTAATAAGCCAGTCGAGTCTGCCCATTAGTGCCTCGCTGGCAACGTGACTCTGTCACGGGTATTTTAGTTGCCTCTTACGATACCACAACACAAGGGTTATCCTATCCTATGCCGGCATAAAGTAAATGTAGAGACAAATATAGTCTACGTACTTAGTTTCTTATATTTTTATAAATATCCTTATCTTTATGAATTCTAATATATTTATAACATTCATGTAAAATGATCTTTCTCGTATATTAACATAATTTCCCTACAGTAAACAATATTTCACGCCTGTTCGTTAATTTTTACATCTATATAAAATTTTTTGTAATACTTTAGATTGACAAAACTACGATATTGTACAGAGGTATGTAGAATGTGACACCCTTAATGACTGGGCTAACGGTGAACTCTATTGAATACTATTTTTCCATCAAAAATGTGCAGAATTTTTAGCATTAATAATTATATTGTAAGTGCATTTTGTTATTACATTTCTATAAGTTTATTATAATTAATATTATATTTTCAGCGTTGGGTTCCGTCACTCAATATGTAATGTCTTGAATTCGACGGAAAGCGGAGTTCAGAGTGTGAGTTGACATTAGGTACTTCCTGTCTACCCTATTATGTGGGATCTTTATCCTATATAGAAGAGTAAAGTGTAAAGCTAGATAAGACTCATTTATAATAAAGTGTGTATAAAATGATAATTACTTTTGTGGTATATTTTTACAGGTGCCTACAAATATGTGTGAAGATACTACGGTCATTTTAATGTTTGTTGGTGCTTAATTAAAATAACAATAGGTAAATTAGCATCTTTGTAATATTTACCTTCTACTGTATATTAAATAAAATTAAAATAAGAAGTGGTTCCGGGTGTAGTTTTATGGTCAAAACTTCAAAAGAAAGCGTAATAAGTAGACGAATATTACACATACTTTCTCTTTAACATAGAGACGTAACGGGAAAAATCTGTAAAGTATCAAATTTCATATTATTTTAATAATTATAATAAACCTTTACTACTGTATACAAATTGTAATGAGGTGTTTTTATTATAGTAGCTACGTCAAAAGTATAACTTTCCACATTCACTTTTCTTACATATAGTTTTATTTCTCCGCGTATCGTCTATAAGTAATTACGTAAGCGGTAATTAGTTATTAAATGAAATTAAATATACATATTTATGAATTACTCTATATAAATAGTTATAACACAGCCTGTTGGTACTTAAACTAACTATGTAGATAGATATATTTTCGACTTGATTTCATAACTAAAGTTGTTATTAAGAAATATAAGAAATATATATATATATATATATATATATATGTATATATATATGTATATATATATGTATATATATATATATATATATATATATATATATATATATATATATATATATATAAAACTTCATTTAGTGCTGCCTCGACAGACATAGACGTATTCATTAGGAAAATAGTATTCACAAAAATCGTCATAACTGCTTACAAATATATATAAGTTAATGTTAGTATGTTGTAAAAATTTCTGTAAACATATTCTTACTTAAGTACACAATATTAACAAGGTGACCCGTCGACCATGAAATACGGCCTTCATATGACCCGAGATAAAAATATTTTTACAATTTACATCCGTTTCAACTGTCTATTCAATACACAAGTGTTCTATGTAAATGATTCCTTAAGGTAGATTTTAAATTGTAGATTATTGTATTCTAAAATACTGTGACATAAAAAGGTAATATTAATATAAGAAAACTTGTAAAATCAATAAATGTATGCAAGTTGTATTTATTTGAAAGCATGATTATGGAAATGATTATTATATATACCTCTTTAATCCCCTTTTTGATTTCTTTTCTAGGCTAATTTTAAACAAAAATAATAATTCATTTATTTAAAAAGTTATCAATATCTATATGTATAAATATCCATAATTTTTAATAAAAGTCTTATAGTATTTTTACAACATATACAAGTATAGTTGATACAAACAAACTTTGACCTTCACTTACGGTACTTTACGACCCGAAGTAACTAGAGAGTAAATTATATAATTTATTCTAACGACACACCATTTTAAACGATTTCCGTGATAAGTATCGGGTGTAGTCCAAGGCAAGAGTAATTAGGGTAATTTTCACCTTTGACATACGCTCTTCTAAAGGCATATGTTTGATTAAAATATGTGTTTAGAAGTGGTATCAAGGCTCTATCTCTTTTTAATAATGTAAACCATCTAAATCAAATCTGATGATAATAATTAACGACTTGTATCTAGCGACAGTCAGTGTTAGTCTAAGTCTATATTTCAGAGTGTTAGACTTTTAAATGGCTTTTTTAACATACATATCAATTTAAATGGACTGTGTATTGCTTATATATTGCTAATATTCTAGTGCTTTTATCTATTTTTCTGGTTTGGTGTATATATATCACCATGTCATTTATCATCCCTCCTATAGCACAGTAAGTAGGAAAATGGAAAAAAAATTCTCGAATGAGTATCAAGCCCACCACCATCATTTACAGTTTAGAGGCCGGTCGTGGCCCAATGTGACAGCGTCTGACTGTAAACGCGATCGGTTGTGGGTTCGATCCCCACTCGGGGGAGTGATTATATTTGAAATTATTTTCACTTCCTCGCTCTGGTAAAGGCAAAGAGCGGTCTAGAGTTCCACCACTCAACACGCAATGTCTCGAATTCGGTGGAAAGCGAAGAACGGAGTGTGTTGACACTAGGTACTTTCTGTCTACCCTGCTAAGCGGGATAAAAGCGTGAAGCTAAAAAAAACAGTTTAACGTAGTTATCTATATTTGAAATAAATTTGTTTACATATAGAGATAACTTAGAATGAAATATTAGTTAAATAATTAAAGTAATTGTAACTTAAGAATTATTTTAAACTTATAAATAAACACATTTACTATTAAATTGACTAAAATGACTTTCAATTTATGATTTTAAGCGTTTACCATAATTAAAGCTAAGGAATTTGTTATTTAAAAGTGTTTTGACACAAAGTACGCGTCATTTCCATTCATATTCTGTATTACATCTAAGATGCGGTACACACATTAATAGACAACTGTCTAGTCATTAAGCGTTTACTTTACGTAAGAAGAATTTCTGTTATTAGTTTGTTATCTGATGTCGCTTAACTAATTACATGAAAATACGGGTGAATGTTAATTATATTCAAATTGCATGCTAGTGTCACAATATGTATAAAAATAAATCATAACATTTAAATAGAACTAACCAAAAGATAGATCAAATTCATATTTTTAAGTTTATATAATAATAAATAATAAATAAATATGGCCGGTCGTAGCTTATTAGGACAGCGTCTGACTGTAAACGCGATCGATTGTGGATTTGATTTAAGACTCGGGGATCACTCACTCGGGGATATAATTGTATTTCAATTATTATCATTTCTTCGTTTTGTCACTCAACGTTTTCAATTTTGGTGGAAAGCGGAATACGGAGTGTTTTGACATTAGGTATTTTCTGACCACCGTCCTAGACGGGATAAAAGTGTTAAACAAAAATAATAAATACATAAATAAACTTATCACGCAATAAATCCATTGTGACGGTCGCAGTGTGGCATGTTGGCATATTGTTGAAAATTAATGTCGTCCGCATCGATTTCATACACTTCAGCAAAAAAAAATCGTTCAACATGTCATAACAACGGTCGCCATTGACAGTAACAGTACAGCCTTCGTCGTCGTTTTTGAAAAGTACGGGCCAATGATTCCACCGTACCATAATCCGCACCAAACAGTCAAATTTTCAGGATGTAATGATGTTTCATGAACCACTCTTGGATTTGACTCACTCCAGTAACTAAAATTGATGATATTCAACTAGCAGTTTTATTTTGAAATAAAGATTTTTTAATCTAAATATGTACTAAAAATCTAATAATCTAGTGGTAGGCAATAAAATGAATAGTTATATGACGGAGGCTACAAAATATGAGATGATAACAGCGTCTAGCACCTCCTAATGAACATTCTTTACATATTCACTCGAATGTATTTTAAACGTAAATATTCTGAGATCTTATCTTTTCACATCCTATCATGCAATGTACGTAAGGACAAATGCTTTATTAGTATGGTTTTTTTAGTTAAAATCTTTGATTATCATCAAAGATTTTAACTAAAAAAACGAAATAAAATAAATCCTAAAAATAAAGAATTATCCCTTAAAATAAAGAATTGAGAAATTTAATTAATTACATTAATCTAATAAAAATCTTTTACTTCTATTAGGTATGATTGTAATACAAACTACTTTACTACAGTTAATTTGTACATAACGTAATAATACTTTTGAATTCAACTCAATTATGATTTCATATTATTAGACAAAGAGTGGCATTTGTTAACCCTAAAGCTTATATATTTTAATGTAATGCAAAACGAAGTAGTAAATTATCACGTTATCTCAACTTGAAAAGTGCAGGTTGTATATGAATAGAAAAATACTTGTCATTCGGAAAAATATTAAATAACCACAAGCGCAAGATCAATAATGACAATTAAAATGAATTAAAAATATTTGAAAAAGCCTAATGTATCATTAAAGTATCAAAATTGATTGTGTTGTGATCTTAAAATTGTACCTCACAAGTAGATTAATGAACGCTAAGTCTAAATTGAAGTTTTCTTTGATTAAACATTTTGATTGGTCTTTAGTATTCATTATGTTGTTAATACATGATTTCCTATGTAACCAACATAAAAGTAATAAAATAACAAGTTGTAAACATAGTTTGACTAGAATAGGAGGTAGAGTTCCTTTCTCAGTGCGTTGGCATTGCATGTGCAGGTGTTTGAGGTAATCTCAGCGAGGAATGCTGAGGCAGGTGACAGGACGAGCGTGTTCTCAGCGTTAGAGCTCAAATCACGTCTATTAACCGCAGGACTATGACCGACCATAGACCTAGAAAATATCTATATTATATTACAAGTATGTATGAAACTTTTATTACATTATATTATGAAGCACTTTATACATACATACTTAAATATATGTATGTATATTATAAACACATGTTTAAATGAACATGATGTTGAGAAAAGGATTTGCTTGACCACTTTTTAGTGACAAGCCATTTTTTGCCTCTCCATTACCACTGTTTATTCCATAAGAACGTAAAAGATGCATTAAGTGTAAAGTGGAACATTATGTTACATAAATTTTTATGAAAATAAACGCAGCAAAGCGTTTAGGATGATGGAATCGGCTTATAAGTAATACTTTATCTTAATATTCACTATATAGTCAACACGAAAATGTGTTGAAATAAAAAAATTGAACAATAGAACTTTTATAACTTTAAAACATTTATGCAACTATGTAAAAAAATACATATAAAAAAGTAAAAAATATAGTTTAATTCCGTTCTTTAGTTAGTCAGTTGCATACTACTTCGAAAATGTTACGTTATAAAGAGAAAACACGAAGGATATACAATCAAGAATATAATAGATAACGTTATACAATCATATAATGCATATTAAAAAAAGATTAAGAAAAATTAAGTCGTCATCAATTACAAAAACATACACGCAATTACTTACAATATAATTAATTAGTAATTAATTTTTAATATATTTACCTAAAGGAATGAAAATGAACCTTAACATCATTAAGTGACAATATGAGAAGATAAAAATTAGTAAGAAAATTTCAAAATCAAGAAAGACAATATTTAATATAAAATGTATAATAATCAAAGGACTAATTAATTTAGCAAATTAGTGAAAATTGAGGCCGATCGTGGCGCAGTGTGACAGCGTCTGATTGTAAACACGATCCGTTGTGGGTTCGATTCCCACTCGGAGGAGTGATTATATTTAAATTATTTTCACTTCCCCGATCTGGTAAAGACAAAGAGCGGCGTTGAGTTCCACCACTCAACACGCAATGTCTCGAATTCGGTGGAAAGTGAAGTACGGAGTATGTTGACACTAGGTACTTTCTGTCCTGCTGCGGGATAAAAGCGTGAAGCGGGATAAAATTGTGAAAAGGATATACAATACGATATAATCATATACAATATACTAAATAAAATTTGTAAGAGAAGCCAATTAAGTTATGTGAGCATTATATCTAATTTCTAAGTCTATGGCGAGTGTAATGGTGTAATTCTAAACGACTACATATATATGGTATGGTAAGTAACAACTAACAGGATTAAAAAGCACCGCGACAGGTGGCTAGCGACCGGTGTTAGAAAATCGTTAGGATAAGACTCGTTTGCTTCCTATGCCTCGTCTCTGTTAGAGGATATAAGACATAATAAATTAATAAAACTATCAAGCCTCCTTGAAAATGTTATTGGTAGTTATTATATCCTTCGCTTTTGTACATGTCTGGTTGCTATACTATATAAACATTATATTTTGTATCTAACGTAGAGTGTTTAAGTAATTGTTTAGCTAGTTTTACAGATAGATTTTAAATTAATTAATACTCTCTTAAAATTAATATAAATGTCTACTTATTTGTTCTTTAGAAAGCACCCAGTGAATATATTTTCCCTATTTTACATAAGAAGAGGTCATTGTCTCTGAACCAAATGTTGCTATATCTTTTTACACTGCTTCTATTAGAAGACAGCTATAATCTATAAGTGCCAACTATAAATATAAACGAATGAAAGATGTCATATTCAATTTGGTGATAGTTTCATTCTTAGCCAGGTAGTCAGAGACAACTCAATGTCAAAATACTCCGTTGACTGCTTTCCACCCAAAGCCAGAACACTGCGTGCTGATTGGTGAACTCAACGCCGGGGTTTTTTTCTTACGAGAAGAAAATGAAAATAGATTTTACATATTTATAATCATTTCCCAAGTGAGTAATGAACCCACACCATTGGCGTAACAGTCAGACGCTGTATAGGTGACCTAGTGTGTATATTTTTAGAATACAACGATATAACTAATTAAATCAGATTGATTTTCTCGCTAATATAATAGTAGAATAGAATAGAGTAGAATAATGGAATAGTGATGTTATGTATAAATACATATATTGTATTAACCTTAAGGAAGAAGTTTAATGACTAGAGCAAATTAAAAACCAAGTTTGTTTACATATTTCTTTATTGAAACCCAAAAATTATAATCCTAGCCGATAGCCACATTTCTATCTAGGATATAGGATTTTCATGGTCTCTATATTCGTTTAGTAATTAAGAAATAGAGACGTCACTTAACAACTGATGCAGTACAATTTTATGCAATTCAATTTAGCGCATTATAAATATTGTTTGTCATATTGATAAAAATTGCATTCAATGTCATCAAGATTAATTTATAAATAATTATAAAATTATAAAATTGATAAAAAATTAAAGCCGATTACATTTCAATGATTTCTCCGATGTAGTCTTTCAATGGATTCGAATCCTTACATAATCACACGCATAATATGCATGACGACGAATTTTAAATATTTTAATTAATTCATTATTTAAATTTAAATATAATAAAAAAAAATATCGGCCAGTAATTCGGCCGGTAATTTTTTTGCTGACTGACTGACTGACTGGCTGTAAACGCGATCGGTTGTGGGTTCGATTTTCACTCGGGGGAGTGATTATATTTAATTTATTTTCACTTCCTCGCTCTCGAAAGACAAAGAGCGGCGTTGAGTTCCACCACTCAATACGTAATGTCTCAAATTCGGTGGAAAGCGAAGTACGGAGTGTGTTGACACTAGGTACTTTCTGTCTACCCTACTATGCGGGATAAAAGCGTGAAGCTAAAAAAAATAAATAAAAAAAAATACAGTATAAAATATTTTAAAGTACTCGCTTAATACGTAATTTTTTAATTGTATTTATTAATATACTACTCATATGTAGATAGCATTATTGTAAGCACTTTGTAATTTGTAAGTCAGTAACAAATACATACGTATACGTATGAACCTATACTTATTCATATTATAGTCGTATATTATAGCTTAACAATAAACATCGGCTTATGATGTTACATTCCACGGTTATTTAAATCGCTGTATTTATTGAACTTCGTCTTCGGCATTTTATGCTGATGGAAGCGTTAAATTAACGATTTTATGAAGAGTAACACAATGGCTTTTAGATACATACCCGTGATTTCCGTTGCTTAATGTCAATAGATAAATGAGCTTTGTGTATGTGGGCGCCTTGCACCTGCTAGTCTAGCGCAGGGCTGACATTCTGTTATCTTAGTCTAAGTCATTCAATTATTTTGGATTAATTAGTTTTTATAATTCAAAATTGGTTTTATTTTTTTAATTATATATTTTATTCTAATTCGATAAAATATAAACGACTTTTTAATAAAAAATATTAAATCGTTAATATTTTGTGGAAAACAATTTATAGTTTGTATACCTGCATAAATTTTAAAGTAGATTCTAATAAGAAGACTATGAATTTAATAACATAGGGATGTTTAAAATTTCAATATTAATTAAATAAGGGTTAGTAGTGAGTGATTCTATTGCTTTATTTTTTTCTGCAATCAGTGAAGACAACCCTATGTATCGAATAATTACAGAATAGTCTATCTAACACGACTCTAATAGGAAACGCGTAATGGCCGCCACCTGCTGCACTCCTCCAATCACAATAGCTCAGATTACCTTTTCATTTCTCTATTATTTTACTACGTTAGACACGATACTTTAAAAGACAACTTGGTTAAATCTTATCTAATTATAAATAAATGATCGTACTATAAATCTTAAGATTATTTACAGATGTTATTTTAATTGAAATGGAATTGAAAATGGCGATTAAAACTTTTATGTATCTTTAATGTTTGTTTCTATACTAATGCAATAAAAATATTATTTTTGAATTCGAATTTTAATGCAATAGGTGGATTTAATTGTATTTTACATAAAATTTTAATTTCCTATAATTGCTGAATATCAAGTTACTGACACGTCTTTTACTTATCTGAGAGTACATAAGTAAATGGAGATGCCAAGTCTGTTTATAATGAAAAATATTTTAATTATAATATTTAATATGAAGCAGGGTATCAAAGTGTCAATCTAAACGGTTAGTTATTTCGCACGTATCTCTTCCGAGTGACATCAAGGCCTTTGATGAATAGGTTAACAAAAGATACGACACAAGTCACGACAGATACATTAAGATACGTGTACCTCACGCCATCACGCTATAATTATAATAATCAGTTATGTAAAAATTAAAATGTATAACTTTTGAGGACAATCTCTAATAATAAATTGAAGAGTTGTGGGTTCCATTCACTTGTGGAATTACCTTTTTGAGGAATCATTGAAATATATCTTTACTCAATGCAAAACAAAGCGATTTATTGCCGAGGTACAGTTACACTTTATTAAACTAAGTTTAAGTTACATTTACGATAGTAATTACATTCAGGCAATTAGTAACTACTCTACGATGGCGAGTTTTTTCGTATATACATTTTATTAATAGATAATGGTTTTTTAGACACGCTTGGAAAAAGTAGAATATAAGTTTCTGGGAGCATCCACTACAATATATCTAGTTTTTAGCATCTAAGTAAACAATAACTAAACTAACATATATAAAAACTGCAAACGGTCATATTCTTAATATAAATAAAAAATATTGTAAGCCTATTTATTAACCTACACCAATATTATGTATCGAATGGAAGAAAATTTGTAAAACTACTATGACCCATTTCTTGTCATCTGATTTATTTGAAAATTTGCAAACGTGGACACGGATTCGATGACTACAATAATTTCATTGCATAAACATAAGGTCTTTGCGGGTCCGACCAGACAATGAGAAAACTATTTAAGTAATTCCTTTTTTTTAATTCTTTTCGATTAACACCTTTACAAGTTTGTTAAGTGCTTATACAATCACACAAATATAAGACAATATAAGATAATAAATGAATACTTTTAGCATACTTGGGTATTCGAAATTCTCTATATTTTCAAAATTTTTGAAAAAACTTATTTTTTTTGGACGCAGCTGGATTGATTCCGCGCCTCTTGGAAACCGTCCAACCGTCCGTTAAAGATTATTAAGAAAAAATCGTTTAACAAGAGAGATTACTATTTTATTTTAAAAGTTTACTATTTTTAAAGGGTTATTTTCCACTTGGGATTAGAAAAAATTATAAATCATCAAACGTTTTTTCTGAAGAAGCAAAATAGTAATATATCAGAAAATATTCTCGACATACTCTGGAATTTATATTTGTAGTTGTGTTTAGAAAAACCTTTTCATATATAAACATGAAGAAAAATCTTTGAAATTGCACAGAGAGCACATTGAAAACAAGCACGTGTGAAGTTATATGGACAAAATAGAATTTCAATTAAATTGTTTTAATTTTTTTTTAATTTAATTTTTTTTTTAAATTTTACATCAATGTTTTAAAAAGGATGTTAAACTATATAATGTGTAAAACATGATAAATCGGAAAGTAGTAACATAACAAATATTTATTTTCAGGTAATATCCACTTATTATATTAAAAAAAAACATATAACATTTAAATATCAATTAAATATAACATTTAGATCAAATTGTACTATAAAAAAATTATTACAATATGATTATATTATATTTCTTAGTAGTAAAAAATTGGAGTGTCTTACAATTTACCTATCTACACGAAAAATCATCATCATATATATAACTATAGAAATCTAAAGACTGGACATAATATCTATCACTTTTATCCACGTCCTTATTTATATCTTCAACCATAATCCTACTGTTAATAATATTATGAACGACTTTTATTTAATATAATGACGGTCTGCTAATTGTAGGTTTAAAAATGTATGTGAAGATAAAAAATATCTCAGTTATTATATAATTATTTATTAAGAATTAAGGTACGGTGTGACATCGTTTGACTGTAAATCCGATTGGTTTTTGGTTCGATTCCCACTAGTAGAAATTATTAAATTTCAATTATTTTAATTTATACGCTCTAGTGAGAAAACCGGCATATTGTCTTTATTTTGAAATGAAACAAAATAAAGCGACTTCCGACTAAAAATAAAGCGTGAAGTTATTATTTTATTATAAAAAACAATTTATTTTTTATCTAAATCTTTATAAAAGATCTGGTAATTTAGATGCTTGCAAAAACAGGTAAGCCATATTTGCGCGATTTTAATCAATGTGTAAATATACTTGGTATCTATTTATTTTGTGCAAATAATTACCTGTATATAGGATGCTCAAAGTGAAATTTAATGTCAGTTTTTAAGGAAAAGTTATTAGTAAACATAATTATATTATCGTATTTCCATTTTCACCACAGCTACGTGGATGGAGGACTATGAAATATTTTTATAGCTTTCAGCTTTTATCCCTCCTAGCCTAGGTAGACAGGAAGTACCCAGTGTCAAGACACCCTGTACTCTACTACTGCTACGGTTGGCCTATAATTTTAGTATTTTAGCTAAAAGTATTTTATAATGATATAATTTATTATCTTATAAAAAAATAAACATTATTAACGCGTGGTGCGTTTGACATCATCTATGTATAATGTGACAATACACATTGATAAGACATTGTATTTAACTTCTCATTGCGTGTATCTAACATGTCAACGGGGTCACAAGTATACCGAATGGTGTAAAATCATTACTCTCTAAATATTCATATCTTATATAAATAGACTTATCGTTAACCGCAACAATTAGACACTTATATGTACCGTACAAACATAATTTTGTTTCAATTTTTGTAAACAAAGTGAATTATCTATTTTTTATACGTAATATACTTAATAAACGAAACGTAATAAAAATAATAATATTGTTATTCTGATTTTTCATAAGTGTTTAATGTTTTATTACAATATTGAATAATAATTTAAAAGAGGTATTTTTAGTATGCTCCACCTGCATACTTGAAGATACTTGGTAATATTTAATGTATTTTCCAACATCCTCTATGTTAGACGGGCCACCTGTGCACACTGCTCGGTTCCCACCACATTTGAGCGTCAATATTGACACTGATTAAATCAATCTAACTATCTCAGACCTGTTGCGGTTGGAATTCCGCCCACACTTCATCAAGTGTCAAGATTTCTTTGACGTGTTTTTCAGTTTATCAGTAATTATTTTAAATAAAATGAAGTTCCTGCTTTTGATTACATTTTTTATTAGTAGTAGAGTATTTTACTAGATATGCGATGGTGGTGGGTTTGTAAGATATTTATATTATCCAAGTCTAGTAAGACAAAGTGCGAGGAATACGTCACTGACCAAGCAATGTCTCTAAAATATGTTAATATATTGAAAATGATACAATATTTTCATGTACAACACTATTTTCTATTTACCCAACCGCGCTAAATGGGGAGATCTATGTATTAATTCGCTTCGCTATATTCTCTTTTTTTATTTATAATATTTTGCTAAGGGACAGACGATTTTATTTTGCAACTTTAAACTGTAAATGCGACTTTAGGTGATTTTTCTATCTTTGAACGTACAAATAATAACGAAGGAAGTAACTTTTTTATTGGCAAACTTTTATAATGCAAGAAGTATTACAATAAAATATTTTTGTTGGAAATAAAATAATTATTGCTTAAGTTTAAAGTTTAAACAAGAATAATTTAGTTTTCTAATACAATATAAAAAGTACAATTATAAATACTTTGGTGTTGTTGCTATTCTAGCAAGCAATTAAATCGTGTTGGCGCCACTATTAAAATTCCTATATTTGGTAATAAATACCATAACCGGTTTAATATTCATGCCGTTTCTCAATTTACACATCTTATAAATATTATGTTGAGATGTGTGTTCGATACTCACTTAATATTCGTATAAATATCTATTAAAATTCAATTCAATCTTTTCCTAAAAATTAGAAATTTAAATATATGTTTGGTTATTGTTTGCGAAGGCTTTTCTTAACAACTTTGAAAAAGCGTTAGATAGGTATATAAGAACTGTGAATGTGGATGGAGTCACAGTGTTTTGAGAATAAACAAAAAAAATTTGTCTTTAATATTTCAGTTTTTCCAAGATCGTTTTTACCAGAAAGCGCATTAAGAGAAAGAAGAAGAATAAGAATAAAATCTTACGCAGTCACGAAAAATGCTTTGATATTAAGTAGTAACTTAATACTGCACGCTTGAGGTACATTATAATAATAGGAACTGTTATTTTTTGGCAAAATTTTAAAAAATAAGTTAAAGATGTTTGAAAATATGCCTATGGAGAGTAGAGAAATACTTCTACTAATAAGGTACCTATCGTCAAACAGTTCGATGAATTTGACTAGTTTTTTGCGAATATAATGTAACCCTGTTGGTCTTTCTAACGTCACCGGGACGAATGAGGGTACTCCGTCCCTACGAAAAAGCAAGTATTATATGGCTGCTGGAGAGGGTGTACTCTGTGGCGTCCCCTTCAAAATATTTGACCATTTGTAGGTATTTTTGTACTTATACTATTTCACCTAGTGGAAATCTTACCCTAAACAAGTGTACAAACTTCCAAAATAGAACACAATAGCGTCCAAGGTTAATATATTATAATTACAGAGAAAAAATATATTTATAAAATTTTGAAACGCATTAAGATCTTTATAACAACAACGATTGAACAATTAAAACGATACTATAGTCTATGTTTATTAGTATAAGTGATTCCCTCTAAGCCCCTCAAATCCCAATAGGGCACGAACGCAAACAGATAAACGATGATCTTCGGAAAAAACCATTAAGGTAACTGAGTACACAGCAAATAATATAAGAACAAATTTAGCTTTCGAACAATATTTGACGTTAACTTGCTATTTTGCTATGTGCCCATGACTTCTTTTCGTTGAAATAGAGAGCAACGTAAATTTAAATGTTTAATACAAAATTCCATTGTGGCATAGTTAAATACGTTGTTCTGAATACGATTCCCAATTTGTACAATGTTAAAACAGAAAATTAATAGTACAAAATATATAAATAAATATAATAACACGCTGTTCCACTGCGGCACGACGGCGCCGGTTGTGAACAGCGTTGACTGTAAAAGCGATTAGTTGTGGGTTCTATTATATTGGGAGAAAGATTATATTCAAAATTATTGTCATTCCTCAGCTCTGGTAAGACAAAGTGCGGTGTTGAGTCCCGCCACTTAACACGAATGTCTCAAAGCACTTCTTCGGCAAGCAATTCTTGACACTAGGTACTTCCTGTCTTCCCTGCTATGCAGGATAAAAGTAGTGTAAAACGAAAAAAACAAGGAAGAGCACGGAGCTTGTGACATGTGAAAGATGTTTGTACCTTGATACTAAATTTTACATCCATTTTAATATAAATATTATATTATCTACCTTTTTTGTAACACGCAATAAATATCAAGCATATCCCGACAAACAGTATATATTATCGTAAAGTGTTAGCATTAAGTGACAATAGCTACTTATATAGGTATATTAATTTCGTATTGGTAATATCGTCCAGCAACGTCGAACGCTACCAGCTAAAACTAAAAACCAACTAAAATCAGCCTTAATGATACATTTTGTACATTTATCAAAAATAACCGCGAATCCAAAAAGTAAATTTGCGAATCCAATGAGAGATGTATGGTAATAAAAAAAATCTTAAATAATAATATTAATAAGTGATTTAAATAATAACTTAAATAAAATAAAGCTTAAATGTATTTACATACTTTATTTAAATATATAGATTTTTACCGTAAATGTGTTATTTAATTCATTTAATGACACTATGATATCAGTCAAATTGATACTAAGCTACGAGCGATCAGCTTGTTTCCAAGAAGGCCTGGCGGTCCGTCCAAATCAAACCATCCACAATAATTAGCGGAACAAATAAACCAATTATTCGATGTTTTGCACCACTCGCCTAGAGCTAAACGAGAACCATATCGAGAGAATTAGAATCATTCATTCCAAATTCTAAACGGAATTCGATCGAAATTGTGTAAAACGCCCACATAACAAGCGGAGATTTTTTATAATTGGCAACAGCTGCAAGGATATATCAAAGTTTTTTGCCAATTCTACATGGACATATACTTAATGGGCTGTTGTGAAATCGATGATTCTAAATTACGGTTTGGAAAGTCGCTAGAATACGGCGTTCTGTTTGCTTTAGCAAGCAGCTGATTTAAAAAGATTTAAAATATTCGGTCTATATCTTATTTGTACACATATTTACTTTCGTCAGCAGTAATGCTACAGATTAATCGATAATTACCATATATAATTATCAGTGAACCGTAAAATAATGCCAAACAAAACAAGATAAGAGATAAGAATAAGTAAAACTATTGCAATTACTTGTTAAATTTTGTATGCTACTGAAATATAGATCAGAATTATATTATTTTTCAGCAACTGTACAACTCATATACATACTATAGTTATAGATAATCAAGATTACTAAAAAAATTTTTAATCTATTACATTTCAGAATAGATGAATTTTCATTTCATATAACTTATAAAATTATACAATTATAATCAAATAAATATCGTTTATAGGCGCATAAGAGAGGTTTAGTATATTAGTGTATATAAATTATATATTAATATGTGAAGAATCTTTGAACAATTGAATCTTTGTTAAAAAAATTGCTGTCAGAGGAGTAAAAAGTTTGACACAGTTAAATTTTATTTCGACACTTAGTAAAATAAATATAACACACATTTTGACATATGCAAATATTTAATGTTTATTAAATCATATCTTTGGTTAGTAGTTACTATTCTTGCTATCATATTCTATATTTTCTTGAAGAACCGTTATATTTATAACACGTTATATATACAATAAGTATAATTTAGAAATATATTATTATATGTTGAGTTCATAATATAAACTTTTAATAAGTAAATAGAGATTCACAAAAATAGTTTATATATTGTTTCATATAATTAAAATGAAAAAAAAACTATAATTCTTTATGTTAGTTCTTTTGGTACTGGGGTATACTTAAGGCCACTGTCATTAAGTAGAGTTACGACCCAAGCATCGTTTGAAACCAGACCAGATCGTATAAGTTTCACAGCAGCAGCAACGTTAGCAGCGCTTGTGTATCCCACGTACAATCCTTCTTTTTCTCCAATCATTTTTTTATATTCTAATACTTCTTCGTCAGTAACGCTAAGGGTACCATCAAGTGTATCAAATTTAAATAAATTTGGAATACAACCATATCCAGAGCCTTGAAGTAAATGCAATGGTTTTGTTATCACACAACCTTTGATCGGTTCTGAACCTTTTGGCTCCACCACGAAGCATTTTATATTTGAGTCTTTTTCTTTTAAAAATTTAGAAGTTCCAGTAAATGTGCCAGCCGTTCCAACTGTCGCTACGAATGCATCAACATGGTGGCCAGTTTGCTTCCAAATTTCAGGACCAGTGGTACAATAATGGGCATTTACATTCATCTCATTATTAAATTGATTCACATAGTAAGCACCCGTCTGTTCAACTATTCTAAGTCCTTCTTCTTCAGCTTGCTTGACATCGGCTAAAGTCACATTTCCATATGTACCTTCAACCTGTGGCATCTTTATACATTTAGCACCGAGTGCTTCCATATGTATGGCTCTCTGAGCGCTGTTGCCTTTGGACATAGTAACCGTCAAAGGGTGCCCCAGGACTGCACATACAACTGCTAGACCACAACCTTGATTTCCAGAAGTTACTTCAAGAACAGGTCCCCCAGGCTTTAGCTTCCCACTTTCACGAGCCTGTTTTATCATGTACAATGACGAACGACACTTTATCGAAGCTCCTGGATTCATAAATTCACATTTTGCTAGAATGCGTCCTGGACCCGGCCACAATCTGTCTAGTGCAATGAGAGGAGTATTACCAATGAGATCTAAAGCTGAAGCTTTTATTTCATTTTTAATTTCATTGGTAGTAGACATGATTATTAGTTAAAATTACTTGTTGTAATAATAGTGCCCCTGTCAATACTGAAGTAAACTATAGATCTGCCAGCCCCTTTATACTATACACCGTAGAAGACAAATGCAATGCGCACGCTTGTATACTTAAGATGAGCGTACTAAAATAAGAACGACATAGGCTAATATACGAAAGGTGACTCTTAATTAGTAACGCCAATACCGATATAAAATTAAAATAGTATTGTTAAGCATAAATCTATTTTATACATTTATATTCATGTTTCGTCTACTTAATAAATATATAGTACATACTATTTTATTAAAATAAATAATTAATAAAATAATATTTAAAGCCTTGTTTGTGGCTTACAGATGGATTAAAAGGTTGTAGGTTCGATTTCGGGGAATGATTATATTTAAATTATTTTCATTTCCTCGATCCGGTAAGACGAAGTGTGGAGTTGAATTCCGCCTCCAAACACGCAATATCTTGAAGTTGGTGGACAGCGGAGTACGGAGTGTTATGCTTGCTAAAAAAATAAAAATATTTAATATTTAAATAACATATTATAAAAACATTACTCTTCATATCTTTATCCTCTATACTATCTATCATTGAGAAAATAACAAAAAGATACTGTATATCTCAGAATAGTATGTCATTCATTCGTTTAACAAAACGACTCCTATCTTTTTTATTGTATTATATTGGCTTCGTGAGTCACATAAATAAATACATTTGCAAATACACGTTCTCCAAAAAACTTCGTTAAACTAACCCAAGGGGTAAAAACATTTATTTTAATAAATATGCTTAATATATTTTTGATCTTCGCGCTTTTTACACATTTTAAATTTAAAAAAAAACTTTTTTTTTAAAGAATTACTGGTGTATATATTGTTTTCGTGTATATATTGGATTTGGAAAATTTTTACCTGTGAGCACGGAGTATTGTTAAATGTTCGTAATGTCGAGTTTTCAAAAATGTTTTTTCGAATATCAAAAAATATAGGCGATTAATCTGTTTGAAGTAGTTTTATTCAAAATATGCTTTATTCTTTGGAGTAAGATTTGAATCAACAATAATTGCTTTTAAATAAAAACAAAGACAGATAAACTTCCTTTCAACATCTTTGTCCCATAACTGCCAAAACCATGTCATTGTCACTTTGAAAGTAAAGGTCACATGACGTCATGTGTATAAATGATACAGCCTTTATAATGCATTTATCTAATTATTTATTCAGTATTAATATTAATAATTTGAAGTTTTGGCAATCTCAGTGTTATGCAAAAAACTAGATATTCAAATGGATAAATTCTTTGTTTCATATATGATGTCATGAGCGTATTATAAGGTGTGAAGCAAAGTATAGCATTAATAATTCATTATATTAATAATCGATAATTAAATAATTAGTTATTCAATTGTAATCATGTCATATGCAAGGAGCATGGTGGAAAACGCGAGTAGCATTAGTTAGCTGACTCTATAATGTATTGACTTATAAAGATGTTTATATAAAAACAATATATAATTTTGCAGGTAATTTCGATGGAAACGGCTAAAATAAAAAAAATGCAAATCATTCTTTTGGGCGACGCAAAAACACTGTCACTACTGTAAATTCCAATATTAAATGATAAAGTTTAGATAAGAATATGTTCAAACAATCAACACCTTGATAACAGTTTCCTGATAGCTTAAATTTCTTTAATCATTGATCACATTGATTTCATATTCCAAAAAGAAAATTATACTTTAAGTATATATTCATAAAGTGAATTGTAAATAAATATTAAATAGCGTACAACCGAGTAGCGCAAATTTTGAATACCCACCAGATGTCAATAAGCGGCTGGCCCATTGTTATGAAATATGTACAATTGAGTACAATGCTTTACATCGTTGTATTTAGCAAAAGCAAAGAGGCTGAACGAGCCAAATGTCAGATATTGAATAATTGGGGTATCGGATGAAGAGCCAAATATGGCGTGTAAATTCTAAATGTCACTTCAATATAACAGTTGTTCACTTGTGCAATAAATTGGATTCTAATCACACTAAACGTCATAATCAAAAAGTAAAAAGTTATTACATTTAATAATATCTATGTTTCTTTTTTATTTTTGCTATAGCAAATCTGTATTTTGTGTAATAATTGTACCTTTGCAATTTAAAAATAAGTTACTCTTTTTTAGAGTATATCATTATTATTGTTATATATTACATGTTGAAACAATTTGTACCCGTTCAAGAGATAAAATAAAGAGACAAACTGTTGTATGACATGGCTGACGTCTAAAATTTCATTCCTTAACGATAGGTAAAGCAGTGATGTGTGTTTCTATAGAGATAAAGTTATAGTGTTACCTCCGACCTGTGATAAGAAAATAAAAAAATACTTTAAATACTTTCAAACTTGAGAAATATGTCGCGTGTGGATAGTATAGGTAGGTAAGTGAATTAGTATTCAGGAATAGGTTTTTAGTGACACGTTAAGTTACTGATAAGGATATCGTATACAAGGTGCGAATTCCTAATTTAGAATTTTATTATATTATTGCGTCTCCCTATTGATAGGACGATAAATATTGATAAAATCTTTCAGGGATATCACGTACTACATAGTTGTTATGGTTAGATCTATAACAATATAAAGGCGTGTCAGTGTTAAAGATATAATTAATTATATTCGATTGAGATCGAAAACGATGTAAAAAATTACATTGCTCAATATTATAATGATAAAATCAAGATTAGAAAATCTAACGTTCATGAAAAGATATAAATTTCATAGAGATAATGATCTGTTGTGTCATTGAGAATGAATATCGAAGGAATTTTTTTTATTAAAAACTTGAATGTCATATTTGTACGTAATCCCATAGTACAGTATGCCAAGAAAATATGTTAAAAGAAAAAAACAGTTTTTATGTGCATATATTTTCTGTTATGTATCAGCTTTATTATACAAAGTTGATGGTACACAATAATTTAAAATTAGCAAATTGTTTTTCAACCATAGGATCCCTTTAATGCTTTTTTTAAGGGGCATTATCGAATTTAGGTTACTTCTATTAAATCTAATTAATAAAGTAATGACAGATAAATTGTTAACATTAGATTGCATTCTATATGTAGTGTAATTTGTTAATATGATTTATACGATTTGATATTTATACTATAACGCAATGTAATAAACTGTAACAAGTGCATAATTTTTATTGTACAGTTTCTCTTTTACTTTAAATAATTAATTTATTTAATTCTTCCTAGAATTACATTAATATATTATATATAAATATTAAATGCTTAAAACGAAATATTTGCAAGAATTTTTTTTATCACCGTTCTGTGTTCATATGTTTCTATTTATATTCTCGTATATATCGTAAAAACTGTAGTAGGCCTCATTTATATACATTAAATATAATCTAAAAAATTCTCGTAGGAGTCTTTATAACTGCCGCCGAGGCAACGGCATATTCGGTTTCCCGGACCTCGGCTAGTGACGGTCGAGATAGAGCCCCGTGAGGTTTTAGTGGGTACACGGTGTGGCGTATATCCACTCCGGAGCCACTCCGGAGTCCCACTTAACTTGTCCCGAGTCCGGGAATCGAGAAAGTCGATAAGTAGCCGAAACTGAAACCGATTTTTTTTCTGTTTGTCTGTTTGTTGTTTGCGATTTACGCTAAAACTACTAAACGAATTTTCATGGAACTTGTTATATGGATGATTCTATTTTTGATGGAATTTTCAGCGGCTCTTCGTATTTCGTATGCATTTTTTTCATTTTATGTGTTTGATTTATAAATAAATCTATACACCTTTTTATATTATGGCCCTGTAAACAAACTTCATTCCGAAACTTATTAATAAAGAAATTTTACTTTAAAGATACAATTCCTTAGGCACCTGCGTCTCTCGCACAAAACAAAAGCGTATATGCTCAATTAAAACTCTGTTTTAAAAATGTATCAGATTATGTACTACAAAAAAGAAATCTTTAATAAATCAAGGTTTAATGAATTTGGCTTATAATGTTGCTGATGTAGTATTTAATTTAAAATGTCACTTTAAATTTTATTCCTTTGCTATTGTATTAGTCTTTAATTTAAAATTTAAAGAATTATTACAGTGTGCGTGCGCTTGTGTTTTATTATAATGATCAATCGAATTGAAGTAAATATTTGGCTGTTAGCCTACATCTCGCTCGCGAATCGGGTGGCAGTTAAATGGCAGAGTGATTTTGTGCCGCGGTCAGTCAGCCCCTGATTTAATTTAAAATGAGTAGGCCTCATTATTATTATTATATTAGTAAGATATTCACAGTAAGTCTCCGCTAACTTTAAAATGAGGAGACTGTAGTAAGATGTTCTCAGTAAGTCTCCGGCTAACTTTAAAATGAGAAAACTGTAGTAAGATATTCTCAGTATGTCTCCGGCTAACTTTAAAATGAGGAGACTGGAGAACCAGGATACTGAGATTTAGTTACATTTTTGGAAATTGGTTATTATATTTATTAATTGATTGATTCACTAACTAACTATTTACTAACTAGTTTGGCTTACTAGTTTTACACTAAGCCATTGCACATGTCTATTAAAACTGCTACAAAAGAATTTTTAAGGGACAACGTGTCATATATTACGTTTATTGAAGATACAAATGTCTGCTGCATATTTGCATATGACGCCTATTGAATATCTTGAACTTTTAAAAACAGCCTTACATGTGGATATCTAGTTTTCAATTAAGTATTGTATTTGCAAGTAGATGGCATTGTTATGGGAGGAGTTCGAGGAGTCTACTTAGGATAAATAAACAGTACGTAGATGATACTTTCACAATTTTACCTGCGGACAATATTTACATATCCTAAACCATCTCAATTCTGTTAAAATATGTGTGACAATATGCAAATGACAATAGAATTACAGGCAAACAATTCCTTAAATATTCTTGATGTATGGATGTATTAGTAATAAAGAATCACTATAACGCATTAGGCCACACAGTATATAGGAATATATACTGTGCGGCCTAATGTACTATTTGGGACCCACCTATACTTTGGTATAGGTGGGTCCATGTTGATGTATCTCATTTGTGAACCGAACCACCCCACACAGTTATTTGCTGCCAATAGCAACATCTTTATTTCAGAAACGTTACCTTTGTGACGCTGAATACCTAGGGGATGAGCTTCGACAGGTAAAGGGAGCCCTTTCTCAGAACATGCTGCTAGTTCCCCGGCAACGTTTTAAGAAGACCAAAAAGCCACCCACATTGGAGAGAAAGCCAGCATTTCTACCATACCAGGAAGTTACAGACAGGATTGGCAATTTCTTAAGAAATGTGAATAGTTTGCAGTACAATTTTAAAATATCCTAATTTCAATATAGTAGATGGTTGGAAACTCTCTGGTTGGAAACTAGGACTTTCTTATCAAATATTGAAGTCCCAAATCCACACCTCAGCTCATTCTCAAGAATCCAGGGCATTACGCGAGGCAATTAGGAAAATGTGGCGGTCGATTTCGAATACTAAAATATACGTCATTAATCCGTTTACAGTAGTCATTTAAAGTTTTTAACATAAATTGTATATAAGAAATAAATTACACAAGATACTGAGAGCTCAAATGATAATTTGAATTTTCAGTATCCTGTTCAGTCTCAGTCTCGTGTAAACATTAATTTTTAAAAAAGACATGATCATGTTGTTTTTGACTGGCCCGCCCGTCTTAGATTTGTATAGTAACAATGTAAACTATAGTTCAAACTACTAAATTTGCCTAAATTGCAAAAAACGTCCGTGCTGGATTATCATGGCTTTTGTCATTCTTTAGTAGAATCACCCACATAGCTTTAAGAGGTTAAGTCTGGATTACTTAATGTAGAGCCCTAGCAACCCAACTTAAACTTAAGATATATGAATATAAGGAACAGGACTCCCGTGAGGGGATGGGATAGAACACTTCCATTCCGTTACTGGGTAGCGCCCCGTGAGGGGCGGGTATCCCAGTAATTTGGTGGTAGCAGGTTAGTCATCCGACTGGCTCGCGACCACTATCATGACAAAAATGAACCGCCAAATTTCTGATGATGTGTTCCGGTTCGATATCATGTAAGCCAGCTTTTCATCCATCCTTTCCCTCAGAGTAAAGTGGTCGCCCCAGTTATAGATCCCAAGGGCCCTACATTATCTCCTCTTACTTCCATCCCAAGGCAGGCAACGCATCCACAACTCTAATGTTATGGACGTCTATGGGCGAAGGTGACCACTTACAATCAAGTGGTCCCTCTATTCGTTTGCCTATTTTTTCTATAAAAAATTGTTCAGCTTAGTGAGCATTTTTAGATTTCATAAGAAAATTAAAGGACAGAAATGCTGGTTTACGCGGCCGCACTATACTATATCTATACAATTAAATAAAATTGGAAAAGTTTAGGACTTTAAAACTTTAATTTAGAAAAACAAATTTAGATAGTAATAACTTTGAAGTGAACGTGGACATTTGAGACCACTGCTAGTATATCATAGAAGTATGCGTTTATGCTAATAATAAACTCTTCATCTCATTATATTATATATAAGATGATATATGTATAGCACATATAATATAAATATTTAATAGTATAATTATGAATCAAGATTTAGTACCATCAAGCCCAGATTTAGTACCATCCATATAGGTCTTGAACCAGCCGCCTTGTTTTTTCACGTGAGTCTGGAGGGATCAATCACGATGTCCATGCACGTATTAGCGCATCTACGGTAAAATAGGGTGAGGTGTGGTCCGCAACCGCAGAATGCCGCCCAAATTTAAGCTCTCGGGAGCTTCACATGATGGAAACGAAGATGCTAAGATGAATGTATGGCGTAACACGATTTGACTGCATACGTAACACGCTGGCCTGAAAACTACATCAGAAGAACATGCTTTGATATACTTGTTCCTTTAGTTAGATCCCCCGGCAACCCATGGAAAAGAGGACTAATTTAAAACAGGATGTGAGAGCCAATGGACTTATCACAAAGGATTGCAAAGTGCGTGCAAAGTGGAGTAGGTTAGGGAAGGCAGATCCTAACTAGGAATGAGAAAATGCCAGGAAGAAGAAGAAATATTATTTAGCGTTACTATTATTTGAGTGTGAATTGTCGATTAAAATATATGCTAGTTAAATATGTATTTGTCGTTTATTAAATTATGAATTACTTGATACACAAAAAAGTGCGCAATAAATTAATTTGATGATAATAACAACTACACCAAAATGATGACTGATATATATTCTTTATTGCACTTTATATCTATCAATGTGAAATTAACAATGTTGATCGCAAAGGCGAATTTGTCTCTAGAAGAGATATCTTCCAGACAACCTATGGGTATGAGAGAAAATACAATTTTTACAGGTGATAAGAATGTGCAAGTACACCCTATGGGTACTTACATATCCACTTAAATATAAAATAGTAATAAATATATAAATAATTAATAAAGTAAAATATAAATGCTATGTATAAATGTAAATAAACTAGAGTAATAGAATATTATAGTTATTCATTATTATTGACTAACTTTATGTAACCTGAGCAAGAAAGTATTATCTTATTCTCTTTTTAAATACCTGAATACTCTCTTCTGTAATATTTTGTGTAATTTATTCCAGAGCAGAGCAGTGTATACAAAGAATTTTACCGAATTATTATGGCATTCTACGACCGTGTACACTGTAGCTTCTCATACTTTAGCGTAGCCGCCATACAGATAACCCTCATTATCACTCTTAAAATAATATTTACAAAACGTAAATACGTTATTATGACATTAAAATTATAGTCTAATTGAATTTATAAATAGATTTAGTTATGATGTAAAATTTATGTATGCTTACAGAAAGATATAAATTATTGAATTATTATACCAAAAGTACCTACTATTAATAGTATTTTTATAGTATTTTTTAAATAATTATAATATAATTATAATAGAAAAAAAATGTAATAAATAAAGAACTGTAAAATTTAAAATTGTTAGTTATCTTTAATCAAAAACTTCATATTTTTCAATAATTTATTATTAAATACTTATTATTAACAACAATTACTACACAAATTATATTTCTAAATGTCTTATATTAATTAACAATTTTAACAATATAAATTAATGCGTAGTTTTATGTGAGCTCTTCTGGCACTGGGGTGTACTTCAAGCCGGTGTCATTTAGCAAAGTCACAACCCACGCGTCCTTGGGAAGTTTACCAGATTCTAGGAGTTTTACAGCTGCAGCAACGTTTGCACCACTCGTGTATCCTACATACAATCCTTCTTTTTCTCCAAGCTGCTTCTTATATTTTATAGCTTCTTCGTCAGTGATGCTAATAGTACCGTCGAGGGTGTCAAAGCTAAAGAGGTTGGGAACGCAACCATATCCTGATCCTTGCAATAAATGCAAAGGTTTAGTTATCGGGCAACCCTTAATAGGCTCAGAACCACTAGGCTCGCCGACATAACATTTGATATCGGGATTCTTTTCTTTCAAGAATTTCGAGGTTCCAGCAAAAGTACCAGCGGTGCCTACTGTTGCTATAAAAGCGTCAATGCGCTGACCAGTTTGTCTCCAAATTTCAGGTCCAGTACTGCAGTAATGAGCGTCAGCATTCATCTGATTATTAAATTGATTTACATAATATGCGCTTGTTTCGTCAGCGATTTCTATACCTCTATTTTCGGCTTGTTGGACATCGGCTAATGTTACATTACCGTAGGTCCCTTCTACTTGTGGAACTCTGACACATTTAGCACCCAGTGCTTCCATATGAATCGCTCTTTGCACACTATTACCCTTAGACATGGTAACAGTTAGTTGATGTCCAAGTACTGCACACACAACAGCAAGGCCGCATCCTTGATTTCCGGAGGTAACTTCAACAACAGGCGCTCCTGGCTTTAGTTCTCCGCTTTCACGAGCTTTTTGCAACATATGAAGTGATGATCGACATTTAATTGACGCACCTGGATTCATAAATTCACATTTTGCTAAAATACGTCCAGGACCTGGCCAAAGTCTGTCGAGGGCCACTAAAGGTGTGTTGCCGATAAGATCCAAAGCCGAAGCTTTGATTTCATTTTGTACTCCATTAACACTAGCCATTATTTCCAATTTAGGTTTTCACTATAGTGTCACCGTATACACTAAACTCAAGTATCGAACGCCCGTCTCTTTATACTATTGACCACTGAACACCGACCAGACGATTGCGCACGCGCACCGTACTTCAATATTTCGGCGGACCGTATTACAAAGGGAGGTGTGCAAACGGTGATTAGTATATTTTTTAAAATACTTTTGCGAATACTTTTTCTATATTCTTGTACGATGTATGGCAAGTTACTAGTACATTTTTATTTTGTTATTCAGTATTTATTGTGTATAAATTATATTGCCACCATTAAAAATGTTAACTCATCCCGGAAATTATAGTGTAATCACAAACATAACAGATATATTATTTATACTTATTAGATAAGTGACATATTATATAGATTTTTAAATGTTCGGAAATATTTATTTTCATTCCTTCTTTTAAAAAAAATATTTTTTTGAATTACGAATTAAAATAACATATTTACGAAAATGAAATTGTTGTGTTATTAATTACTAACAAAATTATAGCATATTAAAGTGTATCTGTTTTGACATAGGTAGTCAAAATTAATCAAAATATTTACATCATTCCCTCAACTGGAAATCGAACCCATCGTATGTACAATTATTTATTTATTTTTTTATAGAAAAAGGAAGTAAACGAGCAAACGAGCGACCTGATGGTAAGTGGTTACCTTCGCCCATGGACATCTACAACATTAGAGTTGTAGATGCGTCACCGACCTTGGGATGGAAATAAAAAGAGATGAGGATAAAGATGGGGAATAGGGAGAGCTGGCTCAAATGACATCGAACCGGATCATATTAAATATTTGGCGGATCGTTTTTGTCGTTTTGTCATGATACTGGTCTAGCCTGTCGGACGCTTGACCTCCTGGGATACTGGGAATTAAAATTAAATTAAATTAAATTACTGGGATACCGCCTCTTACGAGAGGCTACCCAGCAGCGGCGGGGTATTGTTTCCTACTCCGTCTCCCCAGAGGGAGAACAATTTTTTTATTTCTCACAATAACGTTACAAAATACCTACATATTCTTTGAACAAAGTAAATAATCGTATTTTTGTTATTACATTAATATATTTAAAAACAAATTTAAATTTTTATATCAGCATTTTTTCTGTAAATCATAAAAAAATTTTCCAACGCAATTTTTGTGTTTTCATTGTGATAATCATATTAATTACGTTCACATTCGTAGAGGTGTGAACAATTTAGATTAGTAATCAAGGAAACACCGCTTCATCGGCATCACAATATCAATACGATTGCTGTTTGGTAGATAAAGATAGCTATTTACGGAATCATTTGATTAGATTTTGTATAAAGAGTAATTGTAACAATTTAAGAAAGCTTTAATTATATTTTAAAAAAGCGTTCTTAATTTTTTATTTATTTTCGCGATGTTAATTTGATATAATGTACTATTATAATAGTTGTGGGTAGTTCTCATTATGAAAAGTGGTTTTGTATAAATTTATATAAATATTTGTATCTTTTCATTAAAAATAACTTATATTTACATTTGAACATCTATTATATCAGATGTGGGAAAAAAAAGGTATACCTAAAATATTCTGTGCGATGACTACTTATTGAAATAATAATAAAACATTTTACTCTAAAATTTATCATTATTCACACGTGAATATTAGGTTAAGCGGATTTTTCCAAGTTCTAATTACTTATTATTCAGAAACTTGGCAATTATACTTAAATCAAGTGACAATACATTCTTTGATCATCAAGTTAGTCTGATGAAGAACTCTGAGGGTGGGAGATGAAATCCAGGAGGATGCCTATTATTATTATTTTTTTAACTTCACGCTTTTATCCCGCATAGCAGGGTAGACAAAAAGTACATAGCGTCAAGACACTTCGTACTTCGCTTTCCACCGAATTCGAGACATTGCGTGTTAAGTGGTGGACCTCAACACCACTTTTTGTCTTTACCAGAGCGAGGAAGTGAAAATAATTGAAATATAATCACTCCCCCGAGTGGGGATCGAACCCACAACCGATCACGTTTACAGTCAGACGCTGTCATATTGCGCCACGACCATCCTATTATTTAAACCACTGAATTAAATTTCGATGCACTTTTTCTTTTAATAATTCAATGCACTTTTCCTTTTAAAGATAAAAACGAATTTGTAGTTTATACTAAAATTTATTTATTGTTTATACTGACTTAACTTACCGATATTATTATATAATTTTTGTTATAATTTTGTGAGAACCTTATATTATTAATTCACAGATTTATTTTCTAGTAGTTTTAGTGTACAGATCTAAAATCAGTGGTAGTCAAATATCGTGTTCCCACGGAGAGCACCTGCACGTACAAAGCACAATACCGATACGCCCGCATTCCACCGCCACCTGAGCGTAAAGAACTGACAATTATCTTAGGAAACAGGAAAATATTTATCTATATTTGTAATAAGAAATTTATTTTTATTATTATAATCTGTTATTTTATAATAAAAATAAACTATTTTAATCATGGGATGTGCAGTTAAGTCTACACTCTATGCAACGCTAGCTATAT
This sequence comes from Dryadula phaetusa, assembly GCA_032432895.1. NCBI lineage: Eukaryota > Metazoa > Arthropoda > Insecta > Lepidoptera > Nymphalidae > Dryadula > Dryadula phaetusa. Next base: position 7,631,226 of record JAOYRS010000033.1, read on the forward strand.
ATCGTATTTTTAAGTTGATATATTTAAATATTGCACTAAAACCTTTGTTCCGATGCTATATTATCAATAAAACTTGTAAAATCACAGTCATTTTCTACTCAAACTTCTTAAAAAGAACTAATTACCAACCTTCACTAATAAACGTCTTAAAATACAGACGATAAATCAATTAAAAAAAAAATCTGAATATTTCTAACACGTCTAAGTTTAAACTATTCATCTTCGCGTCAAACAATAATACAATTAAAAAGAATAAGAAAGAGCTTTCGGCTCGCTCTGTGGGAATCAAATCACGACTCACGCGCAGCATCGTGAAAGGATCTTAGGACACTTTTATATACAGCATGTTTTATATTTAACTTGTCAATATTTAGAAAGGTATGTCAGGATGCAGCAAAATGTGTGTGTAGTTTTCATGATATCCATGTAAACCATTATGGCCCATATTAAATTAAATATATTTCAAATAGTTATTAGAATTTTGTATTATCTTATACCTAAAAAGACAGTTAAAATTCCCTTATTTTCATTTCCTTGGTTTTTTTAGTTTTAATATTTTTGGCACTACATATATAGAAGTAAAAAAGAAATCTTTATATTTAAGTACGCAATTATAATATAATTAGTTTTTTAAAAAATCTTAATAAGCATACCTGACATATAATAATGGAAAGAAATGACAAAAATAGCACATATTAATAAGATTTAATTGACTAGACTGAATAAATAATCGCAAACAGGCTGTATCTAATCCGTAGGCAGGTACGGATGCACCTGAGTATTTTACGCGGCGACTCTCTGGCGCCGAACTGACCGACACCGCTAACCGACGCGTTATGCCGACAATGCCGATGTCATTAGTTACTCCAAACAAACTTTAACTTGAAATTTTCCCTTTTTGCTCCTTTATTGCATTAGTCATTAGTGCAATGTAGGCGTTTCTTCGCACTAAGCAAGTTTGGAAGCCAAATAAATATTGAACAGAATTTGTATAACTATAATTGCTTATATGTTTACACGATTTTTTTAATAACTATTCTGACTTCACTTGTTATAAATACAAATACATACCTATATATAGGGTTATCTATACATAGAGGACTTTCAGTTTTTGAAATTATTATAATCAATTAATTAAAAATCAATTTATAACATATATGTGTTAATTTGTGCAAAATTGAAGTAAAATATATTTTCATGACTAAATTGTGATACTGAATTAATGAGGTTTGAGCAATTTAAGCAAGTTTAAAAGGTACGTCAGGAGTTTAATTAACTAGTCACAAAATTTGCTTTTATAAATGTAGTGTTTAGTTAGCTATATATATATATATATATATAAATATATATATATATATAAATATATGTTGGTGTATTGTTCTTTCTGTTTTGCTAAGGTAATTGGAGTGATATGTGTTATTGCTACTTATTAATTTAATATTGTCTTTTTCGTTATTGTTTATTTTGATTTCATTATTTTCTTAATTTTTTTTTATGTATTTTCTTTATTTGCTTTATTTATAAACAAAAATATTGTGGTGATATTGTTTTGTTATTGTACTATAAGATTTCTCCTTCTTGCAGCTGGTAAGCAAATTATTTAATTTAAAATAAAATAAAATCTATCATATATTATTACATAATTATTATTATTAACCTAATTGTTTTCGGATACTTACATATTACTATTATATATACTTACATATTATTTTTTTATCTTATTTTCTATAATGACAGTGGCTACCAGTGAATCGTTTGATGATGCCTCCTTTCTCTCGCTTTCCAGTATTTCTTATGGATTGAGCAGCAATGACAGTTTTCTCAGTATCCCTACTCTAAGTAAAGCGTTAGCTTATTCCCTTGCTGGGTTGACATTGATACGTAATGATCGTAAGGATCGAGCTTGGGGTGGTTTTGCCATTTACCTACGCTCACACATTCCCTTTAGGGTAGTAGATTTTTCTCAAGTTCAACCGAACACTGAGCCAGAACATCTCTTCATTGAGGTGCGCTTTTTGCACTCTAATGTCCTTGTTATATTTGCTTTCATTATCTGCTACTCATAATTTGCCTAACTATATTCCATCTTTACTAGATTTAATATTTGTCTTTTCTATTGATCATGTTGAAAAGCATGATCAATATCCTGCATTAGCATTTTCTTATTATGATCTTTTATACCTATCTTATAAATTTAAGCCCCCTACAGCTAAATCAAGGATCCTTTTACAAAGTAATTTTAGTGGTACAGACGTAAATTGTTTGTGTGAGGATGCAGCTGTCATTGATTGGACCAAAGTATGAAATCACACTGATGTCCGTAATGAATTGGCTTTGTTTAACTCTATTTTGTTAAAATTGTATGATTGTCATGTTCCGCTGCGACCAGTGCGTTTGAAACATTCTACCCTGGTTAACTGCCGATATTAAAAAGTTACAACATAAAAAGAATATAGCTACAAAAAAATTAAGAACGAATCCAGAGCTCAAACTCGATGTGTATGGAGTCTGGAATTTTCTGAGATCAATTGGAGTTGGTAAAGCACAACAAAACATTAATCCTCATAGTATTGATTTAAATAAACTTAATAAACACTTCTTCTCCTCCGGTGTTATAGATAACACAACGAAATTAAACACAATCAATCAGCTTAATGGTTTTTCCGCTCCTAATATTCCTAATTTCTTCTTTAGTTAATTTACTGTTGGTGACGTTAAGAAGACTATTCTAGCAATTAATTCTGATGCTGATGGTGTTGATGGCATTAGTCGTAAAATGAGCATTCCCATCCATGATATTCTATTGCCTTTGATCATTTCCATATTCAATAACTCCATAAGATCGAATCAATTTCCTTCTGTTCAAAAAAACGCTCAAATAGCTCCACAAACTAAAAAGAGTAATTCTGTTAATTATTCTGATTTTCGTCTTATTTCTATCCTTCCATTTCTATCCAAAGTCCTTGAGCGTTTAGTTCAAAATCAACTCGCACAGTTCCTTATTCCTATAACCTTTTAACCTCTGCAATCCGGTTTCCGTCATGGTCATAATATGACTACAGCATTAGTTAAGATAACTGAATACGTACGCAAAGTTATGGATATGCAACAAGTCAGTCTTAGACTTAGTTTTATTGGATTTCATGCTTGCTACTTTAAAATCTCTTAACATATCTCCTAATGTAATTGACTGGTTTCACGAATATCTGTCCGCGCGCCGGCAACGTATGCATATACAGGATTCGTACTCTGAATGGTATCCTGTACAACCTGTTGTCTCACAGGGTGGCGTGCTGTCTCCTCTATTACTTTCTGTATTTATAAATACTGTTTCTAACCATATTCCTTATTTCTACCATTTATATGCAGACGATCTTCAAATTCACACACAGGCTAAAATATCAGAGTTACCTACTGTAATTGATGATATAAATAAAACCTTAGGTAATATATACAGTTGCGGTAATCATTTGGTTTACAAGTCAAACCTAAAAAACCCAGGTAATCTTACTTGGCAACTCTAAGCTTGTTTCGGGAATTGACATGTTTAGTTTACCCGCAATCTTCCTTGACAATGATATCATACCGTACAGTAAATCTGTAAAAAATCTTGGCATTATTATAAACAATGATATGTCATGGGATTGTCAGGTAAGTAATACCTGACTTACCTGATAATCCCATGACATGCATAGTAGAAAAATGTTTGCATCATTCGAATCATTTAAACGTCTGCGTAGTTTACTTCCTATTTAAACCAAAAATTACTTTAATAAATATTCTTCTTCTACTAACTCATGATTATGCAGATTTTTGCTATCTCGACTTAAGACACGGAGCAATTAAATAAGCTTGAACGTCTCCAAAACGTATGTATACGAATCATATTTGGCTTACATAAATATGATCACATCTCTGACCTTCGCAAAAAACTCAAGTATCTCACAATCCGCTTTCGCTGGAATACTCACATACTTCATCTTCTACAGCGTATTTTGTTCAATCCACTTTCCCCACCATACCATAAAGAGCGATTTGAGCTTTTGAGTGAGTCTTATCCCCTTTCTCTTTGCCAAAAACATATTTTTTTTAAAAAATCCCTACTCATACCTCTTCCTTTTATAAAACTCTTTTACAGTAACTGCGTGTCGTTAATGGAAATCCCTTCGGATTCCTATCATAAGTGCCAAAATTTTTTTAACCTTTAAACGTCGTTGAAAAAGTCATTTCTTGACACAAACTTTTTGCTTTTATGCCATAATTCATTCTACTCATTCTGTTTAGCTTATAACCATATGTGTATGTATATGTGTGTGTATGTATGTAGTATATAATGCGTATATATCCAAAAAAAAATTTGTAATTCCTAGTGTTATTTATCTTTTTTTTACACCCGACCCCATTACTAATTTGTAATTCTCCTAAACCTTAAGATTGCCTGGAAGAGATTTCTACTTTAGCAATAATAATATAAAAATGGCGAAAATCAAAGATCTTATTATATATTTATATATATATATACATATATATATATATACCTAACCTAACTGAATATTTCGCTTTGAATGTTCATTCAATTTTTACCTGAAAACAAACAAATCATGATTCTACCTGCAAAAATAATAAACAAAAAATAATAATTGGTAGAGTAATTTTGTTCAAAATATGTCAGTAAGGATAACACTTAAAATCACATAAAATTAAATTAAATACTTCGTAAATAGTTTTTGATCATAAAAAAACCGAATATATAAGAACAAACGAATAAAAAAGAACGATATATATATATATATATATATATATATATATATATATATATATATATATATATATATATCCATATATACATATATAGTCTATATAATAACATATTCTATCACTTATATTTTCAAGTGCCTGTGATTTTCCTATGATAAACACAATACTCACCCAAATCACATTTGGAAAAATAATTTAATAATTTTTACACAAATTTTTCTCCACTTTAAATTATGTATTTAACTCATTAAAGAATCGTTAATATTACTCAATAATATACATTGCGTAAGCAAAAATATTCTACGATGATCCCTCAAAGTCAATAAGCATGTGGTAAATAAAAAACATTGATAAATATGAAAACAACATCAATCCTTGCGTCAAACTAATGCTAGTAATTAATTATTTACATTACTTCACATTATTTACATGAGTATTGTTCATAAAATTTATAAAAAATAATACGTAAACGTATTTTTAATGTTTCATTTTAAAACAGCCATAGAAAAAAATCGTAATTTAACATTGTATACTTAAATTCACGTGAGGCCCTCGTGGCGCAATGAGACAGCGTCTGACTGTAAACACGATTGTTTGTGGGTTCGACTTTCACTCGGGCAATGATTATATTTATTTTCATGTCTTAGCTCTGGTAACTAAAAAACTCTGCGTTCACTTCGCCACTCAACACTCAATGACTTGACTTTTCTTGATTTCGGGTGGAAAGCAGTCAACAGTGTCTTCACACCAGGTATCTGACTACCCTGCTATGCAGGTTAAAGAGTGAAACTATTTTCGAAAAAATGCTTATTTGTCGTACTAAAGCGAAGAAATTATTTTTTCGAAAAGGGGTCAAACCCGTAACCATTTCGTTCACTTCCAGTAATTGCCAGTGCGACTCAATAACTTCACTATAGTAAAATGTATTATACTCGTATATTTCAATTACTTCTATATATAAATTTATACATAATTATATACATATAATTGACAACTAGTTATTTATGTATTTCTTTGATTTTTACGGACACGTAATTTTGACTTTTTATTAAGTGTTGTTATAATTAATAGTTTCGTTATTTTTGTTCTGTTGCTAAACTAGAGTTAGACAAAGATATATTATATTTGTACGTATGTAATTCTTTAGAGATTTTCAAAATATTTTTGTAGCATTTTATACTATCTAATATTAATTATGTTTGCATATATTTTTTCTTTATTTATTAAAAAAAGTAAAGGTGTTATTCAATTATTAATTTCAGAACTGACCTCTGTTCAAATATACTTTTTATTAAGATACAATAATTACACGTAAGAGATATAATAGCATACGTCGTTGATAAGAAAAAAACTTTATCTACATCAGTGTTAGGAAATGCCAAATCATGCATGAATTACATTTAATTTTACTAAATAATAAAACTTGATAAAAACAGTGTCCGTCAGCAGTGCAGGATATTGTTGGGCAATTAAATAATATACAACGATTTATATATAACGTAACTAGACAGCTGCGAAATAGATACTGAAAGTGTTGAAGTTTGCTGGCAGAATCTTAGGAATTGTATGATTGAAGCTGCCACTGAGGTAAGTAAAAAGCGTGATGAATGGTGGGATGATGAAGTAAAAGAGATGGTAGGACTATAAAGCCTCGAAACTAAAAGTATGAGAGATATTAAGAAGAAAGAATATAAGTTGCAAAAGCGCCTAACGGAAGCACTGATAAAGATGAAGCGTGAAAAGTCAGGGTATGAAAGAGACGACAGAGAAAATAATTTCCGGGAAAACACGAAGCGTTTCTCGCGAGAAGTTAATGATTCTCGGCCTTGTTCGTCAATCTGTAGAATGAATGAGTGGGAATTTCTGAGGACGGAGAAATACTTACGGAAAGAACACACGTTTTGCAACGATAATCGCGGATTTCTAAAAGAATGAAATGAAAAAGCAAACGAGGCGTACGCTCCACGGCGGCCCCTTCCACACTTAACGTGGATTTTTGTAACATTAGGGGTCTACATTCCAACCTGAATGCCGTCCACCACCATCTTGAGACGGCACGGCCGGCCTTATTATTTCTGACGGAGACTCAAATTGTCCAATCAAGCGACATAGCCTATCTCCAATACCCCGGCTACAAAATAGAGAATATTGTGCGTCACGCCGGGGTCGCTGTGTTCGTGAAGGAGGACCTGAGTTTTCGTCGCCTTGCCAATTTTGAAGGTCCTGTCGGGACCTGTCTACCATCTGGCTTCGTATTGATTCAGATGATCGTGTCCGAATCTACGCATGCTTGTACAGGTCCCATAGTGGTAATGCAGAAACGGATCGACTTTTGGTGCACAAACAATTGGTTATTGACGATATGCTGTCCCAGCTACCCTATGCCGAGGTCGTGATACTTGGCGATTTCAATGCACACCATGCCAATTGGCTTACATCACGCACTACCGACTACGCAGGGAGGGCTGCGTTTGACTTTGCTATGGCAAATGGACTATTCCAATTGGTTAATTGGCCTACGGGAGTCCCAGCTGTGGACAGCCACAATGCCTCCTTACTGGACCTTCTGCTGACTTCTCATCCAGAACAGTAGCAAGTTAAGGTTGTTACCCCTTTGGGATCACCTGACCATTGCATGATATGGAGTATGGTGCCTATTAAACGTGGTAGTTGCAGAACACCCGCAACCCGTCGCGTTTGGCACTACAAGTCGGCGGATTGGGATGGGATGCGTACCTTTTACTCATCTTATCCCGGTTTGCTTTTCTTCTGATGATCCGAGTAGCTGTAACGCTGTTTTTGCCAACGTGATTCTACAGGGTATGGAACTTTACGTCCCTAGCTCTGTAGTGCCAATCGGTGGCAAGTCACGGCCCTCTTTTGGTACGTCTTGCAAACAAGTTGCCATTATCAAACGCGAAGCATACCAAATTTGGGCTGAGGCACTAGACACTAAGGATCCAAAGGTAAAAAGTTAAAGAGAAAGTGTAACCGTGCCTCAAGTTACTTTAAGAGGCAAATGCAAAGTCCGAGCATATCGCTAAAATCGGCGAGAAGCTTGAGAGATACCCGTCCGGAACACGTCAGTTCTGGGCCCTCTCGAAGGCTGCACTTGGCAATTTCAACCAGTCTTCGATCCGCCGTTGCGCACCGAGAATGACACCCTGGTACACACAGTGAAAGAGAAAGCTAATCTTCTGGGCGCTCGCTTCGCCTCAAATTCCGCGAACCACGCCGCTGACCATTCCGCGGTGCCAGAGCTCGATACCCGACATTAAGTTCAGTCAAAAAGCTGTTCGGCGAGCTCTATTTTCGCTGAACATCCACTAGTCGAGTGGGCCGGATGGCATTTCTCCCTTAGTGCTCCGTGTATGTGCTCCTGAGTTGTCACCAGTACTAACGCGTATATTTCGGCACTCTTATTCACTCGGCGTATTCCCTGATTTGTGGAAGACCGGCCTATCGCTATCACTTCCCTGATCTCCAAAGTAATAGACAGCATAATAAACAGCCAAATCCTGGTGTATCAACGGTTGCTCAGCGACCGTCAATATGACTTCCGTCGTCGTTCCGTCGTTCAGTCGGTCAACCGGTGATCTTTTAGTGTACTTAACCCATCGCTGGGCCGCTGCTATTAAAAGTAAGGGAGAGAGCTTGACAGTTAGTCTGGACATGGCAAAAGTCTTCGATCAAGTGTGGCACGGGGCGCATCTTGCCAAACTTCCATCGTATAGGCTCCCCGAGAAATTATGCAAGTGGGTCGCCAGCTGCCTCACTGGACGTAGCATAAAGGTCGCTATCGACGGTTTTTGCTCTCAATTAATGTCCGTGAACGCTGGCGTCCCTCAGGGCTGTGTGCTGTCCCCAACACTGTTCCTTTTGCATATCAATGATTTGTTATGTTAGAGTATCCTAGCGTTCAATGTTATGCAGACGACAGCACGATGGACGCCGTCTACACAGGCAGTGCAGGTCTTTCTCGGGAAAACGTCGACAAGTGCTGAAAAAAACTTGTGTCTTTCGTCGAGGCATCCCTTGAGAATGCCTCTTCCTGGGGTGAAAGGAACCTGGTTCAGCTCAACCCCATTTATCATATCACTAGTTTTCGAGAACACCCCCCTTAAAGCCGCGCCTGATATCAGTATATTGGGTCTGAGCGTTTCGAGTGACTGTCAGTATCACGATCATCTGGAAATCATGGCCAAGTTAGCCTCGAAAAAACTTGGTGTCATCGGCAGAGCGAGACGGTACTCCACGCCCACACACCGTTTGGCCCTTTATAAGGCCCAGGTTCGACCTCATATGGAGTACTGTTCTTATCTCTGGGCTGGTGCACTCGATTATCAGCTTAAACCATTTGATCGCATACAGCGGAGAGCCATTCGGATCGTTGGGGGCCCAATCATCTGTGACAGGCTTGATACAAATCCTTGGATAGAAATTTTTCAATGATCTTTGTATTATCTTTACATATAGGTTTGCTTAGTATAGACATACTGCTTGTTAGTGATAAACAAAAATATGAAGTTATTTTTATGTTACCGTTATATCCAGAGATTTCATAGTGCATATATGCCTTATCAGAAACTCGTTAGTAGTTCAGGTACATTGCTTAAGCCAAAATACTCTACTATGAACCGACCACCAAGTCGTCAATAGTAAAAGAAATCTATTGCAATTACTTAAGCGAATACTTAAAGAGTTGTTACAGAAACTCAATAACATTTATACTATATGTAAATATGTAATGTAATTATATTGTATGTAAACAAAATTATTTAAATCAAAAGAAATATGTCCTTGATTTTTTTATAGTTTTGCTCAAACTTTTTATAACATAATTTGGTATTCATGTCTACTTCAGTTATATGAACTCATCTATTGTCATGGTCGTAGTTGAAGGCAATCTAAATTGAGATGCTTAATTTACCAATTTATGAATTAATATAAGTGTAAATGGGGTCTGGCGCAAAAAATATAGCCGCAGACATTTTCTATCCTAGTCTACCTATATCTGTGAAGTAACTAAGACGTACACAAGTAGATTACATTGTTTCATTATAGATATCTTATCTTTATTATTTCGATTAGTTCACAATTAATTTACAGGCTTTCAGTGAAGTTATCAGTGTAAAAATTAATTAAAAATGGCAACTGTAACCTTAAATCATGGAAAATTAAGAGGTGGAAAAGCTATCAGTGACAATGGTACAACTTATTACGAGTTTTTAGGCGTACCTTACGCTAAGCCACCAGTTGGCGACTTAAGATTTAAAGTAAGTAAACGTTGTGTATTATGGACTCAGGTATGTTACTATTTCAGATAAGGAAGGACGATTCAATTGTTGTTGTATTATATAAAATTTATTACGTAATCTGACATACATTGAGAAATTAACAATTAATACTAGAGGCCACTCTCGTAATCTCTACTCTTGTTAACGATTTTATACATGGTTTTAATATTCTAGAAGTAAACGTGAAAAATATTTTTAAGAAAGTTAAACTTAATTATTAAGTATACTTAATTATTAAATTTCTGATTTGAAGAAGTTTTAGGAAAACTCTTTTCTTTTTCACAGATAATATAAATATGATTCTATGATTATTTTAATAAGATTCTAAACTACTTCCAGAGTCCTCAGCCTCTAGAACCATGGGATGGCGAAAGAGATGCCACAGTCATCCCACAGGACAATGTTTCTTGTCAAATGGATTTTGTTAAGGGAGTTGCATTGGGGAGCGAGGATTGCCTCTATCTAAATGTCTATACTCCTAAATTACCAGAATCTGGGTCTAAGCTTTTACCAGTAATGGTGTTCGTCCATGGCGGTGGTTTCTTGTATACCAATGGTATCATAAAACAAGATATGGGCCCAGATTATTTAATTGACCATGAAGTAATTCTTATAACATTCAATTATAGATTAGGAGTTCTAGGTTTCTTATCGCTCGATGTACCCGAGGCAAGTGGAAATATGGGTCTTAAAGACCAAATTTTTGTTCTAAAATGGGTTCAGGAGAACATAGAGAAATTTGGTGGAGATCGTGACAATATCACACTTTTTGGCCTGAGCGCCGGATCTGCCTCGGTTGATTATTTGCTTTTATCACCCTTATCTAAAGGTTTATTCCACAAGGCAATACTGCAGTCGGGTTCTAGCCTAAATCATTGGGCAATAAATTATGAACCAAATAAGTTAGTGTTGAAGCTTCTTGAAAAAATGGGATATAGTGGGTCTATCGATAACAATCGCGAAGTATATGAATATTTACTTACAAGTCCCGCATCCCTATTAATAGAAGCTGGTAACAAAGCCATTGAAGAAGCCGTTACTAACCGGATGTATTTTGGATTTGTACCAACAATTGAAAAAGATTTTGGAAATGGTGAAGCAGTAATAACTGACTGTCCATATAAATTACTCAGAGAAGGGAAATTCAATAGAGTTCCTGTAATAAAAGGATTTTGCAATAATGAGGGCTATTTAATGAATATGTTGAAACCACAGGCTGTTTTAGATCTAATGAAAAACAAAAATTTTACTGATCACTTCTCATATTCGATTGATGATAGTGATAAGACTTATTTTAATGCCAGAATTTTAAGTGCTTATTCGGAAAATATTAAGCCCGATGACGACAACGACAGGTTGGAAGTAAATTTTTATAGCGACATGGATTTTGTGGCCGGAGCTTGGATAAGTGGGCAAATAATGGCAAGTCAAGGGTTGCCAGTATATTTTTATGAATTTAGTTACGATGGCAACATGAATTTTTGCAAAAAGCTATTTGGTGTGATGAGAAAAGGCGCCGCTCATGGTGACGACTTTACCTATGCTTTCAAGCACTCACTCTCTAAATTCTGTGAAGGTAAAGATAAGGATGTACGAAACAACCTATGCCTCATTTTAACTAATTTTGCTAAAACAAGGTAAGACAAAAAACTTGGAACATATATTTGTGTCTCGAATCTCACTTAACTCAGGTCTCTCAGTAATTACAAATTCCTTATGAACACAAAGTTTGTGGGAAATTATGTAATGAGGCCCATTAACTTGTCTTAAATTATCACATCAATGTGTCAATAAATATTTTTTTAATTGATGTGTCTAAATATAATGTTAGGGTGGTACACCGTCAATCAAAAATCTAAAAATATTTTAACTATTATATAAAACATTTATTTACAATACTAAAAATGCACTATATTTTAATAAAAATCGAAGCATAGATCACACCTCCCTGCCATTTGATATAAAGTAGAATTATTGGATGTAAATTAAAACAAAACAGATATAGTTATGATATCTAAATTATTAGAAATTGCAAAATCATGTCCAACAAATCATTGTATAAATGAAAATTTCATAAAAACAATGAATAAGCAAATTGTTAAGCAAATTTCAACGATTTTAGTAATGCGACGCATTTGACAGATAAATGTCACTAATATTTGATAACACATGATGATATAATAGCATAAGCAAAAAAATAAACTAAATATTTAGATTACATTCTTTATTAAGAAACGATATATTTCTTAAAATATTATTTCATTACATTATAATATTGCATTACATGCTATTTTATACCTAGAATCAGATTTATTTTCTTACTAAACATTATACATATACATACATTCACAGTATAAAATCAATAACAATTAACTATGCTAATTGTTATATAAAAGATATAAAGGTAATTTCACAATTTTACTTCTAGCATTCCAGATAGCAGTCTAGATGTGGAATGGCCGAAATACACCAGTGAAACCCCTGCTTATCTCAGTATTGACCAAGATATCAGTATTAAATACAATTTTCAACCCAAAAAGATGGCAGTGTTCAAAGCAATTTATGATAAATATCTAAAATAATTTATTATATAAAACTAAAAAAAAATTTTCACAATAAATTCGTTTTTATTAACCCATAAAACTTTACTTACAAACTCATTTCTATTGCACCAATTACATTTATATTTTAAGCTTTGTAATATTTTTCATAAAGTTGCTCAAAAAGTTTTGTTCTTTCTGGCTCTACTTCATATTTCATAGTAAGTTTATCATCAATGACCAAACATGCAACTCCTGTATCTGGTATTGGCTCCCATTTGGTTGTAATAACATTGTCAATACTAGGCGTAGGATCACTGCAAAAATTAAATGTACTATTAATTTCAAAGATAAATTGTCAGTATAGTATTTAACTATTAATCTATAAAAATAACTATAAATTAAAATCTAAAGTCTCTATTGGTAAAATTTTCAGCAAGAGTACTTAAAGTTCTATACATTACCAAATATTTAATTCAAACATTTTATTTACATATAAAATGTTTCGAGTGGCAAGCAATTAAGTGTCTTGACACTAGGTTGACTGAATATCCTGCTAAGCAGGATGAAGGGTGAAACTGCTTAATATAAATTACTGCCTAACAGTTAATTATAGCTTATTGATTTTTTAAGACACAATTGTGGCACATCTGACTAACTAATTGGGCTAAATAGTTGTGGTTTTAATTTCCATTCAGTAGAATGATTTTTAAATTTTCTTTCAAATAACACAAACCATTCCATTGTTTTGCCACTCAAAAAGTCATATTTTTGTGGTGGAAAATAAAATATATGAGTATGTTAACAGAAGATTTTTCTCCATCTATCCTGCTACTTAGTAGAAAGTATGAAACTAATCACTTACCCAAACTTGGCAAAGTTAGTCCACATTAGACACATTCTGTCTAAAACTAACCTATCAGTGTCGGAGAGATTATTTTCTTGTAAACTGTCAGATTTAAAGAGGTATCCACCATCATCCCCATGACATGCACCTTTTCTATCAATATTCAGCTTTTTTTTGAGATAATTCAATTCCCCATCATATGAAAATTCATAAAAATATACTGGTTTGTTGTTCTTGGCAATTAACAAAGTAGAAACATAGACACCTCCGACGAAATCTACATCACTAAAGAAGTTGACTGCAAAAGTATCGTCTTCATCATACATATTTTTCCCTTCTAAGTAAACACTGTTTAGTTTAGTTTCTATATCATTTTTCTGCGCTTCATCAATTTCAAAAGGCAAGATTGACAAGAAATTTTTCTCCTTTTGTAACTGGTTTATCGCTGCTGAATCCATTGACACTACTAAAAGACCCTCACGAGAGCAAAATCCAGCCATATATGGAACTTTAGTAAAATTTCCTTGACACAATAAATCATAAGTGGATTTAGTAATGAAAGGTTCCCAGTCACCTTCTTTTTCTATACATGGAACAAAACCAAAATGAATACCACCACTATATTTGTTTCCCGCAAGAGCCATCATGGAAGCAGCTACTAATTCTTTAAATGGCAAGCTTTTCAAATACTCAAGTAAATCCTTCTTATTTTCTATTGTTTTTTTCTTTATTATTGGTATCTTTGATGCTAACTCATTGATTTTATTATTTTGAGCCCAATGAAGTAAAGAGGATCCAGACTGAGCAATTGCCTTATGAAATAGACCTTTGGCCATTGGTGAAATCATTAGATATTCTACTGAAGCCCCACCTGCACTTATACCAAAAATTGTAACATTGTTTGGATCTCCATTGAAATTCTTTATATTCTGTTGCACCCATTTCAATGCCTGAACTTGATCCTTCAAGCCCATATTACCTGGAGCTTCCTTGCATTCTAAGGATAGAAATCCAAGAACACCTATTCTATAATTTATACTGACTATAACAACATCTTTTTCAATGAGATATTCAGGTCCATGTTTAGTATCATCTGTTCCATTTCCAAACACAAATCCGCCACCATGCATAAAGACCATAACAGGAAGTAAAGATCCTTCTGAAGTAGGAAGGCTTGGTGTATATACATTCAAGTACAAACAATCTTCATCACCAATAATCTGTAAAGTTTCTTTATCCAGCTGAGCACAAATATTGCATTCCAAAGTACCGTCTCGGACACCTTCCCATGATTCTGGTTCTTGTGGATTCTGAAAGTTATAACAGTAAAACATTATTATAGTATTTAAAATATTATGTGATTTATAAAGAATGATATATTAAATTTATTATTTAATATATTTTTTAAATACTTAAAAGAAGTAGTATGACACTATTTTAAATATAGTTTGTTAGTTTTATGTTTTCGTTTCATAATTATGTTATAGGAAAGTGACTTAAGAACAAAATTTTTACTGAACTACTTACTGAAAATCTTAATTCTCCAATTGGCGGTTTTGCATATGGAATGCCTTTATATGCAAAAAACGGTGTATTGTTTGGAGTGTTACAAGTTTTTCCTGAAACCTGGCCCTGTTGGACCGACACTATATTTTTCGACATATTACTTCTTGTCTAAAGGAAAATTAAAATTATATGAATTTTTAAATCACAACTTAGACCAAGCGGCAATGACTTCAACTGTCTAGTTTCAATTTCCTTGTGTAGATTGATAAACTCGCATTCGCTAGCATCGAATCTGACGTATCGATATATTTTTATAAAATATCAAAGAATGGTAGGGAGTGTAGTTTTTTCAAGTAGTTTAAATTGAAAATAATAGTTAAATAGCGAATAAAATATTATATTTATAATAGTACACAACTTAACTATTTCAAAAGGTTATTAAAGAATGATTGTTTTTGTTTCTGCGTCAGAAGGAAAACATGAAAAATTTACATTAACTAGTGGATCCTGTTGGCATAAGAGTGTTTTCTTAATAATAATAAATATTATTTTATTTCTCTGTATATCCTTGCAAATAAGCATGGAAATAAAATATAACTAACATTTGCCAAGTCTGACTTCGATTACGTAATATACTGAAAAACATACACTGTAATCATCAATGACAATAATTGCATTAAAAAATGTTGATATATTTCTAAGCATAGTGAGGATAAATACGAACGTTTAGTGTTGCCATAAAAAACAACAAAAAACATGCAAACTCCATTGGCAGTTTTTTGTCGTTAATATAATAAAATATAAATATTTTTGTAAAATATTAATGGAATATATGTAAAGATTTTACTATATACGTGCGTGATAATTTAATTATAAAAATAAAATAAATAATTAACCTTTTTATGATTATTTATTGCTTTTTTAAAGGCAGGGCCCATAAGCCCTAGTGAAGCTGCGGACACTAGTTAGATTGAATGTATATCAAAATATAAATATGCCCATTTTGCTCAACTCCAGATAAATAATTCGTTCTCTTGATTAGTCAATAGATAGTGGTAAAAAAATAAAACAGTTCGTAACAGATTTAAATACCTTCCTTTCCGTCTAGATATGTGGCGATATGAAATTGTCTACAAGGAAATGTTTCCAGTTGTCTACAAGGAAATGTTTCCAGAACGATTCGACATACATGCTTTCACAAAAATGCATTTATTCCCACCGTAAAGGCCTGCATTGCAGCTGTAGCTCCTCTGGCGTTACATAGGACCGTGGGCGTTAGCAATTACTTACCAGTGACCTACACGCTCATTTGCCCTGCCTGTCCCATAAAAAAGATACAATTATAATTGACAAAGTAAAAAAAAAACATTTTTTTAAAGTACAGTTGTTAATATTAATTATTAATATACGATATTGCGGATTATAACTTATAAAATTTAGATGATTAGATTCATTGATTGGCTGACTGATTAATTGATACCTGGATCTGTTAAAAGATTGTTTAGAAGTCTTCCGAGTTTGAGGTAAATAGTTGAGTAAGAGAGGGTACTGCTTAAAAATAACTAAATAAGTGAGTGTCTCAGTGTTTGTGGAAATGTTACGTTTAAATACATTTTAGTAATAATTATTCGTTAAATATAAGCAGTAACAGTTATTTTTGTAACCCTAACACTACCTAGTTCGTTTGCGTTTGTTTTTATATATTCTAATAAATATATATTTACTTAGAATTTAGACGGCAAAATTCAAAAATAGGAATTTGAGAATTTAAATTAATCTGCAATTTTGAAAACCTGCATTTTGAACACTTTACAATAGTCCCTGGTCACTAATAGACTAAGTGACATTCGTCTTGCCCATTTAAGAATATTGAATTCGGCAGAAAGCGAAGTACGGAGTTAACGGTAATTTCTGTCTTCCCTGCTATGCGGGGTAAAAGCTAAAAAAATAGTACTATATTGTATACGAAAAGAATACTTAATTATTACTAACATTAAAAATTATTAATGGCCATTTTGGTGTTTTATTAAACCTATCACTATTGACCCTAGGCACTGTCATAACCGTTCCTGCCATGTGGTTGTGACATTTCCTTTTTTTCTAAGTTGCTCTCAGCTAAGATATAAAATCTAAGCATTTATATGTAACAAAATGTACGTTTTACAATATAAGATATCGTTACAACACAAGTATTGGTTACTTGTGGTAAGTACTATAGGACGTCAAAAGAAAATTTTCATTAAATAGAACTTATAATTTTAAATTCTGTAAAACTTGTATGAAATTACCGTTTTGAATTTTTTATCATATGTATATAGCATATTTTACACGAATTATATCTAAAGTAGCTAAAAATATTAGTTGACATGTACAATATTGTGATTTTTATATCAATGATATAAAAACAAGTAATGATTAATTTGTAATCTAAAATGTTATTTTCAAAACAAAAATTGATGAATTAAATATAATATAACATTTATTTAACAGTCGTCGGTTAGTTGTGTCAGCAAACTTGTCATGCCTGATTCATTTTTATTTTATAAATTCCAAGCTGTTGTTTCACGAGCATAATTAGAGCGCACTAAAATGATTCAAATCCCAGTGGGACTGAGATAGCCGGATGCGCACCTGTGTGCGGCCGTCGCGTCGTGAGAACCAACCACGATCTCTTCCACACAAAAACCAATATTAATTTTGCGGTCACGACATTAAGAAACACACAATTTTCAGTCTTACTACTCTAGATTAAAGGTTAATGTTTGTGACATAAGGGTAATAGGAGGGAAGTCGTATATATATAAAGCTTTATCAGGTGTTTTGCGGTGTTTGTTGTGTTATTTTGTACGCTTTGAACATCCGCGTAAGTCTATTATCGCAACTTTTTACAATAAACAGTGGCCATGGGTCTTGAGGAAAAAGGAAGATATCTAAGTTGAGAAGTGTATTTACTATTACTAATAATTCAATTAGTAACTACCACTTTCCCTGTAATTTTGTTCTAAAGAGAAACTTAAATTCAACATTTTCTTAGATACTTGTGTATATATATCGCAATGCATTTTTATAATCCTCACGACAACTTATATTTTATCATAATTATTTTATTAATTTGTTGCTAAATAATCGATTTACAATATAATATAAAAACAAATATTAATATTCCTAACAGAAGACATGGTATCTCTACATCCGAACACGTGAGATGTTTGCAAAATTTGGCCCCGCAGTTGACCGTGTGAACCCGATCACAGAACCTTTTTACGTTTTTCCTAACTATAAAAAGTCTTTTTGAAGACTATTCAATTCGATTTATCGATTCAAAATACCTTTGCAGCCGTAATGTAATTGCGCTCTTTATGTCATCAATTTCAATTATTTAATTATAAATTTGTAGTTATTTTTATTATTAATATAATATGTACGGTAGGTATGCAAAATATCAATTTATATATAGATAAGCGATAATTGTCTAAATAATCTTGTCTTACAGATACCGTGACACAAAATAATATCCGAGATATTGTAATATGATGCGGATGTCAAAATTATGTTGCAATATAGGCCTACCTAAACATTGTTTATTTTTTAATTTAATAGTCGAATAAAATGTTATTACTAATTATAATCGCTAGTTCTACATGTATATAGTTTATAAACAAATGCTTACGTCCTAGAGACTTCATGAAAGCGTTGCCTGGCGTGTATAGGTGTATCACGTATGTCGGTTTGTACAAAACGTTTGTAACACAAACGGTAATGTATGAACTTTTTTATTGAATCAATATATTTCTAAAGCACTATTCGGAAAATATTAGCTTTCTACACTTCTTCGCAGCTTTAATTGTGTCTACTTTTATTCATTTTTTTGTCTGTATGATTTTCGTTAAACACGGTGAATGTAATCATATCGTTACTTTACAACAGTAATACAATAATTATCATGAATTACATTTTTTTTGTGGCGTACAAATAAGTACTTTAATATAATTATAAACTAATGTGTGTTATATAAGGTCATACGATATTAACATCACGAAGAATAAGAGGGGCAACGATTTTCTTGATTAAATAAACCAGAGTACGGAACATCTTGACACTAGGTACTTATTTCATATCTTCCCTGCTATATGGCATAAAAGGGTAAAAAATATATCTATGTTTGCTATTTCCCACCAACAAGTAATATATGGCTACCTGTGCTTTTTTCTATTTGTTTTATGAGTAACGATTGAAGCTATTGGTAAAATACTACAACTAACAAATAAGTTACAAGAATAATTTCTTAAAATAGTTTTTTAGATATAAGAACAGTAATTTCCTTTTGTTTACTCGGGATACGGAACGAGATTTTAAAAACAAAATGATAATACACTGAGTGTAGCCCATTAAGAGATATTGCGTGTTGGCTGCAGTCCGAACCGCAGCAACATAGTCCTGGAATTATCTATGTCACAATATTCCTGAGTTAGACTGAAACTTTCTGAAACTAAAGACGTGACAATTGCGGTCAATTATAGGTCTCTAAGCCATCTGCCAACTGCGCCTCTATGCCAGTTATAATATGTCGAAACAGAGTAACGTATACGATTTCATTAGTTACATCTACAGTGTTCATCTAAGAATATTTTTTAAGTGGTAAAATAACTATAGGTGCTTAATTAAAGATTCTTGCGATTAAAGTTTTTTTTTATTTTTTTTTAAATATTAAAATAAAATTACCACCAGGTTATTGTAATGATGGATGTTTTTATGATATTCGAATACAGATAACAATGAATAAGAGTCAATTACATATTCAATAGCTGTCAAATTGTACGCGGAATCAATGGCGGTGATTCTTTTATGTGACCGCGAAGGCGTGGAGGCGATCATAAATCGCGATGTGCAACATAGCCATTGTATTTGTGATGTATTGTGAGGGCACACTACACGTAGATACCTATATACTAAAGTAGAGAAGTGACTTCAGTATCGAATAAATTAAATAAATCTACTTTGAATTCTACACATATCCATTATCATCATCATCATCATCCCACTCGGGGGAGTATATTTAATTTAATTTTACTTCCTCGCTCTGGTAAAGACAAAGAGCGGCGTTGAGTTCCACCACTCAACACGCAATGTCTCGAATTCGGTGGAAAATGAAGTACGGAGTGTGTTGACACTAGGTACTTTCTGTCTACCCTGCTATGCGGGATAAAAGCGTGAAGCTAAAAAAAAGAAAAAAATCTATCAGAAATTTAAGCTATATGATATATAATTATCAGCCTAATTAGATGAAGAAGATGATGATGTTGGCGTCTGATACCTAAGACGCAGTCTCTTAACAAAGTCAGAATAAAACACAACGTTATGAGCAGAAACCAAGACCTGTATTTGCAAGGTAAAATTTAATTATAATTAACAAAATCAAGTAAAACATGATATATTCACATTTTAATATTAATAATTTCATCTTTCGTCATATTTAATAAGATAAACTTATTATGTAAGAAAATAACAAGCAAATTAATTATTATTAAATACAAATATTATTCATCGATATGTCATAGACATCCAGATAATGCACTAAGGTCCGTAGAGCGTGAGTTGGTCTCTTATATGTGTGAATACTTCGCGCGCAGGTGTGTCCGAGACTGGCCGGCGCCGGCGCACATTCCTGCGACGGTCACGGCGCCGTTGCGTACTTGTCTACCCGATGATTGCGGACAACAGTGCAAACTGCATAGCTGCGATGATTTTAATGATTAATTTAATTTATTGGCGGATTGATTACATATAGTTATCTATGTTGTGGTATGCCTTTATAATAATTATAATTTTACTAAGACATTTTTAAATTAAGTAAAACTACAACATACACACAACAAAACAACAAAAATATGTTTACCTAATTGTTACCAACTGATAATTCATTATTAAGTAAAGCTTGAAATGGGAATGCATGTTGTATAATAAAGTATCATAGTGATTTTGAATTATTAAGCAACATCCTTATTTAATTGGATTATTTTTTTTTAATATTAATATAAATTAAAAAGTCTCATTATTTATATATAAAAATTTTATAATGTAGAAGTTATAATTTTCTATTGAATTATAGACACAGAGAGACATCTCTCGTGTAGATTTATAAAGAATAATATAAAAAGCGCCATCTAGTATTACATTTTAAATGTTTAAAATAAATACTTAAAGCTACTCAACGATAGATGTCACTATTAATTTATAGGCTACTATGGCTAACATAAATTAAGCATATATTCTTCAATAAATTATTTGAGTAAGTGTTATTATTATGAATTAAATTAATATTTTGTTCTCCTTTTTTCGTGATTCAATTATTGCCGTTTTAAAGCTTTCATTACTTGTTTAATTAAAACTTGTAATGTAAAAAGCGCTGGCAACCCTGAAAACACATGGAATTTGTTCGTTCGGCTAAATTCGTGTGGTCGTCGTTTCATTGCTCGCCGGTAGAGATCACGAATATTCTAGATTTCAAGATTATAAAGGCAAACTAGAAACTATCATTCATTTGTCTTAGTTCTTGACTGAAAAGTGCACAAATCTCAAATACAAAATGGCTAACGTTATGAAGAAATTAGTTCCATTGCTCGACCGTGTACTTATTAAGAGAGCAGAAGCAATTACGAGAACAGCAGGAGGAATCGTGATCCCGGAAAAGGCACAGTCCAAAGTTCTTCATGGAGAAGTGGTTGCTGTTGGTCCTGGCTCAAGAAAAGACAATGGAGATTTCATCCCCCTTCTCGTGAAAGTTGGTGACAAAGTTCTGTTACCCGAATACGGCGGCACCAAAGTTAGTCTAGAAAATGATGAGAAGGAGTACCATCTCTTCAGAGAATCTGATATTTTAGCGAAGATTGAAAATTAATTTTAGTGCTAGTTTTAGTTTGCTGGTTTCGAATTATTTTATTAGTTCCGTTGTAGTGTATGAACATGATGTGATTGTGTAATATGTTAAATACTGTGGGCATACTGTTATCTTTGCATTTATTATAACATTGTTATAAAACCAATTGTATTACTTTCCCAATTTACCCTTGAACGTATTCTAAAATATATATTTTTTCATTATGCTATTTCACAAGAGTTGCTTCATTTTAGAGGTTATATGACTACATAGATTTCATACAATAAGTACTATGCTACAATGTACACTATATTTTCTAGAAACGTTTTGGAAAATAAATGACGAAATAAATTTGCTGAATATACTTTTATTAAAAGCATGAAAATTAAACAACCTTTATAAAATAATCACTAGTTACAGTATAAGATTGCACTAAATACATTTTGTTGAGTTATAACAAACATAACCTATTATAATGTTTATGGCAATATATTTCACTCAATAGAATTTGTAATACTGCATCACATGGGTTCACATAAGTTTAAAATGTAGACATACAGATTAGCCTATATAATTAAAAATAAAATATTTTTTAACACTTCAATTTCAATGAAGAGATAATTATGTAAATATAAGGAATTTTTTAATTTACCTTTTACCAGAAGTAATAAATAGTGCATAGTGATCAATATAAATTAAGTAATTAGATATTTACTAGATATTGAATATGAGCATTACAATAAAGGATCCAAAATTTGTATATGTATAACATAAAAATCAAAACACCACTTAGTAACTCTAACTCTATTTAGTAATTCTGTTCCCAATTAAATTACCATTTTGCATGGATAGTATCTACCGCTTTTTCATAACAATAGTAAAACTTATTTGAAGAAATGAGTTTTATTACAAAAATATTTAAAATTCTATGAATTATCAATGCTAATAATACAATATCCGGCATTATCTTTCAGTAGACAAAAATATTATTAATATTAAAATTAGTAGCAAGCTAAGGTATATGTATGCATTTTATTAACCTATATCAAGTAAGAACTAAAATATGCATTAAACTTAATGTTTAATTTTAAGGTACATAATGATGGCATATATATAAGTGTATTTATATGATTTACTCCACATATGCACTTATAGCTGTACGTCTAATAACTGCTGATAAACCAGGGTTTGGATCTGGTGGTTCTGTTAAAAGTTGAACTGTTTTCCAACAACCATCATCACTCGATTGTCTTAAAGCTTCCATAATTGCTTGCACTCTTTGTCCATCTTCAAAAGTAGCTGCTGCTCTAACCGGTTCTTTAATCCAATCCATTTGTTCTTTAACAGGTAAGAATGCCTCTTTTAATGCATTTATCATCTTACAAAGTCCTTTTATGTAAGGCTTAGGAATAACACTTGATGCACAACTAAGATCTTCAATATCAACATAAATCACTTCCTCTTTCTCATGATTCCTTTTACCATCTTCTTCTGAAATTTTATTATTGGACTTGTGTAATCTGCCATGTAGATCTCCCCCTCGGACTACTAGATAACCTTTTTTACTACAGACATATATTTCTTGATTGAAACATGGGCCTGGTAAATGGTTATTCAATGTAGCTGTCACTAGTAAGCCTTTCTCCATTTGCAGTTGAAATGTACAAAAATCAGGTGCAGTAATTTTTCTAATGCCATTTACTTTGGCAGTCTCTTCAACAAATGTTCTTAATACACCATGAACTTTAGTGACTTTCTGCCCACTAAGATATGAAACTAAATCTATTACATGACTGCCAACTAGTGTTAAAGTACCACCACCCATAGTGTCATCACACAGCCAATTGTATGTCTCACCTAACAAAGAGCCCATTTGTACTCTTACATCTATAAGTGTTAATTCATTTGGGTTTCCCAGGTAGCCATCAAGAATACTTTTTCTCATATGGCTGAATGCTGGCAGAAATCGAAGGGAATGATTTATAATCGAAATTAATGTAGGATAATACTGAGCAGCTCGAACCATTTTTAAAGCTTCTGCCTGACAAAGTCCAGCAGGCTTATCACATACAACATGTTTACCTATTCCGAGAGCTTTTACCGAAATTTGAGCGTGTAAATTAGGAGCGCAAACTATAAACACAAGATTTACGTTCTTTTTCAATAAAACATCATCTATTTTATTCGTGAAAAAAGGTATTTTAAGTTCCTTTGCTGTGCTTTCGGCTTCTTGAATAGTTACACCCCAGATTGCCTCCACTGGGAATCCCTTGTCCCTTAAGAATGGTACTAAAACTTTAGCCACAGAACCCGTTCCAAACACTCCTATGCCAGGTAACATTTTATTAAAGGTTATTGTTTTTATTTAAAATTGAATATACATAGTTAAATTATCGATTTGTAATACTTTGTAGATGTTATAAACAAAACAAGCCCTGCAATTAGGAAAACTTGTTCAACTATCTGTCAAACTCAAATAATAATGTCATATTGACGCTGTCAAATTGATTTAACGGTTACGTTAAGTAACTGGACTGGACCGAAAATCAAGATGCTCAAAAACAAAAAAGGATGACTTAGTTTTGTGGTAGGGACGAATTAATTATGTGATCAATAATAAAAGTATTTTATTACATACTAGCAGCCCGTTCGCGAGGAAGTCGCGAACGGGCGCGAACTCGCGAAGACTTCTTATATACTTGCGAGAGTCCTTAAACCTTTATAATCTCAACCTGTCGTAAAAGCCAAATTACATGTTATCTTGGACAGGTCCTATGGAAATATGATTTCATAAATCCATTTATGACATTATGATCCACATAAGATTTATTTCAGCCACATGTGGCACAGCGATCCACATGTGATTTCACGTATCCACACATGACATCATGGTCCACATCTGATTTTTCTCATCCACACATGCCACCATGATTGACATATGATTTTACTCATTCACATATGACATCAAGGTCCACATGTGATTTTACCCTTCCACACATGCCACCATGGTCCACATGTGATTTTACACATCCGCATATGACATCTTAGCTCACCTGGGATTTTTCTCGTCCACATACGACACTATGATCCACATGTGATTTTACCCATCTTCATATGACACTATGGTTCACATGTGATTTTACCCATCTTCATATGACACTATGGTTCACATGTGATTTTACTCATCCTCATATGACACCAAGGTCCATCCATATATGACAGCATGATCCACATGTGACTGTACACCTCCACATGTGATAACATGGTCCACGTATGTTTTCACCCTTCCACACATGCCATCATAGTCCACATATGATCTTAATTATACATATTAACACCATGATCCATATATGATTTCACTCATCCACATATGACACCATGGTCCACATGTGATAATACTCGTCCACAAATGTGACATTGTTCTACGTGTGAATTTACACATTCACACATGCTATCATGGTCCACATGTGATCTTACCCGTCCACATATGCCGCCTTTGTCTACATGTGAATTCACACATCCACACATGCCATCATAGTCCTCATGTGATTTATTTATCCATATATGACATCTTCACCCACATGTGATTTTACTCCTCCACATAGGAAGCCATGGTCCACAAGTGATTTCACCTATCTACATATGCCACTATGTCCACATATGATTTTACTCATCCACATATGGTCCACATGTGATTTCACCCATCCATATATGAAATCATGGTCGAAATGTGACTTTATGTGTTCACATGCGATTTCGTAAGTCCACGTATGAGTTCATTTGTCCACACGCCTTTGCGGTACAGTGAAAGTGAGTGACGGTACGCCAATCTGCAAATGGAACACCCATTACAATCGAGAGAAAAATTATATTATAGCTATTTCTATTATTAGCGTTCTAACTTAAATCAGTCATAATCAATTTCTCAATTTTTTCATATACAATTTAATTTTTCGCTAAATATTTTATGTACAAATCTACACTTCTACACTTTTATTGTATAGTAGCGGCCCACTCGTAGCTTGGCTGACTTGTTGTGTTTGCACCCGCCTCTCATCAAAAATAAAATTAATTTAAATAAAATCCGTTATGTAGTTTGAAAGACGAGAATGTGATATGAAAGATTCCAACAGCTAAACAAAAATTAAATAAGTTAAATAAAACTGTTACTATATGATGAACATTCTAATAATTGGGTTATATTGTACACAGACTATATTAAATTAATTTGAAATTCGTACAGCCTCTTGACATGTAATAATATGCATAACATACATAATTGATTGTCACAATATTATTTTAACTGAAGTTATAATTTAAAATTAGTTCTATATAAGTTATAATCAGCTGACAAAATCTAAAAGAGTAGATATATTAGCAGCACACTTTATCCCGTATCCCGTCCGAGACGATCTAATATCAAGACACTCCGTTGACTATTCCGCTAGAAATCAAGACATTGTGTATTAAGTGGCGAACTCAACGCCGCGTTTTATCGTACCAGAATAGAGGAACAAAAATAAATTTTTAATATTACCGTTTTCTCGAGTGGAAATCTAAACCACAACCAATCGTGTTTACAAACAGCTGTCCCACTGCGCCACGATGGCCAACATGGATGGACAATAATTAATAAAATTTTAATAATTAACTTTATACACTACGCAAATATTTAATTTTGTATATATGTATATTATATTATATATATATATATATATATATATATATATATATATATATATATATATATATACTTGATTTTTAACTGTGTTCCTCTAAATCATTTTCTTTGTAACTTTTAAATGGAGAAGTTGGCATAAAAAATCACGCTTGAAACTTTAACTTACGCACAGTAATCTTCAGTATAAATTTTATAAAGATATCTTTAATAATAATCGAGAAAATAATATAAACTTTTTGGGTAAGGATTGTAATCGTCATTACTCCCTTTGTTAAGGGACACAAAATTAACTGCATCCTAGTTTCAAATGAAATAAAGATTCTTATCCTTCTTCACCCTTTAGCTTAATTATACAGATTTTTTCGTTATAACTACATGCTCTTAATCGTTAATGATTGGTTATATTTGTAAGATAATTATTTTTATTCATTCTAAGTTAATATTACTTTACTATACCAGATGTCGTGTCGTGTCTCATTTAACGAATATACTCTTCCGTAAACATTTAATAAGTAAAATTGTTAAAAACAAATTTAAAATATAACAGTAAACAAACTCGCTTAAAATATTGTATCATTTACGTAAGTTAGTTTAATATTTTCGAACAAATTTGACAACAAATGTGTTGATGGTGCTTTCTCTATGGACTAATGAAATATTAATATTTAAAATCAATTATTTGATTCTTATGAAATAAGCGCACACTTATATCTTATTTTTTATTCATTTGTTTTCTAACATTATTATGTAGGATTAGAAAGATTTTGCGAGCAATCCACGCAGTTTGACGGAATTCGATTTTTTTTCTACAGGAATTACATTGAATATCAGGATGAAATTATTCAATATGATGCTCCAAGCTTTAAACTATTATATTATATATTACTATATTCTATCTATCATTTGGTTATGAGTATAAAAATAAATAAGTTTTTTATTTTTTATAGAAAAATTACTACAAATATTAAGACAAAAATTATCACGTATGTTTGAACTATAAGCTATTACCATGCGAAAATTCGTTTAATTCTGTCCAGTAGTTTTTGCGTAATTGACACAAAAACGAACAGACAGACAGACAAAAATTCAAGAGTGGTTTTTAAGCTTCTATTACGTATATATTAACGTATAGAATTTAATTTTTTGATAATTTTTTCATGTACAGAATTAAATTTCTACTCTTTTATTATATATAGATGTAATTATAGCATGATTTAAAAATACTTGTATTACTTGCGTAATTTGTATATTGAAAAATATTAAAAAATATATATGAAGTTCGAAAAATTCGACCGCATCTTATCGAATATTCTGCTAAGTCACTACATGATTCAATCTTACATATTACATACATCCACCCGTGCTTGCAATTTGTTGTACATTATTTTTTAGGAACTCAGGGACATTATTTTCTAGGAACTCAGGGACACAGGTGTATTCTTCTTTTCAAAAATGCTGTAACATTTATGATAATTTTCTTCTCGATACTATTATGAATTGTGGTTATATTTAATTTCGTTGAGACAAATTTTGACATTAAATTCGACCACTTAACACGGACACGAAACGGTGAGTTTGGACATTAAGTTCCTGCAATTATACTAAAATTCGAGATAAATCATGAAGGATTTTTTATTTTTCATCCTTTCAAAACGATATTTTTTAAAATTAAAATAACCAAGTTTACGTTACGTTACGGTCCCTGCATACTTCTTTCGCCTCGTCATTCATTATTCTTTTTATAAACGCCTTTCATGGGTCCTCATGCTTTTTACTTGACCTTCCTCTAGCATCTTCGATATTGTGTGATATTGACCTCGAAGGTCAACCGAGGTCTCCCCTGATTTCTCGTACCTAACCTTCGGCTTATAAATCTTTCTTACCATTCTTTTATCATTCATCCTCTTAACGTACCCAAACCACCTGAGCACGATCTTCTTTATTCTTACTATGACATTCACGCGTACGCCTGCCATTATGTGTTATCTCCTCGTGGCATATACGGTCAGTTAAACTGACTTCGCATACTTGACTGAAGAGATCGCTCTCTACTGTCATTTTACTTTCGTTCTTCTTTTGACACACCCACGTTTCGGGCCGTATAGCAACGTCGGTATTTATACTGTGGCAAGACGTTTTACCGTCGCATCAATACAGCAAGAGCACCGTTAACCCTGTTACCGGCAGCAATACGCCTTTTCACATCCATTTCGTATCTTCCATCTTCACTAAACATACTTCCCAGGTATACAACCTCATTCACTTATTCTATTTTCTTTCTGTCTACCCCAATCTAACATTCTGTTCTTTCTCCATCTCAAATATCAGTTTGATGTGTGAAAGAACAAGTTCCGAGTTTTTAACCCAAAATTTAGTGTACCTTTGTAGATGCGTTTTTTCTTCTTTTAAAATATTAATTTTAGACACATTACAATAAATATTTATACTTAGGTAAATATTATTTTTTATCCCTCTTTTGGTACCCTTTTATAATCTTGGTTACATAATCAAATAGGGAAATTTATAAATCAATTTTATTTTAATTTTCTTAAATAAATCATATTTATTTTTAAAAATGATATTTTATATCCTTTTATACAATTAATAATAATTGTACTATTTGTGATATTCCTTTTAATTTTTTAATTTTTTTTTAGCTTTACGCTTTTATCCCGTAAAGCAGGGTAGACAGAAAGTGTCAAGACACTCCGTACTTTGCTTTCCGCCGAATTCGAGACAATTGCGTGTTGAGTGGTGGAACTCAACGCCGCACTTTGTCTTTTTACCAGAACGAGAAAGTGAAAATAATTTAAATATAATCACTCCCCCGAGTGGGGATCAAACCCACAACCGATCACGTTTTCAGTCAGTCGCACCACCGGCGCCGACCTTTTAATAATTGTTATAAAATTGACAATTTCCATTAATTAAAGGTGTGTTTGATTATTAATATTATAAATACTGTAAGTGGAACAAAGAATAATATTTATAAAGAAAACATTAGCACCGCCGTAAGTCACACTGGCGCTTTAAACGAATCACTTCGAGCAACTCAGTGCTTTGATATCAGCCACCTGGACGAAATAGGGCTGTTAATATTTACTAATATAAATTTATATTTAAATGTATAAGTTGCTACCATTTTCTTCAAGTCTTAAAAAAAGCAAGACACATTATGAATATTTATATTTTAAAATATTTATTAGAAAAAGTTTGACATTATCGCGGCGTATTGAATAATTGTTCGACTGTACATGCATACTTGTATGCATACTTGAGGTGTTTTTAAAAAAGTACATTTTGTTTACTTAAGCGTATTCTATTTCTATAATTAATACACAATGGTTTGTTAACTATATTATATCTACGTACTACACGTTGCGAAAGAAATTATTAAAATAAAAAAAAACATTCAAAATCAGCAAACTGAATGTCAATTAGTTTAACCGATTATTTTTGATAAACGTCAATATTATATGCCCATTAATCGATATTATTAATTTTTAAAACTTTTTCGACGAAACGCCAGCCCTATTGTTATCCTATTTGAAGAAGACTTACCTTCTTGACTGGAAGCCACTGTACTTGATCATCTCCACAATTAGGACTAACCTAAACAGAAGCTTACCAGCTCTCTATAATACATTCCGTAGCTAAATCGACTCTACATTTTTTTTACAATTGTACATTAATTTAACAAAAGTGTTATTAATATAATTTTTTAACAAAATTAGAATGGTATATCGTAAATTCGCCGTCTTTAATGTAATATTTAGATCATCTTTATAAATTCAAAACATAGAATTAATATTTCCTTCACGTGGATTACACATATGTTAGGTGGGGATGAAAAAGAAAAGGAGTTACTATCATATTGAGTAGTACATTTACAAATATCATAACACTAAAAACAAATTCTTTTTACATTTATAAGTTAAAAAAGCTACGAATACATTATTTAAAAAATGTTTTTTAGCAGTCGGTTAATTCAGAAGAGTGTGGAGCACGTGTTGTTACAAAGTATAGGATGTCGCGGAAGCGCGACCCGTGTCGAACATAACCGTCAATCTATTCAACTTACTTTATGTTTATTAAATTATTCACACTTTTTTATGGCTAATAAAATCCGATATACCAAAAAATGTATAACCTAGTATGCTGGTACTCACAAGTAGCTTCTTCACAACACTGCCGTTGTATTTAAAGAATTTTTATATTTTTAGAATTAGAATGTGCTATTTTTGTAAACAAAGATATTTTGCAAAATTAACTAAATATTACATTTTTGCCTTCATATTCCTTGCATCTCATTTGTCGGAGGATAATCCTGAAATGTACACGGGAGGGGCGTACGTAGGCGCCGCCCAAGCGCCCGCCTTGCGCAGACGCAGGCTTAGAATTTCAAATGATAAACGTCACGCAACTAGACAGGAGGGCACGCACCCCCAAAAAATTTAGTGTCAAATTTCATATTGGTTTTTGGTTATGCAGCAATTAATGTGAAGTGATTTTGTGTCACGTTGTGTAAGAAAATGCCGAGAAAACGTATTCACAGGTCCCCTCACGTAGAGAAAAGAACAGATGATGTGGACGACGATGATTTTCTTTTTGACGACTCTCAATCTGGTTCTGGTAAGGTGATATTGGACATAAAAATAGCTAGTTTTATTACTAAAAATCATAATAATTAAAATTATATTTAATACGCAAATATTAATAAATTATTATAATAACGTTATTTAATTGATTAACATTAAATTATTTATTTGAGTCGTTTACGCCTCACGTTCTAAGCAAAATAGTAATATTTATACAAAAATCTTTAAAAATACTTAACATTACACTTTTGTATAATTAGGAAAAAGTGGACATGAGCCTCAACATAGGAATGCGGCTAATGCTAGAGAGCGGGCCCGAATGAGGGTGCTTTCCAAAGCCTTTTGTAGGTAAGAATATATAAGAGTATTTATTTTGAATTGAAATAATAAATATTTTGTGACTTGAGTACCGTCAATCTTGCATTATTTTTTATGGGAGTTTGTTTTATTTTATCACCTCTATGATATAATGCGCGTTGGTAAGCCCAAGTAAAGGTGATTTGCCATGCTTTCATTTGACATATTTTTAAGACGAGTTAGAAAACAATAAAATACCTATAAGTAAGTATTGAATAACTCATAAATATATTTTTTATATTATAATTAGATTTTTTTACATTTCTAATACTTTAACCATTTTTTCGTCTACTTAATAGAATTAACTTTAAATTGATCTAGCCAAAGCCTGTGATAATAATTACAATTTACATATGCTCTTAAGAAAGATAGTCAAAAATAGATAGAAATTTTATTCAGTATAAGAATTAAATGAACTTGTATGATATAATTTTACAATAGATTGAAAACTACCCTGCCATGGGTACCGGCGGACACAAAATTGTCAAAACTCGACACTCTACGCCTGGCCGCTTCGTACATAGCGCACCTACGAGCGTTGCTACACGAGCCGCGGTCCGCGCATACGCCGCCGCATCCTCTTAACTTGGTACGTATTGTAATTATATTATGTACTAGAATTGTTTATGTTCACTTTTCTTTAGTACTTATTCCTTATATTACGAATTACACTATGTGTTTTTTTAACAACTAGGTAACCGAGCTATTTAAATCATCCTTGTAGATAGAAGAATCACAAAATTTTTATAAATTACAACTATTATGTTACTTCATATTTTATACTTTTTTATGAAAATATTTTCTTAGCAATTGGTAAATTATGTCATTTTCGGGGCTTAAATTATAGGTATCTTTAACTTTTATCGCATTAAATAAATAAATATTTTCGTTTAATTATACAATTTGAATTGTGTAATTAAACAGAAATATCTATTTCATTGACGGATTTTGAATATGTTTAAAAAAATATTAAAAAATCCGTCAGCGTGTTATCAGATAAAATTATTTAAGTAGATGTTTATAAAAATTTATAATTTTAATCATTTTATCCCTACAAACATATCATAAATTCCATCCATTAAACATTGTCATGTCGGTTACAGACTATAAAAATTGCTAATTATATTATTTTAATAACAATAGAAATTATAAAAAACGTTATCTATGATATACGTAATAACTTAAAGGATGTACCAAGTAATGCTCGAGTTCATATAAGTACAGCCAGTTATTTGTATATAAAAAAAAATATTCATGTATATAAAACACTATGAAAGACTATACTATTAAATTAATTGTATTTGTAAATCTGAATTTAACAAGTAAAATGTATATTTTTAAATACATATAACTATAAAAAGTATAAACCGCGCGATCGCATAATTGGTGTCGATTTATCCTCTGTCTCACATGTCATCCCCTTAATACGTTTGTGACAAGAATTTTTAAAGTTCCTCGTATACTGGAAAGTTAAATGTTAAATTGTTTACATATTTTTAAGCGTAATACTAAAGTAATTAAATAAATTATATTAATTATTAAAACTATTCTAAAATTATAAAAATATTAATAATATAGTAAAGTAAGCTGTTTTTTTATATTTAAGTATAAATATGTATATAAATTAAATATTACACATATACATATGAAATGTGAGTAAGTAAGTAATAAAAGTAGAAAAACAGTATAATTTTAATTATAGTTTTCTTTAGTTATCACTTACTAGTTGGTACAATACTTATACGAGTATATAGGTGAAACTTAGAGATTTAAGAAGCTTATTTTATATTATATAATTATTTAAAACTGGCTTTTGGAATTGAAATATAATTAGTCTAGTTTCGTCAATATTGAAAAACTATTCCTTTATTTCTTTAGTCTGAGATTTGTGAAAAATACTTTATGTAATTACATATTTTCATCATCATTTTATATGTATTTTTTTTTTATTACGAAACTATAGAATAATTGTCTATATAAAAAAGTAATGTGTTTATTAATTCTGGTGTAAAATGTACGGCGGATCATTAGAATATGTATTAAAATATATTTTTCTAGAAAAATCTTGATTAATAATAAATTCTTAGCTCATTGCATTATAAATATTTTTAGGGCTGTCATTTTTATACCAATACTACTAAGGTATTAAAAATAATATAAATATATCAATAATACTTCCCCTTATGCGGCTGTAACCGCAATGAATCAAAGGTATTTGCTAAACGCCACCGCGACGCATCGCTGTCGTCGCCGGATTAACGGCACGTTCCGAGAAGGTCCATATGTAATGTATGAGCTTTAGTTTGCTGAGAAATGTTTAAATTTATTGGTTGAAAAGGAGGATGCCTTTTGCTTGCTTTTGAGACCTTACTTTAAAGTACATATAAAATGCATAAGCATTAAAATGCCAATTTTCTGTCTTATTCGAGTAATTTATATTATTTTTATCATAACAGACAAGATTTATATTTCAACAATGTCTTGTGTGTCCTTATTCTTAAAAAATGGCCCTTTTTTACTATACTTAGGCTAGAGGTTAAGCCTTTTAAAACATAAATAAACAGTAAAATATCTGTATCGGGATGTAGAGTTAGAAACAAAAAGGTAATAACAATAAACACAAATTTTACGCGTTGCGCGCGCGCTGACCAAAAGTTTGCAGCTGTTTGGAGTATAAATAAAATTTATCTCCGGACGCTAAAGAGATCATCCAGCTTTATTGTTATTCCGACGTGCCTTTGTTTCAACAATTCAAAGTAATTGTTTATGGATTTTTTTGGAATTTTTTTAGTGTCAAGTATTTCTTGCGTTTTTCATAGTGATAGGAAAGTTTATGATAAGCAGTCGGTTGAAAAGTCTCTACAGATTCAAGTCTGCCTTGCAGAAGAGCTTAACTACTCGTTTTTGCTTATCAGACCGCAGAAAATCTACTAACGATAACGAAATCAACTAACGATAAAATCATCACGTTCAGTTTAACACGTTCAGAATGCGTCGCATTGACAGTTTAGTCGGAATTAGTACAAATCTCATATTTAAAAAAGGGGCCATTCGGCATGCAAATTTAGAATTCAGGTGTAAAGTGGGAAAACAGCTTAAAGCAAAAAACTGTAAAACTGCTCATTAATTATTTGTAAAATAAAATTTCTTATAATTTATAATGATGTTGGAAAATTTGCGTAGTTAACAATACTAGCCTAAGCAGCGTGTATGATATTTATTTATTTACTATTATACCGTAATGTGA
The DNA here is from genome assembly GCA_032432895.1 of Dryadula phaetusa. Classification (NCBI taxonomy): domain Eukaryota; kingdom Metazoa; phylum Arthropoda; class Insecta; order Lepidoptera; family Nymphalidae; genus Dryadula; species Dryadula phaetusa. The sequence goes on from JAOYRS010000033.1 coordinate 7,665,934, forward strand.
ATTAAATTTAACTTATTAATTTCATGTATTTGAATGCATTTCTTTTAATAAATTATTACCATTCTGCACTTATATAAACCTTCTTCATTTATATAAAATATAGGCATGCCAAATTTCATAAAAAAAGGGTACAAAGTTTATTTCCCAAGAATTATAACATTAATGATTTATTTTAACTTGAACTTAGTTTAATATATTTTTATTGAATATTTCAAATGATAAATGAATCTATTTATAGACGACTGAGTGACTGAGCTGTATGTTATTCAATTTTCGATAGTTATTTAACTAATACTAGTTTAAATTAAGTTTAAAAGCATGTCGAAATTCCAATTAGTGACCATAACGGCGCAGTGAAACGAATGATTATGGTGGTGGGTTCAACCTATACTCAGACAACGTTTATGTATCATTTTACGTAAATAGAAAGATTTTTTATGTATACAAAATTATAACGTTACTGAGTAGGTTTTTTTGGTTACTGTTATATAAGCAAGCGATAGACTCTATAAAAATATACAAATATTGTTTATACTCAATTTTTTCCAGTATGTTTTTATAGTTTAACATATGTTTGATATATTTATTGGAATATAAGGGTCAAGTTTTACAATACCTCTTAGCACTACAAATATCGGATGTCGCGTTGGGAGGTCTTTCTGCTGAGGTCTTTCTAGAGGTTTATCTGCATTATTTAATAAGTAGACAGAACCAGTACGCATCTTAATAAAAAAGTAGTGACTAGAAACTAAATTTAATTAAATATTTTTAAGTTGCGTAACTCAACGCTGAATAATAAAAAATAAACAACAAAATTGGAAATTTAATTGTTATTTTTTAACAATCATGATCTACCAGCGTTATCATGTTACAAGTGTTTTCATTATAATTTCTTCCTGACTTTTTACACTATACTTAGTTACGTTTTAGTATGTATGTAGGTACAGACGCTGTAAACCTCTAAAAAACCTAAACCTCTAAATTGTAAGGTCGAACTTTCGTAAATCCAATGCAACATTATGTGCCAATGACAAATAAGATACATTATTAATATTTTTATTTAAATATATTAATATTTTATTACTTGTTTATTATTTCAGGCTTGGCCATTTGCTTTTCAACATGGTGGTAGTTTAAGCTGCTCAATTACCCAAAGATGGAGTTTAAGTTCTCAGAATTCCGATACTACCACCAGTAATCGTGGTCAAATCCAAAGAGACGTTCAAAATAGCGTAAATTGCAATGATGGCTATGGACATGAATATTCCGAAAACGACTATGAGGAAAGAAATTATGACGAAAGAAGCGAAGTCAATAATTCTATGCAATATTGTAATTATGGTTATAAAGAAAATTTTTACGAAATGAGAAATTATTCCTCTGATAGCTTACTGAATAATGTGTGATATTATATTGGTAATAAATAATCTTACACATATTATATGTATATACTATTTAGGTACATTATTCATAACTGTTAAAGTTAACTTTCTGAATCTATTAAGTATCCTAAATTATTTAAAATGAGTTTAATTCAAACTATTCTTACGTACAATAGGGAATTATGTATTTAAATTATTTTAATTTTTTAATTTTACAGCAAAAAAATATTATAAAAAAGAAGATAAATAAAATGTTTCTATGAAATGACTTTATTTTTTTTATCTTTGCAACTTTTCGTTTTAAATAAATAATAGAATTGTACAATTATAAGAAATTGTCCAATTATTTCTAATTGCTTCTACAATACCAATACTTAAACAGTTTTCTATAGAAACTGACCTACAGATTATTTATTATCTTAATGATAAACATAAGTACTCTACAACTGAATTCAATTAAAAATTTAAACAAGTCATACGATGATGTCTTTATCAGCCTATGACTTGTGAGACTATTTAGAGAATAAGATTGTATGAACTAATATTTACTATAACGCTTGTTAAAGAGACTTATTATTACTTTTTTGTTACTCGATACGAATCCGCCGTCAGTCTAAACTGCGTCGTTTGATCTCGGATGAAAGTGTAGCTAAGTGGTAACTTGATATCTTAAATACTCCCCTGACACTAGCGAACCTGACAAAACAAACAACTCACTCTGCAAAAAATACATCCACTAAAATTTTCACACATTTATAATCGGTACGTAGTTGCTATTAGACGTGATTTAATGTCATTAATTGTAAAGCTTAATGTAATTTATGTGTGATGATGGTAAATGAAGTCACAGAAAGAAATGGCTTCCGCTAACATTTGTACAGATGAAGCAATGACTCTGTTGCTGAAATTATGCTAAAGTCTAATGACGATGGCGCACATTCTGGTAATATATGGAATGAATGTTGTGTTTGTAGGATAATACGTTTAATTAATTTGTCCGGTTGTGTGGCAGTGGGACAGCGTCTGATTGTAAACGCCATCGGTGGTGGGTTCGATTCCCACTTGCTCTGGTAAGTCTAGCACTCAATATGCAATCTTTCGAATTCCGTGGAAAGCAAAGTATTTAGTGTCTTGACCCTACGAACTTTCTGTCTACTCTGCTAAAAAAAAGCGTGAAATCGTTCATTGTTATGTTACCAGGGCCAAGAACATATTCTTATTATATAATTTTATGTAGGGTATTCGGATAAAATTTATTATTATTTCTACGAAAGATTTTTATCATAACACATTTCTCTTGACTTTCGGCTTTAATAGTCTGTATTCATAATAAATTGCGAAATCGTTGTTTTTTAAATATACATAAACAAAATTGAAATTTCTTAAATGTAGACTACAATTTTAATAGACGCAGGTTTTTTTACAATAATACTATTTTGTAAATAAATTAACAAAACTAAGTACAAAATTTAATTATCTTAAAGGTAGGCTATCTGTATCGCTTTGATTCTGCATATCAGGGTAAGCAGAAAATATCTAGTGTCATGACACTTCCAACCAGTTCGGCACTTTCCGTTAGAATCAAGACATTGCGTGTTCTTACTAGAGGAAGAAAATGAAAATAATTTAAATATAATAATTCCTCAGGAGAGAATCGAACCCACAACTAATCTTGGCTACAGTCCCAATGAGCCGCGACTAGGTCTACTAGACTCTAATATAATTATATTTTTTAAAATCTAGACATTTTATAAATATTCTTGCCACCCTTTTCTTTCCTGAGTCGGACAACATAGGTAAAACCAAGACACTCTTATCAAGGCTTATTAATTTAAATTTTAAATTAAATCGAATGCAGTCTCTCAAGTCACATGAAGATATTTAATTCCATATATATATATATATATATATATATATATATATATATATATATATATATATATATATATATACATATTTATATATATATATATATATATATATATATATACATATGTGTGTATGTGAATAAAATAGGTGAAATTTCATAGATTGATTCTATTTTATTTTCTTTCTTTGCTACATTCTTGCTATCAAATGATGATCAAATTATACTAAAAATACACGTACTTCAAATTAAAAAAATATTAAAATAAAATAATAATAATTATGTATAGAAAAGTACCACATAAATAATTATTTTCCATTTTATCACCAGATCTCTTTATACCTGCCTACCTATCTAATTACCTGCCTAAGTACTTTCATTATATTTCATTATATTCAGGATATTGTATTTAAACGGTGGAACTCAACGCTGCGGTTAAAAAGTGTTTAGTATATATATTATGTTAGTTTAAAGCAGCAACAATAAAATAAATAATTTTGGAAACTGAAAAATAAAAAACAAAAATAGCCGGTGAAAATTTTTATTAATCTTATAAATATTCAATTACATGTATGTATTATGCCAGAGCACACTAAAAAGTTTAAATTATTTACATCAAAATAATAATATAACTTAAGCGAGGCAACGTTTTGGTAAAATTTGTTTAAATAATTAATCTACAGCTCTAACTAAAGAGAAAGTGATATATTTTATTCTTAAATGCTATTACATTATAGGTAATATAGTTTACAGTGGCAGTAAAATAGAATGAAACTACACTATTGATTGTAACCATGCAATAATATGATTATAATAAATAAAAAAATATATTAAACAGAATGAATCATAAAAAAGTCAGTATCGTCAAAAGAATCAAATAAAACAATATAAGTACAATACAACTTCAACATGATTATTGATTATTTTATAATTTGATTTTTTTTATTTTAAATTAATATAACCTCAAACAATGCATTGTATAAACGTATACTTTCATCACTATAAAAGAAGCATAATATGTATGCAAAACCTATAATAATTCACTTCTTAATACTTCTCATATTCGTATAAATAATTAGATAAATGCTGGATTACCAGTATTGATCTATATATACTGTATTTTGTGATACATTGGCGGTAAATTAAAAAAATCTAACATAATTTTGATTAAGGGACTTCGTTTAATCCTTATATAAAATATGGAATTATTAATCTAATGTTTGTAAAGCCAATAAATAATTCTCTAGAAGTGTTGACTATCTAGTCACGTTTCGGGTATCACTCTGTAGGTGGATATTTTTATTATAATTTTAATCCAAATTAAATATTAAAATTTATTGAAATTGAATTAAAAATACACAATTAAAGTATTATAGGTGTTTGTAAACCAATATAATGTAACAAAATTATGTTAATCTCATTGGGCGTATGAGATTCATTAGTTATGCGAGATAAAATATTTTAAGATATTGATACTAAATAGTCAACAAAGCTATAGAATTTATAGACAAATTCAGAAATTCACGCAAATTTCACATACTCAGATGAATTTAATTCATCATATTCACATTCCAATCGCACCAATCGACACATAAATAAAGTATAATGTTAATATTAAAATGTTATTCTACCTTTTTGGTAGCGTCCTAGCTTTCAATATATTAATTATTAAGTTTACATAATTTAGGAAAAAATACTCGAATCATTACAGATAAAATATTTTAAGATATTACCAATAAAGCAAATAAAAACTAAACCTCTTTTTTGAAGTCGGTACATTTTTAATAAAACAGATTATATTTATACTATGTAAGCTTCTCAATTTATCACTAACATGCTTAAAATAGTTACGGTTTATAATTATATTGGAATATAAAATATTAAAATATTATAGATTACTAATAAGCATACATGTTATGTATGACGAACGTCACTACTCAATTTACGGCCAAACCAATTTGAGTCACTTGTTTCTAATTAAAATACAATATAATAAACCTATTTGACACTATTGAATCGCATCTTAAGTTATTACCAAGCAACACACTGAGATTACGACCAAAATATTTCACTAAGCAAGAAATATCATAATTTCTTTAAATTCGCGTAACTTTCACTTTTAAATGTAATTAAATTACAGAAACTATAATAATAATATGATTTTAAAAAATATTATTGCTCATAAAGAACTTAGAACTGAAAGAATCCTATACGTATATATTTATATAATGATAATATTTATAATTGAAGCAAGAAAATACTAAATAATTAATTACCAGTGATATAAGAATATTCCACTAAGTAACTAAAAACTACACTGTGTGTACACTACTTTATTGCGTTACTACTTATATTATAATATAGTTTAGTATTAAATACGGTTCTATTAAGAACAATATTAATTAATAATTCTAAGTTAACAGATACAGTCTGTGCCGATCATTATTAATGTAAATTTACTCCTACTGATATCAAGTGGCATCCCAGACTACATTTCGCTACAAAAATAATTTATGAATTATTTCTCGTGTTTTTAGAAAATTATGTTTCTCAAAATTCATCGATTTATTATTATATTTTGATATAAGTAAAAGTAATTCCCTTGTTTTAGTAATAGATTTAGATATAAAATAAATAAATAAATAATTTACCTTTGTCTGATATTGTACACTATTTTAAAGAAAAACACAGTTTCACACTCCGCCGTTTATCCCATCATTTTAATCACTCCATTCGCCTTAATTTTATTTACTTGTGATATAAGTAGACGTTTTATAACATATTACAGTAGATAAATCAAACGAATCAACCATTTATTATGTGGTTTAAAAAATATGATATTTATTCATTATGTATCACTATGGGATTGCAGTTTTAAATCCCGAATACGTTTTTATATTAAAATGTACATACAACTCATCTCTCACTAGAATCTTTTCACACTAATTCACTAATGATTATCTAATTCATACAAAATCTATCAAATATGATTATGATTTTATGACATACACTCTATTTATGACTTAACTAATGTATATTGCTTATACTAAAGCGCTATGTACCATATTATTGTTACTCGTGTTTTATATTCAAGTTTAATTTACACACAAAGTCCCTGTAGAATGTCTTTTTTATATGAACAAGAGAGCAATCAATTTTTTTTAAACATCACGATGTGATAATTAATCTTAATCTATGTAATATATATGTATACGTTTGTATTTACTACATACATATATTGAATTATCAGATGTTCTCGTAGCCATATCGAACATTTTAATATGTATAGAAGATGACAATGTGGAATTTTATTACGAAAATATATTTTATTAATAATACACAAGCAAATTATAATTAAGCAGCTTAATAGCTATTAAAGCTATTGCTATTTAGTGATGTGGCTACAAGAGCTATTGAGATATTAGAAGACGAGTTGCAGAAAAATAAACTTCCGAAATTTTCAATATTACATTTTTTAACAAAATATTTAAGAAACATAAGATTATTTAACAATAGTGTTTTTTTTGTTAATATTACTTTGTGCGTAGAGCTTGAGTGGTTGCAAAAGATGCATTACAATGGTTTTAATTATACAAGCTGATATATTATATATTTTGTGAAAGTCTTTATCATAGTAATTTTATTAACATAATTTATTAGAATATAATTTATAGATTCAGTACCTTCCGTGTAATGTTTGTGTTTAATAAATAACATAATTTATTTACAAATTAAATTAATTAACTAAAAAAATTATGAATTTAAAACATATCATAATTGATTATCAGAATTAAATAAGTCGAAACAATAAAATGATATTTACAAATAACGATCTATGTGGTATAATTATGAACGAGACTTATTAAACGAATTAAAAAAATATAGTAACTTAACTACCTTCCAGAGAATATGCTGATCGAGTTTGACGTTGTGCGTTTGCGAACAAGAGTCGCTTCGACTGAGAAAGAAAAGAAATACATTAATAATCTTCAAGTTATTAAAGCCGTTATGGCGGTTACACAGATAAAAAACAACACAAAACGTCACACGCTCAGGCACACAGCTAATTAATATTTAAATTATAGTAATTATTTTTATTATATTACATTTAAAATAATAATTTTCTAAACATAATTAATATTAATGTGTTTGTTAGTTATGAAGGTCTGTTAGTTATGAAGGAGCTAAAGGAAAAATATATTAAACGATTTATTAACTATATATAATTATAAACAAAGCCCGTTCATTTTTTTAATTTTATTTTACATACTCATATTATCATACTGTAAAAATATTTGAGAACAATCAAATGTATTTTAGAAATTCAGTGATTACTGTCAACTTTTATAGGAATACAAATTTATCACAATGATTATAAATCAAATACAAAATACAAATAAAGATGTTCACAATTCAAAATCAACATAAATGTTAAAATTAATTAATATCTATACTTACTAGTTGAGTCTTGGGGTGTAAGTGGTCGTTTTAGAGTATGTTGTATGACCGCGAGCCACCCAGCTCTGTCTTCATGCGTAGTTGCTGCAAGACAGAACGTTCTCTCCGGTGTAACTAAATAGAATGGAAACCTTGCTTCTTTACAACCGTTGCCCGTGTTTGACACTTTTATGTGGTAACCGTTGGATTCGTGACCTGGAATTTTTTAAATTAATTGTTAAAATAAGATTCTATAGCTTCATCCTGCATAGCAAGATAATCAAAGTTAACCCAGTGTCAAAATCCTCCGTTCTGCACTTTCTTAACTTAATGTCACACTTAGTCTTACCAGAACGCAGTAATTAAAATTAGTACGCAGCTAAAGTAAATAAAATGCAATTATTGCCTCAAGTGGAGATCGAATCCACAACTAATCACATTTAATATAAAGAACAGAAATATGTACTCCTGTCATAATATGTATTGTTATATGTTACAACTTAAAATGGTGGTGGCAAATTTACTGTTATTATAATCTGGGTCATTTTTATTAATACTTACAATACTTGAAATAAACTAAAATAATTTTGTCATTTTGTCTCTTCTATACTATAAATGTATATTAAATACCTATAAATATTTCGCCTTTTGGATAAGCGTCCAATGGTTCGTCGTGGTACATGAGCTTTCTATTATCAAGAGTGAACCATCGACGTCTGTGAACATCCGATGGTCTCGGTCCTGTCTTCCAAAGCCAGCCTTCTCTTGCAAAATCTTTTGGTAAACGTAGTATGAGATCGGATTGCGGTGTTGATGGAAATGCTACTTGTAGCAAGTGAAGCTTTGCACAGCGTATTGCTGTGTACCTATAAAATGAAAGAAAAATTTTATTTATATATATATATATATATATATATATATATATATATATATATATATATATATATATATATATATATATATATATATATATATATATATATAGAAGGAAATTAAAACTATGGTGCGTTTGTTACAAGCGAAAGGTTGAGAAAGGTTAGGAAAGTGAAAACGTTAAGTTTGCTAAGCCTTAATCAGCAAAAAAATTTTATTACGAGATTTGCTAGTTATAGTTACTATACACTTGGGATGTTTAACTTAAGTATGTAGCAAATTGTAATTATTATTTTAATTAGATTTTATTTTATATAAAACCTAATTGGTAAATTAAAAAAAGTAATAAGTTATATATTTATTGATTGCGATAGGACCGATCTAACAGGCGCAGTTTGAAATTCTGGTTATTACGATTATATTTTGATAAATTTTGATTTTTTTTTGGTTTACTTCTGATAAGCAAAAATTCAACTTACAGAAATTATCAATTTAGATATATTAAAAAAATAAGCCTAATAATTACCAATTATTAATAACTTCTGCGTCTTCGTGATACACATATATATGTCTGGTGGAGCCGTCTTTCATAAACGTCAGCTGCATCGAATTCATATGACCAATCTTGGATGGCGCGAATGAAACGTTCAATTCTGACAGCTTCAAAACACCTTTTGGCTCTTTATGCTCTTTCACGTGGTATCTATGAGAAAATAAATAAAATTAAGAAAAAACACAACTTGGTTCAACAAAGCAGCTTTGGTTATTTGTGGAATTTCGCATCAATTGTTGTGAATTAAAATAATTAGTTGAATATACTTGATACATTCCATAAGAATTGTTTTATCTATAATATATGTATGTGAATAAATTATTCTAAAGTGCGTGTTGTAAATAAAAAAATGATTATAAATATAAATAATAGATAACGTATATAAATATAATACACATAAAAGAAAAACTAAACAAAGACCGGTAGGATCATTGTTCTATGTTGTATAATTATTATTATTTTCCTTTTTTTTAATACAATAGTTAATTAAATATTACAATACATTTGTACATATATAAATATAATAAAATATATGTACCCCTTAAACCATATATATCTTTATTATGTCATTTTGCTTACTGTTAGGATTTCTTCAAAGATATATTATCTATTTTTATGGCTTATAGCAATAGTGTTTTTTTAATATTATGAATATATGTTTGCCAATGATGTTAATGATGTAGCACATTCAATCCTAACTGTAAGCGTGTTAATGAAACATGATTAGCATTCAGCACATACAAGGCAAAGTCGACAAAATGAGTAAGCTCACGATGAGTATGACAAAATTGGACATGCCTTATTTATGCAAGCATTTTGTTCACTGCTTCTAAAAAATCCCATAAATTACTAGAGTGAGATTTATAAACAGTATGATACCTAATGAGAAATAAGGCATAGTATATATAGGTAAACGAAATCAATTCTTATTTCGATCGTAATTTCTATACCTTATCTGTACACCCTACCTAAATTTGTGCTTTGTATTATCGTTAAATCTCGCTTCTTACCTCAAACGACCCAAGTTTTTGAGTCGGAGATGGTCAAAAATCCGACCGAGACAACCCGAAGCACGGCTACAGCCGTCGGAAGCGTGTTGGTACCTAAGAACCATTCCGAATTAAGAGAAAACATATACCAATTTAAATATATGTTTTGTAAAATTACCTTTTAGAATATTACATTTTTATAAAAATTTCAATAAATCCGAAATATAATTTAAATTACTTTCATATTGTTATACGTATAGACGTAGCTTTATGAATCGGTACATGTAATAACGGTATTTTGTTGTTTATTAAAACTTTATGGTGGCGCAATAAACTTTTAAATGATTAAAACACGTTACTTTTGAGAAAAATGTAATTTAATTAACCCAATGTTCTGTGTTTGTTTATAATAACATTAAATATTTATAATGAATAGTTATATGCAGGATATATTTCATGGTTTTTTTATTTATAATATCGGTCCAAGAACAGGCACGTAGTGCTTTGATTTTTATTTCGACTTGGCCTTGTTTAGTGAACAAAGAAAAATAAAAAATCTTAAAATTAAAACCTCTTAAATCATACTTTGTTTTATCTATAAAGGAAATTAATGAAAAAGCTATAAAATCTTTCTACGTAAAAATATTGGCTATAACATGTATATAAATCATTTTTATCTTTAAAAAATATATGATTTAACTACGCAATAAAAACTACTTGCGTCTATGACGAAATGGGGTTTGCGTAGGCTAAACGTAGGCTTGGTGACGTCAATGCTCGGTACTGATTTCCATCAGGTGCACAGAACGGTTAGCGATATGGCTAGAGGAATTTATATGCACTCGTTACCTTTAAATGTCGACGCTGTATGACGTTAAAGCAGTAATTCAATTATCCGTCACAGCGTCATAAACTATTACTTGATCGCAATTCTTTAGAAAGCGTTTACAATCAAAGTATATTTTAAAAGCAGATCAATTTAAAATAACTTAATATAATTAATATATGTATGTGAATTACACTTGTCATAGCAAATTCAGAGTTGATTATTACATCGACGGTCAATATTTGTTTGAACTTGACGTAGCGGCGCGGAAGATTTCACATATAATACGTCACGGCGCATTTTTCAACATACCTCTCATTTAAGTTAGATACACAGCACTCTATTTTAAAATGAGCTTTATCAATTTCATATATTCAATTAAGATAAACTGTAATTAAATATAATGTAAGCGTAATTGTGCAAACGGCCATGTAAGACGGACTTTACACCTTAATCTTTCTTATCATCGGGAGAATTTGGTAAACAACATTCGCGTTTGTTGGCAAGAGTACAGATTAAATAAGAACTGCTTACAGTTTGTTTAGTTATTTCATCACTTGGTGAAATTATATTGTAGCCGTAGTTTATACTGAATAAACAATTGAATATCGTTAAAGCGTAAATTAACTGTTAAATCGAGTATCGAACCAAATGTATGTCAATGAAAAGCGATTGGATTAAGAGAATTTCACAATAATGCAATAGCTGATGTAGACACCTATAACTTTCTTGTTTAATGGACAAACATAAATATGATCGAAATGGCAATGAAGTAAACATGCATGTTAAGTTATTTGATTGATTAAATTACATAGCAAATTGACTCTACATTCTTTTTAATAACTCTGTGTTGTTGGTAACGCAATATAAAAAAAGCCGTCATTTATTATAAACTTACTTCAAGGTATCCTCGTTTTCGCTTAAAATGAATTTTCTTAGTTGATATTTGCTATCCTCTTTGCCTCGTTTCATAAGAAATCCTTCCATTGAACCGGAGAGATAACTTTGGCGTTCTGGATGACAAAACTCTTCACGCTCATATTTGGCGCGTATCCATTGCTCTATTAAAACTCTGAAAGTACACATTAAATTTCATTTTTTCTTAGTTACTGATAAAATTTATAAAACGTAAAACGTTTGATTTTTGATTGAGTAAAAATAATTTTACTCAATCAAAAATCAAAAGTTATTTATTTTATGCTTATAAAATAATAATTGATTAGGAATAATAAAAAAATGTACAATAATAAATAACACTAGACTTTTACGATGTTGTTTCCGATGTTTATCAATAAGCAACGATTTATTCCATGAGATACTTGATAATGCTATGATAACGCATGTAGGTTAACTTTTGTTATTTTACTTTCCTTACATTCACACGCATGCTTGTATAGAAACACTCTTAGGTATAGTAATCCCATATCACAATCTTATTTACATTTTCTTGGATTTCTTGAATTGCGATTTAGCGTTATTTTACTTTGAGTACATATTTATAGAATGGTAGATAGAAGGTATCTAATGCCAAGACACTCCGTAATCCGCTTTCGTTGAACGGGAGACATTGCGTGTTGAGTGGTGGAACTTAACACTGTATTTTGTCTTACCAGAGCGAGGAAGTGAAAATAATTTAAAATTAATCACTCCCCCGAGTGGGAATCGATCTCATAACCGATTGCATAAAGCTATATCGACTTTATGATGTCATAGCAGTACAGTAGTATAGCGTCTCACTGTAAAGGCAACGATTATGAATTCAAACCCAGCTCGGAAATGGAATAAATTAATATCATTTTCCTGCTCTGTTAAGATATAACTTTATCAGTTACAGCACTCATCACGCAATTTGATCGGAAAGTGGATAACGCAATGCATGTTTAACTTACAAATTTATAAATTAAAACCTAGTGAAATGTTATCACTAGGTTTTGATTTATAAATTTGTAAGTAAAACATTTTTTTAAACAGAATTAGTAATTAAAATAACACTTTACAAATACCCACTGTGGATCGTTTTTCGTCGGCCGTCTGTAACATGGAGGCACATTTTCTTCATATTTATGTTTTGCAGCGATATTGCCGACCTCCTTCATTCTCTGCACTTGGGAATCTTCCCAGCGGTCTAATTCTAGGTGTTTGACTTTGCTTATGTGAGCTCCCATGCCACGGTGGATACTTGCACATCGCATACAGATGAATATACCCAGGTTATACGAAGCCCAATCTGGATCTAAAAATATTATAAAAAACTCAGTAAGCTTTATATTATTAGGTTAAAGGCTATATAAACAAAAGAACAATGATATTAATTATACTTGTATAAATAAATATAATCTGTGGTTTCTAAAGATATCAAAGTTAATACAAAAATAGAATAAAAAAACACATTAAATAAAAATTAATATTTCTGTTGAGACAAAGATACTCGTATTTATTTACATTTCATTTAAATTTATGTATGTGTTAATAGATGTATTTCGGAATAAACATATCCATTAAAGTTAAAAAAATATGTGACATTTGAGAATTTTTAATTTCAAAAGGAATGTTCACGTGTTTTTTTATCGAAGAGGTATATACTTAACGCTGATTTACAATATTATCAACCACTTGACATCTAATCGTAATCAACTCTACACGTAATTAGCTTTACAAACATCGCTTTTGTTGTTTGTCAACATGATATTTAATTATGTAAAATTCCATTTCTTACAAAAATAACTGTTGCGAAACTCCATAATGAGTAAAACGCTGAAAATCACGATTAATAAAATGGTGTTACAGTTATTGTTTACTTTATTACTCTAATAATGATAGGTACTTAACGCAAGAATTTTAATTGCAAATACATATAGGCGGTGCTATTGTAGAATTAACTGGCCTTCGTGCGTCTTAAGTTATAATGCTTGTACAGACATTTTACATCTATATTTACTAACGTTCTTAAGGAATAGGACGACAAGGATATATTGTTTATGATACCTTGAACTTGATAAAATATTATATAATGGACAATAACAAATATAACGTTAACAATAGTATAATATTATAACCGCATACGAACATCAACATAACAATACTATCAAAAAAACAAGAAATCGCATCCTCTTACAAGTGTGTGTTTGACATACCTTTGCCATGAATGAAATGATTAGTCTTTGAGTGCGTGTGATTAAAAATGTACTTCGCGAGGGTCGCCTCGAAATAGAAACGAAACTCCCGCAAAGTGTCTTTAAGTCCTGTTAGTTTATTTATTTTAGTTCTAGACAGTATGTTTTGCAACATATTACAATGTTATATGTTTACTAGGGCACACCGACACGACGTCACGCACGCACACACGTACCCGCGGCCTCTCTAATCGTAAATAACACGGTATGTTTTGATCATAACAGTTGTAGGTGAATCTTCTCGTGTGATTTCAAACTGGTTTCGGTGAAATTTATACTGTATTATATATTTAGTTCTTGCTATGGGATAATAATATTACGAAGATTCATTTATTCATACATTTACATGAGAATTTAATGAAGTATATATTTTAGTAACAACTTTATAATTATTTGTTTGTAAAGTTGATACGTTAAGTTTCATAATAATATTAGGTATAAACAAAGATATGGAAAAAATATCTCAAAATTATTTTATACATACCTTCGAATATGCATATTTATGAATTGTTACCTGTTACAATGGGTAATGCATACAATTTAAACGTATGTTTCTAGGTTTACGTTTGAAGCTGTTTACATTGCGTCATTACTTTACTATGATGCTTTTGATAATAATGATAGTAAATAATTTATAATTTCTATGAGGCTAAGTAATTGGAAATATCGTCATAACGTTAATGTAAGCAATATCTAGTATGTACTAGTTCTACTTGTATATACATGATATTGTTTAAAATTATTTTCTAAATAATTTTATAAAATAATTTTAATAATGTAATACTTTTCATTCTTGCTAAAATTTTAAACGTGCAAGACTTTGGCCGATCTGTTTTCTTATATAACAACATCATCCCTTATTCGGTATTTTCACTATATACCATCGAAAAGTAAATTATGAAATATGCATGGTAAATACATATAACGGAGTGTCTTGAAGCTTGGTCGTCTACTTACTGTGCTATGATGAAAAAAGTGTTAAGCTGCTTTATTGACATACGAATACATAATAGAGACACGTTTTAATGTGTTTATAATAACATGCAAACGATGTGAATTTTCCGAATAAATTTAATGTAAGTAAAATACATGACGAGCAATAAAAACATATTGACGTATTTATGTGGTTTTTTATGTAGAGATAGCTCAGACTTCCAGACAAAACAGACTATTTATACTCCCGCTATTTAGCACATGGAGTTAATGAACATAAATATCTGTAGTCCAATAAGATATAATCTCAATATATTCTATTTAATGCACGAGACATATATAATTTTACTATTTATTAAAAATTGGGACGATATTTTAAACAATTTATAGAAAATAAAGTCGAAAATGGGTTTTCATAGGATATGTAAATAGGTAGATTATCTTTATTACATAGACGTACTTACATAATTATATCAAGACAGTACCGAAGACAGAAACAGAAAATATATTGAATATTATGACGCAGTCGAATAGCGTCTGCCTGTTAAGGTGATAGATAATTTGGTTTGATTGTTTCCCAATCGGAAAAATGATTATATTTAAAAATTATTATCAGTTCTGTGCTCTATTAAGATAAAACGATGTCGTTAAGATCGTCGCTCAATACACAATGTCTCGGTTTATGGAGGAAATTGGATAACGGAGTGTCTTGATACTAGATTGAGAATTCAGGATAAAACGTGAAATATTGAAGCTAAAAGACTAAAAAAACAATATAGAGAATTGGACAAGAATAAATAAATAAATAAGATGGGTAGTTGTATATTCATAGTCAATTACAAATATTTTTTTGTAGTTTTTTCACCCACCGTTCTCCACTATCTGAATTCGTCATATTGTGTGTTGAATGGTGGAACGTTTTTCTAGTTCAAAAGGAATCATAAGTTCGGTAGAATAAATCTGTATTTTAATATCATTACAGATAATTAGAGGGCTATTTTATTATTTACACAAATAATTAAATACTCAGTATCGCTCAAGTATCAAAGCTACCTCTATAATTAGTAACCGAATATGGCCTCTTTTGATGTTTTTATATTATAGAGATGAGAAGCAAGAAATAAAGCATAAATAAAGGAAAATTTCATCATTAATAAATAAAACAAGTAGAAAAAACAAGTCATGCTTAGTTTTGCGAAGATACAATAAATAAAATGATTAATAAATTAACTGAAATGTAGAAGTGGCAAACATGTGGCTTACCTGATATAATAATATAGGCGTACAAGGTCAAATACTGACTTTTATTTTTTTATTTAATTTGTGATAGGCGGTTAATGAACTTTTGTTATAATGTATTACGTCACATACTAATATATTCCGACACAATAAAATTATACAGCCTTATGTCTTTTATGTTATGATCTGTATTTTTCATTATATTTGCATATTTAAGGCTTACTTCGCTGCTCGCTTTCCACCGAATTCGACACATTGCATGTTGAGTGATGGAACTCAACGCCGTACTTTGTCTTACCAGAGCGAGGAAGTGAAAATAATCCCCCTAGTGGGGATCAAACCTACAACCGATCGCGTTTTACAGTCAGATGCTGTCCCACTGAGCCACAACCGGCCTCTACGTACGAAATTGTATGTAGAGGCCGCTCCGTACGTAAGTATGGAGTGTCTTGACGCTAGGTACTTTCTGTCTACCCTGCTATGCGGGATAAAAGTGTGAAGCTAATAAATTTTATGCTTAAATTAAATTTAAATGACTTTTAAAAAAATATATTTATTTAGGTTAATGCAGGTAATATATAAATAATGCAAATATATTATAAAAAATATTTGTGATTAAATAATATAAAAGTATATTTTTAATTACATATAATATGGTTTTCTAAAGTTCAGGCAAAATTTTATTTGATTACTTGAGAACAAATAAAAAAAAACAATGGAACATTCTTTTCTAATAATTTTTATTAGGTCCTGTTTATGCGTAAAATACGCGTTGCCTTAGCAATATATGTGTCACTATACAAAAGGACCAGTTACATATGGTTAATACACACAAATATATATTTAATTAAGTAATTTACCTACATATTTCCAACGAATCCTTTAGTAATTACGTTTTATTGGTAAAAATAATCACGATAAGATTTTCGTACACAAATTAAAACACAGATAATACGTCAGAATAAGCATATGATACATTTCTAGTCTTTAAAATTTAATAATAAATTTCAGCTCTGTACACTCAGTTTATTTTCTAAAAATTTTAACTTGATTTATTTCTTATAACTAATACTACATATTTTAAATCAAGGTAAAATGTTGAATTCGGCCTTAGTCACGAGCTAAAAGTAAATCTGAAGATAATCGATAAATTCTAGATATATTTTTTTGTTATATTATCGTTTACTAGATGCTTTATACTATTAAATGTAATATTAAATATTAGTTGAAACAGTTAATACAATAAATGCCTACTACTAAAAATAGACAAGAATTTACATCTAACCAGATAACATTTATCAGTGATATTTATAATTATTGTAACACCCTACATATGTACGGTCATCGTTACTAGAAATTAAATTTGTTAATTATTTAATTTTGAAAGTAAGAAAATAATTTAGGTTAATGTGTTGGTAAAATATTCGACTTTACGTAGAGCTGAAATGCTAGCTAATTAGACGGCCAATCGAGGTCTGTCGATATTTATTTTACTAAATAATTATATATATATATATATATATATATATATATATATATATATATATATATATACGTAAATCCGTTAAGGCGGTAGACTCATTTGATAAAGATTTGATAAAATTCTAAATAATATAATCTACAAGTTATTTTCATATGTATGTGATTATGTGTGATGTGGTCATAAAATTGAAATGTATTCTCTTCAGCAAACATTTTGTCTTGTCATTAAAGCTGATTCATACTTACTATTACATATGAAATATTTATATATTGAAATAAAACAGAAATATATATGTACATAATCATTTAAATTTCATAGTTTATATTTTGGTTAATTTGTTTCTGTAAAGCTTTTCCTCTCACAGACCAAAATATAATAATTTATATGTAAATGCACTATGTATCTACAGTACATACATATTAGTATACATTGTAATAAACCGCAATTACCGCAAATATTTCATGGGATCGTTTTGCAAAATAACAATTTAAAATAAGTAGGCAAACGAGTATTTATAAATAATTCTAACTCTCATAAAACAATAATTAAGGATATGGGTTCTTTGAAATTTGCAAAAAAAAACACAAATAAGTTAATATATGTATGTTGTTCGCTAAATTGAAAATTTTAAATTGAAAAGTTTGACGTGTAGTTCTGCCATATTAAAAAATGTTATAACGAAATAATCTTTTAAAAGGCTTCTTTAAGTTACCAAAGATTTTATAAGACGATATTTATGATCAAGCGCCACTTTCTTGAACAGGATATCAAAAGACTTGCACGTACTTTAGAAGTTACTAACACTTCATTTACCAACAATGCCGCGTTATTTGGGGCAAGTGAAAGTGTTCAAGGCCAGCACTGTGATAACACTGAAGACTTAGTATAAAAATCATCGATTTTATTTGAAAATGTAATTAGATTTTGTGCTTTTGAATCTCAAGTATGAATATGAATCGCTTCGTTGAACATTGTCCTAAATGTATGGAAAATAAGATTTTATTCTAGATTATCATATTACAAGTTAAGATTGGTAAAAAGACATTGATTAAAATAAATAAATATTTATTTCATTGCCTATCGCGACTTCTATTTTAATAAATATATCATGTAAGTTAATAATGTTAGCTTCGTTAATATGTCAAACGATAAAATATTTTAGTTGTGAAACCAGAACAAACAAATAGCACTGAGCCTATAAACATAATTTGAATCAAATTTACGACCACCGATTCTTTCCTTACAATGAGTCACTCGAAAGTGGTGTTTAGATATGCATGTATCAGCTGCACCCCACCATGCCTAACAATGACTCACGCCATGAGGAAAAACCATAATATTTTGAAACTAAGCTAACCGCTATTCTATTTGTTAGTACTGTACTTCAGTTTTATTAGCTTTAAGTGATAATATTTGAGACGGAAACAGAAAAGGAGATATTATTCTTTCTCTATGCAATTTCAGTAGTCGGTTTAAAAGTTAATGTTATTTTTAAATTCGGTTTATGTACCAAATTAATGTCTACACAATACTAATAACAGTTCTATGATGTTGTTTTATGCCAAAAATACAGTATGGCTTGCCAAATGTGTAGTCTGCGTTATTTATTTATAGCCTATACAGCCTTTTAAAAGATGTATTTGAAATACGATTACATTTAAGCTTAAAAGTAATATTAATTTAATGTTGTTTTAAAAATTTTATTTACACTAATTATTGTAACATTTAATATTCTAAATAAATTTATGTTTTAAGAGCTCTATTTTAAATTAAATTGGTATTTCTTTAATTGTTGTAATTGTGAAAGCATTAATATTATACTTTATAATTACTTTAAATTAAAAATTAACTAGCAGCCGAGTGTTTATTAAAACATGGTCCGTTAATATACTTGTAGAGCTTTAATAAAACAGTTGAAAGCACATGAAGCCATAACACATTTTACTGTTGCTTGGTACAATATTATGACTATTAAGGCACTTAGATGCGTCTTTCCTTCCTTATTACTAAAAATCTATATCGATGTATGTAATACAGGAAATACCTAATGTGTAGGTAAATTAACAAGGGAAAAGTAATTGTAGAGCTTCTGCAACAACTTTATAAGCACACGTGCCATGGGTTTGGTCGCATGAAATTAATTTTCAATTAGCGCGAACCCATACATGCACCATAACGGAAACAATCCTATGGCCGTGTTCTTACATTACCTATTTACTATACGTCCGTTTGTTTCGTCATTATGATTGCGCTCAATGTCGATGATTTGTTTTCATTGAATGCATTTTACGTCGAGGTCACTGAACTCCGAGCATGGACGCACTTACGCCCCCCCGCCTATTCGACACCCCATAGAAATACCACGCTTTGCCTTTTAAATCACTAATAAAACACTATAACATACCCTCGCTTCCACAATCGGCACACACATTATTCCCGGGTTTCTTGAGCAACTCCTGTAGCAGTTTCTCGTTATGATCTACCATCGTGGAACTTTTGCATCAATAATGAAGACACACGCTTAGCGTACGTCGCCGCCCGAAAGTCGAACGCACGCCTCGAACGCGTTATCCGCTACTGCGCGAGGGAGCGAGTGAGACTTCGACCGACGCGAGCATTTAGTTCAACAAACGCTATTCCGTACCTAGATGGTTTTTTGTTTCACTTGCCCGCATTATGTTCCATTGAGCCAGATAGAGACGGAAGTACAGGTCTAGTTTCGGTATATGAATGAAATCAGTGAGTAGTGGATTATACGATATAGACGTATACATCGCACATGTAGTGGATGTCTCGTAAAGTTGTGAGTGTGTGCGTGCGGCGTAGTACGTGATACGACGTAATACAAGCGCCGTCGCCGTCTCGCGTAAACTCTATGTAGGCATGTACATACATCATTATACAAATTGCATACCTAGGTACCTAGACAATGAACACAAAAAGTAGGTTCCACTATATTTTATAGTAAACTGTGATAAGAGTACACTCTATCAATTAACGCATATTAATTAATTTAATCGTGCTTTTCATTGCATTTACACTTTGCAATTTTTAACTGATTTCATATTATTATAATAATTAGTTATATTTTTCGATTGCATTTCTTTATTGTATTCATTGACTAAGATTGCTTTGTAGATAGAGTTTCCCAGGTCAATTCAATGCATCAAATGTAAGAAGTCACATCCTATTATTTAATAAAAGAACATTGTTGGTACACTGTTGTTTAAATTACACAATCACGCATATTATTAAATAGATTTTAATTGCGTGAGATTATTTTAAAATCACGTGTGGATTGATTTTTTAATACATATTTGTATCTTTTAATAAATAATATATAAATATTATTGTAACATGTTACATTGATATAAGAAAAAGGGATTATTAAATTTAAAACCAAAATAAAAATAATACTTAACTTATAAATAGAAGAAGTAATAAATATAAAAAAATATCTTATTTTAGATAATTTTGATATACATTGCCTTTTAGTTAATATTCATAATTATTTTTCGTGTTTATATATTATATAATTTATATATATTATAATTTATATATATCTGATCATTAGAAAGACAATTTTTTTCTCTTCTTTTCTCGTCTTTCTATGTTGTATTTACAATTACATAAAATCATGGCTAAACTATATAGGTACTAAAAGGTAATATATTGTTTTTTTAGTAAATTCTACAAGTCTCTCTGTACTTAACGTTTTAAGCGTTTAATATTATGTTTACAAAACAGCTATAACTAACGGTAAAAGTCACTATAAAAATACCTATATGTAGATTAAAGCATCTTATAAGTGCTTCTGGTTAGTAAATATCACTACCTTTACGTTTTCTTAAATCGTGAATTTAAATTATTTTCCAATGAGTGCCACTTAATTATTATTATAAATATACAGCCTAAAACCATTACTTTCCTTATTATGCTTAAGATTGTAAGTATTTATAAAGGAATACTTAAACTAACAACTAAATATATAGTTCGTTTTGCAATTATTAAGAATTATTGACCGAGCGGAAATTGATTTTGTTATTTAAAGGGTAATAAAACACTGATCTATTCTCTAAACAACAAACGAACAAATTACATACATTCATAAGATCTTTGATGAATGAAGTGTTCTTAACGACTTGGTGTTCTCACGAACAGGAGTGGGAAAATGTGGTAACAATAGGTTGAGACGCTTGAGCTTCTTTGGGAACCTTTTCTGTCACATGTAGTTAATCTATAATTAGTATTTCACAATCACTTATGTTGTTATTGTTCACACGAAAACATCTTATTTAAGCTTATCTATAGTGTCTTATATACTTAAAATATATTTGGTATATATTGCATTGCCTGTGTACTAACAAAAATAGTCATGATTTCCCAAATTGTCGTAAAAAGACGACTTTTATACTTATATTTCATTATTTTAATAATTATAAATAAAATAATTTAACAAATAAGTTATTTTTTCAATATGATAACTATCTTATGCGCCATAATATGTAGTTAATAAAAATTAAGAACCTATAATATATCTAGCAAATGTGACTTATAAAATATCCTAAAAAACAATTTAGCTTTACAAATTATGAGAAGCTTATTACATGTATAGTACCTACAAAACATACAAATTTAAAAATATATGTACGTCTATTTTACAAAAGTACTTTAGCAATATCAAAACATGTGAATATTCTAATAAAACGGAATAACAAAAGAGCTTTTATTGTATTTGAATTTTAAGGTGGAATAATGGCCACCCTCTCCAGCCTCAAGTGGCAATCTGAATTATTCAAACTCTAAGAGTCTATTTCAGTCAAACAGTTGGTGAACATTATATACCTTTTATATACTTTACAAATTTAAAAAATAATTAGAAGTCTATCCATAACATTACACGATTTTACACGCTATTTAGAGATGAACTAAAAAATGCGGGAATTATTAATTGTTATGTTTCTTTGAAGGCATATAGCATATATTTTCATAGTGTAGTTTTCGCAGTTCTTTGCGTAAATCACGATAAAGTGTAAATAAAGAAATTTTAACTTTTAAGGTATTTTGATTTTTCCCATTTTAAAATAATTTTAGGTTTAAAATAAATATTTTTTATTGTAAAGTAGCAGGTCAGTTTTTTATAACAAAAAACTAAAAGTACTGTACAGTGATTTAATTCTCTACTATGATTACAATATTACGCCGTATTATTATTACCTATTCATAATTATTTAATATTAGTATTAATTTACGTGATAAAAAACTAAAATATGAATGTATCATTACCAAAAAAATAATTTAAATATATAAATATCTGTAAATAGTGTTTATATGCATATATGATTAATATACCATTTTAAAATATTTCTTTATTACGATATAATTGTGACTTATTGATCTCAGAATAATCGAGTACTTATCGATGAGTCAAAACATTTGAGTAATATGAAATACTGATGCTTTGTTGAGTTAAAAATCTACACGATAGTATTAACATAAATTGTATTTCATTAAGGTCCTTTTTGTAAGTTATGAACAATTATTTTTTTTAACAGATAATAATATATTTTTATAACCTATGGCTATTGAAATGATAATCAGAAGGCTAACTCTGACAGTTGACATTTGACACTGATGTCGATTTTTGGATACAGCGTTGGTTTCTGTTTAACTATGATTAAAAATAAAGAATATGATAATATATTTTTAATAGTGTAAATAATCAATATATTTCTATAAATAGTTATAGTAAAGTTAGTAAACATGGGTCGCCGATCAATTAATACCACTAAAAGTGGTAAATATATGAACCCCACAGACCAAGCGCGTAAGTACCAATTCTATTTTATTATTTTATTATTTGTATATTATTTATTTTTATGTCATATGTATTTTACTCATTAAATACTAACAGGTAAAGAAGCAAGAAAAAAAGAACTAAAGAAGAATAAAAGACAGAGACAAATGGTTAGAGCAGCAGTGCTTAAAATGAAAGATCCCACTCAAATTTTAGAAGAACTTCAAAAAATCGATGAAATGGGTAAATTACATTCAGCTAAAATGTAAACTGTCTATATAATTTTGTTACAATAATAATTATAATTTCTTTCAAACCAATGATTTCTTGTCTGAATTACAAAAATGTAAAATTATTAGTCTGTCTAGACACAGCAAATTCAGACAAATTAATTTTACTTGATTGTTTATTTGATGTATTAGACATTCTTTCTTTGTCTCATTTTAAACTTTAGATTGTTAAATATGTGTATTTGCTTATGATTTATTTCTCTTACTTACTAATGTTAAAATAACAAGTGATCTTTTTCTTACATGCTATTTATATCAGATTAAAAATATATATTTCAGAATACAATGTATTGCAACCCTCTCCACTAAATGAGAAAGTTCTTAAAGAAAAAAGAAAGAAATTAAGAGAGACATTTGATAGAGTCTTGAAGATGTATGTAAGTATGAATTAAAAATAGCAAATACTTAGCAGCAATAACTTATTACAAAATAAATTAAAACTTAAATTTCTTTCAGAATGATTATAATAATAAGGTCCTTGATTTTCACATTTTAAATAAAAATTATAGTAGTAGTATGGTTACAGGTTAACTACTACTGTGAAATATTTGAAACAGAAATATATGTGATTAACCATTTAAAATAGGTTAATATTGTTCATATCATAGAATAATAATAAGTAACATTTTCTTCATGAAAATTTTACAAAATATACTTAATTTCATATAATTCACTTAGATATATACTTAGATATATAAATAATTAATTTTGGTATTTACTTCTTGTCTGAAATTTGAAAAATATCACTGTTATATTACAATTTTCACAGGATAAGGATGATCCAGAAAAGTGGGTGGAGCTGAAACGTCAGGAAATGGAGTATGATAAAAGAAGAGCTCATTTAATATCTTATTATGAATCTGTTAAACATGCTCAATCTGTTCAAGTGGATGATATTCCCTTGCCAACGCTACAAGTAAATACTTATCTATATAGTAATAGTTATATAGATAGTGGTCAATTCTGGCTTGCCATAATTTCACACTGTCATTACAATTTTTGCTTATATCCTGCATATTAAGAAAAAAAACAAAATGTATTTTGATTACACATAGTTTTCTTTCCATTCAGTTGAAGTATTTTATTTATATATACAGGCATTTTGTTTGAAAAGTCTTTTTAAATGTACTCTTTAAAATGTAATCTTCTAACAATATTTTTATTGTTTAAGGTGCCTGATAATTTAATATATGGTAATGTACCATCACAAATTCCTCTGCCGATGGACTCTTTACATCCTAGTCTACCAGTAAGACCTATTTTGAAGAAGGACTCAGTATATAGAGTAAGTTTATATTAATATTAATTTAAAAAGTATGTAGGCTGGTTAGTGGCACAGTGGGATAGTCTGTCTGTAAACACAATTGGTTGTAGGTTCAGCCCCCACTTGGAGGAGTGATTTTATTAAAATTATTTTCACTTCCTCACTCTGGTAAAGACAAAGTGCGGTGTTGAGTTCCACCATTCTACAAGCGATATTTCGAATTCGATAGTACAGAGTATTTTGACACTAGGTACTTTCTGTCTACCCTCCTATGCAGGATAAAAACCGTAAAGCTAAAAAAACTAAGTAGTAAAAGAATAAATATCAACCTCTTACAAAGTTATGCAAAAAGGAATATTTAATGTATGGCAATTCTAACTAAGGAATATTTAATTTATGGCAAATTCAAAACTCCAAGTTTATTTAGAGCAATGCAATACATTATACAAGTATTTTAAATTATATTATATAATTGACGTCATTTTGTAACATTACAGTAAGTGCTCTTACATGTAGTATATATATATACAAAAACTATATATATATATATATATATATATATATATATATATATATATATATATATATATATATATATATATATATATATATATATATAATGTTTTTGTCAAAAAAATATATATGTTTAACATATTCTTAAATTATTGTTTTTTATATTTTCCTTAATATAAAAAGTTTAACAACTTTATTTTTTGCCTACAGAATATAAAACGCTTGTACCTTTTTTTTTCATTTATATAATTTGTGATATTATTCTATTTTAAATTAACTAATATAACAATATTTTAGGAAAGACCGACAGGTATTGAACCACCTGGTGTACCTCCTGGACATCCACCAAACTTGGAAGCTTTGCTCATAGAAGCCTTTAAATTAGATGATTTACGCAAGGATAAGAAGAGCCTACGCTTTTCTGATCTTGCTGAAGAACCACCCGGTGATGGTGTAAGTGATTTATTAATATACATTTTTTTAAATATTGTACTTATTGATAGTGAATTTATTTATAAAAATATGTATGCCGCTTAGCAGGGTATCCAGAGAGAAACTTGTGCTAAGGCACTCCTTTTTGAGTGGTGAAAATAATTTAACTTTAATTATTCCTATGTATGGCGATGGAAGTTGAAATCCACAAAAGGCACTTTTGCAGTTAGAGATCGCTGTCTGTTATGTGCATAACAGATATATGAGAAAAACTGTTATTACAGAACCCCTAGTATTTGCTTCTGTAATAGAATCCGAAACAATATTTTTTGATTTTTTATCTATTTTTTTGAATTTTTTTGTTTGTCTGAATATCTGTCGGAAGCGATTTAACCAATTTAAATGGAATATTAAATATTGAATTTTTGCTATGTTCCCTTAACATAATGTGTGTAATTCATTTCAGTGAATATTATTATAAATAATAGAATTATATGAATTAAAAGTATTTTGTTCAATGTATTGTCAGGGTGAAGTCTACGCAAAAGAAGTTGCGTGAATTAATTAGTCTCAAATAAAAACATGGCTGTAGTTGTATTTTTGAATAGTGTCAAATGGATTTATGTCCATTTGACACTATTCAAAAATACAACTACAGAGAGGATGTATTGTTTAACATTTTTGTATTCTTACATATATTTTTTTCTGTGAAACTTATTTTTAGAAGAATCCACACTCTCGCCGCCATCAACCAATGGAGGATCTGGACGGTGATGCTATGGATGATGACCAATCTTCATCGCCAACGTTGGCCCAACCAACACCAACGCCAAAGCCGACGTCCCTCCAACAAAGAATGCTTGCTCTCTCAGGACAGAATATAGATGACTTTATGAAGGAAATGGAAGAAGTACACAGAAAGAGAGAGCGCGATAGGGCTGCTGATTTGAGTGCAAGGTGGGTTTTATTTTAATGTTTTAAATATTCTGTATTTTTCTGAATTAATTAGCAAAACAACTGAATTTTTTTTCCAACATATTCCCTTTTCTTACTTATTTTTTATATATACATTAATTATTTTACCAAAAATGATGCCCTGTTGCGTTGAAACAACGGGTTGCTTTAGCAGCATATGTTACTTTATATTATATTAAACGCATTGTGACGTGTGTAACATTGATTGTATTAATTTGAAGTATTTTTTAGGCATTTTAATAAAAAATTAGCACCGCAATTCTCGTTATAAAAATGTGCTATAATCGTGTAATTTTTGTAAATAGTTTTTTTATATGTATTAAAATATAACAGGCTATGATGATTCTTAGATATTACAGTTTATTTTTATATAATTTTGGTCCCGTCTCTTGAGACGCAATATTTCGAATGCAGCTGGATAGCAACCTTGACACTGACTGTTCTGTAAGATAAACAGTAAAGCTGCTTATTCGAATTTATTTTAGTCTTACATTCGATTTCAATCAATGGGCTATGATTTATAACCACGTGCCAAGGTTTCCTTATTAACCTAATCAATAAAGTTTTTTTTAATACCTGACATAATATTTTCTTTTTATAACCAACGCCTAAGTCCGACACTTTTTTACTGATTTCCGCTCAAAATCGAGACAGATTGTGTGGAGTGGCGAATACAACGCCGCGCTTTGTCTTATTAGACGGACAAATGAAATATAATGTTGAATATAATCATTCCCCCGATTGTGAATGGAATCCAAACCAGTGGCGTTTACAGTTAGACGTTGTCTCACAGTGACTCAATGTACTCTATTATTACAGTTTATTTTGATGTAATTTCTTAATAGCAGTTATTTTTTTTGTTTCAGATTAACAGCACTAAAACGTACAGGAAGGGACAGTGATTCAGACAGTGACGGTGAGCACCACGATCACGACCACCACGACCACCACAACCACCACGACTTCACACTGGAGCCGCCAGGTGCTGAGATGAGACAGATGCCACCACCACTTTTGCCGCCAGGTGAAATTGTTTTTTTTTTAGTATTACAACGGTTAGATTAGATTTTTTTTAGTTCACGGGCTTTGGATGACTTTTGAACGCTGATCATCATCATAAATATTAATTATAATAATTTTTGCCATTATTGTATACTAAAGCAAGGAAAACGTGTTTTATACAACATAAAAAATCTAAACCCAGTCGAACTTTAACTAGCGCTTTTTAGAACCTTTTTTTCTTTTATATTCTAAAATCTATCTATAAAGATGTTAACAAAAGTAATAATCTCTGAAAGTAGACAAATTGATATGAATTTCAACGTAGCTAGTTAAAACGTACGGCTTATTGGTAAGAGCGCCTGAACGGTTTCCAACATAGGTGAGAGGGGTGTCTATGGAAAAATCTCGTTAATAGAGATTATTCGGTTATCAATAGGAAAAAACGTCATTCATCTCTTTTTAGTCAGCTTGGTACAAAACATGTTTAGTATAAAATTTGTTCGCTATGTGCGAACAAATTTTCATTAATCATTTGATTAACTAATTAATGAGTTTACCCAACCAACTTTCACTCTTCAATCAAAGAATGTTATTTGAATTTTCAACTGAAAGTTATTAGATATATATAAAATAAATAATTTCCACCAAAAGAAGTATTCTAAAAATAATTCTACCATTTAGCATGAAATGTGTAAAAAAATAAGTATTTCAAGTTGAAATTTTCGAATAGCTAAAGCTAAAATTCTGAAGAATTTTATTTTTTTATCAACGTTTTGACAGTTACTTCAGGGAAAGACAATTGAAAATATTCAATAAGTAATTTTCCAGTTAAGTTATTAACAGTTAGACTTATACTTATATCATTATCTTTTCACACAGGTCTTCGACCTCCAATGCTGCGTCCACCTGGAGCACCCCCTGGCGCACCTCCAGGTGCACCTCCCGGAGCTCCTCCTGGTGCACCCCCCGGGGCTCCCCCCGGAATGCCCCCTGGCATGCCCCCAGGACCGCCTGGCCCTCCTCCTTTACCTCATGGTGGACCTCATGGACCGGGTAAATATAAATATGCATATTTTTTAATAATATGTAAGATCGTTGATTTTCGCTAATTTTACACATTTTAAACTTTATACGACCTGGGACTCACTTATAAAAAATGAAAGTCTCAAATCCACTACACCAGGAACAAACTCTGTCTGTATCAGATCTTTCTGCAATAATCCAGAGCAGTATTGCGAGTATTGCGAGGCAATTAAGAATTTTGTGTCATCTGACAGACGAACGTCTACCTCATTCTACTTATGACCACGGATTACTGTAAAGAATTCGAAACTTCGAAATAACTTTTTTGTACTGATTTTCATTTTTGATTTCGTTATTTTAATAATCGATTTAATGGTTGGCGATTGCAGTTCTATGTTCATTCAATCAATATATTCCTCCATATTTATGTTTTAATTTTTCTCTCTCTTCTTCATTTCACATCTTTCATTTCTTTGTAACATAAAACTCGATATTGGGTTTGTTAAATGATGATGAAGATATAGAGCGGAGAACAGAATGTGTATAAAAGAAAAAAAACTTTTAACTGTCCCATTTTACGCACACGATGCGTATTATCTTAGCGTTTACGTGACTATACAAAAGTAGATATATGACAATCATATGGTAATATATGTAATTTTTCTAATAGACTGTAATGGAAAATATTGGGATTTGATACTTAATTTCGTAGGCTG
This sequence comes from Dryadula phaetusa, assembly GCA_032432895.1. Classification (NCBI taxonomy): domain Eukaryota; kingdom Metazoa; phylum Arthropoda; class Insecta; order Lepidoptera; family Nymphalidae; genus Dryadula; species Dryadula phaetusa. The sequence goes on from JAOYRS010000033.1 coordinate 7,695,701, forward strand.
GTCACGGCGCATTGGGACAGAGTTTGACTGTAAACGCGATCGGTTGTGGGTTCGATCCCCACTCGGGGGAGTGATTATATTTAAATTATTTTCACTTCCGCAACAAATTCGCAATGTCACGAAGCTGGTGGACGAAAAAAGCGAAGTACGCTATATGGGGAATAAAAAAAATTACGTATTCCTTTCGAATTTTCATAAAAACATGTTCAAAGGTTTTCGTTCGTGTATATTGATATATAAATGTAATAATATTTTTTATTCATAGAACATATTTAAATTTATTTTCGATTCTTCGCTATTATAAGACAAAGCACATAGTTGAGTTCGCCTTTCAACAAGCAGCATCTGGATTTCAGGCGGCAATAAGCAGTCCACAATGTCTGACAACCCTCCAATGAAGGATAAAACGTGAAACGTAATTTTTTATACTGACAATGTTTTCAGCCCCAACTATCCCCCCGGGCCCGCCGCCGGGGCTGCCGTCGCGCGGGCTGCGCCCCCCGGGCCCGCCGCCGGGCGCGCCGCCGCGCCTGCGCCTGGCGCCGCACGTGTCGGTGCTCACCGCCGCGCCGCAGCTCACTAAGAAGGACGCCACTCAAGGTGCGTTAAGATATATTTAATACTTCTATAAGATGGATCTTGATCTCTCTCAGATAATACATAGAGACACTACGCTATCTATAAGGTTTATAAGCTTAGTTTTAACTACTATATTTTAAATGTTAACAGATTAAATAAACAAATGCAAACGTAGGGTAGATGGTCCATGTATGTAGTGTGCTAATAATAATAGTAATAATATAAACTTAAATAAGTATTATAGTAAAAACATTTTAAGAAATCGTTACGGTACTCAAACTGCGACTTGCGAGTCTAGGTAGATAATTTATTAAACATATTTAATTAAGTACTCTACCATTCGCTTTGCCGAAATGATTGCTTTCAGAGATAATCTTTTGATAGCACAAATTTGTAGAAATCTCTATAGACAGAGGCTAACTACAAAAATAAATATAAGAAACATAAAAGGATTTGAATATAAAATACGTTTGTTAATTATACCAAGAAATGCTTTAAAAATATTAAAAAATCCTTTATTTTTGTTATATTCTCAATTATAATGAATTATTATTATATTTAACATAAATTAAATAGAAGATAATTAAAAAATATTCTTGTATGTAACAAAAAAAAAAAAACTATTTTTGTTTCCTTTAAATTGAATTTTATATTTATATGAACTAATACTAGCGGAGGCATTTGAGAATAAACTGTTTAAAACCTCAACTTAGTCACCGCTGTGGTGACTAAGTTGAGGTTTTAAACAGTTTTCATTCGGTACCTTACGTTGTTTTCCATCGAATTTTGAATTTACTAGTGACAAAACTTCCAGGTGCAACAATTACTGCGAAACCACAAATCCGCAATCTCTCCGCGGACGTGACCCGCTTCGTGCCGTCCGCGCTGCGCGTCAAGAGAGAGGACAGGAGGGCGCGGCCCGACACGCGCGCGCCGCGCCCCGAGCAGCCGCGCCACGCGCCCTCCAAGGACGACGCGTACATGCAGTTTATGAAGGAGATGGAGGGGTTGCTGTAGGACCCCGAGTTACAATAAATATACTTATATTAGAATGTGTTTGTTTTCTTAGTGTAATTCTTAGGGCACTTCGTTGTCTGCTTTCCGTCCGAAATCGAGGTATTGCGTGTTCAATGGCGAAAACCACACCGTGAGTGTTTAATGTATGCTCGGGAATAGAAATTAAACTAATATAATAGAAGAATTGAGTAAAGGAACTCTAATACAACACTTTATTTAAACAAGCGTTGAGTCAAACACATAGTTTTGTAAATTTAATAATAAATGTCGACATTAATCGTATTCGTAGGTTTCAACCTTGCAGGTTAAAATCCATAGCGTACAGACTAGATATAATATACTTAAAGATCGCTAAATCGCGCAAAGAAGGTCATATTTGTCTTTTTTTCCACGTTTTGAAATAATAAGAAAGGATAAATGAAAATAATTTAAATATAGTTTTACCAGAGCGAAGGAATGAAAACTAATTTTAAATATAATCATTTCCATGAGTAGGAATCAAAACCCACATCCAATCGCGTTTTCAGTCATATATACGCTGTCCCACTACGACGCGATAGTCTCCATTTTGGCGGGAGACTAACATCTATCCGTCATTTCTCATAATAAAATACTACTTTTTAAAATAATTCTTAAACAACAGTTTAAAGGTCAGTAGGTTTTAATTAAAAAGAAATACGTAAGTTAGAGGCTACCGTGGCGTAGTTTGATAACGTCTGAATATAAAAGGATTGGTTGTGGGTTCGATTCGGAATTGGGAAAATCATTATATTTTTTTCATTTCTTAGCAAGACAGAGCAGAGAAATTTATTTAAATTTGTTACTTAGAACGCAATGTCGGAATGTCTTGTCACTAGGTTGTTTCTGAACCCTGCGCGTACGGTTAAAGCATTATATGTGAAGCTACGAATGTAACGAACTAAATTTTGTAACAATTCAGAGTTAGCTATGTTACACTACAGTCTTGCTTGCATTACCTTGCTATTTCCTTTTCTCATAAATCTATTATTTCCTTTTATTATTTCCTTTTTATATATATCTATTGTTACTGAATGCCACTAGTAACGTACTAAAAGTCTCAAATAAAGGTTGAAGTAAAAATACCACACGATAATTTTCGATGAACGGCGCCTAATCGAAAAAATATTTCAATAGTCGTAGATAAACGTTTTTTTAGTTATGGCGTTTAGTTTGGAAATTAAGCAGCAGTCTAAAAAAATAACATTAATAGGATAATGTAAAATACACTACTATATGCTTTAATAATGTACCTAGGACAGGAGGATATAGAAGAGTCCACCTGTGACCACGGACTACTGTAAAGTGTTCGAAACGTCGTGTTATTAAATATATATTTAAAATACCAAACTAAACGCGATTAATCCGTTTAAAATAGTTTTATTTAATATAATATTGAGTTACAATTAATTACCATAAAATTTTCCACATTAAGAATATTGCTCGCCTAAATAATGTGTTCATCTTTAAAACTAGTGCAAAACAAATGATTACCGGATTCTGTAGATAATCCCGAAATTTATTTGTAAATGTATAAATAAATTGAAGCTGAATATATTTTAGGGTACAATCCAGGGATTGGAAATATATTTTAGAAAATAAAAAAATATAAACCATCCACCCATATCATTGGATATCAGAAAATTAATAAACTCTTACGTTAAGAATGAAGACTAGAATATTAAGACTTTTGAATGTGTTAGATATAAAAAAGAGAAAATTTGAATATGGTAAATAATTTAACGGTATATAAAAAGCCTTTATATAATGTTTTAATGTTAAAATATATTAAGATAAATTATTCGTAAAATATTACACACAGGTGCTGTCCCCAGTTTCCTATACTATTGAAACACGAATCTTGTCCGCAGAACAATTTCTAGTCACTGCACATACGAGTACAATTTATTTTTGCCGAATGATTCAACAGGTACATAGGATTTCCAACAACTTTTTCCTGTTATTTCCAATCAAAATACAAATAACACATTTTTTATTGCTTGTAAAGTACACTATAATTTTAAATTTTAGAATCACATATGATACACATATATTCTTATATAGAATAGTTTCATTTAAAATGTACATTCATTCTGTAATGTTAAATATTAAACGGGTGTCATCTCTCCTGTATATGCTGGCCTCTATAGAGAGAAGGGAGCATAATTATAGAGTTTACAGAATACTTACCTAGTTATCAATCAGTAAATTGTTATGCTTGGCAGAATTAGTATATTTTAAACATCTAAAACTATGTGAGAATTAAAAAAAATATATAGCTTTTATTGAGTGTATAGTATAACTCGAGGCTAAACAATACGCTCAGTTTTCTAATAACTAAATAATATCGGTTAGGTTGTAAGGTAGGTTCAAGTTGTAAATGATTGAAATTTAACTTGAAAATTTGACCAAAAGTACTCAAGAGATGAACAATGGTTAAAATATGCCATTTTTCAGATCGTAAAGGAATGCACGGATCGCAGATAATGAGTTTCCATACTAAAGTCATTTTCCGTCCATCGTCCGATAAGATCGCTTAACAAGCGTAGCAGCGACTGCGAAGACAAAATATTTGTGGAGTCAAGTATAAATAAATTTTAAATGCTGTACTGAAGGATTTCAAGAAAATAACCTTTTTACTAAAATTGGTCGAAATAATTTACAACTTTTGATTCTCAGGAATTTCCAATGTCAATTACCGTGTCTAAATTACTGTGCCGAGTTATACCTAGCTGAATTACGACAACATACTTATGTCTATCTGATTTTAATTTATAAACATTAATAAATTAAGAAGGAACACATTTTTATTACAACAACTTAAAACAATTGAGTTAAAAATAACATCAGCATTAAAAAATAATATATACGAGATACTCAAGTTTATATATTTTACACATTTCTTTATAATAAATGTATTCATATTAAATATAGTTAGGTATATGTAGAGACAGTACTGGAAATTAATTTATTATTTTCAAATAGAAAGAGAGAATAATCGAATTCTGTTTATATGTTCACTGCAATGAAAAACAGTAAATAACCATCGATAATATTTAAAGATAATATTTTTGTTATTAATATGATGTCAAAAGTAAAGAAAATTTTGTATAGCAGTCGACATTAACTATGGACACTGCTATTTTCCTTTTATAGTTTTCGTACAATTATTGTCAAAATAATTGATGTGACTTATGTTTAAGGCCATTAAGCCGCATGTAAACATGTAAATACTTTAATTATACTATTTAAAAACATTAAATTTGTTATTTTTGGTGCACCCGTTCCATATTTGGCTACATACATATATTTATGCAGTAATTAAACATGATAATATGAATACAATTACCAGTATATTACATATATCGTTTTACTCGTAAGTTTACCTAATAAAATTATTTTAAATTTAAATAAACTTTCCTGTTTTAATTAATTATTATTTTTTAGATTAAATATGTAGAATAATTTATCTATAGCAATTTTAATGTAGAATAATTTATCTATAGCAATTGTAAATACGTAGTGTATTGTGTACGATTTCAAATTCAAGTAAGTTTAATTAAAAACTTAAGATTTTTTTCCGTTTTTAAATAGGCGTTAAATGTAGAATGAGGCCACTAAGTCAAATAAAAAAGGAAAATAAGTAAACGTGGTTATAAGTTTTTACTAGAAAACAATATGTACTTGATAATAATTTATCAATAAATACTTGTAAATAATGTTTCAACCATAGGTACCATATTATTTATTAAATCATGGTATACTTTTATTACAGTCATTGTTACAATATCAGCTTTATGTACCAACAACTGTTTAAAATAAACATTATATAAATATAAATGAACACAAAGTATAACACATAACCTTATTATTTATTAACAAAAAACTAAATTTTTATATATTTTTTTTGGTAAAAAGATTTTAAATTATGAAACGGTAATATTATGAAATGGTCTTATAATTATCTTCTCTTTTTTTCTCTTCTCTTAAAGTCTTAGAATGCCCGTACATTTACATCTTCATATATTTATATTTTTATTGTATATTTATATACTTCCTATATTTATGTATATCATATATTCTATATAATTTCTATCGCAGTTTAAATTGTAGAGGACATTTACATCTTGAAGCAATTCAATCTCTTTCGGCGGCGCAGCAATACTATGTTTACAAAATTTTATATAAGCATATTTTCAATTACTTTACACGTTATAAAAGTGTTATTAACTTAGGAACTTATTATAATTTATTTTAATTAAGAAACATAAATAAACTCAAAAAGAAAAGAAGTTATCTTACAAGTGTTTAGTTATAAAAATTTGTGTTAAAAATAGCATATCGTAAAATATCCATATATTCAATTCTGTACATGACTTCTTTGTGTAAAATTTAAATTGTATATATTATTAATAGGTAACAGAAGCTAAAACCCCCCCCACTCAATAGAATTTTTATCTGTCTGTCTATTCGTTTGTGCGGCAGTCACGTAAAAACTACTGGACAAAATTAAATGAATTTTGGCAATGTAAATGGCAATAGCTTTTAGTCCAGAGGTACATATGGAACCGTTGTTATCTTAACTTTTGTGGAAGCTTGGAATATCATAGTGGATAATTTCACTCAGACATTCAATGTAATTCTTGCAGGAAAAATTAAAAACCAAAATTGTCAAATTATATCGATAACTTGTTATTAAAAAAAAAATAATAAAAATATAGATATATTAAAATTTTAATATTGTGTGGATCCATTGAGTAACTACTATTGACACTTTGTTAAATTTATTTGAAAATTTTCAAACTTAACCACTGCTGAAAATGATACAATATTTTAAGCGAGTTGTTTATTGAGCTGAATTTTAATAGATTTTTTAAACTAATTTGTTTGTTAATATATAATAAATAAGAGAATAGATTCATAAATTGGGACAAAATACGACATCTGGAATAGTGAAGTAAAAAATATTGATTAAGAATCAATAAGAATCTTACAAATATAATCATAAATCAATCAATAAATCATTAACGATGTGCTTAATTTTGTGTCCTTTAACAAATAGAGTTATGACGATTACAATCCCTAACCAGAAAGTTTATTCTTATTTCTCAACACCTATTAAATATATCATTAAAAAATTTAAACTGAAGATTGCTGTGGATAAGCTAACTATAATGTATATTTTCACAATTTTTGTGACATTACAAATGATAAAAACCGGGATAGAAATGTTTTGAGTGTGATTTTTTATACCAACTTAATAATTGAAACGTATCGAACAATTACTATATTCATTCATTAGTTAACTTTTAATGTAAAATAAAACAAAGAGAATAATTTAGAGGAACACAGTTCAACAAATAAAAACCAAATAGATAGATATATTTATCGTAGTGTATAATAAGGGTTTTTATTAATTATTAAAGCTATTGTAGCGCAATGGGACAGCATCTGCCTGTTACTACGATTTGTTGTGGGTTCGATTCCCACTCGGCAAAATGATAGTATTTAATAGTACACCCCGACACGTGTGGTCTATTATCGAAAGTAGGGAGGAGGGCTAACCGAGCGATGACAGGTTGTTTAGTCACGAATATCGTACATTTTTTTATGGCACAAGTGACATAAGATCGCAATAGTGATTAAAGTGATACAAATGCTTGAAAGAAAATTACATAGAAAGAAAACTTATACATCATAATAATAGTTTCAATAATTTCAATATTTTTCTACCAATGATCCTTAAAGTAGATGAAAAAATTGATGTTGCTATCGTAATTACATCAATGTTATCAAATGTCGATAGTTTTTATTTATTTTCTTAATTTTTTTTATCGCGATATTTTATGAGATTTAGAAGAATGAAAGAAAGATGAATGCAGTAGAGATGAGATCTCTTCGCCGGATATGCAGAGTCAGCTTAGCTGACCGTATATGCATCGAGGAGATACGTAGAATGGCAGGTGTAAGCGTGAATGTCACAGTAAGAATGAAGAAGAACGTGCTCAGGTGGTTTGGGCACGTGGAAAGAATGAGTGATGAAAGAATGGTAAGAAAGATTTATGAAGCCAAGGTGAGGGGTACGAGAAGTCGGGAGAGACCTCGGTTGACCTTCGAAAATAGAGTATCGAAGATACTGGAGGAAGGTCACGTAAAAAGTATGAGGACCCTCGAAGGGCATGCATGAAGAGGATAATGACTGTGGACGAGGCGAAAGAGGTATGCAGGGACCGTAGCGTTTGGCGATCCGCACTCTCTGACTACCCCGCCAGGGATGAAGCGTGAAGCTAAAAAAAAATTTCCTAATAATTTAGAATTTCGAACTTATTATGTTCGTAATTCAAAATCAATTAATAAAATACTTAATTTTACTTAACAATATTTGTTACTATTTATTACGTTATATTACTATCAATTATCTTACAACATTTAAAATTTCACTAAAATTGGATTTATGTATGTACCCAATTTTAAAAACATAACATCTAAATAGAATTCCTGTTGATTTATTGAAAATTTTGATTTGATTATATATAACAAAAATGAAGACTTTTACACCAAAAAAGAAAAAAGTAATAAAGAAAATATTAAATAATTATGAAATGACAAAAAAAAGAAAAAATACTACTAAAAGAACAATTTATAACAGACCACACAGTTAACGGAGTGTCTTGACTCTAGTTTGTTTGACTACTTTGCTATGCGGCTAAAGCGTGAAATTGACTAGTATTTACTTTCTTAGATTTTACCAGTTAATTATAACTTATATAGATATAATTTTAATTCATAATTTCCGTATATAAATATATTATCAATATAATATTAATATAATCAATATAAATCATTAGACATAAGGCTGTACGAATTTCAAAAGAGTATAATATAGTCTTTGTACCATGTAATCCTACAATGTCTTACAATGTCATTTTGTAATAGTTTTGATTAACTTATTTAAGTTTTGTTTACCTGTTGGACCCTTTCATATTAGATTACATTATTTCATGGTAAAAAATTAAGTTGCGTCCGGTGTCTGTGCGCTTAAATCTTTTAAGCTACGTAGCGGATTCTAACAATATTTTCATTAATATCCATTGTGACATGAGGAAACTTAACTTGGAAAAAAAAATTTGAAAAAAATATCTAAGAGAGAATGTGGAACGAGAGATAAGAGGCGCGGGTGCAATAACCAAATAGGTATAGCCATGTAGTAACCGGCGACGAAGCAAAAGATGTGGAATATTTAGCAAAAAATTTAATTGGATATAACGTAATTGGGAAATGTTTACCACTTAAGATGGAACGCAAAATGGCCAAAAAAGATAGGAACCAGGCGGTCACATCCTCCACCACAGCGCTCATGCCATGAAGACATGAAGTCATGTTTGGACCATGGTGATAGAATTAAAAAATAGTATTATGGTACAGTACAGTTGTGATTTCACCCATCCATATATGTGATTACATCCATCCCCATATGACATCATGGTCCATATGTAACTTTACTCTTCCACACATACTACCACATGTGTGTTTACTCATCCACATATGACATCTTGCCTCATATATGATATTACTCGTCTACATATGATACCATAGTCCACATGTGATTTTACTCATCCACATATGACATCATGGCCGATATGTGATTTTATTTGTCCATATATGACACCATATTCCACATGTGATTTCGTCCATCCACATATGAATGTGATTTTGCACGTCATGGTGTCCACCATAGTGTCATATGTGGATGAGTATCACATGTGGACCATGGTAGCATTTATAGATGAGTGAAATCATGTGTGGACCGTGGTGCCATATGTGGGTTAGTGATGTATGAAATTACATGTTCATACAACCTATCCAAGATAATAAGAAATTTGGAAGTAGAAAACTTTCGTTAAAAACGGCTTTTACGAGATTATAATAGAGAAAATATAATAAATAACCTTCATAGATTTAAGGATTCTGCAAGTGTATTTGAAGTTTTAAAAAATATGTTGATATGAAGTGTTACAAATTTTGGCAGTCTTGGATTTAAGCAGGAACGCGTGCAGGTAAAAGAAAGAAATAGTACAGTGAGATCACGCGAGTGAAGCCGTGTGCAGGCAGCCGCTAGTGGTGAATAAAAGTGATAGAACCTAAGTACAATATTATGGTACAGTTATTGTATATGGATACGAGACTAATATTTGCAATGCACTAAACATGGGAATGGCATTACTAAGCGACCTATGCTAATATAGACGCTATATGTGTGTTAGCCAGAAAATAGTAACTATTGTGATAAGTAACTAATGCTATAGAAGTGCGCTTGCAGGAATCGAAATAATCTATACTTACAATAATATTGTAGAAGGGTCAATTCTGTACTTTGAAAATATAAAAAAAAATAAGTACTACAATTTTACTGTTTGTACATTGATACTCCCAAAAAGGTGATTAATTTTTTTTTGTCTGTCTATCTGTTTGTTTAAACATCACACGGGTACTTTTTATCTCGGAAAAATGTAAAAAATTAAAAGCAAACCGAATTTTGCAGCTCGATCCATAGACATACAAATAAAGACTGTCGTATGTTACCCGTATTGGAATTTACTAACATTACACTTTGTATATAGGGATATAACATTACTATTTGTCGAATTTATTATATGAATTAATTATTTAAGATTACTACTTTAAATAAAATAATAATATTATTAAGTTTTACTTATTTAAAAATTGCTCATTTTATTTTAATAATAATTTCAACTGAATAAGTTTATATTTTAATGAAGAAATATTTTTTCCATTTCAAAGTGAGAATTCGCAATTTACACTACATCTTGTTGACACAAGATGTTGATGTGATGTCTTTTAATAGATGTGCAATACACTGTGGATTCAGGACGCTAAAATATCAATAGAAATATATTAAATGTGCTGTGTCCATTGCCTAAGACAAACATTTATGAAGTTTCGTTAATGCCAAAAGTCAGACGTCAGAATGTCAGAGGTCTTCTGTCAGAAATGTACCTTTAGTGATTATAAGGAAACAAATGTAAATGTATGTAAGCAAGAATGTATAAGTAAGCAAAAAATGAATAAAGTAGGGGAGTTCGGGGAAGCCCTTTTTCTTATAATAAATTTTTAAAAGTCTAAAATTTTTAATATAATCTATAATTACTGTCAAAGAAGGTTGCACCATATATTTAGCTGGAGGTTTTTCAATTTATCGTTAAGTTTTATAATTAATTATCATATCTTTTGTCCATAGGAACATGAGTACACAATTGACGGATGATGATTCTTTGGTAAGATAATAGGAGTGAGAGCAGGATTGGCCATACGATGAAGGGGAACAAAATATTCTCTTTGTTATACTTGAGTGTGAATATGATGAAAGTAAGAGAAAAATTCTATGTATGTTAAAATATGTATCATATAATTCACTGTTTTGAGATTAACAAATTTTTGATCTTTTGACTTAAAAGTTCAGAGCAAACTTAGTCAGAGGCCAAATGTTTTGCAGTTTTATGACATACAATTATAATAAAGGGTGATGATTTTTTGTTGTTATATTGATTTATATAGAATTGGAAGCTTAGAAATTGCCAACAATTTCAGTGGATTTCAGACCTTAAGAAAACTGCATTACTTCAGTTTAATATTAGGAAAGTCTTTGACTTTGGCTTTAAAGTTGGTTGATTTTGATATTGAGTGGTGTGAGATTGAGCTGAATTTGACCTTGAAGCTTTTTATATTAGGAGAAACAGATTACTATAAATATTCTATCAGTGATAATCGAACCAACTACCATCCTGTGCTTAATTCATGAACAGATAATTTCGCATCGTATAAATAAATTAATATTCAATTTTATTATATTAGTAAACAGAACAAATATCGATTTATTTTACAGAATCTGGTTTAAAGTTCATTAAGAGCAATGGTATCTACATACATTACACAATATATTTATTTATAACGTTAATATGCTGTATTAGTTAGTTTATTAGTTAGTTTTCAGGGGTCATCATGGCTTAGTGGCGTTTGACCGTAAACATGATTGATTGTGTCTCAACATCCTCGCTGAGAACAATAATTATTAAAACTAAACAGCTAAAACAACTCCAAACGTTTTCGACCGAAGGGGAGGACGGAGAGTCTTGTCACTTGTTACTAGGTCTCTGGCTATTCTGTTTTGCGGGGAAAGGCAAAAAAGTGTATTTTTTTTTAATTTTATGAATTTCATATAGGTATCTTCCATAAAATATATATCGACTATTGTACAAAAATTAAAACAATGAATAGTTAAAGTTATGTACCTAATGAAATAAAAACAACGGAGTCAAATATTTATTGGTTCCTAATCACACATATCTATTTTTTGGGATCTAAACAACGTAGCGTTTTTTTATATGTCCGGGTTTTTATTCTCATGATAGGCAAAAACTTAAATATATGAAGTCACTATCATACTCGTGTTAATACTTCTGTAATAACTCTGGTTCTTTCCATGTACAACAATTATTTTTAGATTACACGGATAATGAACACGAGAACCTACTCGTACTAAAAAATTGACTAAGAACGTAATATGTTTTTAAGTGATTATGAATATAAAAGTGTTATTTTGTTAATAATCAGAATTTTTACCATACAATTTTTCAAAATAAATGAGATACTACATTTTTAAAATTATAACTATTATGAAGATTCATATCCTTAATCAATACAACGATATTAATCAGTAATGACACAATTCAATGACAATTCAATTCAATTTATTAGCATATATTGTATTCATTTAATTTAAATTTATTTATAAGCAATTTAAATTTATTTAATAACTATTACATTTTAGTATTATATACAATTTTACTATTTAAAAATAAAAATATCATAATTTTAGCTAGCTGGTAAGGGGAAACTAGACAAAAATAAATAAAATTTTGTACATATCAAGATGGGGGACATACTTACATACATACTTTTTAAATATACTTACATACATACTTTTTAAAATTGTATGAAAAGGATAATTAAAATTATTTTATTACAGATTATTAATATATTTTTCTACATTTTACCAAGAATTCATTCACTGTAAATTTTTGACATATTATATACTCCTTGCTAGACACCATTATAATATAATGTTTTCATTTATTATTTTAGACACAAACAGCAATTTATTTCCGTTGATAAATATAATTTTGTTGCGACTATAATTGCAATAGGCAAAGTTGTATCGTGTTATCTGCTAGTGTGTGATTTTTAACATGTACATTACTATGAATTGCGCATAATAGGAGTGATTCAGATAAACTTACAACAAAGTTCACATAGATAAATTTTAAGATATTTTTGTTTGTTTTTGTATAATTTTAAACATTATTGATTGATCATTCTATAACTCCTTGTTTGTTCCTGTCTAGCAAGATCTAAAAACCAAGACATTGAATTATGATTGGCGTGACTGTAAGCCCCTTGAAACGCAATGCTTTAAGTTGTCTTTTTTAGCTTCACGCTTTTTAGAGTAGACAGAAAGTACCTAGTGTTAAGACACACAGTCATTCGCTTTCCACCGAATTCGAGACATTGTGTGTTGAGTGATGGAACTTTGTCCTTACCAGAGCTAGGAAGTTTAAATAATTTAAATATAATCACTCCCCCAAATGGGGATCGAACCCACAACCGATCGCGTTACAACCAGACAGTGTGACTTATTTCCAAAATCAGAACAGTAAGAAATTTAATTTAAAAGGAGGAAGGACTGCTCACTATACTTGTGGGCTCTGTTCTTCAGAAGAAATGCTTATATTTGAAAGTACACAAAACCTCTAATGAAATATTTGGTGTAAAGTGTAGAAAGAGTTGTTTTGACACTTTTGACATTGCAAATATATAACTACAAAAAATGCGGCTTATAATAGTTCAAACAAAGTTTAAGCAATGTATTTGTTCGGATTACGAGAAAAAGACAATCTAGAATCAAAACACTGAAATTAATGCTTATCTCCCGAGATCGAGACATTGCTTGGTCAGTGGTAACACCGCGTTCTGTCACAGCCGAGAAAAGAAAATAATTACATTCTTGAGACATAGACACAACCAACCACATATACAGTCAGTCAGACGCTGTCCCACTGTGTTACGATAGTCTTTAAAAATAAAATAAAGACAAAGTACACAACATTGTACACTACATTGCGTTTACCAATGCTCGAGGCATTGGTAAACGCAATGTTACTCGGATCGTACAGAACGAATTGTCTAACTGTATCTGCTCATGTTATGCATGGATAGACTTCTGACGTAATAGTTACTTTAGACCCTAGAGTCTGCAATCATTGCGCATAATTAAAGAAAAACATTAATATAGACTGAAATACATTGACTAGATGTGGAATAAATTAAGATAACATCAATAGTTACTAGACCCAAAATATAAATTCAAATCTCAAATTCAATTATTTCTCAGAATCTAAAACGCTTTTGAAAATTTATATGTATTTTTAAATCACAGACAGTTAAAATAGTATGTATATTTATTTCAATTAGTTTTTATATTTACTCACAAGTCGGGCAATAACACTCACTCTCACCAATATTTTTACAGAAGTTATCAGAAAGATGGAATAGAATAAATATAAATGGAAGAAAATTAAATCATCCGAGATTCACGGATGATATAATATTCATAGCAGATAACCCAACAAACTTTCAAACCATTCTTCAAAATCTATCACGCGAGAACCGAAAAGTGAGCCTAACATCATATCTACTATGATGTTAATTTTATTGGTAGTTAGGCTCACCTTCAAGCAAAAAGAATATTCTATATTTACTTTTGACGGATTATAGCTTTTAACAATTGAGTGGACTCAAAAATACGTAAACGGATAGCAATAGTATGGTAAAGAGTTTGGTTCCTCAAAGAAGTGCTTAAAGCCAAACAACATAACGTGATAATAACATGTATTAGACATTCACTGGAAAAAGATGGCTCACTATGGCAACGGAGATCACAATTAAGGCAGGACTGGGAAAAGTTAGAGAAAGCTTTTGTTTCTCGTAGGCAGGCTGACAACCAATAAATGCATATATTTTTTTTAGCTTCAGGATTTTATCCCGCATAGCAGGGTAGACAGAAGGAACCTTGTGTCAAGACACTCCGTACTTCGCTTTCCACCGAATTCGAGACATTGCGTGTTGAGTGGTGGAATTCAATGGCGCACTTTGTCTTTACCAGAGCAAGGAAGTGAAAATAGTCTCCCCCGAGTGGAGATAGAACTCACAACCAATCGCGTTCACAGTCAGATGCTGTCACACTGCGCCACGACCAGCCTCAATCTGTATACAAAATATTTATCAAAAATTTAAATTAGATACGTTAATATAAAGGTAATAGAAGCTAAAAACCACTCAATTGAATTTATGCCGGTCGGTCTGTCTGTTAATTAGTCCGTCAATCACGCAAATATTACTGGATTGTCCAGAGGTACATACAGAATATTAGTCAGCTTTTTTATTGAATTGCTTTTTTTGCATATTAATAGCTCAGACTCTGGGGGAACATGTTCGTTAATTTCATCCTGATATCAATGAAATTCTCGTAGGAAAAATTTAAAACCGAATACGTTAAATTATATCGATAACTTGAAACATTGTGAGGATCATTAATCAAAAAGTTTATTTTCTCGATACTTATTAAAATATTTATATAAAATTAAACTTTAAAGTGCTATGCGTTAGCTATCTATAATATATTTTATTAATTATAAATAAGGGTAATTTAGTAGGCCAACCTCTGAATTGACACGTATCAAAATAAATATTCATTAGTTAACTATTACATGAAAATGATTTTGAGGAACACAGTTAAAATAATAACCAACAAGATAAATGTGTATGTATTTTCATAGAAAGTTTTATTATAGTTTTTCATATTCTTTATTAATTAATGAGGTCATCGTGACGCAGTGGGACAGCGTCTGACTGTAAACACAATTGGTTGAGGGTTTGATTCCCAGTCGGGGAAATGATAGTATTTAAATTTATTTTCATTTCTTTGCATTAGTCCGACATAGCGCGGCGTTGAGTTCGCTATACAATACGCAATGTCGAACATATGTTCGCTATATATATATATATATATATATATATATATATATATATATATATATATATATATATATATATATATATATATAATACGAATCGGGCAGAAGTCTGTCAAGGGATTATTTTGACAGTAGCTTGCCTCCTATGCGGATTAAACGTAAAGCTGATTAATATCTACTCTCTTAAATTTTATCAGCTAATTATAACTGATATATAATTAATTTTAATTTATAAGTTCAGTTAATATTTTAACAATCGATAATGTATGTTATGGATAACATTATTAGATGACATTAGGCTATACAAAAATAAATTAGTTCAATACACTTTGTGTAATGTCAGGTGATCTTACAATGTGCATCATATAGCAACAGTTTTGTTTAACTTATCCTGTTGGACTCTTTCATATTACTCTTCATTATCATTTCATAGTATAAAACGAAGTCGATTACGTTGTTGCTGCGTTCAGATAAATTTTAACAAAGTTTCAATAACAAAACCCATAGTAATGTAGTTTTACATATTAAATAATAAAAAAAACTCGTACACTATTTACATTTTATTTTTCAATATAAATATGTATTCAATTCTTTTTGGAAATAAAATAGGAATTACAGAAAAAAACAACTTAATGTAATATTAATTCATTTATTGAAATAAACAATATATATTTCATCCACAACAATCTGGGTAAGATTGTAAATGGTTGACATAAAAACAAAAGGCCTGCTGAGATTCGTGCGGCCAAATCGTTTAAACCAAAAAATTTAACCAACCAATCAAAAAAAATGTCATTTTGATTAAAATAATTCAATTTATTTCTTTAAATTAATTAAAAAGACAGAACAGCAGGACAATAACGTTAAGACACTTCGATCTCTGCTTTCTCTCTATTTCCTTAAGATAATGCAAGTGGCGGGAACCAAGGTCACGCTTTGTTTGACTAAAACGCGGCTTTGGCTTGTACACAATGAAATTATGTTGCACTTTCCAGATAATAAATGTATTGTTTAACATACTACCTGTTAAATTCAGTACGTCGCGTATTTTTAAACAACCATTGTTAGTAATGATATTGTTTTAATTTACTTTATTTGCATTGCGACGTTCGTTCGACCGCGAGTCACGTTTGAGATTACACTGGCTTGGTGTATAGTTACGGGTCGTGTATTGACGGGGGTGGCATATGTTGGTAGGGTTGACAAGTAACTACTTCGGCCAGTTCGCCATCGCGCGCCAAAGCGCTGGCTGTGTGCAACATTCGAATTTGGAACATAGTCGAATGACATCGCTTTATTTGCCGCGCAATGAAAGTACGATTTTGTGCGGATATTTAAAGTGAATTGTGCATCGTTTTCAATTGATTTGGTGCCACTTTTAATTCATTATAAAATTTTCTGTGATCGTGATTTTTCATTCATCAAGCTTCAAAGGTAAGAAAGAGATTATAACAAATCTATAAAATATTAATTTCGATAGTAATATTTAATTTTTATAAGTAAGGCTACTTACATGACCTAATTTTTAATATAATTGAATTAGTTTGGTGTGGTTATATATGCGACATAAAGTCAAGTATACAATATCTGATTTAGCCATAAGCACTTGTTTTCACAACTTTCATTTTTTTAAAAAAATATAAGCTTTAATAAAACGTAAAGGGTGGAAAGTGTAAAAACAGAAAATGTACATCATAATATATATCTTATTCTGCTATCTGAATGTCATGGTCGGTAAGTTGACCTTTATAACGAATGTTTTCTCTGTAATGACTCAATACTTTCATTGTCGAATGAGTATAATGAGCGTTACAGGTAATTTATGTTTATTTTTATGTATGATGGCCTTTTTTTCTAGATATAAGTAATTTTACAAGCTTATACTCCAAAAAATAATAATAAAAGAACGGAATCTGTAAATTTTTTTCATAATATTTTTTGACAAAATTTGAGTTATTTTGTTTTAATATATTTTGATGAAACTTTTATTTATACTCCATGATTTTTATGTTGTTTATCTTACTTTTTTTTAATTTAACATCTTAAAGATTTACAATTTCAGCTTACATGGTATACGACAAACAAAATTAGCAGAAATTATAAAGGGCTATTTAAATAAGTGCACTATTTTTGAACTGATAAAACTGATGGATGCGGCGTCAACCTACTTTTTTATTGCTTTTAATACTATTACCACATATCTATTTTATTACTTAACTGGAGGATAATGAGACTTTCATAAAGCTTTTTTGTTATCTGTATATTATTAAAGTTTAAGTTATTACCAATATGTGCTAAATAATTTGTGAGTTAGTTTGTTTGTAAATCTATAACTTTTTTATCTTATAGATGTATGTGATTGGTTTTTGTTGAAAAAATCGTTATAAAATATGTCTTCGCTATTGAGTAATTTGTTATGTAACTAATGAACTTTATAGAGAAGGTCTAATAATAGTAGCCTCGTTATCGATTTATCCTCAGTTTGGATAGCCGGACACCTAACATATTTATACAGACGCGCACTTGAAAATTACTAGGCGCGTGAAGTTAATATCTTTTAAACTATTCAAAATTCTGTTGTCAAAAACTTGTTTTCAAAAAAATATTTCAAGTTTACGTTTACATTTACAAAAAATCATTCTACAAATATTTGATTATTCCGTTTAACAGTGAATAACTATAAACTATTTCTAATCCTTTTTAAACAATTCCGTCCAAAAAATTACGTGATCTATATTTGGAATTTCAAGTCAGATTTTTATGCTACTTCCAATATTTTTTATTCGATATTTCAACAGATATTGAAGTAAAATATATTATATATTTATGATTTTATTCTATTATTAAATAAATTATTTAATTTTTGTAATTACTATTGCATTTATAGTTTATATAGTTGTACCATTTAAATTGAGTCTTGCAAAAATTACATAAATTTAACTTGTTTACCTCCGTGCTTATCTCTTTGTATACACACTTATAACATAATGTAATTACAATTAGGATTACAATATGTAGAGACGCCTGAGGTAGAAAGAAAAAAGAAAAAGAGAACACAAATGTAGGCGAATAGCGCTCATTTGAAAACAAATTGCATACTTTTTACCACATTGTTTTTAATAGGTATAGTGCAACAATATAAACAAATAGATTAAACACGTTAAATGTGAGTGGCTTCAGCTACGCGTACAACATTATACTTAATTTAAAAAAAGACTGGTCGGGGCAGTGTATGACTCTAAACGCGACTGGTTGTGAGTTCGATTAACACTCGAAGAAATGATTATCTTTAAATTAAAGACTCTGGTAAGACAACGAACGGCTTTGAGATCCACCCCTTAAGACGCACTACCTTGAATTCGACGCAAAGCTGACTATGGAGTGTCTTGACACTTTGTCTGTCTACCCTGCTATACAGGATAAAAAAGTAATGTCAAGCGCAATTATAGTAACAGCATAAAACAGTAGCATCTGTTATATTTATTTTATTGACTTAATATTTTTTAATTAGTAATTTTAAAAAATTTTAGCACTTACTTTCTTGCTGTATAAAAACTCAAAAATGCCTAAATTCCATCGAGTCAAAATCTAAGTAAGACTTCGAACAATCGAAATTTTAAAACGCATTCAAACGCACTATTAAAATTAATTTTAAAATATATACAATAAATTCATTATTATTAAATATGTCATTAATTTTGTTACTGTTTTTAAGATTCTGCTGTTTGATTTTTAAATGAAACTATTTTAAACAGATTCAATTATTCGCGTATATATTCTAGTACTCGGGCATGAGACCACAGACTACTGTGAAGTTTTCAAATCGTCAGGTTTTCAAAAGTGTATTTTGGAATACCAAAATATATGCGATTAGTCCGTTTAAATAGTTTCATTAAATCGATAGCTGCTTAGAAATATTAAAATGTTTTTTTAGCAAGGCGGCGGTGCAACAATACTTAAGCTAGTATTAGATTGCCTTTCTCGTAAATATTTGTCCGTTACACAATGTACTAACTGTCATTGTTCTACTCTAAATTAAATTTACAAATAAATTTATAATAATTGAATAATAGTATTGTTTAAGCCAAGAGTATGAAAAGTGTCATAGTTCATGCAATTATTCATTATTTCCTTGTAATAAATGTTATGCCTCTATAGGTCACGGTATGATTGTTTATACATCATTATGTATATAAGTGTTCAAAGGTTTCAAACTTTCAAAATGGCCTTGAAGTAATTCTAATATTGTTTTCTGTTTAAATCAATAATATTTATTAAATTTATTCTGGAAAGTGGAAGTTCTTCAACATTACGTTTTTACCTGCAGACCGTGTTAAAAGTTTTAATTTCTTCACAAGCTTTTTTTAAATTTCTATGCTTGCCGACATTCAAACTTAAATTGATCAACTTTCCAGCTTAATAGGATACGATTGAGCGAATGATTTTGGTTATGACTTCAGTTCTAATGACAATAAAATGATATTTAATCAATGTTTTTATAAATCTAAAATGGCTGCCGCAACAAACTGGTAAATTCTAGATTTTTGCACAACTCTCCTAATATGGGTATCAAAAAAAAATATTTGATTTGTAGAATGTAGTACGCTGTAAAAAACTTTTAGTGAGTGGAGATGGAACCGGAAAGTCAATTTTTTTTTCATTTTAGTACATCAGTTGAAGCCTTTATTTTAATTTTTTTAATCATATAACATTTAAAAAATAATTTATAATCCGATTGACGTGTAGGAACGCTAGGTATTTTTTAACATTTTTTTGTCAATTTTAATATATTTATATTGCAAAATTGAAAAGGGTTACAAAGTCACTTATTGTATAATTATAAAGAAACCTACATTCGTATAAAGTAGTAACAAAAGTTTTTAATATAATATGTCCGGTCATGTAGTATTATGGATTATTGTGGCGAATAATTGTCTATTGCGCTGATGGTATATTTATATATTTATATTATAATTATAATTATTTGTAGTGGTGTATAATTATTATTATCTCTTTTCAATTGCAATATTGTGTTATCATGGCATTTTGTATTTATTCAACTGTGTCACTATTAAGGATTGCTGGCTTATTGGTCATGGTTGTGACGTACAGCTTAATTAGAAAGATTTATTAAATTGAACAAACAATTAAATATTTATACTAGTTGTATAAAGAAATAGAGTGCAATAGAAATAGAGTATCTCCACTCTAGACCTATAGTTATCAGTCAGGTATTTCGATGTTAATAGCGTGTGGTTCAGTTAGGCAATGTTTTCATTCAAAGGGAGACTTGCACGAATGATTTTTCTTTGCATGCTCTGCCTATTTTATTTATTCTTATAGTTACGTATTTTTTAAATCTTGACATACTTTTTTAAAATGATATATTTCATATCTTCTATTACAATATCATATTGAAAGCGCACAATTCGTTTTTTTTTGGTTCTGGTCAATTTCGTAACATTTTTAAATTTCTTTTTATGGAAGAAGGTTTTTAAAATCTTTTTAATGAATTATATATAATTCATTAAATAATATATATATATATATATATATATATATATATATATATATATATATATATATATATATATATTATTGTATTCTTTCTAAAGCAGGTATCCAACAATGTTGAGATGTTTTGTTTAATTATGAAAAAAAGTGATATTCATTATGTATATCACTTTCATAATTAAGTTACCTTAACTTTGTTAAGAAAACGATTAATATTTAGTTAAAAATTAAAAAATATATATATGTATTTTCTCGATAATTTAAACAATACTTCTGGGTAATTTCGTCGGTAATTCAATGCTTCCGTAATTCATTACATGGCGGAAGAAAATTCCAGCTTCAACCCAGGGTTACAGTGGCTAGTGGGTGCGACGAATATTGATAACCAACACGAAGTATAAAAAGTTCTTACAGTAAATTGCACTAGGTTCAATGACCTAGCAGTGTCGGTCAAGGCGAGAGTCGAGCATGGATACTCTGAGTATAGTGAAATGGCGGCCTTCAGATTTGTTCACTATTTTCTAATTATGATTGAGATAAAGCTTTATATAAGTTTCATAATTGTTTAATATATTATAATTGTTTATGATTATGGTCATCGCCTAATGTAAATTATAATAATGTAATATTAATTATTTTGAAGTATTGCATTTTAACTAAGGTGAACCCGACTTCTGTACTATTTAGTACAGATGTCGGGTTCTTTTTTTACTCAAAAGTTATTAATCTTTAAATTGTTTAAAAAAATATTATTATCATCTTCATTTTTTAGTAGGTAGTACTTTCAGTACAAGGCAGTACTTTCTTGAAGAAAAAATCAAAAATAATATTTTTTTTCCGATTTTCCATTAAAAGTAACTATGAGTTATAATCTATTAGAGTACGTAAAGAAGCTTAAATTATAATTAAGTGAAAAGAGGTTAATTGAAGTAAAGATTAATATAGGTTATGTCACATAATATTAATAGCATATAATATTTACGTAATATTATAATATATACGAGTAAGTTATGAAAAAATGTTTTTATATTTTTTTTTCTTCTTGTTTTTTCTTCGACTTTGATATCTTCTTACAGCCTTTTATATCCTGATGCTGACATTTTTTTTTGCTAGAAAAATGAGGTGTAACGAAACTTGTTATTATCGGTATTATAAATAATATCAATGTATAGTTTATAGTTCGTTGTTTTCATTAAAAAAGATTTATAATTGACTTATAAAACTATTTCATGTCATAATAACCATAATAATGGGTAAATAAACATCCCTGTTTTTCAATCAAGTGTTATTAAGTTGATTAACTATATAATGATATGGGATTTTTTGCGTAGCTAGTAACAGTTGCATAAGTATAGAACACTTTATTGGTTTCGAAGTTGTCTTACCTTTCAGTTATATAATGAACTAACTAAATATTTTTCTTTTTATTTTTAAAGGGCCTTCACCGCACCCGTACTTTCCGATTTACATTTTTTTAAAATGATTCTTCCAAATAGATTCTTAATATCTTAAAAAAAATATTCATTCATCAAAGTTCTAATTGGTATAATAAATTATTTTTATTTAAAGTAAAGTAAAAAATAAAGGAATCTATCTATGAAGATATTGATGATAATGGACGAGGTGAAATATTTATGTTGTCGGCAGATCACTAAATTTGTCACATCAGGATTTAACTGGGTATCTCAGATCAGCCATATGATTGAACGCCTAAAATGCCACGATTTGGCAAGCGACACTTAGGTGTATCCCAGGCTTTAAAAAATAAAAAAGGATTTTAAAGTTTCATTATAATTTATATAAAAGTTATAGTTATATAATAGGTACATTATATTTTTTATTATAACTATTAAATGAACATAGAATCACAGTTTTTTAGTCAGGTGTACGATAATAATGAAATATATAAATAAAATAAGTAAATTATTTAAAAAAAATACACAGCTGTAATTTTTAAACATGTCCTAAACATTTAAAAAATATTCTTAAAATTATCAGTCTCAATAACCAGTAGAAAATAGACTAATTAAAAGGAACGAGTATGCGTTATTTATTATTTTAATATATGATAGACTTTGATGACTTTTAAAGTGCAGTGACAATAGTCTTGGCAGGTTTGCAGGAGCATTTCGGGAAACTTCGACCTCCAAATATGGACTGGCAAAATGCAATATAAGTGATACATTATAATTTGGCTGAAATTTCTAAAACTTTTCCGCGGAACGACTTTCTTGTGGTCCCAGATATAGTGTTAATTTTAAATTGGCCATATCACGATTTGATAGAGTATTTCATAAAAGCCATGCTTCATTCACGTCACCCAAGTTTGTATATTAGGTGTCAATGCTGCCATTTTAATATTTTTGGTATTTCGGTTGGTTTGCTTAATCTTGACTCTTACATCACTACTGGTTGAAAAATCAGGTGTTTCAAGTTTTTAGCAATTCCAACGTTAGCAGGTGCCATTGCCACATTATTAATGAGTGAGATAACCAGAGCCCTTAACACTGATGACATAGCACTGTTGCTTTTAATGATGTTTTTGGATCAGAACCGAATAAGACACAATAGGGATCTACCAATTATACAATGAGAAGGTGATTTTTTATAATAGTGAACAAAGTTGTAAGCCATAGATCAATTTACGCTTTTATCCCACATAGCAGGGTAGACAAAAAGTACCTAGTGTCAAGACACTCCGTACTTCGCTTTCCACCGAATTCGAGACATTGCGTGTTGAATGGTGGAACTCAACGCCGCACTTTGTCTTTTACCAGAGCGAGGAAGTGAAAATAAATTAAATATAATCATTCTTCGAGTGGACATCGAACCCACAACCAATCGCGTTAACAGTCAGACGCTACCCCACTGCGCCACGACCAATTCGTGGAATTGTTATATCTCGTTCAGTAACACAACATATTTCGTCGTCTCGTCTACGTCTTGGTTACTATGTTTGACGCTACTTTTCATATTTTAATGTTTAATATTTCTCTAGCATATTTAAATGTTTCTATAATTTTATTTTGGTATGTGCAACTTTCACCATTCGACAGCTTTGTGAATTTCAGTAAAAATATCAAAATGCATAGAAACTCTGCTTCTTTGTTTAACATCCTACAAGTAAAGTTGAGTAGTTTAATAAATCCACCTACTTTACAATACACAATTTACACAGAAACACAATTTACAATTATTATATTTAGTAAAAATATACACTTGTTTATTGAAAAATCTTCTAAAATACGTAGAATATGAAAAAACCTATGGCTTTTTACCATATGTGGCTTGTAATGTTATTAAAATAAAAACACATTTAAATACTAATTTTAGTTTGTTTAATAAATGTTTGTATTAAAGCAAGTTTTATTTATAAAAAAAATATGTGACTATATTTAAATATATTATTCCAATTAGTAGTTTTCGTATAAGATATTGACATAATATGTTCTTTCCTGTTTAACATTGAACATGATTACTAAAATTTTTCGAAATTTATATCATATAATCTAAAAAACTAATGGCGTATCTGACTGTATAAATTAAGTAAAAATATCTTACTTCATTTATTATTTTACTAATACTTTAATCCTTAACTATTTTTCACAATTGGTTCAGGGTACGATTCCCGTTCAGAAGAAAATTTCTTCTTTCTGGTAAGATGTTTATCTTACCAGAGCGGAGAAATATTCTTCTGCGTCATTGAGTTCACTACTTAACACGCAAGGCCGCTTTCGGTAGAAAAGCGGTCAACGAAGTGCTTGCTATGCAGGATAAGCCGTGAAGCTTATAGACTGAAATAGTATAGTATATTGTCCACAAGACTAAATTAATTTTACAAAGTCATTCGAAAATTTGAGAAATGTTTAAATTTACTTAGCCTTAAAGCAAAGTATAAAATTTAATATTTGTACGACACAGACACACGGGGTCAAAGGGATGTCGAAAGAAGTTAAAGGTTTAAAAAAATACTGTCTAAAAAGACTTATTGTATAGGTATTTGTTAAAAATATAAATTGAGAGGATATTTATAAACTTATCATTTTTTATTACTGTTTTTTAATATCCTGCTGTGCTGTCTAGGTTGCTTGTCCTTGCTAGCCTTGCTAGCTTTGCTTGGCTAGCCCTTAGGAACTTAAATTTAAGATTTACTTAAGTACCAAAACATTATAATTGTTTGTGATTTAGTTGTTTATGGCGTCGATGTTTTATACTGGCAGTTAATTTTTTTTATTATAAACGCAGGATAACTTGATCATATGTGAAATATCAACTCGGCAGGATATATAATATTTAATATCTATGTTTATACCTAATTTCCACGCCGCACTATGGCTAATCAGATTAGTCATTTGTTACACACAACGCCTACATTGTAATACTGACACGAGTGGAATTTGGACCTATGATTATAAATATAATGTAATTATATTTTTTTAATAATAGATATTTAAAAAAAAATGTTATATCAGATTATTAACATATTTTAGTGGCATAAACCATGACAAAGATTATATATGGCAAGATAAGTCGTGAAAGCTGATTGTACAATAATAATGCATCATCGAGGTACACTTATGCTTACCAATGAAAGTTATTTTATTATTTTTAATGTAATTATTTTTCTAAAGTTAATAATAATTATATATTCTAAATTATTTTATTTTCAAAACTAGATGAAGGCAATGAGAATAAGATTTTAAAAAAGAACAAATTTTAGTAAAGAAAGTTCTTTGGAAGATTTTTTGTGTACCTATGTATATATTATTTGATTTTGTTTCGTAATCAATGTGAAGCCACCAGTGAGGTCAGTGAGAAAACGTTTCTAAACACGATTGGTTATGGGTTTGATACATATTCCGGGGAATGATTATTAAAGAGTAATATTTAGATTAATATACTTGCTTATTGAAAAAAAAATCTAAAATATGTAGAATATGAAAAAACCTATGGCTTTTTACCACCCTACCTTGTAATATTACAAAAATATAAATACGATAAGATTTTAGTTTGTTTAATAAATGTTTGTAAAAAATGTATAATAAAGCAAGTTTTATTTTTAACATACTTACGTCACTATATTTAAATATATTTAGATCAATTACATTTCTTTGCTCTGGTAAGATAAAGCGTGGCGTTGAATTCCACCACTTTTGACATAGTTTCTCTTCGACTATCTTTTGAGCTTGATATTTAATTATATAACCAAAAATTTGGTTTTTACTGTTTGGTATTCTATATATTTATAAATATTTATATCGTAATATAAGGTTTGACGTAAATGTTTTAATTTTCATAATGTGTTGCATTTGATTGTTGATTTTTATATTTGTTAGTAATATAACGTTCGTATATATATATATATATATATTGTTATATTACCTACTAGTATAATTATACATATAAATTCTTAATTTTATGATTTAATATATTTTAGAATAATTAAAAGTTGTTATTTAAGAACTTATTGCAGCAGTATCGTAAGAAGCAGGTATAATTTCTAGCAAGCAACAGAATCGTAAAGGGAAAATTGTAACTTTGTACAAGACAGTGAAAGCGGCAAAGCGAGTTTATTGCAACTTGAAACCAAGATAAGAATTACGTACAATCGCCATTTCACATAATTATTTACTTACATTGCTTTATTTGTATTACCTATATTTTAACAAAGTAACTATGACTTTGACTTATTTATTGAATATATAATATTATTAATGTAAAAATACATTTTGAAAGTGATAATTGTTAAGCTTAGATGATGTAGTGTTTTTTTTTAATTTGTTGACCTAATACAAAATCAAGCTTATTTCGAACCGTTCAATCAACCAAAATTATTTATAAATAATAAACAAATGACAGCTACATCTTTTTGTTACATGTTATAAACGCTGCGATGGAATATATAAATCTTGAAATACTTAAACCAAAGGAATCACATTTCTGTAGTAATAAATATTATGTATGTTATAACATATGTTATAAAACAGTTTTACTATTTTAACAGTTTATTTATCGTAATTATTGCAGTTTCGTTAATGTATCAAGAACTTTTTCATGACTATATTTAACTAATGTAGCCGAACACCAATTAATGTTAGCGACTTTGTCATTAAAATGCCACAAACTATCTTGTATTTCAGCGAGCTAGGTTTTCGCTTTCCATTTCAAACAATCTACTAAACTAAAACTATAAATAAAATGGCCCAACTGTCATTTACGTAGAGTTTATATATTTACATTGTTTTATTTTACTTTTGCCCAACATAAGCTAGCCGAATATTCGATATTCAACGAAGTCAGTACCCGTGGCATGTTATATGCGTATTTTTTACTAATTAAATGGAGGAAATAAAAATAAAAGTTTCATATTATTTTTAACACCTTAATATTATCGTTAAAGGCTTGCAAATTAAATAAATTTTCTAACAATGACATACTAAATTTAGTGTACCTACCTAAGAAATGAATACACACTAGGTGGGTATTAATTTTTTTTAAATTACCGAAGAATTTAATCAGTAAATATAAGTTTTATTTTAGTTGAAGTAATAGTAATGACTATCTAAAAAGTATAGAGATCAGAGTTACATACATGTAAGCTGTAAAGCTTAGTAAGAATTTAAACTTTTAATTATAGTGTTTTAACTTAATAATGTAATTATGATAATTCCTCCGCATTATTGTTAAAAATCTCAAAATATTCCGTCTAAGGATAGTTTCTTTATGCATACGCGCATTCGAGATTCTAAAAAAGTAAAAAAGAAAACAATTTATTGACCAAAAAATTCAACCACATTAGCATATTTCATGGAACAAATATGTAAGTAAACGTCAACCGACTTGCAACTAAAATTGAATACATAAAAGATTGGGACACTCGCGTCATTAAGACGAATTCTTTCGCGTCATGATTGCAAAAAAAAATTAATAAAAAATGACCATAAGTAATAGATTTTATTTCAAAAAAATAATATGTTCCGTATATATTTTGAACATTCTTAAAATCTTATTAAGATTCTTTATTGGCACTTACCCGTATCTGTTAAGATCAAGCTCCTTTCGTCAAAAGTTGACTGGCAGAGATTGCTACCAGAAATAAGACCGCCATTGCCCATTATGTACTAATTTGTATATATATTTTTTATGTATTGTTCTTTGTATATCTTTTGTGTGCAATAAAGTATTTCTATCTATCTATGAATCTATCTAAGATTCGTTTTCTTCAATATTATACAAGTAGGACCATGAAAGTGACACAGATACAATATTTTTATCATATTTTATAAGAAATATAAGTAAAACTCATTTTACTTAGGATATTCTCTTTTTTGTAAAATAAGTAACTTTTTATATTTTATTTTAGAAATGGATTTGTAGGGTAGCTAATGTAAAATAACTGTATGAATCACTTTATTTGCGTCGTGAATTACAAGGAATTTTAGATAAGACAAAATATACAATTTTACTTAAGTGTTAAACCATAACGTGATTTTTTTAATATTTATCTTACTGGCAAAATAATTATTTAATTCATAAAGTCAATTTTTACATAAATAATAAAAATATAATATATATAATGTTTTTTTGTTTCAGCCATCATCACATAATGGATCTGGAGTTTCGAAACTTGACGTATACCGTCTACAATAAAATAGTTAGAGGTAATGTATTATTATATAATTAAGAAATATTATTATATAGCCTTTATTACTAAACAAAAAATTACATGCAATGATTTCCAATCGTTAAATCTGCTAGAAAAATATAACGTAAAACAAATTAAAAAAATAAATTTATGAAATAAAATCTTATGGTGTATGTAGTAATAATTAGTGGCTCGAACTAAACGAATGAAAAAAATTTTTATCTCTTTTATCCCACATAGCAGGGTAGGCAGGTAGTGTGTGTGTGAACTGACATTACGTGGCGGGACACAATGTTGCATATATTCTGAAAACAATAATCAATAAATAAATAATTTAAACAAAACAAATTCCTCCATTCCTCATTTCCATTTAATTTTGCGTAATAAATTTAGTTATAATTAATATAAAATATGACTTGGTTCCTTACTAGGCGCGACGGTAATCTCCACCACTAAACAAGCTGTCTTAAAATAAGGTGAAAAGTTGAAAGTGTCTAGACACTAGATTCACTCTTCTATTCTAGTTCAAGTGTTAGACATATGAAAGGAATCCCTTTATAGTATACAATAAAAATATGTACTTATTTAAAGGAAAATAAATTAATACCCTTAGTCCCCGTATAAGAAAACAGACTTGGATTATGAAGTATAAGAAATATTCATAATTTAATATATGTGAATTTTTCAATAAGGAAATTAATATACCCAATTTTAGTCACTTCCTATTTATTGACGTCAGGGCTTTTTGTACAGTGTTACACATACAAATATATTTAACGAAGTTTCCTGTATAATTTTATAAAAAGCACTAAATATTAATTTTCTTTTAATAAAAATATATATTTTTTATTTATTTTGTAATACAATATAATTTGAAATAGATACATTTTTAGATCTGATCATAGTAATTATGCATAATTGGTGATTTTGTAAATAAAATAAGGTCTCCGAGATAGAACGGCAGATTATATATATTTTATTCATTATATTATATATTTTATTTATTATACATATTATATATTTTATTATAGCCCCCAATATCGTTATTAAATAACAGCTAGATGGACTTGTATAGTATATAACTATGAAAAAAAATGGTATAATATATTAAATAAGCTTGTTTAAAATATGCTCGCAATTCATTCGCACATAAAAAGATATATTTATTTAATTAAATGTAATCTCTTTTTATTATGTTTTTTACAACATCTTACGAATTACCAGTGTTGTTTTAGAATGCTAGCAAATTATTCAAGATTTTAATCTAAATTAGTTATGCGATATTTTGTAGGTAAAACCTAGATTTCTTTTAATTTTTACACTATATTAATTTTCAGATTATTTTACACGCCTGTGAGTTCTTACCTGGTTCGATCGATTTGAACAATATTTATAGTTAAAATATACATTTTATTTAGCTGGCGTACAGATTTTCTTGATGTAGTTCACCATTCGAAAAAAAACGAAAAAGCACTTTTTCAAAAAAATAAAGGCATCATGTTTTATTATATAACTAAGCAAGTTGCGGGGCATTGGCGCAGCATCTGATTGTAAATGGGATTGGTAGTGCGTTCGATCCCTATTGGGATGAAAAATATATAACATTTTATTTTCATTTTTCTGCTCTAGTAACACAAAGTGTAGTATTGAATTCGCTAGTCAGTTCAGCAGTCAGTGGAGTGTTGTGACACTAGTTTGTCTCTATGTTTTATATAATAAAGTACCTAATTAGTTTATTCTCTATTAGCCAAGCTGTCAAAGAATCTTTGATAGAATTCGGCTGTCTAATAGTGGAGCAATATGCAAAATATGATATTTAGACAATTCCATTATGTTTTTGTATGGATATTTGTCAATTTGGCTGTGATATATTCGTTGGGGAAGTGAAAAGATCGGGAAAAGAAGTATTTTTAAACTTTTATGATACACTAAAAATATAAATAATATTATTAGATACTTATTTTTACGGAAATTGGAATGAGTGTTTCAGGTTAATGTACAACCTTGATTTTTTTTAATTTACAATCATGCTACTACTTATAAGTAGACAATTACTTTGGTAGTAGATTTTTTTGTCTTGCTGGGACAAAACACTCTGTCTCGTGCGCTAGGCAGATGTGCCTTACAGAGGAATGATATTTTAATTAGTTTACTTTAGTGTAATTTAAAATTACATATTATAATTGATTTAAATAAAAAGAAAGGAACAGAAATATAATAAAACGCTACAGACAGAACACATAATTAAATGTAAGACATTTTATAATAATTATCAATAATAAGAATATTAATATTTACGGTTTTTAAAATCTTTTTCCACACTTAGGATTAGAAAACATTTTTGAAAAAACGTATGAAAATTTGTACACAGTGGGATTCGAACCCGCGCCTCTTGGAAAAAAAATATACGCTTTTCGGGTTCGAATCCCACTGCGTTCAAATTTTTATACGTTTTTTCAAAAATGTTTTATAACAATATTAACTTTACTTATATAGGTAATGTGTATTTAATAAGAATATTTCAAATTATATTCGCAGCGTTGTGCATATGCTGAATATGAACTGAATTTCACAAAGCACATACAGTGCACATCTTGTTCCCGTTATTTATAACTGGTGAACTACTATATTCTGGGTTGCCGAAATAAATGGGACGTTTGATAGTGCATATTTAGGTAAGGGGGCATTGCGCTTTATGACGCAAGCGTAACAGTTTCATACATTTTTACGCTTGTATAATGTTCTGTGTAGGAATACATATTCGTGACAATTCGTATAAATAATATGTCAATAGCAATTCCTTGTGGATTATGATTGATCTCGAATGATTTACAACCCTGTTAGAGTACATCAATTATTGTTATTAATCAAATATAATAGTATAAGTAAAATGTTTTTAAGTTTTTATTTCATTTATGCATGTATGTACATGTAGTTATAACTTGAGCAAAGAGAACTTCGAAACAATGCCCTAATTACTTCCTATAGAAGAACTCGCTCAACATTTAGTGTCACTAAATGCTTTTCGGTTTTAAACCTGTAACCACTTGCTATACGCTCATAAATATCTATCTAGGTTATCTTTTTTAATTCATCATAAGAAAAAAGATTCTTTCAGCGCAAAATAGCATATACCGTTCTATATGCAATTTTTCGCTGAAACAATATTGATTTACATAAAGATAATATTGTTGTAGTTACAAATATAATTCTCAATATTCTGTTGTGAACCACGTGCGCGACTACTTGAAATGCCCCATGTACGTCCTTGTCAAATTGTAATACTAAATATAAATTTATTATGGCTGCAATGCCAACTATTAATTATCTCTACAATGTACCACATTGTGTTTCAATACATTTAAAATTGTTTATTTCTAGAAAAATGCTTGTAAGTTATTTTGTAGTTTGATTATAAATAAATATTAAAACATAATTTTTTCCATGTTCAATGTAAGACTTCTTATATACTTTTTACATTCGTGGAAAAATTTTGGGAATCTAGTGTGCAGAAATGGCATGAGAGCATTTTGTACTGCTTCCTGGGAAAAATATTTTATTCTTTCTACGAACAAAAATATAAAGACCACGTAGGTAAATACTTCGATTTAATTAATATATTTTAATATGTTTTACCTATTTATATATATATTTAAATATTTATTTTAGAGGCCGGTCGTGGCGCAGTGGAACAGCATCTGACTGTAAACGCGATTGGTTGTGGGTTCGATCCCCACTCGGAGGAGTGACTATCTTTAAATTATTTTCATTTCCTCGCTCTGGTAATAACAAAGGGCGGCGTTGAGTTCCATCACCCAACACGCAATGTCTCGAATTCGGTGGAAAGCGAAATACAGAGTGTCTTGACACTAGGTACTTTCTGCCTACCCTGCTACGCGGGATGAAAGCATGAAGCTAATATTTTTTATTCTATACGAAAGGTCCATTTCATTCTCTAAGCTTTATAAGTTACTTCTTATATTCAAGTACTACTATGAAACCTCAGTTAATCAATAGACGCGCGCTTCATTTTCATTACCAACCAGCTCATATGTATATTTCGCAGTCTTTTCTATAAATTGTATTAATTTGTGAAAAAAATTAAGCTTTTGAAAGTAAATTGACATTATAATCGATATTTTAAATTTGTTTCAGCTATTAAAACTTATGTTAAATATTAAAAAAAACAATATAAAGTAAAGAGTAAGAGATTTTCTACTTTTAAAGAAGCAACATGCATTAATAGTTCAACTGTTTATTCTCTATCTGGAGCGCCAAATGCTACGTTCCTTGCATACTTCTTTCGCCTCGTCCACAGTCATTATCCTCTTCATACATGCTCTTCGGGGGGTCCTCATGCTTTTTACGTGACCTTCCTCCAATACTGTGATTTCGAAGCTCAACCGAGGTCTCCGTCGACCTCTCGTACCACTTACCTTGGCTTCATAAATCCTTTTTACCATTCCTTCATCGCTCATTCTTTCAACGTGTCCAAACCACCTGAGCGCGTTCTTCTTCATTATTACTATGACATTCGCGCTTACACCTGCCATTCTGCTAAAATGACTCCGCATATCCGACGAAGAGATCTCATCTCTACTACATTCATCTTTCTTTCATTTTTATTTTGACTCACCCACGTTTCGCTGCCGTATAACAACGTCGGTATCCGTACTGCATTATGAACTGCAAGACGTGCAGGTACGCTGACGTTTTACCGTCGCATCAATGCAGCAAGAGCACCGTTAACCTTATTACCGGCACCAATACGCCTTTGCACATCCATTTCGTATCTTCCATCTCTACTAAACATACTTCCCAGATATATCAGCTCATTCACTTGTTCTAATGACTTTCTATCTACCCTAATCTTGCATTCTGTTTTCTTGTTCGTCTCTTTCAAATACTAGAATCTTAGTTATACTCGCATTCAGGTTTAGACCATTACTTTCACACCCTTCTTTCAGAGTAGTGACCAATGCCTGTAACTCGCATTCTGATGATGCAATTAGCACTGCATCATCTGCGTACAACAGTTAACTGCTAAATCACCAACTTTCACTCCTATGACACTATCTGTCACTCGTTGGAGACAGCTATCCAAATACAAATTGAATATCAAACTGAGGCGACATGCCAGCTCCTATTCGTACACAGACTGAGTGATCTTGATAAAGAGATTTTACAACCTAAAACAAGGGTCCGCTCACATTGTATCGGGGCAGTATCTCCCATAACTTCTTTTTTACAACCCTGTCAAATGCCTTTTCTAAATCCACAAAAGCACAGAAAATTTTCTGGTTTACAGCCAAAAACTTTTCCATGATCATGCGAAGAGAAAAGACCTGATCCATGCACTCTCTTCCAGGTCTTAATCCTCCTTGGGCCTAAAAGCCTTTCGGATTTCTCTTGCATTCTTCTCGCTAAAATTTTAGCATAAATTTTACTGCCCAAGCTAATTAAACTGACAGCCTTATAGCTTGCACAGTCTATCTGTAAACCTTTGCCTTTATTCATCTCTGCAGTAACTCCATCTGCTCCCGCTGCCTTACCATATTTCAGACTTCGTATAGCATTCTCTACTTCTTTTATACCGATTTCGCCATCTGCTACATCAAGACTCAGCATATTGCTGTCGCTTGCGACATCGTTGCAAAATGTGTGTTGTTTCCATAAGTATTTGACCGTCTTCAGAAAGCACCCCTTTCATTCTACAGGTTGGCAAACAATGCCGAGAATCACTAATTTCGTGAAAAGCTTCATGTTTTCCCGAAAATTGTTTGTCAATCTGTCGTCTCTTTCATGCTCTGACTTTTCAGGCTTCATCTTTATCAGTGCTTTCGTTAGGTGCTTTTGCAACTATTATTCTTTCTTCTTAATCTCTCTCATACTTTTATTCTTACTCGAGGCTTTATGGTCCAGCCATGCTTTCTTCTTTATTTCTACTGCCTCTTTCACTTCCTCATCCCACCATTCATCACGCTTTTTACTAAAGCCTCTTTTCCCAATGCCACATACCTCAGATGCAGCTTCAATCATACAATTCCTAAGATTCTGCCAGCATACTTCAACACTTTCAGTACCTATTTCGCAGCTGTGTAGCTTCTTGGTGCGTGCTATTATTATTATTTAATATTTTTTTATTCTTTACCATTGTTTAATTCACTACCAATGATAAGGAACCGTTCACAGATCCTCCAGCTGTTTCCATATTTGTCTATCCATAGCTTTCTTCCTCATTCTGTTCCTTCTATTGCTTTTATATCTTCTATGTACTTTTATCTAAGTCCTTTATTTCTTTCTCTTTACCCTAATGTCACTAATGTCCATCTTTCCTTGCGGAAAGATACACAGTACGCTGTACAGATATGATAACAATCATAATTATAGTGTGGCCATTTGATCACTCTAGTAGAAGATTTTTTTCCCTTCTACTTCAGTTGTACGTAACTGTCCTCGCTATTTTATACGGGCGACAGAAAGAGTGAGTTAAGTTGATTAATTTTAATTAGATTTTTTTAAATTAGTTATTAGTTAAGACTGTTAATATCTTTATGTCGAAAATTATTTAATGTTTCTGTTGAATTTTTTAAGATTTTTGACTATATGCTGAATGAGAATTTTGAAGCTTTTGGCTGCCTGTTCATTTTGACTAATTTCTAATATATTATATGAATCGGATATGTTTATGTATTTTCTCTAGTAGTAGTAAATTTAGTGTAAAAATAAGGATGGTAATCTCTAAATATTCTCAGCTTTTTCAAATGGAAATTCAAATA
Organism: Dryadula phaetusa; assembly: GCA_032432895.1. Lineage (NCBI taxonomy): Eukaryota > Metazoa > Arthropoda > Insecta > Lepidoptera > Nymphalidae > Dryadula > Dryadula phaetusa. The sequence continues at coordinate 7,731,364 of JAOYRS010000033.1, forward strand.
GTTGTTAGTGAAATTACTATTTGAGAAATATTTAATGATTTACTTTTAAAAGGACTCTCTGTTAAACTTAAATTTCAAAGTAACATACTGATGCATTTAAAGGCGTTCATAAGAGTTTAAGAAACATTAATTCTGTAATATCATCAAATATATAGTACTAATTAAACAATTCCATGTACAAATAGTGAACAATGACATTTGTATAGATACGTATACGTATAGATAGATATACGTATAGATAGATATACAACGTACTTCTAACGTTGTAGAATAAATAATTAAAGTAGAGCTTAGCTTAGAGGACAATGGCAAACTATGTGTCTATCGATAACCTTCACCGTAACCGTGACATTGATATGTTACTATTAGGTCACAACTGTCCAGTATATTGATTATTTCATATCAGTCGAGGCGTTTATACGATGAACAATATAAACGTTATAACAAACAGAAAATGACTTAAGAGAAAACTTAGTTCTAGCATGAATGAATGAATGAATTAAGATATTTTTTTAAATAAAATATTAAGTTATATATAATTAGCATTTTTTCCAGATAGAGTTTAATTCGAATAAACAGCAGTTTATTATTAAAAATGATCTAATGAAACTGCGCCATGCCGGTTTTTACACCTATTTTTATTTAAGTAAGTTAAAGAAAGATATTTAATTAAATCAATATATGTACATATGTTGCAATACGAATAGATGTATGTGCAAAGTATAATACATTATATATAAACTAAATAAATTCAATAGACAGTAGGTACTTACATTATCTGTACATGAGTAAGCATAACAAAGCGCTGAATTATTTTAATGATTTCCAGTTATTGATGTGTTACAGTTCCTTTGTGACATATAAACAGGACAATAATAACTACTGCGTTTAAATGATTTCAATTTTTAGTAATAAGTAGTATTATTGTATATGTGTACCTTCTAATGATAGCTATTAAAATATGGATTAAATATTAAAAAAATATCTTCCTAACTACAAATTGCGTCTTCTTAACAGTAAATGTACTATATGAGATATACAAACATCTGTATGTATGCCTTGTTTCTCGGTAACGTATCTGGCTCCAATCCAGTACTATATTTGAATGTGATTTTTACAGTAACGTGGGAAAATTGGCGCATGAATAAAATACTTACGTCAACATTTTAACCTGCACTTTCTTTTAAATATTATTCAGATTTAAATGACCACAGTAGAGCAATGTTAATTTATTTAGTTTTACGCTTGTATCCTGTCTACCCTAGACAGGAAGTACCTACTGTCAAGACTCCGTAATCCGCTGTCCGCCGAATTAGAGATACTGCGTGTTGCGTGGCGGAGCGCAACACCGCACTATATATTGTCAGAGCGAGGAAATAAAAATAATTTAAATATAATCATTCCGCTGAGTGGGAATCGAACCCACAATGTATCTCGTTTCCAGTCAGACGCTGTCTCATTGCGCCCAGACCGGCCTCGTATGTACAGAAATTATAAAAATTACGATAGAAGAATGGATAGATAACAAATGTTTTTGTGACTATCGTGCTTGCGCTAACGTATAATTAAACAAGACGTCTCATAAAAGAAATCTGCATTTTATTATAAGAAAAGAGTGAACTGTCTATCCATAAATAATATAAATAGATATTTGAATCTAACAAGGTGTAAGTGTGATTCTAAATGAACAATTAATAATGTTATTACTAATTTATATAAAATATTAATAGCATACATGTAAAATAACAATAAATTGTTTTAACTCTGGGTACATGTATAATGCTGATACTTGCAATGAATTACATTGGAGAATGAATATAATAATAAACTAAATGTTTACATGGATGTCATCATTACTAAACTTGAACTAATTAAAAACCCGGTTTGAATTCCTGCTTTTATCAAGAGTATGTGTGTTTAAATGAGAGCTTGATGGTTTAATATTGGAAATATTTTTAAGTGCCACTTATTACATTCCTTAATTACTACCCTTATTTAAGATATTTTTATACACTAAGAATTGAATAGGCAAGCAATCCATTCTACTGCATTCTTTTATTTTTTTAAACTTAAAACATAATCATTTGGATGTTTTCAATTTACATTTTAGTAATTTTAAGAATATTTTTTTTAGCTTCACGCTTTTATCATCCCTCATAGCAGGGTAAACAGAAAGTACCTAGTGTCATGACACTCAGTTCTTCGCTTTTCACCCTCAACGCCGCACTTTGTCTTTATCAGAGCGAGGAAGTGAAAATAATTGAAGTAATTCCCCCGAGTGGAGATCGAACCCACAACCGATCGCGTTTACAGTCAGACGCTGTCACACTGTGCCTTGATCCCCGATCAGCCTCAAGAAAACTAAGTATGTAGTATGCAGTACTTGATTTAGTTCTTATTTATTTATTTTGTGTTAAAATAAAGTTGTTTTAAGTAATTTAAATAGATATGTAATGTTAAGGCAATTAATGCTTAATAATTTGTGGAAACTTGATTGGTTTGTAGATAACAATATGTTAAAAATATTTTATATCTTAAGATACTGTATGTTTCCGTAAAAAATATATAAAAAAATACCATTATACATTTTCTATGTAGGAAATTCCTACATGACAGATATACATAAAATGAGCTTGCTTTTAAATATAGATAGATCTGAGGTAAAGGTCAGTGCTATGTAAGGAATATATAGCATTTTATGAAATTCTAATAGTTTCAAATTTCAACAAATGTAGGCAGACTTATTGCGTATTCAGTTGAATTTTATGTAAAGCAAGCAATGTTTGTTTTATTTTTCACGTAACTAATTATAACTGTAGACATATATAAAAAAATCTTTTATTTTTTAGTTCATTGTTTTAAGAGCGATACCACGGAGTGTAAATGTATTTCATTTATAATCATAATATTAAAAAATAAGGGTATAGAATAAACTCGGAATTCAAAGGGTTATGACATATAAAATAAATCATCAACTACTACTACTATAAAAAAATATGGCTAAACTAACGGTACAATATACGGGACTACGCAATAAAAGATATTCTTGATGTTGACCTTGATAACAAGCATCTCATATATTTTTCTTTAATAGATCCTTACCAATATCGGATAAGGAGGTTTATTGTATAGGTATTTATTAAAAATAATGCCCTGACCTACTGATAATTTGAAAATATATAAGACTTAAAAGTTTGAAAATATTTAAGAACTTATTTCCTTAACTAATGTTCTTAAATATTTTCAATTTTCAACTTTTCATAAACAACCTAGTGTCAAGACACTGGGAACTGCTTTCCTTCCGAAATCGAGTCGTTGCGTATTGAGTGGCGAACTCAATGTGCCGCTTTGATTTACCCCAGCAGAGAAATAAAAATAAATTTTAAATACAATTATTTCACTGAGTGGGAATCGAACCCTCAATCAACCAAAGTAAAGAAATAAATAAAAATGAGTTAAAAATTTCTAATCTAGTGAAGTAATTGATATATAAATAACAAAGATATCAAACATTACAATCACAACACAAGTGCAATAAATTATTATCTAAGATAAGTTCAACTTGTTAATCATTGGTTGTTTAGATCAATTGACCACTTGACCTGAGTAACTATTTAGCCTTAGGTTCTTGCGTTCATAATACGTTCATAATCGAGCTGCTGCAAAATTCTTATACGCTCTTTTACAATTTACTTTCGTTGTTAGCATTTCTCTAGGGAGATTTTTTACATATTTGAAGCTTTTTAAAATATTTGCATTAAATTAAAATATTTTATACGGATTAATAGTGTATATTTTTGTGTTTGAAAATACACATTTGAAAACCCGATGTCTCTAATACTTTACAGTTGTCCGTGGTCATAGGTAGCCTACCTAAATACGCCATTAATGCCTAATAATTATAAAACTAAAATGTGTATAAATGGAAAAGATTAAAGATTCTTATATAAACTTCATGAATGACACTTTTAAAATAATTAAATTGCTTTGTGCTAAATAATTATTTATAACCTTTTTTGGTGGAAACTCATAAAAATCATGTTTTTATAGTAAAAAGCAGTAATCGTCGAAAGTTGAGTTAAGTTAATTCTTTGTTATGTTAAAATGATTATATAAACGATAAGTACTTTTTTAACATAAAGTCATAATAAAAAATATAGTACTATACATATGTATTTTTTATTTAGAAAAAAAAATCCTTTTTATCTGCAAGTGTTGTTATTGATTCGGTGTCAATATTTTTTTACTATATGAAGTACCTACATAATACGCCTTTAGTATTTCTTGTTCAAAATCAACATAAAATAATCGACTTACAATACCTTTTCTGGTGAATTTATTACTTTATTATTAATGTTATGAAAGCTATTTGCTGATACTAAATTCCCGTTGACACATTAACTACGCGTTGTCTTAGCAATTTATATATAATTTTATGTAAACGTATCAAATGCATTGTAGTGTATGTTAAACTAATTTTAATAATTTCATGTATTTATTATGTATTACTTGAGGATACTATTTGCATTCTTCACTTCTTCTTTATATAAATTATAAATATACCAAATTTTACTCTTTTAAATTTCTTTAGTACCAATTTTATAGCATACTAGCTTACCCGGCAAACTTATCTTACAACTTATCCTCTCAAAAACTAAATAATGTCTCAAACTATAATGATAAATAACAGTAAAAAATTTATATATTCATCGTGATCGGTTAGGATAGAGCAGAGAAACTTTGTTTAATAAACAAATTTCAAACGCAAAGAAAATTCAAATCAAAGCAAATTAAGCGAATTGAAAACTTTGCGAGTTAGCTGACAGTTATAACTGAAAGAACTCTTCATGTGTCACTTGCTTAATTGTTTTAGATTTGTGGAAAAGAAAAGTAACATATTTGTTTGCTACGAAATAATTTTTCATACATCAAAGTTAGGCATTAGCATTACGCAAATCTTAGTAATTAACCAAATAAAAATGTGAATTATAAAAAAAAGCCATTGAATGTTCAAATCATAATAAAGTCAAATGGCCAAGCGTCGTATGCTGGGTCTTTTAATATTCCATAGTTTATAGTATTCACATTGTTTATTATTTGATAACTTGAATCGGACACAGCTTGTTCAGAAAATTAATCGCTACTTTTACTATTTTCCGTAAATTTTATTGTTATTTTCTTACCTGTTAAGCCTTATTTTTGACTTATAGAATAATTTCAAAATGAAAATTGGCCAAATTGGTCCAGCCATTTCGAGTTTCAGTGGAACTGATAAAAGTTATTTTATACGTCAGTATTGTAACTTGTAATTTGGCTATTTTTTTAAACATGAATATTTATATAAAGAATAGAAAACAACGGAACATCTAGAATTGTGTTAAATATTTATAGGTATGAGGTACTTTAACTCTCGTCTCATGTAATAACATGAAATTGACCACAAAATGGGCCAGACGTGACCTAACGTTAGTAGTTAATGATTTTAGAGCTACATACGTAAAGATTTTAAATAACATATTTTGTTTTACTTTTTATTTTTTTTAAATAACAAATATCTGTCAACATAAAATTTAGATACCGAGCTTATCTAAATATAACGTGAAGCAAAATCTTTGTATCCTGTTTTATGAATATTACGGGAACAGAGGTGTATGAAATTTGGCACACTTATAGTTTATATAGAGAAGATGTCCAGAATGCTATTTTTAAAAAATAATGCATAAAAATATATTATATTAATAAAATAAATGTAACATGTAATACCATGTGTTTGATGTACATGTTTATATAAAGTGACACTCGTAATTCTATAATATTTCAACATATTTTTTACTATTCTTTTTTTCTTATATTACTGTGTAAACATGTAGTTTGCCTTTATATGTACAAGGGATAACTAATGATGTTTTTTTATTATATCTAAAGACTTATAGCAAAACAAGCGTTTCTAATCCTGTTCGTCAAAGTATACTGTAGCTATTCAAAGCGCATTTAGCTTCCTATATCTAGTACAACAGCGCTAGGTCATTGACCGATGAACTCCGGGCTTTGCTAACTATAGATCGCATTTAAAAAAATAGGAGAATTTACATTTACGGACTACGTAATAGAATACTATAAAAGTATTGAAAATTAAGCATCTATTAATATGCATAGCGTAAAAAAATATATCTATACATTTTTTAAGGCTTATTTTTTACATCATATAGCAGGATAGACAAAGATAACCTAGTGTGAAGACACTTCGTTAACTGGTTTTTGAACTCAACATCGCGCTTTGCTTTACCAGAGCGAATGATGGAAAATCGGGCCTCAGCACGAGTGAGAATTGAACCCAGAACTAATTGTGTTTAAACTCGACGGTGTTTCTCTAAACTTCAATGGCTTGTATGTCTTTTAGATTAAGTATAGAAAAATACAAGTAACAATGATTTTAGTAAATACTTTTCTGAAATACATTGATACATAAATAGTTATAGCAACAGTTGATCAAAACATTTAAGAAATATATCTTCAACACAAATCATTTAATTTTAATAGTTTAGATAGATGGATCAGTATATTATAAGTATATATTTAAAAAATGCCTTTCAGGTAACTAAAACTTTATTGATAAGTTATAGAAACTATTTAATTTTAAAAATCTAGCTTTACGTTATCAAATTTAAATAAATATGTAAAAATAACAAAATGGTTATAAAAAGTACTGACGAACGTAAAGAGAAGAAATACAACGACTTTAGTATATTTTTCTTAATAATTTTCATATTTGATTAACTTGACGAAGATCAATGTCAATTTTCCAATATTTGATTAAAATATATAATATAAAAAACGCAATTTATAAATCTATTTTTAATAGATTATTATAAATAGATTAATAAATAGCGTTTATTAGCAATCATATAAAAGATTAAATTCTGAATTTACGTATTTATTTTACTAAATTTACAAAATATATATATATATATATATATATATATATATATATATATATATATATATATATATATATATATGCTTAAGTACTTTTAGATTATGTAAATATATTAGTTTAAAATAAATTTAATTTATTTTATATTTATTTTAGGGCCCGGAAAGCAAGTCGTTAAGGGCGTAAGCGGCAAGTTCATGTCCGGACAGCTCATAGCTATAATGGGACCTTCAGGTGCAGGAAAAAGCTCTCTACTCAATGTCATATCTGGGTATAAGTAAGTAAAGGAAATTACTGTATAAATAATAAATAAGAATATCGGACGAAATAAATAAAAGTCATATATATTTTATATAGCGAACACAGGCCGACAAGCTGATTAAAATCTGTTTTAAATTGATTATAATATAAAGAATTATATTTTAAATATATACTATAAAATTGACATCAACAGATCAGCTGGAGTATCAGGTGAAATATTAGTAAATGGGCAACCCCGTGACAATAATTTCAAGAGATCTTCTTGCTATATCACACAAGAAGATCTTCATCAACCGCTCCTCTCAGTGCGCGAATCTATGGACGTGGCGGCCAAATTTAAACTACAAAAAGGAGCGAAAATACCTTCTGAAGACATTTTACAACAGTTAGGTTTACTTGAACACCAACATACTAGAACAGATCTATTGTCTGGTGGACAAAAGAAAAGGTAAAGTTCAATAAAAATAAGTAGTAAATAGTGTAGGTTTGAACCTCACAATCGACACTTTGTTTTAAAATTGATAATTTCCTCTCGAAGTCTCCACACCAAGGTCAGAGCTTTTCTAATTGGGCCTCAGTGACGCTCACAAGGCCACAAGGCCAGTAGGACCAATAGTATACTATACTACAATATATAATAGAACTAGAAACAGCTTCTGCTTCGTACAATTTTGTAGAATTTTGTTAAACGTTAAGTTACTTCATACCTATTAAAGGCATGTATATATATATATATATATATATATATATATATATATATATATATAAGTAGTACCTTTCATTTGTCCATTACACGCCTGTACGTGATCTTAATGATCAATTGGAACCTAAATATAAAAATATTAAATAAGTATTTATTGTAATCTTAGTAAAAGTATTGTAATCTTAGTTTTTAAACATTAAGTGTTTTTAATAAATTTAATAATATAATACATAATAGACACGTTTATAAAAAAGTCATATACTTGGCAGATTTTACCGATACTTTAGCCATATTAAGTATTTCATATTAATAAAACTTAAGTAAATGGTACATAGAGTATTTACTTAAGTATCTTTATTGTCGTTAAATTCATAACATAAATATTCTTTATTTTTTTACTTTTACTTTAATTTTTAAGAGTTATTCCTCAATTAGGATAAGAAAACATTTTTAAAGACGTGTAAAATTTAAACATAGCGGGATTCGAACCCACGCCTCTTTCTTAATAAAAGCCATAACATGATGTAAACACACTATTTATGTATATATATATATATATATATATATATATATATATATATATATATATATAAATTTTCAATTAATGTTCACAGAAGTATATCAATATCTGGTATAAAAACAAGATTAATGGTTCAAGCATTGCTACCTATTGAGTTTTAAACTGAAGTCACAAAAAAAAGTCAAAGTAATAACGAACATAAGGTCATATAGTACATATGTAGATTATAATCAAACAATAAATAAATTTTATATTAGTACCTAGTAACATTGTCGAACATGTCGAAGGTCATTGATTAAATGCTCATAAGTTACTAAACCAAAATAAGAAAGTTTAATTGTAAAAACATACAACAGGTAAGCACTTCCTGCAAGAGACCTTCGTACATCAACGATACTGAGGAATAATCGCGTAAAAAACACGAGGAGGGAAATTGAAATGATTGTGGCTGGTTTCTATTCTCTCTGATTATCCAGCTCGGGGATTAAATTTGAAGTAAATTTAATCCCCGAGCTTACGAGCAAACATTAAATAAATATAGAAAAAAAATTATATAAAGTTTCTTTTCGTTGAAGTAACTATTGACGTAATAGCTTATTTCTCACATCTTCGATCTTTGTGTGCAGATTATCTATAGCTTTAGAGCTTGTGAACAATCCACCAGTTTTCTTCCTCGATGAACCAACAAGCGGCCTTGATACAGTTACAACTACGCAATGTGTGAAATTATTGAGACAATTGGCACGACAGGGAAGGACAGTCGTTTGTACCATACATCAGCCCACTGCATCCCTTTTCGAATTGTTTGACCAGGTAATTAATTATATGAATTTAGTAAAAAATATTTATTGGGATGCTGGCAGTTGGACGAATGCGTCGCCCTGGGTATTGTTTTGAAACTAAATTTTGCTATGAAGTTGTTATTGTAATTTTTAATTTAAGTAGTTGTTTATCAGTGCAGTATGTTTCGTTAAAGTTATTTTGTTTATGAACGCCAATTACTAACTTTATTTAGGTATATCTATATATAGATTTCTAAATTATGAGTTTAAAGTATAGTTAGTATAGTTATAATTAATAAGTTTAAAAATATCATAAAGAAACTATGTGTTGTCATAGGTCTATGACACGTTATAATAACTATGACTTACTCGCGAACTTAACCACTTTACTTCGTTTATGTGTAATATTTGTAGAAAGCAGTTAGACGTATTGTTATATTAACAAATACGGACGGAAATATTTCTACTTATAAATTATGCCTACTGAAAATTTATATATAATAAAAGCTTACAAAACATTGATGTTCACATGAAGTTACAAAATTTTTTTTGAAAGTGCGATCGTTTTAAGAATAATATTGCTTGAACCGTATCGAATGACTTTGAATACAGATGGGCGCTACTAAGTGTAACTGGAGACTGTGGCTTTTAAAAATGCCAATTCAGCGTTTTAAGTAAGTAAGTACATACGAGTACGTTTAATAAGAGAAAATATGTTGATGGAATTACTATTTATGTTTCACATTCAATGTGAAGTACTAGAAAAGAAATCATATAAAAAGCTTTTTAATTTAAAAACGCTTAAATTTTATTAATAAATCCAACGAATAACATACAAATATTATAATTATATAAAGTATATTTCTTTTGTTCTCAAGTGCATTGGCGTGAGATAAATCGATATGTACTAAGTACTAAGAAATATTACAATAATATAAACAATTCATTACTTTACCTGTTTGAAACATGATTTTAACTATTGTTTGCAGAATACTTGTTGATTATGCCTGTCTTTGACCTAGTAAGGATAATTACAACAATTGTATAAGCTATTCTTTCCCGATAGACTAGGCTTTTTTGTCTATGAACTTGTTTGTAATTGTTTAATTATTATTTTTATAGGAAAGCATACTCGGTAAGGACTGAAGTAATAATTGATTTTAATAATTTAAAATTAAAGTACGTAAATAAAGTAAAGTAAAGTACGTAAATAAGTTGCAAGAGGTCGGTCGTGGGGACAAAGGACTGGTAAGACAAAACGCACAATGTTCAAATTCGGGAAAAAGCGGAGTACATTGTCTTGACACATATTTTTATCTACTCTTTTGATTATTTATGAACGTAGCCCATAAAGAAAGTATAGATTAATTGTTTAGAGTGCTCCTAAGAATATAAACAATCGCCGGTTCAAATCCTGCTACGTTTAATCTTCTACGTTTTTAAATATTTTTATTAAGGCTTATGTTATGTTATATTACATACATAATGCAATAAGGAAATATCGACTATGCTCAACAACTTTTGCTAAGAGTACATTTTCTTATGTTCTAGTACAGCAGGTCTCAATTCAGGTTTTGTTTTTTATTAGTCCATTGATTTTTGTTTAAAGTGAGTAGCTACCATGTCCCTTCTCTTTCTTTAGACTAGGAAGTTTTAATATTTTAGTAAACTATTTTTAATACTAAAAAGTATTGAAAGAATAAGAAGCTATACGAAATACTTTTATCAAATTAGTTATAAATGTAGACTCAAATAATATAATATGCACACTTACATCTACACAATAAAATATCTATAATTCACAAAATTTAATAAACGTAGCTATAAAGCATATTAACATCAACTGACTTATTATAAGTAATAGTATTTTACTGACGACAAAGTAACGGTTAAATCTTGTTATTATTGACAAGAGTTTAATGTAGTGTTATACATTAATTACGATAATTACAGCGATGCGATCCATGTGGCTATCAATAAGTAATAATTGTTTACTGTACAGACAGTAAATAATTACATGTTTATGCTATCTTCATTTAATGTTTTATAAATAAAAATTTAAAAAGTTGTATCACGCTTTATCCCACCAAGCAGAATAGTCAGAGACAATCCAGTGTCAAAACACTCCGTTTATTGCTTTCTGTCCGAACGACAGCCCGTTGAGTGAACTCAAAGTCGCGCTTTGTCTTACCAGTGCGAAGAAATGAAAATAATTTTTTAATATAATCATTCCCCCGAGTGTGATTCGAACCCACAACCAATCGAGCTTACAATCAGACGCCGTCCCATTGTCCGTCACGATCAAAATTATCTAAACCACAAAAACAATTAAATATCTATACAAATGGCAACTACTATAACTACTCAAACTATTACTGAAATATTAAAAAAAAAATTGAAAAATATTTAATGAAATTAAACAAAACATTGATAGAAGGATCTTAATCAATGTATATATAGGTTTCCCTTAATATATTAAGATTAAAAAACATGTTATTGCGATACGTTGTATATTAAGGTATAATTGTACCAGCGCCTTCTAGGCATTTGATAGACGTGATAGATACTGGTCGTTGCTTATAGATTTACATAATTATGATAATATCACAATAATTGTTTGGATAACTCAGTAGAATCAATCCAGTTATACTCTGTGTGAGTAAAATATTTCTTAATCAAATAGATAAAAAGCTAAAAAGAAATTCAAAAACTCAAAATTGTTTAACAAATGTATAATGGATTTCATAAATGAGTTTAAGTAGATTATAATGGCTTAGTTATGACAAGCGCAAATTTATAAACATTATATATTGCGGTAGGCTTAACTCATACAATCAATTAATTAAGGAAAACAGTAATGCAAGTTTTCCTAAATTTTAATTAAAAGAAAAACAAAATATTGAGAATGATATTATATTAGTAGGATATTTAAAATTTGAATAATTTAAATATCTGCCTTAATTTAAATTTTTACAAACATGGGATAGTCTCCTCTGCCTATTATTATGACACCAGGGATAGAGGGTGGAGCTAGAAAGATATAATTTACGTTTCTACTATATGTAAGAGATGCAATATTTAGCTGATAAAAAATATATAAGCAGTGTATTATGTAAGAAATTTAATGTGTACTAATCTAGGACAAATTCAAAAGTCTGTATAGAATCGAATAATCAAATGACACTTAAATTCGCTCGACCTTTTAAACGTGATTGATTAAACATCAACAACCCATTATTGTTATGAATATAATACCTAGTAAGCCATCATATTTATAAAATAAATAATACACGATGAGTAATTTTGCTGGTTGACAGATAGATAAATATAGATAGACGTCTAGCATGCGTGGTAGACAGCAAAAAACGCTTATATACGTTTATTCGTTTGTTATCATCTATCAAGTTTAAAACTAGTGTATTAAGGGGCGTAATATTTTATAACCAGGAGTCGAATTTAAAACATTCGAGTGTACATTAACACCTCCCAACAGTGCCACGACAATCGTGGCAAAAATTGTGTCAGAGATTCTTATTACTGAGCTGAAGTGGTCAATGTGCACCGATGTAAATGTATTTTATTCATATGTATTACAGGCTTATATACTTGCTGATGGTCGCTGCATTTACCAAGGTGATACAGATGCAATGGTTCCTTTTCTGAATAATGTAGGTTTGATGTGCCCACGCCATCATAACCCTGCAGATTTTAGTAAGTCTTAATTTTAAACAATACACATATAAATTATGCACACATTGTATACGTAAATAAAATATTATAATATATGGCAACAATTATAGCTTCAAAAGGAAAACTGCTATTATTTTAAATGCAGTACATATATGTACATATATTGTAGTAATGGATAGAAGGAAAAATGCTGCACTGGACATACCAATATGTAAATACTTACAATATAATACAATCATTAAAATATTTTAAATATGAATATTTTTATAGTAAAGCTAGTTTTACATACATTTTTTGATCTCGTACCTACTGGCAAAGCATTGCGGTAAGTGCATTATGAGCGCTCTAAACGAAGCCTTGTAAATGCTAAATGTTTGTATAAAGGCGAAAGCCTGTTGATCCACTTTAGCGGTCCACTTTTTAATCTTTTGTTATTTCAATAGTGTGACAAAAGAGAACACTTAGAAGTACTTTAAAATTGCAATAAATTTGAAAATATCAATTTATTTACTACGCTTTGGGTTGAGAGTTCAAATTACGCATAGATTGACTTCTACGTCATAAAAGAATAAAGTTACTTAGTAAGAAAAATTTAATAACTTAATAGTTAATACTTTGTACACATTATATTTTTTTACTGTGCTAATAGATAGATATGTATCTCTCACACTATGTATTTTATATAGCGAATATTTTAATTCTAGTAATCGAGGTAACAGAAAACCCACAATTTATAAACTTACTATGCAAAGAAATGTTGAATGGGGGACGATATAAGTCATCGAAATTAGACTCAATACAGACAGTCAACGAGCCAATAAATAACTTGGAATTGAAGATATGCTACCAAATTGAGGATGAATCTGGTGAAACAGAGATCTTGCTATCCAATGATAAATGTACATACAAAGTGAAACAATTGAATGAAGCAAGTAATTCTACGGTTTCTTTAAGTGAAATATCACATGACGATTCATCTTTAGCGTGGATGAAGATGCAGAATAATGTAAATCAGTATCCAACAACGTATTTTGAACAGTTTTCAATATTATTGTTTAGAATGCTGTTACAAATATGGAGAAATAAACAAGGTAAGAAAGACATGATATTATTTGTCAATTTAAATATTTTGGTCAACAACGAGCGAGAAGACCACAATCACCGGACTAGACCTTTTGGAGGGACTCCTCTATTAACTTATATATTTCTTTAAATTATATATTTCTGAGTTCCTTGCAGTGTGTCGGGTGCTATCCACCCGTCATAATAAAAGAAAATCACTATAATTATAAATAGGATCGTAAAAATTCATGGACGCCCGTTAGTCCGTGGCTTGTAATAAAAAACCTCAAAACAAAAAATTTTGGTAAAAGAAAATCTAGTGATTATTTATTCCGTTGTTGTTGGTTAGTTGAAGTTGTTATTTTGCATATAAATCATCATCTTGATTAAGATCTACTTCGTTTACTGTTATATGTTCTAAATCTTCGTCCATGATGTTAAAAATCTGCCGGCAGTAATTGTGATTAATAATCTTTTCATAAATGATAACTCAATTTCATTTCTCCGCACTAGAAAGACAAAGCGCGATGTCGAGTTTGCCATTTCTCGTAATATCTCGATTTCGTGCGGATAGCGGTCGACAAAGTGTCTTGACACTAGGTTGTATCCTTTTATGCGGAATAAAGTGTAAAGCTAACTTTTGCATTAGATAATTTACATTAGAAATTTACTTCAATACTAAATAGCAAATTTTAGGAAATATAGTAATATGATTTGTCGTCGATTTATCACACTTTGTAACACACATTAAGACACTTGTCTGCTCCGACGAGGTCATATCAATTAATTAAATTGATATATTATTTTATACATTTGCGCAGTTTATAGCTGCAATATTTCGAGATTATTTAACTTGCAATAAAATTATGTATCTAATTATAGTCCCAAAAAATTCTTTAAATAATTTCTTATTTTACTCAGCAAATTGCGAAGCAAATTTCTTTATATAAACAAATACTTATTCTGACAAGATAAACACGACATAATTCATCTATTGCTTTTTTTTTCTATGCAATGATGTACGAAGCTTTTCAAACTTACATTTTATTGAGGATCGACTACCTGAGTGTTTTTATAGTTTAAATTATAGTTTTTATGACTGCCAAACCCAAAAAGTGTTTAGAATTCTTGCTCGCTATATGAATATATTGGGATATTCGGTGTTCACAAAAGTAATTCGAAAACGATAATACATCCTTAGAGGTATCAATTCAGTAATATAAATATAACAAGTTGTTGCGCTCGTTGAATTAATATCAATGCTACTGTATAAATCTCTGCAGCACTTCTTCGTATCTTCACAAACAATGCGTCATGTTCGCACGATCAATGAATAGTCATAAACCCTTTAGGTACAATAAATTTTACTTTGCATTTATTTCACATTATGCTTTATATATATTGAAAACAGATTTTATATTTTTTAATATTAAAAGTATAGTCTGATTTTATTTCCTTTATCTATTGTGTAAGGTCATGTATTTTGCTTGTTCGAAGAATAAAGCTGGTTTCCTCCTTATAATAAGTATAATGTATACTTATCATCAAGTCCATTTACAGTACAGTTATGTAAAATTTGGGAAAAATAATTTATATATACTTTAATTTAGAAATGTACTTTGCATCTTGCACACATTTTTAAACTCTAATGAGTTTGAACATAATTTATATACTATAAATTAATTTTGACTAAACGCAGAAGGACAGCGTCTGACTATTAACGTGATCGGTTGTGGGTTCGACTTTAACTCGGGGGAATATTTAAATTATTTTGATTTCCTTGCTCTGGTCCAGGCGGTATTGGGCTTCGCCATTCAACACTTAATTTCTTGAATTTGGCGGAAAGCAGAGTACTTCCTGTCTACCCGGCTATGCGAGGTAAAAGCGTGAAATTAAAAAATGCTTGTATTTATTCCTTATATAGGTATATTAAAATATTTTTGATGGCGGCCATCGCCATCGGTGGGTCAGCGTCTGACTTTAAACGTAGTAGTAAAACATAAAGCTGTTTTAGGTATTTCATATTATCAATGTTCGTTTAAAAACAAGTACTGAAATCTATATATTTTTTCTAAATAACAGTCATGCTGTGTCGGTGAAAGTTCACCGTATTCGTTATATAATGGTATAATAGAGATTTAAACGACGTGGCATTAAGTGGCATTATTGTCTACCCTACGTTCATTAACTTTCATAATATGAAGTGGACCTTTTAAAATAAATACAACAACATTCATACTTCAAAATTCTTTCTAATGAAAGTTAAGTAATGAAACAAATAAGTAGCAGCTTCACTCTTTATTCCGCAAGGCAGGATAATCAGGATACTACCTAGTGTGAAGTCTACTCCGTTGACTGCTTTCCAACCGAAATCGAGACATTACATGCTGAGTGGCAAACTAAATACCGCGCTTTGTCTTACCAAAGCAGAAAATTGATAATAATTTTTAAGCACATCTATTTACCGAAGTGAGAATTGAACCACAATGGCCAAAAAGTGGTCACTGTAAATTTATTACACTTTTTTTTAACTTCACGCTTTTATCCCGCATAGCAGAGTAGACAGAAAGTATCTAGTGTCAACGAATTCGAGTCTTTGCGTGTTGAGTGGTGGACCTCAACGCCTTACCAGAGCGAGGAACTGAAAATAATTTAAATACATACTCCCCCGAGTGGGGATCGACCCCACAACCGATCACGTATTCAGACGCTGTCCCACTGCGCCACGACCGGTCTCATTTATTATACTACTAAATAAAATATAAACTGTCCCAAATTCGTAAGAAAGTCACAAGATTTTCTCTACTTTCATATGGGTGATATATAAGCATAAAAATCTAAAAATAAAAAAAATTAAAAACATTTAATGAACTAAATTCTATTTATATAATCATCTCATACTACATACGGACGGACGGACGTTTTTTTGTTTTTAAAAGAATACAAAAATATTACATGAAAGTTACAATTTTATATTTTCATGTGCGACTTTATACACTATTAGTACAATTTAGGTAGAAAGAGAGTTAACCAGAAATAAAGACGCATTCTGTTATGAATATCGAGCGACGAAAGGAACGAAAAGGAACAATAGAATAAAAATATTTGCTAACTTAGTAGTTTTCATTATTATAAATTTATAATTAAAATATTTTTTATTTGTCTTGAACTCGCATTCATACATAAAGACAATATTCATTTTAATTAAAATAAATAATTTTTTAACAGCCTTTTTCTCGCCTATGTCGTTTAACTAGAGAAGTGATATATCTGTTTTCTATTAATAAACATTTTTGTTCACAGCGCTATGGATTCAAACAATACATCACGTAATGTGCTCAGTTCTTATAGGGTTGTGTTTCTTCGATACGGCAAATGACGGCAAAGAGATGTTCAACCATTTGAAACTGTGTGTAGGGCTCGTAATATTCTTCGCGTACACGCATATTATGGTGCCGGTGTTAGTATGTAAGTATTATATCTTTTACAATTATATGTATATAGTAATATAAAATCCTAGACTTACAAAAGTTTTGTAAGATACTTAAGTATCCTAACCCTAATTTCTTTACAGTACCTACAATGTCATATATTCTAATGTTCTGCTACTGTTGGTAGTAGATTTGAATTTTACACATTATTGTTTTACAAATATAGGCAATTATAGTATGGAACGTGGAATCCTAAAATGTTAATAGTATTTAGGTACAGTATAAATTTTAGACATTTTTGATCTGTACCGTTACTGATCAGTACCCTGATTATAACTGCATCCCTCTATGATAATTCCAACTTTATTTTACTCGTTCGTTTAAATATAGCAACCCAAATCTATAAATAAAATGCTCACAAAAAATCTGTTGAAAAAAAAATTGTATTACACGCCGTAGTGGCCTCGGGCCACAATAAAAATAAAACCATTTAGAATAACCAATATAATTTGTGCAAAAAGAAAATTGTAACGTTTTGATGTCGACCATGCCTAGTTAAGAGTTCATTCATTTTAGCACGAGTTTAAAGATCATTATATAAAAGGACCTATAAACGAATTTATAGACTCTTGAGCCATCGTGACGCAGTGGCGTAACGAGTGACGAAACGCAGTTGGTAGCCGATTCGATTCTTTTCCGGAAAAATGATTACTTTAATTATTTCATTGCTTCGCTCTGTTAAGATTAATCGCAGTGCTTAGTTCCGACATTCAACACACATCAAATTCTCTTCATACTCCACGAAAAATGAAATTGAGTAAAAATAAAATCTTGTTATTGTCTGTGTCAAGTTAACTATGAATAAATTGTGTACTATATTATGTATTTTTATCGTTATAATCAATGAGTATTTAAATAAAACTACTATTTATATTCAATTTATTATACAAAAAATACGCAAAAACGTTACATACCGTTCATTATTTCTTGTACTATACAGATAGTTCGAGTTTTGTAATTGAAAACGTAAGCAAATTAAATTTTAATGCCATCTTGGTGTTATAAACACATTGCTTATTAGTTTTTTTATTATGATTTTTTATTAGATTACGTAGATGCAGTTGTTCCTTATTACTGGGTCACTGAAACTTTATTTATAAATAATATACTTATTATTAAGTGAAGTAAATATTGTAAGAATACAAAATCACAAATTTTGACAACAAGTGTTGTCTTATTATTTTGTATTGATAGGTTTTTTTTTATGTAACAAATAGAGATACTTACATCGTAAATCGTTATTTTATTTTATTTTATTCGAATGTATTCAACAGTTTGAAAGATATTAAGAGTTTATTATCATCGATATTTTAATCGAGTTTTATTTATTATATCGATCGAATTCGAATGAATTGTACCGCCATTTTAATCATCATAACGTGCTTTTTTAACATAAAATTACAATTTTCATATTAAACCTCATGCTAACTTTTCCAATCATTCGAATGATGTGTTTTTACACTACCAGTGTATGATTGTACTTGGTATATAATTACTTGCTTAAGGAACTATAGGCCAGTCGTGGCGCCGTAGGACAGCGTCTGACTGTAAACGCGATCAGATGTGGGTTCGATTCCCACTCGAGAGATTGATTATATTTCAATGATTATCACTTTTTCGCTTTGGTAAGACAAAGTGTGGTGTTAAGTTCAGCCACTCAACACGCAATGTCTCGAATTTCGCTAAAAGCAAAGTACGGAATGTCTTGACACTAGGTACTTTCTGTCTACCCTGCTATGCGGGATAAAAGCATGAACCTATTAAAAAAGTAAACTAAATTTTAATTTCAGATCCGCAAGAAGTAAAGCTGGTTAAAAAAGAGCATTTTAACAGTTGGTACAGTTTGTTTCCATACTACGCCGCACTAACAGTGTCAAAGTTGCCTTTGCAAGTAATTTTGAACTTAGTGTTTTGTACCATTGTGTTTTTTATGGCTGGCGTGCCATTCAATGTTGCCAGGTTTATTGTATTCTGTATTATTGGCAACATTGTTTCTTTGGTATCTGAGGGTATTGGAATGGCGATAGGATCTGTGTTTAGTGTCAGAGTAAGTAAATATTATTATAAAACCTACTTTTTGAACCTCATTGGGACAGTGTCTGTCTGCAGACGCATTTGGCCCTGGGTTCGATTCCCACTAGGGTATTATTATATTTAAATTGTTATCATTATTCACTCTGGTCGTAGACCTCTCCTAACTTAACATGCAATATGTCCAATTAGAGCGAAACTGCCTATGGAATGTCTTGACTCTAGGCCCTTTGACGGCTATGCGGGATAAAGCGTTAAAATGTGGTCAGACATCATCTCATTTCATCCAGTATTAAGTTGTGTTTACGACGATAGTGTGTTCATTTCCCATTTTGGTGCAATGATATTTGGTAAAATTTTAGTATTGTAAATGAGACTATTTTAAACGGATTAACAGCGTATATTTTGGTATTCGAAAATACATTTTTAGAAACCTGACGTTTCGTTTGAATTATTGTCATTTCCTCACTCTGGTAAGACAATGCGGCGTTGAGTTCAACCACTCAACACGTAATGCCTCGATTTCGGCGGAAAGCGCAAAACAGTATGTTGATATTTGGCACTTACTGTTTACACTGCAGTACGCGCAGGAAGCGTGAATCTAAGAAAATATTTAATAAGTGATATGATTCTTTAATTCCTGTAATATAATAAACTAATATTTTATGTATCTATTACAGAACGGTTGCGCCATAGGACCAGCAGCGATCGCTCCGTTCCTCGGCCTAGCGATATACGGGTTTGATTTCGCGCACAAAATCCCACTTCTCATGAATATCGTTATGAAAACCTCCTTTATTAGATGTGGCGTCGTCGCTATGGTTCTGACTGTCTTCGGCTTCGGCAGGAAACCCTTAGAATGCAATGACGTTTATTGTCATTTTGCTAAGCCCGATGTCTTATTGAAATATCTAGACATCGAAAATAGCTCGGTCTGGTTTGAAATAGCCATAATGTTAGGCATTATGTTCTCTTTCAGATTCCTCTGCTACATGGGACTCAAATATCGATTTGCAACGTGATTTTTGTGATATTTGCTAGTACTAGAATAAATGTTTGTGATATCGATATTCGGTTATAGCCAAAGAATTTTTCTCTTTTAGAACTGTAAATTTTTTACATAAATAATTCCGTAGTTATAGCTTTTTTTGGGAAATATTAGGGGTTGTCGACACTCGCTTTAATCTTGCCCTGGATGTGAATGCTCTTTTATTTGTATAAAAGTATTAGATATTAAATAAGTTATGTAATAATACTGAAAGATAACGTAAAATTGGACTAAAAAATAATACCAGACTTTTGATCTCATTTTTTTCTGAGAAATAAAGGAAAAAAAAATGAGTGGAGCGCTTTTATTTATAAAAATTGTCTGAATTGAAAATGTTAGTCTATTTTTGCATTATCAGAGTTAGGCTTAATCTTAGTTTAATAAAAGACTTAATTCCACTAATTTTATGTTTGTATTACAAGGAAGTATTTATTATCTACCAGTTTTTATGGAAACTATTATATATATATATATATATATATATATATATATATATATATATATATATATATATATATATACATGTGTGTGTTTATTCATAAACATATTGAGTTACTTAAACACAAAGGGATGTCAAAGGATGGGGTGGTATGTAAAGATAAATTTGAAACTATTCTAAGGTGTTTAGCATTTAGAATCTCTTTAAATATTTAAATCAAATTGTTAAATAAAACTATTGCTTTAAATCTTGAGGTTTTTGTTAGCGAGCTTTTGTCACAAAAGCAATCACATCGTAAAAAGTACGCCATTTTTCCTAAAAAAATTCAGTTAAGAACTATTTTAAAAATGGTTTTCCATACTTAGCATAAGTATTGTTTAATTGTGGCTCAGTTGTATATGTCATTTTTAACATTTTTAAAAATATATATAAAATTGAGCGGCAACTAAGAAACAGGAGTAGATTATTTTGGGGCAATGCTATAAATGGAATTCTGTTCCTTTAATTATGTTGATATAATATTCAATTTATAATAGTATATTGTGTAAGGTGTGATAAATATTGTATAATATCAAAGTTATATAGATAGTAAAGTTGTAATATTTATATGACAGGTATTAAAATAAGATTTTGTACTTTTGTAAATAAAACTTAGATATATGATTATGAATGAAGTTTTATTACAAAGCTCTGTTTATGTATTTTTCCTTAACAAAATATGCTAACATTTTTATACTAAAAATAATGAATAGCAAATGTATCATTCGCAGATTGTAAAATAGTACAATAAGAGTGTTGCCTTTTTACAAAATTACATTCTATTTAATATGGAAGTTCCCAACTAAATACTTATAAAGATTTCATGTTTCTTGCATGTAAAAAAAAACTTGAACTTATGAGTGCTACTTAATATGTATTATCTGTTAATAGGAACAAACTCCATTATATAATATTATCACTCCATAATATCTATAACTTAATAATTATCCTTTTTTTATCAATTTTTAAGCTTGTCATTTGGTTCAAACTCATTAAAATTTCAAATTTGTTTGTAAAAATTGTAAATTACTTTAAAAAAAAGGAAAATACTTTCTTTTTGCTAAAATCAGCATAGCATATTTAATATTTAAAACTATAATATCAAATAAACAACCAATGTCTTCTATGTACAAGACTTTATATAATTTAGAAGTAAAGTTTAAAATATTATTTATTAGGTATTAGGCTCGTTCTTACATTTAATCAAATTTTTAACCCATTCTCGTATAGTGCCATCTGCAACTTCACAATCCTAGACAACCAAAAGAATGCATTGTTGACACAAGATGGTGCTGTTGTGGAGTTTACTTTTTATTTATTACTATTTACTCAACATATAAAATACCAAAGAATAATATTTTAATCAACTAAAGTTTACAGTTTAGCGAAGGATAAGTCCACAATGAATATTTTTTTATAAAATGGTATTTGAAATATTAAATTAAAAAAAATATATTAAACACACCATGTTGTTGATATGCACTTTTATATAAAGTGACTTATGTATTACTAAGGCAATTGTAGTAGTAATAACTAATTCTTAAGATATTATAGCTACCCCATAATAATAAGATATAAGTAATTTCTTTTTATTTAATAATATTTTATTTATAATGTATATTAAACAATATTTTTTTTATTATCACTATACCAGTCAGGTTTGTAAGTTAATTACTTTTTACTAGAGCCTTTATCACGTCTCTTTTTTATATGTTTCTTTGTTTTAGTTTTCCTTTTTTCAGCTTTTTCTTCTTTAACGGCTTTCTTTCTAGCCTTTTTACTGTTTGGTGATTCGTCTCTTGGACGGGCACTGCTTGTGAATTTCCCTTCTGTAATATTATATTTTGAGTGTTTTTACTTAGAAATAATCTTAATAATTAATTGTAACTAATCACTAAATTTGTATAATATATATTTTTCTATCATTTATTTTTGGCTAAAATATATCTGTTTGGTATTTTCAACAAAAAATCTAGGAGATTTCAAATAAATTGACTTTACACAATTTCATTTACATGTCTTACTATTTGTTTTTGAAGAATTTATAAATTATGATAACAGAAGTTGTTTACAACACCAAGAAACATTCTTAAAATATGTATAAAAAATTGTACGCAACGGGATACGAATCCGCGCCTCGCCTCATGGACGCGGCGTGTAGACAAGTTTCTAAATGATTAAATTTTTAAAAATGGCTTCTAATTCTAAGTGTGGAATAACATTTCAAAAATAGTTAAATGTTTTCAACATTGTTAATATTATAGGATAATGTGATATAAAAGACAAAACTAATTGTTTTCTATCAATGCTTGACATATGTATGCCGATGTTGAAAAGTTAAAATAAAGGACAAGAAAACGGAGAAATATACTTATCAAGTATATAAATAAGTTACAAGATGGAAAAATAATTAAATAAAAATTACGGTTTCTGCTACTTACTGCTGTCATCGTCTTCATCTTGTTCTGAACTCTCTGAGCCTGATTCTGATATTTCATCTTCTTGTAATATATCTGGTTTGTTAACAGTTGCTGTTAAATCTTCATTAAAGCCTGCTATTTTCTTATATGCAAGGTCTGCAGTTTCACCTTTCTTTGCTTTGTTGATATCTCGTTCATAGTTAATAACCTGAAATGATTTACAGAAGCCTTGTTTGGTCAATTGTGGGAGATATTAATTATATAGCAGAAGATAGTAGATAAATATGAAAGTTATTTGCAATTAATTTTGTTTTCAATATAACAGATTAATGAGTTTTAATTTGTTAGGATTTTTTATTGAAACTAAATCAACTTCCACACTACTATTACAAACTACAAAACTATTATCAGTTAAAGGGTTACAATAATGGCTTACTTCTGTCAATCTTTTTGGAATATAAATATTTTTAAATGCTTCTTCTTCCACTTGTTCCTGAGCTGTCATTTCATCAAAATTCCGAGATGCTACCTTTTCTGATAGCTTTTCCAGACAATCTTCTAAATTGTTCTCATTAATGGATGAATCTGTTATAAAATCAAATAACTCTTTCACAGTCAGTGTAGCTACACCCTTTTTTCTAAAGAAGTCAGAAATATTTGTACAATCCTTTCTTAAGAACTCAAAAGCATGCGGATGGTCATGTTCAACTGACTGGGAAACGTCAATTACAACAACATTGCCATTATGGTATAGTAAGTTAAATTCTGATAAATCTGCATGGACTAATTTGCAAATGTTAAACATTTTCCACATCATAGTTATACATTCTCGGTATAAAGACCTAGCAGTTGATTGTGATATTTCAACATCTTTTAATTTAGGTGATGGCCAACCATTTTCACCCATAAAGGTCATAACTAACACATGGCTTCTTAATATTATTGGTTCTGGAACATTTAATTGAGCATTATGCAGTCTCACAAGGTTTCTCATTTCTTTTTCAGCCCAAGTTTTAACCATTTTTCGAGGATTTGATCTACAATAGCCGTTTCTGAATCGGTATTCTCCAGATACATATTTGTCTCTGTCTTTAAATACTAATATAGATGTTTTAAATATTTTCACTGCAAAATCTCTTCCATCTTTAGATGTAGCATGGTAAACATTAGCTTCCTTTCCAGTAGAAATACACCCATTTATCTCATTGATAATGCCTCTATTTAATAGTTTAAAGAGAATCATTTTAGTTCTTGGATCCATAACTTGTTCAGCGGTAGCTCTATCATGTTTGTCTTTTATTCTTATTCTAACATTATCAGATTTTCTATCATTTAATTCCAAGAACTTCTGTGTATTATCATTCATGACTGGCTCATATTTATCTACATTTATCTTATTGATGTATTTCTTGAAAAGCTTCTCACTTGGTTGGTAAGAAATCACTTTTGTAGTGGGATTTTGAGGATTGCTATGTTCCTTTTTCTTAGCAAGATTTTCTTCATCAGAATCGTAAAAGTAGTCGTCTGAATCCAATTCATCACTACTTATATTTTTTATTTCTGGGACTTCAGCAAACTATAATTAAAAATAAATGATTGTTTACAATTATGGTTGGTTATAAATGTGAGAATTATTAAAACCTTGTGCAATTTAAAAATATTACTTACTCGAACCGATTTGACTTGCTTTGAAATATCTTCCTCATAATCACTAAATTGACCGTCCTCAGACATGATTATAATATTAAAATAAAATAATACTCAATACACTTACTGTATCGTACTTTTTACGATATTTACAAAATAACCACACAACAGAGATCTAATGTCATATGCACATGGCTAATGTGACATTGACAGCTGATAATTGAGAAATGTCAATTTGTTTTAGTTTAAAAATAAATATTTTATATTTTTATTAAAAATAAATATTCTTATTATTATTAAGTTGTGCATTAAATATTTAGGAAAAATACATAATACATAAATCAATAAAGTTTTCTCTAATAAATACCGGAAATGAAACCAGAGTAATTATAAAATTAGAAAAAATATTACAAATACAAATATAATTTATAATTAATCATAATTGGAAAAAAGAAAAATCATTACATATATATAAAAAAGATATATCTTATAATAATTTACCAATCGTTATTGTTTACATACAATTTACGAATTTTAAACCTTATATTTAACATTTACTTATATTTAATATAGTTGTCTAATAATATAGAAGTAATAATATAGAAGTTTCAAACTACGTTAGATAATTAAATTTTATAAGTACATACTTATGTACAATAGAATTATATATGAAAGTATTCTACAATTATATATTTCATAGCTTACTTATTATTATTTTGTTACATAAAAGTCATATACTATATAACTGATTAATGTGTATGAAACATTTTTAAATTACATCATATTTTGTATATTCAAGTATCAAAACACGCTTTAAAAGACCTTGGCAATGAATTTGTGTAATGAAAGAGAGTTGCATTGAATAATAACATAAATATAGAGTATTACAAGGGGCCGCTTGATTGAGGAATCAGTTAATTCAATGTCAATTGGAAAAGTGACCGATGCTCTGTTATGTGTATAAATATTATGATCTATTAATTAAACTTGGCTGTTATTAAATAGATAATTTATAAGATGTATACTTACATTTAAATGGAAATCTTTTTTATCGAGCACGAACATACCTAGTTGAAATAAAAAAATATATATGCTATAACATATATTTTTTGATTATTGCATAATTTTTAGACAAAATAATATATATGTATAATATATATTAGTTCATAATAGAATCACGTAATTAATTAAGTACGTACAGTACCTACAGTACGTGTGCTAACTTTTGTTGCATGTAAAATTTAAACATTATACCTAAGCAATATCTATTTTCCTTAAGTAATATATCGTCTTATTACAATTTACCATTTTATGATTTTATAGAAAAATCCTATCTAAATATAAAGCTTACCCAGAATTGAATCAGGAAAGTTCGCGATAATTATTTGTAAGTGGCTAATATGATTAAGGATATAATGAATCGTTTGAATCATCAATTTGAGTGCAAATCGAATGTGACTTAAACGAAGTAATTGCAATTTGTAAGAAATTATATTATTATAGACTTTTTATCGTCATTTTTAAGCAAACCAACAAGTTATAGAATTTAAGTCTAATCTATTCTAAAAGCGCAAAATATAGCATGTTTTTTGTAAGTCTAACAAAAAATGTACTTTTAACAACGTTTAAAAAACCAAAGAAACTGACTAAATATTACATAATATGTATATATTACTTGTATATTTTTAAGAATAAGTTTTACAATTGAATGAAGTGTTTGCTTATAAGCGTAAACTAAACAAAAAAAAATACTACGTAAAATTACTTTCCTGCGTTTGAACTGATGTCTGTGACACTGAAAATATACAATATTTTCAAAATATGATTATTTATGTAGATGTAGTTGGAATGTATTATCATTATATTATAAAGGCAAAATCTAAGTGTTTTTACATTTAAACTTATTTTTTTAATAGAAAGAAAAAAATGTAATTTAATCAATTATGGTCGATGGTCGTTCTCAGTTGGCTAGTCATGTAAAAAGGTCAAATTTTACCCACAGTGCAATTAATTACCATTGTAGATATGTCAAGGCAAGACTCAATATATTTAAGCTTAGTGTTCCGGTTTTCTATAACTTTTCTATATATATAAAAAATATATGGGTTTTGAACTTTTGGGTGATGTTTATTTCATCTCTACTTTTAATAATATTTTCAACAAATTTCCAACATAAGTCAAAATAAACACTGATCCAACCCTATTCCAATTGTACATTATTAGTTATTTGATTTGTTTGCAATTTACAACATTAAATAAAGCATAATAACCTTACAAAGTGAATTGATGCTGACGTAAAGTATTTAAGAAGGCTACCTGTTCAGAGACGGGCCAAAATCGCACCACTGATGGCAGCGGCCGCCCGCAACCGCTGAAATTAAATTTAATTTACTAAAATTAAATAACAGAAAAATTACCGAAATTCAATGGTAAAGTTTATTTGTTTCTTAAAAAGTAATTAAAAATGCCTGCTGATTCAACTATAGTAGCAGCGGGGAGTGAGCGGGAGAATGTAATTTTGTTTCAAAGTCTCTCGGAGAGATCGAAACATGAAGACTTTCTACGTCGGGCGGTGGATCTGTTGGTGGAAAGAGTGGTTTTCGGTAGAGCTTCTAGAAGTTCCAAAGTTGTAGAGTGGGCAACTCCCGAGGAAATTAAAAAAACAATTGATCTGAAGCCCCGAAGCGGCCCTGTGTCGCATGAGGAGCTTTTGGCTTTCATGGCTGATGTAAGTATAATTATTCTACTTTAATATAGGGTTATTTACTGCAGTACATTTATTTTGTGACTTATTAAGATGAAATATAATTTTATTCTTATTTTATTTTCTTCTTTGCTAAAAATGTAATCTTCTGATACAACAATCCATTCATAGTGTTTATTAAGGGAATAATATATAAATCTATTAAACGAGTTTATTATATTTACAATTTCATATTTTATAAATTAGATTTTTATTATTTTAGATTGCCCGATACTCCGTTAACACTGGACACCCTTACTTCGTGAACCAACTTTTCTCCTCTGTAGATCCATA
Organism: Dryadula phaetusa; assembly: GCA_032432895.1. Classification (NCBI taxonomy): domain Eukaryota; kingdom Metazoa; phylum Arthropoda; class Insecta; order Lepidoptera; family Nymphalidae; genus Dryadula; species Dryadula phaetusa. Next base: position 7,759,468 of record JAOYRS010000033.1, read on the forward strand.
CGGCCTGATCGGCCAATGGTTGACAGATGCTCTCAATCCAAGTGTGTATACCTTTGAGGTAGCTCCCGTATTTACTTTAATGGAAGAGGAGGTGCTTCGTGAAATGCGTACAATTGTCGGCTGGCAAGGGGGTGAAGGTGATGGCATCTTTTGCCCAGGAGGATCCATAGCTAATGGATATGCGATTAGCTGTGCCCGATTCTATTTATATCCAGAGACTAAGGTAAGAAGGTCACAACTTTTAAGACATTTATCCAAATGCTAAGGCTAATTCACTTGTGTAATTGTAAGTATTTGAAATATGTAACACAAAAAATGTATGCAACAATTTTTATGTTAAATATTTCAAATAGTTTTTGTAAAATATAGACTAGTGATTTAATCAAATTGATGCTTATGTAAATAATAATATTTTTATATATTTAAACTTTATATTTCAATTAGATGTATATAAATAATTAAAAACCAAATATTTTGTCTTCCAATATATCGGATAATATTTGGAGTGATTAAATTTAGCATTGAAATAGAACATATTAATTAATTAATTTAATAATAAATTGTTTATTTAACTTTGATATATAATTCGTTATTATACTAAATTAGGAGTGATTATTGCAACTAAAACTGTTATAAAAGTAAGAAGAGAATTGCTCTAGATTTTAATAAAGTAAGCATTCTATCGAGATACAGTCATTACTAAAAAATGTGCAACAAGCAATTACGATTGTCCTTCACAACAGTTTATTATGGTCTGTTGAGTTTTTTATTCAGATTATAAAAATGTTTATTTAGCAGTAAACCAGGTGTTTTATCTTAGATGCATCGATTGTTTTGAAGGCATCATTTGGTGATCACCTTAACCCCGTTTTGTAATTATTTCATTGCGTGCTATATGGACCTTGGTGTGATATGTCATTAAAAAATGATAAATAGCGTTCGCGAAAATATATTATATATTATAGAAATTTTAAAATAAATTAAGGAGGAGGGACCTTGGAAGGCTATATTCTATGTTCTGTGGCTAGAGAATTATTTTTATTCTCTGAATAGTTATAAAAAGTTTTGCTATATTGTGGAAAAAAATATCATCTATGTATGTACTCTAAAAACCGTCTTGTTTACAGGAATACCAATAGTACCTTGTAAGGTCGACTAAAATATTCACATTTGGCCTTGTAAGGCACAAGGGACTTATTAGAAATATTTTTGTATTAAATACGTATTATCTGAAAAACAAATCAGGCAATATGGAAATACTATCTGATTGCTAAGAATATATTATTATTATAAAAATACAATCGGCTGTGGGTTTGATTCCCACTCAGGGGAATGATTATATTTAAACTATTTTCATTTTCTTGCTCTGGTAAGACAAAGTGCGTCGTTGATTTCCGCCATACAACACGCAACGTTTCGGTGGTGGTGGTCTGAGTGTGTAGTGCGGGATAAAAGCATAAAACTAAAAAATATACATACAAAAATGTTTAAAAATATCCAAGCAATCTGCATCCACGCAGATCATATATAACGTATCTAGTATTCTTGACTTCTGCATAGTTATGCGTATCTTCCTAATCCTGTTACTATTAGCTGCTACTATTATTTCGATAGTAATGCATACTGAAAGTATCAGCTTCATTAAAATGATATTTATTGCTGCAAAGCGTAAAATACAGACATTTGCTACTAAGTTTTTTTTTTTTACTTGTAAGATACTTGAAGATGTTATTGTAAATACGATGCAGGAAACAATTATAGCGATCTAATGAACGTTGGTCCTTTGAACAATATTCTAATAATATACATACAGGTGGATTTATTAGTGTTTTGTAGGCAGAACTTATTCTTATCTAATATACATCATAAGATAAATAATAAAAAATACATATTCTCATAATGATTCATTACTATGTACTACGTGTCAATGTATCCTATCGTATTTTTTACTTAAGGTATATTTAGTTAAAAGTTAATATATTTAATGTAAATGACAAGAAAATAAAAGGCATATCGATGCCAATATCGGAATTAACTATGCTCTATATGCTTGGATGGGCGGTATTCGATTTTGAGTACATAAAGCAGTTTGCCATATGGGCAATGCGAATATCGACGCTCTTATATAGCAAAGAAAATTACATAGAGCAGAAAAAGAATTAAACATCATTTGATGATTCCTAATGAGTACAAATAATAACAGATAAGAGCCAAAATGTTATAGTAAGAAAGCAGAAAAGTTTTGAGGAGGCAAAATATAATTATAATGCGTAAATGAATAATAATACATACTATTCAATTGTGCATTATTATTATTTTTGCCTTTTTGTCGGAACACGAATAACAAGAGACGAAATAGGCATGCATGGGAAATTCCGCTAGGGATAAAGTGTAAACTATTATGAAAAGCTTATATTATAACGGCAGCATTATTAGTAACCAATTAAAATTAATAAAATTAATTAGACAAAATTGATATAATACGATAACTTACGTAATATTTATTTAAAAAAATAATTGCAGAGTAAAGGAGTCCACGCCGTGCCAAATCTTGTGCTGTTCGCATCGGATCTTGCACATTATTCGACTAGAAAAATGGCAGCATTCATGGGTATTGGCAGCGACAACTGTATCGCAGTAGAAACTGATGAACTTGGTAAAATGATAATCGAAGACTTGGAAAAGAAAATAAATGAGGCTATTGAAAATGGATCTACACCGTTTATGGTGACTTCGACATCCGGTACAACGGTCTTTGGAGCATTCGACCCCATAGTGCCAGTTGCCAATATCTGTAAGAAGTACAATGTTTGGCTCCACGTTGACGCAGCGTGGGGAGGTGGTGCGTTGATGTCGAAAACGCATAGGCATCTTTTAAATGGAATTGAAATGTGAGTATTTTTTTTGTATGAACCATATTGATACATTACATACAAATTTATAGTTTTACGACACCTCTTGCTGTTGTGTTTATATAAAAAATACATTGAATTCACTAGTTTTACTATTGAATTCAATGTACATTTAATATAAACAATATATATTTAATATTCAACTTAAATATAATTTCTAATAAATATAATATAATATTTTTTTAGGGCGGATTCGGTCACATGGAATCCTCATAAGTTATTAGCCGCACCGCAACAGTGCTCTACATTTCTCACCAGGCACAAGCGTGTTTTAGAAGAAGCACATTCGTCTAACGCGAAATATCTCTTCCAAAAAGATAAATTCTACGATACATCATATGACACCGGTGACAAACACATACAATGTGGGCGAAGGGCTGACGTATTAAAATTTTGGTTCATGTGGAAAGCGAAAGGTAGCGAAGGCTTTGAGAAGCACATCGACAAGTTATTCGATAACGCCAATTTCTTCCTTGAACACATTAGGCATCGAGAAGGTTTTCAACTTGTCCTGCAAAAACCCGAATGTACCAACATAATGTTCTGGTATATTCCGAAGTGTCTTCGAGGCTGTGAAAATGAGCCGGATTATAAAGAAAGATTACATAAGGTCGCACCCAAACTAAAGGAACGTATGATAAAGGAAGGGAGCATGATGGTCACATATCAGCCACAAGGTCACCTCGTGAACTTTTTCCGCATTGTGTTTCAAAACTCCGCACTCGACCACAACGATATGCTTTATTTTGCTAATGAGTTCGATAGACTCGGCTCGAATATAGTTGTTTAAAATACAACAATTTCATTTAAAGTTGGCGTAACCTTGATTTAGCTAATATAATTACGAAATATAGCCTTTATTTTTATTTATAGATCAATTTTATATTCGATAGGAATATTTAATGTTATGTTGTTTTACATAGTGGTAATAAACGTAATTTATAAAATGCTGTCTGTTGGTGTTTGTTTTATTAACTTATATACCAAAAAATATTTAACATTTGGGGCTAAAATTGCTAAATGTGCTTGAAGAAGTTGTGACGCACTTGTGACTTGGTTGGTTGGACGCGATAAGTATTGGTTCGAATCTCATACAAATGAGTTCGAATGTTAACATTTGATATACAAATTTTCAGTATCTCATTTTGGTAAGACTAGGCAAAGCGGTTGCCGTCATTGCGCAGCGTGTTCATTATAAAAATGCAGGTGTGTGATGTTAAAAATATATTATTACTAACTGTAGAATTAATATAATATATTAAGGCCGGTCGTGGCGTAGTGGAATAGTGTCTGACTGAAACACGATCGGTTGATTATAATTATTCGATTATAATTAAATTATTTTCATTTCCTTGCTTTGCTAAGACAAAGTGCGGCGTTGAGTTCCGCCACTTAACTCTGAATGTCTAGAAATTGAGACTTCTGTTTTATTGATTTTGATATTTAAAAATGATATAACAGCCCAATGACATATTTATTTGTATGGTTCCATTATTATCAGATAAATAAGAATTAAATGACGCTTGTAATAGAATTACTGATAGATGTAATATGTACTTACTCGTGATGTAATCTATTTACAAAAATTATTTATCTAACCATATTGAGGGAATATTTTAAATATAAAGTATAAGCTATCGTATGAGATTATACCTAAAATCATTAAATTTCAAATCAGTCCATAACTATCAAATATATTATATTATAATATTCCCGTATTATATATTTGACAGAATATTATATGGAACCTGACGGAAGCCGATACATGAGCCCTTTATTAACAGTAATTAGCCACAAGTGTATCGAAGCCATCATTCATCAATGATGGCGCACAATTGATCAAAGTCTCTGAGATTGATTTATGGATTTCCGAATCAAAGTAAATCATAGTATATTAAGATAAATATTTTTTTTAACTATATAACAAAGTAAACAGTAATTCTAGTAAAACTACTGCAAGCCGCTGGAGCTGAGGGACTTTGATTTTTGTCCTAAAAGTTTGTTAGCAATGTATACAGTTAATATTAAAATTAATTGAAGATAAAATATTTTTAATATTAAAATTGAATTTTATTGTAAAATTTATTTAACATTTTTAATTAAGAATTATTAACTAAAGAGAAAAGATAAAGTCAAAAATATATACCTATAATTTGCTTATAAATTTATCATTAAAAAAAGTACAATTATATTTACTTATAAATTTGTCAATAAAAATAGCATAAAAAGTAATAGACATTAATTGTTGTTAACGTAAGTACAAAAAAAATAATTTTAGGCTAAGAAACCCTCCTTGGTTTTAAGATTAATTATTTTTTAAATATGATTTTCTATATAAAAAAAGAACTATTTACACGATATTGTCAGAGTATCAACTCTAAGTGTGTGTTTTAAGTTTTATGCTTACGAAAAAGTTTGGGAGAAAGCAAAAAATAGTAAAGACGAATAAGTTCAATATTTACAGATTTTAAAGAGAATTTAAACAAAATATGTATCACTTAATGAAAGTTTAGATATACAAATCATACAAACAGATCTATGGACATAAATATTATTATTGAGTGGCCTTCGTGGAGAAATGGGAATGCGACAAGATTAAGAAAAATAAGTTTTAAAAATTTAAGTTACACAATTTTGTTAAATAAAATATTTACATAATTAGCAAAGTAACACACAGCGTAAATGCGATTGGTTGAGAGTTCGATTCCCGCTCAGGGAAATAATTATATTTAAAATTTATTTTCATTTCGCCGCAAGTGAGACAAAGCGCTACGTTGATTTTGTCACTCAGCACGCAATGGCTCGATTTCGGCCGGAAAGCAGTTAACGGAGTGTCTTCACACTAGGTTGTCTTTGACTACTATGCTAAGCAGGGTGAAGCGTGAAACTAAAAATCTTATTGCAGGTTTAATTTTGCCTTTTTGTATAAAATTAGTCACACTTAAAATTATTAAGTAAAGTATAGGTACGGGGCCTATGCATTACGTAATAATCTTTCCTATGCATTACGTAATAATCTTTCGATATAAGTTAGAATATAAGTTAATAAGATTTTAGATTTTCGCAAATTTTACACATTTTATAAGAAACTATTTTAAACGGATTAATCGTGTATAATTTGGTTATTCTGACACTCGCCGCTAGTACAGCTTTATAGCTCAAAGACGCACCGAAAACTCCCTATAAGACCTGATGAACCTTATTAACAATAAGTTTCGCTTAAAGGAACTCATTGTAATATTTTCCCTTGACATAGAGTTTTTTCGCTCGTTGGAGACATTATTTGAGACTTCACTGTAATTTTAACATTTTCATAGTTTTATTCGGATATTACAGAAAGAAAAATATCTAGAAATATATCAAAATTTAAACCTAGCGGGACTAACTATAAATGGTAACAAGTGTATAAACATTTTAGTCTTAGCTCGATAGGAACATACCGCCCAAGTACTCAACCAGTAAATCATATTGGTTTCCAAGAGGTGCAGATTTGAATCTCGCTTCATTTACATTTTTTAGAACCCTAAAGCTGTCTTCAATCAGAACTAGTCTCAAAAGGGTATGTAAATTTATTTTTATTTATTATGTATTTTGTATTAATAGAAAAGTATATAATAATCTCTATAAATAATAAAAATGTAGAAGGGCTCTATTTTGTACAATTATAATATTAACTAATAAAATATTAGTAAAATTTTGAAATATTTTGTCTGTCTGAATGTTTGTCTGTTATTTGTCTTTCACGCACAAAACTACTGGAAAGATTTTGATGATATTTTTTATTACATTAGCCCTTGGTAATATATAGTTTGAGTCTTTGATGTGGAACCCTAGGAGCCCGTTTAATCTATAGACAATAGATATTTATATAGTGTCTTAGTGGCAAAGTGGGTCAAAATGATGAGCAATTATTGTTGAAACGAAAAATAACGGGGGTCTAGAGTACCTGATGTGGTACACTAGTAGCCCAGCTTAAACTTGAGAGATATGAATATGCTTATCAAAGCTTTTTCTTTCTTAAGGAATTCCTTAGGAAAAGCTGTTCAGCTTTGATGAGACTTTCTGACGTAAGAAAATTAAAGTCTTTGACACGTGTTATGAAATCTCAGAATTTCGAAGGAAAATAGAAATACTGGTTTACGCTGCTGCACTTATTTAAAATTTTGATTTGGAAATGGTTATGGAATGGTTATGGCTAACATTACTTTATTAGCATCGTTAGTTTTTTCAATAAATTACGCAATTGTGCGAGAGTACCTTTGTATATCTGACCTTATTAAGATATTTGTACTGGTACCTGTTACGCAGGAAAAAAGTCGATCATATACTATACTTCTTAATAGTTCTTGACCTAAAAATATTATTAATTAATGTGACAAGAATGATAATGCTTAGGCGAAAAAATCAACCTTCCCAACGAGCCTCCCTAAACGAATGAGGCAAGTTAGATCTCAAGAAACTGATGAAGAACATGAGAAGCCTTTAGCTGATGTAACTATACGTATATACATTAATGTACAAATAATTTAATAATAACGTAAAATATTATTTTATATATTTATATATGTATTTGTAGGTAGTAATAACATAATTAATAATTTTATTTTTAATTAAATATAATTTTGGCTGAATGAATTACTGGCAGTCTAGAATGATGCAATGGATTTTTTAAAAAAAAAAGATGGAGGATTGGCGGGAGCGTGATGTGCGGAAAAGGACGCTTGAGAAGATTGTTAATATTTAATTTGGAATAATAGAAATATAATACGCTGGAAGTAAATGTAATAAGAATATTTAATATCAGAAATACATAGGTTTTTGATTATTATTGCTTTTGTGGTATCCGTGGTCGGTAAGATTTACATTTCTATAAGAAGAATTTGTCGGTAAGTTCTTTTTCCATTATTTATCTAAAAGTGCCATTAAATGAATATAATTAATATAGTAAAATAATTATATTATAGATATTAGACGTTTAAAATGTACATTCTAAAAGATATATGAAATTTGTAATATAAATATACCAAAGCGTCTGCCGCCATCTTTGAATAGTGTTGTATGAACATATTATTACATGCATTTATTTAGTATTATAAAATATTTTAATATTATACCAAGCTCTGCCAACAATAACTAATAAATCACAATTAATATAATATCATGTATTGAACGAATAAAGCATTTTTTGGTTATATTTATATAATATTCTTAAACATATAGGAGATCCGTCATGTATTCGCGTTACACGACTGTCGGGGTTCGGTGAGCGTTACAGCTTACTGATAACTGATGTCGATGGCGCAACCCAACGTTGCTGGGCGGAACTGAGGCTGCTATGGTTGACTTTGGTGAGCTTCTATGGTGATGTTGGTTGGTGGTGACGAGTCTGCTACTGTCTCGCGTTGCGTGAGCGATGCTTGTACGGTGTCGGACGTTGATATAACTTGCGACACGCGACCGTCGGGGTGAGGTGAGTGTTACAGCTTATTGATAACTGATGTCCGTGAAACAATCCAATGTTGCTTGATGCGACTGAGGCTGCTATAGTCGACTTAGGTGAACCGCTATGAAGATGTTGGTTGGTTGTATCGAGTCTGTTGCTGCCTCGCGTTGCGTAAGCGATGCTTGTATAGCGTTGGATGTTGATATTGCATGTGACAAGCGACTGTCGGGGTTTGGTGACCTTTATAGCTTACTAATAACTGATGTCGGTGGCGCGACTTGTATCTTCTCTGATGCTGTCTTGCGTTGTACATGCGATACCTGTACGGTGACGGACATAGATTCAACTGTTTCTATGTTGTTTTACATCCCTGGTGTGGGATGAATGGTTATGTGACGCTATTATGTCTCGTGCGTTCCGAAGTATGTTCTAATTGCCTCCTTATGAGGAGAGTTATACTATTATGTCACGAAATGCTGTAGTACGTAATGGTGTTCAACTGTTTGTCTAGCGTTTTATTTGGTGATAGAATGCATAACCGAGTTTAATTGTTGGTTATGACAAACGACTGCTACGTATATGCTGTGCATTACTATAAAACAAACGGTCATCTAGTGGTTGTGCGTCTGAACTGATATGTGAACCGGAAAGTAATATTGGTGTGGCAGTCAATCGACGTATCATCATCATGTATTGGTTTCACAAACCAATCCACGGCTTATATTGGTCTCACAAACCAATCGACGACATATATTGGTCTCACAAACCAATCTGCGACTTATATTGGTCTAAAGAACCAATCTACGACATATAATGGTCTAAAGAACCAATCTACGACATATAATGGTCTCACAAAATAATCTACGACATATAATGGTCTAAAGAATCAATCTACGACATATAAAGGTCTCACAAACCAACCAACGACATACAATGGTCTAAAGAACCAATCTACGTTATATAATGGTCTCACAAACCAATTCATATATATAATTATAACATATTGTTAATATAATAAGCGTAAAAAGTACGTAAAGAAATATCGTAAGTAATTTTAAGTATCGAGATATATATTTAAAAGTATATTAAGCGTATTAACCACATTGAGGGGTCCTTACACGGACAGAACAAATAACTAATAATTGTTCGTTTGCAAAGGCATTGTAAGTAACATATACGTTAGATTTTCCGTTGCTTCTCGGAGGGTTCACTCTGAGGTCGGTCGGGTCCGCCTATCGGTCGGAATTAACGGCATATGGCGGGGTAGGAGCCCTTTAAGCTATTTTCCCTTTTGTTATGACTATCAGCAAAGGATACTTATAACAGAGGGTTAAATAAGTTGCATCTTTGGCTTTCTTTGGAAAAGCTGAATGTGGTTACAACGGAATATCTAACGTACTAAAATCTCTTAAAATATCTCTTTTGAAAGTTTTATATCCTTTTTATGATAATAGGTAGGTATTAACATTTCTTAACACTGTTGCCTCTAAATCTTTAAAAGATCTTGAGTTATTGTGAACATGACGATATTGGGTCCTAACCGCGAGACGTATCATGAGCCAAGGCGTGATTTTATAATTATAGCATATATATATATATATATATATATATATATATATATATATATTATATATGGGGGGATATAAAAGTTACACTGACTAGACTTCCTCTGTGTAGAATTTAACTTCTGTGCATTTTATAATTCTAAATTAAAACTGATTACTTCTAATTAGCTCTCAGCCTGTGAAAGTAAAATCCCGTAAAAATCCAACCGTTCCAGAAATTAACCAGAACAAACTATGTTTGTACACACAAAGATAGCCAGAACATATTTGTGTAAAAACGCATAAAAATATTATTTTTGTATAGGAACCTTGTGTACGTATGCATTTAGTAAAAAGTGGTAAGTTATTTTAATACCATAAGCATACATTCCAATTTTATTTGTTAATACATATCACATATACTGATATGAATGTTTGTATATATAATATTTACATATATCTATATGTATTTTATCTATATCTGTACAATTAAATAAAATTGGAGAACTTTTTATTTTAACATTATAAAATAAGATAGACGTTAAAAGACGACGGATGAAGTCGCGAGCACAGCTAGTGAATTTTATATAAATATTAAATTATTCTAAAGGTATCTGTGTTAATATATCTTATTACTTATAATGTAAATGCGTGTTTACATAACTTTGTGACCTTAAGTTTGAAAGAATTACCAAATAAATAATATACATATATTTATTTTAGCTTTATTTATGCGCACTATATATTGATACAGCATCAAGGCGTTATAATTTATAGTTTATAATAATAAGTTTTTCTACATATTTATAAAAAAAACATTACATATTCATTATCTGTGTTAAGATTAAATTTTAGATATTCTGTTTATTCGATACTAACTTTTACCTCACACTTCGCTTATATTGATGCTTGGTAATTTTTATTAATTGTTCATATTGTTACAGACTGTAATAAAAGACGAAGTTTTAGGTTGTAACTTATTTAATTTTTATTATTATATTGCCAGGTTGTCAGAGACAACCAGTGCGTCAAGTATTTTAGTGTCAACATAGTGTCAAGACGCTACGTTGACACTTTTATACAAATGAAATGCAAATATAAGAAATGAAAAATTTATTTAAATACAATTTTATTATCTATTCTAAGTTCAGATCTTTCAATGACATTTCGTCGTCTTCCGATAAATCTGGCAATGGTAATTCTTCACACGCCATCTGCGCAAGGAGTAAAGAGTTAAAGTTAGTATACTTTCTCAAAAGAAAATATTAAAATAAAATGTTACTGTATATTTTGGGAAAATGTATAAAAATTTGAAAGCAACGAAATTTTTGTGGATTAATTAAAGTAACTTGTGACAACCATAGAAGAATTTAGAATTTGATTATATAAGAAGATATTAGCGAGAGATTGGTTTCCTAGAGGCGCGGGTACGATTGCCGCTTTATTAAAATTTTGTAGGAATTAATATTATTATAGAGGTAGACAGTAAAGTAGGTTAGCCATCTATGTTTTTTTTAAATAACTTTTATCGTAATATTTTTAAAATGGTTGTTTGATATAATTCTCTTTATAAATAAAATAATATTAATGGTTGCACAGATTCATGTCTGGTACAGATTTGTAAATAAAGTTACCAAAGTTTCATCGTCAGGAACTCTAGACAGCAAATCTAATATTTCATTATTTGATATTCTGTTGGGACGCAAAAGCTTTCTGGTAAACTTGTGTATTCCTGAAAAATTAACAGATATACATTTTATAAAATTTAACAATAATTGAAAAATAAATAAAATGAAACTATTTCAAACTGTTTATTTTCGTAATTATATTTTTATTTTCAAAAATACATTTTCAAAAAAAAAAAAAATAACAATATACAGTAACAGGTAGGTATGTAGAGACCAGACCGTAATACCAAAACGTACGCGATTAATATGTCTCTAATAGCTTTATTTAAAATGGTTAAGAATTGCTTAAATAAAATATCTTTTTAATTACCTATTTTTTTATTTATGAATGTTTTTGTATTGACTTACCCCAAATGAGGCACAAATAGTTAAAAGGCATAAAGTACATAACAAATGCTATGAGTATAATAAAGAATATCGCCAAATAACTAACGAATGGGATTGTAAAGTTGAAAAGGCTGAAACAATAATTTATACAGCTGTTTAAAAAAATATAAATATATCATTTTCAATTTTTCATTTATATGGTTTTTCATATGTTCTTAAATAATTAAATTAATTTTAAAAAAATACTTGACATAAAAATTTACTTACTTTTTTATACTTTCTCCTATACTAGCCAAATTGCCAATTAAATTTTGAATTGATTGTATCATTTCTTGTAGGCTTTGTATTTTTTGACGCAACGAAACAGCTTTATCTTCCTAAAAATTATATAAAATATGTGATTCTGTTTTGAAAAATTTTATAAAGTTATAACGTAAAGTTAATATTAATTAAGATAATTTAATTATTTCAAATACTCGCTTAAATATATTTATATAGATCTTAGTTCTAAGTAGCCAAATATACTTATATTGAAATGAGAGATTATTTATCTCTCATTAGACTATAATTATATTTGGACAATAAGGAAAAAAATTATAGGCCCAGTCCGCAGTGCCATAAAAGTTATATTAAAAAAGTTATAACATTGTATGCAAAATAACATTAATCAATTATTTAATGAATAACGTTTAAGCAGATTTAATAATTCGCTTCTTATTTATATTCAATAATTGACAGTTCAATTTAAAGAAATAATAGTTTTGAATAGAATTACGCTTTGAACAATGATAATTTGCATTGATTAATTAAAAAAATTAAAAGCATACCTTATCCTTTAAATCTCGTTCGCTCGCAACTACAACTGTAGCTGAAAATAAGAATTTAATATAATATCTTTATTTTATTTGTAATAATTCATTCTATATGATAATTTCTCTATTATATTTATAATATTTAATTTTTGTCATTTCCTTGCTCTGGTAAGACAAAGTGCGTGTTGAGTTCCACCACTCAACACGTGATGTCTTGAATTCGGCGACAAGCGGAGTACGGAGTGTATTGACACGAGGTTCTTTCTGTCTACCTTGCTATGGCGGAATAAAGCGTGTGCTAAAAAAATATTACTCTAAAATACTTTTTATTAACTGTATATACTTACTTTTTGGTCTGTACCAATAAAAGGGTATTAATAACAAAAGGGGTAGCATCCATGTTTTGGCAAACAGGCAGAACATTATCCATACAAATAAAGCTAATACGTTTAATCGCCAAGATTCCCATTCGAAGCATGTTCTGAAAATAAAACAGTATTTATATATTGTTTGTTTCATTTGCTCGCTCTGTTAAGACAAAGTGATACGTTGAGTTTCGCCACTAAACTAGCAACACATTTGGGAGAAAACGGAGTACGGAGTTTCTTGACACTAGATACTTTCTTATATTTATACTTGACACTAGTTCTAGTTTACATGAAAGAGTAATGAAAGAGAATTTAATGCCAGGATACTCTGTTTTTCAAATTTCCATCCGAATTCGAATTTTTGCGCCTTGAGTGGCAACGCTCAACGCCGCGCTATCTTAACAGGGTGACGAAACAAAAATAATAATAAATACACTCTTTCCTACGAGTGAAAATCGAGCCTGCAACCGAAGGCGCATACAGTCAGATGTCCCATTGCGCCACAACTGGCCATAATCATATAATTATATTACTAATAATTGACAAGATACGTCGGCCATGACTTTCCTTTATTTGTACATTTATGTTAGTATTTAAATTTAAGGCAATAACATTTGAGGCAATAACATTTTATATAATTATGATGCACTGAATTACAACAAAAAATATCAGATATCTCGAAAATATTTATAATTATTTCAACTGTTAAGTAGTTAATTAAGAGTCATAGACGGTATAATGTCGTTTAAAATATATTGATTTATCTCGTTTTCACTTGGGCTAAAAATAGTAATTATTGTAGTGTGTTCTTCTTGACAAGAATTTGCTTAGTCTTATCTTTTGATATAAATATCAGCCCTATTAAAACATTTATAGTGACATAATATATCGTATTTGATTCTTTTTCGCTACCAATTTTTCCTTTTTAATGCATTTATTGTCAAATGATATATTTTTAACGTCATCGTGGCAGTTGTCAATTGAGCGCAGTATAGCGCAGTATATTATAACGCGATGCTTGTAGGTTTTGTTCTACGCCACTTATGCAAATGCAATTTTAGGGTTTATGGATATTTCTTCTTCAAAAAAAAGACAAATACTGTCATTTGCACGAGAAATATTTAAAAATTACTTATTTAACATTAGTACTAAACACTAGTAAGAATAATGAACTTGTTCATTTTACATGGGTAAGTATGTTATTTTTAATTATAAAGTTGTAGTTACAATCAGAGATTACACTATATTTATTAATAACTTTTTTAGATATGTATTTAGAATAATTTATGAAGTGATGTACATTTAAAAGATTTGTTTTTATTCAAAATCAGATAGAAATTAGAGAACTTTATACCTCAGCACTGGGTTCATTTTCCCTACCATACATTGTTAGATGTGCAAGGGTAAAAATATATATATTTTCCAATATTTCACACAAATCTGCTATTTGTAAACATACTCTGATTTGAAATTAAGCATTATTAAAGTTCACCTCATTATTTTAACTCTGCGTTAAGTTTATGCACAAAGCCGATATATATATATATATATATATATATATATATATATATAGAACGGAAATAATGATACGGTAACAGTCAGTCGCTAGATCCTTGAATTTAATTGAGACATTTTTAACATATACTGTACTATGGCCAGTGAATGTAGACAGACTGATTATATAATTATTATGCTAAATAAGTAGAATGTACTTATTTGTAATAACAAGGAAGTTCATTAATTTAAGAATTTAGTCAAGTTCTATAAAGTAGTTATATTAAAAAGAGGTTTGTTAAAGTGTCTTTTTTTCATAATCGCTTATTCCTATTTTGGTTTACGTTACGTATTGATTTTGGTGATGGTACAATCTGAACGCCACGCTTTTTATATTCAGACTGAGGAAATAAAAGTATTGTAAGTTTGTAAATCAACAAATTGAGTTGGGCCAAAACCTTTCGAAAAATTAAGAGACCTATCAGTAAAAGAACACAATTGATGATCTATATTCATTATTTTTTA
The DNA here is from genome assembly GCA_032432895.1 of Dryadula phaetusa. Taxonomy (NCBI): domain Eukaryota; kingdom Metazoa; phylum Arthropoda; class Insecta; order Lepidoptera; family Nymphalidae; genus Dryadula; species Dryadula phaetusa. The sequence goes on from JAOYRS010000033.1 coordinate 7,774,581, forward strand.
ATTTCCTATGGATTTCTATACTTCACAAATCCAAAGAAATTTATTGAATATCTTTTGTTTTTTTTCTACAACAGTCATTGTTAAACTACGAACTTTGACGTCCATGAACTTTTCTGATCATATTCTATCTTTAATTATTGTGATTTTTTCATGATGGCAAATGAAAAACACTTGAAGCTTGGCCAGGATATAAGGCAATAAAAATTAAAATCTCCTATATATTTCCTAGAAGAAGTTGAGGAGTGTAATCCGGTGAATGTGGTCTTCTCACTCGTTGATGACAGCTGGCTGCTCATGTTTTTGTAGTCACAGTGCATCGTCCAGTTCAGGAATATTTATCGAAAACATAAAATAATACTAACTTTGCAATCCTAAAGGCATCTAGTATCCACAGAGTGACAACCTTTGCTCTCGATAAATTCCGAGCAAATATTTGCCTCGTCAACTTCTCTTCTGTGCGCAGATAATTAACTTCTTTAGGATTAATGACTCGAGTAGCAGCTTTTATCTGAAATAAAAGTATATATTTAAAAAAAATCGCAAATAATTTGAAGCAATATGAATATTCTAAAGGACGAAAAAAATAATATAAAATACACGTTAATAGGAAAATAAAGTTTTACGCTATTTCGATGTTTATAATATTGATTTATGCTTCAATATGAGTATTATAATTATAACCATATTAACTTAAAGTTCTATGACTAATATAGCAACTATTTAAGTATTGTTCAAGCATTCTCATGGTTTCTTTCAAAAACGTTTATTTCATTGAGTACTTACTAGGTTCCAAGTAATATACATTTCCAGCAAAATTCTTGGATTATTGCCTTTAGCTCTTTCTTTAAGTGTGCTGTCTTTAAGCGCAAACCACTTCTTCCCTGGTTTTATTTTAAGTAATGGTATAGAAATTGCGCCTACTTCCTCAGATTTTTTTTCATCATAGATTATAACTTCTAAAGTAGAAGTGATATCTGTAACTTTACTGAAACATTAATACAAGCTATCTAAATATTAAGTTAAATAATTAATAATAAAAGAATTCTCTGTAATATGTAATTCAATTTTGGTTCTGATAGAAAGTGAAGAACGCAGTGTATTAATACTCTTGTACTCTCGGAATCATTTTTTTTGTCTGTAATGATACAAACTACTTACAAAGTAATTATTTTCATCCAACTTGGATCATTTGTTTTATAATCTGTTTGTGTTTGTATTCTTTCATTGTTGAGTTGAAGAACACAATAACAGTCTTGATTTGACAGTCCTTTTGATCCATACACGACAACATTCAATACACCTACGTTTGTAAACTCGTCATTAAGACGGTACCAAGCCTATAGAATAACAAATATATAAATAAATTGTTGTTTTGTTTGTCAACGTTAGACGTATTAAAAAAAGAAAATTACTCATATGCATGTATTCCGCATGTACTGATATGAATGAGGATTAATAAATTTTTTTATCATTGTTAAAAAAGTTTATATTTGTTTTTCATAGAAATAATTATTTTAACCGTATTAATCGCGTATATTTTGGTATTCGAAAATATATTTTGGACACCTGACGTTTCGAACACTTTCTGATACAGTCAGCTCATTCTGCAAGAATATCTGATACAGTCAGCTCTTTCTCCAAGAATCCAGGGCAGTACGCCAGGCAATTAACAAACGGATGGCGGTAGTTTGATATAATTAATTTTTGTATCAACTGTGACAACGGACTACCTGTGACCACGGACTACTTTAAAGTGTTTGAAATGTCATGTGTCCAAAATGTATTTTCGAATACAAAAATATACGCAATTAATCCGGTTAAAATAGTTTCATTTAAAAAGGAATAATTAAAAAATCATATTTTTCATAGAATTAATTAGATCTATAATTTATTACTACAGTTGACATATTCGGGTTTTTCGCTCAAATCAAGTGTTTTTGTCTTTTTTTAGTCTTTCTATAAAACATACAAGAATGATGCGAACTAAGAACGTATAGCTTAATTCGCATGAGCGTTGGGGCGGTTACTGAGAGGCGCGGGTACGAATCCTGCTGCAATATTTTTTTTATACATTATCCATAATATTCACTTTATTTTTTTTAAAAACTTACATATTTTTTTTGCATTAAGTATTGATTTTCATTTTTATCGCATTCGTCAACATCATAGACAGTGTTCATTGATGTGCCACTTATAGTAACCAATAGAAAACATTCAATATTTTTATTCTCTCCTTCTAGTTTGCTTCGTAATTGATGTGTTTTTTCTCGGTCTAAATCTTGTAAATTAATTATGTATCTGAAACAATGTTAAGTACATTTCTTTGTATCATATCACTGTAATGTTTACAATGAAGAGATCTTAAAGATATGAAAATTTTGATTAAAATAATACATGAATGTATTATCGATCTTACCTCCCGATAAATATGTCCCTGTCCCATAAAGAAGCTTCTAAGATATAGTCATCGTCATATAAATTGAAAGAAAATAGTTCTTGAAATTTAATTTCAGTACTGGAACTTCTGACAATTTTGGATTTGCGTTTTTCGCTACCCAGTCTAAAAAAAATCAATTTTGTACTATAATCAACCAATATTGTCATACGATTCCCCTACATGACCTAACTATAGATAGGGTGGCGAAGAAATTGAATGTCAGAGGGCCTGACCCTGGAACCGCTTCCCCACTACCCACAGGGGTTGAGAGAAAAGACTTGAAGCATAACCAATAAATATAGTTGAGTGAAATTGTTTTTTTTGGTATCTTGGCCTTACTAATTTTATTATATAATCTATTTACCGTTTACGTACATCAGTAATACTAAGTGATCCATTGATAGGAATCAAAACAGTTGCTAAAACAATATCTTACAATATGACTCATACATACCTAAATTTAAATAATAATATATGTTGTTTTTCTTCATCTGATTCTTCCAATCCTGAGACCTCTACCATCACAAGAGTCACAGTAGCAATTTTATGCTTCTTCGGCGCTTTTGCAATATATTTAGCAGAATTTGTCAAAAAGTACTGAAATAAATAATATAATAATAATGTCATTCACACGCCCTATAGTGCTATCAGCTTATATTGTGTTAAATATTTATAGTTAAAAAACAAATAACATGAAACGTATCTATAATTTTAATGGCAAAGCAAACGGTAATATGGTACGAAATCTTACTTCTTTTATTTTCTTTCGAGATTCTTTTCGTCCTTTAATTTTTGAGTTAATTCTGTCACGAATCGATCTAGGAGGAGGCGTAACTGGTTCAGAAGACTCATCGCTCTCTTTAGCAACTTCGTTTAACCTTAGAAAAATATCATTATTATTGAAAAAAATATTACTATTATAAACAACAAAATTAAACTTTTGTAGTACTTACGATTCAAGACTGTTATTGAAAAAATTTTTGTTAAAAAAATCATTTTCTTCGATAATACCTATTTCGTTGTCATATTTTAGGTCATTTGTTATTGAAAGGGTTTCTGTATCGATAATATTTATATTGTCGTATAAAATATGAGTCAGAATTGCATCGTTCTGTTTATCTAAATATGTAATATTTTCTAATTGCGAATTGCTGTAAGTTTTTGTAACACTTCTATCCACGATTTCCTCATCAACTGATCTTAAATCACATACACTTGTAAATATTTTTTTATTATGAACTAGATAACTATCACTTGTATCAACTAGCATATCGATAGATTTCGATTTTTCTAGCTTCCTCTGCATTTCTTCATATTTATTTTGAATTCTTTCATGAAGCTTCGCTATGTGTCTTTTGGTAACATTTTGTTCTTGTTTTGTGTTTATTTCCATTATTAAAAAAATCGTAAAAACACAAGTACAATTAAGAAGGAAGTGCCAATACTGTTCGATGATATTGGTTATATGTTATCTCTGCATATCATATCTTATCATTTGTTTTACTTGATTATGTTAAATGAAACGTTTATCTTTTTAACGTTAAATCAAAACAGGGGATTTTTTGCGAATTTTTTTATTAAAAAAATGGTAAGCACATAGATTATATCTAAATTATAGCTATTAGGAACATATGTGGAAAGATATATATGTGTGTGTATATATGTATATATATATATATATATGTGTATAAATATATATATATACTTGCATAACTTCGGTATATTTTATCATAAATTTCCGCCAAATAATTAGTAGCTACATATCGAGTAGACCAAAAGTTAAAAATAATAACTGCTACAATGATGCAATAATTTACATTCATTTCTAATGACCGTCTACGTAATAATAATAATAATAATAATAATATAAATACTGGACATTATATATTCAATTAAATTTCATTTTAGCTACCACATCCTGCACTGATTATGATAGTGATCGAAGTAAAAAATAGACTTCGCTTATGAAATTAATACCAATAACAATTTATATATTTTATTTTTCAAATATCCTTCTTTTATGTTCACGATTAAGAGACAGAATTGATTTAAATAAAATTCTTTAACGAATATAATTCAAAAATTTTTGAAGATGAGAAGTGAGATAATTTAACTAATTTATGTAATATATTTAAAGTCACGGCTACTCTTTTGTTTCACATGCTGACCTTCGCAATTGTAGGCTGTAACTCATAAATTTATATTATATATTTAATATAAATTGTGATATTTTCAATTTTACAAATAATACACTATGGAAACGAATATTTTAAAATTGACGATACACGAGTCTTTAACCGTTCATAACATTAGATTAAAATTAATTAATTTTTAAATAATATGGATTATATTTATGGTCCGGAACTTGAAATATAATCTGTCATTAGTCTAAATTTATCAATAATATGACCGATAGTGAGAGGGGAGATGTAAAATTTGATGATTACAAAACTGTAATGTAAGTCCTTAGATTAGGTACAGAAGCATTAAAACTTAATTTACTAAATAGATTCAGATCATAGAATAATTGCTGTTTAACAGGAGATATGTATAAAAGGACTTTTTTATTTTTGGAATATTTTTTTGAGACCGATCGCCTGTGGGCTTGATTCCCACTCGGGGGTGTTTATATTTGAATTATTTTCTTTTCCTCTGTTAAGAATAAGTGCGGCATAGAGAGAATTCAACACCGCATTTTGTCTTGAGTTATATTGTCATTGTCAATGTCAGTCATAATATCTCGACTTCGGCGGAAAGCGAAGTAAGGAGTGTCTTGACACTAGGTATTTTCTGTCTACTCTGTTATGCGGGATGAAACTAAAAAGAGCGTGAATATATTTTTATACATACTGCAAAAGGCATAAATTATTTCAGTGTAGCTGGAGACTATTAAACGAACATCATACATGTCCCTTACGAGGTACTTTACAAGACTGCAATCTAGAAAGCGCTTTGGTGGCGGAAAAAGTATCAAATGCAGAACATCAGCGTTCAGGTGAATTTATGGCTGTCCTATGCAAGGAGGTGCACAGTTTGTCACGTCAGCCGCGAAATATGAGACCCGGGGCTATTCTGACCAGTTTTCGTTATTTTGCACACTTAAGCGATTTGCATTTTTATTTTCTAAATAAATTAATAAAATTAAAATAATCTATTGTTTGTCATAGATTCAGTTCTATGAATTACCAAGCAAATTTTGCCATTTGCTATTCTTTAAATCGCAATAATTACCATCCTTATAGAAAAGTAGACGTAGATGTTATATAAATACGTAGATATTATATACATTTTTGAATCGTTTTTATTGTTGCATTAAAATAGTACATTTCAATATACTCGTAGTACGCTTTGCGCCGTTAATAGACCAAGGCGCTAATACATTAATGCAATTTTAACTTTAGCTGTTAACTTGTAAAGTAGTGTGAAGTTTCCGTAAAGTTTGTATTCACACTGATCCTACAAACTATAAACAAACTCCGTCTCAAGAATTTTATCCGAGGGATATTTTGATGCGGAACAAAATTTTGAATTCAATTTTATAGGGATTTAACAAAAAGTGTTAGCGTGTCAAAAAGGCTATATAAATTTAAGCATAAAATGAAATATACCTCTTCTTTATATAAATGGGTTTAATTATATCAGATCAGATCAAATCTCTCAAATTTCGTCACGAACTTTAACTCTCCACTGACAATGGAGACCAGAAGGTGAAAATTTCAAATATATGCCCATTATATACTGATGTATAACATATGATAGCTTAACACATATTTAGTACTTCATTGTTATAAATATGCTTCTGTTTTACATTAGTTATCGCTAAAAACACTATAATCTTTCAATTTTAATTAATAAAAGCGTTAGTTCGTAGAAAAAGCTAAAGAACAGGATAATTGCAGTTAAACTGGTATTTAAAAGTCTGCATTGCTCTGCTGCTCCTATTCAATCCAGGTTCTCAGGCCTGAATTAAAAAATATGATGTAGCCACAATTAATAAATTGTTACTTTAATTAAAATTTAAATTAATTTTAATTAAATTTAGTAAAATGAGTAAAAATACGACTTTTTGTGTATTTTTCTTCTAGTTCTGTCCCTATTTTAGGTCAATACATAGTGTAGTAATAAATTAATACTAATAATAAAAAGGGAGTCGGTAAATGTATTAGTATAAGACCTTATTTCCTTTGACGAACAAAAATTCTAGTCACGGGTGTATGATCACAATTTGATTGCTGCAGAGCAAGACCCTTAGACTATTTGCGGGGATAGTACGTCTCTTTAGGAATTTATGAGGCCCATCGACTTTTATTACGAATTGGATGAGTACAGATGTTTCCGATAGGCATAGTTCAGTTCAGTTGCGGCATTTGTTGTAAATGTATTGTAATATGTATACACACATACACTCTGGTTTATCTTCGTACACAATGTGCTAAAAATAAATTTTATACTATTATACGAATAAGTGTATTTGCTATAATTTTTACTAGTTCAATTTAATAGTTTTTAAACGCCATCGTGGCGTCGTGAGACGTCTGACTGTAAACATGATTGGTTGTGGGTTTGATCCCACTCGGGAAAATGATTATATTTAAAATTTATTTTTATTCCTCCGCTATGGTTAGACACAGTGCGGCTTTGAGTTCGCCACTCAGCAAATAATATCTTGATTTCGGGCGAAAAGCAGTCAACGAAGTCTTTTAACAGTTGCTTCTCTCCAGGGTAAAGCTTGACCTTCATCTACTAACTAGGTATTTTAGTTACTGACTTTTTTTTACATTTCAAAACATTCACGCACCTCATACTGGGTTGTAATAAAAAACGTTCTAGTCACATATTATTCCGTTTCTTATTCTCCAACAGTTAAATTTGTTTCGGAACCAAGTATAGCTTATTAAATTCAAAGGTCTAGAGAAACGCTTTTTTTATGTAAATATAAATAAAGTCTGTAATTAAAAATATCAAATTTGTTATAATTGGGAAAATTATTATTGGGCATATTCTTTTAAACAGTGCGAGCGCCAAACAACGTAGACTCTCGTTCTCTATTGTGTAAAGGTCAATAATGTAAATATGACATTTACTGTTATTGTTAAAAATACGAGAAAAATAAAATACCTTCCTGAAATATCGCCTGGCCTTAATCTAAATTCACGCAGACAGAGTCGCGGGAACCTAATATACATCTTTATATTTTATATATATGCGATGGTAAAATGCTAAAGTGAAAATATTCCATTTTCCAAAGTTCAACAAAATTAAAATGCAACATTAAATACAATGAAATGGTTTTGAAAATGAATCGAATTGAATTGGTCTTTCTCGTAACAGAGCGAGATTTTTTTAAACATTGAACCGATAACCATCTTGTTTAGAATTCATCTTTTTAACCACTGCGCCCCGATGGTTCAATAATATATGTAATATTTTTTTTAAGTTTTTCACTTTTGCAGGATACATAGCAGGGTGAGCAGAAAGTACCTGGTATCAAGAAACTCCGTCCTCCGCTTTTTGTCGAATTCAAAATATTGCGTTAACTTTAATAAAATTAATTAAGGAATCCTGAAGGCCTGAAATCAAATCATTGAAATATAGTATATATCTGACTGTGTTTACTGACAAAGTTATGTATATTTTATTTTCTAAGTATAACTAAATTGTAAACAGCAAGAACAATACAAGGAAGGTATCAGAGCAAATCGCCACATATGATACTAGGACTTAATAGTATATACTTACGCTAGCTTTTGTTCAACAAAACATGTCTCTATGTAAAACAATTGAAAACGCTTAATATTTGTAAGCATACAAGTATATTAGTGTAAAAACTATATGGAGAAGGCCAAAAAATTTACTTAGCTTAAATTTAATTTATTCTCATTTATCCACACTGGTAAGACCACAGAGAACTTTATTTATGTATGCAATAGATAAGACATAGCGTGACATTGAGTTTACCACTCAACATTCAAAGTCTTGATTTTGGGCGAAAAGTAGTTCATGGAGTGTCTTGACACTAGGTAGCTTCTGCTACCTTGCTATGCGAGATAAAGAGCAAAGCAGTTTTTTTTATAATTAACTTTTAACTGGTATCAAGTTTCATGTTTTCTTTGTTTCCTAAGAATGATTTTGATCATGGGTAGCTGCCATGTTAAGAAATCTTACTGTGTCCGACTCTCAGCACTGTATCACTTTCAAAAGATCATATGTATTAGTATTTTTGGGTGTTTGAAGTGGGTGCCGCAGTACTTATTTTATGTTCGTTTTTTTTGAGGATATTATAATTAATATTTTTAATATTTACTATTTTTTTTAAAGTATTATTCCACACTTCGGATTAGAAAACATTTTTGAAACAACGTATAAAAATTTTTTTTTTGGACGCAGCGGGATTCGATGAGGCGCAAGAGGCGCGGGTTCGAATCCCGCTGCGCTCAAAATTTTTATACGTTTTTTCAAAAATGATTTTTAATATTTTCATGAAATATTGCCTGAAACTCAACTTCAGTTATAACAGTATAGTACACAATACCAATTAAGTTAGTTTTTTGGCTTGACAATTTTATATATAGAACCGATCAAATGCTACATGTAAGTAAATAGAAAAGCTGAGTATTTGACGGACCCCCCGGTATTTACGTGATAATATTGATATATTTTTAGCAGCTTACATGACGCTTTACCTTTGACGTATTATGTTGTCAAAAGATTAAACGACGTGATGAAGCAAATATAGAAAATTGACTACAAAGTTATTGTGAATTGATATTAGCAATAAAAGCAATATACGTAAATTATCAAAGCTGAATTAAGAATAGAAATGATTTTGATTATTGCGAAATGTTATCTAAAGACTATATGGAAAATATAATTATAAAATGGGACACAACACGACATCTCTCATACATACACTATGCCACTGTAACACTCGCTTTAATAATTAAAAAAAATGAAAAACGTTCTTAGACACTACGCAAATAAATAATATATCTACTTAGTTGTTATTTTTTTTAACGGTGTTCCTTTTAATTGTAATACTAACCCTAACTTTTGAATGTAATCGTTAACTAGTGAATGAATAAATATAATATTTTTTTCAATATACATATGTCAATTGAGAAGCTAACAGAAAAAATCGTCCTCCAAACATACCTTCCTGTTTTTTATCATATATAATTTGCAAAAATTGAGAAAAAATATAATATAGTTAGATTACGCACAATATTTCAGATATACACGGCAGCGAAGCTACTATATAATAAAAGATTAGAAAAATAATTCGAAATATTTAGCAAAAATGTTATTTTGATTAAAAAAAGGCAAGAGTACGATTACCATGGGTCTAGCAATCTAACCTGACCTAACTTAACATTTTTTTAACGAGTGGAAATTGCATTACGTATACCTTTCCGATTAACCTAACTAATTACAGCAAAGGGGAGTCTAACAGCATAACGGATAAAAACAACACGATTAATGATCTGAAAAATCAAAAGAAATTGCTGAGAATAACGTATTTCTGTCGTAGACTGAACATGCTGCACCAATACATGACGTTGCTTTTCTATCGGCATTTGAATTTATAGTTTTTGCAGATAAAAAATTGGCTAAAATTATTTAAATAGTCGATATCTCGTAAACAAAAGAAGATATCGTTTTTTTTATTCTTTATTTTCAATTTATTTTGGCTCAGAGATCCTTAATCCAACATTAAAATGTGGCGCTTCGGAAATCGTACTCTCCCCTAACAAAATATTTAGATTTAAGTAAGAACGCCAAAAGAGGAAATAGCTATAAAATAATATTTTCGCAACGAATAGGACACACAACCAATTGCGCTCACGATTGCACACACGAAGTGACATTTGGACCATGATGTCATATGCGCATCGGTGAAATCACACATGAAAAATAGTGTCATATTTAGATGAGTGGATGGTCGGCGTATGTCATATCTGGATGGGAAAAGCCAGATTTGGACCATGGTGTCATATGTGGATGAGTAAAATCTCATGTGGACCATGGTTTCATATGTGGATGAGTAAAATCTCATGTGGACCATGATCGCACGTGTGGCAGGGTGAAATCAACTGTGGACCATGATATCATATATAGACGAGTAAAATCATATGTGGACCTTTGTGGCATGTGTGGATGGGTGAAATTACATGTGGCCAAAAATGTCATATTCGATGAGTAAAATTACGTGTAGACCATTGTGGCAATAAGTGGAAGCGTAAAATCACATGTGGACCAGAATGTCATATGTGAAGTCAGTGGACCATGGTGGTCCACTTGTGACTTCACTAGTTCACATGTGGATGAGTAAAGTAAGATGTGGACCATAGTGTCATATGTGGATGAGTAAAATCTCATGTGGATCATGGTGGCATGTGTGGAAGGAAGCGTGAAATCACCAATCCATGTGAATCATGATATCATATATAGATGAGCACCATAGTGTCATATCATGTGTAGAAGGATGAATCCACATGTGGACCTTGATGTCATATGGGGACAAGTAAAATCATATGTGAATCATGGTGATATATGTGGAAGGGTGAAATCACATATGACCATGACGTCGTATGTAAACGAGTAAAATCATATGTGGACCATTGTGGCATGTGTGGATAGGTGAAGATATGTGGATGAGTAATTCTGAAGGTATGTGGATGAGTAATTCTCATATGGATCGTGGTGTTATGTGTGGAAGGATGTGTGTGGATGGGTGAAATAACATGTGAACCATAGTATCATATGTAGATGAGAAAAATCATGTGTGAACCATGATAGCATGTGTGGAAGGATAAAATCATATGTGGATCATGACGCCATATGTGGACGAGTATAATCATATGTGGATTATAATGGCATGTGTGGGTGGGTGAAATCACACGTGGACCTTGATGTCATACGGAGACTAGTGAAATCATATGTATTAGCTTGGTGGCATATGAGGATGAGTAAAGTCACATGTGGACCATCATGTCATATGGAGACGAGTAAATTCACATGTAGGTCATGATGGCATGTATGGGTGAGTGAAATCATGTGTGGACCGTGGTACCATATGTGGGTGAGAGAAATCATATGTGAATCATACAATTACAAGTGGATTTATGAATTTACATGTCCACACAACCATGTTGAAGATGACAAAAAATTTTGAGGTAGAAGATGTTTGTTAGAAACGACTTTTGCGATAGAGTGAGATTATAAAGGTTTAAGGACTTTTGCAAGTGTATTATATGAAGTCTTATATATATTATTCCGAAGTATTATAAATATTAAAAATATGTGATTTAAGCAAAAACGCGTGCAGGTAAAAAGAAAGAAATATATAGATATTTCTTTCTTTTTACTTGCACGCGTTTTTAGAATTTATTTCAGAATTATAACCTAAAAATCTAAAATCACAAGCGGAAAAGTTTTAAGTTAATTAAGAAAAGTTTAATGAGTTCACGCGGACGAAGCCATGAGCGGGTCGCTAGTATTTAAATATAAAATATTAATTATCTTTTAAAGTATGTATATATTATTTCTTAATTATCTCGAATTATCTCGAAGAAAAAAGTGTTTTTTTTTTATTGTAGCTAAAAGTATGAAATCCTCTTTTAATTCTTCATCTCCAGTGTCGGTATGACCTCTATCGAGCTCTCTATACCGTAATTAAGTTGGACGCCTCAGTTCTTAGAACACTAGCGTTTTCAACTTAATTGAAACTTCAAATCCCTCGAAATTAAGTTTAAGAATCCACTTCGAAACTATTCTTTTCTGAAGTAAAACTAAATTAAAAAGATTCTTTGAAAATATCTGATATGTATTTCTACAATAACTATTATAAGGTTCACGCTTTATGTCGCATAGTAGACAGAATTTAGTGTTCAGAGACTACCTAGTGTCAAGGCACTCCGTTCACAAATTTCAGTCCGAATTTAAGACATTGCGTGTAAATGCAAATTGCAGCACTTTGTCTTATCAGAGTGGAGAAATTAGCGGAGTACGAAGTGATGTGACTTCACATACTTCCTATCTACTCTACTAGGCAGGATAAAAGCGTGAAGAAATTAATATATATATATATATATATATATATATATATATATATATAGGATATATTTTTTTATTTTCAACGCGAATGCGCTGAAAAATAAACTGTAAGTAAATTAAGGCAGTATTTGGTGTACATAGTAGAATTAATATGTACACCGTTTACTGCCGTAATTTACTTACAGTTTTGTTTAGGATTCAAATTCATTCAAATTATGATATTTCCATTTATTTATACATGCACAAGAGAGAAAGACCAGATTAATTTATCGTTGTATATAGATATTAATACTAATACATTATTATCAAGAATATTTGCTTTCTGCACATCTTCCCCATTTAAGTACACCGAATTTAATATCCTGTCATCATATTTTTCGTAAAAAAGGGTCAAATTTTTCTTTACATAGTTATATATTTTCCTTTAGATATCAGAAGTGTCTGTTAATATTCCCTACATTAACTTAATGCGACCGTACGTCGATTAAAATAAAGCATTTACCCGTTTACAGCGGGGCCGTCGGGAAATCAACCATAGCACGTGTAAATGCATCAATGGTACGCTGTCAATTTGTAACCTGTATAAAATACGATCTCTCTATATAAATGATCTCAGGTTTACGCTTTTTTTGAATAGCAAGGAACCTCAGAGGGAAACCAATGTCAAGAAATTTGACCAAATGGGAAGTAATCCTATAATTTATCTTGCTTACGATTAGACGCTGTCGCACATGTGCCATTATTTGCTCATTTATTGTTTCTAATAATACGTAATAATTAGTAGGCAAAGAAAAAAAATTGATCCCTTTTTATATACTGTATTAAATTCAGCACATTTACCTTTTATTAGAGAACAAATGCAAAAAGCGTATATTAAAAATATATTAATTAACTAAATTAATAAAACAATTTTGTAAAAAAGGGCATACACATTGCCGAAGCTTCATTTACGTGTCACCAAGGCTTCTAGTAATTTATACTAATTGTATTATAATTTTGCGCGATATTAATTGCATAAAACGTAAAATAAATACAAATGAAGTCTACGCTGTTTCCGTGAACCGAAATTTTAAGACGTATGGTAATGACATTTCTATTTATAAGTTGTATTACTTTATATAGCTCAGTTGATTTTAAATCTATACAAATAAAAAAATGGTGTGTCTGTTTGTAATATTGAATTAATCGCTTTTTACTAAATGCGTATTTATGAGAACACGGTACATACTGTTCTGGTTATCTGTTTGTTAGTAACGGCTAATCACTCGAACGGCAGGACTGATTTTGGCAGAAATTTCACTGGTAAATAGCTAATGTAATAAGGAGGTTACTTTATGCTACTTCTATTTCAGTATTATAAGCTAAAAATCTAAAGTCACATGCGGATCAAGTCGCGGCCATAGCTCGTACTTTAATATATTTAACTATGTATTTCAATCACTTAGTCTATAACATAGACGTATAAGACATTATTATAATTGAAGGTAACAATTTGTCACCTATAAAATCCTTTCAATGTGACTTTGGAAAAATAATTAACTCAACCGAAGAGATTGAAAGCTATACGAGATATAAACAAAATAAGTAATAGAAAATATAACAGTTTTATAATTTATCCCGCACAGCAGGCTAGTCAGGGAGAATCTAGTGTATACTCCGTTCGCCGCTTTCCGCCCGTCTCAGCAGAACTAATAAATTTCAATAATTTTGAATATTATAATTTCCCGTACTGGGATTCAAACCTACAAAAAATCGTGCTTATAGTCAGGTACTCACATCACTGCGCCACGATGGCCTCATATAACATATCAATATTTTAAAAGATATGCATATAATAAATACATAACAAACAAGAAATAATTTAAAAAAGCGAATAACAAGGCGACCTTATTGCTTAAAGCGATCTCTTCCAGGCAACCTCAGGATGTTGGACTTGTATAAAGTGAAGGTAGGTGGTGCATTGGCTTGTATATACATATATATATATATATATATATATATATATATATATATATATATATATATATATAAGTGATATAAAAAAGAAAAAAAATGATTAAATAAAGATAAAAAACAGACATACTCAATAACAATAACATTAATAATTACTAAATAATTACTAATTTATTCTTAAATACATACAAAAATACATACATACATAATTATATACACACGCACATATATACATAGCTTTATACATACATACATAAGTACATATATAATCAGCATTGACATTTTAATGTTTAAGATAGCAGCAACAACAAGCAGTTTACAAATCATGAGTCAAATAATAGTTTTTAAGTAAAGTTTTACAAAATTTCATAATCGGGCAGCTTTAATGGTAAAGAAATTTGAGAAAAAGGAAGAAGAGGAATTTCAAGGAGTAGATTGTTGTCGGAGCTTAAGGAACGGAGGAGGTCTAGGGTTTAGGGAGTGGAAGAAGGATCGAATAATACAGAATAGAGAAGAACGAACGAACAAACAGATGGGCAAATGTTGTACTGAGCTTATTATTGATATATTCAATAAATACTTTTACTCAACACTGAATTGTTTCGTTTATATATTATCTCTTATGTGGGATAAAATGTGAAGTTTAAAAAATTGCACATGTACATATGTTATTTTTTGTTTTTTTTTCAACAAACTATATTTCTTAATAAGACTAGAATGAAATTCCAAGTGATATGGTACGTCGTCTCTTATCGTCATTTAATTCTATCTATATATATTATATTTAATTCTATCATTTAATCTTCATATCTATGCAACAGTGGAAAATTAAATGTAAGAGATGACGCTTAGCTGGCGGGCCTCCTATCAGTTGGATCGACGATTTGGTCGAGGTCACGGGCAACCGCTGGATTGCTGGGCCTTGGAAATCTTTGACTAGACGAGAATTTTTATAAGAACCATAAATTATTTAAAAAATATTCCAAAAGAAACACACCTTAAAATATTTTTAGTTATTCCGCGAACATTGCAAGGACATTATACTTAACTAAAGTAATCATTGTATTGTCAGCGGATTCGCATAGTCACGCAAATATTGTGTGCCATATTAACATTGATTTTATTTACATTAGTCGATAGATAAATAATATTATAAATGAAATGAATATAAATTATAAATGAAATGATTTCCCTATGTTCTAATATAAAAACTTGCATTTTACATGAAATGATGGATTTGAATAATTCTCGCATACTTATAGAAAGAAACAAAGTGCATCCATTGTTTGTAAATGGACATTGAAACACTTCCTTTAGACAATTTTATGATAAGAAATAATGATTATACTTCAGGAAGGCGATTATTTTATGCAATTTTACCTTTAACAGAAGCGATAAAAAGCATTTACGTAGATACTTACCTTACATGGAGTTGATAGATTTAAAGACGTTATATAGTTACTTGGTTAATTATGTGTGGTATCCAAGACACGCGAGTTTGAGTCGTACTGGTTTGTAAAGATACTACGTTGTATTACGAATGAGCAAATAATGATTTAAAATGTAACAAATAATAATAGCTCCTAAGACAAGTAAGTTTTTCAAAAACTTATTAACAAGAATACTATGTAAAACATCTCACAAACATTCGACAATTTCACACAATATGACACTATAGAAGTGAAGTTGTCGTTTTCGTTATGCTATTAACAACAACTGTAAGAAATGTACTTACGTTATTTTATTTTAATATTAACGTCGCGCAATGCGACTACAATGGTATAGGTAATTGTAATTTAAATTATATTTAATAAAAAAATACTGTTTTTATGTACACAATAGTCATTTTAATAATTATTTTTTTCTTCCTTTTGAACGCCGATGTCTTGTCACGATCGGAAATCGATTGACTGTATACGTAATTGATCGTGGGTTTGTATTCTACTCGGGGGAATGATAATATTTAAGAGTCTTTTTCATTTCTCTGCTCTGGTCGACACATTCTCGATTTCGGGAGGAAAGCAGTCAACGTAGTGTCTTGACACTAAGTTATTTCTGTGAAATTTCTTTTTTTCTGGACTTCCGAACCCTGGTTTACAATTCATTCTTATAGGTTATAATTTCTTTTAGTATTTTTTGTGGTCTCTAACAATAATAAACCGTTGTAACAGGAGGAAATATAGAAATGATGGTGATGGTGCCTAAACGAAAGTTGTTCAGCGTGGTAGGCTTTTTCTATTACTAAATAATAATAAAAGATTTGGAGTACCTGATGACGAACCTTAATAGTACAGCTAAACTTGACAAATAAGAAAATGTCCTCTTGGCAATAGTTGTTTAATATCATAAACAGTTTATGATGACAAATAAAAAATGGGGGAAATTATAATAAGGAGCTAAAAGAAACAAAAAAGCGGGCAACCACTTATATTAATAAAAAAGCAACTTATAAATGTATATTATGGAGGGTAAAGTAATGATTTCAATACAATGTTTTTGAAAAAACGTATAAAAATTTAAACGCAGTGGGATTGGAATCTGCGCCTCTTGGAAACCGTTCAAGCGCTCTGACTGTTAAGCTATGCGTCCAGGCGCGAGGCGCGGGTTCCAATCCCGCTGCGTAGACTTTTTTATACTTTTTTTGAAAAATATTTTCTAATCCTAAGTGTGAAATAACATTTTAAAAATAGTAAAATATTAAATACGATGTTATTGATTTGCAAGTTATAATGCGAAATATTTTATAGTGGTTTACATTTTTGAGACGAAAGAAAATTGTCGTACTACCTAGTAAGTTCGTACTACCTAGTCTCCCTCCTAATATTATTTTTAGATATTACGAGCGAGAACTTGATTTTAGAGTTCCTCGTAGTATTTTAATATTTTTTTTAAATTAGTTTTATTATTTAATTATTCACGTCTGTACTCCGGTTGTATTTTGACCTTATAGTGCTTACTATAAAACAGATTCAGCGCTTTGGGAATTTTAAAAAACTGTTATACATAAGTAAAAATATTTTTAATATATAAATAAACACATTTTTTTAATCTTCTATCTTATTACCAAAATGCTAGAAAATTTAAGACATTGTAAAAGATGTATGACACTAGTATTATTTAAATTAAATAAGTTCACCAACTTAAATATATTTATGATTTTAATGAAATGGTAATTGTAAAAAAATGTTTAGCTATGAATGATATTCAGCAAAATTATTATTCTTATTTATAAAACCATCTAGACACAAAAATATAGCTGGAACCTACTAATAAGTCATTTCGCTCTTGACTTGAAATAGGTTAGGCTTGTTTTTTTATAAGAATTCTCGCAGTCGCATAACAGAGTTTGAATTGTAAGTGCATGATGGTGTATTTAATAATATTGTTGGTGATTGTTTTATTATATTTATATGGAATCAGGACTTTTAGTTACTGGAAAAAGAAAGGTGTTAAACATGATCCTCCTTTACCATATGTGGGAAATAATTTACCGCAGTTTTTACAAAAATCTAGCCTAGCAATGATGGCGACAGAAGCTTACAATAGATATCCAAACGAAAAAGTAGTAGGATTTTATAGAGCTTCAGCACCAGAATTAGTGATTCGGGATCCTGATATTATCAAACGAGTATTGATAACTGATTTTCAATGTTTTTATGCAAGAGGATTTAATACTCACGACACTGTAATTGAACCTTTAATGAAAAATTTATTTTTTGCTGATGGCGATCTATGGCGACTAATAAGACAACGATTCGGACAGGCTTTCAGTACTGGAAGATTAAAAGCTATGTTCCATATCATTACTGGAAGAACGCAGAAGCTTCAATTGCTAGCCGAGGAAGTGTCGAACATGGAATATTACGACATGAGAGAACTCATGGCACGATACACTACTGATTTTATTGGGGTATGTGGCTTTGGTTTAGATATGGATTCACTAAACAACGAAATGTCAGAGTTTAGAAAATTAGGAAAACGGATATTCCATAGAACTTTAAGAGACGCAATAAACGCTGCTGTGAAATATATATTTCCGGATCTATGTAAAAATGTGCATTTTTTGTCCAGCGATTTGGAAAACTCCATGAATTATTTAATAAAAACTGTCCTTCAAAATAGAAATTATAAACCATCAGGAAAAAATGATTTTGTTGATTTAATGTTAGAGTTTAAAGAAAAAGGAAAGATTATTGTGGACTCACTAGAACTGAAAAACGAAGATGGTACGCCAAAACTAGTCGAACTTGAGATGGACGATTTGTTAATTACGGCACAAGTTTTTGTATTTTTCGGTGCTGGTTTTGAAACGTCGTCTACAACATCTAGTTACACGTTACATCAACTAGCATATAATATGGAATACCAAAAAAAAGTTCAAAATGAAATAGACATCGTTTTAAAGAGGCACGACAACAAAATAACATACGAAGCCGTAAATGAAATGGCTTACTTAGAAAAGGTATTTTATGAAGCAATGAGGTTATATCCTGCAGTAGGATTTTTAATGCGAAAGTGTACAGTGTCCTAATTATACCTTCCCAGAAATTAATCTATCTATAGACAAAGGTGTCAAAATTATTATTCCAACGCAAGCATTGCATAGAGATGAAAAATATTTTGAAGACCCACATAAGTTTTATCCCGATCGATTTTCTGATTCTAAAAGTATGAAAAGTAGTGTTTTTCTTCCATTTGGGGACGGCCCTAGAGCGTGTGTCGGTAATTATTTTTTATATACATATTTTTTGCATTTTCATTGTTTCTTTTCATTTAATTGTATTGTAGTAATACGAGTGATATTATGAGAATAATAACAGCACTGGAGCATAGCTTCACTATTCTAATATAATGATTACGAAATTCGTTTGGAATTAATTAATATATAGAAATTGATTAAATTTATCTAAATTTATTTAATTTATTAAATTTATTTAAATTATTTTAAATTTATAGTATAAATGCTATAAATAATTAAACCTAAATAAGGGCTTTGATCAAATTTAATATGTTAATGTTCATTTCGTAATTAGAATTTTAAATATTTTTTTCAGCTGCCAGGTTAGGAAAAATGCTTGCTATGGCTGGAATAGCTGCAGTGTTACAAAAGTTCACAGTAGAACCATGTGCAATAAGCAAATTGGAACCTCTACCTGAGCCTATGGCCGTTGTGTCGGAAAGTTTCATCGGGGGATTACCACTTAAGCTAAAAAAACGAATGTTTTAATATTTTTTCAATTCTATATTGGTATTGTTAGATTAAAAAATATTTCATTAATATTACATTTTAATTATAATGGAATATTTTACATTTAAATTTTATTTATAATTTTTTTTCTTAAATAAACTATATTAATATAAATAAAAACCTATTTTGAAAAAAAAACCGTCCAACCGTCCAAGCGGTCTGGCAGCTAAGCCATGTGTTCTACTATCGGCTGTGTCGAAATTCTTATACATTTGTTACAACTTATTGATGTTGTTAGCATCACTGTAAAGAGATTTAAACAAATTTCTGCTACCCAAACATTATTTTTACGAAAAAATCGTTTTTGGAAAGAAAGAATGCTATTAATTTAATATTTTTCTATTTTTAAAGTCTTATTCAATACTTAGAATTAGGAAATATTTTCCTGCTTAAACATAATCCTAAGTGTGGTAGCAATTGATAGGATTGCAATTGAAAAAAAGGTAGAATATATATACATGTAAATACATGAATGCAAATCTTCAGTATTTGTTATTAAAAAGACTATTGTCTTTTCACTTAGCGAAAAGTAATGCGTACTATATGTTTAAATTAAAATATTAATCGTTCACTTGACCGAGCTCTACTTTCCATTACATAAATACGTAATTACAGTGCCAGTACGTATACATATATAGTATTTTATATGTGTGTATGTGGATATCTGTACGCATGATTGAATTAATGGTAACTATTTTAATACAATTTTGATGTACGCATATTTTGCAAGTTATAAATAAATTAAACAAACCAGTTTTTGATATTTTTAGATATAGTTCTTCTCTATGCTAATAAAAAAACTCGAAATCTATGTTAAATTATGCATTAAATTAATACAAAAATACATAGTGTTTTTGCGCTAAGTAAACCTTATACCTATTTTCTGATCTAGTAAGACAAAGCGGTGGGTTAAATTCCGAGTTCAATATATAAACTCTCCAACTTAAATAGAAAGAGGAGAACGGAGTGTCTAGATACTTTATAGGTTCATTTTTTTAATATGTATATATGATTTCATTATATATCATAATAAATGAAAAATAAATTTATAAATCAATATCTACTGTCTGTATTTACATAGTCAATTAGTTTAGTTGTACTAAATTCGCAAAGGATATGTTAAAACATGTCATTAAAACTTGTCGCTGACAAAGGAAGGTCAACTTTCCGTGAGTTGTAGAACAAACAACACAATTTAAAATGGAGGGAAATGGAGAACGGAGTGTCTGACCACTAAGCACTTGCTTAAATGGATGAAGAGCGGCGGTTGTACCGTTAGTCATATCCTCTCAACTAAAAATTTGCTAGATTGCAGCTTACCCCATACCTCGAAAAAAAATTAACCATTGACTATAACATGATGGATTGTGCGTCCACTGATTACTCAAACATAAAATAAACTTTTAATGATTTATTTCTCTGTTAAAAATGTAGCCTTACAAATATGACCTATCTATTAGTTTTTTAGTTACTCATTTTGTATAAAGAAATATAATAAATTTTCGTAATAAAATATATAAAACCTATTTCACCTAATATTATAAAGTTGTCGAATTTAATTGGTTAAACGCATTAAAATACTGGGTAAATTTAAAAAAAAAACAATTGTTTATCTCACATTCATGTATTAGAAAAAACTTACCACCTTCATCTCATGGAGGTACTCCTAGCTTATTTGTCAGTAAATAAATACAAATACTTTAATAAGCTCAAGCGTATAAGTGTAGTCACAATTGCGTAAGTTGTTAAGCTCATCATGTTGATCAACTTTGCCTGAGACACTATAAAATTATAAATGATAGATAAGACGAGCCCCTGTGGTTCCATACCAAGGTTTCAGAATTTCAAAATAAATTATACCGACGACTAATAGCTACATAATTAAAAAAAGCTTCATCAAAATGCGTCTAGTTTTTTTGGAGTAAAAAGCGGACAACAGATAGGCAGACAGAAAAAAATCATAAATTATATTTTTGATTTCCTCTAATTATGTAAAAAACTCTTATAACTCTCCTCACCAAACTCCAAAAGGATTCATTTCTATACATTGAGTATAGAAATGAATCCTTTTGGAGTTTGGTGAGGTATATATAAATATAGATTAAAGATAACATTTTTCTAAGCTTTTACTTTGAATGTGGTGGGAAATAAATATATTATTATTCTATTTAATAAAAAGAATATCCTATAAATATTGTAAAATCTTTCTTCCCGGTAACGCCTTGCCTTGTTAATATACAGCGTCTTGCTTTCTAATATTACAGTTTGAGTATATATCAAAAATGCAATCTATTATAAAATATTTATTAATATTGTAATATGACGTTTAATTTCATAATTACTTTCATTTGTTTTAGTTTATTAATTGTTTTGGTACTTCACAATATATTTCAGAAGGGTTATCAAGTTCATTGCCATCTATATTGAGTCGTATGCAGCGAAATCAGAACATAACATGATAACAGGTGGCGACCTGTACATTTATAGATCGATAATATGAATAAAAATTTAATATTTTTTTCTATATGACTACACTAGTTAGTGAATTGTGAGAATTGGTTTTACATGCGGGTATCGATGTAATTTGATTGTATATTATTTTTCTGCTCGAATTATTTCATATGTTCTTGAAGGCTTTAAACTGTTAAAAAAAATTATTAATGTATTTTTTGCCATTTTCCGTGATTACCACACAAATCGTGGGAAGGCATATAAAACTCAACTAAGTGGTTTTTAATCAGTCAATTATTGATGTGTTAACAAATGCTTTTAATGTAATAATTATTTATTCAATACATATTAATGTATATTTTATTTTCTAACATTTACAGTTTTGACTTTATTAAGCCTGGTGAAGTGTATATATAAAGAACGAATCACATGTTACTGTTATAAAATCTACAAGTATGTATGTATTTCTCCTTGCGCTAACATTGAGAATAAGTCCAAAGTTTTTAAAAATACATATTTACTAATTTACCTAAATCAAATCTAAATTAAAACTAATGGACACTAAACTCAAGGTGACATCTCGTTTTTATCGTTACATTTATATCAATCAACTAAATTAAATCAATGTTCAAAATAAGAAACTAAAATATTTCCTAATTTGCTTATTATTCAAAATTCTTCATTACATTTCAATAATTATATATAAAAATGCAATGTCTAAATTTGCAATGACAATATATCAGTCAACAGAGAACTTGCAAAGCTGGAAAAAGCATGAAGCTGCTTTTTCTATATTTAAGTGTAAACCAGTAAAGCGTGTATGGTTTTCTTATTTTTCTATGTTCAAGAAAGTGATATAGGTGTTATAAATTGTTTTTATATCACTGTACTGTACTCTTTACATGTCAAAGGATACTGGTGAAAATTAATACGATTATAAGGACTTATTTACAAATGCATATTTTACTCTAAAACATCCTTTTTATATTTGTACCAACCACACTAGCAAAATATATTGATCGTTTGAATGAAATGAATACATGGCTAATTTAATACGAAAAATAATTAAATTTGAGACCGATCGTAGCGCAGTGGGACAGCGTCTGACTGCAAACGTGACCGGTTGTGGGCTCGATTTTTCATTTTCCTGTGGTAATACAAAGCGCAGCTTTAAGTTTCGCTATTTAACATGAAAAATCTCAAATTCGGTGGGAAGTGTCTCGGTACATTACGTCTACTCCCTGTCTACCTGCTATACGAGATAAAAAGCATGAACCAAACAACAAAAATAACTTTCCTTCGATGCCCCAGGGCCTTCACCTCTCTTAATTCGGGCGTGTGTGACAGGGCTATTATAATATCGCAAAACCAGTATAAAAGCTATAGTTTACAAGGGACATTTAGTGGAAAAAGGAATAAAACACAATACTAATTATTCTGAAAACATTTAATCTTACTTTTATATATATAGTCGGTCGCATTACACAATAGTCGATGTTGAAGCTTATAACTAAATACGTACATAAATGCTTGTTGGTATGTCACGTCTTAATACATTCTATTATTATCATGCGATACTATTTTTATACATTGTTAATTGTGATTTTTTCTTTGGTTTTAAATAGCTTTGAGTTACATTTCTTATTATTTTGGCGGATTTTGGTTGAATCTTATGAAGCCAGACTAGTATCAATATTATATGACATACAAATTTACTGAACGAATAATCACTTTGTCAGTATATTTTACTAGTAATTATATAATCCAAATTAATATAAAAATATAATAAAAATAAAATTTGTATGTAAATATTGTATAAAAACAGTATTACAGATACATATATGTACTCTAATGTTTGAACGACTAGTATCTAACTTATGGGTCTAGTGGTAAACTTGCTTTGTCATAAAAGAAAACAAATTCTATTTATATTTATATAAAAGGTATCTAATTTTAATCATAATTAGCTACATATTTTAAAAAAGCTTAAATCTCCCATTCGGCCTGAATATCATATTCTGTCACATATCGTCTAAGAGAAATCCACTCAAATACGCTACAATTATTAATTTAATACAATTAAAATTAATATGTACAGTCTCAAATAAATCGTGGATAAGCTAACTATTATAAAAAAAATCCATACATTTTGTTCTTATGACATTTAAATTTTTCTAATTAAATAATTAGTCTTAGTATATCGAGTATATCATGTTTAACTTACATGGCAATTTGTTAACTATTGGACAAATGTTATCAATGTGATATGCCAAATATGAAAACGTTGCCTAAGCTTTAAATAAGCATTTTATTATTTCTTATATATTAAATAATATTACAAAGATTCGTCTCCGCGTAAGTGGCACTGGTAAGTAAAAGATAATGGTGAGTAAAATTTAAGTATTCTACAATTAAAAATATGTATTTTTTTTAGCGGAGATTTTTGTCGTTGTGCGATTTATTTAATTTAAATGAATATGAGATTTGAACCAAAGATTTGAGGCGGCTACTTCCGGCAGAATATATTTTATTTAAATTATACATAAGTACATACACATATTTTAAGACATTTGATTTTTGCGACTTAACATATTTTAAATAATATTATTTAAAATTGATTTTAGTTTTCTTTGTATATTTATTTACTATATATAAATATACAAAATCCTCCATGTAAGAAAATCTTGCAACGTTATTTTGATTATCTTCTTGCCGTCTTCTTAACTATTTATAACTTTGCACACCTTCCAAATGTAATATTTACATAAAAAATAACCTGATCTTGAGTCTTGCCAACACTAACAGAATATTAAGAAACGTTATTTAAAACCGGTTATAATAGGCCGTGTTTATTAAAAAATCGCACTAAAATTATATATTAATAAGTTTAGTTTCTAATACAGAACATTATAATGACACTTGAATACTGTATATAATTATCAGAAGTGCGGGTTCAAAATCCTGGTTACATATTTTCAGAACAAATGACACTAGATTTATGCACTCGCCAATAATAGAAATTATGTTTTATAAATATAATAAATATGATTATATACAAGTACACGACGCCTTAATATTATATTAAGATAAGCGAATGATATTGCTACAAGCTATAATATATGTAAGGAATCTCAAGTGAACACCAAGCTTAATATGATCATGTAAATCTCATATAAAAAGTGAATTATAAATACGTACTCCCACATGTTACAATTTTATATCAAAGACTTATATGAGACAATTGATTTCTCTATACATTTAACTATGTCACGTCAAAGTGTTATGTAAAAAAAATACGCAAGTGACAATAAAATGGCCTTTTTATGTTCTTATTGTGAATAGTAATGCAAAAGTATTGATAATTTTAATTTGTGTGGGAGTGATGACGGTGTGGTTGTATGAACTAATTTCCCCTAAATGGTTGAGCAAATATCTCGTTTAGTAGTTGCTGGTATTCTTCGGCGTTGTAAAGATAGTCCTCGTCGTCTAATAAAGATGTTAAATTGTACCTGGTAATAAATATTTTCATTGTAAATTTATTATAACATTATTATAATGTTAAATTAGAGATCAATTTCTTATATCTTGACAAGGAAATCATTTTATATAGGATTTCGAACAGTGGTAGTAGCGTCAATGTTATAATAAAGTTGTGAATGCCTGTTAAAAATTTATTTATTGTACATTCATTTTCATGTGGTATTTGAAGAATTGCAGAGTTAAAGTGAAGTAGAAGAATAAAGTTCTAATTTTAAGATTAGTTTTTTTTTAAATAGTATTAAACACATTTAGAAATTTATCATCTTCATCCATACAATGTTAGGACATATAAAACTCAATGTTAATAAGCTAAATAATTTTTAATGATTGTTTGTTAGATTTAAACCCAGTACTTACTGTTGATTAAACTATATATCGTTTTATCTCATTTTTAGTTTATATAAAAAAGAGTGTCCTATTTTGCAATTTACCTTAAAACGTCGCGTTTTCTTCGTACATTAACATGTGATGTGGCCTCTATACATAGAACTGCAAAGTGGTTATTACAGGAATATCTGTAAAGAATAAACATTAATAATAAAAAAATATTAATAAACGTGTAGTAAAGTATGATAAATATTATGCAGAAATACTATAGCCATTACACACACGTAAACGCAAGTATATACATACGCCAACATTCTTGCGAGTGCAGGCATACGTAAAATAAATATACGGATTTTTACGTTAATATAGGGGTATAAAAATAGGTAATTTGTATTAAAACGTTAAATAAATGTAATAGTTTTTAGTAGAATGTAAAATTGTACATTAATCATTAAATAAACAGAATCTGCTCTTACCTTTCTTGTGAAAGCAGCTTATGAGAATACAAGGAGGCCGCCATGCCTCTGCTTGTTGGTTCTCCATTAAGCCATTCTTCACAGAAAGTGTCCAAAGCGCGCTCTCCGCTCGCATGTGAGCCGTGCCATATAAGTTTTTGAGGCCTGTTAAAATGTCAAATTAACTAAATTACAGTCTTTAATTTTTTGGAAGGACGTGACATACGAAATAATCCACGTGTCTCCAAGGTCAGCGTCTACATCATGGTATACAATTTTAGAGCGTTAGCTTAAGGTCAACGCTCTCTGTGAAATGCTGTATATTAGTATAATTACAGGAACTATTACCTCATTTACTTTACGTTGCATAAAAAAACCTATATTATCGCTTATTTTTTGACTTCGGCAACACTTGAATTGTATTCCCCTGAACACATTTTGAATCAAAAATCCTCTCAGTTCAGAAATATTAAAATATAAGTATTAATAAGACAAATTAAAACAATTACCAATTCGAGTCCATCAAAATATTTTTTCCGTTAAAACTGTAAATCCTGGGGGCTCCTGCAATTATTCCGCCGTTGCCGTCGAATATATCCGAAAAGGATTTAAATAGAACGTCGCCTTGTATGTTTGTTACCGGCAAGTGTCTATCTGCATAGCGCACTGTGGAATCTAGATTCTGTATTCTGAAAGACAAAAATTACAAATTAAAATGTCTTGAAGAAGCTTCTCGTGTAATCTTATCACCCTTAATTTGATTGGCCTGGGTAAAATTCTAAAAATTTTAGCTAGCAAAATAAAAAAAAACTGCTGAGAAGCTTTAGATATGATGACCCTATAACTTACTATAACTTCTTACATACAGTTACTTGTATAGTCTATCAAAAAAATTTAGTATTTCTATGAATTTCCAAGAACCTTTGCGGTAGTGTTGTGAATAACATTTTACTCGTATATATTTTACTTAGGTATAATGCGACTTAAGTGTTCATTGCATCCAGTTACGGGTTATACATTTTTTATCAATAAGTTAAATGGAATTACCTTATAAAATCTTTGATATTTCCGATTTTTACACATTTTAAATGAAATTGTTTTAAACAAATTATTTGTCTATATTTTGGTTTTTGAAAGTATACATAATTAATCTGTTTAAAATAATTTCATTAAAAATGGAATAATGTTATTGATTTTAATTCGGTATTAAATAATTGCAATATTTGATCGATTAATTTACACCTAACTATCAAACTTTATTTGGTTTTCTTTTCCCATCTCTCTAAGCATTGAAATAGATAAACTGAAAATTAATAGGGAATTCTTGCCTGCTGGTCAGGAAAGCTCTGAAGGTTCCTTTCAAGCCGGCTCTCCTTGCTTGTCGGTAGCACGCGTAATCAGCGCGACGAACCCCGTGCATGTTACCCGAGAGTGGTTCATTTAGAGCGGCCAATCGAAGCTAAAAGTATTTTTTACATGTATATTTAAATTCATTATATGAAATATATTTATAAGGGCTACATATTACATTTACAATAAAATGTAACTTATAAAATAATCCACAATTTTTAATTAATTTTAAATTTTGACAAATACTTACACTGGGTCCAGTGGGAGCAACTGGTGAGTTGTCAATTAAATTGGATAATTGTGGCACATGTACGAGACTCGCAGCCGGCATGGGGGGCGTCTGTGGCGTTGAAGTGGTAGTCGCTGGCGCTGACAATGTAACTAGTGATCCTAGCTTTAATAGAAAAACACAAATTAATACTAAAAAATATGAAACTTTATTAGTATTGTAATATTTTCATATTGATGGTTAATATTTATGGGGCTTAACGCCTGATTCTTCGCAGCATATATAATAAGTATGTTCCTACAACGTAAGACATTACACGACGCTATGAACGCGGAACCTAACCCTGTTTTTTATGCCACCAAATCGGGGTAAAGAAATGTTTGATTTATTATAAAAACAATCGTTTTCAACCGTGCAGTGATAAAATCACAAACAAATAATTATCTGACAATTATCATGTAATTAGATTTGAACATTGCAGGAGCTAGTTTTTATGTGTTGAAAAAATGTAGTCATAAGTACGGTACTGTACGTGATGTTTTTTTTATTTGTCTGCTTATAGTTCGACATTATTTGTGTTTAATATTAAAAATAATAAGAAAAAAAATTTTGCATGTATATGTAAAAATAACATTCATATGTACCTATACCGTCACAAGTGTTTCTCGTTTTTTTCTGTATTTTTTCTTTATTTGTGTATTTTGATTAATACGAAATATTAATTAATTAAACTAAATTAAATTATTCAATAAAATTAAAATAAAAGCAAATCTTATAATATTATTAATAGTGAATATTTTAATTTTAAAGGAAATGAATATTTCTGATACTTAATTAACAAATGAATTGTTGTTCGCAACTTAGTTTGAGTAGACTTTATGAGCCCTTTCACATTTTATAACTTTGTAGTATGCTAAATCTCATTTTTTTCGATTTTTCCAGAAAATTTTTCCTTATTGCTCCCCAAGGAACTTAGGTACATGTAGAATTGCAGCCTTCTCCGGCTAGTAGGCAATGAATGAATGAATCGGAAGAGTTTTAAAGCAGTAATTTTCATAAAAAAATTAGTTATATTTCGGTCAAACTATTGGATTTAAAAAACAGCTACCAACTTGTCTTGAAGTAATATATATATATATATATATATATATATATATATATATTTATAACTTAAAAAACAGTACTCGTGTTGGTATGTTAATAACGCAGAATTAATTTAATTAATGTATTACAAATAGAATTATATTCATGAGTTTAATAATAGAATTGTATTAATTTTCAACTTTACTTAGTTTTTATTTCTGTGGTCTGTTCATACAAGATAGATTAAAGAACGATGTGACTTATTTAAAAACTATTAAATTTTGTCACTTACCAACACATATTGCCAACCAGAATTAACCTTCACGAATAACGCTTGTTCTTCAACGACATAAGCTAGAGCTCCAACAGGACTGGAAGACGCAAGCTAAAAAAATATAATTAAACAAGAAGTACTATTTTTGTTTTTATGAAATATTAAGCAGGTACACTTAATGTTGTATTATTTTCACTGTTTTTATATTCTTGAATGACATTCATAACGTTTGTAAGGTGCTCTTTTTATTGACCTTTTTCTACTTGAATATGGCAAAGTGAATCTACATACAAAAATAATGATACGTATGTCTATAATTACAATAAGCAAATTAGCAACGTGTATACTTTGTAAACATGTATATTTTTAACTTGTTAGTGTGTGTTACATTTATTTTTATATGCAATGTTTAAAGAAATATTAGCATTCTGCAGGCCGCTATATCAAATATAGTTGTGCCAAATGACGAGTTCAAAGTTTTAACATTTAGCTACACGCGTTTATCTCGCACAGCAGGGTAAATAGGAAATACCTGGCGTCATCACACTCAGTACTCCGCTTTCCACCAAATTCTGACGTTGCATACTGATGGAGCTCAACACCGCGCTTTGTCTTACCAGCGTGAGGAATGGGAATAATTTAAGTATCATCTACGCTCCCGAGTAGGAATCGAACCCACAACCGAGCGTTTACGGTCAGACGCTATCCCATAGTGCCAAGTTTTAGCATTACATATTAATATATAGATTATATGATCACATAGAAAGGTGATTTTAAAAGAACAAATAGACTACAAGAAATTAACATACTCTCATCATTTCCTCAGTCGTTTGGAAGACAGCAGCTCCTGGCACATTCTGAGTACGTTGAGTGTTAGGCTCTTCGTAATGCCGTGATTCATGAGCTGGGTATGCTGTTAAAAATAATAATATAATAATATGCAATATTATACATTTTTTAAAAATAAAAAAGGAAACAAATATAAAGGTACATTTCCAGATTTGTTTTGATAAAACTTTTAAATATCCATTTTTTATTAATGGTACAAAAGCGTCTTTGAAAATTAAAAAAAATTATGTTATATATACATATATACTTACGTGATCGGTCTCTATGTCTATCTTTCAGATCTTTTAAATCTTCTAGATCTTTAAGTGCTTTTATAGCATCGATTGGACTTTTCGCAACTGTTTCCATATAGCAGCGTGAATTAATAACACAATAGTAAGTAGTGGAATTTTAACTATAGTAGTAGTAGTATATAACTAGTGTACTAGTGGTTAACTCCTTCGTAAGTAAACCTGAATATTAGAATTATAAAATGAGATAACTTACTTGGCCGTCCAAAATATTTGGTGCTTCCATGTACATGTTCATCGATGTAACTAACACCGGGTTCACCTTTAGGTCCCACTATAGATATACCGGGAGTTCCCGGTGGTCCAGGAGGTCCAGGAGGCCCTGGAGGCCCTGGAATATATTGCATAGGGTCTAAGCTTGTAGGTGTTCCAGGAGGTCCAGGAGGGCCTTGGGCTCCTTTTATTCCTGGCATGCCATCGAACCCCCTGTCACCTTTATCGCCTTTCAACTGTTAAATTATAAAGATATTAATACGATAATAAGTATGGTATATAAATGTGACAGTGCTAAAATTATATAAAGTTTATACACAAAAACGTTAAATAATATTCACCATTGGTATATCTCGAAGATTAATCCCTGGTTCCCCCTTTTCCCCCTTTGGTCCCACAATTCCCGGAGTACCTGGTGGTCCCAGTGTACCTGGACGTCCCTAAAAAATGTTATGAATGTAAAAAGTACTGTGGATACATGTACATGAATAAAGTTAATACATGCTTTGGTTTAAATTCAAAAGCAGCAGTACCCAATTGACTACTTGATTGCTTTATTCTATTTAGATAGAACTAAAACAAAAAATCGGATGACTTTATGTAATTAAGAATGGCCCCTTTCTTATTTAATACTTAAAATATACTAGTAATATAATTTACCTTCATATTCTGATCAGCATGGAATGATACAAGGTTATAATTAGTATGACTAAAACAATAATGTAATTTATGAATATATTAATTATAATTATACTAACCATCCATCCGGGTAAACCAATGTCACCTTTCTCCCCAGTTTTCCCAGGAACTCCAGGAATTCCTTGTAAGCCTTGCGGTCCACGTGGACCCGGAGGGCCAGGTCTACCTCGCCTACCTCTTAAACCTGGTTCACCTTTTTCACCCTAGAACATTAACATTATTTTGTATGCTTATCATTCGACAGTTATTATTTTGTTTCCACATAACCGAGGCCCTAGTCGATAAGACACTTCGTTATCCACTTTCAAATATTGGTT
The DNA here is from genome assembly GCA_032432895.1 of Dryadula phaetusa. Classification (NCBI taxonomy): domain Eukaryota; kingdom Metazoa; phylum Arthropoda; class Insecta; order Lepidoptera; family Nymphalidae; genus Dryadula; species Dryadula phaetusa. The sequence continues at coordinate 7,806,349 of JAOYRS010000033.1, forward strand.
TTATTATTTTGTTTAATATTTGCAAATAGTAAGCAAATATTATTTAAATATTGAATATGTTCATATTTAAGATTCATTATAAATTATAATGAAATACAAAATATACCTTGACAGTAATAATATCTGAGCCTCCATTAGTAATGCTGACAGGACCTGGGGGACCTCTCTCTCCTCTTTCTCCTTTAAGACCTCCTGGACCCGGAGGACCAGCTATACCAGGCATCCCTGATGGACCAATATCTCCTCTCTCTCCTGGTTTTCCATCTTTCCCTGGGAAACCATTTATTCCATCTGTACCTCGACTACCTTTCTCTCCCTGAGTAAAATAAAATAAATCATTTAAACATATTGTTTTGCCAATTTTAAAGAAATGTTTTAAATAAAATCAATAGCAAACCTTTTCTCCTTTGTCTCCTCTTACTGTTGGACGTTCACCTAGAAGATAATATACTTTAATTTAATTTAAAATTTTATATATGACATTTTATAATTTAACTAGCTGGCATGCACAACGAATTTCTCAATATTTTTTATTGATAATTCTTTCTTCTTCTCGTAGTCTAACGTTATAAAGCCATCTTTATAAACTATCATAACTACATAAAAATTTTGTAAATCCATCTAGTTTTATGGATTAAAGCGTTTAAAGAACTAATACACTATTCTGCTTTTTATCATTAGTATGACACTACAATAAAAAAATTACATTAAAAATATGAATTATTATAAAGTGGTTATATTCAATTTATTACTGCAATAGAGCTCACCAGTAGCTAAGAATTCCGAGTCTTCTAAACCAATAACCCCAGTAGGTAATGAAGGTGGTCCAGGAGGACCTGGAAGGCCTTGTTCACCTAAAGTTTAGAGAAAATGAATAGTTTATATTTTTCATGTCATTAATGGAATATTGTTAAGAAATATAGCATCATTGAGGCCGGTCTTGGCGCAGCAGTACAGTGTCTGACTGTAAATGCAATCGGTTGCGGGTTCGATCCCCACTTGGGGGAGTGATTATATTTAAATTATTTTTACTTCCTCGCTCTGGTAAAGACAAAGTGCGGCGTTGAGTTCCACCAGTCAACACGTAATGTCTCGAATTTAGTGGAAAGCGAAGTACGGAGTTTCTTGACACTATATAATTTCTGTCTACTCTGCTATGCGGGATAAAAGCGCGAAAAAATAATATCGTATCATTAAGTTTGTTATATATATATATATATATATATATATATATATATATATATATATATATATATATATATATATATATTTAGTCAAATATCTTACTTATTACCTTTTTCCCCTTTGTCCCCTATTCGTCCATTAGATCCAGGAAGCCCGGGACGGCCGTCGAAGCCTGGACCCCCACGGTCACCTTTTAATCCTCTATCACCTTTTGACCCAGAGTGACCCTAGCAGATAAAAAAAATTATAGTAATTTTAAATATTTAGTTGCAATATAAACCAAGACTTAGTAATTCAAAAACGTTAATTAAAATTGTATTGTAGTTATTTTATGGCTTATTATTATAATCATATATTATTGTATAAACTAAGCCTCGTAATCACCTAAAGTATATTTTATAATAAAAAAATTAAAAGATGCTTACTCTATCGCCTTTTGGACCAGTTTGTCCTATTTGACCTCTTTCTCCCTTTTGCCCTGGGAAACCCCTTTCTCCCTGTAATCCTATGGGGCCAGGTTGACCTGCATCTCCTTTAGGTCCTGGCGCTCCAGGCCTTCCAATTGCACCGCCGTAAGATCCCAAAAGAGATTCCTAAACAAAAATGGTTGATTACATACCATATGTTATATGTCATACAAAAATCAAGTAATTGTATAATAAAAAAACTAAATTAAGTCTTCTAAATCTTAAGTGCACACTCTAAAATTATGTATTTAGCAATTTTAATTATAATATAATAAAAGCCACTTTCAGGGTTCCAGGTAACCTAATTGTAAGAACCTATCTAAAAAAGCAGGTGTAGTGCGGTGCAAAACAATTCAATATATAAATATTTTGTAGTCCACACACGAATGAAAGTTTCTAACTTTCATCATCATCATCATGAAATTGTATTTATGATATCATATATATAGATTTTAAATATATGAAACTAAAAAATGGCAAATTTTTATTAGATAGAGACAAGTTGTTTTGTTCGGAATTAATAAAATCTAATTACAATTTAGGGGTATATATAAGATATATTAAAACCATTTAATTGCTTAAAATAAATAATTTTCAGGTACATATTAAGTTTTGGTGGTAACAGTGTCTCATGAACGTATCTAGTTTTTTTCTAAAATTTATAGAAAAGTTTTGTTTACTGGAGACAATGGTCCCTTTGTAAACACTCCTTTTAGTTAATATGACACTAACATTTGATGTCTCGTCGGAGTAATTTAGATTCAATTCAATAATGTATTAATTTTCTATGTACTAAGCAATCAAGTACGTAGTAAAAGTGGAGTGAGTCTTCAGATACAACTACTAAGTATGTACTTTTGTAGGAGTCTTCTCTACTCTTCTCTCTGTCATGATAAAAACATTACGTGTTTTTTTTTAATTTGGGCATAGGAAATATGATATTAGTAACATTGTTGATTAAGTTCTTACCTTGTATATTTGTCTAGGTTTCCAGTTAGACTAAAAGTTAAAGAAGCATGAAAATTACATGAAGAGTAAAGTCAACAATATATTCTGAGTTTTAAAGATATAAATTAATAGATATAAGTCAATGTTAAAATAATTTTGAAATTTATTACATTACAACAGTTTATATAATAAAGAAACGTACATCAAAGTTGCTGTAATCTGAAGATCCAGGAAGGCCTGGTGGACCTGGGGGTCCGGCAACGCCTGGTCTTCCATCCACTCCGGGTTCTCCTTTGGAACCAGGTAGGCCTTCAGGTCCTCGAGGCCCATCATCACCTCGATCTCCCTTGTCTCCACGAAGACCCATTGGTCCTCTTTCACCTGGCATTCCTGGTTGACCCTTTTAAATATAGAAAGAAACGTGAGTTAATTATCATTTAAAATAGGTTTCATCTTTTAAATACGTTAATTAGTTTATATAGAAATTAAAGCATAAGTCATTATTTTTCAACTCAAATATTCTTAACTCTAACGTAGAGGAATACACTACAGCTATTATTATTTTAAATTTTAAATATCTATATAATTATATTATAGTGTTAGATCTACATATTTAATAATATTTCATTAAGCAAAAATAACTTACAGCAATACCAGGTGCTCCGGTCCGTCCATCCGCCCCAACTATGCCTGGAGGTCCAGGCGGACCTTGCAGTTCTGGGGCAGTCTCCAGTAATGACAATAGTACACTAGAGTTGCATCCACACTGCCCAAGTGACACATAGTTTTCACCAAACACTTGCTACGAAAGAAAACAATAAAATAATCATATCATTCTATTTCTTTAAAATAAAAAAAGAAATACAAGCCTTTAAAAATATGATACTAAAATTATTCATGTTAAATATTAAACTACTGAAGTATATTTAACAATTTGTAAAGCAATTAATAACACAATTATAAATTTATAATTAATAAAATGAAAATACTATCTATGTATTATGTAATTATAATACGAACCATAACTTTCGTCTTCTAATCCATTTAGCCGCAACAATAAAAAAATATGTCAATTATTCTCAAAAACATCATAAACTTTTAATACATGAGTAATTTTTAAAAACAGCAAAGTACTAAGCTAAATTTTAATTATTTTCAATCTTTATAATAATATATAACTTTTTACAAATAAAATTTAAATGTTTAATTTATTTGTGAACTAAACGACATAATATTTTTACAACTGCAGTGCGTGTTAATTCAATTTGTCGACACAAAAAAGCCACTGGGCGTTTTATAGAGTTTCAAAATATACTTTTATTTTTGCTTTCTGTATTATTAAATACAATTATATTTGAATAAAGCGGAAATGCAAAACAATATATTACAGAATTGCGTCAGTTATGAAGGGGAAAAAACATCGAAAAGTAAATGAATCGATTGCTATCGAACATTGGGCGGGCGCCAAGTGCATAGTAAACTTAGTTATGATCGCGCCAATTTAGTGAACCGCAGTTTCCCGGTAGTTCGAACTAACATTTAGAAAATTGCTACACTGTTTTGAAAGATGTAGAGGAACATATTCTAAAATGGAATGAACTGTGACTGGTAAATTAGTTAATTTGGTTATAAAGTTACTGTTTCAGAGGTAAATAAATAGCTCAAATGCTTACATTTAGCGTACGTAACGTGAATTTAATATATTTTTATGCTCTGTACATATAAAGATATTTGCCATAAATAACATAATAATATTTGAACATTTGGACGATATATTAACATTCGAATATTTACATCCGAATATTGGAATATAATATTGGGTATGTTATTTATATACCATATAATTAATTTCATATATGTAAAGGATTGTTATTGTTGTATAAAGGATTGTATGTTATTTCGTCTGAAATGTCATGTTTAATTTTTACATTAATTTATTGTATAAATATTATTAATAAAAAAGAGTGAGGAAACCTTTATGCTGGCTATTTCTGTTTATAAAATACACACAACATTTCTATTCCACACCTATCCTTTTATTAAACAGCAATAAAGAACCTCTCAATATTATACCAGTAAAGAGTAAAAGTCGTTTTAATACTATATCGTCGAGTTCGCCTCAAGGAAGGATTTGTATAGAAGTTATTTCAATGGGCTATTCACGTTCGGTTGATACGATCGTGTGACGCGGGCGATGCGGTTGATAGAGACGGGTTGAATCAACACTCAAAGTGTAAGCTTAGAGCGGCTGAATAATAAATATAAAAGTTTTATAAAACGAAGTAAGAATATGATAAAATTTTGTTCATGATATATTTCCAGTGGAATTATATATTTATTTTATTTTTGGTATATTAGAGGACACTACATTACATGAGACATAAAAATATGCCTAAAACTGAAACGTAATATATACGTTAACAAAAGTACTTAACGATAAATAAAAAAGTTTAAGTAATTTGATTGGTGCAGTCTGAAAGCGTCTGACTGTAAATGCACTCTTCTAAGACAAAACGCAACGTTGAGTTCACCAATTTACACCTATCAACAAGCAATGTCAAAACTTCAGGCGGAACGCTGTCAACGGACTGTTTTGACTCTAAGGTTTGACTGACCATTCTGCTATGCGGGATAAAGCGTCAAGCCGCTTTATTTTAATTGTCATAATATGTGCATTTATAAGTGGAATATAAATTATAATTGCTACAAATACCTTATGTAACATTTGTATATTTTAGCGATGCACTATTGTTTATATCTAAATAACATGTATGTTACAGTATTTTATGTATTTAATTATTTATAAGAGAGTATTTTATTTAAATACTATCTTATTGAAGCTGATGTATGCCAATGGTCAATATTATTTGAGTCTATTATTACTTGTACCACTCTAATATTTACACAGGGTAGGCAATGCCCGCAGGTTAATGGAGAACTGTGTGGTCTAGACTGCATAGGAATTTACTTTAAAGGGTACTCACAATGCCTTTGCAAAGACATAGTTTGTCGTTAATTAATTTACAGCCAGAATACGCTTGTATTATTATAATAAAGGAGTAAACAATGTTACTTGCTTGCTTGGAACAGTTAATTGTAACAATTATATAACTTTAAGCAGTTATCTCACAATATTGTAGTATAGTTGCGTTTTAAATGCAAGTAACTTATTAAATTTTGGTGGTTTTATAACTATTTTATAAGTATTATATTTTAAGATAGAGTCACTTACATTAAGTGAAAAATATTACTTGTTTACCATTTTTAATGCACATACAATAAAATAAAAGTTTAAATGTAGAGAAGCTTATTTTGTCTATTAAATAGAATATATAAAAATTATAATCTCACATGAATTCGAATGTACAATTATTACATAATATTATTAGTATATTTTATAGTAAATATACTTACATCATCACCAGATCCTGACATTTCTGCTATAGCATTTGAGCCTGGCTGTCCTGGTGGTCCAGGAGGACCTGGTGGACCTGGAGGACCTCGAATAGACTCTCCAGGAGGACCCTGTGAAAATAATAATGTTAGTACTTCGAATATTAAAATCTTTGATCCATTTATATGCACTTATACAATGCATACATTATTAGTTTGTTAATAATTCATAAATATATTATTATTTTTATTATTAAAAAATTGGTGCTGTATTATGTTGATTTTGTTCAGTCAAGACTATAGAAATACATACGATAATCAAAAGAATTCAAATCTTAAACCACCATGTTTAATAGTCATATCCTAACTACTCCACTATGGTGTGAGGCTCTTACTATATTCATAATATATCGCCTATTTCAATTTATTTCCAATGTTTCAATCACGCAACGTATTTGCTCGAGCAGGCTTCGAGTTGAGTGCTATGAAACATTGTTGATCAAAACAGTGTTAAGTGCTCCATAATGACTCTATATCATGATACGGGTTTGTGAAATGTGTTTATAAACTACGATTTTTGTTCATTTGTAAAAGTAAAGTTTGAATATAAACAAAAATATTTATAAGGCCGTTCTTATGTCGTACGCTGAAAACATAACGACGAAGAACTTTACAGTTTGTGAGAAACAAATGTTTAATGTTAGTTTTTTTGTAAGTTATATTTTATTAAGGATTATTACATATAATATTAGTATGTGTTATATGTTTTGCTTGTATGTCATTTCTACTTTTTAACGTCATTATAAAGACATTGTTGCACAGATTTGAGGTTAACTTTACATTATATTTCTGTTTCATGGCTTTTTATATAAGGTTAAGTTTTATATAAACTTTCCACCTTATATTAAAAGCTATATAAGTTTTATAAAACGCTATGATATATATACTGTGACGTATCGTTATCGTTACGTCAACAGCGTAGAGTCATACGGTAGGCGGCGCTACAGACGATAAATCGTGTGGTAGAACAATGGAGGGTGCCCTTTGTGTGAAAACTGCGAATTTCGCGTTCCAATCCCACATGTTTGTTAACTGGCGACTCTACACTTCTCTTTTTCATTTATAAGCTGTCTATTTGCTCCGGAATTAATTTGCATACACACCCGATTTATATACTCGTAGACAGTCGACCCTGGAGTTTTTTCGGAACAAAGAAACCTTATTTTTTAATTTATTATATTTGTGCATTGTATTTATATTTTGTACATATTAAAAGAATATCTCATAAATATACATTTAGTATAGTTCGGTCAAGTTAGTTCAAAAAATAGGGAAAAAAGTACCTACTTTTACGGATGTTTGCAACATCATTAAAAATTATAATTTGTCAAAGTCCAACGATGTTGTACCCGGAAATTATATTATAGGTTGAAGTTAGCATAATGTGACTTAGCACGTGATTCATCTAAACGGTAATTTTTTCATAAAAGTATTTCATAGTTTTCTCTACTTTTTGAGTGATGTTACCTCGAGAACGGTTAACAAAACATATTCTAAATATTTAATATTTTTGGTCACCAATTTTTGATCACTTATTACAAAAAATATTTATATAGATAATTACATCATATCCAATTTTAATATAAAATGTAATTATATGTAATTATATGTTAAGATAAAATTTTACGCTTGCCTGAAATTTGCTCTTTCAGGCATGCTTTCGTTGAGCACTTTTAAAAATTTATTAATATATCCTCAAATATTCACAACTGTATATGAATATCTTATCTACAAATGTTTACTTTGACCGGACATAAAGATTTCTACCCAAATGCGTATTTGACTGGTTTCATTCACTATCAGGGCCATATCTTATATCGGCTTATCGTTTAGGCTGTAAGTAATAACAATACTATTTTGTTAGTGATTAAATATACGTAAAAATATATATTGACAATATTAATATTTCTCCCAAAAAATACATAAAATAAATTGAGATAAGAAGAAATATCTTGCCCTTGGTCCCCTTTCTCCCTTCTCGCCACGAAGTCGCAAGGGATATCCTGTAAACAAAATTTATACATTAAATTAAAAATTTATGTAAATTCCTCATAAATGTTACTTGGCTTGTCACACAATAGCTTGCCTCGTTTAAACTGAGTAATTATAACAAAGTCTAGGGTCAGGGTGTTCTAAACTCTAAGATGTACAGAAAGTTAGTAGCAGTATAGTTGGTTTCATAAGTCACCCCGTAATTACGTATCGCGTAAAACAAACAGTCGTTAATCCGGGCAAACACTGTAGCCGCACGAACTTTGCAGGGCCGTCCCTCCTAATAGGTTTTTGATATTACATAATGTACTGTGTAATTGAAGATTGTGTTGGGTCATCCTTTTATTTTTAGATACCCTATTACTTAGATAGGGACGTCGCATTTCATGCTAAATAATTTTTGCCTAATTACTTACAATTTTATAATATAAATTTAAATTTTAGTATTATAATTGGTTAGGACCCAGTGCGGACTGAGGTCTGTCGTGGTGAAGTGTGTCAGCGTCTGACTGTAAACGCGATCGGTTGTGGATTCGATTCGGGGGAATGATTGTATTTAATTATTGCTACTTCCTTGCTCTCCTTAAACATAGTGCGTCGTTGGATTTCGGCATTCAACATGTAGTATCTTGAATTCGGCACAAAGCAAAATACAGACTATCTTGACACTACACTGTCTGTCTACACTGCTATGCGGGATAAAATCGTGAAGCATTATTGTAAAAAAACATATACATAATTTAATATTATTGTAAAAAAATAACTCCATAATGAATTATTCAATATAACTAAACTTAAAATTATTTAAACTAAACAATAACCTTAAACAAGTAACTTTATTACCTTACAAGCAAAATAAAGCTTAGAATATAAAACGGAATAAATTCTTAATGAGTTACCATCTAAGCCGGGAGGTGGCGGTGGGAACGGCGGTATGGTACCGTAACGACCGGAACCCTCTGAGTCACCTTCTTCTTGGTCCACCTGTGTTTTATAATTAATTTCGAAATATATGTATGAGTTTTAAACATTAAATTAAGCAGTATTATCCCAGCTTTCATATGGAGTAGGATTTGTTAGATGTGAGTGTATTATTTCCGGTTATTATAAGCTTATGACGACTTTAATACAGATAATGCTCTAAATACTTTTGTACACATAATATTTTTAATTAAAAACAATATTCTTTTTTTCATCAACAAGAAGTATTTAGCGTCAAAACACTTCGCACTCTACGTTCCGCTGTATTCGAGATATTGAATTCAGCGGAAAGTAGAGTGCGGAGTGCTTAGGAACTAGGTACTTCCTGTTTAACCTGCTATGCGGGATAACAATGTGAAGCTATAGTAATATTCTGTTTATTAATCAATTTTAAATGATATTAGCAGAATAAGGAATCTTTTTTTTATAAAAATAAAATATTTTTAATATTAACTCGAACTTGCAACTTTGTTCATATTAAATGCCCTAAAATGGACAATATTGACGAAGTGAACATTTTACCTATAATAGAATATATGTGAAACTTGAAGTTCAGTCGCTAGGAAACAATTAAGTTAGCTGTTGCTAAGACTTAAATAGAATTTGTAGATCATTTAAATCAATTTAACAAATGTATTTAGAGGTAACATTTTAGCATTCATTTATTAAAAAAATATAACAATTATATGTTATGGTACATAAATATATCGTTTATATAAAAATAATAATGGTAATTTGACTATATATTTTTGAACACATATAACCTAACCATTAAACATATAACTAGCCATTTATTTAAATTCAAAATTACCTATGTAGGTAATATGTAAGTAATGGGTTATAAGCTTGATACAGGTAGATAACTTTTAATAGATCATACAGAGTGTTTTTGCTTTTATATCTCTCGCCCCAATAAGTATCCTAAAATCATTCCTCGTAAGTGAATAGTAAGTACTTGTTTACTTTATAACCATGATATTTAAGAATATTTATATCCAATGTAACCTTACGTTCTACGAATATTGCTATTGTTACCACTTATACGTAGTAAATAAGCAATATTCAGTATTCAGAACATCATATTTCGCTTCAATGTAACATCTTTACACAGAAATATTGTGAAGACGTTTGATTACAGAAACGGAAACAAACGTACCCTTTATGGAATACGTAATTTGCTGAATATTTTGATATGGGATATGAATATGAATGCCATGTCTCAATTGTGTGTTTAACTGTCTACCTAATGAAGTGTATATTGGTGAAGTTTTATTTGAATTATATAAAGTTATTATATAAATTCTCGAACAATATGTTGGAAATGTAGAATTTAATTTCGCCTTTTGACACTGGTTTCTTGGTAAAATATCAGATACATAATGTAAGATACTAAAGAAACATTCGTCGGAAAAAATAGTACTGTCTTTCTAAATAAGCAATAACGCGTAGGCGCTGAAAGACATTTTTAAAAGTTTCAAAAAAGGTGAATGTTATTGTGTTTTTTTATCATACGCTTAATTAAACAAAATTGGAGCGCCTTATTAATTGATTTTGAAAGTGGGCGTTACACGAAACATGTTAGAAAGCTTCTGATTTTTAAAATTAAAATACAATTCTGAAAATTATTGAAATTTATAAAATTCTTGTATTGTATAACAGAATGTAGTGTAATTAATATAACATATAAATTTTTATCCCAATTTTTTTTATAATAAACAAGTCGTTTAGAAATTTATATTATAGGAAGTCGTAGAACTCCAATATTTTAAAAAAATATATCGCTTATATTGACCGCTATATATTGCTTATAGTAAACAAATATACAATAGTAGTGGAAACCGTCGGCTCGCTTATCTTTAGGCTAAGGGTACAGTGCCTTAAACAAAATATTTAACTTATTAGTTTATTAATGTTATTTAAAAAACAATATAATAGCATTAGATTACCATAATACTTGCTGTTTTACTAATCGCATGTTTTATTTCGAAGTGATTTTAGCACTGGTACAAAACTATTCTTTGCATTTTTTAAAGTTAATTCATGAGTTTTTTAGTTCTTCGGTACCTAATTTATTTATACGTTTCGCAATACAATAGTTAAAATTATTTATAATGTGTAAAAATAGCGAACACTAAAAATCTTATTATGATCTTAAGTTATTTCAATATTTAAATATACGTACTATATATATATGTATATATTACTTAAAGAACTTCTGTTAGTGTACAACAAACTCGTTATAGACGTCCGAAATTTGTTTGCAATACTTCGTCTCTTTACATTTCCGTTCTTAACCAAATATGAGGGTTATTGATACTATTCAGTAATTCTGTGAAATAAAGTTTTATCATGTTGTTTATTTTTAATATTAAAAAAAAACTTTTATTACTTGAAAAAAAAACGCATGGCATGTGAATATTTTTGTATATGTATATTAAAACGTCACATAAAAAATGATGTTTGAGAACACAATCCATAGTTAAGATAAGTCATAGTGACATAAAAAGCTTATCCTTTTAATTTTTTAAAATTAATCAATGTATAAAATCCTTAAGCTTTATATTATATAACTTTAACGTTCTTCCTTAAGTAAAAGTCCAATAAAGTACTTGAACAAAGTAATGTTGTAAAGCGTTCATTCACTTATGGCTTATCTCTAAGACAAGCCGATCCCATAACGACAGTTTAGTGTTTGTCTTCATTGCTGTTTATTTGTTAAAAACCCGCCGCACATTCTTTTCAATCACGATGATATCAGTTTCAATAGCACTTCAAATAGCCGACGTTTTTAATTGAAACGATTATTAAGTTTAGCTTTTTGTATAAAGAATTAAACAAGAAATATGAGGCCGGCCGTGGCCGGCAGACGCTGTCTGACTGTAAACGTGATCGATTGTGGGTTCGTTTCCCACTCGGAGGGATGATTATATTTTTTTTTTATTTCCTCGCTGTCCACGGAATGTCTCATATTCGGCGGCAAGCGGAGTACAGTGTCTTCTCAGTTTAAGTCTTATAGCCAAAAAAATGCTGTACTCTGTTTCAATTTTATTCCTAGTAACTTCTTACCTTTTCTAGTTATCTTTGCAGTAACAATGATATATTTGATTTCAAATTGTCTAAAATTAAGCCTAACAAATCAAAAATAGTCAAATTACCATTACCCATATCAGTGCTAAATAACAAACACGATTTATATGTAACGGACGTATTAAAGACGGCAGCAACATTAATTTAACCGTAAAGGTTCTTATTCAACACTAGCGTTAGTGCCAAGTTATGTAAATAGATGAATTTATGTGAACGTACGAGCGGAAATGAAAACATAATTTCACACAACGGTAAAACAAAGCATGGGTTATTTTAGACATCCACAATGCATTGTGTTAGTAGACACCACGGGTAGCTGGTATTCTTTAACACGCTAATTGATATTTAAGCTTTCAAGTTTCATTTTACTTTGAACTTAATAGCTGTTAGAGCGCTCAAATATTAAGTGTTTTAATTAATTTTGTATGATTGACAAAGGTAAAATTATTTCTAACATGGAAATGATACAATAAAATGATTTGAAATAATTAGGAAACGTTGACAGCCAAAAATTATTGTAAATTTTAATATAGTCGTTTACAAATATATTTTGTCATATATTTTGACGAGGGTTAAAGAATAACAGCGAGGTTAGGTGATATTAAACAAAAATAAAAAAAAATGATAAACTAGTCACCAAAAAATTGTCAATATCTATTTCGTCGCCTTCACTGCCTCTGTCTTCCTGTTAAAATTGTTTAATATATTGTAAAATAAAATCTTGCAATACATTTTAATGAAAAAAAAACAGTTTATGATTAATACTTAATAAATTAAATGATCAATAATTTATTTTAAAATTATTTAAAAAATAAATTTTAAATTATGAAATAGCTATTAGCTATATTAGTAATAACAAAAACAATCAACTTACCTCAAAAGTATTAACACATTGTACTTCAGCCTGTGACGGTGATCCATAAAGTTTGAGCTCTTGAAATGCACCCTGTATAATTAGCACGATTAACACACGAAAGAAAAACATTTTACCATAATCCTCTGGCAATTCATCGATTTTTTTTAAACTGCAAAAAATATATGTTTATTGTAAAACTGCGAAATGTATAGCTTTATAGAGCTTAATCGATTACGCGTTTATTCAGAATCGATTAAATTATAACATCTATTAACAATCGTTATAACATCTATTAACAATCGTTATATAACAACAATTGTATTTTTTAATATTAATATAAAACGATTTATCGCAGATTTTTAAGGATGTACGTACGAAGGTCCGTGTCAATCATCGCGTGCGCGGCGTTGCACTAAATTTAAACGAAACCAAACCGAAGGATGTTTATAATGTCCAGTCTAATTCGCTACTCTGCATACTTGTAAATGCTTAAGAATTGTCTCAAGTAGATGGCTCTTTTTAGCTGGTTGATGTCCTTTTTACGCTTTAGTGCGGCTGTCATAAGAGAGGATTGGTAGCATTCCTTTGAAAAATAATACATTCTTTTATAAGACCCTTATCTTCTTAAACATACTTAATTATAATTAAGAAATTTAAAAATAACTATTTTTAAATTTCCTACTTTTGTTTGTGTTATTGTTTATTTTATTTTAAATTGTATTATTTTTTTATGTGTTATTTTAATTACGGTAAATGCATATTTAACATTTGCCTGAATTGCTTGTTTCGGGCTCGTATTGTGATATAACAAATATATGTATTTATAATAGAAGTTCCGTACTTCGCTTTCCACCAAAGCCGAGACACAGCGTGTTGAGTGGTGGAACTCAACGCCGCACTTTGTCTTCACCAGAGCGAGGAAGTGAAAATAATTTAAATATAATCACTCTCCCGAGTGGGGATCGAACCCACAACCGGTCGCGTTACGCTAAGACGCTGTCACACTGCGAAGTGCGGAGTGTCTTGACACTAGGTACTTTCTGTCTACCCTGCTATGCGGGATAAAAGCGTGAAGTTAAAAAAAATAGAAGTTAAGTTAGAAGAGACTAATTGAGTGGAATCGAGTCAGTTGTAATACTTTTTGTTAATGGCCAAAAAGTGCAGTTCGATGGAACTTTGGGCTTTTCGTATGACTTTCGAATTGCAAATGAATTATTATACTAAATCGTTTAAAAAGTTATACTTTTAAAGTAACAAATAGCATAGATTTGTAAATTAAAAAAATGGATTAAAAATAAAAGAGTAATTCGTAATTCAAAAATATTTATGTTATTTATAAATTCTAATAAAGGAGTAATAATTTTGATATGAATAAAGCAAATACTTTAGGGATAATAAATCTGTGAAGCGATACGAAAAAATAAAATGGCCATAAACAATTCACACAAATTAATTCACTGGAATCTCAGCTAAAATTCATTACAGTGAAACTCATCTCGAGCTTCACTAGATCTCTTTGACGTGCTCTAGTAGATCCCAAAGCGAAAGGACTAAATGCGGAGAATACGAGTACGGTTCAAATATTCGACACCAGTATAATTAGTTCGTGCAAAGTGAGATGTCGTCTTGACGACACTTGTGTCTAAGATAATTAGGTGTTTGGTTTATAATGCATTATGGGTAGATGAAAATGATTAAAAATTTGAGAAAAATACGCTGTTTGTATAGCATGAACATTTGCTATTTATTAGATTAATCGCAATATAAAATGTAAATTTACTTAATTACAAGAGGTTTTGTTGATACGCAAAACATAAATGACCTTAGCAACGTATACTTTTACAATAGTGTATGTCAAAATTTTATTTATATATTGTGTTTTAACTGCATTATTACAAAAATAATTGCATAATTACAAAAAAGAAGTGAGTGAGTCGCACTTTTTCTATGTATAATTTTTAACTGTGCATTTGTGTGTTTCAAGCTTTATTTCGTATAGGAGGATAGACTTTACATTGACTGCTTTCCGAAACCGAGATGTTACGTATTGAGAGGCAACGCTGCACTTTGTCTGAGCGAGCAAAGAAATCAAAATAAATTTTAAATATAATATTTTTTCCGAGTGAGATGCGAACCCATAACCAATCGTATTTACAGTCAAATGCTGTACCACTGTGCCACGACGGTCTCGGTTTCATACTCATCCGTCTACCTCATTTTTGAAAAAAGTGATCGAAAGTTCACGTATCTATAGAATAGTCGCCATTCATGTATAGATCTACGAAAATATAAAAATGTGACATATCACCTTGACACTTGCATGTCTTCAATAATATTTTCAGCGTTAATTTATTATTTACAAAAAAATTTTAATAGATATAAATCTGTTTAAATAATAAATAAATATAGGTATATCAGATTAAATATCTGTATTCCAGATTATGTTTCAAGGGATATTAAAACTTATAACAAGCTCTAACAAAACCGAGCTGTCAAAGTCTGCATCATATTGTTGATATCAACTTCAAAAGTAACAAAAAGTCTTGGATTTAATTATCAAGTGCATTCACAATAGCGCTCGAGTTGTACAAAGTTGAAACATTGAGCTGGAAAGTTGGTACTACTGTGTCAACGTTAATTATACTTGCAAAATACAAAACTTAATAGTAACTCGAGTTTTGATTGGCGTCTTCAAAGCGAGTTTTAAAACAAACTTAATATGGATACCTGATTACCAAGAAAGGTAAGCTAAATTAAATCTACTAAGGTTTTGAGATTAAATTTTGTATATAGATGTACAAACAATAAAGCATTTAATTGTATTAATTTTGTAATGTTAAAAAAAGTATCTTATAATTTATTTGTGTATATTATTATCTAACATGCCATCGTGGAAGAGTGGGAAAGAATGCGCCTGACTATAAAAATGATAAATTGTGGGTTTGATTCCCATTCAGAGAGATTATAATATTTAAAAAATAATTTCTCTCTTCTGGTAAGGTAAAGCGCGACATTAAGTTTTACTCAACACGCAATTCACTCCATACTCTGTTGCATTCCGCCCGAAATACATACGGCATAAGCAGTCAATGTCAGTCAATGGAGTGCCTTGACACTAGGTTATTTCTGACTACTCTATGCGGGATAAAGCATGAAGTCTCATAAAGTAAATTTTAATCTTATATATCAACAATTGGATAAAATGGAAGAAATTGTATTGAAAATACTTTTCAAAATGGTATGTTTTTATTTAGATACCTAAATTATGTCATATTAATTAAAAATTTGCAGGTTCTATTGTGTAAACCTTGTATTTTATAACGAAGAACTTTTATTTGATTCCCTCGAGTAGGGATCGACCACTGCAAGCGTTGCTTCCCCAGTTAGTCCAATTTATATCTTATGTTTCCTTAGAAACTTTTCGTGTTAAATAATGAAGCTTAACACCGTGTTTTGTCTTATTTTTTAAACTTATTATTCTTCGAAAGGGTTTAGAATCCACTACCAATCGTCTACACGGACACTGTTTCACTACAATACGATGACCTAAATAGAATAGAAATGTTAATATTATTATTAATATGGACATAATTTTAATTTTATAATATTAATTTTACTTTATAAACTTAGAAGGAAGGACGCGGTGGCAGATGTTCTTGTCTGAATCGCTAGAGGTTCTGTTGCCGAGTTTCAGGCAATTTACTTCAGTTTCGGCTAACTATTAAGTTGCGCAATAATTGGGTATATAACAGTTGATACTCTTATAAAGGGACAATACATACATTGTGTTGACCAAAGTATTATATTAAACGAATAATTTGTGTTTAAATTCCCTCAAATATTCGTATTGTAGTTTAAGAAGTTAGTATTGGTTTACTATCAATACAATTAACATACAGCAGGTGTCTTTTTTATGTCGGAATAATAGAATTGACATTATTATATATAATTTATGTTTCTAGTTATTATTAAAGCTGAAAATATATCCTTAATTTAATTAATATTATTTTTAATAATAAATATTAAAATATAAAGGTCTAAATGTAAACGCGAACACTCGGGTAAATGTTTATATAGCAGCTTTGAGTTCCGCCACTCTACACGCAAGGTCAAGAGTCTGACGGAAATCGAAGAATACTCTGGCGGAATACTCGGTTTTATATAAAGTGATTGGTATCTGCCAAATTAAGAAACATTCGAGTATGTACATATTTAAACATTAAACATACATACATATTAAACCAAGTAAAATTAGAACCGACGAACACTGATCCTTTTATAATTCTCACCAAATGTGCCACAATGGTGTTTTTTTTGTAACAACCAAGTTTATTACAAAAAAAAAAAACGGCTTATACGTAATTATTGTTAAGTAAAAAACTGCCAATGGCTATATCATTTTCCAGAAATAATACTAATTTTGCTCTACGTATGATTTATTGGGGTTCATACGAGATATTCAATGCCTTTCACAATGGATTTGACATGTAAATAAAATTGATAGCACACCGTTTTTTTTGCGGATTATTCGTAGGCTGAAAAATTTATTGGCATTTTCGATAAAAGTTATCGGACCGGGCCTAAGTCAATTTGTCTGTTATGAAAATTAAACAAATAGGTACTTGTTTTAATAATATTATATTTAATTACGTAAGTAATCTCAGCCAAATACAAATGTTTGAACTTATTAATAACGATATTTGTTTGAGATTGTACCGAAATATTTCCTTTAAAAATCTAAATCACTGTTTAAGTACTGAGACGACCGTGGATCGTGCAGTGCAGCATTCAGTTAACTACGCAACACGCAATGTCTCTATTTTAGGTGAAAAGCAGTCAGCAGACTAACGTGCTAAGCAGATAAAGTGTGAATCTGCCTTTTTAAAAAATGCGGTAAGCATCAATATACTTCTCGCATCATGTAGGTTAGGCCTTTTTTCCAGAATTCCTATTCTCTGTATTCCATTGTTCCCTTATTCACGCATTGCATATATAGATTCTTTGCCTGTTTATTAGTATTAAATTAATATTTTGACATAATGAAAGACTTCTAATAAGTACTAAAGTAATGTGTGTACTAAATACAACGTTAAGGATTTGTCGATTAGAAAATCGACTATTTCATAAGTGTCTATGGCAACGTATATCTTGTATAAGTTTTATTAATTTTTATACCGCTTTAACAATAAAAAAAATATAATATTTGTCGTTTATAAATAGAAAAAAATCCCTACCAATCAATTAGTGTAAGGAAATAATTGAACCAAAAGACAACACTATACTTACACTGTCAATAATCCTGGGTGTCGGCTTTGATTGGCTGAATTTCTCAGCAGTGGCTAAGTGATGATTTTCCTTTGGTTCCAAAAGTTTTAGAGTGGACACTACAGCGAGTGCTACACCCACCAGCACAAGTAACACTAATGAACACATACATAATTTTGATTTGTTCGACACTACCATAGCCATGTTTCGTTCGTTTCAGTCACTTCACTGTTTTTGTTTGAAATAATGCAAGTTTATTCACACACAATATTAAAAAACTCTATTAATATATTTTATAGATTTACTTCGCCGATATATACTTGAGTAGAAATGTTCTGTGGTATTTTTTATAAAGTTATAATTAATAAATATTTTCAGATATAAGATCCTTACCTAAATCCCAGATTTTAATTAGTAAGTAATAGAAATAATAAACTTTTTAAGGCTTTTTAAGGTAAAACGGGACCCTAACATTAAGACTTTACTATCCCTTCGCCAGTCTCTCTATTCGTTTGTCACAAGGCTGTATCTCATGAACTGTGATAATTAGAAATTTTCAGATACTAAATAAATTAATAAAATAAATATATGAATAATGTTTTGAAACCCTTCGTTACCGAGCCCAACTCACATTTGTTCAGTTCTTTTTAACAAGCTTAAAGAAGAACTTTAAATTTATGCTCGCAGGTAGTCAATAATGCATATGTATGTATCACTTTCTTGGCCTATACTAAAATAAAGATGAAACTAAATCGTTAAGACACGTAAAATATTTGGCATAACATATCAAGTTATATTCAATTTCAGAAGTATTTTTCATTTCGATATTCCCATGAATGTAACTCAAATATATTTGCAACTGTTATTTTCGTTATAAGAACATGATTGCAGAGGCGACGTGCTGTAACATGTGTCTGGTGCATGGAAATCGCGTTCAATTGCTATGAAATCGGCACAATATAAATATTTTAAGAATGCTGAAATATTGTAATTTTAAAGGAATTTTATTTTTTAATAACATAATATAATATAATTTTTTTAAACAAAAACACGTATAATACGTATAATATAAAAATAAAGCATCGTCAATCCCACTATTACAAATAGTTTTAAATAAATAGCTATGGTGCGTTTTTTGAAAAAAAACGAATAAAAATTTGAACGCTGCTCCACTCAAAGATTATTGAGAAATAATCGTTTGGCAAGAGATAATGCTA
This sequence comes from Dryadula phaetusa, assembly GCA_032432895.1. Taxonomy (NCBI): domain Eukaryota; kingdom Metazoa; phylum Arthropoda; class Insecta; order Lepidoptera; family Nymphalidae; genus Dryadula; species Dryadula phaetusa. The sequence continues at coordinate 7,825,800 of JAOYRS010000033.1, forward strand.
TTCATTTTAATATTTTACTATTATTAAAGTGTTATTTTACATTTAGGATAAGATAATATATATATATATAAATTAGTAATCTTTGGGTAGCAGAAATTTCAAAAATCTCTTCACAGTTAACTAATAACATCCTAAGTATGGAATAACACTTTAAAAATAGAAAAATATTTATGGTACCTTCTTACTACTAAACTATTAAAACGTTCTTGAAATTCCCAAAACGATAAACTGCATATTTCGCTTTGGTTCTATTGAAGAACCGAAGTCTGAACCGTCGAACGTTCTCCGGACAAAGCTTTGCACAATGCGGGGACTCGACAAAGTCGTTTGCTGACAGGAAATTTCTATCGAAACGACAACTAGTGACAAAGGTGAAGGTTTTTTGCTTTTCCATGGACAAAATGATGTTATAAATTCTGAGAAAAATTAAGAGTGACAATTCTATAAAAATGAATACGTGTCTCTCGCTGTTCACTTTTATTGGACTTTTTGTGGCGAATTATTTTCATTTTTGTGATATACTATTCATTTCTATTTTACCTTGCAGTCAACGAAATGTTTTGACACTATGTTATTTCTGACTACCCTGCTATGTGGGATAAAGCGTAGAGCCCCTTATTTTTATTTAAATTTTCTGGGTCGCGCCTAGCAAAAATTTAATAGCAAAGTACGTATAACACAATTTTGCTCTATACAATAATCAAGTGCATTTGCTACTGAACAAATCCAATACTGATATATAATTGTTTTAAAAATTGTTTATTATTTATAAATAAGAGTAAATACTTTATTTATTTCTATTGTCTTGATATTTGGAAACTACTCACTTAGTGGCCCCTTATATTTTGTAATAGCGTACAAATAAATATAACAAAATTTTTATTTTCTAAACCCAGTACGTTGGCTGTACAAGCGTAACAAAAGGATTTTAGTTAATTATACACAAACAAACACAGGTACACACATACCTTAATAATACGAAATTCCTAACTTTTCTAGTTTCTTCATAGTTTTCAACAACCTGTCTACGAAAATGTTTGGGAGTGCTGTGCAGGTTATTAACAAAGTTTGACAGGGGTCTATTACCTAACCTTTGACTATGAGAACTATGTTTTCAAATTATAAAGTTGTCACGAATAAGACTCTTGTGTAGGTCGCTAGTCCTAAAGCGAATTGGTTGTACGAAGCGTAATTTCATTTGTGGTTTCCCCTAACTGACTTTAAAGGTGAGCAAATGGTTTAATTTGTTTTAAACTGAGTTAAATTAAATTGATATTTTTATGTATGTATATGTTGAATTTAATAATTCATATATTTGAATTTTTAAAAAAAGTATATCTAAAAGCCTATACAATATAACGTCTGTGGGTATAAGATACAAAAGAATCTCATTCAGAAGAAATATTTAAAAACATTAGTCTGTAAAGGCCGGTCGTAGCGCAGTGTGACAGTGTCTGACTGTAAACGCGACCGGTTGTGGGTACGATCCCTACTCGGTGGAGTGTTAATGTTTAAATTATTTTCACTTCCTCGCTCTGGTAAAAGACAAAGTGCGGCGTTGAGTCCCACCACTCAACACGCAATATCTCGAATTCGGTGAAAAGCAAAGTACGGAGTGTCTTGACACTAGGTACTTTCTGTACACCCTGCTATATGCAGGATAAAAGCGTAAAGCTATAACATTTAGTTGTAAATCTAATTATTATTAAAAAATAGTTTTTTAATCATTATTTTTTGAGGCCGGTCGTGGGGCAGTGGGTCAGCGTTTTGGGTTCGATTCCCACTCGAGGGAGTGGTTATATTTAAATTATTTTCACTTCCTCGCTCTGATAGGGCAAAGTGAGTTCCGCCATTCAACACGTAATACTTTGTGTCTACCGTGGATGGCTAGTATAGAGTACTTTTTGTCGACTCTGCTATGCGGGATAAAAGCGTGAAACTACAAAAAAATCATTCTAATAGGGATATCAACTTTATGTTATGAAAATATTGTATTGTCATCAGATCCTGGCACGCAAGCAGTCGGCGTTCTGGTTAATCAGATATGAAGTGGATTAAAATTGTGGTGAGCCGATTGGTTTAACTGAGGTTCTCTAAGCAAAAAATCAATATTAATAAAAAAATCAGAAGGTATACTTTAAATTATATTAATTCAATTATTTATGAAGATTTATGTTTCTTGTTTAAAGAAAACAAGATAGCTTAAGACATGTTTACTTCGTTTAGGTACTACTAGCTTATCATGACAAGACTTAGTACCCCTATCTAATTGACGCCTTGACCAACTTTGATTACGAAATTGAATAATAGCATAAGTCAAAGTGCAATAAATTGATTTTCATATTTATGTGTAGTCCGTTCAATAAATTCAATAATAAATAAAATAATTAAAAAGAAATACATTTAAATTCACTCTAAGTTCCTTATCGATAGAAATATGTAAAATTGTTCTGTTGTTCACTGAATGACGGACAAACAAAAAAAACATATATATCGTTTAAAAAAAACTGTGATTTTTTTAATTAATAAGCCCAAAAAGGTCATGAAGTCCATACAAACGAAGTTTGGAACAATAATAGTTTTGATTATATTTAAAATATTTTGAAACAAAGTATAACAATATTTATTTGTTTCTCTTAAGTTCCATATTAAGCTTTTGCAAGATATTGTACGATTATATTATCGTATATATGAGGCAACACCATTTCGAAAATGTCAAATATTAGAATTATAACAGTGGAGAGTATTTTTTTAATTGGGAAGTACCTTCTTAATAGTAAAAACGTGAAATTCGGCTTAAGTAGATAGTTATGAAGTCTTTAAAAACGTGTCAAGTACCTAAATACAACTTTCAAATGATCAACGTGGTTAGGGTTGCTTCAAAAAAATTTGATAATACAAATATTAATAAGATTGTCACTAATAAAAATTATTAATTATTAATTTGTAATTAATAAAAAAAAAGTTCCGTTGAGTTTCTTGCGCAGGATCTTGTCAGGTTTGAGGCATTAACGTTAGTGAACCTGTGGTGAATTATTTGACGTCCAAAAATTGAAGTATGTAACTTTTTATTTTTAATAAAATTATTTGACATTGTACAGGCATGGTTATGATTTGAGAATGTATATATATGTACATATTAGTATTTTAAATTATATTAATGCCTCAACATCTTAGTTTTAGGCGAAAAGAATTCAACGGAGTGTCTTGACGCTAGGTTATCTCTGGCCACCCCACTATACCTGAAGATATGTTTTTTTTTGTTTTAAGGAAATGCGGTGTTAGGTTAAGCTATGTATATTGACGCACACAATATTGACGCAGAGAAGTGACATAAATAACTAAAACATTTATATAATAAAATATCTAAATAACCATTTTTTTACTCTCAAAAATGTTTAAAATAAGTTGCACAAAGGTAAACCAATATTATTTTATTTATAAACTAAATTTTAAACTTATATATTGTGGTAGCAAGTAGGTATTGTTCGAGGAACGCATTTAAACAGTATCTAGCAACCCTGCATTGTGATTTTGGCAACTCTCCACTGCCACACTACAGTACGTGTTAAGAGGCTACCTACAATATTCAGGTAATCTCTGGCACTATAAAAGAGATTTGGTGGAATATGAAATTGAAATCTACAGGAAATGCTTTTAAGTGTTTTTAGAAAATATACATTTAAATGAATAAAATTTTAATTTAAATAAAATTCTATAATTAAATAAAATATATTTTACTGTTTTTGAAGTATTATCAACACTGAAGATTAGAAAACATTTTTATATTTTAAAAAATTGAATGCAAAGGGGCTCGAACCCATTTGGAAACTGTCCCAGCCCTCTCACCGCCAAAGCAAGCGTTTTTTTTAATGTATATTTTAACAAGATATATGAAGCGCCATGTCTGTAGTGCCATAATAAAAGAGAATATCTTAGTATTTTACAATATTATAAAAAAATAATTGTTTATAAAATAGGATCTTTTTCATTTAAAGATTTTTACTGAACTAAAAATAAATGTTTTAACGCATTAATCGCGTATGTTTTGTTGCGTTTCGTAACTGATTCTACCTCTACAATAATACTTTAATAGTATAATAAAAAAATATTTTTATATACAAAAATATACGCGATTAATATGTTTCATTCATTTAATAATAATTTGTCATTTTAGAAAAAAAAACACATTATGTAACTTCCGTATAACCGGGTAGGCAGAAAGAATCTAGCACTAAGACACTACGTTCTACGCTCGAAATAACTTTATTATTAAACTAATCTGGTTTCCGCCCGCCATTTTATTTCATACTTAAAACTTAATTAAAGGGAAATAAAAAAAGACATGTTTTGAGCTCTGTTGTTAGCATGAGCACGTCATTTAACAAGATTAAAATGATACCGCGTTAATACGGGATATAAAGTGTACCCTGTCAAATTCTAAACAAACTTGGTCCTGCTCAAAATTATAAAGTTTCATCCATATAATATTTGTATATATATATTTGTATATATATTTATATATATATATATATATATATATATATATATATATATATATATATACACACTCACACTGTACAGAGTATATTGTACTTACTTTCGCGCCTAAATATAATTTTCCAAATTATTAAATTATTAAAATTTTTTTAAAATTTCAGTTAATGTTATTATTTACATGACAAACGCATAAGAACATAATTTATTTCCACGATTATTATTATTTAAAAAAATGTTTTCAAACTAATTTGAACTGGTCCGTTTCACATATTTGATATTTTACATATTTAAACAATATATCATATCACAAAAAAATAATAGCACACGAAGAGCGAATAGGAATTTTCGGCACAACACCCCGCTCGCTTACAAGCTACTAAAATCTGGTAACATCAGCTGTTACGAAGTCGATATCTTTGGCGACGTCTAGTCTGAGAAGTTGACCTCGTTATCTTGAGGCCTAGAGCCACGAGGAACTGAGTTGGTTTTTATTATTCCTTTGCTTTGGAGCAATTCGACATTTATGCCGTTTAACTGAAGCACTGAAGACGGTTATGAGTTTGAAACGACAGTTGCCAACTTTTGTGACTTGTCATTGTCATCCTTTGGCTGAGTTTTGGATGGCAATTATTAAACTAAAAATCTTTCAAAGTTTTGCTAATTGTATATGAAATTGAGCCCTATTTGTAACGTACAAACATAACAATTGTTTTCTCTATTCTACTTTAACAAATCTAAATACTAATAGAAGTGAATTTAAAAAACAAACTAAGAAAGTTTCTATTACTTGCAGTTTACTACAGAAAACTCTTTCTAAATAATGATAATCTAGCAAAGTAAAAGTGTACAACTTGAAAAATTTTCAGCTCTAAAATTCAGACTGGAGCGAATTCCGTTTGAAGAATTTGTTGACGGAGCAATAAAAATGCGCACCGATAGTTACAAAAGTAATAAGTAGTGGAATGGAATGTTAAAAGTCTAAATTTACGAGTTTGTAAGTTTCATCGAGTTCGTATCGATTACCCGTAGTAGCTGTTCTAGACGATATAATGGCGTCGCCCAGTCTGCGGACCGACCTCGTTATCTCAAGCGCCGCAGTGAGCCAGTTACGGATAAACCTTTTTACTCCCCAATTTATTACTATTAAATACCTCACCTTAATTAAAACAAGTGTTATAAGCGTTTTTTTATTGAAGGCATTGGTATATAATTCATTAGAATTGTAGGCTTTTACAGGTTTTAGAAAATCTAGGTAGATGTATAGATGACGGATTTTGTAATATAACCAAGAATTTTCACAAATTTTATTATTATTATATGACGAGATGATGCTCACTTTGTACATTTTTCATCTACAAAAGTCATAGTAGCTTTAGGCCAGTTTGAGTCCTCTAATTCAAGTTGACAAGAATATATTGGTCATGGAGTGGGAAAATTCTTTCGAAAGCTTGCTCTGCACATCATTCCTTCGGTTCTAGTATCTATGATGGTTCTAGTATATATATATATATATATATATATATATATATATATATATATATATATATATATATATATATATATATATATATATATATATATATATATATATATATATTAGTAAAATAGGACTCAAACTATTCTTAATTCTTTGTTTATTGAGATCTTGGATTTCAGTTTCTTCAGTAATTTTACACTGTTTCCTTTACCGTTGACAGGTATTTAAGCTTATATTTAAAAAAATACCTATAATATATATTAGTGTAACATTATTTTTTTACGATAATTTTATAAAATAACCTCAAAAATATTACGTTTTAATGCATATATACATTCATTTTAAAGATAATGCTAATTATTTTACAAAAATTCTGGCCACATACTACTCCTAAAGTAAAAATAAGAGTATTTTAATTTATTATTTTGTCCTGGAATGTAGTTTGCCAGCAAAACTACGCCACTGCGACACTTCGCGGCTGTAGTGGAAATTATTATAGCAAACCAAATAATAAAAGAACATTGGTTTGGAATTTTGTTACGGCGCAAGCAAAGCTCTTTTGGATACGTTTAAATTGTAATGAAAGTATGCTGAGGGAGAATAAATCTTTTTATTACTTGCCGCTTATTTAATGAGAAATGTAGCCTTAAAGCTGATTCTTAATTTTTATTTTATATATATATTAATAAAATTAAATTATAAATTATAAAATCATATTCATAACGAGGATGATATTTGATTTTGAAAATTATTTTTCATAATTTTTATAATTGCCAAAATAGAGCAAACATAAGTGATACAAAAATGTTTGTCACTTCATTACATATGAATACTTTAACGTAACCATGTTTGTACTATTTCAAGTAATTTCCTATACAAATTGTATTTAAGGAAAGAGATAATAAAAAAGGAACACAATTCTACATATTTTTTTAAACATTTTTGGACCAACTCTACTAGTAATACACCGTGTACAATACAATGTCTCGGCATCTCAAGATTTTCAAACTGTCAAAATGATTGCTTGCCATCTGACATCTCAATGAATATAAATTTGAAATTCTCTTATATTGCTTCCCAATTTCATTTGATTCAAAGTGTCAGAAGAATTGAATGTACTATATTACTGTTATAGATTTGTAACTACCGTAACATTTTACTTAGATATTGTCAAATTTTATCAAATAAATTTAAGCGTACATAACTTTATTTATAATCATTAATGATTCTTAATATGATTTTATATGAAACTATTTTAATTGAAATTATCGCGTATATTTTATTATTTGAAAATACATTTATAAAATCACTAGAAGTCCGTAGTAGTAGGTATATAATTTCATTTAAAATGTGTAAAAATCGAGAAATTTTGGATAACGATACATATTGCTTGTCTTAAGTATGTTGAATAAGCAAAGATAAAAAAATGAAATATTATTGCTAATATAGTTTTTTTATATTTAATAAACGTCATATCGCTTTTTTCAAAAAGCACTAAATCCGCCTTTTTTTAATTTAGTTGTACATATAATATAAATGTAGACACTGTTGTAATATACATGCATGAGGAAAATGCATTTCCACATCTGGTATAGATAATAGGCGGGGTTGGATTCTCTATATAATGTAACATGTAATTCTTCAGAATATAAAGTAGAAATAGCTGAATTTATTACGTGCAACGTGTCAAACATGTTCACGTCAATATTAAGAAATATTTTATTAACATGCCTATATATAAGCTTTACTTGTATATATTGATATATCTTTTACTTTATGTCATGACAATGTCAAGATCAACTTGTTTGTGGCTGTTTGTCTAGAAAATTTGCAGATTGTTCAGATCAAATGATAAAAGTGTAAATTTTGAACTGAAAAGTAAATAATTTTAATTTTATTACTTTAAAACAACTAAAACTATATATTAAGTATGTACATATCTGTCGCGTTGCGCGGAAGTGGCCGATAGAACCTTATTGTAAATAATAATTCATAATACAACAGTCTCCTCATTTCTTTACATACAATCATAATATTTACTAGAAAGTAATGGATCTGTGCAATAAACGCTTAAAAATTTATCGAGTTGAATAAGATTATTAATTTATCAATTAGGGAGGACTACAATCGCCTCGCTACTCCGTTATTTAATCCTACAATTATAATTTAATTTCTAGAATTTCAATAATTATAGATCATTACAGAAATAATAAATTTTAATTAATATAAAATTATCAATGCAAAATATATATATATAAATATATATATAAATATATATATATATATATATATATATATATATATATATATATATATATATATATATATACATATAAACCCATGAGAAACGTAAAAATAGATATATATCTATTTTTACGTTTCTCATGGGTTTACAGGCTACTCAGAAATAATTCAAAGTTAAGACACTCTATTCTTCACTTGGAATGAACTTAAATAAATGAATATTCTATACACAAAAATGTCATACTAAATGTGAAATTTTCAAATAATAAATTTATAAGAGACAGCGACCTGTGGTTGTCAGGCGCAACTTTTCTCTCTCAACTGTCAAAACGGAAGCCGTCAAGTTACGTAGCATGCGCAAAAAATCCATAACAGACCACTGGCGTTGCATGATAAATTACTTTTTCGAAGATAATGGAATTTTTTGTAAATCAGCTGTGCTTGTCAGTTGTGGCGTGGACGCGTTTTGGCAATTCGCTTTGTACTTTTGTCGTAGAGTGATCATTTCTTTACATTTTTATTACAATGAATGAATGAAATGAATTTATTTTAATTAATTTTAGTAATTTATTTTAATAATTCTTTAAGCTCAACGTTTCTTCTCTTTAATTACTAATTTGAAATTTAAAATATATTGTTATATATTATAAATCAAATATTACAAGCTTTTGTATATTATAATTATATGATTTTTATAATACAATCTTATTTACTTGTTTTTTATGCACATTCAAAGATGAGAAAAATAAATAAATTAACAATCACTTATATATCTGTATAATTTAATGTATGTATTTGATAATAACCATATTATCATTGCAATAATGAAATAAACAATGATAGTTAATGTTTTTTACATAAAATTTGTTTTAAAAGAATCTTCAAATTTTTTTACGTTTTATAAAACAAAAAATAACTACTTAGAAACAATTTTAAATACAATAATAATATAAGTAACAAAATCACTAATTCATTGTAAACAATCACCACGTGTGTTTGTTGACATCAGTTAACTGTACCGGCCCGTCACTGTCAACCGTTTGACATTTGACGTTTATACTTTTTAATCGTACCACGTGCGCGCGGAACAACCGACCGATCTAGACTGAGATGAACAAGCTTCCCACATTTGGCAAATATACAAGGATAAAAAACTTTGTAAACAGGAATATCAAAAATTCGACCGCTGAAGCCAAAACAAGAAGCTCTTCAGCATTCAGCCTCGTTCTGTTAATCATAACATAAAACTGGCCGAACGTAAATATATACCTACCACTAATTAAAGCTTTATGACTGAAAAAAATATTTTACGAGGCTCCCCGCATAAGATAGTGTTTCCGCTGACATGTTATGAAAAAGGCTCCGTAAAAGGAAATTGGAGCAGTTTTTGTGGCTATACGTCTAGAAAATGTCATAACCGTAGCTCCATTGGCCTACATGTGATATACAGCCTCTCTTAAGGTTGTATGTTGAATGAGAGACTAGGACGTTATTTACCCGGACCAATTTCGATGTTTAGGTCAAGCCTCTTCTCGTTTGTAATAAGAGCGTTTTCTTTATTCAAAGTATCAAATTATTTCTGTTTGAGTAAACTGAAGGAAATTTAATAAAGTTATATGAAACTTTGTTTAATTTTAGATATCGTTTATTAACATTTAGACATATATCAACATTTAGAAATAATTCATATTCAATAACAATTTTCCTCTAGTTTAATATGAATGAGTAGGCGGAGAAGACATAAATATGTATATACAGTATGATTTATTATAGATTTCTCAAAGTCTGGCAATTCTTAATGTTTGTTTTAAATACTTGGTAAATGTAAGATCAAACAGAAAATTGAAAAATACAAAATGTGTATGTGTAATGTAGCTTATGTTTAACTTTCATATTACCTTAAATAGGAACAAAAAACAAGTTAAATTTACAATTAAATAATCATGTCCTGAAATTTATAAAGGGCGTTAATCAATAAGCTGAACTCTAAAATATGTATGCTTACTATTAAGTACACAAATAAAGAAGGCGTCGTGGTGCAGTGGTACACTATCTGACTGGAAACGATCGGCTTTGGGCTTGATTCCCTCTTGGGAGATATAATATGTTAAATATTTTAATTTACTCGCTCTGGTTAGAAAACGCGCGGCGTAGAGTTCCGCTACTCAACGCGCAATGTCTCAATGTTCTTTTCTACCTTCCTACACAAGATATACATGAAGCTAAAAAGCACTAAATAAATTCGGTAAGTAGGTAATTTGCGTCGAAGTGACCTAGGTTTAAAAAAAGATTCACTTAGTGCACTTTACAATTTTAACATAATATTAATTTGTGTGAGTGGCGCATCTCGTAGCACAGTTGACAGACATTCTGTTGGTTGTTACATTTGAGGGGAAAAAATACCAGGTGAAATAATTATTATTAACAAAACAAGTTGCCCCCTTTATTATATTTGCGTGGAATTTGATTTCGTTATTTTGTTGTTATGTTAATACGAAAAACTATTTTTTTTTATTTTTATAGAAATTCAAAAAGAAAAAAAGTCGTGTGGTTGCTTCTCATGTATTAAAATTGTGAACGCAGCGGGATTCGAAATCGCGCCTCGCGCCTCGTGAAATCCGTCCAAATGTTCCGATCACTAAGCCATGCAGTTAAATATGCAGTTTTTTCAAAATGTTATTTAATCCAATGTGTCAAATAACACTGAAAATAGTAAGTGGTAATACGATAAACACACCCGAAGGAACTTTCAGGTCAAATTTCCGATTTCTCCATAAGTTACGACAGAATTTCTTTCAAATTGAACCGTTGTCTAACTTGTAAGAACTGGCTTATAACATTCAAGGCAGGCATTGCAGGTTAATTAATTGATTTGTAATAGTGAAGTACTATCTGCTTTGGCTTAACGAAAAACAAAAACTAAAAAGATATCTCATCAAAAATATATCTCAAAATACATCAAGAAAAAAGTAGTGAACGTACAAAACACATAAATAATTACAATTATCTTTCAGTGAGAAAAATAAACAATATCTATATTTATATCTATCATAATATCTATATTTATATCTATCATAATATCGATAGTTATATCTAACATAATATCTGATCTTTTTCAAATCCTCAAAAAGTATATTTATTTTTATACACAAACATTGTTGTTAATTATATCAATCTCTCTTCTTCGTTTAGTTACTGTAGCCTTATTAATATGTAAAATAAATGTAGCCTGTAAATTGACACTGTGCCTCCATCTAGTTTTTCTAAAAAGTTTTAACTTTATATGTAAATGTTTATACCTTTTTCCACGTAATAATATTAATATAATTTCGACTTTCAGGCCATATAGTCTTGTAGTTGATTCCATCTTCACGTTTTATTTAATTAGAGCGGTAAACGTTCGTTCAACGAAGTATTTGAACCTACTAGTTATTGCTAGAACGTAAAGTTACATATATATGTAATATTTGTGTGACTTTGATACAAATATTATGTATATATAACTACTGCGATACGTCGTATTTTTCGGCAAAATAGTAATTAGTTAAAATATGACAAAAACAAATCATAATATATTAAAAATAATCACAACTTATTAAATAACCCGTTTGAATCTATTATAGTAAAGTTACAAGTTGCAATAAACCTTTGCATTCATTTTGGAAAGCTGGATATAAGAATTAAAAGATAAAAATATAGTTATTCCAAAGATAATATAAGACTGCATCCATTATAACAATAAGGAACGTGTAACGACTTGCCCCGGGCGTAAGCAGGACTATGGGGCTATAAGGATTGAAGGCATTAAAAACAAACGCCCACCCCACCATTCATTGAGATGGGTTTTCAACACGCCACTCATCGTTATTGAACCAACCAATTTATGTTTTTATTGCACAATGTAAAATCGAACCTAATATCTAAATAATAAAGTTTAAATCTATTTTTATCGTATGTATAAGGGGTCGTAAAATATTTCATATAGACAGTGAGTGTGTCTGAGTGCTGTATTTGCAAGTGTTATAGCAAAGCTAGTGCGGTTTTAGTAATCCTAAATCAAATATTTTACTATTTTTATTGATATAAAACTGATAGCCACAATGCATTTTATAACTTTTATATATTAAAATAAAAAAAAAGACACATAAGTTGTAACAAACGTATATGAATTTCGACGCAGCTGGTAATAGAACGCATGGTTTAGCAGTCAGGGCGCTTGGACGGTATCCAAGAGGCGAGTTCGAATACCGCTGCGTTCAAATTTTTACGAGTTTTAACTAACAAAATCTTTTATAATTTTTTGACATCTCTGACGGTCTTATACTACGTATTCTTGTAATAGTGAGTACCACTTGGTTTACAAAAAGATAATTCAAACATTAGTAAATAATAAAAGCATTTAAATTAGCTTACATTAACATGGCTTGGTTGTATTGTAGAAATTGTAATTTAAAAATGCAAACCAGGAGACAAATATAGTTTTGACTTATTTAGTGGAGCAAGGCTTAATATCATAAACGCTATTTTGTTGTAGAGGTGTAAGAGAAGGTACGTACTGAAGCGACGGTACGTACTGGCAAAACGAGACTTTAAACTGTGCTCCTTTCATTATAAATATTTAAAATATAATTGTTATTAATATTATATTTAAAAATATCAGAGATACTGGTTTTAAATATTTTTTTACTATTCAGCATAGTATTACTGATACAAACTACCAAATTATTAAGCCACAGATAAAATATGTTTCTTATCAGATTTAACAAAATATGATTTTGTGATTGAGGCCGTTGTAGCACAATGAGACGGCGTCCTGTAAGCGTGGTTGGTTGTGTATTCGATTCCCAGTCGCAGGAATGATTATATTTTACATTTATTTTCATTTCACCGCTCTGACAAGAGAAAGCGCGGCGTTGAGTTCCACCATTTAAAATTGAATGTTACGATTTCTTGCGGAAAAGAGTCAACGGAGTATCTTAATATCGGGTTGTCTCTGACGGATGCTATGTGTGATAAAGCGTGAAGCGACGATAATGATCAACTCTTCTGCCATTATTAAAGTTAGTACCTGAATTCTAACATACAAACAAATTATCTATTATAAATAAAATCTACAAAAATTAAATCATAATAGTTCAGTACTTATTAATTGAGCAACAAAGCTAAGTGTAATTACTTTTTAATTTCAGTTAAACAACTTACAATATTGGCAATACATAATGAGATATTAAATGTTAAGCACAGATAATAATAAGTTCTTCAAGGAATAGCATAATTCTACAGCATTCTAGCCTCTAGCGTAGTTTGAGATGAATTGAAGTCAACTAACGACATAGTAAACAGATATTATTACTATACAACCCATAATTATACCCAGTTAGGTCCTTTTTGCAAAATAAAATTTAATATTCCGTTGTAAACCTTATTTAAAGTATGTAATGTTTCCAAAGTAGTTTGTATTACCTGTTCTGTACTTCAGTCTAGAGTAGCTGTTATATCGTCTCAGTATGCCCCAAGCGCAGAACAGTGTTCCGTTCAATTGTATGCATATTTGATAGTTTAGTAACAGGAACAAGTAAGTCAATATGGAATTTACAACTAACATAGTAAAATTATTGTTGTAATAAAATATTTTATGTTTATTTTGCCGACTTCTGAGATGTTGCAATAGTTAATGAGGTTAATAAAAAATATTAGACAATTAAGGAGTGGATAGGAAAGTAAAAGACGTGGCACAATAAGGCGGCTCCTGTCTGTAAATACGACTGGTTGTGGGTTCGATTTCCACTCGAATGTGTGCTTATATTTAAAAATTTACTATCATTTTCCCACTATGGTAAGACAACGCGCGGCTTGGAGCCCGCAACTCATCACGCAAAATATCGATTTTGGGCAAAAAGCAGTCAACGGAGTGTCTTAGCACTAGGTTTTTTCTAACTACCCTGCTATGTGGGATAGAGCTACAAATACAAATTAATAAAATTTTAATATCGAGTTGATCCCACATGAAGACATAAACTTCTATACGTTTATTCTATACGTTTAACAGTTATCTACCACCAACGCCATTAGTATTATATATAAGCCCAGAAGTCTAAACATATATGAAAAAATGAAGAATATTTAAAAAAAAATCTTTGTAAATTAAACCTTAGTTAGCTTTTTGGTCTTTTTAGCACATATTTTAAAAGCCGTAAATATGCAATTTATTATAAAGTTGTGTTTTGCAACTATCATAGACGGTTAGAAACTTTAGCAAAATCATATTTGCAGATCAGCCTCGCTAACTTAGTAACTGCCACTCAAACCGACTTGGACGATCTGATAAAATATTAGACTAAACTCCTATTATAATAATGTCAGCTGTTATTGTACCGTACTAAGTTATACATTAAAAATAATATTCTACTGTTACGTGTCTTGCATTAAATTGTTGTTTTTTTTAAGCTTTACGCTTTTGTCTCGCATAAAAGTGTAGACAGAAAAGTACCTTGTATCAAGACACTCCGTCCTTCACTTTCTGTCGAATTCTGTCAAACTCTACCCCGAGTGGGAATCGAACCCACTTTTTTTACTTAATACCTTTAGTTATGCAATTACAACTTATGGGGAAGTATTTTGCTTTTAAACTGTGTGACAGATGTCAAGAATAATGGGTCTAATCGAAGAAATACTTAGATTTCATTGTTCGGTCTTACCACTCAAAACGTTGTATACGTATGTTATATAGGCGCTATTAAATCTAAGAAACACTAAAACCGATGTATAAAGCTTCAAGATTTCTCCTGTATAGCAGGGTGGTGAGAGACAACTTAGTGACAAGACATTCCGTTCCGTGTTTAGAGACGAATACTACGTTGTGCTTTGTCTTACCAGAGAGGAGAAGTGAAAATAAAAGTTATTCAAGTGGGAATAAAACTCAAAACCTAACGTGTTTACAGCCAGACGATGTCTCACTGTGCCACGAGCTTCTAAAACGTTTATTGGCTATATTTTATTTTGTTTTAGTAGTTATATCTTATCCAAATCTTAACATCCTTATGCATAATATTTTTCCCAACAGTCCACAAAGTTGGTAACCATAAAGTATACGATCTGATATATAAACGTGACCGAGTTAAAGTGCTACAAAACTTTACCTGCAGCTGGAATAACCGTGGAGAGCAAACAACACGTGCAAAATCTTTCTATTTGCATTATAATATATATCCATTTACGCTTGTTATTCAAAGTTGATTTAAAATTATTAATAACCTATTGTAACGATAGTCTATTTTTCGTTATGTAATAAAAATAATCATTTAAAATAAGGAAAAAAGATTTTTTTTGTTGCTTGACTCTTTGTTCCGCATACCAGGTTAGTAAGACACCCTAGTGTCAAGAGAGTTCATTGACTGCTTTCCATCCGCAATCAAAACATTATGTGCTTAGTGGCGAACTCTTTGCCGCGCTTTGCCTTAGTAAAGCGAAAGAATGAATTTTAAATACAATTATTGCTCCAAGTAGGCCTTAAACCCACAACCAAACGCGTTTACAGTCAGACGTCATCCCACTGCGCCATGACGAACTTAACGTATATAGTTCGTTTATAAATATACTTTTAGCAATGTACATTATAGGTATTTTTATAGTATTTTATTACTTATTTCTTACAAATATTTTTATAAAATTTACAGAAAATCAATTGATTAAGTAACTGCATTTATTTCAGTATCTAAAATTAGACTATGTTTGTGACTTCAAATGCCATTTAGTTACGTCTGTATCATAAAGTAGTTGTATTCATTTACCTAGCATGGGATATATATATATATATATAGATAAGTATCATCCGTCGCTGAATATAAGTTACAATATTTCATCTTTCAATCCACCACTTTTTACACCTAAACCTTCAACTAAGTATTCTTACAGAAAGGCTGATTATATTTTAATAAATGAACGGTTATACGGTTTCAATTGGGAACAAATTTTTTGTGATTGTCAAAATGTTAATGATATGTTAAATATTTTCTATTATGAATTACGAAATATTATAGAAGAATGTATTCCTAAAAGCACGGTTATTCATAATAAAAATTACCCTATTTGGTTTTCAAAAAATCTTAAGAAAAGATTAGCGGAAAAAAATAGATATAGAATCCTTTATAAAAAGTACAAAAATCCATTAGATGAAATTTCATTTAAACTATTACGTGCAAGATGCCAAGATATAATTAACTCTGACTATACAACATATATTGATTACGTAGAACTTAATGTTAGAAATAACACAAAATTTTTCTTTTCCCATTTAAAAAATCTTCGAGGTAATAAATGCGATTATCCAGCTGTGATGACGTATAAAGATGAGCAATTTTCTTTTGGTCAAGATATTTGCAACCAGTTTGCTAATTATTTTTCTAACACGTATATTAATTACGATAAAACAGACTTTGTTACTGTTCACAAAGCAAATGAGCAATTACCATACATAAATATTAGTTCTCATGAACTAAAAAGGCTGTTAAAGGGAATAGATGAAAACAAAGGAGCTGGACCCGACAACATCTCCCCTTATTTTGCTAAACAATGTGCAGATTCTTTAGTCTGGCCATTACAACTTATTTTTAATAAATCCCTTTGCGAAGGTATATTTCCGTGTGAATGGAAGAAAGCTAGGATATACCCTGTATTTAAAGGTGGTGACAAAAAAGATATTGCTCAATACAGACCTATCAGCATTTTGTCAGTATTCGCTAAAATATTTGAGTCCTTTGTTTCTGTATTTTTATCTTGGCATATAAAACCGATAATGTCTCAATATCAACATGGTTATTTAAAGAAAAAATCAACTGCTTCCAATTTAACTCTTTTTGTAGACGATCTTATACAATCCGTTGATAAAAATAATCAAGTAGACTGTATATATACAGATTTTTCAAAAGCCTTTGATGTTGTTAATCACTCCCTCCTCATAAAAAAGCTAATCAATTATAATGTTCATAATGGCCTTATACGATGGATTAGTTCCTACTTAAAAAATAGATGTATGACAGTAGTGTTGGGCGGGTACCAATCTAAGAATTTTAATGCTACGTCGGGTGTGCCCCAAGGTTCAATTCTTGGCCCTATACTATTTAGCATTTTTATTAATGATATTGCCACTTGTTTTCATCATAGTAGATTTCAGTTGTACGCCGATGATCTCAAATTTTATTCCGAAATTCATGGGCCAGATAACTCGATACAGTTACAGCAGGATATAGATAGGTTAACAATATGGTGTAAACAAAATAATATGAAGCTTAATTGTAAAAAATGTAAAAGTATTACATTCAGTAAGAAAACTTTTAACACAACATTTTGTTACAATATCGATGTCAATGTTCTTGAAAGTGTAACGCAGATTCGTGATCTCGGTATTATAATGGACTCCAAACTCAGTTTTATTTTACATATTGATGACATTGTTAATAAGTCTTTCAAGTCCATAGGCTTCATAATTAGGAATACAAAAAATTTTAAGAATACGTACACACGGCAGTTGTTATTTGATTATTTAGTTCGCAGTAAGTTAGAGTATTGTTCAACTACTTGGAATCCATATTATAATGTCCATAAAGACAGAATAGAAAGAATATTTAAGAAATTTTTACGATATTTATGCTTCAATGATAGAAATAATTTACAGAACGAAAATTACAAGATTATACTTGCTAACTATAATGCACTTTCTTTAGTAGATCGCAGAGATATGCTGGACCTGTGTTTCTTTCATAGAATTATATCCAATGCTATCGACTGTCCTGATCTATTAAATGGAATTAATGTTGTAGTTCCGAGACAAAATGCCAGACATACAACATACTACACTTTTAAAAGTAGATTTTCTAGGACCAATTTAGGCCAAGCTGCGCCAATAAGTAGAATGATTAAATGTTATAATGATATTGAGCGTAAAGCAAACCTAGACATTTTTAATGATAATTTGAATTTGTATAAAAATAAAATTAAAGAACATTTCCTTTCTCAATAATATGTCATGTCACAACTTTTGTTTTTTTGGTAATTATGTTTCTTTTTATATAGCTGTTGTTGGATTACTATTATTATTTTTTATTCCTTTTTGTTGTTATATACATATTTTTTTAACCATTTTGTTTTAATTGTATTTATTGAGTTTTAGAATAAGATGTAAACATTATGTATCCCATGTTGAGTTAGCCTGTAAGTGATGATATGCAACTGTAAGCAATAAGGTCCATCATGTAATAATGTAATTATAAGTTTTTGTGTATCACGTTGGCTTCCTATTAAATAAATAAATAAATAAATAAATAAATATATATATATATATATATATATATATATATATATATATATATATATATATATATATATATATATATATATATATATATATATATATATATATATGAATATAATATATATATATATATATATATATATATATATGAATATTAATGAAATGAAATGTCCACTGGACGTTATCTATGCTCTAAATGAGGTCTACGACGAAATATTCTCATCCCAACCGACGACTCGTCCCCTGAAAAGATCTAAATATACGGGTGCTTCCATCACAGCAGACTCCCCAAACGCACTTGGTTTACACGCAGGCGGAAAAGGAGGACCTCATACACAAGAGGTACGGGAGGGAAGTAAGCTCACGCATCCTTACTATCAACGAGTCTCACGGAATAATATATGAGTCCGTAATCATCATCCAGACAAAATACACCAAAAGCACAAGTTCGCAATACTTGACCTTATGTTGGTCAGCCACATAAATCACAACAAAAATAAATATTGCGTATTGTTTGTTTATTTAAATTCACCACATTCCAGACATTGCGTGTTGAGTGGAGGAACTAACTTTATAATGTTTTAAATGAAACTATTTTAACCGGATTAATCGCGTATATTTTGGTATTCGAAAATACATTTTGGATACCTGACGTTTCGAATACTTTACAGTAGTCCTTGGTCTACCTGTGTCTGGTCACAGGTTTACCTGTGACCAAAATATACGTGATTAATCCGGTTAAAATAGTTTCATTTAAAATGTATAAAAATCGCGAAAATCATAGATCTTATAACTATATAATGCTTGACTTTTATTTTATAAAGCACTAAATCGACTTTTCTTATTTTCACTGTCGAGATTTCCTAAATATTTATTTAGGTAAAAGACTAAAAATACCTGATATTTTATAAGTAGCAACTTTACAATGTAAAAGTCTCCTCCAGTATAAGTAAGTACTAACCAGATAGAATTGTTCACGTAGAAAGGTTAAATAGTTCAACAGGGCCCTTCCCCAAAATGTATTGTACTTAAAGTTCCAAACTGATTTGTATACTGAATTATCTACTTATCCCTCATTACAAAAGAGATTTGGAAAAAATAGATATTAAAACGTTTTTAGAAATGGAAAAGAAAAAATGAAAATGTTTTAAAAAAAGTACGGGGACGAAGGATTATTAAACTAAATCAAAAAGAGTCAGTAGAAACAAATTAAAGTATTAAACAAAATAGAACACATACACTCACACAATGTAGATATTTTTGTATAAAGTGTGATTTAGGTACACTCATGAAATTATTGATAAAGAAAGGCATTAACAGACCTCCTATTCTTATTAAAAACCTAAGTTAAGCTTAGTTTTTTTGTTTTCTTTAGAATAACATCAAAAGAACATAATAATTTAGTTGTTGTATTTATTTTGTCCAAGTTATCCCAACTTAATACTCCAATGTAATTAACGGTGATACAATGATCGATAACATCGTGCAAACAAATAAGAAATTCTATTTGCAACTAGGTTCTTATCACGTAATTACATAAAGTAGTCGGTGGAAAAGAAAAAAGATACTTCCACAGTTTCTAGTTCTAACTCGCTCTTAATAGAAAAGTTTCGAACTTGTAATGGATATTCGATCGATAAGTGACTGTTACCTGAACGACACGGATTTTGTACTTGCACTGGACAGGTAATAAATGAATTGATTTTTTTATTACAGAATTTATAAGACCTAAATGTTGGTACATTTTGAAATTTATTCAAAAGTTTTTATCACGCTATGTTTTCGATGACTCTTTCTATGATTTTAGCAATCACCTTGCTACTTTACAATACATTAATATACATTTTGCAGTTTATTTATTTTAAACGTATTTTATATTGTATATAATGATAGTTACGTGAACTGTATAAGAATAAAGTGGTACAAGCAAAATTTGTTTGTCCTATTTACGATCGATAAATTGTCAGAGGATTTGTTCTTTTCGAAACGATATTAAGAAATTTAGACATTAGTTTAAAATACATACTAAATCATATATCTATATCTAAGTACTGAATACGAGTGTGAACAAGTACATGTTTTAAGTATTTAACTGACATTTCAAATATTTGTGACGTTAATCTATGCCCCTATGCGGCTTTAATTCTCTGTGTGTAATCTGGTTGCGGTCAGGCGAAATGCAGAAGGGCGCTTGATGCAATGCTCGCATTTTCTAATACAATTTTCAAGCTCAGTCATGTACTGTATATTTAATTATTGGTTTTCCCGTATATAATTTTATTAAATATTGTTAGGAAGAAGTACTTACGTGAAAAGCCCCTCGTATTAATGGTCCGGCTTGACCGACGTAGAGTGTGGATGCTGAATCGAATACCAATTCAAGCGGGTTTCTCTTAACCGTCAATGTATCGAATTCTTGGCAATTTAGAAATAATGATATGTTTTGAGGAGTTACTTTCAGTGCAAAACGACTCCATTTCTTAGCAAATGATGGAACAACAAACGATGCAATTGTTTGACTTAGAGCGTATATGTTAGCATCTGTGTATAGCAATGAAATATTAGTAAGACCTGGGCCAGATGGTATTAACTGCACACCCAATTGTACGACAGTTTCTAAAGGATTGACAACGGAGAAGAGAAACCCTCCATCCTTGTTTGCAGGTCGGACAGTGGCGGTTATTGAAAATTCCGCATATAATTTCTCAGGCATGAAAAGTCGATATGGTGATTTAATATCGGAGCCTGGTTTTAGACCATACGCTGGAAACCCATCTAATCCCTCGTCGAAATATTGAGTCTTCGGATTGCTGAACGGCACCCCGATCGCGTGCAGCAAGTCGTATTCAGGAATATCTGGAAAGCGATAAAATTATCTTTACTTTATGGGCACTTTACGTTTCTTTTCCTTTAGCTCTATTTGTAGTGTGTTAATTTCTTAACTAGTTCACGGAAAATTTATTGTTACAACTAGGTCACGTTACAACTTTGTTTTATAGCGGTTTGTTGTGCTTCGGGCCAATTTATTGGTCGTCGTTAAAAATTTAACAAACTTACATTTGTATATAAAATACGAATGGTTTGTTTAATTGTGATAAGCACATTGAATGAGATTGTGTCGTTAAATTACATTTATATAAAGCAATGGACTTGGCAATTATGATTTTGCATAATAGTACCTTACTCTGCTGCAAGTTATTCTTTCATACTCAATAATTATCTAGCTATGAATAATAATATGATAAAAGTTAATATTTTTCTGTTTGCAAAATTAGTCGATATAACATTTCTAACAAAAGGAAACGTCATTTTATAATATCTTCTATAGCTCTATTCTCGCTTTTGCGGTATAGAAAGGAAGTTAGGATATTACAGTCTAATTTTCATTGTCGTTCAAAATCGAGATACAACTCGATGCCTTTTGGTTTGTCTTAACAGAATGACGAAACGATAACGATAGTAAATTAAAATATTTAATTTATTTGTTCAAAAGAGAATCGAATCCATGACCAGCCAGACGGTATCCCACTGTACCACAAAGGGCACACTTATGTAATTAGTTCATTTAAATTCCAACGATTATATTACTAAAAGCAACGATAAATATTTTTATCACTTTTTGCCGCCGCGTCTACTAAGTCCTTTAATCCACACAGTTGCACACCTCGCACGTACTATTATTTCCTATGAACATGTGTATTATATGAGGACAAGGGGTTGTTTTTATCTTTTTAATATAACGTATCCTACACTTTGTAAATTTAATAAATACAATATTGGTATGTTATAGAATCACATTTATTTTTTGCTTCACTCATTTTATGTGTGCACTGTTTATTGTAAAAATGTTTCACGCTTTATCTCGCATAGGGTGTGGCAAATTCAACAAAGCGCTTTGACCAGAGCGGAAAAATGAAAAAAATAAAATTTCTAATATCATTTATTCCGTCTTCCATTTTTTTTCCGTGTACTACAATATACACTGAGCAGGACTTCGATTCCCGCGCAGAGTCTATTGTATTACAGAGAAAAAAATGTTAAGACACTTTATACATCAAATACCAAGTTGAGTGTGTAGTGTTAAGAGGCGGATCTTAACGCCGAGGCGTGTCTGACATAATGAAAATGATTTAAATATAATCATTCCCCTGAAGTTGACCATCCGATTTACTTATTTAACTAAACATTTTGATTTTCTACGAGTATCGTTTTTACCTTTGTCTTTTTGTAAGAGTAAACGTGGTATAGCAGTTTTTTAGTGCTGCGGTGTGTAGATGCGGGAATTTAAAACCTCATATTGTAATTTAAGAGAGGCAGTCCAGAATAATCTTTTAAGTAGTAGAATGAATTACATAATTTTTTTTACTGAAATAAAAATTTAAATAAGAATTCCTAGTAGATTTTTTGAAAAAAATTGATAATGGATCTAAGTAAAAATATTTACAACATAAAAAATATGTTTATTAAACAAGCTAATACAAACAAAATAGTCGACGCGAGTCGTTAAAAAGAATAAAAACATTTATACAACAACAAAAAAAATAATAACAAAGTTTAACGAGAATCAGGTAAAAGGAACGAAACATTTATAAAATCTACAAGTTAATTTAAAGCTAGCATTCATTTAACGGTGGAATTACTTAGAAAACAAGCTTATGTCGATTGATTTCAAAGCCATGAATTAAATATAGGTTTCTTCTCGTGCAGTTCACATTGAATTCTACATTACTAGTAAATTAATTATTCTAGTATAATTGTCTTAAGACGTTAAAGCTTGTGTATTATCACAGCTTTACATAGGCATATGAAGGGTATCCTAAAAATATTATATTTGAGACATTATATGTTGAGTAATAGAACCCAACCCTGCACTTTTATACCCAAGCGGACAAATAAATAAATTTTAACATAAAATTCTTCTGAATGAGAATCGAACTCACAAAGTTTACAATTAAGCGCCGGGCTAGGGTGACCTTAAGGCTGTGAGCCTCTGGAAAAAAAACCCTAGGCCCAAAAGGCGGAAGGCCGTCCACCAAGGTGGCAAGTGCAAGAGATCCTGCAACATCTCATATTTATGAATTGATTTTTCACTGGGTTTTAATAGTTCAAGTTCAGTAATGTGTCCCACAGTATCACTGGTCGTAAGCTACTTGACTACCTTGCGTTCATGTAACTTTGTACTTGTTATTGCTTATGATTATTAATTCTAGCTATTTTCATTCTCATAATCTTGGCTTAAAGCGCAGTTTCACCAGTTAACATAAGTTCGAACGGAAAGTAACCAACGGAGTGTCTCTCTAAGTACCCAGGATAAAACGTGAAGTTGTTAAAAATCTTGTTTATAATTTCGTTAGCATATTGGACCTGTCTTTTCTTTTATGTCTTAAAAAATTTCTTATAGGAAATACTCTCATATTTATTTATTTTGGTCATTATAATCAAAATCATAATATATTATAACACATATTAATCATGTTATGACTGTACATAGAAACTGTATATCACATTCTACCCAAACGATTAATAAATAAACAAAAACGTAGAACACGAATTCGTTTGTACCAAACGCAAAAGGAGCAAAAAACGAAAACCATAGCGTGTATTCGGACACGTCCTACCAGAACCACGACGACAGAGTAAATATTTATTATAATAAAACCTTTTTATTACAAATGTGAAAAAAGTAGTGGTATATTACTTAATTTAATTTATTTAACAAAAGTAAGTAACAAAAGTAAGTATTCATAGATGGCGTCATGTGATCAACATACTGAATGTCAAGGAATATCTTTGTTAGTGTCAGTTTATAAAACCTGGAAACCGTTCTGGCATTGGGTACTGGTTGGTTGATTCATGGTTGTCACTTCAAATTTACTTGACGAGAATATTAATATCAATAATAAATAAAGAGACCCTTTTAGCATAGTGGAAGTATGAGTTCGATTCCCACTCGGTGGTATTATTATTTTAAAGTTATTTTTATTTCGCCACTTTGCTAAAACAATAGATTATCCCTCACTATATTGCTATGAGGGAAATGCGTGAGGCCAAAAAAATAACAACAATTTTAACGTTTCCATCGTCTAAGAATACAAAGTGTAATATTGAAGTATTGCACCTAACACGTACCTCTTGAAGAATTGCGTAATTTATTATACGTTCCTTTGTGTCTATGGAGCAAAATGGAATAGTACAGCAAAAACATAACATAAATGTGTATTCAAGATAATTTTTGAATAATGCTTAAAAATGTTACTAAGTAAGTATTATTATTAGTATTATTATTAGGTAGGTAAAGAATTCTTCAAATACATCATGTTTTAATAGTTATTTTAAATTTAAATAGCTTTTTGTTTTTCATTTTACAAATATTTTATTCGAGAGTTATTTTAATCTAAAAACCTTGTACAAAATAAATTTATTTCTCCTAAAATTTAAAAGCTAAATAGTCGTATATTTTTGTAGACTTGAAATACTCATGTCTCTTTTATTTTTATGGTACGTTTCACTGGCGTAAGCACGCGTATATAATAACCGTTATGGTGGCAGTCGACAAATTCGAAGCTTACCACCCGCGGTCACTGTTTGTTTATTTTATAATACTTTTATTATAACCACGGACCGCCACGACTAGGTTTTTTATATACATATAATGCTTTATCAAACTAAAACTGATATGTGAAGAACTATAAATAATTTTACATATTGTTTATGAAATATGGTGTTGATATATTTATTTTATTTATCTTTATTTCAAAAACTTGGCGCAATAGAAGTCTGATAGTAACACACCTGGTGTGGATTCGATTCTCACTCGCGAGAATGATTATAATGAAAAAAATTATTTTGTTTTCCCTAATTTGGTAACATATCCGGCATTGAGTTCTCCACTTACTAGGAAAACAGTCAACGGAGTGTCTTGGCAATAAGTTGTCTCTGACTACCCTGCAATGTGGTGAGCGTGAGGTAAATAAATGTCAATAGATGAACATGATAGTATACTTAATTACATAATAACCTAAAAGATAAATATTTTTAAATAAACATACTACTTTTAAAGGTATTTTTCATATTAATAACTTATGATTAGAAAACTATATTTATATAAAAAGGTATAAAAAATTGAACGCAGCGGGATTCAAACCTGAGCCTCTTGGAAACTGTCCTAGTGCTTTGACCGTTACGTTCAAATATTTAGTTTTTTTTAAATGTTTTAGTCACCCATATATTTATTTGATTATAAGTTTAATTTTAATGTCGTCGTGATGATAGAGTTTACGTGTCACTTGAATGAGTTTCTATTTTAAAATATTTTATATATATATATATATATATATATATATATATATATATATATATATATATATATATATATATATATATATATATATATATATATATGTATATATATATATATATATATATAATTTAATTTTAATATATTTTTTTAATTAAAGGTAAGCCACTTACCGTTAGGATATTTAGATCCAAAGAGTCCATCATTGGCTGCGCAAATTGTACTTGACAGTACAGTAACGAGCCAAATGTACCTAAAGAAAACAAAACAATATATTAATATTCATATAACAAGTCTTTTAAGCAATTAATACGTATATTTATTAGAACAATTATATACCGTAATTTATATTATATCTGCATTCCTTTGACTTGCAAATATTTAGTTATAAAGACATTCAGTATTATACATTTATAAATATACAATTTATGTAATTCTTTATGTTTTGACATTACCGGTGCAATAAAATTTAGTATTTCTTGTAATCTTGTTTTTTTACGTATAAACGTACATGCTAAAGGTATGTAGTATCTAGTGGAAGAACGTTTCGTCACAAAAATTTGTTCTTCATTCACCGTCTAAGCCCGCTTTATGTTACCAGAGCGGAGAAATAAAAATAATATACATATAATTATTCCCCGATTGGGGAACTTCATAACTACACACATTTGAAGTCTCTGTGCCATCTTAATTTAATTATTACTCATTAAATTGCAATACAATATTATTTAAAAATTTTATGAGTTCAAAATATTCTGCAAAGGATCACTTAAACGTCACCATTATAAAGACATTACAATTTATAACGAGTCATATTCCAATGAGAAAGGAAAACTAACTAATTGAAATAATCAACTGAAGTTTCATTAAATACGAACTGTCGGCCAATTGAACGATGAAACTCCAATCAAATCCATTTATACCATGTACCGAGATGAAAGAAGTGTCGATCTGCAATTCAGATCGTATTCTGGATCGGCGAGATGAAGAGAGATTTAATTGATGTGAATCCGTAAATGCTTATTGGACTTTACAATTTTGATTTGTTTAACATTAGGTGTCTATTATTGTTTTTATTTGCAATGATTTTGGCAACAAGATAAGTAAGATACATTTCTGTGAAATAATATTTCCGTTAAGCTTAAAATATGTGTTACCTAACTAACATTTATATGAAAGTAAATTTAGAAGTGTGTGTAAAATTTACTTCATATATTTAATGTATCTTTAATATATTTTAATATTATAATTATATTCTCCGTATTGACTTTCTGCACTTCTGTTTATTGAAAGTTTATAATTTTAAGAATGCCAAATTCACCCCCATAGCATTATTTTCTTAATAAGGAGCCAGCCCAGCGTATTAATATTATCATAATATTAAGTTAAGGTCATTGTGTTCAAAAATTGATGGGTGTGCGAATTCTTCTACTGCTTCAGATAACATTTAAGGCATAGATATGGAACACGGCATTTTCATTTGGTGAATGGAAGGTGACGGAAGATCTCAATATACGGAAAGTCGAAATTAAATACAAGTATTTCGTTTTAGCAAGAAGTGAAAAAGCTTCGGGATGGAAAAGAAGAAGCTATTGTAAGAATGCCGCTTTCATTAACAAATGCAATGTTAGATCATTTTTTTATCTTCTCACTGCATGCCTTGCAAGGTACACACTTTTGTGTCCACACGCTACGGTCCCTAAAGTCAACCGAGGCCTTCCCCGATCTCACGTACCGCTCACATATACGGTATAAATTTTTCTTCACGCACTCTTCGTCTTGCCGAGCCCAGACCACCTATGCACGTTCTTCTTCATTCTTATTAAGACACATTCACGCATTTCAACTGTATTCATCTTTCTTCCATTCTTCTTTTAATACACCTATGTTTCGCTACCGTAAAACAGCGTCGGAATCAGTACTGTATTGTAAACGGCAATACGCGCAGCTATGCTGATGTTTTGCCGTCTAAATAATGCAGCCAGAGTAACGTTGTTAGCAGAAGCAAAACGTCTTTCCACATCTATTTCATATCTTCCAACTCTACTAAACATACTTCTCAGATATACCACCTCATTCACTTGTTCTAATATCTTTCTATCAACTCTAATCTGCATTCCTTTTTTTTTATCTTGGATTCAACTCCTTGCTATAATTTAGTCAAACAAAAACTGCATATAAATCGTTAAGCTATTTTCGAGATTTGTATACACAAATACACCGACAAATAAAACAATGAAAAAATAATTTAACATTAAAAAGTTAATTGATTTGGGTTCTGTATTACATTGGAAAACTCATTAACTATTAAATAAAGAATATTTTTTTCTCTTATGTATTCCACGTACAGACATTGATCAGTTATATTTTGTAAATACACATGTATAAATTGTAGGTGAATTTATTATATCAAAATAAAAAAAGAGGCCGGTCGTGGCGCAGTTTGACTGCGTCTGACTGAATAAGCGATCGGTTGTGGATTCAATCCTCACTCGCTCTGGTAACACAAAGTGCGGCGTTGAGTTCCACCATTCAACACGCAAAGTCTTAAATTCGGTGTAAAGCCAAGTGCGGAGTGTTTTGACACTAGGTCCTTTCTGTCTACCCTGCTATGCGCGACAAAAGCGTGAAGCTAAAAAAAAATTCATTAAGTATTACGTTACATGATATATATTTTTGAAGAATACATAAAACTATAGCAAATTAAATAACAAATAATTATTATCAAAGCTGAGCAAGTCATTTTCTAGCAAATTGATTTGAATAATACTCCTAGTCATGGAGGCAAAGGTCGTGGGCGCTGAACTGGAGTTTTATGAAAGGAAATTAAGCAATAGCAACGTAATAGCCGTGAATAAAGCCTTAATTCTAAAGAAAATAGCTGTTAAGTGAAATAGTCCATAATCTTGTACCCTTTAAATTGATTAACGAGTATTTACTCGTTCCTTTAAAGGCATAAACTATCTCTCAAATTGACACGTCACAACGTTTTATGCATATGTGTATTGAGACTTATATAAAAAGAATTTGTTATTATTTTTTCTTTAGCATTACGCTTTTATCCCGCATAGCAAGGAAAATAGGTAGTACTTCGTTTCAAGACACTACGTACTCCGATGTCCGCCAAATTAGACATATTATTATCAAATTAGTTGAATGGTGGAACTCAACGCCGCAACAATTTAAATGTAATCATTTTCCTAAGTAGATAGTCAGATGTTGTCCCATTTCACCACGACCGGCTTCTATTTAATATTTATTATAAGTTTTCAAATTTCATTTCATTTAAAATGTAAATTTAATAAATTGAGTTACGGGAATAATATACTTACTTTTTTATTTTATATAAATTGCGCTTGTTAAATAATATAATAAAATAAATCAAACCAATCCAACCAACGTCATAATAAAAAATATTTACTAAGATATAAATATGCCAAGGATCATTACATATTATTGTCATATCCTGTTTTACAACTGAGTGTTACAATTCAAATTGCATTTAAATCGATATTTTTTGTATTAAAATTCCTATGCTCAATAATTGCGCGTTGAGAAATGTTTTATTATGCTTTAATCTATTAACTGAATGGGTATGGGAAATCAATATTTTTTATAATGATTCACATAAAAACATTATTGAATTAAATAATAAAATATGTAACAGAGACTAATAAGCGTTTAAAATACACTTTATCGTGTAAAAAGCAACCATTACTATGAAATTATATTGATTAGTATTATTATAATATTTTATTCATATATTAGAAAACTACGAAAAGAAAACTAACAATTCCACTCTTATTTATATAATATGTAGCGTGGTCTTGAATTTCCTGGCTAGCGTGACGTATGTAACTTAGGGGAATTTGGCCTGTACAGATCTAAGTTTAATTATGAATATTCATTAATTTGCAAGGAAAGTAAATTCCTGAGATATTTAGACCTTAGTTTTTTATACTGTAGTTCGAGGATTTGTTTTGTTTTTCTAAAGTGTCTTTAAAGTGGACAGGGAACACTTTATTTCTACGTGATTATTAATATGTTATTACCGTATATTAAGAGATTTATAAAGAAATCTTAAATTATATTCTATTTCTGAGCGATTTTTGTAATGCTATAAAGGAATAGTATGTAATTTTGATGAAACTGGATTTTACATAAAAATGCTGAACCATAAAGGAGTAAAGCTCATAAATAAAGATATAATGTTACAAATTATGTGATCGTCTTGATATAGCTAGTACTTATCCATGACGGGTTCGAGTTGCAATCAATGAATGTTTATATTTTTCAAACAGGTTTCTCACGGACTTATTTGCAATGGAACAGTGGGATAGCGTCTGACTGTAAATCCGATTGTGTTATCGTTGGACTCAGCTAACGAAATAAAAATAAAGCCTAAAAGAAGGCAAATTAGTTGCATATTTAATATTAAAATAAGTACCAACAAAATAAGTAAATAATAAACCATATCGAACGGATCATTCGTCCCGACAATTAATTAAAGCGAACATCCCGTTTAGTAACAGTTGGAATTAATTGCGGCAGAACAAAAGTCATAAGTACCATCCTTCAAGAGGTTGAGGAAGGTTTGACAGCGGCGTATTCCATTTGGATGTGAGTGTGTCGGTTTTGAAGTTTGGTTCAATGTAAATAAAGGAATCAATCATCATGGGAAACTATGGGCGAGTTAGGTTATTGAAACCTATTGTTTTGTTTGATATGGATAGTTTATGGCACATGTAGACGGATGATAGCTTAGTAACGAGATAGTATTATTATCTGTTATGGCGCAGTGGGACAGCATCTCGCTCAGACTGAAAAGACGAATGTTTATGACGACATATGTTTTTTTTTGTTTGTTTTATAATAGAAAATTTTACCTTTCGGAGCTTCGATAAAATAATAATACTAGCAAACTTCCTATAGGTAAAATTTTCATATATATACTTCTGGTATATAAATATATATATATATATATATATATATATATATATATATATATATATATATATCCCAGTAGTGAATTAAAATCGACGGGGTTATTAGCCATTGAAGTTACAAGAATTTTATTTAACAAATTCTACAAACTAAGCAAACAGCGTGTAATAATTTTAAGTACACAAATGAAAGCCGTAAATGATGTGTTCGTTGTATTGCTAATTGATTCTACTTAAGCATTCTTTATATACCACTGGACGACATGGTATGGACACGGAAAACGGTTACGGGACATAAAGGTTGCTGGGTCGAATTCTAATTAGATAATTATTTTTAGTTAATCACCGGTGAAATTAGACGAAATGCGTAATTGGTTTTAGCAGTTTAACGCCTAATACTATACGAGTACCGTATACCGTATACCGTACTGTATGAGTACCGTAGGCAAGTATTTTGATACTAGATTCTCACGACTGTCTACTCACGAATGTCAAAGAACGTCATATATATTATTATATATACAGTGAATAGCATATTAAATCCTTTCCCAACTTATTCAATAAGGAAGCAATGAAGTGCCTGGTCACAGGGTTAACAGACAATTACTCCTAAATACAGATGATTTTGTTTATTAAGGGCAATTATAGGGCAATTCTTGACAAACATAAGATATATGTGTTTGCTTGTTGTGGTATCATAAGTACTCAGTTTCAGAGCTGGTAGGGTTCTTCGTATACATCGTTACTCTGGTATGACAAGGTCCGGCGTTGAGTGACGTAACTCTCTTAATATAAATTTCTCTCTTAACTGGGACATACGGTTCTCTCTAACTCTGCCCTCTGTAAATAATCTGCAAAAAATATATATCTAGACCTTTTTGGGTATTTCTCCGCCAAGAATGGAAATGAGACCCACAGATTGATAGATAGGGGTCATATTTAACTTTTTATAGTTCATTTAAATAAACTGCAGCTTGCATTATAATTTTATTCGTCATTCAAACAAGCAAATTAGTATAAGGTGTAAATAGACTGTTAACATTTAGCCAATTTGAATGCAAGGTCAATACCCCGAGTTGCACATTCGAATTCCTCAGCTAACTAAGATCAGACACTAAACTATTATAAAATAGTATCCATTACAGTTACATATATATGACACAATTAATTTATCGACTAACTGAATGTTGCTTGCTCTTTGCTTAATTTAGATTAATGGTATACTGTTCGTAAAAATTAAATCATCTCCACTTAAAATAGCTAGACGCCAGACTTGTATTAGGTTTCATTGTTGTGTGGATTAAGAAAGTTGAAATATTTTATTACTATATTAAATGACACTATTTTAAAGGGATTAATCGCGTTTATTTTGCTATTCGAAAATACATTTTTAGAAACTTGACGTTTCCAACACTATACAGAAGTCCATGGTCACAGGTGTAAAGTGTTTGAAATGTCAAGTTTCCAAAAATATATTTTCGTATACTAAATTATATACGACATTAGTCCGTTTAAAACACTTTCATATAAAATGTGTATAAATCGCGAAAAGCAAAGATCCTATTATTTTGTTACTATCTTTCATTGTTTTATCTTGCATTTGAAATAATTAAGGCTTAGTAAAACATTTCCGACGATATTTTGCGTTACTTCCTGTTAGATGTGCTTGAAGAGTGACTCGTTCGGTTCGACGACGACCATTACAAGGAAAAAATGTTTTAAAACGTTTTATTTTGATTTAAAAAGCTATTGTTTGAAATTTATCGCTATTTTATTGCTATTTATACAAATAAATATGAGAAATTTTAAATAAATAAACAACACGGACTGTAAATCATAGCCTCCATTCATCGTTGTTTGAAGAAATATGAAAAATTATGTTCATTTTAAAAGGTTTTCTAGTGCCACGTTAATATAATACAGTGATAACAATAATTAATGTGTGAAGGTGAAAGTTGTTACTTTTGTATTTAGATATTAATGGTATTATGCTTCGCACTGTTACGTTAGGTGTTTGTGACCTTAATTCTATTGACCTTTGGGAAGACCATCTATATGTGTACATACACCTATATTTGTAGGTTCTGTTGTGAAACAAATGCAGTCTTTAAAAACTAATATTCCACTATAAATTCATTGAATAAACACATCATTCAATGAATTTTCATCATTGTCATTAACCGGAAGACATTCATATCACAATTCTTAAATTATTATTAGACTGATTATGTAAGATTTTTTAAATCACATAAAATAAAGAAATAAATTGCCATTATTTTTGCGAATTTCTTAGTAGAGTCGATTTTAGCGATTTTTACACATGTTTTAGTAGCCCGTGGTCACACGTAGAGGTAGTCCACATGTGACCACGGACTACTGTAAAGTATTCGAAACGTGAGGTATGTATTTTTAAATACCAAAATATACGCGTTTAATCCGTTTTAAATAGTTTCATTTAAATCTAGGTAGGTAGGTCTCATTATATACAGATAACGAGGCCAGCAATTCAGTTATGTATTCACATTTAATATTAGCTTCAATTTTAACATAAAACTTCAAAAAAATAAATTCAAATGAAACTGGTGTGTATGTTTTTAATATTAAAATGACCACTTTTACATAAATGCATATGTTTGTGTACACGGTACTTTGTACCGTGTATACAAATAATGTATCAAAATAATATTTTTTACAATTTTTGTTTGTTCGACTGTGTTTGTTCTGACTAATCTTTGGTATAGCTGGATTGGTTTTAACGCAATTTTCACTGGCAGATAGCAGGTATAATAAGGTTCACCTTATAAATTTTAATTTAGCATTATAAAAGAAAGTTTCAAATATATTAACTTTCAGGCAGACAAAGTCGCAGGTTAGTGTTAATTATTTCTTCTTACTCCAGACGTTTTGATGTAGGTACCAGTTGGTTCCAACAAAAAAGAATACTGTATTTGGGATATTTACAAAATATATCTCTAGACATTTGCAGGTACCTTTCGACACCTTCATGAATTATTGAAAACGATAAATTTCCCTTAAGACTCACAAAAAGAAAGTGTCACATTTATCGCTCGTTCCAGAAGGATAATTTTATAAGAAAAAAAACAGTGACTGCTATCTTTCAATAAGTCTATCCATAATATCAATATTAAATTTATGACTTTCTAATAAGTACTATTTTCTAACTTCCAAGCAAAATTTAATAAGAAATTATTATCACAATTTTATATTAATGATTAAAATTACTTAACCAAAACCAAACTTGTGGAGGCCGGTCGTGGCATAGTGAAACAGTGTCTGACTGTAAACGTGAGTGGTTGTGTGTTCGATTCCCAATCAGAGAACTGATTATATTTGAATTATTTTCATTTCCTCTCCTTCCTCGCCTTAACACGCGATGTCTCCTTGATTTGTCGGAAAGTGGTATATGAAGTGTCTTGACACTAGGTACTTCCAGGCTACCCTGGCATAGGGGATAGCACGGTGACCCTAAAAGAACATCAAACTGGTTAAAAAATCTTTATATTAACGGAATCCGATACGAAAGTTAACAGTTGTATTTATTTAACCTTTTGTCTCGTTTATTTTTTGTATGTAAGCTTTAATTTATACATTCGATTAACAAACAAATATAAACATACATGTTTTTACAATACATTATGCTCATATTACATTACTACTGTGTTGTACGAATAAAATTCATAGATACATACTAAAAAATTCAATACATAATTATTTCCCCTCGGTTATCAGTCAATGAAACAATAGTAGGTATTTACCAAATACAAACACCATATTTCAACATAATAGAACAAAAATGACAACGAACAGATAACAAAAAAATTTTGCATTTTATAATAAAATATTACCCATTCTTTTGTTACAAAATATTCGTACATTAATTTAATAAAAAACGAACGTAGAAATTGAATTTTAATTCGAGTATAGTGTCAGAGCTGCAATCTTGCTTCGGATGACTGGTTCCACGATGAGCTTTATAATTTGTGCTATTTTCATGCAAATTAAGTGGAATACCGAAACAACGTCGCGTAAAGCGTTGTCATTACACGCTGTCACAGGGAAATGTTTAAAATATTAAGCTCTCGTTCGATTTCCGATGGCTCTCTGAATAGCAATTTGTAAAACCTATTACGCAATTCCTACTCCATACCAAAGTTTCAAATTAAAAAAATTGTAAATGTTTTTACTACTTTTTTATTTTTTATTTTCGTTTATGAATTTAATCATTAATCTCAATAAAAAAGTTAACTTTAGTGGAATTTAAAGCCACGATCAATGATCACTAAGTCACATTGCTTGCAAAAATCGCGGTTGTTTCAATTTACAGAGCATATAACGTTTAAAACACATTCTATGAAGTAAATAAAAACATTTCTATGCTATGACTTCTTAATAAATCAACTCACGGAGTTATATTAGAAAGAATAAAGAGCCGAAACACATTGTTTATGTGCGGTACATCTTTTTTGAATGTTATCTAGATTTTGTATCGGTGAGTGTATTTGTTACAAAATAACACCGTTCAAAACGCTCATATTGAATACTAATTGCGTTTTAAGTTGTGTAAAAGTACTTCAATGCTTCAATTATTGTCTATAAAACTACGTAGATTGTTTAATGAAATAAATGTTCGTGGAGTTCAGAGAATGTCTTCGTAAATAATAGGAGATATTTTGAGTAAGAAATATAATTATTAGGTATTTAATCACTATGCAGATAGTGCTATGTTTTTTCTACCTCTTGTAACTAAGGACAAAGAAGGAAGAATATTTTCCTATACATTATTTATGAGAGAGAGGTTTTTTAACTTCATGCATAGCAGGGTAGACAGAAAATACTTAGTGTCAAGACACTCTACTGTACTTTGCTTTCCACCGTATCTCAAGGAACTCAATACTGCATTTTGTCTTATCAGAGCGAGGAAGTGGAAATAATTTAAATATAATCCCTCCCTCGAGTAGGAATCGAACCCACAACCGATCGCGTTTTTTCTGATTCTATTTAAAAAGTGTTTTTTTGAGTTATAATTACAATTTATTTTAATTCTGTATCAACACTATTAAATCGACATATTATTATTAATAAATAATTAATAAATATGTCGATTATTACTTATTTATTTAATATGATTATTACTTATTTATTTAACATAACAAGTGTATTACGAGTTTCCATTTTTGGATAATCTGTGATATGAGTAATAAGCGCTAATGCCATACTTGGTCTGTACGGTAGAGGTCGTGATGGTCTTTTAATAATGTCCTGCCTTATCTCACGATCTTAGTTAATTCTGCCAAGATTCAAGTTCATACAATCAATCATTGTGACTCACTCAGTAAATAATGTTTGTAAATTTAATTTTATAGTATCTATTATTGAGGCCGTCGTGGGCATTAAAAGTGTAAAAGTAAAAGTGAATATTTATATAGATACAAACACTTCTGAAGAATTTTATGGTTGTATTTTAATTATTCTCACTTCTTCGCTCTGGTATGACATAGCATGTGGTAACAACAACAGGGCGTTGAGTTACGTATTTACGGCACATAACGTCTTACAACTTATATTACATTAAGTTTTCTCCGACTGCCATGATATTCAAAAAAAAGGGGTGGACATAAATATTTTATGTATAAATACCTAATTTACGTTAATATTTTCATTAAATCCAAATTTAACTAATTTACAAGAAAAACCGTTCAAACCGTACAATTCTTGTTTATGGCCTTTTTGTCTGTGATCATTCGTCGTTGATCTTATTACATTAAAATTTAAACAATTTTAAACAAAAGAAACGATAAAATTTTAAACAAAATCTAGAAAAATATTAATTTTTATTCTAAATCTAGATTACTTACATTAGTAAATCTCGTTCTCTGTTTCAGCCATGAATAGGTCTACAATTCTCAGCTGACATAATTTGTATGTCTTGTAGATGTAAGTCAATGCTGTATGTTATGATAATTCTTATGAATTAAACAGAAATTACAAAGAATTACTCTTGTACTAGTTATTACAAGGTTGAATATGTTTTTGCCATATGTTTGAATGAAATATACATATTTATTTCTATGAAAATAGCGGCCCTGACGCAGTGGGGCAGCTTCAGACTGTAAACGAAATCGGTTGTGGGTTCGATTTCCACTCGGTGAAATAATTAAAATATTTTCATTGCCTCGTTCTAGTAAAATAAGGCGTGGCATTGAGTTCCTACACTCAATAAGCAATTTCTTGAATTCCGGGCAAAGCGGAACACGGAGTGTGTTGACTAAGTACTTTCTGTCTACGCACTGTTATTCAAACTCTGTTATCAAAATTCATACACTGTTATCAGTGTGACGCTAAAAATCAATAAGTATAATATATTAATAATAATTTAGCTTTAAATATTTATGACAATATAAAATATATGTACAACGAGACATTGTCAAAATTAATTACAAAATTAATATTTTTAAAAATATTCCTAGTACTCTTTGAACTACTTTAAAACTTCTATATCTTGACTTATATATACGAGTACCGTCAAACCATCAATTTTGTTCTGGGAAGAGAATTGCATAACATCCATAGAGCTCCTAACCCACACTCATAGTTAGAATGCCATTATAATAAACTGTTTACCTTAATTCGTGTATTAGCATAATAATTCTATGTAAGCTTTCGACCCAATGACTCAATATATAGTAACAGGATTTGAATAACACAAGATAGATTGCTAGTTGACACGAACTGGAGGCACGTTCTGAACATAGAAAGTCACACTTACATACCTCGTTACTTATATTATTTTAGAGGCAGTACTGTTTATTTCGCTTGCAAATTTAAATTAATATTACAGTACGTTCAATTATTTGAAAATTATATAAATATTATATGTAAAACAACAGCGTCATGCTTTTTTTACCTAATTGCCTAAAGGAGGGTCATGTTTTGTCGCGTATATAAGTATGTATGTATGTCCATTTCTTTGTTCCCTTGTAACTGCGGAACTCGTGAACGGATTCTGACTAGAGTGTGACTAAATATATAAAATTACTGAAAAAAGTAAATGGTGGATTGTAACATGTAATTTTAGAATGCGTTTCTTTTTTAACTTTTGTTGATTTAATAATATAACTAAAGAACTAAGTGTCGAGATATTATTTTCTCGACCATTAAACGTGCAATATGTTCAATTCAGATGGAAAGCACCGAACGGAGTGTCTAAGTACTACGTTCTCTTTGGTTACCCTACTTTATATCATGTTGCCTTACAACCAAAACTCAAATGAACATGTTAAAAATATTTAACATAAAATTACTACATATCCGATATTGAACATGTTTATAGTTTAAAGCTTTATCCTGCACAGCAAGACAGTCAGAGACAATCTAATAACGACAAGACACTCCGTTGACTACTTTGCGGCCGAAGTTAGAGACATTACGTGTTGAGTTGCGAACTCAATGCGTCGCTTTATCTTACCAGAGCGAGGAAATTAAAATGAATTTTAAATATAATTGAAATCGAACTCACAACCAATTGCGTTTATAATCAGACACTGTTGTGCACCTCAATGGCCTAATTTTGTACAAATTTAGTAAATTCCACTAATAAGACAAAGTAATATATCGTTATGTTTACTTTGGTCACACATATTATCAATTTGAAAATCATTATTTAATTAAATCTATTGACGATGTCGCAACGCAGTTGGAACATGTCTGAATGCACGCGATGGCTATAACTTTTCAATCGAGGGGGATTTTTATCAATATATTTTTTATTTTGTTTATATTTAAAATATAGGTTTTTTTTTATCACGTATAGCAGGAAGGACTGAAAGTATCTAGTGCTAAGACTCTCCGTACTCCGCTATCCGCGCAATTTGAGTGCATACTGAGTGGCGATTGCTGGTGGATTTTAACGCCGCGCTTTCACTTATCAGAGTGAGTAAATGAAAATAATTTAAATATAATCATTGTTCCAAGAAGGAATCGAACTCACAACCGATCGCGTTTACTATCAGACGCTGTCCCACTACGCCATAATCGGTCAAGATCAGTGTTTTCGTTCAATTTGGGAAAATTAATTTACAAAAATAATATAATTATTACTTCAAGACTGGATTGAGTGGACCTAGTGTAAACTAATCTATATACTATTTATCTATCTGAGTATCATATATCAGTAAGCCAGTCACAATTTATTATTAACAAATTCCCACATATACAAAAATAATATACTGTAAGAAATTGTCGTGTTGTATGTCATAAAGCGAAATATCTTTATTACTTAGCTGTTTCACCTTTGCGTCATTTACAACAGATAGCCGTGTATATTCTGTTTATAATCATTTATTTCAATATTTCCTCATATGCGCTTTATACGCTTTAAGTAACATTTTAAGCATTTTACGATCGGTTTAATTAAAACGATCCAAGCTTGTTGGTCAAAGTGTCGTGATGCCCAAAATATTTGTGATATGAGATACTGATCTAACTTTAGGTGGAAGTTGACGTTATTGAATGAATTCTGTAGAAGCTATTTAATCGTAATGTTTGTGGACTTTGTTTAAAAGGTAAGCAAAAGCTGCATTCATTAAAAATACAAAATAGTTAGAAGAAAAAGAAGAGTAATAAATGATATCAGAATTCTACTACAAATAAGTGGCATGTAGAATATTATTTGACATATTAGCTTTCTGCACCTCTTTTTTGTGTTTTATATATATATAAATATGACAAAAATTATACTTTACCGTTTGTACTTAAAAAAAAATTTAAAAAACTGAGAATTTCTTAACTTATATTGATTCTTGTACAAGTTTGTAACCCAGTAAGGCTCATCCTGTCTGGTTTGAAATTTAAAACTTGATGATTACATTCCCAATAAAATTATAACCACTTTTAATTAAGCAGGGCGCAGCGTTTAGTTCCGCTAGCCAAAAATCACTGATATTCTTTCCTTACTTGAACTACATTGAACGAAAAATATATTACATCTATTATATATTATTTATAGTAAAGCTAACTTCTGATATATATTGTACCATACAATTTACAAGCTAAAACATAACCTAAATCTCAATTATTCTATCTGATACGGTTATCAATTTCAACCTTAGTATATTTAAATTTAACAAGACGCTTTCGAATTCACAGGTATGTAAGGTGTTATCATCCAGTGATAATGTTTGATAGCCCATAAATCAGACTCTAACTATTGGATCGACATATCAACTTGTAATCTTGCCCCTATAGACCCGTACTCCATTCCGCAATCTGTATTCGCGTCACGACTAATAGTTTCTTGCGATAACCGTTTCGAACATATTAGTGGGGTAAATTGAATAACTTTGAATTAGTGGATGTTAATTTAATTAAGAGTGTTTTTGTATGTAATACTTTTTAATATAAGTAATTACTAGAGCTAATGCTTATAAATTACTAAAGGAGCATCACGCTTTATAACGCATAGAAGGGTCGTCAGAAGTAATCTACTGTCTATAATATTTTGAAATAAATCATAAATTTTAATTTTATTACCAGTATGTTTGTAATAGAGCAAACACAGAATTTTCAATATATACGAAAATTAAATAAAATGCACCAAACAGGGCAAAAAGAGGCACGGGCTACCCATGTACGTACTGACACTCTGTGGACTGACTGCTTTCCGTCCGAAATTGAGAAATTGCCTGTTGAGTGGTGAACCCAACGCCGTGTTTTGTCTTATCACAATATATAAATATTGTATATTATATGAACATCCGAGTAGCTTAAATTTAGAAATATAGTGGAATTCTTAAAAATTTTTGTTTTAAATCATATGCGTAAAAATTTTATAAGAAAAGTTTTAGTCTTCGTAGAAAAATACATAACAATATGAAACTATTGGCATAAAGATCACCATTATCAATATTCTCCAGGTGTTAGTAAATTATAAATACTAATTACTTCTATTAACCTTTAGAATAGCGTACCACACGTGACTATAGTACACGATAGGTCAAGCCGGATCGGCATATATTGACCCGAGTCTCTTTGAGAGAAAGCTGTACCAATTAATGGGGAAATGTCCTATTTGCTATACTATAATATAAATCAACTTTCGTAATAGTATCAAGATATTGTAATGCCTATTAAAGTAAGAAAGTTGTAGACTTCTATGTTCATTATAATTGACAACTTCGTTAGTGTAAGTTACACGTATACGGCATGTTTTTGTATAATTAAAGTATTCTTATGTGTGTAATTTTAATGGAGATAAAACATTGACGTTGTATAATGTATAATAGTGAAACCGAGGAAAGTACTAGTTGTTTGTTTATTTGTATATATACAAAAAATTTATACATATATCTCTATTTTTATATCATTCTTATTAAGCAAAACAAGCATAGAGTTTACGGTTTGTTAATTAATTTATGGTCTCTTTAGACGCAATGGTTAACGAAGTGTCTTGACACTAGGTTGACTGACTACCAGGATCTATACAATGTAAAGTGTGAATTGATGTTTTTAGGGATAAAGCGTGTTGAATTTTGGACCACGCCGCGTTTCAGAGTGAGGCGTAGAAAATAATTTACATAATTATAATCTAAGTGGGAAGCAAATTTCAAAAGATCGCATATTTGCTATATACATATATTATATATATATATATATATATATATATATATATATATATATATATATATATATATATACATACGTACATAGATATTTTAGAAA
This sequence comes from Dryadula phaetusa, assembly GCA_032432895.1. NCBI lineage: Eukaryota > Metazoa > Arthropoda > Insecta > Lepidoptera > Nymphalidae > Dryadula > Dryadula phaetusa. The sequence goes on from JAOYRS010000033.1 coordinate 7,867,307, forward strand.
TCAATAAAATAAAATATTCGAACGTTATAAATGATGTGCAAATGTTTCACTACAAAAACATAGGCAAATGATATATTACACTAACCTTATAATTTAACATGCACTAAGAAACTAATCTGTAATTACTTAAAATGATCTCTCGACATTTGTAATGCGTCTTATTTGAATTACAAAATTACTCACACTTAGTTGTAAAATGGTTCTTTCATAAAATATTTATGTATGTAGTAGTAATAAGCCAAATAGCTATTTGTATATAGAAAGAAATTTAATGATTGAATTGCTTGTGTTTATTTTATACAATTTTGGCGCAATGGAACAGCGACTGTAAACGAGATTGGTTGTAGGTTTGAGTCATTCGGTGGAATGATATAAGACTAAGACAAGAGGCAAAGTGTTACGTTAAACTTCATAGAATATTACAGATTTAAGACAGGGGGCGAAGATTCGATTCTGAAGTTAGAAAGGTAGTGTCTTGACTCTTAACCTTGTGGTTTAACTCGATTACTGCCACTACTAGTAAAAACTATAAAACTGTTCTCAATACTAAGAATACGCATTGAAATGTCAAATTAATATATGCGAAACGTCTATAGACTAAATTATTCAATTTAAACTTTTATTCCAACGTACAAAGTATAAAATATTGAAATACATCAACGATATTAAAATTAAAAAAGAAATAAAAAAAGGCGTTATACGATGTCGAATATTCAGTGTTAAACTGTACTCCATTATCGCGTCATTGTGAACTTTATCCAGGAGTTGACGAACCGTGAACTGGTCCGATAACGGTAATTAGACTGTGCACCTGTCTACGAATGGCGTTTTAAGCTTAAAAATATAGCCATTTTATATTTTGGTTCACATTATTCGAGGAAAATAAAGACGGAATTCATAGCTCGTGGCCTGATTTTTCATTGACATTATAATTTTTAATATGGTTTTAATGTATTTTTTTATTATTCTATGTAACATAGTGCGAGTCTGATTACAATAGATATTTTATAGCGTCCTTGTCAAAATGATAATTGTAACGAAATTATAATTTCAACCTGCTCATACTAGGCTCTTTTTAATTTATAATAGACTTAACTTTCTCAGACATTTACTTTTTGGCTATTCAAATATTACATATATAAGTTATTAAAACCATTAGTATAGTTATAAAATAATAGTAAAAAATAATTTATGAAGCAAAGACGCGCAGAGAAAAGGTGTGCAGAGACTGTGGCATTTGGCGCTCCGTCCTCTCTGACTACCCCGCAAGTGATAAAGCGTGAAGCTAAAAAAAAGACTCATAAAACGCGCCGCGCTTTGTTAAGACAAAGCGAGGCGTGGAGCTCTCGTCTCAACACACAATGTCTCGATTTCGGGCGGAAGCAGTCAACGGAGTATTTTGATAGTCTATCGTTTAAGGATAGACGTGAAGCTGAAATCCATATAACCACACTGTAACAAAATATTGCTGTCATTATTATAAATAGACTGAAAGCTTAGTAATAGATCTTCATTTAAAAGCTTTTAATTATATCTAAGTTCAAAGTTCAAAGTGAAATAACAAATAAAAGCATAGTCAATAGATCCTTTCATTAGTGCAGTGTGAAATATGCAGGCAAATTAAGTCCAGCTGCAAAGTACGAAGTTGATTAGCGCGAGCACATTTAGATTTATGATGAAGCGTTGATGAGCCATCAATTTTATTTATTTTTCAAACATCAAAGGGTTAATAGAGTTCTAAAATTACTTTGACGTTGTAGATATTGTATTCTGCGTTATATGTTATACTAAATATTTAACTAGGTATTTTATATAAGTATTATAAAAAATATTATAAATGGATTGTCCATTTGCGGTTTCTTCTTCATAATTTTAATATGTATTAGGTGTTGCTCTTATTTTCTTTTGGTGTGAACTTTGTGACCCTACTATATCCTTTTTTTCCGACAGATAGACGTAAAGATACATGTATTATCATTTCAGTAAAATTCTCCAAGGAACTTACCGAATTTCAGCTCTCACGGGTTGTTGTCTTTCTGTCATTTAAAGAGTAAAGAAAAATCTTTATATATATTATATATAAATTTACTAATGATTTTATCAATCCTCGGAGTAGAAGACGGCAGTGGGTTTGTTCCCTATTTGGGAAAAATGAACAAAAAACTACTTTGAGTTTCGCCTCTCACTATGTATTTATGTGTAATATATTTAGAATTTTCGAGACAGAATGATTTTTCTCGTGTTGTAGCTGTTTTGAAGTATTGTAAAAAATGTTTAAATAAAAAAATATAATAGTACTGCTTATAAAAAATTTTTATATATAAAATCCCAAATGATTATTATTATAATTAATGAAAAAAATAGCTATAATATTTTATATTAATTATATTTATACAGGCATGCCGTGTTCGAAATCTTAAATTAAATTACACGTACAATCAACATTTGCATTCCTAGAAATATTAATTTACAAAAGCTTCTTAGAAAATTCGAGGCTAGACATTAGAAAGAAAATTGTTTTGAAATATATATTTTTTTCATTTCAAAACCCACAGGTTATGGTCATAACTGTAGTGACATTGTTAGAACGTATCTATTCTATGAGAAATTTAAAATGCAAATATCAAGCGAGGATATGTTTAAGTGTTATAGATAGCGTTTCCTTGAATGTTAATAACTAAATCTTATTTACCCAGCAATTTCACCGATACCCTGCAACTGTTTACTGTATATTTCAGGTAACAGAATGTCTGTAAATATATTCCATATAATAATAAATAATAAAATACTAGCAACTTTAGTCTTAGCATTCTAAAAAACGCCCATTTAATCCTCAGTTTGAATTGTATTGAAATTTTATTCTGTAGCTGAGTGCTCTAGACATATAGCAAATAAAACTTCTCCCGTCGTTAAAAAGAAAAGCCAAGATATAAGTAATAATTATATATGTTGGCTTATAAACTTAAATATATATATATGTATATATACGATTTATGCTGCATACAGTAGTCAGAGTGCATCGAGAGTAAAGACACTCCGATAAGTGGCTTAACCCAACGCCGCGTTCTATCTCAGTTAACAGAAAAATGAAAATAGTTAAAATATAATTTATTCCCTCACATAAAGATGATTAGTATCACTCAACCAATCTTACAACCAATGACGTTCAGACGCTGTCCACTGCACCACGGAAGCATTATCAGTAAATGTATAAGTTATAAACATATTACATAATATAATAAAATGTTTTTTATACGAACAGTATACGTTCTTAGTATGTTGACGTGTTGAGAATAACTAATAAACAAAAATTATTCCTTAATACGTTTAAAAAGTAATAAATAGACAATGACATTGCTCTTTTTTAGAGTATAAAAGCATTCTTTATAATATATGCCTATTTTAGATATTACTCGCAAAATAAGTTCTACCATAATTTTAATGAATATATTAATTTTTGTCTGTTAAGAACTATACATACTTTTTTTAGTTTCACGCTTTAATCCTGCATAGTAGGGGAGACAGGACGTACCTAATGTCAAGGCATTCCATACCCTGTTTTCTGCCGAATTCGAAACATTGTACATTGAGTGGCGGATCTCGACGCCACGCTTTGTACTTACTACGCCACAGTGGGCCTCATACTAATTTATCCCTCTGATCCCGAAATTGTATAAACAAGTGCTATGTTAACACGAATATCATTTCCATTAAATTAGATCGAGTGGTAAGCAAACGAAGACACACAATATTGATGTGATTTGTACATAAATTATTGTTAAGCCGGTATCGGACCCCGTTTAATCGCCGCTGCCTAATGGACTGTCAGACGCACGCCTCTATTGTTTTCTGAATAATGTGGAACACACGAGAATATGTTAATAATTACCTGTTCGTAACGCAAATGCTAGGATTAATTACTTTGTATTTGTATTCCCAATGTATACCTAACACATGTGATATGATAAAGGTTATGATGTTAATACGACTATTCTGGGTTTCTTTTTAGTTAGGATACTTGTAATTAAATTATCATTTTCTAGATTTTGTATGAAAAAGTGAGGTGATAAGTTTCTCCGCTCGACACGTATTTAAAATGGGCGGAAAACGGTGAATAGATAGCTTAAACATAAGATTATGTAAGTCTACCTTCGTATACCAATATATATGAGGTTAACAAATTGTATAAATAATTAGATATATAAATATATATGGAGGATTTATTGATATACTCTTAATTGATTAATTATAATTAAATCAAAGTGAATGTAAAAATACAATATTATTAGTGCTCTAATAATTGCGAATAAGGCTTCTAATTGTATAAATATATCCCATCAATTTAGTAAAAATATTTTAATAGAAAACAAATAAATAGAATATTATAATAAAAAGACAGTATTGTCTACAGGCACCATAAAGGTATAGTTGGGATATTTCTCTATGAGATATATTGCAGTAATGATATGTTAAAATTTCACACTAAAGAATATTTTTACTAAAGAATATTTTTTCTTCGCGACACCCATTTTACTTTATAACCATAGCTAATTAAATATTTTTAAATGAAAACGGAAGGAAAAGGAAACTAGTTTTTTTTTAACATTTTGTATGACTACAAATACAACGCGACGTGAATTCGATTCTTACTCGTTAGAATGATTATATTTGATATAATTTTATTTCTCCATTTTTGGAAGATTAACCCACCATTCAATACACAGTGAGTCGAATTCGGGCGAGAGTGGAGAACGAAGTGCCATACACTACATTTTCTGAGTATCCTGTTATGTAGCTACGTAGCTATTTATTAGAATGATACATTTTTTTCTTTATAGACAAACTAATTCAAATTATAAATATCAATCTCTTTCTCCTTCTTTCCTTTGTTTAAAATAGAAGTAACACGAGAATTTAATACATCAACTCATAAAAACACTGAAAGAAAAATATAAAATAATACGGGCCCTTTAGCTTAGTCCCTTGAGCAATAGGTTTGTAATCGTATCGCATACATTATGAGCGTTAAAACTATTATTAATGTACCTACTGCACGAAAAGTATAAATCAAGTCAAATTAGACTATAGAATTAAATCAAAAGACGGTTATGAATGTGGCATGCTAATTAAATGCTTTTGAAAGGCTTGCCTTGAATAGTGATGTATGTATGTTTGTATGTTTGCTGCGTAGATTGTATAGTTAGTTTTACTATTTAGTGTCTTGATATTATATTTATCTAAAACTTGTTTAAATTAGTGTTAAAATATTTAGCATATGTACATATGAGACACATTCCACTCGCTGTGTTTGATTGGTGACTAATATTTTTTTATCTTTATCTTCATCCCCAGGAGTAGGCAGAGAGCACAAAGCACCAGTCTAAGAGATTCAAAAGTGACGTAAGACCGTTACAAGTAGTTTATTATTGGAAATAACATTTGAATCAATAATAATATAACGACAATATTTTATTCTAAACAAATACACCGCAACATCAAATGTAAATTCAAACGATCCATTTTATTATACAGCTAATGTACTGAAATTGATCATATTTATAGGCCATAAGTTCCGTGTATTATCCTGGCGGGAGTAATATTTCGTACGGGTCATTTAAACAGACCCAAATCTTAAAACACCAATGGACATAACAAATGATTGTAATATTTCAATGGAAATGTTAAAGTATTTTTATTAAGGTAGATTTTTTTAAAACCTGATGTCAAGATATTCCGTTTCTAACTCTCCACCGAAGAGAAATTTGTGTATTGGAAAGTAAGCAATGGAGTGTTGGCACTAGGTTATCTCTGATTATTTTTCCCTGCGGGAAAAAGCGTGAAATAACAATAACATTTAAATGCACTTAGTTAAAGACACGCCCGGATCAAGGTGGATCATGGATCTCAAAAATTTGAATTTCTAGAAAATTGAAATCAAAATTTTTCGTCAATATATTAAAAGCGATGTAAAATATTCTAAGTTTTAAATAAAATACATATTTGGAAACTGACATTTTGAACATTTTACAGTAGTCTGTGGTCATTCTGACCTGAGGTGGCATTCGTCCGTCAGTTGACATAAAAATTATTATATCAATCTTCAGTAGATTCTGATTTGTTTCTTAATTGCCTCGCGTACTGCCTCGCGTACTGTTGTCAAATAATGTGTTTAATATGAATTGAATTATTATATCGATGTATTTTTAGATAATAAAAAATCTGGATTTTTTTAAATAATTTTTATTGAGAATTATCAAAAAAGGTAAAAGTTGTGGATTTTATGAGATATATAAATATGTAGATATATATAGTATTTAGACACTACATACTTTCTGTCCTCCCTGCTAAACGAGATAGAAAGGGTGAAGCTGATATATATATATATGTATATATATATATATATATATATATATATATATATATATATGATATATAAAATAGTTTATACTAATTTAAAATCTTAATTTATGCATAAATACTAAAATTTCGGAATAGCCATAAATATTTCTCTCACCCAATCATATCTTCTACTCTAAAACATTATTTAAAAGCTCATGCTGACAGAAGTGTCATTTAAATTCGTCATGTTTCATATAAACATACTATTTCCAGAGTAACATTTTCATATCTATCATCGTCTCGTCTTGCACTAAATTTAGAACGCGTGCAACTCACGAGATATTACTTTTTGCTGCAATGTTAATGCACTTAGTATTTCCACGTATAAACTGTTAGTAATTTGTATTTTATTAGTTTTAGCGTAAATATCGTATATAAAACATGTATACATAAATTATAAGCGTTTGCAATATACGTATGGATGTATATTTATATGTAATCATATAAAATGTACATTTTGGAAACAAAAACAAAGAAATTGTTTCTTTTTTAATATAAATGTTTGAGTCCAGTAGAAATCGAATCTAGACCATTGCAAGCTTTGTACTACTACTACATGAAGGCGTCATTATCCTATATTCTATATTTATCGTAAATCATAATGATTTACGTGCTTTGATACTTAAATGTTTCTAACGTTTGTCTTTGAGTTTTCGTAATTAGCGATGATACCGAATAATATGTTTGAAATTAATTTATATATCATATATTTTAGTAGTGTTGCTTAAGGAAGGAAAAAAATACATATTTTCGCATTTTGAAAGTGTTTTTCTACATTTACACGAATGTAAAACTCATGGCTTATCGATAAGAAGGCTTGGATGATTCTAATTCCTCCGCCTTCAATTTTTGGTATTTAAGATATTCGATTTGCAAGCCAAAGCGTAATGTGTCACGATAAAAATGAAAAATAATTAGATAAAATAAATTTTCAGTGTTATCTTCACATCGCCTGTGACATAATACATTTTAAATGATTTAAATATTTGGTTTTATAAATTTTATAGTATTTCGTGGTTACACGTAAGGTAAAAGAGACTTATTTGTTAGTACTGAGAACTCAAAAAATCGAGTTTACTAAAATATATTTTAGTACACATACTTATGTTTCATTTAAAAAGTGTTAAGAATAATAAAAGTCAAATTTTATTAAGAATATTTTTTAAGAATATTTTACTATATTTAACGTCAAGTGTTCAAAATGCATTTTCAAATACCAAAATATACGCAATTAATCCGGTTAAAATAGTTTCATTTGAAATGTATAAAAATTGCGAAAATCAAAGATCTTAGAAAGTCAAATAATTTACATATGAGTATGTAATGTATAGGTATATCTATGAATATATCTTGCGAATCGTACTTAGGTTATATTTATGTGTACCATTTTAACTTTGAACAAAACTTGCACAATTTATTGTATTAATTAGAACAACAATACAAATAAGTTGTCTAATTAAACATTCGTGTTTCTAGTATCAATTGAGGGGCTTTCGCACTGCGGTTGTTACTCGTAGCTTACGCCTTCTTGATTACTGTATAGCTGTCGTAGTTTCTTTGATATATCTCTTGAAAAGCCTTAATTGATTGATATTCTTGGAAAATTACCGTCCTTAATATAAAAACACATGAAATATGTATATATTTTTTCTGAAGTATTTTTATGTGAATATTTTAGAAGATATATTTTATAATATATTGTAAATTTAATATATTTTATAATATATTGTAAATTTAATATACGACCATATTGTTAGTTACATAACTCCATCGTGACACTGTGTAATTGTAAATGTTAATGTTATTTCCACTTGAATGGTGCTTTTCATCTTCCTTCTCTGGTAAGACGAACCAAAATGTTTTACACTGAGGAGGAAAGGAGGAAATGGAGTATGCTGCTAAGCAGTAATAGTTTCTTAACTTTTACTCTCATAAAAAAATAGTTTTTAAAATGTATAGAGTCATTTTAAATCAAAACTATAAATGTAGGTTAATAAAAGTATAAAATAGAGAGTCTGAACACTATAATTCTATATTTTTATATATTTTTTTCTTAATTCAGAAATTACATTTGTTTTAATTTAAATATAAATCATGTAAATCCTGTCCGTAAATATATCATAAAAATGCACATATTATTTAAAAACACGCAGTGCGTAAAGGCATTCGGATTCCAACAGGAGGACCCCAAAAACAATAGCTCTTTTGTCTGACAGATTCGTCGCAAGGGCGTTAAGTCCATTACGTCCGACATTCTCGAACTCACCAACTTTCTGAATAGAGTTTCCAGTTAATTTCACCGCAAATTGACTCTGATGAACAATCTTGGAACAAATTTTGTCTTAGATGTCATTGTGATTAATCAAGTTATGGGAGAAAAATATCCTTAGGGTGTCCAGCTTGTTACGTGCATTATTACTTGGCCATTGAAATGTTTGAATGGACTCATTTACTTTTATGTCTTACTAATTCTATGTTATGTTGAGCAGAAATTACTTTTTTGTTCTTAATTAACTTGATCGATCTATAGTTTTTTTTTTCAATTTTTTAAGTCATATTAAAAAGCCGCTAGCGCGCAGTGTGTACGGGTTGATTTACAGTCCCGAGCAAATATGTATTTAATTACCGCAGAAAAGAATATCGTAATTTTTTTTCCAGTTTCATTTACTAGTTTTATAAGTATACGTCCAATATATTTTTTTATGCTGTCATAATATTTACCCAAAAATGAGTCCATGTCTTGGATGAAGATAAAATCTGTAACAAGATGAAATCATTTAAAAAATTGTATACATTAACTACACATCCAAAACTTTAAATATATATGAAAACATTCAGTTTTTTCAAATATAAATATTTTGCGTGTTAAATATATTTAAATTAAATTATTCAAATTTCTCCTCTCTAGTAAGACAAAATGCGGCGTTGAGTTGCACCACTGTCAAGAATGTTTTGAGCTCAAGTGAATACCAGTGAACTGATTGTTTTCACATTAGGCCTTCTTTGACTTTCCTGTTAAGCGAGACAGAGCTCAAGGTTCCTTTTTTTCCTTTTTATATTTAACTATGCATTCTTTACGTTTATTTTGGAGCACAATAAGTATAATATATTAAACTCAGAAATTACTTAATTGGCTTCCTACCCACAAACCACAAATATAATAATCCTCATGTTAAACTTAATTTACATATATCATATAGCGCAATTTTCACAAAGTTTATCTGTTAAATGTACACAAGTAACGCCTCCTTTATTAATGATAATTTTAAAAGTCAGAACATAAAAATAAATAAAATACATATAATAACAACGCAGATGTTGCCACATTAAATTAAAAGGCAGAACGATTGATCAAATGTTGTAATATTTTTGTATGACATAATAAATTCGAAATATTTCATAAAGATTTATCTACTGTACAACAAATTTTACCGACATGGTTAGTATACACCACTTGAGATGTCGCAGGATTTATGTTTGACCACATCTCTTACCGTTGTTATTCTAAATGTGACCTTTATTCCGTTATAATAAAACTCGGTTTATGAGAAAGTATCAATCCATAGAGTTTTGGAAGCTTGTTGTATAACGCTTTCAGTTGGTGACATTGGTCGTTGTCACGGAGAGATAAATGGGCGATGGTTTGTATTTAGTGACAACTTTATACATGTACGTACCAATAACTATTAATTGATGTATAGCTCTGATCTTGAACTGTTTTCTATTTGTTGTTTGATTATTAATTTATTTTAAGTTTAAATATATTCTATCATGGACCAGTGGGACAACGTCTGAATGTAAACGCGATCGGTTGTGGGTTCGATCCCCACTCGGGGGAGTAACTATATATAATTTTTTTTCAATTCCTCGCTTTGGTAACGACAAAGTGCCGCGTTGAATTGCACCACTCAACACGCAATGTCTCTTATTAGGTGGAAAGTGAAGTACGGAGTGTCTTGATACTAGGTAGTTTCTGTCTACCCTTCTATGCGGGATAAAAGCGTGAAGCTAAAAAAATATTTGATGTCTTCTAGAAGTAATTAGTGAACGTGTCATAAATAGACGATTGAAAGGTTTTAATTTTAGTTATATATGACAGCCAAAACCAACAAAGACTTAATAAAATAAAAAGAAACCAAAAGAAACAAAAAAGTAACAGATGAATTTTAATGGAACTTAAAATATAATAAAATTAAGTAAATTTATTCCAAAGTTATTACCATGACTGTGTGATCTGAAAATACAAATACTGATGAAAGAAACCATGTTATTTTGTTATTCAAACCAATAAAATGTAAATTAACCGATACAATTGTAGGCTGTTGATTTAATACGATACAAGTCAGAAAAAAGGAAAGTAGGGACCACCCACGAGTCCACACGAGTACATTTAAAATATACACTGATAATTTTTTTGTTCCCCACTCGATCTATTGTAATTTACGATGAAATGCAACGATAAGTTATTAATCAATGTTTTCGCCGTGGACGGAGGCAATTTAATCATGTCGTGTTATAATCACGACACTGTACGTTAAACTCAGAGCTTAAAGCTTTTGCGTTGTATATAAGCGAGCGGGGCTCTTCGTTCAAGTGGCGTTTAAAATGTCTGGATCTTTATTCTATAATTGTAAAATTAAAGTAATCCTAGTTACTTCTTATTACATTAGTTATCCGCCAGTGAAAGTCCAGTCAAAATGTGTCCAGCCGTTCTAGAGATTATCCCAAAGAAACAGGCAGACGTAAATTCTAAAAAGTGTAACTATGATATCTGTATCATATACATATATTTGGCAAAAAGAAATTCTTTATTAATAAACATATTCGCCGATTACACACACACACATATATGTTTATATATATGTATATATATATATATATATATATATATATATATATATATATATCTATGAGACCAGTCGTGGCGCAGTGGGACAGCGTCTGAGTGTAACACGATCGGTTGTGGGTTCGATCCCCACTCGGGGGAGTGATTATATTTAAATTATTTTCACTTCTTCGCTCTGGTAAGACAAAGTGCGGCGTTGAGTTCCACCACTCAACACGCCTGTCTGAATTCGGTGGAAAGCGAAGTACGGAGTGTCTTGACACTAGGTACTTTCTGCCTACTCTGCTACTCGGGATAAAGCGTGAAGCTAGTATATATATATATATATATATATATATATATATATATATATATATATATATATATATCTTTGCAAGTTAAGGTTTTCAGACATAAACAAAGGTCAGCGAGGTTTAAGCGTCATTAGCTTAGGTTACGCTTTTTGTCATAGTTTTAAATGTAATGCATATGTAGCTTCTCTATAATGCATTTTTACGGCAAAATTTTATTTATATGTATAAAGAGTAAAGAGAGACAAAGGTGCACTGGAAATTACATAGTTTTAAAATTTTAATATTACTTGAAAACGGAATTAAACTCACGACCCTAGCATGAACTTCTGACTGTGCCACAACAGAGTCATATAATAACAATTATAATTGATTTTTTTAATGCTCTTGAGAAAATTCTAAATCAATGCTAGGTATAACCGTACTTCTCGTATGACCCTTTTGAATGGAACCACCCGTTGATAATGTTTGATGGATGACTTTGCTCTTAACCTCTGGCTACCGGTATAATTGTGTTTTAGGGTGAATCCACATGTACTTGTGAAACGTATTTTTTTATTGTTTAAACTTTTTTAAGTACATACAAAGTACTTTAAATTCATTAAAGTACTGAAATTTGGAATGGACTTATTTTAAGAAAGCAACTTTAAGTAAGGCAACCTATAATGAGAAAATAATTTTAATTGATTATTATTGTCATATAGCCATTATAGTAGTAAATAGATTATGAATTGTTATTTAGCTTGTAAGTACTTATTTGGTTTGTTAATGAAATAAAATGAATTAGATGGATAAGTTATGACAAAATTTGTTCATGTTTCGCTAGCTAATACAATACTCATTGTGAACTCCAGTGTTTTATTATAAATACATAATAATTATATAAGAGAGTACGTTTAAATTATAGTTTAAAAAAATGGATATTCAATATTATTTAACATTTAATAATTTAACATTTAATAAGGAACGCTCAATAAATGTTACATTCCTATTGATTACCTTAGCAATTTATATTTATGCTACTTGTATATTAACGTGGGTTTGACAGGCATTTATTTGATTAACTTAATATATTAAATTAACTTAATTTATTTGATTAACTTAAAAAAAATGTGCCAAATTTCAATTCTTTATGTAATTTTCGCTAAAACGGATATAAAGCTATCTATACAATAATGAGTCAAAATAAACATTACAATATATTCTGTATGCACCCTAAATGATTCAATGCACTCGTATACATGCGACCGTAGTTTAATAGCGTTATTTCCGATACTAATGAAGAAGTCATTATTTACCATTTATCTTTTACCATTCACTTCTTATGAACTTTCAATCTTCATTAATGCGGGACTATTATAGCTACATGATATGGCTTTGGAGCGCCCTGTATCATGCTTCACTTGTTTATTTTAATGTATTAAAAAACCATTATTAGTAACCTGTGGGTACATTAGATATTTAATAACTTTGTAAAACGGAAAAATAGATTTACTCGTAATAAAATAGTGGAAATTGGGCTTAAATAAGGCATTTTATATATTTTTTAATTATTAAGTTGCCAGTGGCTACTTTTTTCTAATTTTAGTAACTTATGTAGCTGTTATACTTATTATACTGTATGTATTGATTGGGTTAAGCAACTCTCTCTCTAGTCAGAATTTGATGGATGGGCATATGATGGCACGTTAATCAGTCTCGGATGTCGATCTAATGTCAAATATATTCGACTGTGTGGTCAGAAGCCTATACAGTTCTTTAAGGCTGTGTCAAAGACAAGAGCCCTTCCCTTAAAATTAATAAGCTTGCACAGCTTATTAATTTTAAGGGAATGTTGTAATAGTAGGCATTGAACGAGTGTTTCGACGGTTGTGATAGTCCTGGGTTCAAACACAAACTAAATATAGATACTTTTTCCACAAGTTTAACTAATATCGTATTGTAATATATATTTAAAGTCCTTAAAGATGATCGAATAATGGTTTTTGACATATTTAAGAATATTCACGAAAGTGTATAAAAATATATTGCACTGCTAAAATGCATTAAAGAGGAAGATATTTAATAATAAAATGAATATATGTATAAACCTTCAAATCCATCCACTAAATATTTTTTTAGATATTATAGCACGGTGTTGATTTACCTCCCTGGATACGCGATGTCTATCAACGGAAAGTGGAGTACGGAGTGTTTTAACACTAGATCTACCCACCTATGCGTGTATATATATATATATATATATATATATATATATATATATATATTAAAAAATATTACTCGTCTTCAATAGAAATTGAACCGCAGACCAAAAGTCTTTGCAGTAAAAATAAACAGCTTATAAACAGGCCATTCAATTAAATTACCTTATAGCACTATACACACTTCATAAAAAAAAGCGTATTACAAAACGTATACTAGTAAAGTGGAGTACGGAGTGTTTGAACACTAGATCTACCCACCTACGCGTGTATATATATATATATATATATATATATATATATATATATATATATTAAAAAATATTACTCGTCTTCAATAGAAATTGAACCGCAGACCAAAAGTCTTTGCAGTAAAAATAAACAGCTTATAAACAGGCCATTCAATTAAATTACCTTATAGCACTATACACACTTCATAAAAAAGCGTATTACAAAACGTATACTAGTATAACAAACATGATAGTGCCATAGAGAAATATTCTTAAAAAAACTATAAATAATCATTAAAACGATTCACGTGTTTGGTTTTCTCCTATTAATAAGACGTGGGCGGGTTGTGGGTGTAATCTATCGATTGACATGCATCGATTACATGTGATTGCATTGCTGGAACATGAGGGACCTTTGTGTCATGCATCTAAAACGTTTAATATTATGACTTTTGGATATATATATATTTTCTAAGAATCACATTTAAACGTTAATAAGGCCTTTATTGTTAAAAAATTTCTTTTTTTTAATAATACTAAAGCTCATAACACTTGTTTATATACGAACGATAAATGATAGTAATTTAAATGATGCGACGTTTACTCCTGCTCTCTCTTATTTTTTCTTACTGTCTTGCTCTCTATTTTTGTTCCAAAGTTTTGTTCTTCATACTATGTTCACTTTTACTCTCTTTTTTTAGATAAAGATTTTCGTGTCATCCGTAAAAATTTTACATAAATTTTATTTTAAGTTAAAAAATGTAAAATTAAAAAAAATAATTTTAAATTAAAAAATAAATCAATAATTTAAGGTAACAGTCAAAGAAGATATGAACCGGCTACCATCTTTATACAACAAAAATATAAGATTGTTTATTAAATTATGAAACCTAATATTTCAATTTGTGTGTCACGTTTTATTTGTCTCGAATATCATTCTAACGCTTATTACATTGTTTTGCTTTATTTGTTCATTCATCCCGTTTCATTGTGAAGTGGAATTCATTAGCAGTGAAGTAATAAAAGTACGGCGACGAAAATAAACGGAAAAGTATAACGTTTCTAGTATTTTATTAGAAAGAACAAAAATATTATTGTTAACATCAAATAAATATACGCTCGTTTCTATAATTTTATATTGAAATTTAAGTTGACTTTATTGTTTTTTATTAATTAAATGTTAATGCTATCAAGGCACAGTGCATTTAATTGTAAAGGCAATTGTTTATTAGTTTAATTCCCATTCTGGAATAGATTATATTAAATTGTTACGACTTCTTCGGTCTGATAAGAAAAATGTTGGCGTTAGATTCCGCCACCGAACAAGGAACAGATTGTTCTGCTATAGGGATTAAACAGAATTCTGCTTTTTGAATTTAAACGTGATTTTTTTGCTAACATGATTTCACTACGAATTTAGTGACAAAACACTCCGTCTTTTATTTATTCTCTTTGTTGGACAACACTAGCGCTGTGTAACTTTAGTTTCATATAGAAGCTGCAGTAGGATGTATCTACATAATCCACCAACACACAGCTGTCCTAAATATATAGTAATGTTGCAACTACATTACGATTCTGTATTCGTATATTGAATATTGACTAGACTTGCGATTGGCTCTTTGCTTTTAGTATTATATAAATATTTGAAGATCTACAGAGATACTAACAACATAAACAAACAACAAACGTATAAGAATTCCGACGCAGCTGGTAGTAGAACGCATAGCTTATGGGTCAAAGCGCTTGGACAGTTGCAATGAGGCACGGGTTCGATTCCCGCTGAGTTCAAATTTTTATTCGTTTTTTCAAAAATGTTTTTCAGCTTCATAATATTTTTCTCGAATGGAGATCGAATCCATTAAGAGTTAAATTAGCATATTTAATGCATAATAAAAATTCATTCCTCCTGTTAGGAATCGAACTTAAAACCGAAAAATTACTTTATATACTATAACGCCTATATTAATAACATAACTTTATCAATATAATTTACTTATATATACAATGTATGTACTAGAAATCTCAAGTGGTTTGGTGTTAACAGAATTAATAAGCGAGCTGGAGGCGAACGGAAGCTCGAAACACATGTAGGTATAGTAAATGAGGAAATATTGTACGATGATCAACACCTACCTGTCCCCGCGAATTAATTACGAATGGTTGATCACGACCACCATGATAAGAGTGATATGAACAAGAGGAAACTCATCTCGGCGTTAAGTTCCGCCGTTAAATGGTGCGAAACTTCATTGACACACACAATATTTACAAATCTGTATCTATTTTAAGGTAAAAGGAACTACGAGGTTATTTTTATGCAACTAAATTGAAAAAATATATATACATATAAATATAAAAATTATAATATATCAAAGCACCCACACTCTGGCCGTTTTGTAACACATTTAGGCTGTTAAGATAAGAATGACAACTTTTAGCATAATTATGAGTATTACGAACAACCTTGGAGGTGTAAATCGATAGAAAATATGCCTATATTAGGAAGTGAGAAACATTATGAACTCTTAAATGTTTTTAAAAATATAGTTGTAATATTTAATTTATTTAAATTAATTTAGTAGCAAGCTTGTGGGATGCCTTCTTGCTTATAATGCGATGTCTATGGATTTGAACACACCTCTTTTGAATGTTTCAATTATAATATATATGTTTGTCTTGTCAAATACGAAATTGTAAATTGGAAACTTTTTCTAGCTTAACGCTTTCTTCCTTCCTTAATTAGGCTAACTGGAAAGTTGAACTGATTATTATAATTTTTAATATTAAAATGACCGTGGTGGCACAGTTCATCGTGGTTCGTCGTCATTCTGGGAAATGTTACAGAGTTTATTTTTATTTATCGGCTCTATTGGGCCATAGCACTGAGTTAAGTTCCGCCACTCAAATATAAAAATATTAAAAAAAATAAAAGAATTTGACATACAAAATTTATGTATAAGCACTTCAATATAACACCTGTGCATACATACAGATAAAACAAAAATATACATGCCGAATCCAAATCACGTCGAAGTAACTAACAGTAAAGATATCTAATAGATGTTATATTTAGATATACCAAATGCATTCTATCAGAGCGAAGAAAGCACAGGAAGTTGATCGTTTAAAATTCTAATGTAATGTAACTGCAGTGATAAAGCTAAGAGAATAAATAAGTGCTTCATTTCAAAATAAATAAAGTTAAAATTTGTATTTTAAATGTGTTTTCTCCATAAATATTAACCTAGACTCTGAATGATCTAGAAAACTACTTTTTTAATATAAAATCGTAATGTGATATTAAATATTCTAAACTATTTATATTCTTTGGATAAAAAAATAATAGAGTACATAAGTGTCTTTGTAGATACCTATGTGTTTCTATTCCCAAAAGTGAAGAAATTTATCTAGATTTTTATCGCTTCACGCTTTTATCCCGCATAGCAAGACAGTCAGAAAGTACTTAGTTTCAAGACACTCTATACTTCGTTTATCGCAAAATTCGAGACATCGCGTGTTGAGTGTCGTAACTCATCGACACCCGTTGTCTCACCAAAGGGAAGAAGTGAAAATAATTTAAATATAATCACTCCCCAGAACGGGAATCGAACCCACAACCAATCGCATTTACAGTGAGACGCTGTCACGCTGCGCCACGACCGACCTTAGATCAGTTATTTTCGTCAGAAAATATATCAACGTAAAACTGTACAAATGTAAAATAGTACAGGAAATAATAAAAACTTTTTGTATGTTACATAGAGGAACAATTCTTTACATTATCTTATATTTTTGATCGAAGAAGAATACATTCTAAGAAGATAATACTCATATTTTGAAATATTTCTTCACACTCTCGTTTTATTTACATATAGGTATCTAGTTATCGTGACCAAAAGTTTGGTAAAATGTCGGTGTTAAATATTTTTTTACCTTTATTAATTGAATTAAATAAATATATTTTTCATAAAATCAAGTTACACTAATATAGCAATTTTTGGAGATATAAAAATTATTAAATAAATATATATTCATTTGTTTACAAAACTTTGCTATATACTATTTATTGTTATTTAGAGTTTAGTCACTGGTATTCTCGTTTCTAACATATCTCTAAGCAAATGAGTCAGTGCTTATGTGATTTATAGTGTAATCAACTATATTTTCATGCCGGAAGCTTCTGATGCCAAAAATGTAAATCTTTCCTTTGTTATCCCTAACACATTCATGACTACTCATAGTAAGCTAGACGCAACAAAGGAGCACATTAAATATATATCATACATTCATAATATATGTAGTGAAAGGATAAGGGTAGTTCCAGAAGCCATACGAGTTGTCGCTGTTAATCCCAACCGTCCAGGAAATTAAATGGGTATTAAACAAAACCGCAGGTACCGATTAAACTCGGCTAGCGCATCAAGCACTTTCCTGTGTACTTTACTCTGTATTTCTGTGTAATATGTACTTAGATACACTTAAGTTATACATATGTGTGAATTTATGTATGTATGTTTATACGAGATCTAATGGAGTTAGTTGGGAGAAATGTATGAGATTATTTTACCGTCAAAATATTTGTTTTTATAATACGAGTATACATGTTTTAAGCAAATTAAGATACAAAAATAATTTAGTATAAAAATATATCTAAATAAATGGATTTAATAGGACACTATGTTTAATTTAATAAATATTTTTTAAAAGTATAATTATTTGAAATTTATCTAATAATTGTCATTACTTTAATTTAATAATTAAAATAATGACTATTTTTATTGTCGGCTTCCGGTATTGGACAGATATCACCTATGAAAGGGCAGTAAAGTAATAGTAGGGAAGTAAAGTATTTTGTTAGTAGTTCAATAAAAACAGATAAAAAAAATTGTTTTAGACTAAACCGAGACAAATATAAAATTTTATTAATTTTCTCTTACATTTCACCTTCATCCATACTTTAAGTTTATCGAACTAGAATTGTTCTCGATACCTTGTAAGTTCAAAGGAGTAAAACCTTTTGAAACATTTATATTTGGCGGTTAGGAAACCGTTAACAAAAATTATGAGTCCATTTCTAAGAAGAAAATGCGTTCTGCGTAGCTGTTAAAATCTTGTAGAAATTGAGAAATTCTACTGTAAAAGTAAGGAATTGAATTTCTATAGGAAAGGTACTCAGTAAATATATATTTTATATAATCTCTGATACGAATTTTTACCTACTCTAATTCTTACCTACGAGTCATAATCTAATAAAGTAAGTATTATTTATATACAAAATTATTTATATACAAAAACTATAAAGTTCGATCGGTCGATGTACAATTGCACCATGTCTTCGTAAAAATAAAATCTTGATTTTATTATTATATTTAAAAAAAAATACACCCCATAGTTAGAGATACACAAAAAAATACCATTCATTTAGTGCGTGCCAGTTGTATTCAGAAAACAATGTTGTCAATTTTGACGTTTGACGTTACATCTGATGCAGCGCTTTCCGATATTTCGAGAATAATTGCTGGGAATACTGTCCAATCGAATAAAATTGTTTAAATTCGCATTCGAGATTTATAAGATAAATGTATGAATGTTTTTTTTTTATATTTTAATCAAACTTATTGTAATATGCTCATATTATAACGTTTAACACGAATGTAATTAATCGAAAATTTGTCTTAAAAATGAATAATAATACAATAATTAATACAGATAATATAATACACCATATGAAGGAAGGCATGTTCAAAATATATTTTACAATTTTTAAGTGTTATTTCACACTTAGGATTAGAAAATCTTTAAAAAAATATATTTTTTAAAAATGCATATTCAATATATTTTATTTTGTTTTTGAAGTTCGTAGACAAGTTACTTCATACTCCGACGCGTTTGACCATTGAAAATTATGATTGTAAACTTGGAAATCTTAGTATTAAAAATACACAAGCTTTGCAAAGCTACATTCAAAATATTCTAACATATAAATCATATATTGAATAAAGAATCGTATTGATTTTAGTTAGAAATCTAGTTGATTTTGTTTATATTTATTAAAAATTTGTAATTAGTGGTACGAGAGGTCGGGAGAGACCTCGGGTGACCTTCGAAAACACAGTGTCAATGATACTATAGGAATGTCACGTATAAACTATGAGGACCCCCTGAAGGGCATTTATGAAGAGGTTAATGACTGTGGAAGAAGCGAAAGAGGTGTGCAGGGACCATAGCGTTTGGCGCTCCGTAACTCCTTCCCTCCTTGTGGACAAAGTAGGGCATTCGTTTCATTCCTTAAACCACTAGACATAAGGTTCCATTTGTATAACTCGTAATAGAAAATAAGTAAACTTATTACGTAAAGATTTTTTTACAGATACCCACCCACAAACAGAATAGTAATAAGATGTTCAAAAAATACACCCATATTTACTTATTAAATTCAATCCAAACTTACATTATTTGCACGGAAAAGGAAAAATACTTTGCTAAAGTTTAACACACATTAACCCTCTCTGAGGCGAAGCGGCAAAGTTACACGCTACCACTTTCTTCCCGACTATATTTCGTGCCTAAATAATGTAAAAGGTACAACGTATTATGACACTTATATGCATATTTTACGGTCTATTATTGCTTGCTTCCGTTCAACCATAGTTCGATCTGGTACACAAATATTTGTCGCTTGTTAAAACTACTTGAGGTATACTAAGTTAGATATTTAACGTTGTTCACTCGTTTTCAAGCAACGAAATTTTTATTCACATTGTCGCGCAAATTGTTGATGTTTCCGGTGTTCGGTGGCTTTCGTTTTACTGTTATTGGTTTTCCTAACCTCCTCCGCTTATGGCGTTCTACACTTTTACTATTATCGTTAAGTTGCTTCAAGTTGTGATACGTACTGTTTCTTGTATTATATTTTTTATTTGATGTTTTAAAACGTAAAATGTTTTTAGCAGGGTAGACAGAGAGTTATTGCTGTGAAGAGGAATTATGCTTTCCGACAAATTGCGTGTTGAGTGGTGGAACTAAACGCCGCGCTTTGTCTTATTAGAGTGAGGAAATGAAATGAAATAGAATCTACAACCGGTCTTATATACGGATAGATCCCACTTTTACATTCATTTAATTTGTTATCTACAATAGTTGGATGTTTTTTGCAATATATTAAAAATAGAACGATATTTCATAATCGTCATAATTTTCTTAAAAATTACAATTAATGGGTATCATAATACTATGCATTTTAGTGTGGTTACTTACAAAATACCCTATATAAACTTTTACAAGTGTATCATTGTATGCCGGCAGACATTTTAATTTAATTATTTGTAATTATGGAAGAACCATAAGTGAGTAAATGTCAGTATCTGATATCAAATTATTAAGCTTATAATACCAGCTACCGGTTATTAAATGAAATTACTTTGTAAAGCGAACACGAAAAAGCTGTAGTCAATTTAATAGCTATGGGATTAAGTTGCTTTTAATAACTATGCTGTACAAAAATAACAATTTAATTATTTAAGAGGCAATAATACAGATAATTCAAAAATGTAGTTAAATAGAGTTCATCGTGGCGCAGTGGTATGGCCAGAGTATGGCTGTAAACGTAATCTTTGTAGGTACAATTTCCACTTGGATGATTATATTTATATGTAATATTCCCCCTAATTTTAATTTCTGTGCTTCAGTTTTCGCTTATGTTCTATTTCCCCACTCAACACGCAATATATGGATTTCGGGTGATAAATGGATAAAGGATGATGAGTCTCTCTGTCTACTGTACTTTACGGATGAAGGCCTAAAATTTCTTTAAAAGTATTGTTAAATTATTCTTATCAATTAATAAAGATTTTTTTTTATTTATTTATCAGTCGTTTGTAATTTTATTTCATTTTATTTATCAAGGTTTGCTAGTAGTTAAAATATGCATAATTACTTAAAATATGCATATACAAAGAAATATACATACTAAACAATGGATAACTATTATACATACTATAAAAGTAATCGCGGTTTGCCTTATGAGAGCGGGGAATCAGAAGTAATTTAAATAAAATCATTTCCCCGTTTAGGGATCGAACCCCCAACCAATTTTGTTTACAGTATCCCTACTCTCCATGCACTACAATGAGCTCAGAAAGCAAATTTGCTGCTACACTTACTTATTTGAAGCTCCAAAGCTCCACCTAAAATATAGTGACAGGGGTTTCAAATTAAAATCCAGCTTTAGTCTAGCTCCCTTGTAATGCCTAGAAAGTCTGCTAGATCCTCGTTGGCTGAAACGAATTCGTTAAAAACTTTTCCCTTGTTATAACATTACAGATTTAATTTTATTTTGTATTAATATGAAGTTTACTACACTTTATCCAGTCTAGAAAAATATATGGAAAATATATTTAAAATGAAGACATTTGCTATAGTGAATTTGAAATCATAGTGTCATAAATTAACTAAGTCACAGTGATTTCATATGACGTCATAGAGATACGCTAGTGTTAAGATAAGCCGTATTTCAGCACGAATTCTAAATATTTTCATCAACTGATTATCGAAGCCACAACCGTCGTACTCACACTCGGACGCTGTCCCACTGCGCAACTATTGCGCAATTGTGCAATAATTAGTGGAATAAACTATATATGTTATAACTATATTTATAAAAATATAAAGAGGCCATTCGTAGCGCAGTGGGACTGCGTCTGACTGTAAACGCGATCGGTTGGGGCTTCGACCCCCACTCGGGGAAGTGATTATATTTAAATTATTTTCACTTCCACCCTCTGGTAAGACAAAGTGCGGCGTTGAGTTAATTCGGAGTGTCTTGACACTAGGTACTTTTTATGTATTCAACAGAGACACCAATGTCTTCGTCCTATGTCTTGCCTGTCCCTATTAATATTATACCAAGTGAAAGCTTTAGTGTTGTAAAGAGCCCATTAAATTATTATTATAAACTTTTTGTAATATTAAGTACATTGTATTTTAATGGTTAACAGTTTCTTTTTTTTAGTTTCACGCTTTTATCCGGCATAAAAGGGCAGACAGGAAGTATCTAGTATAGAAGATACTCCGTACTTCGGTTTTCACCGAATTTAAGACATTACGTGTTGAGTGGCATAAACACCGCGCTTTGTTTTATCAGATTAAAGAAAAGATGATAATTTACATATAATCATTTCCCGAGTAGGAATCGAACCCACAACCAACCGCGTTTACAGTCGGACACCGACCCACTGCGCCATGAACGACCTGAACAATACAAAATCAAAAAATCTTTAATATAATATTGATAAGTTTACACGGATATTGACTTAATATATATTTTTATTTAAGCATAACTAATCAATTGTAAATTAAAAGATACGTCATATATGACAATATTAATAGTACAAAATGATTGATTATTTGCTGGAGATATCAATTATAATCGTAAATCGAATCATCATTTTTATTATTTACTAAGAGTACTAAGTAAGAGTAACAAAGAATAATGTAGGATTAGCAAATCACTAAAATTCATATTGCCTCATAACCTGGTTTGTACTGGCGTCAGGTCCAGCCAATGTCTCGATTTGACATAAGTCAGTGTTAACTGGTAGTTGTGATATTATCCGACAATATTACTGTGGTTATTTTAATAAATATATTTACTTGTATAAAAATATTTAAATGCATATATGGAAAAATAGACTTCTTAAGAGTCAATAATGAGCTATACGGCAAAGGAGCTAGAGTTTCTTTACGAGGAATATTCAATAAAGCTGGTATTCTTTGCCTTATAATATATCTATAATAATGTTTTCTTTGTCTGCAACAACGTTCTATTTTTTTCAATAGAATGTTGTTGCAGACAAAGAAAATATTCTTCAATTTTTTTTTAAATTTTAAATAATTCTTCAAAAATTAAATAACTCATTTATGACACAAAGTATACATAGGCATAATAAAATTTCACAAACAATGTCAGATCTGCCGCTAAAGAAATTTAAAGTAAATATTAAGAAACTATTGATGAAAAAGTATATTATTCTATCAATGAATATTATATATGATGTTAATGTGTGGAGTTAACTGCATTTGGAACTCAATCAGGAAACTAATGTCATTAACTCATCGTAAAAATGTATTTGCAATTATTAAGTTTTTCGTTGTCTTTTCTCAGTAGAACTGCCTTCCGAGTCGGTGGTAGCCTCCTGTAGGACAGGCAATACTGACACCTGTATTGATTGATGACTCGAAAGTGCTTGTAAACAGCCTATTTGAATAAATAATATTTAGATATTGAATGTATAAAATCTTAATAATGCATATATGAAATTTTTCATGAGGATAGCTGACATGTATGCATACATGTCCGCTATCCATACAAAACTCGGACCGTTAGTTAGTATACGTTTATTCAGACATTTGTGCCATAATAGATACAATTTAAACATCAATACAAACGAATATCAATAAAACGTGGGAAACCACACACAGTAAATACACATAAAAGATGATTATATTGTAAAGAATTATCCTTTCTTTGCGCTCAATCGACTGCAGATCCCATTGAGTGTTGCTTTTTACTCAGTATAACAATGATATCGTGCATATTCAATTGCACTACGCAAACAGGCTGTTGAGAAACAATAAAACACTTAGAAAGCTTTTGTATAAAATAATTAAAAATCTGTATTTCTTATTCTGATTATAATATATTTTTTGAATACTTTTAGTATTTTCATTTATTTTATATGGAAATATAAATAAATATTTTTGTTAGCCTTACGCTTTTATCCTGTATAGAAGGGTAGACAAAAAAGAACCTAGTGTCAAGACACTCCGTACTTCACTTTCCACCGAAATCGAGATATGTGTGACTGATGATACTTAACGTCGTATTTAAATATAATCACTCCCGCGAGTTAAAGAAAAGAGGATAATTTAAATATAATCATTTCTTGAGTGGGAATCGAACCCACAACTGATTGTGTTTACAGTCAGACGCTGTCCCACTGCGCCACAACCGGCCACAAATGATAATGTTTATATACATATATATATATATATATATATATATATATATATATATATATATATATATATATACTATCACAGAATAATTTATATGTAGTTTAATTTAAGCCATTGTAAATCAAAACAGTTATCTCAATATCATTTAGTTTTTAAATATTTATGTTTCAAAGAACGATTCGATTCTATCAAGATTTGAAGTAATAACCATTGCTGATGTGACGCTACCTATCTGAGCTATGTAAGAGCTTCATATTTTTTACAAACATTACATGACAAGCAATAAATATGCTTTAAAAATTTCATATGGAATTCGGGTTATCTTGTTTTGACATAATAGCTTGCGATAAACGAATGCATAAATTAAGACATGACGGAAATCACCGAGATCACCTTAAATATAATAAAAAGATAACATTTTTTCACTGAACGCGGTAGAAATGTAACGCCATGCCAGAGTTTTAGCTGTTGAAAAATTTCGAAATCAAAAAATCTGATATTGCCGTTTGTTTTTAAATTTATATAACCATTTTTATAACCAAAATATAATTTTACTTATCTTATATAATGTATTCTTTGGTATTGGCATTGTCTTCTTTATACTTTTAAATTTTTGATTTCAAAAAGTAACATCACCTTTATCATGCACAGTAGTGTAGTCAAAGAGAAGTTAGTGTTAAGAAACTCTGTTCTCCATAATATTTATTTTTCTTATTTAAATTATTTTAATATTCTCCCAATGCAAAGCGTTTAGTATTTATATATTACTAGGTATATATATATATATATATATATATATATATATATATATATATATATATATATATATATATATATATATATATATATATATATATATATATCGTTTTCGTGACAATCTTACGAAATACGGTCAAGAAAAAAGTATCTAGTGATAAGTCGCACATTTCCCATGTTTTGCAAAATTTGGTTGGCACTCAATATTATTTCACGTTGACTGATTCTCATCAGAAATTTAATATTTTAAATTCCATTTTACACTTAACACGATGATAATAAGAATAATGTGTTCAGTTTATGATAATTTACGAAAATAGATGTTAAAAAAATGTCAAGAAAAATATATAGAGGTAGCGGAATAAATCAATTCACCTTGAGAATCACTCTGTTGATGATACTAGAGTAAAGTTGCACAAAAAGCCTGAGGAGGAAGCATGTATGTATTATAAAATACATCAAAGGAGTTTGCAGGTGACTTAAGATCCTCGCTTCTTTTTAACATGGAATGAAGTATTACATTTAAAATTCCTATACTAGAGTTGAACTTGAACACACAAGCGTTGCGCACAGTGACCCATATCACAGCCTAACGATCTACAATATGATTTGTTACTACACGCTACTTTATTATTTAAATATTCTATTACTAATATGATGAATATGAATTTTTTCAACAAATAGTAAATAGTAAAAATTAAAAATATCATTAGAAATAATTACACAGAGGATTAGGCTTGAAGTTTAATATTTGATTTAATATTACAAAAACTTTGAATTTTGTGTTGCATAGAAATGTGACTACTAAAGTTAAAGAGCTGTGAAGTGCTTTTTAACGTGAATTAGCTAAGTGTTTCTAATTAATTAGGATTCCGAGAGAATGGTGCCAAGCCTAGATTTACACAGGTGCGGGATTAAACATAATAGCTATCTTGATACATCTTGGTGAGTAATAACAATAATTAATGTACTTGTACATACTAGTGCGATTTCTAATTGTCTAAGATTATCTTGAAGAGTCTAAGCTATGGGCAATATATATTTTTTAATATTTTTCATTATTTTTACGCATTTCATGTATATTCATGGAACACTGTCCTCAGTAATTGAATAATAACGCACAGCAGAACTACTTGTTGTAGATCACTTAAATTTGACTTGTGAGCTCCTTCAGAAAGTAAGATCTGAGAGATGATTCAGTATTTCCTATGGGAATGGAAAAGAACAAAATTTTACATTTTACAACCGTTACTGCGGAACATAAAAAATAAATGGAAACAATATAGCAAGAGTCATGAAGTCTATAGAAAGAAAATAGCTTGTATGTTATAAAATGAAATTGAGTTAAATTTAGTGTGTAGTTAAATAATTGTTTTTGATAAAATACAATAAATACTGATTTATCTTTACAATTACAGAAAAGGCCGTACTAAAAGCTCTTAAGATAAAAAATATCTTTAAACTACGAATGCCTCTCCCATTCAACAATATATAAAATTTTACAACATCGTTTTCTCATTTCATATCGGCGTGTTTTAAAATTCACGACGCTCTTCAAATATCTACACCCAATTCCCTAACACGTATAATGAGATAAAGGTGAGAACTGCAATTTGAGATATATATTACAATATCTATAATGTTTTATTTTTAATTTTCATTTTTTTTATCTGTTACTCTGAGCATATACAATGATAAATTTAAAAAAAAAATAAAATTACATTTAAAATTACAAAAATAGTTGTAGTGTAAATATAGAAAAAAATGCATTATACTAATATTTTTGTTATAATATTCTGGATTTAAAAAAATCTTAACTCACTACTATGCATATGCATGTAAAATTGACACACATATTGCTAAGGCTTCAAGTATTTTACAAGTATAGAGACCGATCACGACGCAGTGGGACAGCGTCTGACTTTAAACGCAATTGCTAGTGGGTTCGATTTCTTCCTACTCGGGGGTATGATTATGTTAAAAATAATTTACATTTACTTGTTCTGGTAAGACAAAGCGCGACGTTGTGTTCCGCCACAAAATTTGTAGAATTCGAAGGGAAGCGGAGTACCGAGTGTCTTGACACTAAATACTCGCTGTCTACCCTCTAATTTTCATTCTAATTTTTATTCAAAAAAGACAAGCCCTCTAATTTTAATAAACATGGTAATTGTAAATACACAAGATAGTAATACTGGAATATACTTGAATAAAATAATCAAAAATATAATCAAAAGTTTTCTTGTATATAAAATTTATCTTTTCACACACTTATTCAGCAAATATATAAAGTTCAAACCAAAATGTATATCCAATTAAAGGCGTTTCCGACGTCTCAGTAAATAAACGATATATTTACTGTGCAGACGTTACTGGGTCAGCGCTCTGCGTGACGTCACAATCTGGTTAGTTTATTTATTCAAAATTCTATTCGTATCCAGGCAAAGATTCACTCTAAATATTTAACAGTAAGTAGGCACCGTGGCTACAGAAAGGGCGAGCAGAACTGATAAACATTCCCTAGCGGTTTAATAATCTCATTAAAGAGTTTACTGACGTTTTAACTGCTCGTTAAGAATTCACAACGAACCTCTATTCGTCCTTAAACAGTATTAAAAACGGGGTTTATTTACAACAACTTTACGACTGTCAATTTTTTGTTTTATGTTTGGGTTAGTTATTTTTTTTTATAACTAGCGAAGTTAAATCAGGCTTGAGGTTGTTTTTTTACGGATTTTCCTGGTACAAACCAGTGTTCAGAAACTTCGTTTACGTGTTTTTGCTATTATATTATTGATTACTAGGTAGCGAATTCTAACATTTTCACCTAACCTTAAGAACAGGGGAATCAGGAAGATCTTCGGAAATTTTATATTGAAGATAGAAACAATAATAATCTTATGTGTATAGCTTTCAAAGAGCGCCATTATGTTATCTTTTCGTAATGTGTGCAAGTGAAGAAAAATGGAGTGTCTATTTGTAAAATCAAAATAACCGCTTTTTACTAAACGTATATGTTTACTTATATCAAAATGTTTTATTTTTACATTTTTTTTATATCCGTTTATTCCAGCTAATCACTGGAACGGCTGGACACATTTTGACAGAACTTTCACTAGCAGATATCTGACTTAATAGGGAGTAACTTAGGGTATTAAAAAGTAATAGCTTCGTGTAAAATTATAAAATAAGAAAATCCAAAGATATTAAATTCCACGCAGACATAGTCGCGGGTACAATTAGTAATATAAAAAGGGTCTTTAAATAGGTCAGTTCCACTTAACTTTATTAATTTAAAGGAAGTTTGATTTCCGCAATAGTCAATTAGTTAGCAAGAATCTAAATTAAGAATGGCATAATTACTATGTTTACAAATAGACTGTCTCCTCATGGCTGCCCGACGTCTTATGATTTGCTGTTTCACTACGGAGAAAGTTAAATAAACACTCTCGACTATTTATAATGTAAATATGCAATTTCTTTCAGCTGGTTAATTTTAACTTTAAACTGAGTGTGATATTTAATTTTATAGAACAAAGTGATTATTGACTTAAAATAAAGGAACATCTAAAAGGAGTTGATGATAAACATGACAAAAAATTACATTAAATATTTGAATTATATTGTGTTGTTGATACTGAAAATTCTAATTTCTCACTTTGGTAAGACAAAGTGCGGCGTTGAGTTCTGCCACTAGACATGCAATGTCTCGAATTCGGAGTACGGAGTGTCTTAGAGCTAGGTACTATCTGTCCACTCTAGTATGCGGTATAAAAACTAAAAACCAAAAAAAAGTTTTTTCTTCTTATAATTTACGTAATACACTAGGTAATAGTGTCATTTAAAATAATTTTCTCAACGATATGATCATATATGTGAAAATTTTCAAGTTTCATACTACAAGAAAGACGACGAAACAGCTCTATTTTACACTGATTAATAGATAAATAGATGATAGGTGAAAATAATAAAAGCATGCAAAATTAAATGTTTGAAACTAACACGACAACTATGAAAATATATTAAAAAAAATACATTTTTTCTATTAACTTTGTCCCATGGGATAACCGGCTGACCAATAACGTAAATGGCTTAAATAATCCCCGTAGTAATACCTGGGGCCGAAACAAAACTAATCTATATTCACTATACAAAAAATATTTTTAGGCAGCTTTAAATTTGAACTTTGTTAATTTTTCTACATATTAGATAAGAGATAAAATTAAAAAAATATATTTCAGAGAAATCTGTATATTGAGACTGTAAGAAGGCCATTGGACAGTGCCGCAGTCGAACCGTGTTTGATTGTAAACACGATTGATTGTGGGTTCGATTTCCTTTCTGGGGAATGAATATATTTCATCACCACACAATACCTGGAAATCATTTAACGGAGTGTCATGGCACTAGGTTATTTCTTACTACCCTGCTATGCATGATAAAGCGTAAAACAGAGAGCTTTATTTATTTTAATATTAAATTAAACATCTATGCATCTGATATTAAAAAATTAATATCAAAAATACAATACAATATTAATTTTGAATTTATTGGCCGCAAACGTTGAATCTGCACAAGATTATAATCAAATTGTTTATTTATTACGAACATTATAGTAACTACATGATTCGTTACCGCCTAAAGTACATGTTAGGTTTGCAAAGTGTGTAATTTTCTATATAGAAATCAATTATATATTGTCTGTGTGTAATTGACTCACACTTTTATATTGACGTAGATATTATAGTGTGTCGTTCGGTTGGTCGGTCGATTGTTATTTCGACCAGTAGATGGACCTGGTACGTCAACCAGTAGGCAAACTTGTTAATTGATATATAGAGATTTCAGTTATTTATTTTTACAATACTTATTTAAACAATTTTGAAGTTAGTTTTACAGCATAGCTAGAAGACAATATTTATAGAGTATTGTAAAAGTGGAACCATATTCATCTAAAACAAAAATTTTTTAGTAGGTTAACACTGGTCTGTATCATATCTATTTTATTTGATATTATGTGTTTATAGTACATTATTTTTATACAAAAATATATATATATATATAAGTATTCACTATATTAATTTATTAGTTTTTAGTAAAATTTTCATAGAAAAAGACGACAGTATTTTAAAATAGTTGTTTACTGCTTGTATAAAAGTAGTATTAAGGCATTTTAATAACAAAAAGTAATATAATTTGATATAATTTAATCAAAAATAAACCAGTAGCAGTAGTACCAGTAGTAAATTATTTATTAAATTTATATCATGTGAAATGCGCTTTACCTAACAGGCATGGCCCAGATACTTACCGGAAACTATTAATTTAAATTATGATTAATGATATGTTTATATATTTATATACATTATATTACATACTAAGTACATCGAAAAATTATCCATTTCTTAAAAACACGCAATGTTTCATGAAGTGCTCAATTCAAATCACATCAATTATATATTTCTATTACTATTATATTTCTTTTTTCTGTGAAGACGATATTGTGCAGATGAACAATTGTGTACATTTTGTACAGTTAACATTTATGGAGAAAAAATGTTAAAACGAATATTAACAGATATAATGCATTATGTTTAAATTAAACTATTTTAATCGGATTAATCGCGTATGTTTTGGTATACCAAAAAACATTTTTAAAA
This sequence comes from Dryadula phaetusa, assembly GCA_032432895.1. Taxonomy (NCBI): domain Eukaryota; kingdom Metazoa; phylum Arthropoda; class Insecta; order Lepidoptera; family Nymphalidae; genus Dryadula; species Dryadula phaetusa. The sequence continues at coordinate 7,898,708 of JAOYRS010000033.1, forward strand.
ATCCAAATTAGAGTAATCACGAAAATAAAAGATATTATAATGTATTATTATATTGCATTGGATTAAAATAATAAATATTATGGTCATTACTACTTTATTTTAAACACACTTTATTTTAAAGTGATATATTGGTTGCTAAGAAATTGTATAAAAGTGTATTACAGTATAATTATAGCCACTTCGTACTATATCAGATTACATAATATATAAAATTAAAATCAAAAAGAAAAAATCCAACGTACAAAATATTTCATAGCTTCATTTCAACGTGTACGTGTCTATCCCACTTTAAAATTAAAATTAGACCGGACTCTGTGAATCAGCGAACCAATTAGAATTTCATGCATTTCCGTTTTACCTAATATTCATTTGAATTCACATGGCTATATTACGAAGCTTATATTTTTTAAAAAATGAGTCGCCTTCCTTTATGTAATAGGTAATGAGAAACCAAAATTAGTTTTGAAAAAATACCAGTAAATTTGTTCTTATTCAAAGTTTATATAATGAGAATTTACATTCAAATCCACACTTTTGTACTACTTTGCACAGTAGACAGGAAATATCTAGTGTGAGACAAGATACACTTTCCAACGAATTCGAGACATGGTTGTTGTGTGGCGGAAGTCAACGCCGCGCTTTGTCTTATCATAATGGAAAATGAAAATAATTTCAATATTCTATTATTATAATATTAGTGTTTACTTTAATTATGTTATAAAGAAAATACTTTTACTCCTGTATGTACAACTGAAGTACTTAAAACTCATGGCGTTTCACACTTATATATATTATCTTCGTTGCCAAAATTCATAGGTCTGATTATAAAGTTTTCTCTTTTCAATCTTCAATGCAATTTTCATTTTTCAAACTTTAGAAGCTTGAAGTGTGCCAGTGAATAGTGAGACTGTACTTTATTTCTGAAAATATACTAGATATATATTTAATTGTTAAATATTTTAATATATGTATGTATTTACGAGAGGGAATAAATAATCTGTAATTGTAAAGCTTTAATAATTCAAACTTCGCTCGAAATAGAGAAATTGCGTGTTAATTGGCAAACGCAAGGTCGCGTTTTGTCTTACTAATGCAGGAAAACCAACAATAACAATGCACCATGACGGGTTCTAAATATAATATTAAATTATATTAATATTATTAGAGAGTGTAATTGATTCTAGAAATAGTTAGTAGAATTTAAACTCACAACCTCTTTTTTGTTTACGTTACAAAGAACATAGAGTAGCGTAATGACGATTTCTTATTTTGTGTTGTATATAAAAATTATGGAAAATTTAAATAATAAACATGATTATGTAATATGAACGATTAATAATTTAATAAGCTAGAACACTTAGATGGTATCTGCTAAACTGAAGAAGAATGTTCATAATCATCTTCATTGAAAAAAAAATTCCAAGGAAATAGAGACATAATATTGTAAAAGTATATATAATGCAGTATGTAAAAAATAAAATAAGCCTAATTGTATTATTCATTACAAACAACAAACCAATTGATACTAATAAATCTTCCCTTATGACGACAGAGCGTTTCACCTATATTTAGTTCAAGATTCCTGAATAAACCACAAGTGCTTTTCCAGTCACGACGTTGGTTTATCGACCTGCGTCGCCCCTTGAATTATTTATCGCAGAGCATTTTCATTGGTAGCATTTCTCTAACTGCAACTTCCTCTTTGTTATAATGACGCTCATGATTTTACATTGTGTTCTTTGAAATACTCTATACTACTTGTACTACTAGTATCTTATTAGAGCAGAATTGAAATTCTTAGAAAGTATACCATTTGAGTGTAAAGAAACTAACCAGGTGTATATTTAACATAAAATGTTGGAGATAACACAGTCCTAAAGAAGGCATAGGCGGAAAACTAACTTGAGGAAATGTTTGTATGCAATTGATTTAAATGTATATGCAATTTTAAAACAGCTTCATACTTTATCCAGCATAACAGGGTAGTCGAGGAAAACCTCAAGGCAAGTGTCAAGACAGTCCGTGGAATGCTTTCCGAAATCGAGATTATTTTAAGGACAATAATGGAAAATGAAATATAGTTTCTTTAGGTGTTTTCTGAATTTAGTGTAATTTTTTTTGTCACAGAAAAACTATTCATGTTGCATCAAGAATAGAAAATAGTTTTATATAACTACTGTATTAAATTAGACGATCTTAAAAATACTGTATCTACTTGTAACCTAGGAAAGTTACGTATTTTGTTTCTTCAAGTAACTTTAGTTAATACAACACAAGTAACTTTCCTAATTACCTTCGTAATATATATTCTTAAATAATAAAAACAACAAGCAAGAGATAAGTTAGAAGCTTAGTGCATTCAAAATGAGTATTAGTGCGCGAAGCTTGTTTAAATAAGGCGGAATATTAAACCATCGTTGAAGGAAACACTTCAGCAACACTTCATGTAAATTAAGTATGGAATGACGAGATTCATTATAATACGATTTCGCGATATGAAAACGTCGTTTGCGAGTAAGCGGTAAACGATAGATAAAATAATAATTAAATAAACTATTTAATTTGAAAAAGCTCACATGCTTTTTTAAAATTAAATAGTTATTTTATATTTACATACATATATTTAGTTAAATATCTTTTAAAAAATTGTTTTTTTTTTTTTGGCATTTTTTTTTACTATTTAAAAACATTACATGATAAAAAACCTTAATAACCGTAACGCATCAAAATTTCACTTTAGAGAGTATGTTTTTGGTATATACGAGAGCTGTATGAAACATCAATAAAATATATAGTTAATTGTAATTTACAAACTGTTACATTACTTTAATTCTAAGGAACAGTTAAAATGAACACCTAGTATTCAACTAAAATGAGGCAAGGAAGCCTCATAGTGCGTAAGTGCTTTCCTGTTCGAACAAAGGCATAGCATCTATTATGTGAAGAAACAATAGGAGGAATGTTACAAAAAGGTAATAGTTTAAAATACTATAAGTAACCTTCAAGTTTGAACTATAACATATGGTTAGTTTAGTTTGTTTTTATGTTTCTATTAACGTCAATAATAAGATATTGAGCTTTCGCTCGAATTTTGCTGAATTTTATCAGATGCATTTCTGATAAATTACGTCTTATATATAATATTCTGATAAAATAGTTATAAGATTAATTATCTGTGAAATTTATCGGTTAATTATTTTGATAAATCATGGTGAGTTTCATTTTTAAATAAGATCAAGCAAGTAATAAAAAAATCACATCTTAACATTAAGTAGTTTAAGTATGTGTTACGTTGTACCACTGGCGTATTGGTAACATCTGTATACACAATTGATTGTGGAATTGATTCCCACTCGAGAGAATAATTTAATCAAAAAAATCATTTCATTTCAACGTTGACTTGGCCAGTCAACAGGTAACGTTTGATTTACAACGGGCTACCGGAAGTTAGTTATTTTATAAAAGGGACCAAGCGTCAAGCTTGTAAATAAAGTACATCTAATTAACATTATTACAGAAATCATTGTATTTCTAATATTCTTCTGCATATAAAATTTAAGTAGGAAAAATTTTATACTTCTATATCCGCATAATTTTAGTAAAAAGATGCATATAAGAAAATTGCATGATGATAATAAAATAAAGAATATACTAGTTTTATATTATAATTATATAATTATATAGGTACATTACATTACATATTTTATAAATATAAAATTAGGATATGCCATGATGAACGAAGTATCTTTTAAATAAGCTTATTTTTGTAGTACAAGCAGAAAAAGCTGAATAAATTTAAGCGATTATATACAGCTTCATGCTTTATTCCGCATAGCAGAGTAGTCAGAGACAATCTAGTGCCAAAACATTCTATTGACTGCTTTCCACTCGGAATTGAGACGTAGCGTGTTGACTTGCGAACTCAGCGTTGTGATTAGTCTAACCAGAGCAAAGAATGAAAATTAGTTTTATATATAGTACCTAGGTCGCCCGAGTAGGAATCCAACCCATAACTAATTACGTTTTCTGTCAGACCAGTGTCTGACAGTTCCACTGCGCCACTATGGTCTACATATGGTATATATATCGAGTAAAAAAGAGTTGTATTTAGTCTTAATTTACAGCACTTCTAAATATCACTTGTAAATATTCTAATTTATAAACTTGAAACGAAATGAGCATGAATCTTAAAATAAATTAAAATATTTACGCGTAATGCAACGCGCACTGAATATAAGTTGCGTTAATTAAATAGGTCACAGTTGTTTAACAACATATATCGGTAACAGGTAATTACATACTAAAACTAATTACCGGCAAAGAAGGTACAAACAAGTTTAAGTGAAAGTAAAGGTTAACGCAATAAAACTATGAGGTTTCCTTACATTTATTATATTAATTTCATACATTTATAATATCGAGGCCATCGTGACACAGTGGGACAGCGTATGATTGTAAGCGCCATTGGTTGTGGGTTTGATTCCCAATTGGAGGAATGATTGTCTTTAAAATTTAAGATTAGACAAAGCGAGGCGTTGAAATCGCCAATTATAACATGTCTTGATTTCGGGCAGAATCCATTCAACGGAGTAGACGCTCCGTAATAATCAAATATAACCTAGTATTAAGATATACTAGGTTATATTTACCCTCTAATGTCCAGTATTGAAAGCGGGAAAAAAATGTGAAACTTTATAATTCTTTTTTGTAATATTCGACCTAAAATGATTCTCATGATGTTTATAAAAACAGTATTTAAAATGTAAACAGATTTTATATTAAGTTAAAAGCTTCTTACTCTTTTAATGTTAAAAGATTAATGTGAAATAACTTTTTGTTTTACTTTAAGGAGCTTATTGTTGTGGTTTCTGTTAGTTATTATAATAGTTAATATTTTTTTCATTACATTTCTTTAAGTACATAGTGATAAAACACTAATAGTATGGGAGCCAATGACAAATTTATATGACCAAGTTCCTCTCAAACGTATGTCCGATGCAATTCGATGCCTGGCATGAGTGGAAACAATTGATCAGTAATATGTTCCCGAAGAAATATATAATGAATATAATAATATAATAAGCATTATGTTGACATATAAAATTGTAACTACATTTATATTTCTATATTTCAACCATTTTAATGAAAATATTAATATAGCACAAATCAAAGTACGATATTTATTCGGAGTTCGATAAATTTACTAGAAACATTGGTCATTGAATAAGAAACATATGTACAGTGGAATAATTGATAAAGATATTTTGTCGTGACAATCGACAGGATCTCACTTATTTTGGATGTATTTTAACACTTTTTTATAGATTTCTTTTTGTTCTATTATATTACTTGCATTCTTTCTTTTCTTTGGCTGAAAAGTTAATGGTCAAGGAAAAACTGGAAGAGGCATTTCTTTTCTTTTCCCACTCAGTTAGGACATAGAGCGGTGTTGAGTACGCCAGTCTATGTCTCGATTTCGAGTGGAACGTAATCAACAGAATATCTTAACACTAGGTCTCAGGCTACTCTGCTATGAGGAATAAAGCTTAAAGCTGCTTTGGTTGTAATTAACAAAGATGGTGTTTCCTTGTATAAAAAATATAGATAAAGATTATATATTTTATACAAAATATAACATATAGATTTTGAATGAAATAAAGAAGCCATTATCACAAATATATGATTTATTCAAATAAAATTTCAGAAACTTTTTATTATGTATCTTTAAATATCAATTAAAAATGTTCTAATCTCTTATAGAAAATTATGTAAGGATTTGAGAAAAGTAACAAGTTCGATACTTAATTACTCTACTACTTATAAGTAATAATATATATTACCTAACTAAAATAACCTAAGACCACAAATGAGCTATTTTAGGCAAATCAAAACAAATAGTTGAACTAGGAAATCGGAAATCCCTTGTAAATAAATTTGAGCCACCAATTCGTCTTGTTCAGAAGAAACCTGTTGGCACGTCGCCAAGTTTTTGTGGTTTTCTTTAGAATATAATTGTTCTTATATCTTTATTCTCCTTAACTAAGTATACCTTGTATACGAAGAGTATCTAGTATCAACTACTATTACTTCCGCATATTTTAAAAATGTTTCGATTTTAGTTACGTAACTCAACGCTGCCCTTTTTGTAAAGGAAGTATAAGATTATAAAAGAAAAGAAGCTTTCCTTCGTCTCGAATAGCAAACAAAGGCAGAATAAACCTAGTGTCAAGACACTCTGCCGCTTCACGCCTTTATTCTAGATATTGCGTGTCAAGTGGCGTAACTAAAAACAGCTCTTTATCTTACCAGAGCAAAGTGATCATAATTTAAATATAATCAATTCCTTGAGTAGGAGTCCAACCCACCACCAATTTTATTTACAATCAGACGCTCGGCTATTGCGCCACAACGGCGTCATTATACTATTATTCAATAAAAATATTACCTCACTTCAAATAGAACTCCCAACTATCACATGTAGTCATATATTTATCAACTGCGCCACTAAAAAACTTGTTGGCTCGATGCCAGGTTTTTGCAGTCTCTTTAAAGCATAATTGTTGGTAAAAGAATGTTAATCTTCCATCTCACCTTTTACGATATTGTTTCGCATTTATCGTTTATAGTAACCACTTTTTCTTTACAATACGTAATTACAGCCATGATGTAAGTAATCGTTGACAATTCAGGATTCCTTTTTAACAGGACAATAAGTAAGTGGCATTTTATTGTCTGTTTTTATTTGTATGCTATAGTTGAAGTTTAAAATACAGTAAATATCTATAATAACCATATTTAAACAACAAAAATAGTTTAATTTGGTAAGTTACATGTAAGACAATACTATAAGGTAAGGAAAACGCTGCGCTAACTCCCGCCACACATATAGTCCGCGGTCATACTACCTATCTATGTGTAATTTCGACACAAAATATACACGATTTATTTATTCAAAATGTGTAAACATCGCGAAAATCAAAGATGTTATTAATATATATCTTATAATTTTATTAAAAACAAAATTAATATATTCTTCATAACTTTTGCGTTTGCGTGGACATTATAGCTAAAAAATGTTTCTATTTATAGACATTTTATAATATCTTAATAAATATGATTATACATTAACTTACATAAATAAGTAAACAATACGAAAATATATAATTCGGCAGTGTTACTCCCACATACACTTGCATATTGACATAATAATTTATGCGGGAAGCTATTTCGCAAAGGTTATGTTATTGCCTCTTTACTTAAAGATAAATGATACTATAAACTTGTATGACTTTACATTATGAAGTAAGAATATTGAATTGCTGTAAATAAATGTAATTTATTTAACCATATGTTAAATAAAGCTCTTTATAGTATTTATTTTTGTTATAACGTAATGGCCGGTGTGTGACAACGTCTGACTTTAAACGCGATCGGTTGTGGTTTCGATTCCCACTCAGGGGAGTGATTATGTTTAAATTATTTCTATTTCCTTGCTCTGGCAAGACAATTCGCGGCGTTGAGTTCTGGAGGACGGAGTGCCTTGAAACTAGGTACTTTCTCACTACCTGCATAATATTTAAATTGAATAGGACCTATTGTCAAGACACTCTTTTTATTTTTAACCCAAAATCGTTATACTGCGTGTTCAACAAAAAAACAAGTAGTCGAAATGGCTCATATTATTACTGAACTATTTATTCTCTAAAGTAAAATACTGGAATAATGTTGTATGATCAATTTTTGTATGATTGAATTGGTATTACTTATACTGTGCAGGAGTACAGGGCAGTTTCGATGATCACATGGCACTATTGTCAGAGAAAACCTTGTGTTAAGACACTACGTTGACTGCTTTTCTCCCGAAATCGAGACATTTTGTGCTTAGTCGTGAACTCAATGCCTCACTGTCTTATCCGAGGGATGAATTGAAATTAAATTTTAAATATAATCATTTCCCCGAAGAGGAATCGTACGAGCAATAAATGTCGCTACACACTCTCCAACTGTAGACAGAAATTACCTAGAATAGAAAGACACTCCGTGCTTCACTTTCCACCGAATTCGAGACATTGTGTAAATTACAAAAATGGTCACCATCATGAAAATAATCGTAGTTAATATCATGTAGGTTGCGACTGCAAGTGGCATGTCGTGAAATATTTAAGGTTAAATCTGAAATCTACTTGTAAAATAATATAATAAATTAGTTGACATTTAAAAAGTCTTAATATTTCAGCAACAAATAAGAAACGATATAAGCTAAAATCATTATTCTAATTCTAACTGTGGAATAACACTTTAAAAATAGCAAAATATGCCTTGAAATCATAAACAGACCTTTCAGTTTTATTTATATACATTTATGAATAAAAAAGTGGAACTCAACGCCGCAATTTGTCTTACCAGAGCGAGGAAGTGAAAATAATTTCTATAAGACGATATAGACGTAAGTACGTAAGTGTGACAGTGGTCACACTGCGCCACGTCAGTTGTGGAGTCAAAATCCACTCCACAGTTTTATATTCTATTTAAAATTAACAGTTTTTATAAAATACGAGAGAATGTGAAATAATCCTCACACTTAATGACGAAACTACAATCAATTGTTATCGAGAGCTGTCTGCCAGCCCTCCATCATCCAAAAATAGAGGAGGCGTTTGACTAAAATAGATCACTATATAAAGATTTGTACATACTTGTTACTTGAGATTATTATATCAATTGTGAATAGATTTAAATATTTAAGTATTTATAAAAAAGCAAGGTATTATTTTTAGAACTAATTAAAAAGGTTTATAAATATTTACTATTTTTAAAGTGTTATTCCCCACTTGGGATTAGAAACATTTTTGAAAAAACGTATAAAAATTTTGAACGCAGCGTTCAAAATTTTTATACGTTTTTTCAAAAATGTTTTCTAATCCTAAGTGTGGAATAACACTTTAAAAATAGTAAATATAAAAAATAAAATAGCAATCTCTCTTGTTAGACGATTATTTCTTAATAATCTTTAAGTAGCAGAAATTTGTAAAAATCTCTCTACAGAGTTGCTAACAACATAAATAAGTTGTAACAAAACGTATAAGAATTTCGACGCAGCTGGTAGTAGAACGCATGGCTTAGCGGTCAGAGCGCTTGGACGGTATCCAAGAGGCGCGGGTTCGAATCCCGCTGCGTTCAAAATTTTTATACTTTTTATCAAAAAAGGTTTATAAATATTCTACAATTTGTAATTTGATTTCTAAGTAATGAAAAATTGAATAATTAATATAAAATAAAAATATAATTAACTACTATAGATTAATATATCAGTTACATATAAAATTATGATATTTATTAAGTTACTCATAAAAAATAAAGAAAGTCGATCGGTCGGTCGGTCGTGGCGCAGTAGGACCGCGTTCGAATGTAAACGCGATCGGTTGTGGCTTCAATTCCACTCGCGGGAATAATTTTATTTAATATATTTTTATTTTTCGCTGACGTAAGAGAAAGCGCTACACTAAGTTCCCCCATTCAACACGCGATGTCTTGAATTCTGTGGAAAGCGGAGTACGGAATGTCTTAACACTAAGTATTTGCTGTCTACCCTGTATGGAAATTAAAAGCGTGAAGCTACAAAAAGTAAAAATTTTTTAGCTTCAAGCTTTTACCCCGCATAGCAGGGTAGACAGGAGGAAAGTAGTGTCAAGACACTACGTACTTCGCTTTTCGCCGAATTTGTGACATTGCGTGTTGAGTTAAAATTTACAAAGAATATTAAACAATAAATACATCTATTTTCATATGAAAATGACCTAATGGCACATTTAAACTTTTCGTTTCCCGCGCTGTTTAGTTTACATGGGACTCAAGTGTTGTTCCATGAAATTGCATAATGGGTGGTCGCTTTAATGATATTGACTTTTCTGGGTCTACTATATAGTAATAGGCAGACAGACTGACATTAATTGTGTCAAATTTCTTCGAAACACACTTATATATATAGGTTTATGGCGAAGTAACCTATGGTTTATATCATTTCAGAAATAAAACGGGTAGCGGCAAAGGTTAGAGTTACACAGATTTAGTGTTTTGTGTGTCGTTTAAATTTATATTGTTTTAACGACTGTCTGGGACTGGTTCCGCATGCTTGTTCTGTGTGAATATATATATATATATATATATATATATATATATATATATATATATATATATATATATATATATATATATATATATATATTTAATTTTGTATTTTTACAGGTGCACGCTCTATCCCACCCATAGTAGGCAGAGAGAACCTAGTGCCTAGATATATGGATAATTTGTTGCAAGTTATATATACATATGTCGTTGACTTAATTTGTTAGATCCGTTGCTAATATATACGCATACAAGTTTATGGACATACAATATTAATACTATTATCTTCCCGTGTGGGATTTAAACCTACGGCTTTGGCGTTGGAGTAGCCCGTTATCTTTCACATGTCCTCTAACACAATGCATAGAAGTCATTATGGAACGTTGGAACTGTTTAGGTATGAGTATATTAAAAATTGTAAAAAAAAAGTCTGAAACCCTTTTTTTACTAATATTATATTGCTGAGGAATATTATATAGAATAAGTAAAAAACAACAATTTTAATAAAAAAAAAATATTACACACACTACCTTATGTTCGACACACACTTTACCACACATATAAAACACACACACATCGCAAAGTCAATGCGTAGTTTACATGTCAACGAATCAATTAGTCTCTATATAAACGTCATTTATATTATACAGGGTAAAATGTTTTTCGTGTTCACAAAATTATAATCAAATTCGTTACAATCTAGAGATTTGTTTTAATTTTAATGACTAACAAAGTTGGCACAAACAATTTGATATCCAAACTAAACGAAGTGGGCCAAACGCAATTTGGCTATTGAATCAAAGTTTGTGGAATTCAAGACTATCGCAAAATAATTAGGCATAGTCGTCAATCATTCTGTCATCTGCTATCGTGAGTCATTGACCCTCGTGTTATGTCACTGATAACAAAACTTGTACGAGTATTAAGTGATATATATAAAAAATATTATTTATGTTTTGAGGTCAGCTTCGATACAAGTAAAGCATATTATTGATTAGGGTTATAATTGAATTTATATTACTGTTTTATAGTAAACTAAGTTTATAACATACATGATTTAAAGTATTTTAAAATTAAAATCGATATTATGTCAATGATGTGAGAAAAGCATCGAATGTCAAGACACTCTGCTGACTGCTTTCCGCCCGAAATCGAAACATTATGTGTTGCTTAGCAAATTCATTTTCATTTCTATACTCTGGTAGACAAAGTTCCGCACTTTGACTACCAGAGTATAGAAATGAAAATAAGATGTAAAAATAATCGTTTATAAGATATTTGATTTTCAACATTTTTATACATTTTAAATGGAACTATTTTAAACGCATTATTCATGTACGTTTTGTATTCGATAATACATTTTTGGAAACCTGACGTTTCGAACACTACAGTAGTCCGTGGTCATAGGTAGATAATCATTTGCCTGAATGGAAATTGAACTCACTACCCATCGCGTTTAAAGTCAAACGCTGTCTCCCTAGGCGATGATGACTGCTATCGGAATAATGTAAATTGTTATAATTATTTTAATATCTTTAAATAGAATATATAAAAATGCAAGTAAAAAAAATAATAAATATAACGCACCGGAAATAAATATTATACGATTATAAATTATAAAATTTGATTCTACAACCGACTTGAACTCAGACCATTGCACCTACATGGCGTGAATAATTTAATAGACATCATTTAATCATAGAGACTATCGTTGGGCAGTGGCGCAAGTGTTTGACTGTAATTACCACGCTTGTGGGTTCAAAACCATCAAATGTTTATATTTTCTTGTAAACATAGCGCGGAGCTTATTTTCTCCAGTTCAATACTCAATATCTGAAATTTCAATGGAAAGCAGAGAACGGCTCTCCGTTCTCCGTCATGACACGTTTTATTCGACAAGCATTATATAAATGCAATTTAATAAGCATTTAATATAAAAGTTAACACCCATAGTATTCATACTTTAGTAAGCAGTCGTAATCGTAAATCACTGTGCCTTTATCAAAAGTCGCTGGCCCTCCCATTAAGTCATCTGTGATTCGATAACAGACACATTCATCTTATATTTTACTTTCATATCATATAATAAAATTACATACATACTGACAATAAATCGATTTATTTAGTATGTATCTATCTACATATATCTGTACAAACAACATATACAAAATAGAATATGTGTTTTTAAGATATGAGAAAGATGAAGTCGTCATGGCGCAGTTGGACAACGTTTGACTGTAAACGGAAATGGTCGTGAGCTCATTTCTCTTTTCTGGCAATCTTTTTTATTCATTTTGGTTTGAATGCAGTCAACGGAGTGCTTTGTTAACACAATCAGTGAGAAATTTCATTCATTCATATAGAAATACTGGAGGATCTTAACTGTATAATATTATATATATACATATATATATATATATATATATATATATATATATATATAGATATATAGATATATATAGATTTTAGCTTATAAATAACACGTACCCATATAACATTTCCAAAGAAAACTGAGAAGAAAAATGTTATTTACAAGAATACTCAATTAAATAAAAAACCATAAACACAAAAGGCAAAGACATTTTGAATTACAATAATGTTTTATTTATTACTCACAGGCTCAGTGCAGCCTTTTTAAAAGGCGCACACTAAATAGTGCCGCAAAAACTACGTCTGATTCTCTATTTACATAAAGTGGAATAATTAATTGCAACTTTAAAGAACGAGCGCCGGTATTCATGTAAATTAGGGCTAGACTCTACTTATTTTTACAAAGTTGTTGTTTTTAGTATACCGCCTTCTAAAGGTTTACTTTATTTATTTATTTTCTTATTTGGATATAGTGTATATATGGCTGTCTAAGGCCGATCGTGGCGCAGTGCGACGACTACGATCGGTTGTGGGTTCGATCTCCATTCGGGGGAGTGATTATATTTAAATTATCTTCACTTCCGCGATTCACTTCTATACTTCTAGAAAAATGTGTGTATGTATGATTGTTTAATATATAACCTTTTTGTTTATTCTATACATTTTAAGAGAATAGTTTGATGCTTTGAATCATAACAAAAATATTAATTTGCTGAGCTTTATACAAAGCAAACTTCAAATACAATAAAAATCAATATCAATATATTTCTTGTACTAAATGGTGATATTTTTTTATTATTTTTTTAAATTAAAATAAATATAAAACTGTAATATTACGGAACTCTTTGTGTGCAAGCCCGACTGGCCCTTGTTCAGTATTATCACAAAACGCGACTATCTTTACTTAATGTTAACACAGATTCACGTCTATTGTTTAATGCTTTCTTTTATCCTGAAAGAGATTCAAAGAAAAGAGATTTTTAATTAATAAATTTTTGTAGTGCAAACCAAGTGTTTTATATTAAATAAATAATTATATTTTTATAAAAAATAATTATATTTATATAAAATTATATACTTAAAGGTATGAAACATTTAAGAGGAATTCCAGCTTAATATGATTTTCTTTTAGCGAGATAAGTATAGAGAAGTTAGCTTAAAACACTCCTTTCTCTATTCTTTACTTTTATTGTTGTTATAAAAGTATTAAGTACATACAATAAACGGAACGACGCCTTTGTTACTTCGATGATAGGTGTTAATTCCCAAGCCTAGTTACTTCGTTGACCGCATTCTATGTCAAAGTGCTATATCGCAGTTGTCAATTTGCACAATAATGCTTTACTTGTGATAACACTTAAGATGTGTTGATTTAAATCATAAATCGTTTTAAATAGCCTCAAAATTATGATTTGTTAAAATAATTATTGTATGAAATAAACATTTTTACTTCATTAATGTAAGATCACCTGGTCGCAGTAAGACAGCGGCTGACCGTAAATGCGATTGATTGTAGGTTCAATTCCCACTCGGGGGTGTAATCATATTTATTTAAATGATTTTCATTTCCCCGTTTTTGTAAAACAAAACGCGGTACTCAACATGCCATGTCTAGAATTCGGCGAAAAGTGGAGTACCAGTGTTCTGACACCAGGTGCTTTTTGTCTACTCTACAATGCGGAACAAAAGCATGATAGTAAAAAAATTAAAACGTAATTAAAACAAACATTATAAATATATTATAACTCAGGGTTAATATTTCAAATCTAGTCAGATTTAAACAATTTTATATATTTACAAACAATATTTACAAACATCCCAAGCAAATAAGATGTATAAAAATATCCCGCTTTTTTCTAGCTTTATGCTTTTATACCGCGTAGCAGGGTAGACAGAAAGTACCTAGTGTCAAGACATTCCGTACTTCGCTTTCGGTCGCGTTTACAGTCAGACGCTACCCCACTGCGCAACAACCGGCCTCAAATGTTATATAAATATTTTTGCGGTATTTATATATTCTACTTCCATAATAAAACTTTCTGTTAAACTGTCCAAAATTAATTATGTTTATGCAAATACTAAATAATTTGGCAATAAGGAACGTGATCGGCATTAGTTCGTTAACAAATTTAATTTCTCAGTCACTCACAGAAAGACAGATAATTTGTCATGTCCTTCACACTATCAGACTTGAGACTAATCTGAATTGCAAATATCAATGGTTTAATTTATTATTTATACAATTAATGCACTTTTACTTTGATAAGTGTTTTTTTTTATTTAATTATAACCTTGCAAAGGTGACTGTGGAATTTCAATGCTCTATATTTCATAACATAGCAAATGGAACTTAGGTCATTTTTTGCCAATAAAATGTATATATGATATTAATATTAAAATAAATTATCATATTAAATAAATAAAATCGATTTTATCGTAGTGCAATTGAAGATTTATTGTACATGTGATAATTTGAGGTCATTTAGATCTTTAAGACATGTCTAAAATTTATTTATTAAATTAAATTTATACTTAAAATTTTTAAGAAAATAAGTAACTATAAAAATGTTTTTATGCTATAAAAATAGGATATTTAAATATATATTGAAATAAATATAAAACAACAATTACATCATTCCGTACAAGAATACTAACATAATTTTATCTTAATTGAGTTTTATCTGAAGTTTTGATTAATATATTGATGTTAAGCCCTGTCGTGGCGCAGTGGGATAGGATCTGTCTGTAAACGCTAACAGTTCTCGGTTCGATTCCCATTCGGAGAATAATTATATTACATTATTTTCATTTCCTCGCTCTGATAAAACAAAGCGCAGCGTTGAATTCCACAACTCGACACTCTCGGATGTGTTTAAAATTTGGCATAAAGCGGAGTACGGAGTGTCTGGTGTCTTGAAATTAGGTACGTCCTAGCCTAACATGAAATGCTCAAAAGTATAATTTTTAATTATTATTCACTTGTATTATATTATATGTATATAATATATTATCCGGATCACTAAACTATAAATTTTTTTACAAACCAAAGACATAAAACGAAATTTAAATCGAATTACTTTATGAATTATTAAAACATCCGTTGGTCCAGTATTTTTCTAAGCATGGACACTAATTGAATTTCCCAAGCGTCGTTACAGTTGTTTGTTTACATAGAGCTAATTAAAAACGTTAGCTGAAGTCATAAATTAATTTAAACTGATCGCTGGAATCTACTCGCGGTTACATTATACAGCTTAAATAGTTGAACGCGAAAATTTATTATATATGCAGGTTATTCCGAATAGTAAAGTGAATTTTACGAACAAATTTTTATTAAAAAAATACTTATCTTTTAAGAATATATATATTTATTGAGTAAAATCATAACCTAGTTTTAAGACACTTCGTGGGCTGCTTTCCAAAATCGAGACATTACCTGCTGACTGGCAACCTTAACGCCGTGCGCCAGAGCTAAGAAATAAATTATATTTTTTAAATATTCCCCGCGTGAGGAACTATGTTAAGTTAGTTAAATCTGTTTAATTATTTTAAAACTTTATTATTACACGATTATTATTAAATTATTATTAAGTATATTGATGATACCGGAACATATCCGTTTCAACATTGATTGGTTACATGTTCAAGCTCAGAGCAATATTTTTTAATTTATCATGTAGCCAATATTAACTACGACTATACTACGTCAGGAATTGTAAATTAAAAGAAAATTTAGTTTTACTTCCAATTCAATATTACTTAAACATTTAAAATACACACGTATCACATATAGTACAAGCATGTACATTATATCTAACGTTCAAGACAGTTGATAAAATAATAAATATACAATAATACAAGAAAAACCGTGAGTAGCAATTAGTTTCAACTAATACAATATTATTCTTTCCCATTGAGAAAATTGTTTATTCAACAGTGACCCAAAAATCATTCATCGAATTTCGAGACTCATTCAAACATTTACATACACAAATATTGAGGTATTTTATCGTCTACACTTTCTGATAAAAGAATATTTAAATATACATACATACATACAATAAAGTATGGTAATAGCGTGTAATAAAAATAATTTTATTTGTTGAGTATCTTAAAAAGCCTTGTAGAAAAATATTTTTGGAGATACCATGTTATACAAAGTGTACACTTTGAGCAAATGACTTTAATTCAAATTTAGGTTTCGATTGTGGCTAGGAACGTATGGCTTCAATGGCTGGAGTGCTTGGTTTTCCAGATGCACAGGTTCGAATCCAGTCTCATGAAAATTTTTATACTTTGCTAATACATTAAGGATATCGTGACTTCCGTGCCGACTGACTGAAAATACGATAGTTATTGGTTCTATTCTCACTTGAGGTAGTGGTTATATTTAAATATTTTTGATTTCCCCGCTTTGATAAGACGAAACGCGGCATAAAATTTCGTTACTCATTAAGTAACGTCATAAAATTTTATACTTAGTTTTTTCATTTTCAGAAATCTTATTATAACGAATTTTCAATTTTTCATTCGATTTTTTTTTGTCCTTATAACATATAATAGAAAGTATTGTTTTATATAACGAATTAATTCAACCCGTAACCTCAATATACTTAATTCTATCACTTATCTACATTCACATTCTACATCCTATATATCAAAAGAATTAAAAATATAAAACAAAACTACCCGAGTGATACTTAAGTAAACCATTATACAGAGGTATATTTTTGATGAAATTCTCACGTAATTAACAAGAGAGTTTGTAACTTGCAAACAACTTGTTAGTATCCCTCTGCTGTGGTTTTGGAAGGCTTTACCTTGCTTACATTGATTTAACAATTCCATTCCAAGTTTCCTACACCACACCAAATCTTGTTTTAAGTAACAGTTTTAATTTAATTAACCGTGTCGTATGGAATTCTTGTACATAATATAATTATGGTACATGCTCAGGAATGTTTCTTATTAATAAATTAAGTTAATATAAATTGTTAATATTTATTGAGGCCAATTGTGGTGCGTGGGAAAGCGTTTGCGTTCGCTTTCCACCGAATTTGAGACATTGCGTGTTGAGTGGTGGAACTCAACGCCGCACTTTGTCTTGCCAGAGTGAGGAAGTGAAAATATTTTAAACATAACCACTCCCCCGAGTGAGGATCAGCCCCACAACCGATCGCGTTTACAGTCAGATGCTGTCCCACTGCGCCATGACCGGACTCAATTTTACATTACAAAAAATAAACCTATATGTAGTTAACACGAAATTGCACTTTACTGACATATGTATGAGACCATCACGACACAGTGGGACAGTGTTTGACTCTTAATATGTTTGTTTATGATTTCAATTTAATTATTTTCATTTCTTTGCTCTCTAGTAAGACAAGGCGCGGCGCTTGGTTCCGCTTGGTTCCGTTTGAGATATAGACTTTTCATTTATATTCAAAATCGATTCTGATTAAATGACAAAGTTTAACGCCGCGCCTTGTCTTATCAGAGCAAGGAAATTAGAAAGTAAATAAATATAATAATTGTCGGAGTGGGCATCGGATCCACCTATAGCGATCCTACGTAATGCCCCTTTACTAGATATAGAATATCTGAAAGATAAAATAGCTTCACGCTTTTATCCCGCGTAGCAGGGTAGACAGATAGTACCGAGTGTTAAGACACTCCGTACCTCGCTTTTCATTGAATTCGAGACATTGCGTGTTGAGGTGTGGAACTCAACGTCGCACTTTGTCTTACCAGAGCGAGGAAATGAAAATAATTTTAATAATAATCACACCCCCGAGTGAGGATCGAACCTACAACCGATCGCTTTTACAGTCAAACGCGCTCACTGCGCCTTGACCGGCCTCAAAAGCAAAACTAACTTCAGCAAAACTATATACATACTGTAATCAATCAAAATC
This sequence comes from Dryadula phaetusa, assembly GCA_032432895.1. Classification (NCBI taxonomy): domain Eukaryota; kingdom Metazoa; phylum Arthropoda; class Insecta; order Lepidoptera; family Nymphalidae; genus Dryadula; species Dryadula phaetusa. The sequence continues at coordinate 7,917,121 of JAOYRS010000033.1, forward strand.
ATTAGCGGCTATGAACCAATAACCTCTGTACTAAACAATTGCCGCGACGTGTCGGTGTCAATAAAATATTTTACGTAATAAAACGGCTTGTCAAATCGTAATAAAGAATGACAGCCCGAACGCTAGAACATATTACAGACAAGAGTCACTTGTGATCTTTAATCTATCATATTATCCTCTTTTTTGAAGATATTTATAATGGGAATCTATTTTGAATGATAAGCAGGTTACGTTACTAGCTAATATGAACAGTTTATAATTCTAAGAATATATATTTAGTAAAATATATATGTTTGTTTTGGGTGGAAAGTAATCAACACTAGGTTGACTACCGTTGTATGCAGAATAAAGCTTGAGGCTGACATATTATTATCTTTTTAACTCTTCGGGTAAGATAAAAAGTATTAGAATATATATACATATGCACATATACGTTTGTATTAGGAAATGTTTGGTCAGAACTTCCACAAGTTAAAATTTTCCATGTTTAAGACATAAACAAGAACAAATCTTCTACTACTGGGTTCTCTGAAATAAAATTTCAGTATTGAAAATATATTGAAAGTTTTTTTCTATGCAATTTTATTGTTATATGTTTTTATTTGTGTTATGTTATTATTAAAATGTTATACAATGACTTATTGTGACTACAACTTTATGACATTTAACAATTTAAGTTCTTTATTCTTACTAGTTTTAGTACTATACATATATATATATTTTAGCTTCACGCTTCATACCTGGCGGGGTAGTCAGAGAGTACAGAGCGCCAAACGCTACGGTCCCTGCATACCTCTATCGCCTCGTCCACAGTCATTATCCTCTTCAGGCATGCTCTTCAGGCATGCCCTTCGGGCGGTCCTCACACTTTTTACGTGACCTTCCTCCAGTATCTTCGATACTGTGTTTTCGAAAGTCAACCGAGGTCTCTCCCGACCTCTCGTATCCCTCACCTTGGCTTCATAAATCTTTCTTACCATTCTTTCATCGCTCATTCTTTCCACGTGCCCAAACGGAGAACGGAGCTACAAATAGTATGTACTATATACTAATCATTAATAACGTTAAATTAGCAAACCTTAAATAATATTTCTTATATAAGTCCTGCATCTATTTATAAAAAATTAATATCAATTAACCTTTTTAACTGCAATTTAAAATCTAGTAGCGACGCGACGAGCTTTTTTTAAAAAACCTTAAAGTGGCATTAGGTAAAACTTAAAAATCGTAAATATTTATTGATTCTTTTAGATATGGTCGCTATATTGTACTGGATCTCTTTTCAATGCAATTTATTATAGTGGAACCTTACTCGTTACCGAGCTTATTATGTCCTTCGTGTGTTCTCCATAAAAAGTGACAATGGCTAAGTGATTTGTGCTCAACTGACATGTTCGCAGATCCTTGAGAATTAAAGAAATGTGCGGAAGTATTATATATTTCGAGAAATAAATGTTTTTATATGAAACAAATAATATTTTTTTGGTTGTTTATGACTTGGCTTTAAGGATATATTGTTATTTTATTTTTTGTTTATATGAATAAAAAATATAGGATTTCGAAAATAGTAAACTTGAACAAGCATTAAGTCCACGTATAAATATTTATAAATTATTTTTTAATCTGTCTAGAATCAACTCATTTACCACTTATTATTTAAAAATAAAGCATTATAAGCACCAATAAATATATTAGATAACAAAATTTTGTTTACATAAAAATTCTTATTAAAAAATTGTTTTTTGGATTTTAGATTGATAGAGTACTTGTAATAATTTAATAATCGAATTCGGGTAAGTGAGTACAAAACGCGTGGGCATTTCATTTGTAAGTAATTATCGGAGAATGTCGTGCCTGATGGATGTGGGCGTGAGAAACCCCAAGTTATTTATTTTCAATTAAAGTTTTGATTGATACAGTCTTTAGTCGGTATTTAATAAATCATTTTGTATAGTGAATTTTGACATAAAGTATTTTTTTTAATTTACTTTTTCTCAATATCATTCAAAGCACTACTGACTCAGTAGCAACTTTTTATTATGTACACGTGATATTTGTGGATTTGATTTTCATTCAAGGGAATACATTTGCTTAATAAGTATGGTCGGGCGCAGTAGGACGACGTCTGACTGTAACGCGATCGGTGGTAGGGTTGATTCCCATTCGATTCCCATTTAGATTTACTCGCTCTGGTAAGACAAAACCCGACATTGAGTTCCACCACTCAATACTCAATGTTTCGAATTCGGCGGGAAGCGGAGTGCGGAGTTTCTTGACACCAGGTACTTCCTGCCTACCCTATTATGCGGGATAAAAGCGTGAAGCAAACAAAAACCCTAATACACATTAACATTTTTAAAAATACTAAAACATATTTATAAGTATACTCAAATACTTCAACCTGTTACCGCTCACTAAAGCACAGAGACGTATGGTGCGACAAAACAAAAGGATAAAGAAGTCTCGACATCAACACAATGGACCCCCATTCTCATTTTTTACATACATTATATCTATTATTATATCGATACAGTGTTCTTTGGGACGTGTTTGTCTTCACGCGATTTAGTTTGGTGGATTTTTTTAATTTGTTTTGATATAGATCTATTAAGATCGTTATTTAAAGTGCAAAGCGGAGAATGTATGTATATTATAATAAGTTGCTTACGCCTGCAAAGCAAAATTAGGAACATAAATGAAAATCAATATACTATAAATTTACGTATGCTATACTTCACTTTCCGCCGAGATATTTAGCGTATTTAGTGCTGTAACATAATAAAAATAATTTAAACACAATCATGCGTTCGAATAGAAATCGAACCTACAACATTGTATTTACAACCAGACGCGTTCCTACTGCTCCTCGATCGGCCTCTTATTAAAATAGAAAAAAGAATATATAGAAAAAAATATAATAAAATGATATTAGAAAAAATAAAAAAACAAAACAATCAGTTGTCCCATTACAATTAAAAGTTGAGATTTAGTTCAAAGGACGAAGTACGCCTAGTACAGATATTAGATGTTTATGCAGACGTGTTTTCTGGCGAGAATCGTGATAAATGTGCATTTTACGAATGTAGGACAGACCGCTTGTAAAATGTTCCTTTGTAACCCAAATAACACTAACGATGTACAAGAATGAAAAAAAAATGCTTAGTGCTTAATAAAAAAATATATATTTTTGATAACAATAATACAATATTATTTTAATTTATTTTTATATAATAAATGAGGCCAGTCGTGGCGTAAAAACGATCAGTTGTAGGTTCGATTCCCACTAGAGGGAATTATGACATTTAAACTATTTTCAATTCCGCATACTGGTAACACAGCACGGCATTGAGTTCCACCAAACAACATGTATCGTTCCGAATTCAGCAGAAAGCAAAGTACGTGTCGTGGCAAGTTACTAGAAAGATGTGAAAATTTTGATGGTTACAAGTATGGTTTGACAAGTTGGAGGGAGAGCCGAGGGTTAGAACAAAGTAGGGGTGGGCACCCCTTTTATATCTAAATATATTTCTATAAAGTTACTAAACGGTCTAATATTTTTTGTTTCCTCGTCTTTACGTATGTTCTCCTATATGTTAACAATTTCACGCCAATTTTAGATATTAAATTTCCGTTGGAGGAACTTAATCCCACATTTTATTAACCATATCTAGTGGGATATATGAAAACACTTTAAATATGAACGTTTCCTCTAGTATGAAAGACATTCAAATAATAATACTCTTGCTTACTTCTATAAAAAGCTTAATTTTTAAAAAGTGTATATACTTTTCCCATAAGAAAAAAAACAATATATTTAAACATTAAAGAGGCCATCGTGGCGCAGCGGGACAGCATGTGTGTGAACGTGATTAGTTGTGGGTTCAATTCCTACTCAGTAAAAGATTGTTTTCAAATTTAATTAACTTATAATATTTTATTTTTATTATAATTAACTTATAATAAATATTCAATTTAGAACGGAAAGCAGTTAACGGAGTGCCAGGACACTTAGTTGTCTCTGACTACTCCACTATGCAGATTTTAGCGTGAATCTATAAAAAAATATAAAGACATTGAAAACTCTACCTGCTTAACGATAACGAGGGTTCAATGAACTATGTATAATTAAAATGCTATAAAATAAATTATTACACGTCTGTTTTCTGACCTTCGTGTTAAAGATGCGTTTATAATTCCATACATTTAATTTTAAGCTTTACAAAGGAAACTTATAATTTACATTGATTCAAATATTTCATTAGGCTTTACTAATATAGATGAAACACAAATAATAGATGTATTTGCTATTCGAATTTGGTTAATTAGACAATATTCTTTTTATTTCTGGTAAAATACGGCGCTGCACTGCCACTCAGTTCTATCACTTAACTATGATATCGATTTTCAGAGTAAAACAATGAACGGAATATATCGTCACTACCATATCTTAAGTACTCTGCTATGCGGAATAAATTAGGTAAAGATGCTCGGACAGTGGAGAAGAGCGTCAATTTGAGAGGGATCCCTTAAATCCATAGTTGTGTAGCAAGGTGAGACTCAGAGCCTCTTTCACTCTGTACGCCGTCATGAGATAAACCCGATACCCGCACATTAACTTAAGAAGTTAAAAAAAATGTAGTAAGAAAGTGAAGTACGGAGTGTTTAGACACTAAGTACTTTCTGTATACTCTGTTATGCAGGACAAAAGTGTAAAGCTAATTAAAAGACATCACCAACTAAGTGAACGAACCAATTATTACGAAATATTCCACTAAGATATATTTTTCTTTAGTGTACAATAGCTTTATATAATACAAATGTAAACAAATTGAATCATAGTCGCGATATGCCGTTGTTAAATCGCGCAAATAACATTTTATAGGTAACAACTAACGCGATGACGTAAATTGCTCTATAGTAATGACTTAGATATATTTTTGGCTTGTTTTTCTGGAAATTTCTTTATTGTGATGAAATGAAACAATTGTTTACAGAAATACAATGTAAAACGAATTTCTAAAAATGTTTTAAAAATAGTTGGTAAGTAAGTATTATATATTCCACTGGCAAAATACCTTCTTATATATATAATTGTGGCATATAATAGCATCTTTTCTATTATTAATATAGTTAAATACTTCAACACGAAACGTAGGTTTACCAGTAAAAACACACTACTATAGCCGTATATAGTATTTCTAAATACAAATACAATTGTATGTAAAAAATAACCTACTTTTTGCTACTCAATTTTACATTTTTTACTTGTATATTTATTTAGACATTGTTGTGTTTGGAGTGGCAGACCTCAACGCCATACTTTGCTAATGCAAGTATAGCACTAAAATATATATATATACATATATATATATATATATATATATATATATATATATATATATATATATATATATATATTCTTTGTTTCTGTTTAAAATAATTAAACCAAGTCTAATTTGAGGTATTTCTTTGAAATTTATTTAAAATCATTCTAAAATTGATTAAGAACTCTATTATTTTCGAACTTAAAATTATTTTAGAAAATTTAACTCCAGTTTTAGTTTTGTTTATATTGTAATAAAAATGAATTATTTTACATTACAAAATGTACATAAATGATATATTTTAATAAATCTTCATATCTTTGTATTTTATTTTTTTGAAATTATATTTTACTAAATGTCCCATCACTTACACATACACTATATAAAGTTATTATTGTTTCATTATTTAATCAAATTTTTATGCATCCTTCTCTATATAAACTATAATGCCAAAATTCATACATTTCAGTTCACGTTAATTTCATATAAAGACGACCCCTTTTTACGAAATTAAAAATATTTTGTTTCATATATTAAAATATAAATTATTTAGAAATGTTTATCAACTTTCCACTCCTCCTATCAGTTCTAAAAATTAGACATTCACCTTGATCTTTCGTTCAGTTTTCATTAATTAAACAAGTAGTGTGAACAAGACAGTACAAACAACGGATGGATCGCTCATCACCTATACGTAAGTATTCAAAGTTTTTAAGATATATTGGTTTACTAATTTATATTTAAAAATTGTATAATAAATAACATTATGCCTATGGATGTTCCATTAGGGAATTTTATAACACTAAACACATAAGACCACGTTGTTTGTTTAAATAAGTAAATGAATGAATGAATGAATAATTCGTTGAAGTATTGATGCTTAAAATATACATTTAATGGTTCTAAAATTAATAGATACTATGCGAAAAGTAACTACTAACAATATAATAGTGTATGTCTAAAATATGTATAGCGTGCTTTACATTTATTTGATTACTTTATTACATTTCTTATACATTGCTTTAACAAGGCCAGATGTAATATATTTCGTTAAAATGGTAATTTTTTTTCTTTTAAACACTTGATTCAATGATATTCTAAGATTCAAGCCTGCATTCGTCAAGTTTACTCATACTAGTGTATATCAGCAGATCAGATGTAAACAACTTATAATTTACAAATCCAATCAGTGTTGTTAACTTCGACGTTCGTAACTACACTAAAGTTATTCAATATTCGCGTAACAAGGATACAGTCAACCTATATGCATGTACATATTACTATATAATAAAGGGTGTATGTATGTACGTGCTTGCGAATGTTTGCATGGAAACATTACATATATAGTTTTGACAGCGTGCTAATTTTCAAATGCAAATGAATCTTTGCCAATATTTGAGTTGAAGTCGCAAATAAAGCTTAGCGTTAGCATTTGTATCGTATTTAGTACAACGTTTAAATAATATACATATCGTGTAGTATATACATACGATGATGGGGTTATAGTAGCGCAGTGAAGAAGACTGACTAGAACGCGATTGGTTGTGGGTTTGATTCCCGCTTGGGGAATTATTATATTTAAAATATATTTCCATTAATCTGCTCTGGTGAGACAAAGCGTGGCATTGAGTTTCACCACTCAACATTCAATACCTCGATTTCAAGCGGAAAGCTATTTGCGGAGTGTCTTGACACGAAATTTTCTTTAAAGCTTAATTTTTACGACTATTTTGTTCTCATAATATTACTCGACGGAGTTACAATTTTTTGATTTGAAATTTGAACTTGTGAAATTACAGGTAATTTGTTCCAAATTACACTGTCGATGCAAAAATGAATTTAAAGTATATAATGTATTGCTGAGTCAATGCTAACTATGCTTATAATTTAATATTTTAATTTACATTTAAATAAAATTAATAAATTAAATTTATTTTAACTCTCAAAAAAATGCGAAGAAAAACCAGAACAATGAAAGTTTTAAAAAATTACGCAGACATTCCGGTTGACCGAGCATTTTTCCGCGGTAACTAATGAGTTTGCGTTACCAACTAAACACACAGCTCACGTAGGAACAAATTGCCTGCAATGTAGCATTTTGTATGTACACGTTGTGGTACAACTGTGCGCGAAGTTCTTTTAAAGTAGAGACAATGGAATAGTATTGTTGATGCCGGATTTAGGTGGATTTATTCTAGATTTGTAGAATTTAAGTTATATTTTATTAATTTATTTATAACGAGACGAATGAAGTGGGACAGTAGCTGATTGTAAACTCGATTGGTTTTGGGTTTGACCACCACTCGGTGAAATGATTTTTATAAATATTTTCATATTAAATAAAGGAAACTTAGCATACTTCTAGAGATGTATTAAAATTATATTTATATGAATATGTTAAATAATTTGTCATTACAACACCTACATACTTCTTAAATTAACTGTCTTATTAGCTTTAGTACAGCAATGATTAGCTAATTGTACTTCATTATAAAAAATACACTTAACATAATGTGGAGGCTAATGTGATTATTCGATACAGGAATATACATTGCCATATTTGGAAGTGAGAGCGCTTCCTCAAAATTTAATGTTGACATTTCTTAGCTTCGCGTTGTATCAAACGCTACGGTCCCTGCATACCTCTCTCGAATCGTCCACAGTAATTACCCTCTTCATGTATGCCCTTCGGGGACCTTCCTCCAGTATCTTCGATACTGTATTTTTAAAGGTCAACCGAGGTCTTACAAAATATTTCGAGATTTCCACTAGCTTTTAAGAAAAAAATTAAAATTACAAACATATCTAGACTCTTCAATTCAAACTAACAACACTGACAGGCAGTACCTACATACTTGACAGTGCAGTAATCAAATTTGACTTTCAAGTACCAAATGTCATTCGCTATAATTATTCCGGAAGCAAAATTCAAATTCAACACATAAATTATCATTGTCAATTGTGGAACTACTTTATTCCTTTGAAGTTCGTGTCTTTGAAATTTGATGATTTTTTTATTATATAAAATATTTAGATTAATAAATGAAATCTTTTATCAAAAGCAGATAATTAATTATAATTAGTTTTTAGAACACTTTAAGATCATCAACAGGTACCTGAGCATTTATCAGGAAGGACTGTGACATAATTCGTGATAGCGTTCCATATCGTTTAGTTTACTTATTATAACTTTGTACGACTCAAGGGTGTTTAGAATATAAATGGATCCAAGCTTGAACACCCATTAAGTGAAGGGACGAAAATGTATTCATTTGCTTGATAGATATTTTCAATATTTTTTTGTGTGCTTCTTTAATACGAGTACAATCTGTTTAGGACATTCAACTGTTAGAATACATACGTGAATTATATTGAGATAATAATAATGATAATGATAATGATAATGATAATGTCAGGATTAGCAAAATAGGTACGACTGAACAGAACCCACTATACACAAATCCACAAATAAAGGAGCCCCGTATAGCTTTAATCGCCGACTTATATTGGCATCTAACAAACGAAGACAAAACGTAATGAAAAGGAGGGTAGATGTTTTGTAATAATATTATTATTCAAATGACTTTTTTTAAATATTACTATTGAGATCGAATGATTCCTCCTTAATTATTAATGTTTAGGACTAAAATCCAATGTTACCTATTTATAAATAAATTCCGCTAACATAACAGTATGCTAGGTGTTGCTGCTGTTAGCACTCTCAGTAAGCAACCGGTATGAACACTTTACCTTTGCAAATTATTTTTTTTACTATGACTGGATTAAATTTTGATCTGAACCTCCTTTATACTCGACCTAATTAGACTGAGCCAGATATTTTAGGCTGATATATGCCCCTTGTAGTATTCGGTGTATTCATAATTTTTTGCTTCGTTGTATACTTAAATAGTTGTGGTAACATATTACATATAAGACCGTAAGTCCTTTTTTACTACCACTCCCTACATTATTTTACACTTTCAGATAGTTTAAGAGATACTATATAACATTATATGACGATCCAATAACTTTTTTTATAGAAAAAAGGCAATCGAGCAGAAGGGCCACCTGATGGTAAGTGGTCACCTTCGCCCATGGACATCTATAAAATTAGAGTTGAAGATGCTTTGCTGGGCTTGGAATGGAAGTGAAAGGAAATGAGGGAAACGATGGGTGGGAATAGGAAGTGCTGGCTTATAATAATAATGATAATAAAAGCTTTTATTCTCTGACCATTTTACAATATTGACCTTATAAACTAAAATAAAAGAATACTGTTTTAAAACTAATTGAAGTCTGAGAAGTATAAGACCTTAAGCTATTATAGTTACTTTAGCAACCACTTCGTTGATCAGGTTGTCTATCGACATAAGCATCCTCCAGTTTCTTCCATTTCTCTCTATCTCTAGTTGCCCTTCTTCGTCCTTTTGATATATCGTCTTCTCATCTCTTGACTTGACCTTCTCTTTTTCTTTTTCCATGATACCATTCTCTTACATCTACTTTTTTTGTTAGTTCTCATTAGATGTCCAGTCCAGTTTCCTTTTAATTTTCTTATATTTTTCAATACATCACTGACATTTGTTCTTTTCCTTACCTTTAAAGTTGTCCACCGATCTTGTAACCTTATATTTGACATGTCTCTCTCTATATTACGCTGGCAAACTATAGTTAATGGAAAGCTAGCTTACACGACATCGAACCGAACCACACCGTCCGCCATTTCGCGGATCGTTTTTGTCATGATAGGTGGCCGTGAGCCAGTCGGTCTTACTACCAAATTACTGGAATACCCGCATCTTACGTGACGCTACACAGCAGCGGAGGGAAATCGTACTCTACCCTATCTTATTATATCGACAAATATAAATTGTATTTAATAATGTTTCTTTAAACGGGAATCAAACCCACAATGCCACGATGTCTTGTGTGACTTCTCATAACAGTGTCCAAAAATCACAATGATATAACAATCTTAATGACGCTAGCATCCATTAATATGTCTAGCGATAAACCTACCGGCTATCACGGTGTTCGTGTAAGTGCAGGTGTTGAAAGTTCCGTGTATAAATAATTTTGTGAGCGCCATAAGTCACTCGGTGCTGATAACCCAGAAAATATTCGTATGAAGTTAAGCTTTAAAGAAATTTTAAATATATACGGAGAATTCGTTCTAAACATTCAAAATAGCTAAGGTTGTCGCATATTTTAATGACACTATTATAACACAGTAGTAACGAATTTTACTAAAAGTATTAGTTTTAAATGTAAATATCACTCGGAAGGTTTGTATAAAAATATCGTTACTCAGCTTCGTTAGATAAACGCATCATTGGAATCCGCCACACAATATTGCTTATTTATGCTAACTATTTTCATTTCTTGGCTCTGATAAGACAAAGTGCGGCGTTGAGAACCGTTACTCAACACACAATGTCTTGGATTTGGCGGAAAGCACATAATACTAGGCACTTCCTAAATACCCTGCTACACGGGATAAAAGCGTGAAGCTAAAAACAAAATATATAATAATAATAATATTATTCATTTGGACTCATTAGACAAACATATCATTGCTTTCTTAAAATCTTAACTATTAAAATGTGCAGAAATCGGAGAGTGGGGTGATTTACAACTAGATTTCTTTAACAAAACGTGACTTATGTAGATGATACGTAAAGGGCATTACAGTCCTGTGTAGACAGCAGGCTAGTACGTCGTCGTATTCACATCACGTAGGACACATACTGACTCATCTTTTCGTAACGCCATTGAAAATTTAAATTCTTGACATGACAAAAGTTCATATACGATAATGACTACACTGATGACATTCTTAAAGCGCCAAACCATTTCTTTCCGATAAATGTGTCAATTTTATAGACATTTTTATCTCTTTATCTTATCTAATATATGTAAATATTTATAAGGTTATCTTGTTCAACAATCATGGTCAGTGTTATTTTAAATTGGACAGTCGATAAAAACGATATAAAAATAAAGTTATTGTACATCTTTTTAAACATCTGAGCAACGCGAAATTAATCTTGCGCCTGATTTTTTCAAGAACACTTTAGCTAACTGCATAAGAATTCCTGCCTACCTCATTATTGAACTATCGTCTAATTTGCTTCAGCGTTTGGACCGATTCCAAGAGACACAGGTTTATTTTGTACTACGTTAAATAATTATATGATGTTTAAATATTTTTGTATGCACGAGTACTTTTGTATTACAACATTTATATCGTAAACTCGAAGACATTAAAAGCTTGTGGCGGCTAATCGCAATTTGTGCGACACAAATAGGCCCGAAGTGGGTTAGTACTGAGACACTTTAAATCTTCATTAGCAGATAATTGTAACGCATTTAATAAACCATTGCAACATACTAGGAAATCTAAAATATATTTCACGACTGTAATAAAAGTATATATAAATTTAATGATTATATTGCAAACAACAATTTGCAGGACGTTTATATTTTAATGTAATTTCGATTATTGCTAGAAAGGGTACCCAAGTATTGTGAAACATACGTTTAATGGTTTCGTAGCTGATAGCTGTTTATTTAAAAGCTTAATCTAACTGTTTATTATGAGATTATTCCACTTAATGGGAGATTTTGAAATTTTATCAATATAAAATTGTATGGAGGGGGCAATAAAACTAAAAAATTGTTAAATTTACTTAGAAATTTTACCGCTATAATTTTTAAATATTTTATTTTTTGTTTTAGCTTTAGAGTTTTTATTTCGTATGGCAGGGTAGACAAGAAAGACCTAGTGTCAAAACACTCCGTAGACACTGCGTGGTAAGTGAGGAAACTTGACGCAAAAATAATTTAAATATAATCATTCTCCTGAGTAGGAATTGAACCTAGAACCGATCACGTTTACAGTCCTTCACGAAGGGCCTCAATTAAACAAATTTATCATTATAACTTATAATTATACAATCATTTTTATTTACAGATTGATATGTAAAAATACTTTTATAATATAAGTAGCATAGCTTGCAAGCAGATCAAGTGAAATGAGGTAATAACTCAATCCACTCTTGACCCTAATAACTCTATAGAAAGTAAAATTAGTATAAAATGAGACAAGTTTTTTTTATCAAAGTAATGTATTGAATGTTAGAATTCAGGTGGAAATAGTAATGAGGCACAGCAGTGAATGTACAATACATTAGGTGGTTACTATACAAGATATGTGGGTTCAAATCTGAAACCTACAACAAGCTTTGGTCTTGAACTACTACGCAAACATACATATATATGTCAACACATTCACATGTATACATGTTCCTAAAAAAGAATGGAACGTAGAGTATGTTTATAATGTCTTAACATTCTTTACAAGTATAAACAGGCTTGATTCTATTTTAAAAGAAAATACCGCTACATATGTAATTAAATCTAAATAATATTATAATCAAAGTAGTATATTTTATCATGCACAGCAGTACCCTGTTGTGCGTGATAAAATATACTATTTTAGCATAATATTTTTTTAGCTTCACGCTTTTATCTCACTTAGCAGGGTAGACAGATAGTACCTAGTGTCAAGACATTCCGTATTCCGCTTTCCACCGAAATTAAGACATTGCGTGTTGAGTGGCGGAACTCATCGCCGTTTCACCTTACCAGAGGGAAGTCATGTAGTGACGTGACAGAATTATTTAGTTACAAATACAAGGTTAGTCAAAAAGTCCAAGGATGAGAAGAAATTCCTTATAGATTCATCGTACGGACATTTCGATGGAGGGAGACAAGCTCACATTGCCTTGGGCTTACGGTCCGATTGTAAACATAGGCACCTTTAATGTAAGAAGTAGCACTCACTCCCATTACGGATTCCTCTTCCTAGCCTACATTTTTTTAAAATTAGAACGATCCTTTATACTCCTTTTTGACAATATAATTGTAGTTATTTTAATATAAATTTCTATGAACGTAACTAATGCGTTGCAGTGTATATATAACGTGGCACTGCATTTGTCATTTGCATACATGACATATAACTGGAGTAACACTATTTATCTTGTTACAATTCAATGAGTAGTATTATATATCCATTTTTCTCTTATACATAAAGAAATATAAATTAATTAATTTTTTTATAATTAATATAAACAATAAACAATAGTAAAAAAATGGAAGCAATATATTAATATATGTATTTTTGAACTTCAAACCTTTTGCTCCGCCTAACAGGGTTGACAGGAAGCACCTGGTGTCAAGTAGTGGCGGAACTCAACGCCACTATTTGTTACTATAGCGAGGAAATGAGGTAATAGTAAATATTAAATAATTGTTAAATCAGCTAATAGATTACACGCACATAAGTGCGTATAATCATATTACATAGTCGTACATGCATATGAAGATAATCCCATAAATCAATTATGAAATGCAGGATTCGGTCACGGATTATTAGCATTATTAAGCTACAATAACTAAGTGTCATGGAGTGTAAAGCGATTCTCGTGTAGCGTCTTCAAAATTAATTACTCCCTAATTGTAATTTACTGTCCCCAGAATCATGTTTGCGCCCACGACCTGGTCGTACAATTCAAGTCGTGAAAGCAACATTCAACTATTTTATACAACATCGGACCTTTTATGATATTCAAGCAATCTTTGCACTTTGGAATTGATAAAAGGAATTCATTGATACATGTATTCTTTTATGTTCACTTTTTGCCATTTTAATATCACTAAAATATTATAGGAATGTGTTTTTATCTGAGGTTTGAATCAATAACATTATGGTTATACATATATACTTCACTTCACAACCCATGTTGGTTTCGGTATTTAATTGAATAAAAATTTTAAGGGACGGATATCAATCTTTATCAATCAATCAAGTCAATTTGGATTGTGTATTAATTAAATATCTTCAATTTATTTTGTTTTCTAGAGATGAATGGTATTACGAAATCGGAAGCAGCGTGTTAGTAACCTGTTATTCTATAGTAGTAGTATTTTTTTCGGCTTCCCATAACCTGCATTGGGAGTCAGAGAGTATAGTGTCAAAAATCTACGTCCTTAATCGAGACTTAACGCGGCGTTTTGTATTACCAGAGAGAAGAAATTAATCTAAATAGAAATCAAACACACATACAATCCAAAGTTTTAAATGAAATTATTTTAAATGGATTAATCGCGTATATTTTGATATTCGAAAATACATTTTTGAAAATCTGACATTTCGAACACTTTACATTAGTCCGTGGTCACAGGTAGCCTTTTACCTATGAATAGTTTCATTTAAAACATAATGGTATTTTGAAATGTTTTCCTTACCTAAATTGTTATAATTATTAATAATTAGAACGATATTTTAGCGAACAAACAAAAACCTTCCAAATATTTCGTATATTCAGAAAATTGTACTAATATCCTATTCCCCACATAATAACCAAAACCAAACTTAATTAGTTTTTGCCATATTAAACAAGGGTTAATACACATTAGCCGTTGTTTCCATTTGAATAGCGCAAAAACTAACCGAACGTCAAATACCTATTATATTTTGAGTGAAATTTATAATATTTTACTCAATAACAATGAAAATGTTAAACTAAGTACTAAATATACAGTATATAGTATTTTATTTTAATAGATTTTTTAATGCCATTTAAAAATATTTTGTAAACATTTAAAATAACTTCTTATAGTAGCTATTCCATAACGAAATCAGAATATTTATATAACAGTTATTTCATTAAAAAAAAAACTTTTGACAACGTCATTTAGGCATGAATTGAGCTATTCTATCGGCATCAAGTCTTGTATTATAAAAAAAAATTGGAATTCTTTCAAAGACCAGGTGTGACAATCCAATCACAATAAGATACAATAAAGAATCAATCACCATTACAAATTTTTGTAAGCTACTGTTTTTTAGACAAACGTTTATACTCTGAGATGAAGAATGTTTTTGTGGGATCGGATCGAATAATACATCTTCGTCATGACCGAGCCCTGACATTTTAACAGGGACATAAAAGAACAGAGCTTCCTTAATATTATTTCACCCGGAATTATATTCTGGAGAGGAAATTACAACAGGATTGACTGTCAAATTTTTTTCTAATTAAATTGGCGATGATCAAGCAGTGGATCGTAATATAAATAATTTGAAAGGGAAATTTGCTTGAATATCATGATAATATTTCGTTTGGTTTCCACAATGCTTTATATTGATATAACATTAAGAAAGTGCTCAATTTCTAACATATTTCAACTGCCGCTTATCATGAAAACCTTTAAATAAATGAGTTAATACTTAAAATATGCACTTGTCATTACTAATATCGTTGATGTAATTCATAGACACATGGTAGTCGCCTAAATTTATATATGGTATCTCGTGATGCATACTCGATGATAATGAAGTAGCTGGTAGGGCTGTCATCCGTTTTAAATATGCTAGGACAGAATTGTGATATTTAGTCTAGATTTAGGTCTATGTAAAAAATAACTACTTTAGTGTTACCAAAATCTGTTTATTTTAAAATAAAATTTTAAAATATTTAAAATTGGTAAAAATAAATGACATCATTCTACTAAAAGAATGTTGAACCCATAACTACCGCATATACACTAGTCACTGTTCCACTACGCCATTTATTTTATCAATAATAAAGCTGAAGACTTTTATATCATTATATGAAAGTGCTTATTACTGAAATAACAATATAATGGCACATACATTAAAAACGTCAAAGGCGGTCTCGTTTTGCATTAAAGTTTTTGGTACAATATTGTATTTAAAATGTATGGAATTTTTTTTTATTAATAGAAATAAATATTATTTAGCGCAATTGTTCCGATTTTACTTTTTCATTAGCTGATAACCCTGTTAGCGGGACAAAAATTAAAGTGACATGATGTAATGTTCATTTTAGTGTACGCATACTGCATAGTTGCTAGATATGAATTTTTATATCTAAGCATATTTTATAAAAAGTTTTTTCTTGTATCTACGATGCTATTTATATATATATATATATATATATATATATATATATATATATATATATATATATATATTAAAAAAAAATAATTATCTTTTTAACACATTGAGGCCGGTCGTGGCGCTGTGGGAATCGGGGGAGCAAATAATTTTCACTTCCTCGGTCTCAAAGTGCGGCGTTGAACTCAACGCACCATTCAACACGCAATATCTCTAATTCGGCGGAAAGTGAATTACGAAGTGTTTTGCCACTAGATACTTCTTGTCTAACCTGCTTTGCGGAATAAAAGCGTGAAACTAAGAAAAAAAATAATTAAAAAGTTAAATGTATTATTTAATGACGGTTTGTTTATCATTTAAATATATCAAAAACAAAGATTTTTTTAATAATAATTTCGTGATTTAAAGATTTTTTTAATAATAAAATAAAAACTTATGAAGAAAATAATTATTCTAAAGTTATCCGCAAATGTAAACTTTAGTTCATTACTAAGCGTACCAAGTTTGAATCCCACATACTGTTACACATACATTAACACTGTTTTATATGCATTACGCAAGAAATCTGTTAACGATTAACATGAACGAGGACTGCATTAAACATGCCTGCATTTTCTAATAAACCACATGAACCTAACTGTGATCGTAAGTAGATTACAAAGAAATTAGTAAGAGAAATAGTTTAATTTAATTTTGATACAAAAGATTAATAAAACTCTCAGAATTAACTATTAAGGTTTAATTATTGTTAATCTGATAAAAAGTAGAATTATTTAACCAACTTAACGTTCTTAAAACCTTAGAATTATAAAAAAAAGACCTTTTAAAAAATCAATAAATACAAATTCCGAATATATGAGAACAATGTCCCTATCACTCGTCAAATCTGGTCCAGTGGCTTCTTAACCACAGCATCCAATCTCAACAAACAGATAAAAAGCTAAGATACCTTCTAATCAAACATCAACCTTGACTAGCCAACGCTGGCAACAATATATAGGTATATACGTAGATGAGATTTGTTGTAGTGGAGATAAGACAGGCATCTTTGCAAGTATATTTAAAACAAAGTACGTTTTCAATTTTCTGCCTATCTTCGAAACATTGCTTGTTAAAGTGCGAAGTTCAACGCCGCGTAAGCGCGTAAGGTAAGCCAGATCGGGAAAATAATATATCGGTCTGAAATATTTCTTCCGGACGAAAATTGACCCCATTACTATCGCGTGTACCAATTTTCTACTGTGGCGTCTCTTTTAAATAGCTTAAAATAATAAAACTGAAGAATAAATTAGGTTTGTTTGTACACGCTTATCTCTTAAACTACCGGTTCGATTCGTTTTCTCTATTACGTAATGTCACATTTATTAAGAACGTCATAGGTTCTCTCGTTATACATAAAAGTTTTTGTTTAGATAAATTTATAGAGTATCAAAATATGAGGAATATTTTAAATATTAAATATTATAATGATTTTATTTAAAAGATTTATTAATATTCTTTTTGATAAAATTTGCCTAAATCAAAATATTATAAAGTTAAAATCACTCAAACTCAAATAAAGATTGATAAATTTGTATTAAAGGCTAGTAACAAAAAAAAAAAAAAAAAAAAAAACTATAGTAGATATCAAGAAATCATAATTACATTTTAGATACGGTAGGAGGGTTTAAAATAACATTAGCTAATAATAAATAACAGCATCGACTGCACGTGTGACTCATATGATTGATCTTTGTAGCGTTGCTTCAAAGTTGGTTAAATTTTGATTTCCTTTACGCTCTTTTGCGTAATTAGACGGCGTGGATGGCGCGCTATAATGAATCTAATATAATGAATCTAATGTCTTGCATTCGCTTATGTATTATCGAAAAAATTATTGTTATTTTTTTCAACTTCATGTTTTTTCCCATATATCTGTCGCTTTGGCGCGCCAGAGCGAGACATTGATAATTTGATCGTTTACCCAAGTGGGAACTGAACATACAAACAATCATAAATATACAGTCAGGCGCAGTCCTACCTTCCCATATATAATAAGAACGGTGTGCTAAAATAAGACAAGCGTGGCAATTGAGATAAAATTTATCTTAGAACTTAATATTTTGTTATGTAGGAAATATTTTACATTCCAAACTAGTTCTGAGGTTTTTGGTCATATTTCCATTTGGTTGTGAACCACTAAACGTGACTCCAAATTTACATATATGCATGTTAAAAAATCCTATAATTTTGAATTAAAGATCCTATGATTAAAGAACATGTGGTTATTGTTAACGTTTTTGGAATATAAAATATTTAAGAATAGATATTTTTCTTTTATATATATTTTTTATGTAAAGATTTCGTGTCTTTATATAAATAAGCTTCCGCTTCCGCTTCATGCTAGGTTATAACTGATTAACCTGCTTAGCAGGATAGTCAGTAACCTAATGTCAGCACACTCCTTTGACTGCTTTATGCCCGAAATGAAGACTACATGAGGAGTGGCGAACTAAACCCCGTGGTTTATCTTACCAGAGCAGAGCAATGAAAATAACTTTTTAAAGTAATTGAAAACATAGTCTCCATTGAAAATCGAACCTACAACCAATTCCTTTTACATCGCGTCAAACTGTGTCCCAATGTTAGTAAAAATCAAAAAGTTAAATATATTTTCCAAAGTTTCAATTAAATGCACAACTATTACAATTTAAACAGTTTTTCTTTAATAGCCTACTACGGACATAAGTATGGTCCGTGCCGTTTATTTTTTTATTTTTAAAACGTTCACTTCTTAAACTAGGCTTGTAAGACTTAGAGAGCATACTACCTCTGAGAGAGTCCAGGATATACGAGTATAATAAGTTGCCTCGAGTAAATTTAGTAATCCTTACATACATGATAATATGTCATGTAAATATTTAAGATATTGTACTAATTTTAGGTACTACATAAGTAACATAATAACCAACGTTAATTCAGTTAGATATTTGATCAATAACAATCGATAGAGGTTCATAATAATAGTAACGACTTTTCATAAAGTATTCAATGCAAAAACGGAGAAATGGTGTTCATTACAATCCTGTTTCTATTAAATTGAACCGTCTAGCGACGGACAATAAATTGCCTGTGAGAAACACAGCATATGACGAATTGCCTACCGGCAGTATGAAAATAAATATTCTAGTTTGTGTTTTATACAAATAGATACGTATGCAGATGTGAGCGATAAAAAAACCTTTTTTCTTTTATTATGGGTAAACATATACAAACATATATTACCGCACTGCATATAATTTTGTACTAATAATTAATTTGCAGTCGAACGCGGTACCTTTAATAATAAAATGAAATTTAATACTATTCAAAAGATTTTATTATAGTCAAATAATATTTTTCCGCTCTGGTTGAGCGCGGCGTTGAGTTCCGTCAGTCAACACGCAATATGCCCAATTTCGGCGGAAAGCGGAGTACAGAGTGACAGTGGATATAAAGGGTAGAGTAAAGCTAAAAATATATTATTTAATCATAAGGTACTTTTTATAATTGATTAGAAGTTATTAATAAGGAAAAAATGTTATAGAGGCCGGTCGTGGCGCAGTGTGGCAGCGTCTGACTGCAAACGCGACTAGTTGTGGGTCCGATCCCCACTCGGGGAAGTGATTACATTTAAATTATTCTCACTTCGCGCTCTGGTAAAGATAAAATGCGGCGTTGAACCACAACAAATAAAAATAAACAAAATAATTAGCATTTAAAAAAACATCCAACCCTTCAAAAAAACATCAACCCTTTATGAGTAAAAAGCGCCTCTTTTCTAGCTCTTTAAATTTCAGATGAATACTGGATGTTTTTTTTTAATTATAATTATTTTATTTATTGCTAAGTAGCAGATATACAGATTATAAAGATAATTTACGTTCAAATGTTTCATCAAGTAGGCGTAGGTACTTTGACTATAATTT
Organism: Dryadula phaetusa; assembly: GCA_032432895.1. Lineage (NCBI taxonomy): Eukaryota > Metazoa > Arthropoda > Insecta > Lepidoptera > Nymphalidae > Dryadula > Dryadula phaetusa. Next base: position 7,937,379 of record JAOYRS010000033.1, read on the forward strand.
ATAACAGCCTAAAGTCAAAATCAGTGGATCAATTTATTATATTATTAATTAAATCTTTTATTCCATTCCTAATTTTCTTTCTCGAAGTAGAAATATAATTTAAGATTATCTTACTAAAGCGTCTCGTCATTAGTCATATTCTTGGATGTCGTGATAAGATATTATTAGATTCGTCTTAAGCAAATCAAGAAAGGCAAGTTGCATTATAAAAGTTTTCTGGGTGGTCCATAGTTAGCTTACGCTTTCTATCATTATCTTTAACATGTATAATTTACTCAAAGTTAAATGTTGCGTTTAGATGATTATTAGGTAGCGTAAACGATTGCTAGGCTGGTGGTCGTGAGTTTGATTTTTGTTTTATTTGTAATATCTAACTGTAAGGAATAGTCAAAGGTTTAAATAATACTTATAAATTACTTTTTATTGCTTTATATTGATTTATCCCGATCTCTACTTTCTACCTGAAATTATGGCATTGAATATCGTAATTTAACGCCGCACTTTATCTTACCAGTGTGGAGACATAGATATAATTATTACTACGCCTTGGCCATAGAGGTGGTCATATTTTAGCAATAAATATATTTTTTATTTTTTTTTTATAAAAATTATTAAACAACTCTTTATAGGAAAATTTATCACTTTTTTATCAAGCATATTCTAAAAGTATTATCTTTAATATTATTAAGTTACTTCACCAAAATCAAACTAGTATGTACTTAAATGAACTGAACTTCTAAATCCAATAGAAAGCAAACCAACAAATATATACATAATTTTTATATGTTAATTTTCTCAATAACGTTATAACAATCCATGCAAATAGCCTATTATTAATTCTAAATGGCTATAACTAAATTCGCCTACTGACTTTATAGCTTCCGAGAATATCGTCTAAGATTTATAAGTTGATGATTCAATATTCACTCAACAAATACGTATTCGCAATAGGTTACAGTGATGACGTAAATGGATAAATAAAACTAGTTTTAAACAAAAGTTATTTATTTTGTTAATATAGAAATTTTAATTTTATTTTAGAAAACATGTATAAAGAAAGATATTAAACGTATTGCTTAGTAGAGTGAGTCGGGTAGGGTAATGTTTAGATGGTTTTTTAAAGGATTTTTCGCGAATAGAAAATTAGTCAGAGACTACCTAGTGTAGTGTCAAGACACTCTGTTGACTGTTCTACACTAGATATTTAGACATTTTGAGTTGAGTGGCGAAATCAGCGCAGCGATTTGTCTATGGTGATAATTTAAAATGAGACCTCCGTGGCGCAGTAGAAAGGCATCGGACTGTAAAGACAATTGATTGTGAGTTTTAAATGAAACTATTTTAAACGGATTAATCGTGTCAACTAACCGACGAATGTCACCTCAGTCTACCTGTGACCACGGACTACTATAAAGTGTTCGAAACGTAAGGTGTCCAAAAATGTATTATCGAATATCAAAATATACGCGACTAATCCTTTAAAAATAGCTTCATTTAAGTAGTGTAAAAATCACGAAAATCAAAGATCTTATTACGGTTGAGGGCTTGATTATCACTCGGAAGAATAATTATACAAAGCGCGGAGTTGAGATCGCTACTACAGCATACTATGTCTTGATTTCGGGCGAAAAACACTCAACAGAGTGTCTTGACATTAGTTTTTCTCTAACGTCTTACGTTTTTTAAAAATGATATTTTATGCCAAAGGTATAAATAATACTTTAATAATTTTAATATTTTTCGATCTTCTGTATATTGTAAAGCAGACAAGAGAGCCTAGTACTAAAACACAAAATTCTCTTCTTTACGTCCAATTTTAACAAAAAGTTTGAAACAAAAAGTAATGAGTTGCAGAACTTAACGCTGCTTTGTTTTGTCTCCTGTAATACGGTTAATACGTATATATTTTGTTTCATCTATAATACGAAATGTTTTACAAATTTTTCAATGTGAGCAAAAGATAATACACTGTTTAAATGAATTCGAAAAATATTTTGAACATTGGAAGTTCATGCTTTATTTTTACACCGTGCATCCAATACAGTTTTACGTGCCAGACTTTTTATAAATAAAATTGTTCCATTGCAATATAATTAGGTTCAGAGAATGCTCAGTTGCATCGCATTGACTTACTTATTAGCAGATTCAAATTTGGGTTAAATTGTTAATACTAACATAGCAAATATATATATATATATATATATATATATATATATATATATATATATCGAACCCACAACAGATTGCGTTTACAGTCCGATGTCTCATTGCTCCATGAAGGCCCCAATAATGTACAGATCATCAATAATTATAATATAATTAGTTAGCTATAGCGAGCATTACTTGATGTCGTTATAATATCCGAATGCCAATATTACCTAAATATCGTTTAAAAATATGTTTTATTATGTAAGAATCAGAAACTTTCTTTTGTTTTCAAAATTTTAAATCCATTCCATGACCCGCGCCTCTTGGACGGTATCCAAGAGGCGCGGGTTCGAATCCCGCTGCGTTCAAATTTTTATATTTACGTTTTTTCAAAAATGTTTTCTAATCCTAAGTGTGGAATAACACTTTAAAAATAGTAAATATCTTAAAATATATCAAATAACTTAAACATATATACATAAATTAGTAATAAACGGCACATTGTATTGTTTCCTTGTAAAATAATTTAAAATCGTTATCCAGTATAAGTACAAACGCATCAGAAAATAGCTGCTAAATTATTAATGACAATACATAGCAACCTATGGCCCGAGTTTGTTGACATATTACAGAGCATGCGCAGTTTTATACCTATCCATAAACAATGAGACCAGGACGAAATGGCTCATTAAAATTCCTTGAAAGCTATTGATTCCTTATCGATCGTTTTAATATATCTATATATTTTATGATATTCTTTGTTCGTCATCTTTGTTTTTATCTATTATATATTTGTATTTTGACGTATAAAATTATGATAATACTACGATAATTTAAGCAAAAACGTAATAATTTGCACTGCTTATAACAATAATAATAATTAGGCTAATACACACTTTAGACAGTAACTGAAATACAAAGATATTTCATACAAATATTCAACACAACATAACATAACAGCTACTCACCGAAAGCACTCCATCATGTACGTAAAACAAGTAATATTTCAGTGACACCCTTGATGTTACTCCTTTGATCTACACGAACATATCAAACACTTGTTCATTAATACCCTTATCATATAATCACACGCACTCCTTTTCATACCGGGCCCGGCTTTTTGCGTCTGTCAAAATCACGTGGCATTAGACGATATTGGGTAAAGTAGTATCGCGAGCGCCCGTTAAAGCGCATGACATTAACGAAACATACTCGATATTCCTATAATTCATGTAGCGTTCTAACCTCCCACACAGTTCGCGAAGAACTAAGCGCAAGTTGTCGAGTAGCACGTGGCTGTAGCTTACGGCCGCCCTTCCAGTGCGACACGCTTCACGGAAAAGCGACTTTCTCTCGACCATTTTAGACGGCATTTCGCCTAACCACGCGGTAAGCCCAGAAAGATGAGCTAGAATATGGGACGATACAGATTATTTTCGTGTTGATGTCTAGTGTGCGTGCGAATGGGCCGCGGAAGCAAAGTGCATTGTCTCGGACAATTATATCATAGTATTTTAGTGTTACACATTTATTTACCTTTATTGTCAGTGAAATATTACTACCGAAATTCGACGCATAAAAATACAAAAAAAAAACAACGGGGCTATTGTTTGCAATTTATTGGGAAAAGTTTCACGCTCAGTGCATTTTTTTGTTTTATTTTGAAGGATTTCGTAATTTTATATTCACTTAGGCGTTTGTTAGTAAATGACTTGCGCTTCTTATTGTTATTATGATTTTCTCTTTCGCTAAAGAGCCAGTTTATTGAAAAGGCAAGTGTAAATATTGATGTAACGTCGTGTATGAATAGCAAGAACGTATGCAATACGTAGTAGGGCCATGTAACCCACGGGTCAGTAAACCGAGCTGTGTAAAGGCCACCGATTCGTTATTATGTTTCATTTTTGCTGTTCAATGCGTTATTTACTTTTTGTTTATATTTTAAGAGAAAAAGTCGTTATAATATGAAATCTTAAAATAATGAGATCATGAAAGTGTTATATCAAAGAGTGTTTACATTTATATATTGTGTCCTAATATTTTGACCTGAACTCTCCAAATGTTATCAATATAAACATAATAAATGTATGTACTAGGCAAAATAATAACTGATATGCTATAAAAATTAATTATTTCAAATTTTTAAGTATAGAATACTAAAATAGCCGAGTCACTCTTTTATCGCATAGTAGGACGGAGAGAGAGTAGTTTAAAAACACTCCGTTGTCAACTTAACATAATGATTATGTATTTTATCTTCCAATAGATATACCCATAGATACAAAAACATCGATTACAAAAAAAACCATACTTGATTTTATATGGTTTTTTTTAAATAGAAATTACAATAACTTCAACAAACATAAACACTTATAATCATATTTAAACAAATATTATCAATGATTTTGTAAATTCACAACTGACTTTTTCATGGAACCACCAAAACATATTAACTGTGTGTCGTGAACCACAAACAAACAACGTTTCACAAATGATTGCTTAATTATCTGCTTAATTACCGTCCGCAAAATGTAAGCCGATACATCTGACACCGAATAATAACGCTAATTCCCCATATATAATATTATACTTATAGCAAAATTAATTTAAATTTATATAGGAATTACAATTATCATATTGAATCGCACTGTATCAGAGTGGGACAGGATAGGTTGGTTGTGGGTTCGATTTTCACTCGGAGGAATGATTAGTATTTAAGTTTTTTATTGATCTTCTTAGGTAAGACAAAGTGCAGCGTTGACTTCACCTCTCAATATTTAATAACTCGATTTAGAAAAACAATCAACGGAGAGTCTTGTCACTGGGTTGTCTCTGACGTTTCTGCTTTACGAGATAGAGCATGAAATTGCTTTTTCATTATCAGTTATCGTATTTGTAGTAGACTCTATTGTAGCGTCTGACATTAAGTACGATTGGTTGTGGGTTTGATTCCCACTGCGAGAATAACTCTATTAATTATTATTTTTATTTCCTCGCTTTTCAAAGGCAAAATGCAACGAGTTGAGCTTCGTCTTGATACGCAATAAACGCTGCTTTTTTATATTTATAATATAACCATAGGCTTAATATAACCATAGGCATAATATAACCATGTGGCTAGAGATAAGTATCAAATTGTAAAAATGGGACAGTGTTGGTTTGAATTATTTTGTACAAAGAATCTTGTATTCTTCATTCTTGTGTCTTCAGAAGCCTATATTAGCTGTTTTTATTTAATAGGTTAATGTATGTATAAATTAAACAAAATATTTCTTATTATTTATAAATAAAATATACATAAATATATAAGACTATTTCACTGTTCTCTAAGTGACTGATAGCTAATGACCAGCTCCAGCTCCCAGCTCAGTCGAAACTACTCAGTGGTACTCTGAAATTACGCATGTGGTTTCCATGGGGAGTGCGTAGAAATAGGCAAGATATAATTTCACGATATAGAAAAATTGCTAGTGATTGATATTTTCTGATATAAATATTCCGGATATACATACATATGCATTTGATAAACAGCGGTTATTTTAATATTACAATGATATTTTTTTGTCTGTTTGTTTGTGCGCTTGTTCACGCTAATTTCAGAAACGGCCTAACGGCTTGTTTTCACTATTGTATTTTGGTAACCTTTCCCTAATGTTTAGTGTTTAATTTTTTCCAATCGATTTGTAAATAAGAAAGTTATATTACATTAAAGTAGATTTTTAATCAACTAAATTGCTATAAAATAACTGTTTTCAATGTAGATAAATAATAATAAATGCGAGTACTTATGGAAAGGGTTAAGTTCATACAAGCAAAATTATATCCATTCGTTATTATTTCAACATAAAGCAGACGTTTCTATAAAGCTTTACACGAGTCTAAATAATACATAGAACGGTATTCTCATTACTACATTTAAGTTGTGCAAGCGACCATAACAAATGTAATGAGTGTCGATGAAGTGGATCGATAATGAAATCAATGAGCTACAAATTTATCGGACTTTATTTATTACTACGATCCCATTTTATAACCCAGATCGATGCCTCTTCTAGTATAAAGTTAAATGAATATTAAATTGTATTATTTATTGGTGCTTGCGGCTTTGATGATATGTGCATATTAATTATCTATTTTTTTTAATTAGCTACTTTTGTAGTTTCACGTTTTATCCCGCATAGGAAGGTAGTGAGATATAACTTAAGTGTCAAAACACTACGTTAATGCTACGCTCAGTATTGAAATATTCGAGTAGTTAAGCTATTTTTTAATTTTATTCATTCCCCAAGAGAGAATCGAACCCATAACCAATCGACAGTCAAACGGAGCGTCTGACAGTCATAAAATAATATATCGAAGTAGTCAATTATTATGCAGCTAATTAGTAATCCGAAATGTGCAAATATATATATTTTTAGCTTCACACTTTTCATCCCGCATGGCAGGATAGACAGAAAGTACCTAGTGACGAGACACTCCATACTTTGTTTTCCACCGAAATCGAGATATAACACATTGAGTGGTAGAACTCAACGCCGCACTTTCTCTTACCAGAGCGAGGAAGTGTAAATAATTTTAAATATAATCACTCACCCGAATGGAGATCGAACCCACAACCGGTCGTGTTTACAGTCAGACGGAGTCACACTGCGCAACGTTCGGCCTCAAATATTTTTTTTGAATTTTGAATATATATGTGGTAGAATTTAATGGAAAATATAGATAGCCTTCCATAGTTTGGTTATAATATACAGTTTTTGCTTACTTTTATAATTTTCATGTAATACATATATTTGGTAGAATTTAAAACAATATATAGATGACTTTTCATAGTCTGATTACACTATTTTTTTAAACGGGCTTTATTATTATGAATTTCAAATCAGTTAATTTCAATTATTTGTTAACTTAATTTGAACACACACTTTCATAGTTTTGAACCACATTATTTGTTATTGGTATAGTCAATACAAATATATCACTATTATTATAATATATTTTTTCGAGTTTAACGCTTTATTGACAGCGCTAAACACTACGATTCCTGCATATTCCTTCGGGGGGTTCTCATGTTCCCTCAAGCTCTCATACTAAAAACTTATAAAATATAAAACAATAAACCTTACACGAAGGTTATATTTTAAGTAATTGCAAAACTGTCCCACTATGTAAAAATATTCGAAAAATCCAATAATGGCTCTCATACCGTTAATAGAACAAAATTGATGTTGAAAACATCAGAGAGATATCAGGCTTTTTTATTTTACTAAACGATTTCAATTTAACTAAACGGTTTATTTATAGATTGATTTATGTAATATCAGAAGTATGACATTCGTTACAAGTATATATATGTAAAAATGCATATGTGAGTATTTAATACATATTTAAAAATGATGTATTTAATTTTTAGCTTAATTTTGATATTTAGCTTTTAACATTGTGTATTTAGTGACAAAACTGAACGCCGCGTTTTGTCTTACCAAGGAATTTAATTTTAATCCCCGAGTGCGATCCCACAATGGATGGCGTCTACAGTCAGAAGCTGACCAATTGCATCACGGCCAGCCTCGAATATTAATATTTCGAAGTCAAATTATTGATACCTTGGTATAATCGAATAGCATCTACCTGTAAACTCAGTGGTAGTGATTGAGAAATTTGTCATATTCATTTTATTTTTCTTCTGATTCTAATATAACAAGGGACCGCGTTAAGCTTCGCCGTTAGATTGTCGCATATATATGTCGTGACACAGTAAATATATATTTTTTTATATTTTAAAAATATATATCTGTTATATTTTAATTAATTTCGAACAGAAAGAAGAACATAGTGTTTTAACACTAGATTACATTGACGTTAGCTGCTTAAATCATTTGATTTTGTGGTTAAAAATGCACTTATGTTAAACAAACACCAACAACGAATACGTACGGTCAGTTATAATGAGGTTCTAATTAAGCATTCTTTTAATTTGTGGGCGCTAAATTATCGTCCAGCAACCTCAATTTGAATCACGTTGTGTCCTGGAATGACATGTAATTTGTTTCCCTAATTAGTGTGAGAATAGATGACTAACTTCCGTTTTACTTTCACACTTTATCCCGCATAGCTAGGTGGTCAGAGACAACCTAGTGTCAAGACACTCCGTTAAATGCTTTGCACGAAGTCGAGATAGGAAAAATGTAGAAACATTGCAAATCACCTGAGTGGAAATCTATCCTCCTGCGCCACAATGGCCTCAGAACATTTGCAGTTTAAGGGTTAATTTAGTTATTTATTACTTGCTAATTTAAACACACAATGTCAACTTTGTTACTACTTTTTAATTGAATTTAAAACTTTCCCTGTAGAAGATAGAAATCATGACGTTAAAATGACAATAAATTTAGTAAAATAATCAAGAAAAGATCCAAGCTACTGCTAAGACATTTCCAGAGGCGGTCTCATTTCACCACGATGGTGAATTTGTATGTATTTCATAAAACAATAACATTTTTTATTTCATTTTATACAGTTGTACTTTAGGATAAATATCAAACACACGCAAAATATACAATGAACTTTTAACGATTCATATCACGCTTTTTATCCCGCAAATGAGGGTAGACAGAAAGTACCTAGTGTCAAGACACTCTGTACTTCGCTTTCCACCGAATTCGAAATGCGTTTTTAGTGATGGAACTCAATGCCGCACTTTTTCTTACCAGAGCGAGGAAATGAATATAATTTTAAATATAATCACTCCCCCGAGTGGGGATCGAACCCACAACCAATCGTGTTTACATTCAGACGTTGTTCCGCTTGCCGGCCAAAACAAATAAATATATAAGGCAATTATATAAAACAGAACTAAACCTTAATTTTGTTATCACAGAAACATCCAGATTTAATAATTAGTTTCCACACATTTAGCGTTTAGTTACAAAATGACGTCCCAGGCCGGGCGTCAGTCTCACGTAAATTTGTCACATGAAAGGACGTTTAATTTGCTGTTTCAGTAGCTGGTAATTACAAGTTTGATTGCTACGACCACGGAACGTGAGCGTGCCAGTGTCGTATGGGCGTTTGTTTGTATGGGAAACATCTTTTGTGAATGTGATTGCAGTCCGCCGTACAGCTATTTGTGTGTGCTTATTTGAAATGTTATATAAACGCAATGTTTATATATATTCAAAGTTATTTGTCAGCTTATTTTTTTCTTATTATTCAGTAATAATAAGAAAAAAATATTATATAAAGTTTTCTGTAAGACGAAGGGAAAAGAATTTCTTATGGATGGATGGAACATAATATTGACGAAATATTTTGAATGATAAACTTTTCTATTAAGTAACTATAAAAAAAAAACAATGTTAGCAAAGAAACATCCTGTACGTCTATAGCGTAAAATATAATTTGTACACTAGCCTAGGCCAATATGTGCTCATATCTCTTACACTGTAATGGTTGCCTGGACGAGATTATCTGGCCTCATCCCATATTGGTACTGTTTGTATTCTTCGTATTTCTGTATTATATGACGATTTAAGTTTTTTTTAGCTTCACGCTTTTATTCTGCTTAGCAGAGTAGACAGAAAGTAACTAGTGTCAAGACACTTACTTCGCTTTCCACCGAATTCAAGACATTGCGCGTTGAGTGGTAGAAGTCACCGCCGCACTTTGTCTTACCAGAGCGAGGACCTCCCCCGAGTGGGTATCAAATCGATCGCGTAATAGTCAGACGCAGTCCCACTGCGTCACTACCGGCCTCATGATTAAAGTATTAGATAAATAAACAAAAATACTCTCGCTACGAATCAAACCCACTTCACGCATAATCAGACTTTGCGCCATCATGTTATTATATGAATATAAAATATTACATTTAACACAGAGACCGGACGAGTGACAGTCTGATTGTAAACGCGATCAGTTGCGGTTTCAATTCCCAATCGGGGAAGTAATTATATATAAATTATTTTCACTTCCTCGCTCTGCTAAGACAAATTGCGGTGTTGAGTTTGACCACTTAACGCGTAATGTCTCGAATTCGGCGGAAAGCGAAGTACGGAGTGTCCTAACACTAGGTACTTTCTGTCTACCCTGCTACTGGAGATAAAAGTGTGAAGCGAATAAAAAAAATATTGAATCTATATGATAAAAGAAACACATCTAAAATATTAAAGTTTCTGAAATGAGAACTATGTAATAGATTCCTTTGCATCTTAAGCTATAAGAACAGTCAAAGGAACGTCTTATTTGAAATTCTACTCGACCTATCGTAATGTACGAAGATCCACAAACACGATTCTATAACAGGTCATGATGAAAATCGTCTACATTTTCAATTTGCGGTTATAATTTAAAGTGTAATTTGAATTATAAACTTAATTAAAATGATGATTTTGGATTAGGCTATCATTTACGCGAATACTTTTATTTGTCGTTTTTGAAAAAACGTATAAAAATTTGAACGCAGCAGGATTTGAACCCACGCCTCTTTGAAACCATCCAAGCGTTGTGACCGTTAAGCCATGCGTTCTACTACTGGATGGGTCGAAATTCTTATACGTTTCTTACAACTTATTTATGTTGTTAGTGAGAGATTTTTACAAATTTCTACTACTTAAAGATTATTAAGAAACAATCGTTTAACAAGAGAGATTGCTATTTTATTTTAATAGTTTACTATTTTTAAACTGTTATTCCATACTTAGGATAAGAAAACATTTTTGAAAATACGTATAAAAATTTGAACGTAGCGGGATTCGTACTCACGCCTCTTGGAAAACGTCCACGCTGCTGCGTTCAAATTTTTATACGTTTTTTCAAAAATGTTTTCTAATCTTCAGTGTGAAATAACACTTTAAAAATAGTAAACTATTTTTATTTGTGATTAGCTTCGGCAAGAAGACATGAGCGATGTTAGAAATTTAGGAGATAGGTGAAAACAACGAGTAACCTGACGTCCAAATTTACTTGCAATTGACTGTTTATTATCATCATTTGCTATAGTCCTAATAGTCAATTAAGTTTTTCTCATTATAAGCATAAAAGAGGATTCCTAATTATTAAAGCAAAGAAAGCAGCAGACTAAAGTAAGCACCCAGACAGCTGAACTAGACAGACAAGCAATGAAGTCCCATAAATACGCAGGTTCGTTATCTTGATATACGATGACTAACTTTCACAGGTTTCGATGAGAAAAGGGTAACTGAGTAACGTGATCTAGGTGTCTAAATATGAACTTAAAGCCTGAGATGTTATAATGAACCATAAAGTTAGATTTAAAAAAATATTTTTGCGGTTTTAGTTAGAATAATCAAAATGTGTTCGTTTGTAATTAAAGTAAAAAAATATATATTTCTTTAAACATAGTACATAATGTACAAAAGAACGTAGAAATGCTGGCAAAAAATAGCTATATAAATTTCCTTTCGTTAAAAAATTTGAAACAAAATTACTACGTTGTATGCGACAAAAATTTTTCAAATTTGTATGCATCGTCATACTGGACCACAAACCGCGTGAGCCTTTTACGCAAAAAATAGTAGTTATAAAGAAAAATGTTAAAAATATTGCTATGCGTTTTTGTTATAAAACATAGATAACGAATTAATTATAGAACTGTCAATGTCATATAAAAAACTTAAAAATAATAATACCTTGTAAATGTAAATGTAGCCTTGTAGTGTCTGTTTTTAATATTAAAATAAACCTCTTATCACTAAATGTACATGTATATATAGTGTATACTCGGTACATATAGCAAAATATTTTTTTTATAGTTTTTGTCTGTTAGTTTGTTCTGACTTATCTCTGGATCGGTTGGTCCGCTGTTGAAATGTAATTATAGTATATATTATAACTTAGGCTAATTTTATTTTAGAATTATAAAATAAAGAACCAAAGGTGTTTATTTCTACGCGGATGCAGTCGTGAGCACAGTTATTATTTATATGTAATACTCATTTGACTACTGCAATAACGATAAGAGCAGATTCTTGTCGCAGATTCACGCTTTTATCCCGCATAGCAGGGTAGACAGGAAGTACCTAGTGTCAAGTCACTTCGTACTCCGCTTTCCGCAGAATTCGAGACATTGTATCTTGAGTGGCCAAATTCACTTTTCTCACTTTATCTTACTAAAGCTAGTAAAGGAGAATAATTTAAATATAACCACTCCCCCGAATGGGAATCGAATCTACAACCAGTCGCTGCTCAGTCAGATGCTGTCCCACTGCGCCAAGACTGGCCTCGGTCCCAGATTGTTACGAGAGTGGTATTTTATTAAATTATATAAATAATTTTTTTTTTATATTATTTTTGTCGCATAAAAGGTAAATAGAACATAGATATAAATGTATTTTAGGCTGAATAAATTAATATATTTGTACTTACACAATCGTTTATAAAACTTCCAATTCCCATTGAGTAATAGAGAGACCGCGCTCAACCGAAATTACAGGGCGTTTAGAGCTGAAATTTGCATTGTTGATTTCTTGTTGAATGTAAAAGAGGGTAGCACTAAGATCCAGTCTTTTGGAATTCTTGCAGTAGCTAGGCGATTTTTTACGTAACAAAGAAAAAGGAATAATATTATACTAGTAATAAAATCAGATTTTTGATTATTGAGCTTTTTAATATTTTTCAATTATAATATATTTTCAAATACCAAAATACATCATTATTATCGTTTTTTTATTTTATTATACGGTTACAAATGTATATTACGAACATTTTATATGGAATAATAACGAATTACTTTCAATAACAACGTGTGTTTTAAAAACATCTAAAATATAAATAAAATATCTCAGAAAAAAATAAAAAAAATATATCTTTTATCGATTCTGAAGATTGTTCTTTTATATACGGCAAAGAGGTTTAATTAAAATACTTAGTTCACTGTTCAATTTGCTATACGTCATTAAAGTAATGTGATCGTAAATGTCGATTTTATTGTGACTCATAAATTTTATTTATAACTTTCTGATAAGAAACAAATGAGCGTTTATTATTTCACTTCTCAATAGAGTTATTAATATTCAAACTGCCCACGCTGTGAGCCCAAACAAACTCATAGCCTATCCACTAAGCGTAACGATTTTTTTTAACTTGACGATTTTATCCCGCATAGCAGGATACTTCGTTTTCCACTGGATTCGAGATATTGCGGGTTGAGTGTTGAAATTCAACGCCGCACTTTGTCTTACCAAAGCGTCCTCGCTATGGTGGAAATAGTTTAAATATAATCGTTCTCCTGAGTGGGAATCGAACCCAAAACCGTTTACAGTCAGAATCTATTACTCTGTGCCAATACCGGTCTCTACTACAACGAGCTAATTCAACTTTTATAATAAGCATATAACATATATAACAAAAAATATTATATACATAAAATTGAGTGTGTGTAGCCAAAATTATTACTTAACTGAAATTCTGATATCTAGAATGTTATCTTCGTTTAGAAATTTCGACCTTATTCAAGAAAATGTAAGATCTACATTAGCATGCAATAATAACATTTTAATCTAAACTTAACCTATATGTCGTAGGTACTTCCTTACAATAATTTCAGTAAAGCTAAGAGTTCCCGAGAGATCACTCTATACAATCAACGTTATGGTACAAGTAAAGTTTTCTAGTAAACATAAACGTAGACAGAAAATAATTCTCAGAGGCCATAAATACCGGCTGCTGTATTCTGGGACCAATTAAACTTGCCACTTATTTATATGGAAATTGTTAGGCAATCTTGTTTAAGCTCAAATAGATACACGAAATGAGCTTCCCTGTTTCTAAAATCGCTTACGTTGTGGGGCTAGCGCTGTTCAATTGTTTTGTAGTCTAGCAATATTAATTAATAATTTTTGACTATCAATATATAATCTATGGTATATTACGTATTGGTGGGTATTTTCAAATAATTATATTTACTTGAACATTAACATATATTTTAAGGATTGTATGACCAGGTGGACCGACGATGTGATCAAAGTCGTGGGCAGCTGCTGGATGCGGGAAGTTCAGGATCAATCGTCGTAGAAATTCTTAGGCGAGGCCCAGGAGTGGACGTTATAGGGCTGAGACGATAAAGACGAAAATATTTATATAACATAAACCTTATGTATATATATATATATATATATATATATATATATATATATATATATATATATATATATATATATATATATATATATATGTATGTATATATGTATGGATCTCTGTGTGTACTGAATAGTACAAACATAATAACGTATAAGAAAAAAATTCTCAATTTCGCAAGTGTACCAACACATGAAGGACCCGATGTTTTGACCGCATATACTTCGAATCAGCGGCATTGTGATATATGAACTTTTGGTTTCGAAAAGTGACCTCTTTATATACAAACGTTGTACGTTCGTTCGTACGTACGTCAAATTTTATGATGTATCTAACTATGTAAACAAAGCCTAAGATACTAAAGAGATTAGAAAAAAGACACGAAGGTGTAATAAATATTGTGTAAAGATTTTAGAAATATAAATATAAATAAAATAAAAATTATATAACTTGTCATTTTAACTGTATCCACTCCTTATCCTTTCCTTTTTTAAACCAGCATACATAATTACGTTCTCTACCAGCCACTTGGAAATATTTACACTAACCATGCATTCCCTGTTTAAAATACAAAAATATTTTAATATTTATAAGCTGCGGCCCTCGTGGCGCAGTGAGACAGCGTTTGACTGAAACACACAAATGAAAAAAAGCGTGGCTTTAATCGGCTAATTAATACTTATGGTCTAGATTTCTTAAAAGTGTCTTGACACTAGGTTCACTCTGAAAAGTGTGAAATTGAAAAAAAATAAACATTCTAATTAATGTCCAATAATTAAATATAAACGATTTAATGAGGATGTCAGTTTGTATAGAATTACAGCAGCGACATATAGAGAATGCAATTTATGACAATGTTGTGAGCTATTTGACATTCGATCCCAGTCTCAAACGTGACATTTTAACAATTTAGTTAAAGCAACCTTTGGGTCAAA
Source organism: Dryadula phaetusa (assembly GCA_032432895.1). Taxonomy (NCBI): domain Eukaryota; kingdom Metazoa; phylum Arthropoda; class Insecta; order Lepidoptera; family Nymphalidae; genus Dryadula; species Dryadula phaetusa. Next base: position 7,952,558 of record JAOYRS010000033.1, read on the forward strand.
GGCAGTATATTATATTTAAACGCAAATAATAACAAGTGATACATTATAAAATCGTATTGTAATTATATTTTGCTTGTCATTTTTGACTTTTCTATTTCACTTCTCTAATGTAAATAAATACGTATAAAATCGATCAATAGCAAATTGCATCATAAAAAAATTGGTATAGCTAACTTCGTAATATAAACTATCAAGATGTTTGGAGGGGTTTTGAGAATAATCTTCAAACTAAATTAATATTAAACTATGTAGCGCGCGTAAAATCGAGCATCAAGCGTGCTTACGGACGCTGCGGTCACATTGAGGATCGTAAACATGTTCTTCCTTACCCTACCAACGGTATAGAGGCCACTATAACTTGACACCCTGCTTGCCCAATTAAGTCTAATTCTCTACCGTAGACTTAGTACAGAAAGACGTCCTAGGGTTCTCTAATTCTGGTCGAGAAGCATGCACTATTTGGAAGCCTTGGAAAATAAACTAAGATAACACGAAGGTATGTGGCTGTACGCCTTAAATATTTCCACTGTAAGCTCTTTAAAATGTGCAGAAAACGTTTACAAGGGAATTGGTTATTTTTGAAAAAAATATATATTTTAATATAACTTAATAGAACTAAGCTAAACATATATTTTATATACACCAACAATATTCTCCGCTATTCTCTATTATCTATATTTTCTCTATTCTCCGCTCGTACTAACAAGGCGTGAAGGCAAAGTAACAAATATAGTTAAACTAACATACTTTATATTGTTTCAAAATTGAGACAGTGCAGAAGGGACTCTTAACTATTCGTTTTTTTCTGCCTACTCTTATATAGAAAGCAAAAACTTTATATATATAAGTGTGGACTTTTTACCAAATTATATACTTTACTATTATATTAAATTGCTTGCGAACAAATTTTCCGCTTAAATAAACCAGAGGTGTAAAATAATTTAAATGTTAACTACAAAGTGACAATCGAGTTACTTCTTTCCGAGTGCCGCCGTTTTAATTTTTGGTGCGGACAAAGCCGAGAACAAATTCCATTTAAAAATGACTCATTATTTTTATAATAAATGGTACGGTTTTTTTTATTTTACAGTATAAATTACAAAAACAGATTATAATTTTAAATACATTTTATATTAAATGTTGCATATTCTTTAAACCTACTTAATGAAATATTTTAAAATACTTGAAGTAGTATTTTCAAATTCGGTGGAGAGCGAAGTACGTAGTATCATGACACACACATATATATATATATATATATATATATATATATATATATATATATATATATATATATATATATATATGAATTATGTCAAATATGATTTTTATGATTATTTAATGAAATGTCAGTATTTATTTAATCATCATTACCTTAAATTGTCATCTTTTTTAGCTTAATTAATATGAATTTTTATTTTGTACTATTTTTTTTTATTTTAAATGCGCCTAAATTTAAGTACAATTTTGACCTAAATGAGTTCTTATACAAATTTTAGTTACGAGCTATTTGTCCCAACTTATAACTATAGTGCGGGAGCAAATTGCCTACATTTGCTTCTGTGCCGAATGCATTAACGTGTACGAAATGTCACACTCAGTCTACCCTTATAGTGAAGTACAATAGTACATTGCCATAACAGTAAGTGGAATCAGATAATTTTAAGCAACTTTATATTTTTTTATATAAAATATTATGGTCCTTTATATATTTTGTTTCATTTTAGTAAAGGAAGGAGACGGCGGATGTGAGCGTTAATACGTAAATTAAACCAGCGGCTGAAGCCTACACTTAGGTCTCATGTCCCAGGAGCTGCTAAGTGCTCCTCTTTTGGCAACAGGATTGGCCCGGCACTTGCACATTAGATCCATGGAAGGCTTAGGAATTTCTTATTCACTCTACATACATGTCAGGAGATTTTGTTAACCAAATCCCGCCTAAAATTTTTGCAAATTGAGTTGCGGAACTCAACGCGGCGAACAACTAGAGTTTCTTTCTTTCTTCTTTTTTTATAATTTGAGAAAATGTAGTAGGACAAGTGAACTACAGTAATGGTGTGACATACAGAAAATCTGTATAAGACGATTAATATGTAATACCAGTAAATCGTGATATTTAAATCGATACCATTATTTATGATCACGATTCTCATTTATCTATTCGAGGTGTTAATACTGAACGAACTATCGAAGTTCCACAGAGACTATAATTATTATGAAAGGCATAGTGTTGACACAATTACGGGACATACTCGTGTCGGATTATTTCTAATCGTTCATTTTATGTCTACGGGAATTGGAACGAACGTTAGAACTAAAACTTTAAATAAACGAGCGTTAAGTGCCAGCATATGTATAGGAAAATTGTTTTTTTGTACAAGTGTTCTTGTAAACAAGATGTCTGGTGTCTTATAAACAAATTCTATAATAATATGTTTGAAATTATTGATTATATGACTTTATATAGTCACATGTGCTTGTTATTATCTGTGAAAAATGAGAGAGGCAATATTCCAGTTAATAAATATTTCTCTCATTATACAGTCAACGGAGTGTTTTGACACTAGGTTGACTCTGACTGCCTTGCTATGCGGGACAAAGCGTTCAGCTGCTATTGTGTATAGACAGATTTGAATTCGTAATTGATTTTCAAAAGAATGCAATGTTGAATATGAACAATTGAAAATTGATGAACAATAATGTTAAAGTAAATTTTATATAAAATTTTATTATATATAAAATTTACTTTCAACTTTTTTTAGTTCGAAATTTTAAATGTTGTTTTTATTAATTTTATGTATTTTAGGAACTTATTTAACTGATAGATTGTATTTTAATTAATGAGGCACTCGTGGCTCAGTAGAATATTATCTGATTATAAACGCAGTAGATTGTGGATTCGATTCGCAGTTGGGGAAATGATTTTATTTATTTTCTTTCTTTGTCTGCTGTAGTAAGAAAGAGCGAGGCATTGAGTTAGACAGTCAAAACACAGTGCCTCGACTTTGCAGGTAATGGAGTTAACTGGGTTGTTTCTGGCTACCTTGCTTTCCGGGATAAAGCGATAAGCTACATTTATTTAATTTTCGAGACCTGTTTTAATGACACTTACCCATGATTAATTGAAAAGGAAGAAACATTCTACATTTCGATTGATAAAGCTTTGTGTTTTCTTTTCAGCACTAAATAACTTCATAAACGAATCGAGGAGAAGGGAATGACTAATAACTTGGTCCTCTCCGCTAAATTCACAATATACTAAAAAAGCTCAAATAAAGATAAGTAAAGATTTTTGAGGCTGTCGTGGCTCGTTTTGTTTCTGAATGTAAAATGTGAAATGCGGTTCACGATTAAATATAAAAATTTCAAATTCTGCCGGAATAATCCTTACATTCGCTTCTTATATTACTTAATTAATTACTAGTAACTACTTTTACGACTAGTAGAGAGGCCAGACATGGCGCAGTGGGACAGTGTCCATCTGTAAACGTAATCGGCTATGGGTTCTCAATCTTTACTTGGGGAATGATTATATTTAAATTATTTTCGTTAACTCGCTCGCTAAGTAAAACAAAACGCGGCGTTGATTTCCGCCACACAACACGCCGCATGTCTCAAATTCGGGGAAAGCGGAGTACAAAGTGTCTTGATATTAGTTACTCCCTGTTTACTCTGTTATACCTAAAAGCGTGGAGTAGCTACTATAATTTATTTTGAACTTGTTGAAGTTTAAGGTGTACCTAAATACAAGGAATTTAAAAAGAACGAACAATTGAATATATCTACTTAATCAATTCTTATGCTAGCGACGTTCGAATGCTTAATACAACAATTAATATGCCGATAAAAGTAATAAGATAACATATGGGCTCCACATACAAATTAAGTATCGGTCAAGAATTTTCCAAACACTTAACGGTTAATCCTATTAAAGAGACGAGTGTAACTCAATACGCTACCGTTTTACGATTTCCGGCAAACTATCATTATTTTTATAGGCGACAGTGACTTATGAATGGCACTGCAACATAGTAGTATTCGTATCAATTGGTATTCATGTGATAAAAAAATAATTTTGTTGCCACTCTACATGACAATAAGTCTTTGATACGATACAATGAGTTAAAAAAAGCGTCTTCTAAAAGATTTTACACTTAAAATCTTGTCAGAAGTTGAAAAAAAAATTCTAAGCATTCTAAAAACTAAGTAATTTTTCTCAGAAGAACAAAAAATATCACAAGTTTTTGTCAAATAGATTTATCCTGTAATTTCCATGTAGCTTCCGCGTACAGGTCTCAGACAGGGTCAACATCTCAATCAGTTTAATTTTACTTATTTTATTATGAAATTATGTTTTGATGAAGAAATTATCTTCAAGATTAAGATTTTTGCAATGTTTATACATATAATATAAAACTATTTTAAATAGATTAATCGTGTATATTTCGTTGATAGCTTGCTACCATTGACTGATAACTTTAGAATACTGTAAGGAGGAAGTTAGTGTAAAGTGTTCGAAACGGCGGGTATTTAAAAAATATATTTTTGAATACCTAAATAAACGTTGAGGCCGGTCGTGGCGCAGTGTGACAGCGTCTGACTGTAAACGCGACCGGTTGTGGGTTCGATCCCCACCCGGAGAGTGATTATATTTAAATTATTTTCACTCCCTCGCTCCAGTAAAGACAAAGTGTGGCGTTAAATTCCACCACTCAACACGCAATGTCTCGACTTCTGTGGAAAGCATAGTATGGAGTGTCTTGACACTAGGTACTTTTTGTCTACCCTGCTATGCGGGATAAAAGCGTGAAGCTAAAAAAAATGAACGTGACTGATTTTTTTAAAGATAGTTTTAATTAAAATATAATAACTTATTTTAAAACTAATTATAATTTAAATTGAATTAATAATTAATTTATGTATAATAAATTCAATTGTACACCAGCCGACAACATGAAAATTTTCCTTATATGCAAATTCAAAAGAAATTTATACTTAATTTATACTTCCAAAGAAAACTAAGATCTTGCCATTTGATTAACCAAAGGAAGACAATTTATAAATATATTCTCTATACTCGTCTACTCATAAAAACAACGATTTATATTTCCACGGACGCCACAAGGGGCGATTTTGCTTAATACTTTTTGCATATTACTTGATTTGAATTTAGATGAGCGGCATATTTTACGAACTGGTGAATGAATGTTAAAGAGTCACGTTTAAGTAGTTTTTTATGAATTTTCACCTCATTCAGCTCACTGTAAACGCTGTTGGTTGTAGGTTCGATCTCTACTCGAGGGAAATATCATTTTAATTACTTTTAATCTCTTTGGTAAGAACAGGCGGAGTACAGAATGTATTGAAAATATATTTTGATTAATTATTCTTCAAAGTAACAAAATGTGTAGCAGCTTATATAATATTTTAAAAGAAACTATATTAAAATGATTAATTGTGTACATTTTGATACACAGATACATTGATTTTTTACAGTAGTCCGTGGACATAGGTAGTCTGAGGTGGTATTTATCTGTTGGTTGATACAAAAATAATTACATCAATCTACCGCCAACTGTTTCTTTATTGCCTTGTGAACTGCCCTGGATTCTTGTAGCATAACTGTATCTTTGTCTCTGGTGTGGTGTATTTAAGCCTCATACATCTACAGACACATCGGAGATGTATTTCTTCACTCCAACCCCGAAGCTCCTCTTTGTTTGACCAATCTAATATGCTTATCTTACATTGGTGAAACTAAGGAGGACTAGTAGCTCTAGCTTGTATACACTTAAACACTGCAAATGAATATTACTTTTCACTGGTCTCAAGCATTGGCTCCCTATTTTGATAGGCTTAAATATAGTTTTGATGGATGCTTTTCTTAAGATGATAGATCTTCTTTTCGTCTGATATAATATTCTATTAATATAATTATTCAACTTCAATCGATCATTAAATAGAATAGGTATTTTTCTATAATAATAACATTTTCTGTTATATTAATTTGCCATTTATGCTCTTGCAAATTTCCATCATTCGACCAAGATATAAAATTGATATCACGAGGACACGAAATAAACTGCAATTAAACAGTCATATTCGCAAATTGCTTTTATTGTTATATTCAGATAAGCGATGCTCTCATCTAGTCTAGGCAATTTACTATATTGCATTAATAGCATAATTTAATACTATGAACGAGACTTGAACGAAAATAATACTGACGTTCTTTTGGTAGTCAAGAATTCTGATCGCAATAATTGTTCTTTAAAAAAAAACAGCTTTACGCTGTGTGCTGCATATCAGGGTAGTCAGAAACAACCGAGTGTCAAGACATTCACTCTTTTCTGCATGAAAATCGAGATATTGCGCGCTGTGTGGTAAATTCAATACCGCGTTTAGTCTTACGAGAGCGGTAAAATGAAAAAAAAATTCTTTTACTGAATGGTTTTCATCCACTATATAAGATTCTGCCAAGAAATCAAGAGTAAATGAAGTTTGAACATCATATTTGAACGAGGCAGGTATATGTCAAGTATGTGAATAGATTCCATATTATTCCAGATTAGATATTAATATTATATCTATTTTTAAATAATATGTATAATTTTTCTATAATCTTTAATTCTTTTGGTATATTATTGCAAATTTTAAACCCATATTTTAATTATTAGAAAACATAATCCTTATCCCTTTTTATAGTGATACATTTTATTTTACGGAATAAAACAATCTTGAAAACTGTTTACAAAAGAGAGGCTCTATTCTAATCCCATGGTAATACCTTCCTTATGACTTACGTAGGGTAAAAGTATGTTTTGCAAAAGCATTTTATCTTGAACTAAAATATATATATGAATATAATAATGTCAATATTTGGTAATAAAGCCTATAATTTAAGCAATAAACAAAGCTGTACTATCGTTGTCTCTCATTTAAGGAGACGTATTACACGTATACAAAATTTATTGAGCTGTTTACAAATTAAAATCTTTAAAGAACGAATGAACGAAAATCAAAACGTATTAAAAACACATAAAACAACAAACTTGTGCTTTTATTAACCATTTACACACTTTCATAGCTAATGAACATAAAGTATATTAATTTAATTTGAGGCAACGCCCATCCATTCAAGATGCATCTAATGTAGGGGACCGGTATCTATTAAAGTTAATTTATCATTCAATGGAACGGTCACAGTGTTAGAATAATTTAAAAGATTGATTACTTTTTATATAGCTCTGACTATGAAATAAGCTAAGGGCAATAACACAGATTTATTCTTTAAGTTAATCAAATTAATATTGTCAGTGTGAAAGCTTTTATGATTAAATGAACTGATCTGGTTAAAATACCTTAATAGTTGATTACTTAAATAGATATTTCTTATAATTCTGTATATTTCTCATGTTATCATAGACAAAATTATAGGAAGAAATTTTAAAGAAAGAAAGGAGTTTCTTGACATTAGGTACTTCCTATCTACCCTGCTATACGAGATAAATAGTGAAGCTAAAAAGTAATCGTGGGTTGGCCTTTTCTATATTAATAAAATTAACTGCACTGAACTGTATATAAGAGACAATCGTATAAATATATCATATTTGCCACTTTTTTTATAGGAAATAAATCATCTAAACATCCCAATAATGAAATGAGCTGACTATTAATTTTACACATACCTGTGTTTTACGACGTATTATGTACTAAATGATTAGGCAAAACAGCATCCTACCTAGCGTCAAGACACTCCGTTCACCGCTTTCCACTCGAAATAGATATTACTTGTTAAATAGCGACACTCAACGCCCCACTTTGTCTTGTCGGAGCGGAGAAACGAATAGTTTAAATATAATCAACGTGGGAATAGAACCCAAAATCAATTGTGTTTCCAGTGCTTACTCCGCTGCACGTCGATGACCTCAAAATATAACAGTATCACAAAATCTTTTAAATTTATACACTTTATTTAAAAACACAGTTATGTTATATGATTTCGGACATATAAAACTTGTAATATATTGGTAAATGACAAAAGCTGCATACAAAACAGTCAACATTACATTAAAAGGCAACTTCGCGCGTTGTTTAAAAGCTCCACATGAAATGATTGTAATGCGATTCAATAAAATTCAGATAATACATTGAAACGTACGCCACTGATTGCTCACAGCTGCTTAATAATAACAATAAAACATGATAACCGTCATTGTATTTACATTTTCGCACTAGTTTGTAAACAAGTCTTTTTTCGGCCATGAATATTGTTTTGTAGGCAATAAAAAGTAGATATCCTAATAAATATTAATTTCAATAAATATTTAATAACAACTTGGCCCAGTTTATGTAGAGATTACATAGCTTCACGCTTATTCCGCTTAGCAAGGCAATCAAAGAGACTAGTGTCAAGACACTCTGTTCTTTACTCTATGTTTTATTTTCATCATATTCAGTCAATATGTTTTAAGTAACGGAACTAAACTTCACGATAATTTTGGTCCGCCACATAACACATACAAATGTTTGTTATTTAAATACTCGATCTTCCACTATATTATACTCATAACATTTAAGTGAAATTAATGTTAATCGGAGTAATAAAACTAAATAATTTCTTAATTATAGATGTATTCTTTAAATTACGTTTAACTAAATAGAATGAATGTAAAGAAAACTACAAAAAAAATTGTACAATGAAATGAAATTTCAAATCATCCAAAACATTCTTGTTTTTTTTTATAAAAACGTTATACTTGTTTCTTTTTATTTTTATATCAATAAAATGTTGATTTATACTCAACAAGTTGTGTTAGCAATATATCTCGTTTTTTCATTAAATTAATGTATTTTTATATATTATTTCTAACAAATATTTATTAGCATTTTGCATTCCTTATTCAAATATCAAAATATTTGCTTCACATATAAATTTTTCAAACATTTTGATGTTAGAAACAACGTATAAATATATATTAAATTAATAAATTAAATTTATATAAAGTGGCATACACGTTGCTAAGGCAACCCGTTGATTACGTGTAAACTAGAAATCTAGTTTATATAAGTTTATAAATATATACAATCTAAAATATTTATATCAATGAATAAACTAACACACGTATGTATTAATATATAAGAATGTCGCACACAAGCATCAAACCTTAGCCTCTTAAGCGTCAATACAAATATTCAGTCAGATTCATTATTTATAAGGATTATCGGAGTAAATATGATATACAACTCACGTATTCAAGGCACAAAAACTAGTATAAAACTTACTTCTTTTGTACAATAATGCAAACGGAGTAATAAATTTAATTGTTGCTATGTGACCAGCATAACATTTGGACGGGCGACCGTTGAGTTGAAATGGCCGTTATAATTCGGTTTTATGCAATAATCGCTTTGTACAATTGGCCGAATTACTACGTTCGCTCGTTTAATAAATATTTACTTAGGAATAGCTAACAATTAGGGTCTGTAAATAGATTGCCACTTGCAAATTTAACTACAATTTACCAGTCCATGCCAGTTATATGAAAAAAAATTCGTTCAATTTAGTTCAAAATGATTGAAATGCATATTGCTTTTGTGGTTACTATAATTAAAATATTCCTTGAGGTACTTTCCACTTAACTGATCGTTATAAATACATATAACCCGATGAGGCCGGTTGAGGCGGAGTGTGACAGCATCCAAATATAAGCGCGATCGGTTCTTGGTTCGAAGGAGTGATTACATTTAAATTATTTTGACTTCTTCACCCTGGTAAGATAAAGTACAGCGTTGAATTCCGCACTCAACATGCAATGTCTTTAATTCGGCGAAAAGCGACACGGAGTTTAACACTAGGTACATTCTATCTACCCTGCTGTGTTAAAATAAAAACATGTAGTTTTTATCTTTCTTTTTAGGAAGTTCTGTTCATGACATTTAAAGAATACCGCCGGGATCAACGGAAGACTAAGGTAGTTCCCGTGGCCCCGGTTTATGGTAATAGAAAAATGGCAGAAGAGCACTGTGAAGTTTTAGTGGGTAGTCTGGGGCCGACGTCTGTCTACCGGCTTAGCAGACTGTTCAAGTCTTCATGCAGGCGGGTACTCGTAAAGGGGTTTTTCCTTAAGATAAAAAAAGTTTATTGTTTCACATATCCATAATATAAGTTTTTTTAGCAACACTGGTCGTAACGTCTCGTTCCATATACATTCTATCAACAAATGATACATAAATAATCAAGTCCTATTGCATTGTGGGCATTTCTTCGTATTAGACCCGACATGAATATAAATTTGTTTGACAATATTTATCCGGATCGACATCTTGACAATGACACTATGTATTTCCTTTTCAATGATTTTACATATATACTATGTAAAAAGTAGGGGGGTTTATCATAGTTTTATGTTAAAGTAATAATAGACAAACAGGTGTATAGTATATTGTTCAGTTTCTTAGTAATAAATATCTTATATACAGAAAACGAAAACTTTACGAGGCCTATCGTGGCACAGTAGGACGTCGTCTCACTGTACTAGTAAGCGCGATTGGTTGTGGGTGTTGAAGAAATGATTACATTTGAATTATGTTCATTTCCTCGTTGTCGTAAGACAAAGCGCATCTTTGAGTTCCACCAGTAAATGGAATCAGAATGGAATCAGAATGGAATGGAATGGAATCAATTTGGCGGAGAGCAAAGTACAGAGTGTCTTGATACTAGATTTTACGGTTTACCTTGCTGGGATAAAATCATGAAGCATAGAATAATGTATGTACAAAAATATATATTTAAACTATTTCGAATATATATAAATTAAACGTCATTCTCAGCTCGTTAAAGGTAACGTAGAATTGATGGTATTACATCTGCACTGGTAGTAAGTAATATGACTGTATGGGATACTTAGGTTAAATTCGTAGCTGAAGCAATGTTTATGTTGGAATTATTATCTTTTTCCGATTATTTCTATTTGTGGTACCATTTTCAAAAAACAAGCTTCCATTAGCTAACAAATCTAAGTTTTGTACCAGAGGTTTTTTCTCTCTTATTTTTAATAATATAATATATGCGTACAGATGAAACGAAATAAATAAGGCCATTTGTAAAATAAGCATGACAAAACTAGAATATAATATCTCGTTATATATTCTCATGAATAGTGTATTCATTGGGGTAGCCAATGTTTTAGTCGTAGCTTGAGATATTTTTATTCAACAACTGTAATGCGGAGGCGAAGCTGACTTTTTTATATAAAAAATTCCCTCTAAGCTATTTGTATCATATTTATATGTATGTTTTAAACGAGATGGAAATATTTAAATTAATGTTTGATTATTATTTGGTTTTGCTTATTTTAAATTTGTTATGAATGATTCTTACCTGCAGCAAAAGTATATAATGAAAACAATAATTTAAAATGTGTCAATTTTCTTAAAGAAATAATTAATAATAATATAAACAAAAATAAAATGATTTGTATGTATTTTATAAAAGTAACAAAGAATGCGAATTCGAAATACAAAAGAGATTACAATGCGCCTGCAAAATTGATTATTATTCTCTCTCTATTTATAAATCTATCAATCTAACTATCTATCAATCTATTAATCTATCAACGTATTAACCTATCAACCTCTTAACCTATTAATCTATCAATTTGTGAATAGATTAATCTAACAAATCTGTAAATTTATTAATCTATCAATCTAATAATCTATCAATCTATTAATCTATCAATCTAATAATCTATCACTATAGTAATCTATCAATCTATTCATACATCAATTTATAATTCTATCATCTATGCATCCATAAATCATATAATTCTATCATCTATCCATCAATAAGATTCGTGTAAAACTGATCTTTTCTTATTTCTCACAATCAGTTTTGCTTAAAAATACGCACTCCTAGCCAATGACATTGATGTCCGAATGATGAATCTTCAGTTTTTGAAGTAATTTTAATTTATAATCCTTTTAAATGTTGTAATTTAAAAATGTATTATAACACATAATTTTAAGTTATACCATAAAAAATGATTCCATTACATTCATACATAAATAAATATTGCCTACACCAATATGACTTACATATAGTAGATGTACTGGCACAAAATGGAATAAAAGTCAGTTTAACTTTTAAATATTGTGATAGGTCCTCCTTTATCGGCATGAAATTTGTTATGGCATGATCATAATTTAATTACTCCATATACATATTTTTAACGTGCATAAATTGACATTAACTTATACATTAATAACTCATGTCTCTTCAAGGTATTATCGATATAATAATATAAATTATACTTTAGGTAGGGGTTTTAATTTGTTAAATTTTAGCTGATGTTTATTTTATATATATTATATTTTTTTAAATCATATGATTGTCGTTTGATATATTTTATTTTATTAATTTATTTAAATCCACTTTTCAAGTTGATACGTCTAATTTTTATTTGCCTTTCTTATATCTTTAAAAGAAACGTTACATAATTTAAATACATAATTATAGTTTAAAAAATCCCGTGATTCCTGGATCTAAATGCAAAAAAGATTAAGTTACGATAAAAAAATATAATTTTATAAGAACTTCAAGATTCAACTCGGTCAACAATTTATCTATAACTATATATTTATATAAAGTTAAATAAATATAAAAAAATCCGAATTAAAATCGAGCACATAACCAATCGTGTTTACAGCTAGACTCAGCCCCACTACACAATAGCCTCTGAGTGATCATTTCAACAATTAATCAGTTAAATTACATTTGAATTTTCTATTTAATTACTTATAGACAGACGGACTGTTTATGATTAGTATACAATGTATAAGTAAAGCTTAATAAGTAATAACAATGTAGCATTGCATCACAATCCCAGTTGCATCGTAAACAGGACGTTACATCTAGCGTCTCCTATCACAAAAGCGAAACTTAGCTGTCGGTTTATTTTGACTGATTAAACGTCGTGTTTACAAAGTATTTTTTACATTGTATAAAATAACTTAGTTTTTCAAATAGTTTCAAGATTGGTTAGTAGAAATAACTTCATTTTTACTCTTCGTATGTATTTAAAAAATATATTTTTATTTTCAAGATTTAAAAAAAAAATCTTAAATTAACATAAGTTTTCCATTCAAAAACATGTGAAACATGACATTAACATATTTTATATATTAAATAAGAAACAAAAAAAAAAAAAAAACTAAGACAGTATATTTTCAATTATTTTTCCTTACCTTACTCCGTCTATATAACATAACTATATAATATACTATTAAAATATTGTATGTTGTTCCGTGTTTGGAACTCCATTCATACTAAATGAAAAAAAGTATTATTATTCGGACACACGTGCATTTTTTAAACAAATCAAAAAACCAGATATGGGTGAAAATATATTGTATAAAGTATATAATTTCAAATTAATTAGTGTTTAAAATTGAATGACGTACACAGAACTGACAGGTACGTTTTGTAAACAAAAATATTAAAATAATGTCAGTATAGATGTTTTGTAAATCAATTAAATATTCCTTTTAAATGTTGAGGGTTCAATCCCCACTCGGGGGAGTGATTATATTTAAATTTATTTTCTCTTCTTTGCTTTGGTAAGTACGGCATTAAGTTCCACCACTCAACACGCAATGTCTCGTATTCGGTGGAAAGTGAAGTACGGAGTGTCTTGGCACTAGGTACCTTCTGTCTACCCTGCTGATGCGGGATAAAAACGTGAAGCTAAAAAAATGTATATTTCGAAATTTATAATTGGAAAAAGTTACTGTGATAGGCTCAAGGATTACATGCATTTCTTCTGCCGCTCCTAACGTTTGAGCGCACGCTCTAATTATAGGCTGTCTTCGATTTGGAGTATTGAACTCATTGTTCGTATATGACATATTTATAGATTTGTTCCAATGTATTCAAATTTTATTAGCGTAGTTAATTGTATCACTTGAACCATTATTTGGTTTATTAATTAATTATTATTAATGTGTCTTCATGCGTAGAACTAATTTATGCATATGATCCATAAAATAAAATAATGCCTCATTTTTACCAGATCGAAGAAACACCAAGAACAACAATATTTCAAAAAAAGGAGCTTGCTTTTTTTTGTCTTACTGGTTTTTGTCCCAGCTTAGCCTGGATCTGCCTTTCTAAGTCTTTGGCGTCCTTGATGGTAATTCCAATTGCTCTCATATCCTGTTTCACATCATCCTGTTTCGCTTCCTTGGACGTCCGAAGGAGTCTAACTAATTTCTTTTAGTATTTAGTTGAAAGTCAGAAAACGTTGAAACGTTGTATCAAGAGACCTTTTTCTGAAGAAACAAATATCTCTAAAAATTTTGTTTGCGTGCTAAGGGGAAGGAGTAATACTGCGCATTGTTTTATAAAAAAAAAACAAAGAAAGAATTTAGCTGTTTTTACTCCCTTTAATGGGAAACCTATTATTTAACTGGGCGTCTCTATGTATCGTTTTGTATATGGTTATTACCAATAATATCATAACCAAATATATGTAAGCATATTTATATACAAAGATTTCTTAGAATGACATTTAAATCTACAATATTGTGTTCTCCATTGGAGACATCTTAACTATCGATCGATAGTGTATTGCTATTGGCTATATATTTGCTTCTTCGTTCCAATAACTTCTGAAGGTTGTCTACATATTAAATTACCAAATAATTATAGGAATTGGTATTTGAATAAATAAAAACATAAAGTCCATAATTAACTTAAAATTTAAAAATACTGTAAAGTAAATTTTGGTCATATCTAACTACGGAGTTTTGACAGGAGGGTCGAATCCTGCTGTATTTTAAATTTCATGCGAAATTTAAAATACAGCAGGATTTCAAAACGCACATCTTCCGTTCAAGCTTTCTACTCGGATTAGGGTTCTAAAATTTTTTACTCTTACATACAGTTTTATACTTTATAGTATTTTAGAATACCATATGTATGTACCACTTTGCGCTGAATTCCAGATATTTCGTGGCAAAACTCAACGTCGCGCTTTATCTTACCAGAGCCAGGAAGTGGAGATAACATAAATTTAATAATTTTACCGAGTGGGAATCGAATACTAAATATGCGAATGTTAATTGTAATGTTAATAGATGTCGTTAATATCTTATATTTTTCCTTCACTATATTAGTAAGTGCTTTGCAGCTTTTCAGACACGCTTTTTACAAATCGATTATTGAAGTTCATTTTAAGCCTCTGATATTTAGACCAGCGGGATTCGTTTTCTCAAAAAACCTTTAAAAACATAAACGAAGCGAGATTCGAAACCGTGCCTTTTGAAAACCGTCTAAGGGTCTAACCGCTAAGCCGTGTACGACGCTTGTACAGTTACAACATCGGTTGCTTTTTTTGGACAATTCAAACAACTGTTTTAAAATACAGCATTTATTTGTACAAGACTCTTTTAAGACAATATTTGTATTAAAATACAAAGTTCAGTTGTGCGTCAGCAAAAAAATGAACGGCAATTTTTTTTTTTCATTTTATATATTTTGCCTGATGAACAAACAAGCTAACTGAGGTGCCCACAGCTAGTTTGGATAAAACAGCTAAGTCAACAAAAAATATTTAAATAAATATTTCTTGACTCTTTCATTTTACAGTTACAGCACAACGACTTTTAAATTGATGATCATGGGTTCGATGCCATGTAAATTGTTTTCATGAAAGCGGAGATAAAAATGACTTAGAACGAAATTTTCTTTGCCTATCCATTGCCTTGTAGGTAAAAATATAAAAAAAAATAATCGTAAAACTGTAAAAGAATTAGGCTTTTTGATTAAAGAAAAACATTGTTAGAGCACAAATATTTGAAAGAGTACAGCGTACAGTAAGTTCCCACTGTCTAACTTGGATAAAAAAACTAAGTAAATAAAATTTATTGTTAAAACTTAGTTTTAATAGATAAAACTTAGTGTTCTAATTCTATAATTACATACCTATATAATAATAAAAGAAAAACAATAGCATTTGCAACCCTATTCATTGTACTGCTTTTTTTTTAAAATGACTTCTGATACAATATGACTGTAACTTGCAAAAATATTTGTCGATGGTCATGTCACAACACTATAACATGTGAAAATGTATATTTTTTTTAAATGATTTTGAGGAACAAAAGGTCAATCTGATAAATCTGATAATTTACTCGAAGCACAATCTACTGTCTTCTTTATGTACGTTAAAATAACATATAAAATGTTTGTTTATAAATCATCTGGTTAATATATTAAGTAAAGGTTTGAAATAGCATAAATTTCGGTTAAATTAGTATCTATTTTATACATAATTGGCTAAACATATTGTTTATAATATAGAACAGATATTAAAAACATATATCTAGAGAAAAATCATGTATAATCTTGTGTTTTATTTTCATGTAGGTAATAAAATTAAAATATCATCACAGTAGTATAGTCTAGTAATTGAAGCCATGGCACAGTGGGAAAGCTTTTTAACCTTAAGAAAGAAGGTTCTATTCCCACTTAATTAAATTAAAATTATTTAAAATTAAATTTCTTTAAAAATGAATCACAGCTTCTAAGGTCGCTCTGATAAGATAGAATACAAGGTTGAGGCCGCTACGGAACACGCAATATCTCAATTTTGGGCGGCTAGCAGACAACGAAGTGTCTTGACACTAAGTTCTCTATTACTACCCTGCTATGTGATATAAAGCGTGAAGTTAACGGAAAACTACTATAGTTATATAAAACTCGAAATCATTTCCATGAAAATGTTAAATATATTAAAACTACTTTCATTTTCACTATTGACAGGGGAATATAAAGTAAATATGTTTAAAATGGCTGTTGTAGGATATGGATTTGCGGTTGATCGATGAGCAGAGGTCGCGTCAATATTTTACGTCAATTCAATAAATATTTATTTCGCTCGGACGGCTCATGTGAAATGATTAATGTAAACCATCATAATCACTGCATGCAAACTTTTTGTACTGTCACTGATAAACTAATAATGTTTTTTTAATTAAAGCTTTTTAATTTTAGCTTTTTGGGTAGTAAGAACTCGGACATTATGTTTCGGGTGGCGGAATTTAACACCGCGATTTGTTTTAACAGAGTGTGGAAATCAAATCAAATTATATTTATTTATAATTATCGTTCCCCCGAATAGGTATCGAGACTTGTAGTCATTTTATAGTCAGAGAGTCGCAAAAATATATTGAATTAAAATTTATTTAAAAGCCATAAGAAGTGGTTTTTCAATTCACTTTATTAAAATCTGTAACATCGTTGCCATTAGCATTTTCTTTATATAAATACCCATTTTACAGAGGATTATGCTTGATATGATTTAGTAAATAAAGTTTCAATACATTACTTACGTATTACTATTTAATTAAAGTAAAATGATTTATTTATGTAAACGAGTATATTGCTTAGTAAGAGATTGGCTTTATATAGACTTTTTCGATTCACGTTTTATCTCCGTCCTAGTAAGATTGTCAGAGAAAACGGAACCCTTAGATACTTAAGTATATTTAATTCTTAAACACTTTCACCTGCGGATTGAGTTTTTTTTAATGCAGTACCTGATGAATACATATTTTTTCTATTAGAGATAGCACAATAATTTGACTGTTCTTGCTAAAAGCGTGTAAAAGCACAATATTAAAATTTACTCTAATATTTCCAGTACAAGCAAAGGAATTTTATCTTCATTTCAAATATTATCTTAATCTCTAGCAGATTTGTTAGGGCGAATTGTTAGGGCTTCAAAGCAACGCGAGCGTGCTAACTTGCTAGATTATTTCTGATATTGAGTAATGTACCTTAATAATTAATTTTCTGATTACAAGTTAAGGTAAATTAATTATAACTTAGTATATATATAAATTAATATACAACTCATTCCTCACACGTACAATCTGATATTAGGTACATACTCGTAATATACGTAATATTACAAAAGTGTATAGTTAGGTCTGCAACAAAAAAATATTTAAAAAGATATTTTTATTTATGAATTAACGAATTAATATTATAATTGTATATTTATTATCTTAAAGGTAACAGTTTTATGATATTTGAAACAAATTTAATACAATGAAAGTAAACTATTGGAGCACAGTGTAATATGGTTATGACGAACGTCTCCTTTTACCCCAAAATTTCATGTGATTTCACTCATCCACATATGATACCATGGTTTAAATATGATTTTTCTCATCGAGTTATGACATCATGGTTTACATATGATTTCAACCATCCACCCATCACACCATAGTCAACATGTGATTTGAGTCATGTGATTTCCCTCATCAACATATGACACTATGATCCACATATGAGTATACTTGTCCACACATGACATTATGATCTACATGTAATTTCACCCATTCACATAGGTCGTCGTGGTCCATATGTAAGTTGAATTGATTTTTGAATCCACATATAACTTTATGGTTTACATGTGATTTGACTCGTCCACACATGACCTTATGGTCCACATGTGATTTCACAGATCCACGTATAACATCACGGTCCACACGTAATTTGACTTAACCATATATGACATGGTCACCATGTGACTTGATTCGTTCACACATGATATCATTATCCACATGTGATTTCATTAATCCACATATTACATCATCATGTGATTTTTCTCATCTACATGTGATTTCACCCATTCACACATGACATCATAGTTGATGTGATTTCCGACCCACCTAATTATGTGTTCTATTAGACTAGAAAAAAATATTGTCTTATAGCTATTTCTTTTTTTGGCGTTTTAGCTTAGATCGTATACTTTCACAAACACTTCTCTTTTTTTACTTACTACTTCTACAGTCTAAAAATGAAGTAGTCATTTAGAATTTAAAATATCAGATTTTTTTGTTGAAAGAAGTAAATATATTTTTGTACCCATCTTTCAAAATGATGACCATTTCCTTGTATTCTGATGAAGCTTTAAGCACTGAATCTGTTGTGTACAACAGCCAAGTCAATTTGTTTGACATGATCTCTTGTATATAATTTTATAATTTACGTACATAATTTTTGTTACTACACAATACAATACAAGTATTGCATCCATATAAATACTCCTTACTATCGATTAATAGACAACGTAGTGCTCATTTATCCCCTATCGGCGTCTAATAGAATTAATTTTCAATTAAGCAATAAGCAACTGATACTGCGCTGGCGAAGTGCCATTTCACATTAGAACGGATCTTAAGGACTCCTTTGATGACGCAGACGTTATATGACGGCAAGAACAGGGTGAGCGATAATGAGCTAATTTCTGCATACAAGCTCCCTGTAAAATTGGTATATTAATTTTTATTACCGTACATTACATCGTGAAATGGAAACCATAATGACGCAGTGGAACAGGGCCCTGTTGTAAATGTAATAGTTTTGTAAAACGCGATAGTCTCACTCTGTTAAGACAAAGTGAGGCGTTGAATTTTGCCACTCTATACGCAATGTCTCCAAATTAACGGAAAACGGAGTATAGAGTGTCTTGACACTAGGTACTTCCTCCTACTTCTAGTGTAAAGGTAACAATCTCTAAGGGATTGATGCATATGATTATGTTTGTTTTATTTTTGTTTAGTTTCGCCGCACAATTAACACTTATATATAGAAAGTGGGCAGAAAGTGAAAACGGAGTGTCTTACCGTCGAGTAGTGTTTTAACAAATTTTCACCACCATATATTATTTTTTATTTTCAAAATAATAGATGCCTGAAGATGGTAATAAAAACTTTTCAGTTGAACATTTTGTAAGATTTACGAATGTCCATTTAAATTTTCCTCTCAGTAACTTTTTTATTGTACAAACTTGAATATTATGTTTAACGATAAAACTTTTTATTTTCTTAGCTTAATTTCTTATAACAACTGACTAAAAGACCTTTAAAACTTTTCATAATAATTGGTTTTATAATCACGAAGTATATGTTCTGATTTAGAAATAATTATATTTCGATAACTAATTTAATAATGTAATATTAATTGCCCCGTTGAAAGTTTCTATTATAAGTTAATTTCATAAATTATTAACTACATGAATTATAGTTTAAACTGTTTATTACTTATTGATATTGAAAAGTCGGTGGATGGTTAAAAGTTAATTGAACTCTGAAATTATTTAATTATCTATACCTAATTGTAGTGGTACAGTGAGACAGTGTCTACCTGTAGAAGTGGTAGGTTGTGGGTTTGATTCCAACTCGGTGAAATGATTATATAGTGTTTCCCAATAGGGATGGTAGGATTTTGATAGCTCACAGCCGCTATTTTCGTTGTTTAACATTTGACATTTGTATTGTTTTATGTTCAGTAATATTTGCCAAATATGAAAATTGTCCAAATTTTCTATCAAAATTCGAGAAGTATTGTCTCTACTCAAAGAGCATTTCGTGTTAAATATGGTCGTCATGGTGCACCGCCTGAGCTCGCTATACGCCGCATAATCCAAAAACTGGAAAGTGAATATTCTTTGCACGATAGTAGACCACCAATACGACAACGGACAGGCCGCAGTGAAGAAAATATTGCCGCCGTATCAGCCAGTGTCGAAGAAAATCAAAATGTTTCCGTTCCACGACGTGCACAAGAACAACCTGGCGAATTTTACGTATGGATCTTGGCCTACATCCATACAAGATTATGTTGGCCAAAGAACTCAAGCCAGCAGACCATCGATTACGTCGTGAATTTGCTGATTGGGCGCTTGAAATTATGGAAGCGGACACCGAATTTCATAGGAAAATCATCTTTTCAGATGAGGCTCACTTTTGGCTCAATGGTTATGTGAACAAACAGAATTGTTGTTACTGGAGTGAGTTAAACCCAAGAGTGGTTCATGAAACACCATTACATCCTGAAAAATTGACTGTTTGGTGCGGATTATGGTACGGTGGAATCATTGGCCCGTACTTTTTCAAAAACGACGAAGGCCGTACCGTTACTTCAATGGCGACCGCTATCGTGACATGTTGAACGATTTTTTTTTCCTGAAGTGTATGAAATCGATGCGGACGACATTTATTTTCAACAAGATGGTGCAACATGCCACACTGCGACCGTCACAATGGATTTATTGCGAGATAAGTTTGGTGAGTCGATTATTTCTCGCAACGGTCCTCAGAATTGGCCACCAAGATCATGCGATTTAACACCCTTGGACTATTTTTTGTGGGGATATGTTAAA
Source organism: Dryadula phaetusa (assembly GCA_032432895.1). Lineage (NCBI taxonomy): Eukaryota > Metazoa > Arthropoda > Insecta > Lepidoptera > Nymphalidae > Dryadula > Dryadula phaetusa. Next base: position 7,973,794 of record JAOYRS010000033.1, read on the forward strand.
TCTCAAGTGTATGCCAATAAACCAGTTACGATTCAAGACCTTGAACGCAACATTCGAGCGACTATAGCGGCCATACCAGCCGAAATGCTGCACCGAGTCATCGTAAATTGGACCGATCGTATTCACCAGTGCAAAAAATATCGTGGCGGTCATTTGAACGATATCTTGTTTAAATCATAAATAGCATAAAATTTTTTATCAAATAAAGCACGACGCACGAGCACCATTGAGCACGAAATTCGAACATATATAATATGTTTTATTTCAATTTCAAAACATATCGTTCTTATTGGGAAACCCCATATTACACAGTGTTTCAATTTCAGGTGGAAAACAGTGAACGGAGTGCCTTCACATTAGGTTGTCTCCGACTACTCTGTTACGTAAAGCGTGAAGAAGCTATCAGTGTGTTAATAATACAAAGATATCGTTATGAAATAGCTCGGATTGAAAAGTAATTGTAGGTTCGATTCCCAGTTCGAATTACCAAGTATCTTTCATTCATTCATTTGAACAAATAATCAGTGTTTTCCCATGAAATTTTTTTTAAACGAATGATACTTATCTTATGATAACACAAATTATGTATTATGTATGTGAAGTGCGAATATGAAAAATTGAATAATAATTCTCTAGCCGTACAAATTTGTCATTATTAAATATTAACGAGTTCCAAGCCTTAAATGGAGGCAATATTCGAAAAGCTATCTATCACTATCGCACCGTACAGTTTTAATTTGTATGCAAAATAGACTTACTATGTCATGTAGCTTTAAAACTAGGCTGGAGCAATTTTCTCTTGAGCTCAAAGTAATCGCAAAAAAAATTTGGATATTAGAATTGCATTTTAAAATATTCTAACATGGATTTTTATTATATTTATTATTTTATTATTATATTATTTATTTTTTACAAAATTAAAGGTATCATTGCTTATCAAAAAAACAAAACCCGAATCTGTTATTATAACGGCCACAGAAATATATTTTCTATGAAAATGTCAATTATCTAACGATTATGGTTCACTAGAAACAATGTGGCGCCAGACAGACGGATAGCGAAATCAGTCAGTAGTCTCAAGCTCCCGTTTTACTCTTCGGATACGTAACTTTCGAAAACATCCACTTTAAAAATTCCAATTTTTTACAGCTTCATGCTTTTTTTCCGCATCATAAGATAAAATGTAGTGCAAGTGCAGTTAATTCTCTACTTCCGCCTGAAATCGTATTAAGGGCCGAAACTCAACGCTGCGCTCTTCGTTACCAGGACAGAAGACAATAAATACAATAATCAATTCCCCGAGTCGGAATCGAAGCCACAACCTATTGTACAATTAGACACTTTCCCATTAAGCAAATATGACATCGTCACTGGATTCGGATGGAAGCAGACCACAAAACGAGGTTCTAACATTTCAACATTTTCTAATTCATTAATAAAAAGATAGGAACGAATGAACTAATAAAAGCGCGTTAAAAACAGGTTGATGACGATAACATCTCGATTAATTTATTTCTCTATCAATTGGTCTATTTCAAATGGTTTTATATGAACATTTATGTATTTAACAATAATTTAATTAAATTTATTCCTGTTACAAAATTTATATATACATAATATAATTAGGCATACCTGATTTTAATGTTATTTATCTTATATCAAAATATTAATATTAATGTAACTTGTTTTAAATCACTCAACCAATGTTATCTATAGCTTCACGCTTTTATCCCACATAGTATGGTAGACAGAAAGTATCTAGAGTCAAGACACTCTGTATTTTGCTCTCTACCGAATTCGAGACATTGCGTGTTGAGTGGTGGGACTCAACGCCGCACTTTGTACTACCACTCCCCCCAGTCGAATCCACAACCGATGGCGTTTAAAGTCAGTTATTATTATTTATACTAATATTTTTGTCTTTAGGTTAAGGTTTAAATTTTAAAGTAGTAAAAAAGATTTAAACCTTACTTGAATCATAAAACATAAATTATAATGGTGCTCTGAGACAAATTGCAGTTGCCATATTTTCTTTAACAAAAATCCACTGACAACGAATATCATCTTGAGATCGTTAAGGCAGATTCACGCTATCAGTAAAGTCAATGGCTTCGGCACTGTACCGTGATATTTATTCTTTCATACATTATCAACAAATTAGTGTTTGAAGTAAAGTAAGAAAAACGAATTATTTATTATATTGAAATGCAGTAGTATAGTTCTCGCAGGCATAGCCGCGAGCAAGCCTATAATAATAGACCTATATACTGCAAATCCTTTTTATGAACGTTTTAGTAAAATATTAGTTTATTATACATTGAACCATTTCTCTCCCTCGCTTTATTTAGTTAAAGATTAAAACAATCTATACAATTCAAACGATGTGTCAGTATATGGAAATATAAATCAACGAACACTACTTATCATGTTATTTAAACAATTTTAATGCCTCAATTTAAATACGTAAAATGTATCGAAAAAATTTAGGTTTGGATTAATTTAATATGTATCTAATCTAGTTGCACCATAATAACTACCGGTCGTTAAGTAATCAAAAATAGAGCGTGATAGTTACCGTTAGTGACCTATATATATGTAAATGTATGTCTGTACACATGTCTTCTTATTTCTCGTTTAGATTTACAAATTTTTTTTATACTGACTGGGATTGACTTAAACTCTCTGTTAGAGATAAGGTAACTTTTGAAAACCAAATATTAATTTTACATTAATTTTAGCTGTGAAGTGCAGTAATTTATTTAAATAAAAATCTATAATCAAACAAAAATATATCGAATTTTCGATAGAAATCAGAACAGGTTGTTAGTTAAAAATATGTGTTAACGTTGTACAATTAAAAATTATGCCGCTTTATGAGACTCTGGGCGTAATAAATTGTATCCGTAGGGCGTATGATTTAAAGAAACACCGACAATATTGATATTAACTTAATTTTGTAGTTTCCTGTCTTAGAGAAAATATTCATCACAATCAAAGAATACAGTTATAAAATGACTTAATATTGAAATTTTCTTAGAAACTTTTTATTAACAGCTTATGCTTGTTTTCTGTCAGTAAGTACTTACATTACTTATTTATTTGATTATATTGTAGAAGAATTTTATATTTGAGATCTGTTTTTTTTTTATTTTGAAACGTCTCTGATATTGTAGGTCAAGAAAATCTCAATTTAAAATCAATTTCATTTAATTACTAATAGTATGAGTTTAAAATCCAGTCCATCAGCATACTTAGAATATTTAAATCTAGTATGTAGTAAGTATGTATAACAGTATTGCATAAAAAATATGCTGTTGTATTCATTTCTTACATTTTATTACTTATTAACTTATTATTAAAAAATAAATTAATATCATACTAGTGTGGGGTAGTGACACTGAAAACACAAACACACGGTTGTGGGTTCGATTCTTCACGCCTTATTAACAAAATAATAACACCTACAACCTAGTGTTAAGACACTCTGTTGACTGATTTCCGTTAGAAATCGAGATATTGCGTGTTTAGTAGCGAACATAACGCCGGCCATTGTCTCACCAGAGTTCCTTTAAGTGGGAATTGAGTCCACAATCAATTTCGATAACGGTAAGATGCTGTTCCACTGCGCTACAGTGCATTTCTTCGTTTTTTTATCAGCATTTCGTATAAAAGAGGAAAACGGGATCCTATTACTAATACTTCGTGATAAAGAAGACATGTCTGTCTGTCAGTCTGTCGGAGCAGGCTCTCCTTTTATTTCCTTCGCTCCAACTAACACAAAGATCAAAACTAAACTCAAGATCTCGTAGTTTAGAACGGTAAGCTTTATCTTCTTTTTCATAGTAAAGGGAAGCACAAAATATCAATATATTGCTAATTATAGGTATAAGAAAAATTACATGTAAGTTATAATTTACGTACAAGATATATTTAATGGAAATAGCTCAAGTACGTAAATACGATCTCATCATTACCGTATCGAAGTAATACAAAACATAAATCATGAGAAATTATGTTGTCGATGCTTCGTAATCTGACCACTGAAGGGCGTCTACAGTCACGACTGGCTTATACATCACTCAATGTATACAAGATTGAGTTTTACAGACACTATTTGGTTTATTTTGTGGAATTTCATTCATTTTAGTATTGGTAATTATTGTAAAATTAATTTATAAGAATTCATTGAGAAAGCAAATTAGTAGAAATTATATTAAAGTCAATCAGGGATTAGGGTGGGACCAGGAACGCAGTGGAAATGGGATATAGTGAACGTGGGAATAGCGAACGTGATTGATTTTGGATTTAATTCACATTATGTATATTGGGTATAATGTTATTTTTTTACCTTAAACCGAGTAAGATAACCCGCAGCGTTGACTTCCTATATTCCATAGGCAATTAAAATGAGAAAGTCTTTCTGGCTATACAGCAAAAATCGTGAAGCCGAAAATAAATATTTTTTTGCTATAAAGAGCTGATTTTAATCAATTTATTTTTATAAACAATCAATTTACGCATTTTATTTATGAATATTATTTAAAAATAAATTTATATACTATTTATACGATGATTTCTGAAAAATACCAAAAATGTTTTTCTGATAAATTATCAATAATTCATTGTTAAAATACTATAATGAATCTAAGGTATATGAGCTGCGGCATTGAATTCCGTCAATCAACACGCAATGTCTAGAATTTGATGGAAAGCGGAGTGAGGCGTCTTAACACTATGTAGTTCATGTCTACCCTGCTATGCGGGATAAAAACATGCTGCAATGTTAAATTACAAAAATCTATCCGGCACATTAGTGACTATTCCTATGAAAAGGCAATATTAATAATAAATTAAATATATTTATTCCTAATTATTACGATATATTCGTAAAACATTGAATATAAGCAGGGCAATGAAAAGTTTAAAATTATCAATTTAAGATGTAGAAGCTGCGCATGCTATATTTATCACCTGTCATTATATCTGGGTCGATGTTATAAATTACATGGCTGCTAATTTAAGAAATCCTAAATATCGATCAGAAAATAACCCGTTGCAGGGAATCTCAATGGAATGTTCATGGTGTATACCATTTGTATCGTTATGGGAAAAATTAGTTACTTGAATAAAAATTAAAAGCTCTGTTGATAGTATCCGATTGTCAGCGTATTGATCATAGGTTCAATCTCTTGGGGAAAGTTTTGTAATAAAAAATATTTACATTTACCCAGAGTAAAGTAAGACAAAGCGTTGAGTTCTAATTTTGGGCAGACTGTCAACGGATTTTCTTGACACTAGGTTTTTTCTGACTACACTGATGTACGGGGTTAAGAGTAAAGTTGCTTTTTTCTTTACATTTATATAATTTTATCAGTAATAAGACTAAAGTAGAAAATGGGTTTAAATAAGTTTTCTCTACTGCATTGCTACAAAAAGAGAGAGGACGAATGAGGGAATTTTGTACATATATAAATAGAATGAATTGACATTTGCAAATTCTTCCAATAAAATATAATTACAGATCCATATAATACTTTATATTTCCTATCAGGTTAAGTCGATTAAAGCTGTGCCTTTATCCATAAAAGTTATAAAGTTTTAATTATTTAGCTTCTCTACCAGAGAGAGGAAATGAAAATAATTTGAATATAATCATTAATTCGAGTGGGAATCGAACGTACAACCAAAATTTAATTGTCAAATACTATAATTTATTTATAGTCCCACTGTGTCGTGAAAAAATGAGAGACCGGTTTTCTAATAAATTAAGTTAAAATAAAAAAAATATTTAATGTATTTTATTCTTAGATTTTGATTACAAAAACAATTAAAAGTTCTTCTTTCACAAAGAAACGCTTAAAAACAAAAATATGGTTTATAAATTAATTAAATGTACTAAGAATCTTATTAAATGGGAAGATTCCATCTACTCGTGTTACCTTGGTCCATTTGTCTCTAATTTCATTGCCAAACTGTTATCGCCTATACATTTGACGTTTATATGTAATTATTTCTGCAGTGATTTGGCCCAATTTACTGCTAATTAGTACTGATGTTACTCAATTTCTGAGTAATTGAAATTGCAATATCAGTTGAAAATTGATTAGAAGCTATTTAATTATAACACTGTAAAGGATGATTGAACATGTTATAATACACAATCCTAGTAATGGATTCATACGATAAATACGATGTAAATCAAAATTAAAATAATTCAAGTACTACATAAATATGATTGTTTAAAAATTTGACATATACAAAATAGTTCTTTTATTCCACCTAGCAGGGTAGACAGAAAGTACCTAGTATTAAGACACTTCGGTCTCCACTTGGTGGCGGAACTGAACGCCGCGCTATGTGTTACAAGAGCGAGGAAGTAAAAATCGGTTTATTACTATTACTATGATATAATGGTTAAATGTTTTCATATCTCTTATTTATCTTCTTTATATAACCGATACGTGTGAAATAAATGTTCACAACAAAGCAAAACCTCAGCGTAACGACGCTATTTTGTGAAGTGTAAATGGATACTTCATATTTCAAACAATTCTAAAGATTCAATAAAACTTTTCGGGCAACGTTAAATGTATCAGATAAAATGTTTGAGACATGATTCATTCAAATTCGAAATGTAATTGAGATAAGAAATATGAAATTTATTTACAAGTAAGCAGAGATATTGTATATTGAAACACATTTGTTAAATACTTCGCAACAATTGTTTTAAAATAATTTCCTGATATATATTTATGTATAATATAAATACCAAAGTTTTGTCACAGAATGCTATATTTTGAAATGTGTAGTAATTGCATAAACATTTGTAGAAGGTATAGAAATACGTAAAATAATTTAAAATGGCAGAAGATGCATATAGAATACAAGTTTGATAAAAGTAATAAATTACGTTATAATTATCATTTTTTTCAATTGAAACTATTTTAAACGGATTAATAGCGAAACCTCAGATTTTCAAAATACATTTTCAAATACCAAAATATACGCGATTAATCCAGTATGGTAGATGTACGCCTCCCTGTTTACGTTCCTCACGGTGATCCTTCTCGACCGTTACTAGCGGTGGCGTCGGGACACATCGATTCTTAGGGCTGACGTTGTAACTATCGTAGATTTTTTGACGATATATCGCAAAATTGACGAATTTTGCTCAAAAACAACGGTGTGATCTGAAAATCGATCAGCTTCTTTGCTTTCTAAATATAGCATACTTATTCATATAAAAGCAACTTATTAATAGTATAAAAACAAAATCAAAATATTTCTGAATCCCACATTACAATGGCCATAACGAAAAGACTAATAGCCAATACAACTTACGGTCGGATGAAATGTTGGTAAGAGATACGCATAATGTCACACTCATTATTCGATGTTTCGATGCAAATATTTTAATGTCCTCCGTCCAATGATATTCATGATCATCAACAATACATAGGTATTTGTTTTCGTTCATGCCTCATATTTATTACAAAAGCAACCAATATGAAGCCGCGGTTCATTACTCTCGTACGCGTTGATTGATGCATGCTACCGTTTATTTTGGGCTTACTTGTGATTACGATCAGTGCACTTATCGAGTGATTGAGCGTGTTTCTCTAGTTCGATTTGATTTTTTTTAACTCTGTTTATGATGGAAATGGGTTTTGTAATGGGCATTGTTATTTGAATTTTATAAACGTTATTGCTGACGCTGTATCTTTACTCAATAGAATATGGTTTTCTTCGATTTCTACTGTCCGCAAGATTTGAAAATTTCATTGTTAAGTGTGTGGCATTGATAAAAAGAAACTTTTGTCTTTCTTCTTATTATCTTTTTTTTATCCACATCGATGCCATATTAAATTTCTATCGAGAATACATGATGTGCTAGACAATAATCAATCGATTAAGCATTATTATGGTATCCACTTAATATATAGGCAAAATTGTTGTATAAATCTATGATACAAAAAATGTTTTCACAATATCTTACGTATTTCTTTATGCAGTACACGAACTTTCAAACAACTCTAAAACTTTCTTAAGATTATGGACGGTAAACTTTGGAAGTATCGGATAAATATTTAAAAATTGACCTTTTTATATAACGTCAACATCTCGGAGGGATTTATTCCATTTTTCTGGTTTGAATTGTTTATATGGTAAAATTTTGTTTTCATTTTTTATATAACATGTAAATATATATGAATAAATTGAAGCGTTTAAGGGATGTTCAAGTATTACACAAAGACTACACAGGGGTGGGGATCTTTGATTTGCATATTGTAGATGATATTTACTTTTTTATGTATTTTCAAAACTAATCCGACAAATATCTGATGATGTGTTTGTGAAGCCAGCTTTCCCTATTCCCACCCGTCCTTTCCCTTAGAATGTAGTGGTACCGACAATTTGGCTGCCGACGCAACTATACTATTTTCTTTCACTTCCATCCTACTGTCGGCAACACACCCACAACACATGTTGAGGATATCCATGGGCGAAGGTAACCTACCATCATGGTTCCATTTGCATCATTGGATATTATTATAAGAAATCTTTTGCCTTCAGTTGTCACTCACTTTAATTTATTTGAAAATTATAGTATGCGTAGCTCACAAATTTCCGTGACAAAACACAGTCGCTCAGCTCCATCTGCTAGAATGGTCCTGAGTATTTTTAACTACGCTTAAAAATGTTGGTTTATTTAAAAAAGTATATTTTTTTCAAGAATCTTATATCGAAAAGATATTAGATTTATACGTTTTTTTCAAAAATGTTTTCTAATCCTAAGTGTGGAATAACACTTTAAAAATAGTAAATATTAAAATAAAATAGCAATCTCTCCTGTTAAACGATTATTTCTTAATAATCTTTAAGTAGTAGAAATTTGTAAAAATCTCTCCACAGAGATGCTAACAACATAAATAGGTTGTAACAAAACGTATAAGAATTTCGACGCAGCTGGTAGTAGAACGCATGGCTTAGCGGTCAGAGCGCTTGGACGGTATCCAAGAGGCGCGGGTTCGAATCCCGCTGCGTTCAAATTTTTATACGTTTTTTCAAAAATGTTTCCTAATCCTAAGTGTGGAATAACACTTTAAAAATAGTAAAAATCGATTTAACTTATATAACTTATATCGATTTAATATATTTTATAAAGGTGTAACATATAGCTAAAAAAACTACTTAAACCGGATTTCGGATACATAATTAGTTATGAAAATTGAGGATTCTTTTAACTTTTTACATGTTAAATAGAATTTATAAATTACATAAAATTACTTTACCTAATAGTTTCAAAATTTGTTAAGAAAGGAATGAATTTATAATTGTTTTAATTTCGAAATGTGAGGCTTACCTTAACCTTTGACTTATCAACTCTTTGCTATAGCGACGTGTGTGTGACGTGTCATTTTATAAAAACGTGTACGCTAATATGGTAGTGTGTGTTTTATTTATATTATTATTATTTACCTAATTTTTAAAGAAGTAATATTATTCTGCACTCCTTCCCTATATAAACTATAAATGTGTCAAATATCATGTTTCTTTCTTTCTTTTTCTCAATTTTTGCCTACTTAGTAATTTAATAATACATAGGAAATAAAAAAAAAATACTCCAACTACATTTAAAATGCAATATGCAAAGTAATATTAAAGGTATGTTTTTAAAAAGCATGACATTCATCGTATAATAAACAAAACGAATAACAGAAAACACAAAGTCGACCCAAGTAAGTCGCACCCAGTGTTAAGATGCTATCTTTTGATTAAGGGCCTTTGTAATAATAGTGCGTAGTTATTTATAGATTGCTTACTGGAACCAATCGTTATACAATTGTGTACATTAAGCCTACTAATTTGATACCGTGAAACGTAAAAAATTTTTTTTAAATAAAGACCTTCTTTGCTTATTTTTTGACTGATTCATGTGTTCAATAAATCAAAAAACAATATAGGAGACTAGCGCGAGCTTTTTTATCTACTATATAATAAAATATATAACTGAAATGTGTAGAGGCCGGTCATGGCGCAGTGTGACAGCGTCTGACTGTAAACGCGATCGGTTGTGGGTTCGATCCCCACTCGGGGGAGTGATTATATTTAAATTATTTTCACTTCCTCGCTCTGGTAAAGACAAAGAGCGGCGTTGAGTTCCACCACCCAACACGCAATGTCTCGAATTCGGTGGAAAGCGAAGTACGGAATGTCTTGACACTAGTTACTTTCTGCCTACCCTACAATGCGAGATAAAAGCGTGAAGCTAAAAAAAAATTTGTAAGTTTGGTGAAATTCAAGAAAGAAACACTTAAGAGTTTATATTTCTTCACTTATTATATTTTTCTAATATAATCGATCTCGTGCACACTTCAGGGGTCATTATGCTGTATACGTGATGTCCTGTAGTATCTTCTTCTATTTTCTTCTTTTCTCTCCTTTCTCTATTTCTCTCACTCAAAGCGTTTCCTTAACAAATGATTTAAAACAATAGACCTCATATTGTCAATATTATTTGAGCTCCATATATTTTATTTGAAATAGTACTATCCTACTACTACACAATAATCAAGTATTATAAAAATTATACATACATTACAATATTATAAAAAATGTAAGAAAACAAAAAGCCACTTTCATAAGTAACATCTATATCACGCAATGAAGAGAATACTTGAAGCTTGTAAGGAGCTCTGCAATTTACCAGAATCAAGATAATCTCGGCAACGAAAATATCAATAATAAGATATTACGCATTCCTTATCCACTTTATAAACCAAGAGCCGTGGTCATATTAACTTTGATGTATCGCATTTTTGTACTACTTTTCTTTTTTTTTTTATTGAAAGAAATTATTTTTAAAGGTTAAATTATTTTGAAAAAAAACGAAACAAGAATTTATTTTATTACAATCGTAAAAATGCTGTGCGTAGTACCAGATTTTTTTGTACACAGGTTGTAAGAATACTAAAAAGTGTATTTGAATCTACAGAATAACAAAAAAGAGGTCATCGTGGCGCAGTGACTGTTGGTTGTGGGTTCGATTCCCACTAGGAACAATTATTGAATAATTTTCAAGGTTGTCTCTGATTATCCTGCTATGCGGGATGAAGCGTGTGAAACTGATTTAATATTGATAATGTATAGAAAAAGTAAATGCGTACCTAATAAGCTTCTTAGGCAAAAGAAATTAGATAATCCTACTTTTTATGAATAGATTTGAACTCTTCCCAAAATATATATTTGCATATATTAAACTAATCACTTTTTTACATGGATATGAATGAGATGAAACCTAAATCCGACATATCTTTTAAACACACTTCTACTTGCAAATATAACATAGTATAAAACAAAATACAAAAAAGGCTTTTATCTTTTAAAACTAACGTACTTCGATGTGTATTTTACCATACATTATAAAGCAATTACGTACGAAGCACATCGTCTATCATAAAACTCAGCTCCCTCTAGTTCTTAGTAAGTAAGATAGATGGCTCTACGTGCACCTTTTTAACTTAAACATGATTTCATCACACGCCACGCTCACTCAAACTTAGGTGAATTAATGTTAAAAATAAAAGAAAATATACATCAAATATGAAGAAGGTGCTATTTCATCCTATTTTGAACTTCTATGTAAAAAGTGGCTTTAACGCGTACCTCTTTCCGGGATTACAAAGATTACATAATGCGGACCGAAAGCTCTCTATAAGCTTAGAATTCTGTACGAATGCTTTCAACCGAATATTTTGAACATAATATAATGCTCAAGCGTGTAATAACGTACAATGCTACCAAATTACATAGCAACCGCGTATTATCCTCTACGATTAAATATGATTTATAGGGCGTGACGTCACGACTTTTGAGTTCAAGCTTGAATCGACGCCTGGGGAGACACAAACCGTGAAATTACTAATTAAGAGTCACGTGTCACAAAACGGTTTAAATTTAAGAAGTTTTTGTTTACGTCTCGGAAAATTTAAAATATTTACGTACCTACTAAAAGAACAAGAAACTTCAAGAAATAAGTTAAAAGAACGTTGAAATATTATAATTATAACGTACATTTGTAATGTTCATTATAGTAAGATAATCATAGCTTTGTTAGTTAGTTTTTGTTGTAATTTGTTGTATACGATTTTCATTTAGTATGATAAAAATAGAAATGAGCATTTTTGGATCACAGTCGGCATGCATACTCTTACAGTGCAATTTCATCCTGCAAATAATCATTTAATTGATAATACTTTGTTATTATTTTTAAAACTTAACTTCATATATTTTATATCGCTAATTATGATTAATATAATAAATAAGGTAAATTTTAAATTTGAAAAAGCTTAAAAAATATAATCTCTTTAATTTAAATAACTTCAGATACAAATAAACTCCATATACTAACTCAATAGAAACCATAATGTAATAAATTACTATGAACATAATTATTTCTAATGTATAACTTCGGTCATATTACTCGTTTATTTTTTCAGCGAAATCAAAAAAGGAAAAGTCTCGGATTACTGGAGACTGAAATTCTTGATGACATCTGTTTATCGTCAACGCCATCGTGGTACAGTAGAACAATGTATGACAGCAAATGCGATTATTTGTGGGTTTTATTCCTTCTCGGGAAAATTATTACATGTGTATATGTGTATTTTAATTTTTTTTGCATTTTTCAAAATACAGCGTTGCCACTCGCATTTTGCCACTCAACACGCAATTTCTTGATTTCAGATGGTATGGAGTCGTCAATGAAGTGAGTTAACGTTACGTTGTCTAAAAATCTTTTAAAAGCTGAAAAAAACGAGACTATCATCCTTACGCAGCAGAACGGTAGCTGATTGTAAAGGTAATTGGGATTGCGGATTCAATTCCCACTCGGAGAAATGATTGGTAAGACAACAAGTGCCGTTAAGTTTCGCCACTCAATACGCAATGTCTCGAATTTTGATAGTAGAGACAGAAGTGTCTAATAATAGGTATCTGAGTACATTACTCCAGAGAAAGCAAAAATATGTACATAACCTGCATGTTTTTTTTCTTTCTCCAGTTTCTACTTCAATTTTGAATATTGCCTCGTGTTCTCTAACCAAATTGGACAAATAAATATAATTTTATTGTAATAAGATCTATGACTTTCGCGATTTTTATTTATACATTTTAAATGAAACTATTTTAATGTATATTTTTCAAGTGTGTATTAACTTTATAATTATATTGTATGGTTGTTCACGTGAACCACCATAACCTCAAGCTTTAGTTTATGTCTCTCTTATTTTCGATGCCAAGTAATTAGAAATCGACTAAACTAGCAGATGACAGGCAAGTGTTAGAAATGAGCTGTTAATCGTCAAAGTTAGTCGATTGGGTTAAGTAAGGTCAAAATTAATCACTTTCAATACTGCCCTAGGCCAAGTGTTTATTAACGGAGGTCGCGCAACTTTGAAACATTTGATTGTAAAAATTTATAATTAAAGAGATCTTTAATTTTAGTTTGTAGAAAACAATATTTTTTTAGATGCCTGCTAAATACATTTTAATGTGCAATACGTACATATGTATTGTACATTACAGATTTGATTTTCATTGTATTAATTTGTGACGTTAGATACGATTTTTTTTTAGTTCACGCTTTAATCTCGCATAGCAGAGTATATAAGAAGTACCTAGTGTCAAGACACTTCCTACTCAACTTTTAGCCAAATTCCGCGCTTTATCTTACCAGAGTGAGTAAATGAAAATAATTTGAAAATAATCATTCATCCGAGTGGGAACCGAACCGCGTTTGTTTTTGCTTATTTAAATATGGAACTACCCTACCTACCTAAGGAAGCTACACCAAAATATACCTAGGTTTGGACATATTATTATAATAATTATCATATAAAAAGACATAATATTCAGGAATATTCTGAATTCACGGCATTGCATTGAAATATTAAATTTCAAGGAATGTATTATATCACTTTATTCGTGCACTTTATCCAATAAGCCCAATTTATTGCTAGCAGCTTAATCGTTATGTATTCTGGTACTTTTAAATGGATTCGAATAAGATTATTCATTAAATAAATAAGCAGTACATTACTAACATGTTTTAAGAAAATATGTAGAAAAAAATAAAATGGGGCTGTCGAAGCGCAGTAGGACAGCGTCCGACTGTAAACGTGACTGACTGGTTCTGGGTTTGATTTCACTCGGAGGAATGGGGGAGGTTTTAAAATTTACTGCCTCTTCTCTGCTCCTCTGGTAAGACAAAATGCGGTATTAAGTTCGCTACTCGCTATGCAATGTCTCTATTAACTCGAAGCTAGTAGACACTAGGTTAGACAATCTGATTACTGTTTTCCGACGGCGAACTCAACGGCGCGCTTCATCTTACCAGAGCGGAGAAGTAGCTTCATTTTCCGCGGATACGAAACACATTGTATGTAACAACGTTTGATACATACAATGAACACTAGTATTAATTGTTATCTACATTAGCAATATTTATATATATATATATATATATACATATATATATATATATACATATATATATATATATATATATATATATATATATATATATATATATATATATATATATATATATATATATATATATATATATATATATATATATATATATATATATATATATATATTAAAAATTAAATTATAACAAATAAAGAAGAATATAAAATTAATACAACTTATTTTTATCAAGTATGCAAGATAATAAATAATAAATAAGAATGGTGCGGACGCATTACACCAAATTTTGCAAAAACTTGTGCCATATAGTTTAATGAGCATTTTGTGTATTTATGTAAATGTATTTTTAAATTCCTATTCAAATGAATATTCAAATGATTTGAAAAAAAATTGATTTGAAAAATCGATGCTAACTTAAAAAGAAGAAATTTTATTTTGTTTATTCTAGCATAATCCTTAGGTACATACATTAACATTTTACAAAGCCATTTAGCAAAACTAATCATATGCCAAGAATTGAGTCAAAATCATCTTAGATTTTCATACATTGGTTTGCAGATATATACACACGTCAGAAATAACATGAAATATGTTTTTTTTTCTATATTATGTTTCGCTACATAACTCTCTTAAAAAAGTCAGTAGTCTAGAGGGTGTAAAATGTCACATGCAATGGTGTTCGTGACATTTTGGAGATAGGCAGATATTTAAAGGTTATTATGTTCCTTGTTTATAATACTAAAACCTACACTACTGAATGCTAATAATAAAACCTCTGTAAAACTGAACGAATCTGAGTCATTTGTAAAAAGTTTTAATATGAAGTTCGGGCTTCGCCCGGCCTACAGGAGGAGACCTACATAGCCCATCGGAGTCTCCAACTACGTACCTGTAAAAGGATTTCCTCAAAAATTCTGGTAATATCTCTGAGATCTATTCTGTTCATGGGATTCCAATTAATTTTCCCCCAAAAATATATGGACACATTAATAAAATTAATGTAAAGTGTTTTTCTGAAGAAAGAAAAAGTAATTGGTCCATTTTTTACAACAATCAAGCCTTGGATGGACTTCAGGAATGGAAAAGAAATTTTTCTTTTGCAAAACTTTAGTAATAACATGAACAGCTTCATAGGCTCCAAGTAATGACAATATTAACGTAAATGACAGGCAAAATTAGAAATTTGCCACAATTTGTGGGCCTCCGGTAACCGATAAAACTGAACTTTCATCATAAGTTATCAAAATTTTAATAAAGCTTGACATAAAATTCACAATGGTGTACCGAAATGTCGACTGAAGATGTATTAAATCAATTATAAAAGTTGCATAGTTCGCCCGATGCATAGTGGTCGGCATTAATTAACAATTTCATAATTATTTATTGGGAATGGCATTCGTAATAATATTCCGCAATTACAGATACGATAATTGGCGATTAAAATTAAATTGCAATAAACTAAACATTCATTTTAACATATTAGTAATTGGAATTTGCTGGCTACGAAAATAAATATTGCTAAAATATTATAAAACTAGATACTATACGAGGTAATTAATTTAGGTTTTTAGGGTATTCATTTTTAAATTCATGTTCATTATAAATGCAAATAAATCCACAAGGGGTCGGTTAGCAAGTATATCGAATGATTGGGGATTCGATTTTAAATTGCATATTTTAAATTCTACTATGAAGGTGGTTTCCGATACCCAATAAGTGATCACTTACCATGAGCTTTACCTTGCATGCCCTATAAAAAAAGCCAGTCATTGAAAAATGTTAAAAAGGATTATCCCAAAACTCTCCCTATCTAATAATCAAAATCTTTATTAGCCGCATTATTACATATTTATTAGCAGCATTTTCTTTTCTTTTGTAGATATTTTACTGTACACGAAAATTTGGAGCTAAATTAGTAATTAGTATCAAGTTATAACGTGTATCTCATAATATCTACGTTTTACTTGTTCTAATGAGGTTGAGCTCTGAATCTTGTAGAAGATAGAAGTATTTTAGTCATTAACTTACCTATATTAATCATTTAAACAATAATATTTCAACAATTTTTTTCTATTACCTAAACGTCAAACGATAAATATATCAAAAATATATGAAAAATTTCAATGTAAACTGTATAACAAAATTGAATTCAAATTTAACATCACAATTTATTGTACCGGTACGTATGTGTAATATATTTTACAGACAACTTATTCGGTTGAAGGGTTTATAAGAATCCGCTTCAATATCCGTCGCTTCTGAATTTTAATCTAAAAAGCAATCTAGATGCTTTGTTCTTACCATGAAGGATAGCTTTAGAAGATTTACTACCTGTTCTACTTGAAACGTCAATATATCAAAATATAAATAGGTCAACTGTACGTGTATTTGTAAAATGTTTTCAGTAAACGTGTTTTTAATAAAAGTTTATTTTTTTCAAATAAATATTTTAATTGGTATGAAATTATTTATGTGTAATGTATATAGTGATCATGTACATTTTCAGGTCATTGTGGCTCGTCGGGACAATTTCTGACTGAAACGCTTGATTGTGGGATCGATTTCCACACGGAAATGATTGTATTCAAACTTTGTTTTATGCTTTGGTGAAATATTTTTTTAATAAAAAAATATTATTTTATAATTATTGATATTAACATGTCAACAATATCTCGATTTCGTCTGGAACGCAGTGAATAGAGTGTCTTGACACTATGTTCTCTAACTACCTTGTTGTGCAAGATGAAGCGCGTCCAATGTGATCATACAATAAGCTTTATCTTCGCTTTTATTTAAATTTTATTTAAATAGCTAAAAAAACTACAGATTATAAATCATTCTATAACTTTCTTTCAAAGGCAAAAAATGAATATTAGTAATTTAAAGTTTGTCCAAAGCGGAAGTTTGTTATAGTTTGTTTTTGATTTCCCTTATATTAAATTCTGCTCCTACTTTTGATTTCAGCTGATTAAATTTCAAGTGCCTTTAATGGCGTCGTAAATCACGTTAGATTTTATTTTTGGCGCTGGTAAGATGATTCGTCTGACGGAAGTGACGATAAAATATTATTTTGGTACCATTAGCTACATAAATTTAAAATGTCTGTTTTTTATGTACCCCTTATATTATAATATGTCACTTTATTTAATTTTTATTGAATATTTTGTGTATAAAGTTGTAGGATCATGGCACAGTAGGACAGTGTCTGACTGTAAATGCGATTGGTTTTGGGTTCGATTCCAGTTTGGTAATAAGTATATTGAAAATTTATTTTCGCTCCTCCGATCTTGGTGATGTTCGCCACTCAACATGCAATGTTTCGATTACAGTAGGAAGTCAGTCAACGGAGTGTCTTGACATTAGGTTGTTTCTGATTCCCAAATTGGGATAAACGATTAAGAGCTACTATTTTTAAACTCTTTAGTAAATTAAAATCTTCTTTTTCTCTGCATAAGTATTAGGAGCATTGGGTAGCGTACTATATTTTGTTACCTCAAAAAATATCACAGAAAACTATGCTTATGTACCCTCTTTATCGATGTTGAATTATATTTGGTCCCGTATTTAGCGGTCAAGTACCTAGTAAGTACGGCCAAGTACGTAGTAATATACTCTGATTTCCTCTTTCTCCTCAATCTTAAGACATTGCATGTTTAATGTGGTGCAACCCAATATCTATTTCTCTAAAATTTTTGTTATAAAAAAAAGAAGGCAACGAAGCAGAAAGGCCACCTGATGGTAAGGGCTCACCTTCACCCATGCGTCGTTGACCTTGAGGTGGAAGTCATCGGTAATGTAGAAGCCTCGGCAGCCTGAGCTGTCAGAACCACTACTCTTTGAGGGAAAGGAGGTGGCTTACATGTCATCGAACCGAAACACATCTTCATATATTTAGCGGATAGTTTTTATCATGATAGTGGTCGTGAGCCAGTCGGAGGATTAACTTCCTACCACCAAAATTACTGGCCTCTTACGGGACGCTCCTGTCCTGTCACAGGGAAAAATGATTATTTTAATATAATCACATTTTTCATCCTAAGATAGTATTGTTTATTATTTATGTACGATATCTTTGCAGGATATTCTCTATGTATGTGTATGTAAGATTGATCAAATTGTTTATGATAAACAAAAAGTACAGGCTTTTGTGTTGCCAAGATATACTGATAGTAAATATACTCTATATACATAAAGACCGAGTTTGGTAAAGGGACCCAACTATATTTGTTCAACAACTAGTTTAAGTTTTTTAGATACAGAGGGAGAAAATCATTCCCGACTTGTATTTATGTTACGTATGTTGTGGAATTTATTTCATAAATGATTTTTTTTTAATTTCGTGTTTTTAGTTCTAAGTTACTATTATAGTCCACTTATTAATTTATAGCTTCCCACACGAACTGCAAGCTTCACCCTGAAACTCAATTATACTGAAGTACGAAATAATTTATATTATTACAAGGTTTTATTTAGTTAGTGTAGTTAGTTAGTGTATGTGAAAACGTGCAAGATTAATTTGGTCCATTCTCAGTGTCCAATTGACCTGAAATTTGGAGTACGCCTTTAGTTTTGATAACAATGCAATTATTCCTAATCAGTGTTATAGTTTGTACAAAATGGCTGCCCAAGTAATGTCAAATTATATTTTTTTCAACTATCCAATATGGATATCAAACGAAATAGTTTAAAGAGGATATAGTAAACTCCAATAGTTTAATTTTTTGTTAATAATACAGTAAAATTGTTTTACATGGCCTGTTCGCCACCCTAAAAAGTGGAGTAAATTGGCGATTATATTAGCTAGCTATTATTATTATTAGTCAAAAGCGTCTGACTGTAAACATCAATAGGTTGTGGGTTGTATTCTCACTAAGGGGAATGATATATAATTAATTTTACCGTACTCAACACGCAATGTGTGAAATTCCGTCGGAAAGCCGTGATCAGCGTGTCTTGACACTAGATTCTCTTTGCCTACTATGCTATTACAACATAAACCATGACAAGATCAAAATACTTTTTTTTATATTTATTTATATATAAATAGATATTATATTGATTTCTTTATACATAGATTAGTTATGCTAATAAAAGTTTACTAAATGCGTCCTAAGACTTCACCAAGACAAGGAACTAATAAAAAATATCCAATTTGATTTTCATTAATCGTTACCGGATTCAAATTTAAAGCCAATCATTCATGGAGCATACGTGAATAGGGATTAAAATATATCGGCCCACAAATTGAGGCTGAAATCTGTAGGCAGTTAGCGTAATCTATCTTTGTAATTGGTTTGTGGGTAGTGTTACAATCGAATATGTCAAATAAATATACGGGTATGTATAGAGTTTTGGTTTATTTGCTCTTATAAATGATATTGTGTACTAACTTCTAGTCTATATTATATCCATATTACATATGTTTCGCACTTTATTGCGCATAGAAACATGAGAACTTAGTGTCAAGACACTCCAATCACCACTCTCCGTTCGAAATCAAAACATTGTGTGCTCAGCATCAAAAGTCAATATAGAATGATTTTTTTTATTATAATTTATAACAATCAGCGAGTGGGAATCGAGCCCATGACCTATACATTTGCGTTTACAGTCAGACACTATTTCACTGCATCACAATAAACTTAACTTCCTTATTCATGTCAGAGAAAATTAGCAACATATAAATCAAAAAAAAAGCGGAATCATTTTAATTGGTAATGAAATAATTTCGCTCTTGTTATTGCCTCATAATTAATATATAGTTCACTTTCGTCAACTTATCGAGTTAAAATTAAAAATCTAGACTCAGAGATACTGCCTAACTACAATAGCAATGGTGGTGGGTTCGATGCCTGTCCGGTGAAAAGACAAAGTGTGTCAATGAATACCGTAACTCCACACAATGTCTCGAATTCGGGAGTAAAGCGGAGCATAGAATGTCTTGACAATACCTTGTCTCTGTCTGTTGGCTGAAAGGAATATTGTGATTTGATATAAATTTACTTGCGTTAGCGTAATTTATTTATGAATAGGTAATATTGAATATTAGTCAAAAAAATTAATAGTTAAGGGAACGTCACTTGATTTCAATAGTTATATATAAAAGGAAGTTATTTGAATGATAATATTATTTGAAAACGCTTACTTACTTTTCAATTATGCTTTTTTACAAATTTCCGTTCGAATACGAGATTGTATTCGGTACAACTTATTTTTCTAATCCCGACGTTATTGTTATTTTCATTTATTCCACTTGTGTACTTAACTTTACACTAGTTTTAATCTAGAGAGCTAGATTCAAACAAGTAACCTGCAAATGTAAAAGACAGTTTTAAACACACATTACACACAGTACAGTAGTACTATGACAGTATCAAGGGAAATAAATTGTTTAAGTCGTTTGTGCACTGTTTGATCTAACTTTGAAACGGAATAATAACTCATAAAGCATGTGTCTCACACAGGAACGTGGAACAAAGTTTTCTATTGTAGCTAAATATATGAAAAGGTTTAGGAATATGAATACGTTAAGTTGCTTTAAAATTAGAATATTGTAGTACGTTTTGCAAATAATAAATAGAAATATCTTCGTGGTGTTGTGGTAATGAAACACTTAAAATCTGGGTTCGATTTCAATAAGGAAGAATTGACAATAATTGACAATAATTTTAAATACAATCATTGTTCCGTATTAGACAATAGACAGTGCTGGTATCGTAAGACAAAGAGCGGCGTTCGTTTTCGCTTCCTGAACACACAAAGTCTCTTAAAGTATTAACGGAACTGAATGTTAGGTTCTATTTACCGTTTCTAAATTAAGCGGAGAGCTGCGGACCTATCGTGATGTACCTAGTCTTAAGAAATATGTAATGTATAACAATTAAATTTATTTTAAGGCTCACTTCCTGTATGTTTTTACCACTTACCACTGTAAGCAGAGGGAATTTCAATCATCCGCTTTTCGTTCGAATTCGAGACACCGTACTTTGAATAGCGGAATTCAAGGCCATACTTTGTTTTACTACAGCACGAAATGGAAATTAGATAAATTTTATAATGAACTTATATTTGAATTCATAATTATTTAGAAAAGTTTACGAGTTTTTCAATAACATATATTTACGTTACTGGTTTCTCTTTTATCCCGTATAGCATAGTAGACATGAAGTACCGAGTGTTAAAACACTCCGTACTGCACTCTGCCATGTATTTATCTGCCGAAATATTGTGTGTTGAGAGACTTAACTCCCCGCTTTATAAGATAAAGTGTGGCGCGAGGATTTGGTAAGAACCAGAGCGAGGAAATGAAAATAATTTAAATATAATCATTCCCCCGATGGGAATGGAACTCACAACCCATCGCATTTACAGTCAGGCGCTACCCACGGTACCGGCCTCATATTATATTACGATTATGATACTGCATTTATACTCTATGGGTAATAATATATATGTAATAGTAGTGCTTGTGAAAAGGAAGAGTACGATAACAGCTAAAGTTTGTTTCTCATTATATATAGTAACAGCTGGTTGTGTGGCGCAAATGTATATAACATTAACGATACAATAGATATGCAGATAGAGTAATAATTCATTTTATCGTTACTCGGTATCCATATACCCTTTTTTAAAAAACAATTCTACAACGTACATGATTACAATATTAGCTTCATGCTTTCTTTGTATATTAGAGTAGACAGATAGTACCTATGTCAAAACACTCTGTTCTCCACTTTCCACAGAATTTGGGACATTGCGTGTTGAGTGGCGGAACTCAACGCCGCGCTTTGTCTTACTAGAGTGAGGAAATATAAGTAATTTAAATACGATTGCCCAAGTGGGGATCGAATCCACAACCGATTGCGTTGACAGTCAGACGCCGTCCAACTGCGCCACGACCGACCAATTATAATACTAGATACAAGCAAACTGTCAACCTTCAATAAAATAATGAATACAAAATTACATATATTTAAAATGCGTAATACATAATTAAAATTTGTTTAATAGTTACGTATAAAGTAAATATATATTATATTTAAATTACATATATTACTTTATCATAAAAGGTTAAAAATAAACAGCCGTTTTCTATTCATTACGCTAATTTTATTATGAATCCACATAACCGTACTGTCACTCTTGACAGCATATAAATGGCACGGAGGTGACTTGCTCCTTATTATGATGGGTTTTTAAATGCTAGCGACACATTTACAGCGAACGGGTAATTTATAAACGTTAAAATAAAGCTTAGGGTAATATAAAAATGTCGTAATATGGAAAAACCATGACGCAAACTTCCTTTGAAGATGTGGGTATATATTTTGATATATTCGATATTCTAGAAAATGAGTTACATGTATATTTATTATAGTAATTAATGTTACTGGATGTGCCGTTGACGCGTTACCATAGTAACGTGTGGGTTACTTTATATAAAAATAAATGTCAATCACATGGTAGTGTGCGTTACATTTATTTTATTAATTAATTTTTATGTTTTTAATAAAAATGTTAGTATTCTGCATTTTGCTTTATTTCCATAAAAAAGGATAAAAAAATGTGTGTTTGTTTCACAACACACATTGAAAATAGCAGTTTATATTTTTTCATAAATCGTCAATTTTATTTGAACATTGTGAAAATTTGCTATGCTATCCATATATAATTGCGTATTTTGTTTAATTTCACCAGGAAGTTTATAATATAATTATAAATGAAACTTGAATTCAAATTTGATTATGACATAATTTATTAAATTAAAATGTAGTATTATTTATTATATTTGCATTTATAAAGTTAATAACACTTTAATTTGAATATTTATTAAACATCCCATCTGTGTAAAACAATATTGTATAAACAAAGCTTTAGCAGGCGGCGCGGCGCTGTACACCAAATCCGTACAAAAGTTTTGACCGAAGAGACGTAAGTGGATTTTGGTTACGAACGCCTCTAGAGGATTATGCTGCAACCAACTCATTGTTTTGTTATAAACAACTTTGAATAAAGATACCTTTTTACTAATTTACGACAGAATATAGGTTGGGTAGTGTTTTGAATATATTTTAAGTTACTATGTTTTGTTATAGAATGTATTTTGATGATTTTATTTAGCTTTTTATTTTAATATTATGGTAGCCATTGTAGAGCAAATGGCTAATATTTGCTTGTTTAGTGTGGTTTTTGGTTTAATTCAGAAGCATTTTCATTTTATTTTTTTTAACTTCACATTCTGAACACTACGTATAATAGGACACCACGCTCTTGCCTTGCCACAATTTCGACACCTTGCGTTTTAAGCAGAAGTCAACGCGTTGCGTGAGCGGGGAGACGAAAATATACAATATACAATATACAATATACAATATACAATATACAATATACAATATACAATATACAATATACAATATACAATATACAATATACAATATACAATATACAATATACAATATACAATATACAATATACGTACATAAATATGTATGTAAATATATATTATATTTTGTACAAATAATTTAATAATAACATTAATAATTTTATTTTTATAAAAATATTATTTTGGTGAATGAATTACTGGCAGTCTAGAATGATGCAATAGATTTTTTAAAAAAGAATGTGATTGACGTCAGCATGATGAGCGTAAAAGGGGCTTGAGAAGATTGTAAGTATTTAATTTGGAATAATAGAATTATAATAAATTAGAAATGAATGTAATAACAATATTTAGTATCGGAAATACGTAGAAAGATACTTATTATTGTTTTTTTGGTGTTCGTGGTCGGAAAGATTTGCTTTGGTTAATGTGCAGAATTTGTTGGTAAGTTCATTTTATATTATTAATATAAAAGTTTAAATGAATATTAAATAAAACATTAAATGAATATTAAATTATTATTAATAGGTTTAAATAATTATATTAAAGATATTAAAGGTTTAGAATGTAAATTCTAAGAAATATATGAAATTTGTAAAACAAATATACTAAAGCGTCTGCCGCCATCTTTGAATAGTGTTGTATGAACATATTGTTACATATATACATTTACTAAGTATTATAAAAAAAAATAATATTGTATCAAGCATTGCACATAATTATTAATAAATCATAATTTATATAAAATGATGTATTGAACGACTAAAGCTTTTATGGTAATTACTGTATTATATATTTATATAATATTCTTAAACATTTAGGAGATCCGTCATGTGCCCGAGTTACGCGATTGTCAGGGTTCGGTGAGTGTTACAGCTTACTGATAACTGATGTCGGTGGCGCAACCCAACGTTGCTTGGAGTCATTAAGGCTGCTAAAATTGACTTTGGTAAACTGCTATGGCAATGTTGGTTGGTTGTATCGAGTCTGTTGCTGTCTCGTGTTGCGTAAGCGATGCTTGTATAGCGTTGATATTGCTTGTGACATGTGACTGTCGGGGTTTGGTGAGCTTTATAGCTTACTGATAACCGATGTCGCTGCCGCGACTTATATCTTCTCCAATGCTGTCTTGCGTTGCACATGCGATACTTGTATGGCGACGGACATAGTTTCAACTGTTTCTATGTTGTTTTACATCCCTGGTGTGGGAGGAATGGTTATGTGACGCTTTTATGTCTTGTGCGTTTCGAAGTATATTTTAGTTGCCTCTTTACGACGAGAGCTATACTATTAAGTCATGAAATGCTGTAGTACATAATGGTGTTCGACTGTTTGTTTAGTGTCTTGATTGGTGATAGAACACGAATAACCGAGTTTAATTGTTTCTACGTATGTACTGTGCGTGAATATAACACATTCGACCACCTAGCGGTTGTGTGTTTGAACTGATATGCGGTATATAATATTGGTCTGGCAGGCCAATCGACGTATCATCAACTTATATTGGTCTCACAAACCAATCCACGGCTTATATTGGTCTTACAAATCAATAGACGAAATATATTGGTATCACAAACCAATCTACGACATATAATGATCTGACAAACTAATCTACGACATACCTTGGTCTAACGAACCAATATATGATATATAATGGTCTCACAGACCAATCTACGTAATATAATGGTTTAAAGAACCAATCTACGACATGCCTTGGTCTGGTTAATATACGATATATAATGGTCTCATAAACCAATCTACGATTAAAGAACCAATCTATGATATACAATGGTCTAACGAACCTATCATCAAACCAATATATGGTCTCACAAAGCAATCAAAGGTATAATATATTGGTCTCACAAACCAATTCAAATATATAATTATAATATATTTTTTAATATATTTTTAACGTAAAAAGTATGTAAAGTAATTTTAAATACCGAGATATCTATTTGAAAGCGTATTAAGTTTAAGCCTCATTGAGGGATCTTTATACGAACGAAGTAAGTAATGTAATTCGTTTGCAAAGACATTGTAAGTACATATACGTTCGATGTTCCGTTGCGTCACGCAGGGTTCACTCTTTGGTAGGTTGGGTCCACCGATCGGCCTGAATTCACGATATATTCACGATATATTTCCCTTCTGTTATGACTACCATCAAAGGATACTTATGACAGAGAGTTATTTAAGACGCATCTTCGGCTTTTTTTTGGAAAAGCTGGAGGTGGTTAACACGGAATATCTAACTTACTATAATCTCTTACTATAATGTGTTCTAAAAGTTTTATATCAATTTAAAGACAGTATGTAGGTATTAACATTTCTTGACATCTAAATGTCTAAAAGATATTGAGTTATTGCGAACACGACGATAATGGGTAATAACCGCGAGACGTATCATGTGCTATAGTAGTATTTAAATAGTTTTATTTTAGCATTGTTAGATAGAGAGGGGGGAGATAAATTTTACACTCCGATTGGAAATCGATCCCACAAGAAGAGACGCTGAAGGACAGAAATTAAATTTAAATTATTATTATTTCTCTACCTTTGTAAACTGTTGAGTTTCGTATCTCAACACGCAACGTCTCGCATTAGAGTGGAAGGTAGAGAATGGAGTATAATGACACTAGTTTTTATTTGCCTACCTTGTTAAGCGGGATATAAAGTAAAATCGAAGAAGAAGAAGAAGAATCTGTTACTTAAGAGTTGAAATTTCTTTAAATACTTATTAAAAATTAATAAAGAGTTTTGAGTCTTCATAGAAGTTTTAGGTTTAATGTTACGGACAAGTCTATCTGATTATTTATGATCTGGTGGACTCTAATTTTCTGATTTAAAATAAGTAAATTATTATTTCTATTCTTATACAAATTTTATCTCTCCGGAGGTAGCCCAGGGGTTTGATGTTTAAATATGGCACTCAGTATTACTACAGTACTCAAGTTATAGGTCTATAGCCCTTATGACACTTAAAGTTTTTTCCAACTTCAGCAAAACCACGACCAGGTCTTCCTTTCACCTGGGAAAAGTATCCCAAACGCAGGATGGCGTTGAAAATCTGGTCAATGCTGTGTTGATTCTCATAGGAATAGTATGATCTGATACGCAAAAAACTTTGATTCTCAAAGACTTTTGCGTGTCATATGATACTAGATATTTTTCATATCATAGATCAGATATTTATGTATATAATTAAAATTACACAATAACAGTAATTTAAAAAAATCATATCTCACAAAAAACACTTTTAGTCTACATTTATCCGAAAACGTAAAACATAAATGCCCTTGCAAAGCCGGGATTGGCTGCTAATCTTTTTATAAAATATAAAAAAAAAATATTTTTTTGTATATACTAAAATTTTTTTTAAGAAATATATTTTTTATTATTTTCAAGCAAGAATACAGTAAATAATATTTCATATGCTTTCACTTTATATATTTCAATGATTTCATTTTAGTTCTGATTGTTATAGCTTCAGCTGAGAGTTACGAACAATTTGTCTGGAATCTTTAGATCAGATTCCAACTTTAATAGCGCTTGAGCTTTCTGAATTTACTCTTTACGACTTGGAATCAAACTGTATATATTGTAAGAATATTTTTAAAAAATATTGTATATCTATTAGTGTGACTGTAAAGGTCGTGGATTCAATTCCCACTCGGGGAAAATTCAATTGATTTTAATTTTCTTGCCCAATGTCTCGAATTCGGCGGAAAGCAAAGTATGGAGTACTATCGGTCTATCCTGCTAAGCTCAAAAGTTTTTAAAATAATAGAAAGTAAGTATCAAATAAAATAATGTTATATGGTAATTAAAAAAAAATGTAAATGATTACCTGACTATAGACGCGATTGGATGTGGGTTCGATTCCAATTCGGAGTAATTATTTTACACACATTTAAATGAATTACATTTTAATTGGTTGCGGCATTGAGTTATGCCATTTGGCGCACGATGTTAGACATTCGGGCTGAAAGGATAACTTTTTATCTGAATGAACTTCTATGCGAGATAGTCGATGCAATTGGCGTTATTTCCCTATATTTATCTTACTTCTGCATCGGTCAAACCTTTAAATTCAGCAAAATATCTAAAACAGCTACCGTTTTTAAAACTGACTTTACTACTAGCTACGTATTCAAATGATAAGGTACACTTTGTTCTTAAAAATGCGGTACTCCTTTACGGCTTTTACAGAAAAATTGGAAAGTATCTAGGTAAAATAGACGCATAATGTTTGTAAAACAAGCATGAGAGGACTCGAAAACTTGTTCTGAATTTCTGCACCTAGACGAGGCAAAACAAAGGGCCGTCGTTGTAAATTGTGAAATATGTTTGCACATTTTCCGCGATGTCATAACGTTTCCGTATATTTTGTGAAGTGTTATACTTTAGTTATTATGTTACACTAGTATGTTAAATCACGGTTAGGATAACACGTAAAGTTATTAAAGAATATATATATATATATATATATATATATATATATATATATATATATTCAAAATATTTACGCAGACTCAATTATATATTAAATATATTTCTTATTAATAACAAAATTGACCAATAATGTCTGCAAGTAAATAAGTCCTAATATAAAAAAAATCATACAACGCTCTCTTTTTTACTATCACCTGATTCAGAAACAAAATGTATTATAGTAAAATCTAACTCCAATTTATTCAAAATTATGCTTGAATGTGTTTAATTTAAATAAACATTCTATCAACTGCATTTAGGCGTAGAACCATTTTAAATATCTTAACGTCGTTACGACGCGGCTGTGTTTATTTTATTTTAACTTTATTAGTTCTTTTAAGTAGTTATTTCACATTATTAATTCACAAGTCTTAAATGTATAATCAGTTTTTTAAAATATTACAAATAAAAATACCTATAATATATAAATATAAAGTATAATATATATATTTTTTAAATTCATTCATAATTTTATTATAATAAATTGTTTGTTATTTGAAGATATCCCTCAACTCCTAGTGTCAAGACACTCTATTGACTGCTGAAAGCGGCGACCAAAATGCTTCTACACTAGGTTTTCTCCGCCCACTTTGCTATGCGGCAAAAAATATGAAGCTATTGCTATTTTCTACACATGTGCTTCGTTTCGCCACCGAATTCGTTGAGTGGTGGAACTCAACGCCGCACTTTGTCTTTTACCAGAGCGAGGAAGTGAATATAATTTAAATATAATCACTCACCTGAGGGATCGAATCCACAACCAATCGCTTACAGTCAGACGCTGTCCCACTGCGCCAAGATTGGCCTGAAACATATTAATTGTTGATAATTGCTGTTTAACACAAATAAAAAATATATCGGTTCAAGTTGCTAATTTAAATACCACATATATTTTTATAAGATATTTTTCTTTATCTAAGATATTTCTGTTATATCAAAAATTGTAAATAAATATATTACTTCCATTTGAAATGAAATCTGAATTTACAAACCAAAATGGACAGGTAACGTCTCTTGTAACATGAAAACGTTCACACATATGTACACACATATGTGATTGATATCCTACCTGCAGCCACAAAGAGTTCCTACTGTGTATTTAACCTACCACTTTCCGAAGTACACTTCAATCACGAAAACAAATATTTGCCGCGAAGTAAAAATTCAATTTGCTACCATCGATACAAAAGAAAGATGGACTGATAGCCGTGTCGAACCATAAAATAGTTTTGTTGCTTATATTTTTCGATTTCAATATGAAAAAGGCTAACATTTTTTTGAAATATAAAAGCGATTGTACAGTGTCGAATTTTTTTACAAAAAATTTTGGTTTTGTGTTTATTCTATGTAAAATGTTAGAAATTTCAAGATATTTATTTTCTCCTATAAGAATGTATATTAAGGTAAAGATGTTTTATGTTTTATTTTATTTTTTTGGTTTTAGGTATTTAATTTGTTTCCTCTTTTTTTTTATTCACGGCTGTCTATATGTGGAAACGTAAGCACAAGTCATACAATCCAGAGATCTTCAAATCTAGAGTTTATAGGCAAAGATGCCCAAGAGGGCAAGCCAATGTCATTATAGACCACATCAAGATATAACACCACTTTTGATGTGGTCAAACGTAAGCCTAACTAAAAAAATCTCTATAGAGATTTAAAATCTCTCTTTTTTGTCAAATTTGAGCATTAAAAAGTAGCAAATCAAACACGTTTTTAAAATAAATACAGTTTTATTCCCGTCATATGGAAGTTGTATACAATCATATCATGCAATATATGTGTCGTTATTTAGCAAGATGTAATATAATATATATTTAAAATCAATATAACTATATAAAAATATTTAAAATTGCAAATAACAATCCATAAAGCGACATTTATGTATTTTTGGTGTATTAATTTATTGATCACGAGCACATTTGGCTCGACATTCACTTGTTTTAGCTGAAACTCGTTTGGCAAATAGACTAACGATATGATTCGGTCAATACTGAACTATGATTAGGTGATTACATGTACGTAATCAGAAATTCTGAGTTCGTAAATACAGCCATACTAATTAAAGATCATTATATGAAATATTTGTATGTTTTCGTTTTATTGGTTAGTAAATCAATTTATTTGTATGCTGGCATTATTTTAATAGTAAAAGCAAAGTATTTGATACGTAATATTATTGCTAGATTGATTTATAGAGGTCATTGTGACGCAGTGGGACAGGCTAACTGTAGGCGTGATTAGTTTAAATTTAAAGAAATATTTTCATTCCGCTTTGGTAAGACAAAGATCGGCGTTGAGTTTGCCACTAAACACGCAATGTCTCGATGTTGGATGGAAAGTGGTTAACGGTTAACTTAATATTGACACTAGGTTGTCTTTGACTATCCTGCAGAAAGATAACATTTGTTTGTGCCTAAATTTCTTCTCACGACTCATATCAGCTAATATTTATTTATTCACCTATTTATGGCTTTATACAACAAAAAAAGCAAATATAATATATAATACATACTGATATTAATGTATCATATTATATTTAATATATATTTATTTATATATACTTGTCTGTAAGTAATGACTAAACGAACCTTACATGTTAGGTAACTTAAAGTTCCAATAACGAACTTTTACTAAAGAAACGGGTGATAAATTGAAAATTTTTAATAGTTTCCAAATCTTTCAAGCCCATTGAACGCGTTTGGCACGTCTTGAAAATAACTAATTGCGAAGGCTTCAACATGTGTCGTGTGAAGCTTCGCAACTAGGGCATGTCGCGGTACTCCACAAGTTTTCTGAACTAACGAGAAAACTTTTCTTATAAAATCCTCGTATTGAATATTAACATGTTCTTTATTGGCCGTAAAATATGTTAGGGTTATGTGTAATCGACTTCAGGAAATTAAGTTTGCGACGTATTAATTAGAGTAACTTCATTATTGAGTGCGTAACGTGTGTAAACTTTGAATTATATTTCCTTGAAATAAAAGCTGAAAATCTTGTATAAATTAAATTTATTTCTACTGTTCTATCAATAACTGCGTAGGCACATAATGGTTAGTTTTCACAATAACTTAAAATAATTATAATAATTTTAATTTCTTACAGTATTACCTATCTAATAGGTGCAAGTAACAAGCGATCCCATGTTTTGTTACTCAATTTCTTTGCTATTTTTATTATTTTAAATTAAAGTCGTTAAATCGCGTATATTTTGGTGTATGTAAAAATGTTTTTCAAAATCGAACGTTTCGAACACTTTACAGAAATCCGTGGTCACGGGTAGACTGTGCAGATAGATGATTTTCGAATACCAATAATTTTTGTTCGTCGTACTCTTAATTACTAAAGGTCGTGCCCGCTCTGATGGCCCTTGTGGAGAAGGTAACACGCTGTTTCCATGCCACCCTGTCCTTCTGCTTGTCTAAACGCTTTAGTAAACCACTAACGGTATCAGACCGGAGGTGTTCGATCTCTAGATCTTCCGCCGTGTACTTACCCAACAACAACCATTTTTAAAAAGATCGTCTAGTTGTGTTATCATTTAAAATGTGTAAAAATGGTAAAAAAACCAAAGATTTTATTACTTTTATTAAATTAAATAAACCTTAAAGGACATTAACACAAAGTAATGATCAAGCGTTACAATGAATAATTCTTACGTACCCTAATCTGTCCACATTACGAACGCAATCAGTCGACTAATTATCGTACCTGGGCGAAATTACGCTGCATTTAGTGAGCAAAATTTGCAGTACCGTAACCACAACGATATGTTTGGGTGGGGAAATTCACATGTACACTTTATTAGTATACTTCATGATTCGTTCCTTGATTTATTTTTAATTTTATAAGTATATATTTTTATTTTCTTAATTTAAATATAATTTTAATTATTTAATATAATTTCATTTTAAGAGACCATTGTGGTAGAGTGAGACAGGCGTTGTGAATTCAATTCTCAATCAGGGAAATGATTATGTTTAAATTAATTTTCATTTCCCTACTCTGGTAAAACAAAGAATTGGGTTCGCTACTCAACACGCAATGTTACGATTTATGATGGAAAGCATTCAACGGATTATCTTGACTCTAGCTTGTCTCGGATTACTCCGCTTTATGTGATGTTGTTTTTTTATTTTTATTTTATATTTTTTTAAAATTCACACTCGGGCATTAAATATGGTATATATGTGTAACAGAATCTTATTGTTATTCTCTGGAAATTACGGAATTTAATGGAAATAATATAGAACGATTAAAAAAGTACTCGAAAACTAAGTAATGAATCGACCACCTTATCCACATACGTACTTATCATATTTTAGTAACACCAGCCTATGCAATAATTTAATGAATCATTTTTTTCATTTTAGTCGACTAAGTTAACTTTAAAACAATCATAAAACTTAATAAATTTTTACATTATACTACGTAATTTTAGTGTGTAAATTGAAATAATTATTTTATTATCAATCCACTCCAGACGGGGTGCAAATTGAGTTATAGTGACTTGCATAAGGACGTTGGATTTTTAATACTCCCTTCACGTTGTAATTCAGAGAACGTGATTGACATAGCTTACGTGGTTGGAATTAACGTATTCAATTTTAGCGAGTATATAAATATAAAATAATTTATAGAGTCATTGTCGTACTGCTGTCATTTTAGGTAAATGTTTAAATTTAATAATATTTATATAAGAAAAAATAATACATAAATATACGTATTTATACGATTTATTTTGTAAGGCAAACAAGGAAAGGCATACAAGGTAAATATTTTCTAGTCTATGCGTTTATTTGGATAAACTTAATTACTTTAATGACATATATACATATATGATAAAATATTTGTTTTATACAGTGTTTCCCAATGGGGATGATAGGAATTTGATAGCTTACAGAAAAAATTGCCGCCGTATCAGCCAGTGTCGAAGGAAATCAAAATGTTTCCGTTTCACGACGTGCACAAATATTGGGCTTATCCAGAATGACAACCTGGCGTTACGTATGGATCTTGGCCTACATCCATATAAGATTATGTTGGCATAAGAACTCAAGCCAGCAGACCATCGATTACGTCGTGATTTTGCTGATTGGGCGCTTGAAATGATGGAAACGGACACCGAATTTCATAGGAAAATCATCTTTTCAGATGAGGCTCAGTTTTGGCTCAATGGTTATGTGAACAAACAGAATTGTCGTTACTGGAGTGAGTCAAATCCAAGAGTAGTTCATGAAACACCATTACATCCTGAAAAATTGACTGTTTGGTGCTCATTACGGTACGGTGAAATCATTGGCCAGTACTTTTTCAAAAACGACGAAGGCCGTACTGTTACTGTCAATGGCGACCGTTATCGTGACATGTTGAACGATTTTTTTTTCCGGAAGTGTATGAAATCGATGCGGACGACATTTATTTTCAACAAGATGGTGCAACATGCCACACTGCGACCGTCACAATGGATTTATTGCGTGATCAGTTTGGTGAGTCACAATGGTCCTCACAATTGGCCACCAAGATCATGCGATTTAACACCCTTGGACTATTTTTTGTGGGGGTATGTTAAATATCAAGTGTATGCCAATAAACCAGCTACGATTCAAGACCTTGAACGCGTCATTCGGGCGACTATAGCGGCCATACTAGCCGAAATGCTGCACCGAATCAACGAATATTGGACCGATCGTATTCACCAGTGCAAAAAAAGACGTGGCGGTCATTTGAACGATATTTTAAATCATAAATAGCATAAAATTTCCTATCAAATAAAGCCATTGACTACGAAATTCTAACATATATTACATGTTTTATTTCAATTTCAATCGTTCTTATTGGGAAACCCCATTTTATTAAACAATAAATTGGTATACAAATGTTGAATCTATAATTCGATCGTGGCCTAGGATAGCTTACGACTCTAAACATTTAGTTAGCGTTAATTAGTTTGATTTCCTTTTGGGGAATTATTATACCAAATGATAAAAAATGCAAATTAAATTGGTAAAACTACTTTTAACTTATTTAATGACTTAATTATTATTACAAAATCATCACGTTAAGTAAATTGCTAACAACCCTCGCGCTTTATCACGCAAAGTAGGAAAGTCCGAGACAACCTAGTATCAAAACACTCCATTGACTGCTTTCCGGCCGAAATCGAGATTTCGCATGCTCAGTGTTAAATACAACGCCACGCTTTGTCTTACCAGAGCGTCGATGTGGAAATAAATTTTAAATAAATAATTTTCCTGATTTTGAACCCACAAGCAATCGCAATTGCATTCAGACACTGTCCCACCGTGCCACGACGGCATCATATTTATTATATATTAGTTATTACTATAATTAAACAGTATTGGTACATATATAAACTAATACAAAATGATGTATTCCATTTAAGACAAAATTATTACTCCCTAACACAAACTTTAATTACACAAGTAAATTTTCCAAGAACAACTGCAACTTGATCAACCAATAACATTCCATATTGATAGAGCCTTGAGTCATGTCCTTCGGGAATGTGTTAAATATGAAGGTTCAAGTTAATACACGAACTAGATACGTAAATTATACTATTACGCATATAATCTGCGTATAACATCAATATTATTGTGCATACGTGAAATAGCGTTGCAATTAATGGAACTGTAAAATAATTTTAGTTATACAAACAAAATTAAACCTCGAAAATAAATAGGATGTTTTTTTGTTTGTAACTATATGTATCATTCATAAATATGTATCTGCATACATACATATATATAATATATTTTATACAAATAATTTAGTAATAAGGTCAAATATTATTTTATATATATATTTTATTAATTTATAAATATAATTTTGGCTAAATGAACTACCTGAGTCTAGAATGATGTAATGGTTTTTTTTTTTTAAAAAGAAGGAGTATTGGTGTCAGTGTCATAAGCGTAAAAAATGTTTCCTTAGTAGTATTTAATTATAAGTATTTAATTTGAAATAATAGAAATATAATAAGTTAGAAGTGAATGTTACAACAATTTAGAATGCACATTCTATATGATGTATGAAATTTATAATTCAAATATACCAAAGCATCTGCCGCCATCTTTGAATAATGTTGTATGAACATATTGTTATATGCATTTACTAAGTATTTTAAAATATTTGAATATTATACTAAGCGTTAATAAATCATAATTTATAAAATGGTTTTGATGGTTTTATTTATATAATATATAATACTCGCGTTACGCGACTGTCGGGGTTCGGTGAGCGTTACAGCACACTGATAACTGATGTCGGTAGTGCAATCCAGCATTGCTTAGCGTCACTGAGGCTGCTATAGATACGGCGACGGACATAGTATCAACTATTTCTATATCGTTTTACACCCCTGGAGTGGGATGAATGGTTATGTGACGCCATTATGTCGCATGCGTTTGGAAGTATGTTTTAGTTGCCTCTTTGTTAGGACTGCTGTACTATCATGTCACGAAATTTGTAATACGTAATGGTGTTCGATTGTTTGTGTAGCGCCTTGTTTGGTCATAGAACGCAAACCGAGTTTAATTTTTGGTTATGACAAACGACTGCTATGTATGTGCTGTGCTTGAAAATAACACAATTGGCCGCCTAGTGGTTGTGCGTCTGAACTGATATGAATGAACCGGCAAGTAATATTGGTCTAGCTGGCCAATCGACAGATCTTCAACTTATATTGGTCTCACAAACCAATCCATAACATGTAATTGTCTCACAAACTAATCTACAATATATTCTACTAACCATTATATCATATATAATGGTCTCACAAACCAATCTACGATATACAATGATCTGAAAAACCAATCTACGACATACAAAGCGACATAACAAATAACTAATAATTATTCGTTTGCAAATGCATTGTAAGTAACATATACCTACGTTCAAAAAAAAATAATATAACAGTTACATCTTAAAAAATATTTGTTAATTAATACCTAAAGGAAAACTTTGGCGGACTCACTCAGAGTGAGGCTTATTTAAAGTTTACATAAAGAAGGAGCAAACATTTTTCATAATAATCCATTACAAATAGGTTTTACAATTATTCCTAAAATATATATATGTTACACATTGTATCATATGTTTTACATATACTATTCGATATAGAACAGCAACATACATAGCAACATACGTGATGTTGCTAAGTAAACGCTGATCTCACTACTGGTTTAAAAAAAATAAAAAGCTTCGTTAAAAATAACTAAATATTTAGTTATTTTTGTTAATTTAAAAAAATATATATATAAACCTTTGGGCGGATTTCTCTGAGTTCTTTCTATCTATCCTGGTAATTGGAATAAAACGTAAAAATTATATATATACTATATATATACTTATAAAGCTTATGTAATATCTGTTAAAAAAATTCTTTAGAAAGAAATGTTACTACATATTCTATACATATTGGTTCAAATTTTATATCGTAAAATATTTCCATTTATAAGTAACGTAATGTATACATTTGACTGAATTAATATATAAAATGTGGCGTTAGCTTCCAGCTTTTGTCGCTCTGAAATACCAGAATGTGACAAACGTCATCACATCACTAAGTCACTTATCGTCTTCTGTTATAAAGATGAAAAGGAAAAGAAAGAAAAAATTTTTTTTGGTGATTTCATATTGAAAAATCTAACCGCAAATAGCAAAATTATGTTTGAAATAACTTGTCCTCTCTACAAAAATTCTAAGGGAAGCCATAGTTAGTGATTCACAAAGCAAAAAGTCGAAGCGTTTAAATATTCTCGCGTACGAAATACTCTTCTTTGTCAACGCCAGAGTTCATAACTCATTTTAGTCTGTGAACATATTCAGAAATTAAAGGTGAATAATTGGTGAAGCTTTTTCAATATTGCTTAAACATATATGAATATAATACGTAGGAACGTGTTAAACTAAGTTATTTCTCAGGATATCTTCTCATTATTGTACATTTATTTGATACTTTGTCATTTTCTTACTTTAGAAAGACGATGTACACAAGCACCTTTTGATTTTAGTATACCAGCTTTGACTCAGCGTGTCGTACAAATTTTAAATATTTCGAGCATACGTCGATTAAGGTTTTTTTTAATATAATCTAAATTTTTTGTTATTTATTATATTTCATGCTAATCCTTATATTATTATGAAAACATTAACAAACTCACCAAGCCCCGAACACCGCTAGAGGACTACATTTTCCTGTATTAGAGTTTTAGTTAGCGACAAAAGAGTGAAAAAAATAAAATTTATAACACATAAAATACGGGCCATTCTAACCTTTACGGGCCAAAGAATAAAAGTTAAAAAGGTATTGAATAAAATGGCTGGATATTGTTTGACAAATGAGTAAGAAGTGACTTGCAAATTTATCTTGGATTTTTTGCACCTAGCCTGGCTGTAACAAAGCGCGCAATGATAAATTGTGAAAAGGCTTCTTTTGGAATTTTTCGATTATGGTAGGATATTACTTGTTTATCAAAGGCTTAATATTTTACTGCTAGATGAAATGTGACTGATATGAAAATAAATTTATGGATAACATTTTTTCCTGTCGACGGACGATTTGCTCTGTTTATTAGAGGGATTCGATTGAATCTATTGGCTATAAAGACAAATAAATTTATTTTAAAATTATTGTAATATAGAAAATAAAACGATATTGTTTGGCAATTTATTTAAATTAGACGTGCCGTCATCGTCATATCAGTTACTTAATATTTTATGTATGGTGCATATTTGAAACCGAGGGCAAGTGAGACATTATGCGACAGTAAATGCGATTGTTTGAGAGTATGATTTTCTCTGGAGGAATAAATATATTTAAAAAATATTTACATTGCTCCGTTCCGGTAGAAAAAACGCGATGTTGAATTTACCAGTCAGCATGCATCGTCTCGGTTTCGGGTGAAAACTAGTCCACAAGTCCACAGAGTGTCATGACACTAAGTATTCTCTGACTACCCCGCTATAAGGGAGAAAGCGTGAAATGTAAAAAATATTCGATAAAAAACAAATACACGTTTTTACCCGCATAACAGTGTCGTAGTTACCTTAACGATTAACACCAACATTGAATTTTTGCTCTTTACCTTAATTGCTTACTAATTAACCTGATTATATATTTCTATATACACAAACGTACACATAATGTAGAACAGTACCGTTCCATTAAAATTAATCTCATCTCAGGAACCTTTGAAGAAAATTGATATATATCCATACTAAAGGGGTCTTACTAGAGCATATACAAAATTAACAGCCTAGTATGTCACACACATAATCTTCCAAGGGCTACAATGGCCGTCCCTTCGTATTAACTCCTGTTCTTAGTCCCGGGATTATACTGCCTGGGTAACGAAGGTCGCGTATTTTGTACCCTTAAGTACATCTTCACGGCAAGATGAAGTAATGCTATAGATGAAATGTTGTGTTTTAAGTTATTTGAAGTGAATATACAATTGTATAATACGTTATTTTTCATATTTGAATGTTGTATTATTTATGCATGAAAGTTGAGAAAGATATAAAATTAGAACATACTAGGATTCGAACCTGCGAACGTTTAAATATATACGTATATATATATATATATATATATATATATATATATATATATATATATATATATATATATATGTGTGTGTGTGTGTGTGTATATAGAGATTGACACGACCGCCGTATGCTACCTTCTTATATATGCCACTTGCAACCCAATGAATTCAAATTTTTATTTTGAATCAATTCAGTAATATCAATCAATTTATTATTCAAATGTCAATTAATGAAAGTGAATATTTTTATAATAATATTTGCTTTAAAGATTCTTATTTAAGTCAATAGAAACGTAAATTAAAACCTTCTATTGTAAGTATTGATTTGGTAAGCCTTGCACTTTACACACTTACACTTACACTTTAAAGCCTCTCATCTAAAAATATCTTAACGTGAAACAAGTTTAGACTTTTTTATTAATTATTATGAATAGGTCAATATCATAAGCTTATTTTTAAAGCTAGTATTTCTAGGGCAAAAACAACACTTCGTGCGACTAGTACAGCTCGTTATATTTGTGTGTGTGCGTCAGTGTGTGTGTGTATAATAATAAATAATAGTTCCTAGAAAAGATATATATATATATATATATATATATATATATATATATATATATATATATATATATTTTATTCGTTACATAAGTTTTTCATAAGAAATTCAATGCTTAACTTTCATAACTAAATTAAACAAGAATATTAAAATGAAAGCCATACTTTCTCTCAACATCATTCTCTATAAAAAAACCTTTATTATTATTTGATTACATTCAACCAATTAGTCTGTTATACCATAATGATATACTTTCCGAGACCAAACTTGCAGCTTTAATACTTTTTATGAAATTGTTGATTCACTGTTAAGGGTCCCTTTAAGTGAGTTCGCACGAAACGGAATGATCTCGAAGATCGATGGCCGGTGAAAAGTGCTTGAGCATGTCGACAAAACCTTTTTACGGAAATGTCCTAATGTAGAGGCAAGCGTGTTGCGGACGTGCCTTGAGTGGAATGACCCAACATATTGTGATATTTAAAAAAAAACACGCAAACATACATAAAATTAAAAACAAATATATTTTTATTATTATTTTTATATTTTTTTATTTAAATTTTATGAAAAACAATCTATATTAAACTTTTTGTAATATAAAATTATTAAAAAGACAAAAAATGAATAAATAATTTTTAGAACTTTATTTTTTTCTACCTACATACTAATTATGACAAATATGTTGAGACAAAATCAAGAAACAGCTTCATATCTTATTAAGAATATCAGAATAATTAGAGAGATAACAGAGTGAAGATAGTTCTTTCTATAAAGTCAGTTTCACAATAGTTAGGTGGAACTCAATACCAGTATTTACAGTCAGACTCTTTCCCTTGCACCCTGATGGCCTCACATCACTTTTGTCTTTCTTCAATGTTTGCTCCTAATCGAAACACTACATTTTGAACATAAACATACGTAAGGAATAATTAATTACTTTTAATTTCTAGCTGTGTTGATTGGCGGAGCTCAACGCCGCACTCTGCCTTACCAAAGTAAGTAAGTAAAAATAATTTAAATATGATCACTCCTCCGAGTTAGAATTATATCCACAATCGATCACGTTTACATTCAGACACTGTCACAAAGCGTCACGAACGGCTTCGGCTTATATATAGGAATAAAAAAAGAAATACTATTTTATTTTTAAATGATATACAGCACACATTATGATATCAGGAGATTCTACAAGGCAATTCTATTTTAACACGAGAATAAAAATCTAAAGCAATTTTTAAATAAAGACTTTTATATTCTCTATTGAGTTTGAATTTGTTTAAGATAAAAGCTTTCATTATTTATAACTTTAATATTTATTTATACGCGACCAATACAAAATAAATATGAAGTATATCGCTTTATGGTAATAAAAAAATTATAAAAATAAGTTGACTTCAACTTGAGGTCGGTCGTGGCGTAGTGTAAAAGCGTCTGACTGTAATCGTGATCGGTTGTGGGTTTGATCCCCACTCGGGGGAGTGATTATATATAAAATTATTTTTACTTTCTCGCTCTGATAAGACAAAGTGCGACGTTGAGATCCACCACTCAACATGTCAATGTCTGGAATCCGGTGTGTAACGTTCATACCCCCCCATATAGTATATATCAATACTATAATTATAAAAACATGCCTTGGCTCATGATACGTCACGTGGTTAGGACCCATTTAATGTTGTATTCGTATGTAACTCAAGATCTTTTAGAGATTCAGAGGTAACAGTGTTAAGAAATTTCAATCGCAATATATTAAATTTATATAATTAGCCATCAGAAGATAATCTCATTTATTATATATTTGCCATCAAAAGGTATCGACTCGTACATGAATTTATTTGCCATCAGATAGGGTTTTTCATATTTGTAATATCTTTTATTAACGTTCCATTGAGATCACCAACGGCTCGTCCGAGGAAAAGCCGAAAGCGCGTCCTACCTTTCTCCCACATATAATGCACCATTAGAGGTAATCATAGTAAGAGAAAAGGTAGCCAAAGCGGCCCCACCCCGCCGCTAGCCGTGAATTCCGACCGACCGTGATTCTTAAAACCTTGGTATTGAACCCTCCGGGACGCAACGCAGTGAAACAGTTAACGTATATGATACTTACAATGCCTTTGCAAACGATCAATTATTAGTTGCCTGTTCGATAGTTTATTATAAGATAGATTTGTGATGATGATTGGTTTGTGAGACCAATATAAGCCGTTGATTGGTTTGTGAGACCAATATAAGTCGCGGATTGGTTTGTGAGACCAATATATATCGTCGATTGGTTTGTGAGACCAATACATGATGATGATACGTCGATTGGCCTGCCAGACCAATATTACATTCCGGTTCGCATATCAGTTCAGACGCACAACCGCTAGGCGGCCGATTGTGTTATATTCACGCACAGCACATACGTAGCAGCCGTTTGTCAAAACTAACACTTAAACTCGGTTGGGTGCCACCGACATCAGATATCAGCCATAGATTCGCCGAACACTGACAGTCGTATGTCACATTATGCGTTCTATTACCAAACAAAGCGCTAGATAAACAGTCGAACACCATTACGTACTTCAGCATTTCTGAGATAATAGTACAGCACTCCTCTCCGGGACGCCACTAAAACATACTACGAAACGCATGAGACATTTAAGTGTCACATAACCATTAATCTCACACCAGGGGTGTAAAACGACATAGAAACAAATTATATCTAAACCCGACGCCGTACAAGTATCGCATGCGCGACGTGAGACAATGTCAGAGAAGATACAAGTCGCGCCACCGACATCAGTTAACAATAAGCTATAAAGCTCACTGAATCCCGACAGTCGCGTACCACAAGTTATATCAACATCCGACATCGTACAACCATCGCTGTTGCAACTCAAGACAGCAGCAGTCAAGATACAATCATCCAACATCGCCATAGCCGTTCACCTAAGCCAAGGATATTAGCCTCAGTGATGCCGAGCAATATTAGGTTGCGCCACCGACATCAGTTATCAGTAAGCTATGACGCTCACCGAACTCCGACGGTCGCGTGTCGCAAATTATATCAACGTCCGATGCCGTACAAACATCACTCATGCAACGTGAGACAGCACCAGACGCGATAACGCAACCAACGTCGCCATAGCAGTTCATATAAGCCAAGAATATTAGCCTCAGTGATGTTAAGCAACATTGAGACGCGCCACCGCCATCAGTTATCAGTAAGCTATAACGCTCACCGAATACCGACGGTCGCGTGTCGCAAATTATATCAACGTCCAACGCCGTACAAACATCGCTCATGCAACGTGAGACAGCACCAGACGCGATAACCTAACCAACGTCGCCACCGCAGTTCACCTGAGCCGAGAATATCAGCCTAAGTGATGCTAAGCAACATTGGGTCGCGCCACCAATATCAGTTATCAGTAAGCTACAACGCTCACCGAGCACCGACAGTCGCGTGTCGCAAGTTATATCAACGTCCAACACCGTACAAGCATCGCGCATGCGACGCGAGACAGCATCA
The DNA here is from genome assembly GCA_032432895.1 of Dryadula phaetusa. Taxonomy (NCBI): domain Eukaryota; kingdom Metazoa; phylum Arthropoda; class Insecta; order Lepidoptera; family Nymphalidae; genus Dryadula; species Dryadula phaetusa. The sequence goes on from JAOYRS010000033.1 coordinate 8,016,801, forward strand.
GTCATGATATAACCGACCAACATCTCCGTAGCAGTTCACCTAAGCTAATTATATCAGCCTCGGTGACGCCCAGCAATATTGATTTATGCCACCGACAACGAATATCAGCAAGCCATAAGCTCGCCGAACATCATAAGTCAGGCGGCATGGTGTGTCTCTATCACATAGATCCACTATATGTATCGCCCCAAATACATATATTTATATTCTTATTAGAATTTCATTTGTATAAGATCGTGCCAATATTCGCCATAAAGCCATATATCATATTTATTTTATATGCGGTACGAGTCTTTCAGCTCATCATATATGTTAGTACCTTAGTACATAAGGAGGTTGACTCGACCGCCGCATGCTGCCTCCCTATATATGCCACGCAACTGTTCTGACATTCAGGACGGTGTAACCTAAAATCTCTTTATACATTAAGTCAGAAACTCTATGAAAGACGACTCGGCCCGACGACGCACGACATCGTCGACGTCGACGAGCCCGGCCGCCTTATTACATGCACAACTGCAACTTCTTATATTACACGTACGCAATCTGTTCATTACATAGTATATTAAATATTCTATATTTTTAATATAATCTATTATAATATTATATATTGTTATGTGTACTTTTAATAGACATATATGATTATATGAATCATATTAATATATTATATATGTACGTAAGTACATAATGTTATATTGTATACACAACTGCAACTTCTTTTATTAAACGAACGCAATCTGTTCGTTACATACTTTATTAAATATTCTTTAATTTTATTATAGTCTATTATTATTTATATTGTTATGTGTACTTTTAATGGGCATATTTGATTTAAATATTGAAACATATTTATATTTCAATATGTACATAAGTACATACCGTTACAGGTGGAATGTGAATACTATGGGGTGTTGCTATGCGGGATAAAAAAAATGTGAAGCTAAAAAAATTACTTTACATATACAAGAAGTATTTTTTTAGTTTTAGAATATTTCTAAGATGTTCTTAACGGTAAGTTGGCCCGTGTAGCTGGTACCCAATTTGCTTATGTAAATACTCAGTTCCTCCCTGAATAATTCATCGGTCGACGTGAAACGTTTGACTCCCTTCACTTTTTAAATCAACACTGAAAGGCACAAATATAATGAAGAGGAAATTGTAAAAGTTAGCATCTATTGGTGTCGTCAAGGTTAAATTTTAATTAATTGGCACTGGATTGTACAGTTCATATGGGTATTTACTGTAGTAAGTAGTCTTATTATATATACTTGACTGAATTCGTTTGTTTTGTATTCGATTGTCACTCAGTGGTTTTATTATGACGTAATTGATGTTTCCCTCGTTTGATTTAGTGGTATATGAAGTTAGCTTTCGCTCTCTTCTAACATATAATTTAACTAAATATAATTATGTATTAAAATCGCTATTTTAACATTATTCTAAATAATATTCACAACAAGGAGTCTATTAACTGGCTTCTGTTTATTAGAAAAATATTTATATTTTCCTTAAATATAATATTTTTTTTTTCATACAATCACTATGTACATAATTTAATAATGTAAGTGTCTGATTTTAATAAACCATATATTCTCAGGATTTTCTTAGAGAGTGATCGACTAAAATTTATAATGGGGCGTCACATTCGTTGCTAGGTAATGTTTGGGCGTACCGTTACTCAAAGATAAATCGTTAACTGAAGCCAAAAGCGGGAATAGTGTTATGTATCAAATTTTGGCACATCCAACCCATTAGAGTTAGGCAAATGTTTGCACATTCAAAAACAAACAGTGGAACTTAGATTGGATAATAAATATGGCAATACCACTCTGTGACGGTAGTAACCGCGCAATTGAATTTCACGAACTCAATTCAAAATTTCACTTTAAACTTCCAAAGCAAATTTTCGTCGAAAATGTTAAACTGCCGCCAGAACAGATTCGCAACATCATTCGTTTTGAATATTGGCCGCACGTACGCCCTTAGGGAAAATTGCAATAGGAGCGTGGATTTACAGGAAAATAGAATCGAAGCCATCGTCTCCCATAATATCCCCAGACGGGCCCAATACGGGCAGGTATCTTAATAAATTGGCATTCTAAATAAAATACCCTTTAGAACGCGGTATGAAACGAATTTACCTTATAAATTGAGTTGCTGATGTTGAGCTACGCCTTGGAAAAATCTAGTTTCTATTACATTTTGTATTTACCTTCGGGGAAATATATGATTTGCATCCTTAAGTAGTTTCGATATTAACGGATAAAATGCTTAGTACAAAAGTATTTGGATACACGTAAAACATATTTAAGTTGGATGCTCAAGGTAAAATTTCTTTTTGTGCTCAGCCCGGTATCATTAAACCGTGTGATTTGAAAAGCTTTTAAAACATTATCACAGCTGTATGTATACTATGTAAAGCTAACATATTTATATTTTATAGCAAACTTCACTTTCATGTCGTGACGTATTATAGTTTTTGACGTCAGCATGACACAATTGTTGCGTGTTTCGGAACGTCATGATTTATATTTTATTTGATCTATTATTTGATACAATATTTAAATTTAGAATATTACCTTAGCCTAGTCTAATATATGAAAACATAAATATGTTACATTTTTAAAAGTTATTTCTTTTCAATGTATCATTTTATTTGGAAAGGTGAAAAGTGGAAAACGGAGTGACGTACCGTTAGTTTCTCTCTGCCTATTAACTTCTATAACGCACGAATTGTGAAAAATAAATATTTACCCATATATAAAAACTAAACAGCACATATATATATATATATTTCACGCTAGTTTTTTTATTGAATTTAGAAGGTTTAAAGGTCAATATGTGGGGGTGACAAATGTTAATGTTTCAAAGGGTTACGGCGACGTAAATGCTTCGTGAAAAATGTAACGTCTTTTTTATAATTCAATGTCCTTGTAGATTGTATGGTACCATTTACATAGGGAAATTGGTAAAGGAAACCTATTATTATTTAAATATTGCTACGTATTTTACCACTCAACCGCTAGCGAGGGGAAAATAATAACAGTAGTAAGCAAAGTTGTCTTTTATTCTAATGATTTTGTTATATAAAATGATGTGCTCAATAGCAGAGGGCCAACTATTATAAAGAATCTTTGCATTATTGAGAGCCAATAATGTAACCCACTTTCGTGCTTTTTTAATCATTTTGAATTCATGTTAAATAACAAATTAGGTTAAAAAAATAACTAAAAGAAGCACGCTTAAAATTATTTATTTATATTTACCTTGATCAACTGTACCTAGCTTGATGTCTTATCAAGCTCATTCTGTGAAAATACCGTTATTGGATCTAGACGCGTATTCTTCAGAAATTCAGACAACGCAATAAGTCAATATAACATTTTAATATATTGAAAGATATGTACATAAGTACATTGGTACAAGTGAATCTAATAAATCTCTCTCGAAGAAATTATATTGTTTAAAATAAAAATATATAATATAATTGTTTAAATTTATATTATTTTTACAGCTGACTGACTACAACTGACTGCTCAATGTAATGCAATCCTGTTTTAAAGAGATGATCATTCTTATTTTAAAACATAGTATAGTTAGCTAAGCGTTTTTAAAATATTATGTTCGAACACCCAATGCTGTATTGAATAAAAAGCGAATAAACGCGATTTTTGATACCAAACTCTAAATTTGCTTGTTATATATATATATATATATATATATATATATATATATATATATATAACGCATTCAACCGGCACTGGTCATGCTGAGACCAGTGCGGGTTGAAGGCGTAAATTGTAAAGAACTACATCTACCTAGGCCAGACAATACAACTTGGCCGACACAACTTCGAGAAGGAAGCGGATAAGAGGATTCAGGTGGGTTGGGCGGCATTTGGCAAGCTCCGTCGAGTCCTTACGTCAACAATTCCGCAAAGCCTAAAGACGAAGGTCTTCGAGCAATGTGTCCTACCTGTAATGACATACGCTGCCGAGACGTGGACGCTGACAGTAGGACTGGTCCACAGATTTAAAGTCGCTCAGCGAGCTGAGTGAGCTATGCTCGGGGTCTCTCTCAAGGATAAAATCAGGAATGAGGTTATCCGCGAGAGAACTAAAGTAACCGACGTAGCTCGCAAAATCTGAAGTGGCAATGGGCCGGTCACGTCTGTCGCAGGACCGATGGCCGTTGGAGCAGACGAGTCCTGGAGTGGAGACCGCGTCTTGGCAAACGTAGTGTAGGACGCCCTCTGGCCCGCTGGACTGACGACATACGCAAGGTTGCCGGAGCGGGCTGGATGAAGGTTGCGGAGGACCGGGATGTTTGGCGCAAACTTGGGGAGGCCTATGTCCAGCAGTGGATTGGCTGACGACGAGATATATATATATATATATATATATATATATATCTATATATATATATATATATATATATATATATATATATATATATATATATATATATATATATATTTACGTAAACATTAGATAAATATTTAAAAAAATACGCCTTAAATTTTTCTGCTACCTATCATTCCCGTGACAATTTCCAGAATTATCTCCTAGTCAGTTCGTACTACTCAAAGAACATGCCGAAGTTCAGATTTCTCAGTAGTTTTAGTTATGTCTTGTCACTCAATTAGTAAATGAAGTTTCTATATATGTATATAAAATATTGTATTATAAATGCAAAGGTGAGTTGTTGTATTTTTCGAGTTATTCTTAGAAATCAATTGAAGCTATTTTTCATTTCTTTTATATGACGCTGACCCATTTCTGTGTTGCTATAGTTGAAATATATGCATTAAGCATTTACCCGTTGATTGGAATATTATACTGTTGGTTATAAAAGTACTGGGTGAAACTATTATATTTAATATATATAATTTGAGGCCGGTCGTGGCGCAGTGAGACAGCGTCTGACTGTAAGCGCAATCGGTTCTGAGTTCGATCCCCACTCGGGGGAGTGATTATATTAAAATTATTCCCACTTCCTCGCTCTGGTAAAGACAAAGAGCGGTGTTGAGTTCCACCACTCAACACGCAATGTCTCGAATTCGATGGAAAGCAAAGTACGGAGTGTATTGACAATAGATACATTTCGTCTACCTTGCTATACGGAATAAAAGCGTGAAGCTAAAAAAAATATATAATTAATAGTTTAGTATAAGTAATTGACAGTGTATATTTTAAAATTCAAGGTTTATAATATCTGTTTTTCTTGAGTTGTATTTTGCGATTGCTTATTTAATATTATTATTAAATCTGATACAAAATAACACATACTGTTACTTATTTGAGGTGGGAAATGAACTAAAATTGACCAAAGACGACGACTCCGTAATAACTATTTTTTTTAGATTGACACTTTTGTCCCACATAGCAGATTTTTCCTTTAGCTTCACGCTTTTAACCCGCATAGCAGGGTAGGCAGCATTTATATAGCTATATAAAGACACTCCATACTCCGCCTTCCACCGAATTCGAGACACTGAATTTTGAGTAGCGGAACTAAACACCGCATTGTCTTACAAGAGCAAGAAAATGAAAATAATTTAAATATTATCAATTCCCCGAGTGGAAATCGAAGCCACAACCATTACACGCTTACAGTCAAACGCTCGATGACAGGCCTCGTAAAATTTCGATTATATTTTTATATAATATTCTTATATATTTTCAATATTATTATGACAAGTGAATAGTGTTTTCAGAAAAAATAAGTACTCAGACGTTGAAAGTCCGAAAAGCTGTATAAAGTAGTGGTTTAAGTAAATCGGCTCTGGCATAAAGAAAATATGAAATAATAACATTTTGTTTCGGGTAAAACGCTTAATGTTATATTGGTTTATTATTGTTTGAACAGGATATATTAAGGTCAGTTTGGCAAGCGTTTTCTAAGATTTAGATGGGTTTGGACGCTTATTTGTGAGTATGGCCTATGGATTTACATAGATTTTCTTTCAGACCTTACTTTTTATAGGATATTACATAGATTTATATTGATGAAATAAATTTATTGATTATTTTTTGTTTTGTTTATGAATGATTTTCAAAAATATATATTAACAAAGGCCGAATTCCGAATAAATATTTTTGTTGAGTGAAAATTTAATACTTAAATGAAACGCACATAGTATGGGGTTTCCCAATAAGAACGATATGTTTTGAAATTGAAATAAAACATGTAATATATGTTCAAATTTCGTGCTCAATGGCTTTATTTGATAGGAAATTTGATTTAAACAAAATATCGTTCAAATGACCGCCACGACTTTTTTTGCACTGGTGAATACGATCAGTCCAATTTTCGATGACTCGGTGCAGCATTTCGGCTAGTATGGCCGCTATAGTCGCTCGAATGTTGCGTTCAAGGTCTTGAATCGTAGCTGGTTTATTGGCATACACTTGATATTTAACATACCCCCACAAAAAATTGTCCAAGGGTGTTAAATCGCAAGATCTTGGTGGCCAATTGTGAGGACCGTTGCGAGAAATAACCGACTCACCAAACTTATCACGCAATAAATCCATTGTGACGGTCGCAGTGTGGTATGTTGCACCATCTTGTTGAAAATAAATGTCGTGCCGCATTGATTTCATACACTTCAGGAAAAAAAACCGTTCAACATGTCACGATAACGGTCGCCATTGACAGTAACATTACGACCTTCGTCGTTTTTGAAAAATTACGGGCCAATGATTTCACCGTACCATAATCCGCACCAAACAGTCAATTTTTCAGGATGTAATGGTGTTTCGATTTACGACAATTCTGTTTGTTCACATAACCATTGAGCCAAAAGTGAGCCTCATCTGAAAAGATGATTTTCTTATGAAATTCGGTGTCCGAATTATCTGAGGTAACGTGAACTTGTTCAGGATTAAATGGCAAACATTACTGAACACAAAACAACAATAACAACAAATGTCAAATGTTAAGCAACCAAGATGGCGGCTGTGAGCTATCAAAATCCTATCATCCCTATTGAGAAACACTATATATAATAATTAACAGTTATATTTAATATTGTTTCATAGTCTATCACACTGAAAGTAAAAAAGGCCGGTGGTTATGCAGCGTCTGAGTGTTAACGAGATTAGTTGTAGGTTCGACTCCTATTCAGGTGAATGATTATGTTTAAATTATTTGTATTTACTCGCTCTGGTAATGTCTTAAGCGTGATGTTGAGTTCCCCTACTTCAACACGCAGTGTTGATGGAAAGCGAAATACAGAGTGGCTTGACACTAGGTACTTCTTGCCCTACCATGCTACGGGGAATATCAGCGTAGACCTAAAATAATCTTTATCCAATAAACAGAAAACGAAAACGAATCAATACCAAGGAGGTAGATGCTACATTTAGTTATTTATTTATTCATGTTTACACAAAACATAGTTCCGCATAAACTTCAGAATCCAAGGATCCAACAGGACTTACAGGTTAATATGTATTATTCATGTACTTTCAATTCATAAGCTGACTCTATTATATAGCGTTTGTATCAAACTTCTGGATACACGTCGTTTGCGATTCAGACATGAGAGATGAAAGTTTTAAACTGAAACGTAGAACAGCTTATAAATATAACGCAATGTGCTGCTTATTTCTATGTTAAAATAAAGATACGAATAGACCATAACTATACCTATATATCTCTATTATATATGGCTTTTTGTTCGTCTCTTCTATTACGTGTATGCCGTTATTACTGCAGTACTCGTTTGCTACAAATATATTATAAAAATAAACTTTACATAGGTAAGGCACTGTGTATAACTGTAAACGCTATAGGTTATGGGTTCGATTCCGAGAGGAAATCAAACCCATAACTATGAAAATGAGCTCTGGTAAAGCAAAGCGCAGTGTTAAGTTCGCCATTAAATATGTCATGGTTTACTTAGCAATGTCTCGATTTCAGACACAAGACAGTCAACGGAATGTTCGGACGGAGTCTAGGTTGTCTCTGACTACTTTGCTACGCGAGATAAAGCGTGAAGCTGTTAAAAAAATAAAATAATATTCTACTTGTGTTAAAGAATATAATTTGATATATTAAATATCTGAATAAAATAATAGTACATTAAATATTTTTTCTTTTCGTGAATGAAAATCAAACTCCTATTTTCCTTCGACAAAAAGGATGATAGCTATTAATATTTCCAATAAAGATTAGTGGGGTCAGAAAAAGTGGTTCAAAAAACAATTAAATATTTAAAAATGTAATGCAAAAACTCAAAAAGATAAATTAAAGAAGAAGGTAGTTAAAATAAAATTCTTTAACAAAATTTACGTCTGTAATAAAACAACTCAGAAGCGCCGAAAATATTTTCAGAATTTGTATCAAAGGAGAGATTCTCTAAAGAATGTTATAATACGTCCATTAACGCGCCATCAACATGGGATTTAAACTTTTCGCCCATCTGGTTCACTTACAAAATCTGTTGTTTTGTTATATAAAGCTTTAAAACAATTCCTAAATAAATAATTATATTTGACTAATATTTGTCACAAATAGCTGTCCAAATTATGTAAATATTTAACTGAGCTATAAGTTTGTTATAATTTCGTATATTTCAAATACTTAATCCTTTTTTTAGTTAGTTAGTGTAAATAAAAAAGATACTTATTTATTTTCTTCACTGTTTGGAAACTATCCAATGGAAAATGGTCCAATTCCCACTGGCGGGAGTGTTTATATTCAAAGTATTTTAATTTCCTCGCTCTGGTAAGACAAAATGCGGCGTTGAGTTCTGCCACTTAATGCGCAATGTCCCAAATTCAGCAAAAACGGGAGTAGTAAATGTATATTTATTATTTAATATATCATACTCTTGTATTATACAAAACAAATTAATGCATCTAGTAAAATTTTCATGTTAGTACACACATATCACCATATTAAAATTATATCATATTAAAAATAAAAAAAAAGACATTTTTTATGCTTTTCTAATAGAAACAATAACATGTATGTCAATAATTGTATATAATAAGTATATATACATATATACTTTTGTATATACATGAATAATATTTTTTTTTGCAGTAAATAAAAATATTCATATAAGCAACCGTCACGGATTGGTGCTTTTTAATGAATCACAGTGAAGTTGCTTTAAATGCCAATACCGTCTTTCATTGCCGTTTGTTCTATTCAATACAACTGTGCAATTGAAAGCGCATAATTATGATAGTCCGTTAATAACGTCTATACTTATATTTATGTATTTACTGTCTTTGTTTCGATTTCAATAATGAAGAAGATTTCTCTTTAATTCGAAAGTTTTAATTAGTTATTTGATAGTACAGTGTTTTAAGTATATCGAATTAAAGTTTTAGTTGAATTAATGTGAAGAAATTAATAATATATTAATATTATAATATAATATTTACTTAATTATTTTCGCATCTTGTTAGCTAAATCAATATCTGTTAATTTCGAATTGTTGCTACTTTTTTCCAACATACGATGCACGTGATAGGTGATACGTCATAGGTGACCTCTCCCTCCTCTCCTGTCGGCCGTGGTGAAGACCATGGTCTGTTGTTAACTTATAAAAGGTAATTGGACACGGTTCGCTCCTCTGACTCAGTGGTGCTGGAGAAGGATGCAGAACAAGGGCAGGGAGAGGCTTCCTCTAACCTTGACATCCGACGTAGCAGTCCGGGTTGAATACGCACGCGCTTCTCCGAACAGGCCATCGGGTCAATGTTAATTTATCATGTCTTGCGGTGACTACAGTAAGTACACGAGTATATTAATCTTACAATCACACTTACCACTTCTGACCCACTGCGTCGCCATGGCCTATACATTATTATATAATGTTGATTATCTTAAAAAAAACAAACAAATATGAAAGCATTTAAAAAAATAAAAAGAAAAAAAACGCAGCGGGATTCAAACCCACGCCTCTTGGAAACCGTCACTTAGCCAGATGTAGAGCGCATTACTTAATGATCATAGCGCTTGGACGGTTTCCAGGAGGCGCGGGTTCAAGTCCCACTGCATTCAATTTTTTATATATTTTTAATCAATGTTTTTATAATCCTAAGTAATTAAGAATATTATTTTAAAAGTAATAAAAAAATATCAAAAAAAATATAAAACACGCAGCGGCATCAAATCAAATTGAGATATTATTGCATATAGAAATCAAATTACTATACGTTTTTTCAAAAATATTATCCTAATCCTAAGTGTGGAATAACATAAAAATAGTAAGCTAATATGTATATTGTACTGGTTATAAAAATGTTGTTGAAGGCTACGAATACGTTGTATGTATGTACAGTAAAACGCTTGCTTCTGCTGACATAACATTGAAAATCAATAAGTAGACTTTGTTTTGATTGAGATTGAGAATAATGAAATTTTGTTGTAGTAACAAGGGTATAATAATTACGACATAAAATGTACGGTTTAATGGTGGAATTTGATAAACATGTCATTCATTAGTTTTAGGTTCAATTAAATTCCGCGGACAATTTTTATACTTATTTCAGTTTATCGGAAAAAAATAAAATGTTCTATTGGGTATTTCTAATAGCAATACCTAATGTTGACCATAACAGGTCATTTAGGCCATAGTGACATAGTGAGACAGCCTTCTCTGAAATTATATATTTCGAATTATTACCAGTTCTCCGCTTTGGTATGACAAATCAAGGCATTAAGTCTCCCTACAAAACAAGCAATGTCTCTATTTTGTGTGGATAGTATTGAACAGAGTGTCTTGACATTACGTTGGCTCTGGCTAGGCTACTATAAGGCGTTAAAAATAAAAACTGTGAGAAATATCCATACACTATATAACAATAAACTGCGAGGCAGTGATGAGGATCAATCATATTATATACTTATGTATAAGATTTATCGCAATACAGTAACAGCTGCTCTCAATGGAACTCTTTTGTTCATCGTAGTCTCTTCTAAATTTTCCTCGTAATCTGTGCTGATTTTCTTGATTTTAACACTGGTTTTTAAATATTTCTTCCGTTGTTTTTATTATTTTTGGCCAAGTTCTTTTCATTCCATATAACATGATAGCCAAAACATTGCGGAACTAAACGCCGCGTTTTTTATTAAAAGACCCGATCTCTTTAGGATAAAGATGTAGTAAAGAAAGATCAGGGGATAAGTAGGAATGAAAAATTGACTTACTATTATTGTGTAATCTCTTCTGTTTGTAGGTATATGTTGGAAAATCCTGAAACTTGTGTTAAGTTTATTAATTGCAATACAAGTTTATTAATACAAGTTCTATTGAAATTGAATTTTACTTACATACAATACCTTTATACCTTTCTGCCATTTTTTATCAAATTCAAATAGTTTTCATTAATGGATTGAAATTGAATTATATATATATATATATATATATATATATATATATATATATATATATATAATTTGTTTCAGTATGTATCAAAATTACTTAACTACTATGTTATGTATTGCTTTAACTTTTTCCATTGTCAACATTTCTTTTATGCGAACTTTCTGGGCTCCTTCAAACTTTCCCTCTCATGCTCTATGGAGTAAAGTTAAAAAGTGAATTGGAAGTATTCATAGATTATTTAATTAATAATTTATGCTCAGGAAATTGTCAGAAATAGCCGTCAGTCACCCAGCACGCCATGTCCGTAACGGCGGGAAGTGGAGAACAGAGCTACAAATAGCTACGTAATGTAAGAGGAGTTCTGGGAGAGTGTCAGGGAAGTTCTAAATAGTGTAAGATGGAATGAAAAATTAATAGTATGTGGTGATTTCAATGGATGGGTCGGAACAACACGGCATGGTTACGAACGTGTAGTAGGGAAGTATGGTGGTAAGAGAGTAAATGAGGCTGGTAAGCTCATATTGGAATTATGTAAGGAAAAAGAGTTGTGGCAAACACTATGTTTGACCACAAACACATGTACACGTGGGAACGGATGGAAGAAAAAAGCATGATTGATCTATTCCTAGTGGATCAGCGTATTCGTAACCAAGTTATGGACATGCGTGTGTATGGGGGTGCCGACTTGGAAACAGATCACTATCTAGTAGTTGCTAGAATAAGGGGTCTGTTTGCCGGTTGGCGCAGCCGCACGAGGTGTCCAAACTTGGAGGCGAAAAATCACATAAGAAGCTGGAAGCTTCAAGTTCCACCGATGAGAGAGGAATATGAAGAAAGGGTTTCCAAGAAGCTACACAGCTGCGAAATAGGTACTGAAAGACCTGCCCTGACCTGTTCTTTTTTCTATTCAATTTATGCTGGAAAAAGGAGGAAGAGAGGTCCCGGATGATTGGCAAGGCGCAGTCATCGTTCCTTTGTATAAAAGCAAAGGTTCTCAGACAGACTGTGCAAGCTATAGGGCTATCAGTTTGATTAGCTTGGGCAGTAAAATTTATGCTATTCTAGCAAGAAGAATGCAAGAGAGATGGGAGGCCTAAGGAGGATTTAGACCTGGAAAAGGGTGCATGGATCAGGTCTTTTCTCTCCGCATGATAACGGAAAAGTTTTTGGCTGTAAACCAGAAAATTTTCTGTGCTGTTGTGGATTTAGAAAAAGCATTTGACAGGTTTGTAAGAAAGAAGTTATGAGAGATACTACCCCGGTACAATGTGAGCGGACCCTTGTTGCAGGCTGTAAAATCTCTTTATCGAGATCACTCAGCCTGTGTACGAGTAGGAGCTGGCATGTCGCCTCAGTTTGATATTCAATCGGATGTCCAACAGGGCTGCGCCATGTCAGATTGGCTGTTCAATTTGTATTTAGATAGTTGTCTCCAAGGAGTGAAAGATAGTGGCATAGGAGTAAAAGTTGGTGATTTGACAGTAAACTGTCTGTTGTACGCAGATGATGCAGTGCTAATTGCATCATCATAATGCGAGTTACAGGCATTGGTCACCACTCTGAAAGAAGGGTGTGAAAGTAATAGTCTAAACCTGAATGCGAATAAAACTAAGATTCTTGCACTTGAAAGAGACGAAGAAAGAACAGAATGCAAGATTATGGTAGATAGAAAGATATTAGAACAAGTGAATGAGGTGATATATCTGGGAAGTATGTTTAGTAGAGATGGAAGATGCGAAATGGATGTGGAAAGGCGTATTGCTGCCGGTAACAGGGTTAACGGTACTCTTGGTGCATTGATGTGACGGCAAAACGTCAGCGTACCTGCACGTGTTGCAGTTCACAATGCAGTACTGATACCGACGTCATTATACGGCAGTGAAACGTGGGTGTATCCAAAGAAGAATGAAAGAAAGATGAATGCAGTAGAGATGAGATCTCTTCGTCGGATATGCGGAGTCAGCTTAGCTGACCGTATATGCAGCGAGAAGATACGCAGAATGACAGGTGGAAGCATGAATGTCACAGTAAGAATGAAGAAGATAGTGCTCAGGTGGTTTGGGCACGTTGAAAGAATGAGCGATGAAAGAATGTTAAGAAAGATTTATGAAGCCAAGATGAGGGTTACGAGAGATCGGGGGAGACCTCAGTTGACCTTCGAAAACACAGTATCGAAGATACTGCCCGAAGGGCATGCATAAAGAGGATAATGACTGTGGACGAGGCGAAAGAGGTATGCAGGGACCGTAGCGTTTGGCGCTCCGTACTCTCTGACAAGGAACAAGGAACAAGGAACTTGAAGAAAAAACGCAAAGAACTTTTTTTTACAAGAATACATAAGTAGTATAACATGCAAAAAAAAATGTTCATAAAATAAAATTAAAATATAATCATTGCCCCGAATGGAAATTCAACCCACAATCACGTACACAGACGTTGAGCCTGGCCTAACCAATCCAAAATAAACTTCTATAGGACGTCGCTCTTTATCTGACCAATTCGTTTGGTACAATTTTTTTCTAATAAACTTTTAATGTTAGTATGAAAAATGTTATCTCATATTTATTATTTAACATTAGAACAAATACATTGCCACTTTATATATAGATCTTTTATATATTTCTATTTTACTCCTATTTTTCATCTGCTACTACTGTACATTTTAAAGTCTTAAATTATTATAAAATCTCAAATTTATCTCTCTGATTATAAACCTTAAACAAGTAAGTTATAATCGCTTAAACGTCAAAGGTAACTTCTCAAAAGAAAAAATTAATGACCTATTGTATAAATTTTGTACGCTTGTAAACTTTTTGGATATCTCAAGTAATTTACATAGAAAAAAATTCAACCTTAATAACTAAATGCCTTCATTTGGAATTAAAAGTTTAAATAATTAGGATCGTTTTTCAATATCGATTATTCCGTCGTGAGCTTCAAAGGCCGAAAACTTTATTCGAAACTTCCGTAACTCGGAGTAATTTTGAATATTTTATTAAAATTAATTTTTTTATTGTATTCAATTTGAAATTCAATTGAATTGTTAATCTTGTGGTGGGTGGTATTAAGGAAATTTTGACAGATAATATATTGGATTGTATAAGTAACTGATTTATGCCATTCAGTAACATCTATAGATAAAGCAAAAATCTAGTATTTTATATCAGTGCCTTGTATAATATTATATCATTTTTTTAAGCTTCACGTTTTTGTCCCGCATAGGCCACACCGTTTTTCGCCAAATTCGAGATATTGCGCGTTGAGTGCCGAAACTCAACGCCGCCCTTTGTCTTACCAGAGCAAGTGAATATAATTTAAATGTAATCTTTACCCTGAGTGAAAATCAAACCCACAACCGATCGCGTTTACAGTCAGTCAGGCGCCATGACCAAGCTCTTGCATTTGTAATTAATAAATTTAATAAAATATTCAATAACGGTTATTATTATAATTATAGTTAAACTAGTTATTTATAATTTTTACACTCAAAAGTATTCAAGATAAAAATAGCAGAAGCATTTTGAAGACTTGATGACGCCTGGTGGCCTGACCTTCAAATTGGGAATTGGGTTCCAACAAAATCATTGTAGTGCTTTAACAACATCAACATAATGAATTTTCTCCAAATTAAATCAAAATCTCATTAGAATAAAAATTATAACGTTTCGAAGGGTTTTAAATCTATAAAAACAAAGTTAGATATGTCTTAACTACGCTTCAAAGGTGTCACTTAAAATAAATGTTACTGAAAAAGCTTTAAGCAGCGTAATTTTTCAAACTAAAAAATACATCTAAGTTTTAAAAGAACGTAAAAATGCTGTCCGAAACAGTTTATTGATACATCACATTCATTTCAAAGTGAAAAGAAGAAAAGGATGTGTAAAAGAAATACCGAGACCGCGACTAACATTTATCATTAAGGGTAACAATGTTTTTTGTAGGATTTCCTTCAAGAATCCAGGAGATTAATGAAGGTGGCAATAACGTCCAACCGGTGGATAAATAACAAAATAACGCACGCTTCCTAATGACTTTGATTAATAAGCAACATTACGATACGTCCAATGAAATACAATTGGAGTCGAATTTCTAATGTAATAATTAATATTATACATTTAAACACATCTACATCACACGCAAATCAAAGAGGTGTAGTTCGTGTATTAAGTCTTTTAATTTGCGTTCATTTCTTTAGTGTTTGCTTAGTACAAAAACTATCGGTTTTTAACTACAATGATAAAATATTTTTATTTTTTCATATATTGCTATGAGCCCGTCATGTATAACAATCTTCGTCAATAACTTGAGCTGCTATAACACCAGTCCAGTCCAGTCCAGTCCAGTCCAGCAACAGTAGCAGTTTTGTAAGTGCATAGACAAGAAAAACAAAGACTACAGTTGTTGCAAGTTATAAATCATTCTAACATTATGATGGATCATTTTCGCAGGAAACTAAATGACGTTAGATGTGAAACAAGCAAAATGCGTAACATAAATATTGTAGTAGTGGTGAGTTTTATGTTTCATTTATCAATTTGTTTCTTATACATTTTTTAAAAAAATCGGCTTTGCGTTCTCTATATGAACTGAATATATATATATATATATATATATATATATTTCTTTCAAATCTTATCTATTTCATTCTAAGTCTGCAATTTTGTTCATACAACTCCAGTACACGGAGTGCATTAGCTCATGCATTTTTCACGTTCTCGTCGACTTGGAGATGAAAAATTTTAGAATACCTACTATAAAAGTATGCCGATACCGAGACCTTCACTCATAATCCTAAGTATTTTTAAGTTAAAAAAATATACTTATAAATTGATATAAAAGGGTTACAATTTTTTTAAATATTTGAAAAATTGAGGCGAGTCATAACCCAGCGGGGCAGTGTCTAACTGTAAACGCAAACGGTTGTGGCACTCGGGGGAGTGACTATATTTAAATAATTTTTCATTTTCTCGCTCTGGAAAGACAAAGCGCGGTGTTGAGTTCCGCCACACAATACACAATGGAACAACACTCTAGGTTTCTGTTTACTCTGCTATGCAGAATAAAAGCGTAAAACTAATAAAATAAGTCTGTACCACGCCTATCTTAGACTGGTTAACTATAAATTATTTGTTTACCTTGGTTTCATAATATCTCAGATTTGTTAAAAATTCAGCACGGCATTACGTTCAGTATCGCAACATGTAATGACACAATTTAGTAACAGAATGGAGCAATTTGTCTGTAAGCATTTTTGTATCTTTTACTTTGATGGTCTGTATGTATCACTTATGTCTATTATAAAAGTATAGGTAGTGCTTAAAAAAATCAATATATCGCAGGAAACAGTATACATATTAAAGCATTATGAAATTAATTCCTCAAATTATAATATTAACTTATGTTTTACAATATCTTTCATCTTTCAGCTTCTCATTATTTTCATAATCTGTCGAATGAAATTTAAAAACATAACAAAAGCGAAATAGATATATATATTTTGCAAGTCTTTTGTATTGGAAGCTGTACGCTTCACTGGTTCAGACGTTTCGTGAAAATCCATATCAAACGAGGCAGGAGGTCTTACTGAATACGGCTTTAGCTGCATTATTTCGAAGCTATCGGTAATTTTCTTTCGAAATGTTCTGATTTTTTAAGCATATTTAAACTATATAGCGCTTACACGTATAAGTTAAATAAAAGCAGAAATAATGTTTATTTATTATCAAAAATTAATAGAATTTAAATACAAAGAACTATTTACCTATCGTATCGTATCGTATCCTATATATAGGTATCGAACTCCTGAATATCTATAACTTTATAATGATGTTTTATTACTAGGAATGTTGTAAAATATTTATATAATATTTAATATTATCTCATATTTATTCGTTTTCAAACAATCACTATGAAGATGGAAGGAAAACTTTTATATTTAGAAGTCTTTGAAGTTAGCCAGGTGTAATTGATATTGAAAAACACTTATAATTACTTAAGCTTTTAATTTGAAGCGATGATCGAAGTTTCCAATAATAATTATCTCGAGGCTAAAATAATTATATATGGACGCTATCGTGCTCAGTTGTGATGTTTCTAGCTGTTCGTAGATACGATTTGCACTTTTATTTCACTTATATGAATTATTTATATATCATATGAAACATTTTAAGTATATGTTCTTGGAAAACTGATGTTTTGAATATTTTACTATAGTACGGTGGTCACAGGTAGGCAGTAAAGTGTTCGAAATTCCAAAAATGTATTTTTCAAGTAACAAAATATACGTGATTTATCATTTAAAGTATAAAAATAGCGAAAATCAAAGATCTTTTCATATGAAGCCTGAATTGGGGGATTTTTTTATCTTCTGTTTAAAGTATTCTAACGCGCAGGTTTTGAACTCCGTATCATAATTATGCAATAGAAGTAATAACTAATTAAGTCACGTCCAATATTATTTTAGCATCAAATAATCTAAATATAAACGATAAATTATAAGCCACGGATTCTATTCAGGTCAGATTAGCAATTTGCATAGCCGTAGACTTATAAATGCAAGACGTACCCACCCTCCGAGATTGAGTTGTTCCAGGACCTATTCTTGACGTGAATTTCTCAAAATCCCAGCCATTTACTGGCTTATTAATTCTGAAATGCCAATGCCCCTTACTTTGAAGGTGAGGTAACAAAGGTTCATCTATTATTTTGAATTCTCGTTTTGGCAGCCTGAATAATTTACATGAATCTGCAAAATTATTTTTAACTACGTATTTTTGCGTGTTTCGTGGTGAAACACAACGCCGCATTTTCTCTTACCAGAGCGAGGAACCTTCCTTTTCGCCCAGTGAGGGGACGGGATTTTTTAAAATGCTTTCTTATTCTAATTCTTGAACAATATTTTAAAATTAGTAAATTATTTTAATCTATTTGTATACTAAAGATTGACTTATTATTTATAACTAGATATGCCCATGCCTTCTTCTGCGTGAAATTTAACACCTCTGGATCTAGTATTAAACAATTCTGTTCTATTATTAATAGTTATGGCGTATAGGCTGAAATAATTCAGGATAACGTGGCATTATTCTGCTACAAAAAGCAAGCCAGCCAAGCTGGTCATCCACATCGTATGCTTAAAATATGTGAAAAGTAATTGTAATCGCATTATAGTAATAATAACAATGTCATTATAGGAATATAATAATATTAATAAGATATAAAAAGAAAGCGAAGCGTTGCAATCCGAAACACTACAGCCAATAAATTAAATAGGTATACGTGAGAAAATAAAAGTAATTTAAACATAACCTATCCCCCGAGAGGGAATCGTACCCACAACCAATCGCGTTTAAAGTCGAATGGCCACGGACGGCTTCTGATACTGTTACGGACTTGTATCATAATTTTTTGTCAACCAACGTTATTATAAACCAAAATAAAAATTGATAATTGATTTATATTTAAAACTGAGAATAATTTGCAAAAATGCATGCTTATTGCCAATGAGAAATTTAAAAAAAATATATTAAAATTATAATAAAAGTGATTTGTATACATATTCATAGGTTATTATGGTAGAAATATTGAGAAACCCATAAATTTTAATTAAATTTGCAAGAAAACGAAGATGTGATCGTAACAGTCGTTCAACAGTAAAAGATTTACGACACAATAAAGGTAAAGTAGTTCTAGTTACAATGTTATCAGAATTATACAGATCATAAACGATATTTGCTTTGTAACGTCAGTTAGAGTAACTCGAGTAGATTTGGTATCTTTACACAAGTTAAATATTATGACAGGGTGCTATATTCCTATATCATGTATTCATTGAATTTATTCATTAGTATACAGAAAAACTTTGTACACTATTTTTTGATATATAAAAATATGGTTGTTTTACTGAAAGATAAAAGTTTTTTTTGAAAGATAAAAGGTAAAGATAAAATCTTCGATTATGTAATAGTGTCACCGACGTGGTTCCTACTAGGGTCATTTGATACGCTAGATAATTTTTTTGCTAAATATACCTGCAAAATATATTGCAAGAATTGAATTCAACTCGAATGAACGAATCGAATCGAACCCGCGACTATCGTATAATTCATCACTGAGCCACAATAGCGCCACTAGAATAGTGTTTGCTATATACGTCTGCGTTCAATCTAACTTTAAATGTTGGAAGCGCGTTCTGTAAACACACCTGTCAGAGTGGTCACGAAATGAAAATCAATTGCGTTTAGACATGCAATGAAAAAATTGTGAGGCGAAAATCAAATGTTCTTACACTATCGTGTTACACTATTTGACTATAACTAATGGTTACAGGTTCTAATGCCTTGAAGATTGTTTGTAACATACATATAATGTACGTTTATTCCATAATTTGGCGTATAAAGTATTTTGTACGTAAAATATTGTAATTTGAGCAGAATAAGGAAAAAGGAATATCAGAACACTAAGTTTTTTATAAAATAAATCAGTATCGGCGGTTCAGTAAAGATTATTATAATGATTAAAATTTTAAAAAAATATATGATAGAAGAAACTATTTTTTTTTTTTTTATAAAACAATAAAAATGTGAGACCGGTCGTGGTGCAGTTGGACAGCGTCTGACTGCAAACGCAATCGGTCGTGGGTTCGATTCCCACTCGGGGGAGTTATTATAATTAAATTATTCTCATTTCCAGGCTCTGATAAAACAAAACGCGGTTTTAAGTTGTGCCACTCAATACGCAATTTCTCGAATTCAGTAAAAAGGGGAGTGTGAAGTGCTTTAACACTAGGTACTTTCAATCTACTGCTTTACAGGATAAAAGCGTGAAGTTAAAAAAATTAGCAAGTACCTATTTTAGTATACCTATATTAATGTATGAATCTATATAATTTAATATTAACGTTATCTAATAAAAGTAGTTAGTTAATTATGCAAGATGTGGGCTTATTTTGTCAGTAATTAATAGGTGTCATCTATTTAGGCCACTTATTAGTGCGGCACTACAGTGATGTACAGTTCTGTTTATATTGTCATTTAATATGCTATCGTAGGAGTATTAGTGAGAATTTATAAATAATTCACCTTACACAGACGTAATATAATATTGCCTACAAATTAAATAATTTTGGTAGCTAAAATGTTGTCTTTTAAAATGTATAAAATAATGAATTTCGAAAATTTTGTGTATTTTAGTAATTTTTAAACCCAAGGAAGCGATGGGTGGATATTGGGAAATAGGATATGAGAGCATATGGACTTACCACCGAGAACGTCAAAGACCGTACAAAATGGAGGTGTTAAATGGGGAGGCAGATCTTGGCTAAGCTAGTAATCCCAGGAATAAAAAGACTAATAGGACATTGGCATTATAATTAAGTTCAGAATTGTGTAATGATGGGATACGGCCCTGTTTGTCGTTACTACAGGCTATATTATGTTTCACCACAGATAATATAGTAACCTATCTAAAAGAATATTTCCACAATCAACATATGTAGTTTATTTACTTAAATGTTTTGTTACTTAGTTAAAATATGGAATCCTCGATGTACTGTACTATATTCACCACTTATGAAAATAAATAATTTATTTATTAAAGGATAATAAATTATTTATTTACTTATGTATAAATTAAAATAAAAATATATTTATTTATATATGTCAACCTTTAAAACATTATATGAAGGCAAGAGGTGTTATCGAGTGGCAGTAAATCATAATTCTGAATAATATGAAACTAATTAAAAATGTGGCATAACTTCAAACAGCTTACCATTTACTCATAAGTAGAGTAAAGCGAGGGTGTATACTAAAATAAATACATTCTCGACTTTAATAATAACATTTTTCTGCATTCCTTACTTATCGGTCAAGTTAACCCACTTTCGTTGTGAAACTTAATAAGCATTATATTTTATGGCTAGTTGTGTATGATTTATTGCAAATGTTAAAAACTATGCCTAGAATTTCGACTTTATTAAAAAAAATAACCTATTTATTGTAAATATTTTTAGAACTACAATGTTTGTTAATAACTAAAGCTTAAAAAAATGTTTCTTATTTCATTATTAAGAAAATGTATATTAATAACTGAAAAGTAGACAAGGGATGGCAAGTGAAGTCGCGGGAAATAGTTTACTTAGTCATAGAAAGAAATTAATCTATCTTTAGGAACAAGCTGTAGGTGAACGAAACATCAGGACCATGGAAGATCTATAGGCCTAGTTTCAAAACACTCTGACCTTTACTTTCCACTGAATTTGAGACATTGCGTATTAAGTGGGAACTCAAAGCCGCACTTTGTCTTACCAGTGCAAGGAAAGGATAATATTTTTTTAAATATAATCATTCCCCTGAGTGCGGTTCGAACCCGCAATCGATCGCGTTTACTTAGACGCTGTTTAATATACATTTTAATTAATATTATTTGCATGTATAGAAATGGCGTTTCACCAGACTAATATAATCTTTGAATCATCAAGTAATATATAATATATAAAGTATGTTATTTGTATATTAAATTCGTATTCATATTACTTGGAAAGATTTATTTCTGACAAATCATAATTAATATATGTAAAGTGAAATATTTTAGGCTTATCACTTACAAATTATTGAGTACTTAATATTTTACAAGTATTTAATAATATTAGTTATTTAAATCTTCACTTACAGGATAGTAAAAGACAGTCTAGTGTCAAGACACTCCGTTCACTGCTTTCTACCTGAAATCGAGACACTGCGTGCGGAGTAGCGAAATTAATGCTGCCCTTTGCCCTACCAGAGCAGAGAAATGAAAATAAATTTCTAATACAATCATTTCTCTGAATGGAAATCGAACCTACAACAAATCGAGTTTGACCAGAATTTTCGAAATTCGAATATCTACCGAGGCCATCGTGACCTAGTAGGACAGCAATCCGACTGTAAACGCTCAATAAATCCCTCCCAATAACGAGAAATAATTACACTGAAGTCATTTCTATTTTTATTTCTGGTAACTACTTTGGTAATACAAAGTGGGACTTTGTGTTCCGTCACTAAACACGTAGTGGGAGAGGCGCTCTATGGATTGTTGCTAAACGGGGAAAAGGCTAATTGACAAGGAAATTTTAAAATTTAGGTAAGACTTTCAAGTAATGCTTATCGATGCATCATATAATTGAATTCTCCTGTCGGATGTCAGCGTGACGAGGCCCAAACAAAATTTTTAATCACAATGAGTAATTACAAATTTCTGAACGGGAAACTTTATTTTAAAATACTCTGGCGGTGTTCAAAATATTTTGTGAATTGTTCCACATATTGGTATTGTATATTATAATTATATTTGTTATTTTCATGAAATTCTTTCATGTTTTCTACGAACTTCGAAATAACAATATTAATCTGTTTCTTTTTTTTTCATTGGCAAAATTTTCCGAGTAATAAAATATTTATATAGAGGCCGGTCGTGGCACTGGCTCGATTTTCAGTCGGGGGAATGATTATACTTAAATTTGTTCAATTTCCTCGCTCTGGTAAAACAACATGCGGCATTAAATTTCACCGTTCAACACGCAATATCTCGAATTTGGTGGAAATAGGGTTACGGAGTGTTTTGACGCTCTTCTCTATCCTACTTTGCAGGACAAACGCGTTAATTTTTACATTTATACATACATAACGACAGTTGTTGTTAGATCAGCAACATTTTCTAGGGCCTAGGAAAATATTTATGTATTGTCGAGATGTAGTTTGCTTTTTTTCTCTTTTTGGACTGACAAATCTATATTGAATAAATATATACGTTAGTATTTTATATTATTGTTATTATAATTAACTTCCATACAAAAACGTACAATTGTTATGTAGGTTCTTTGGGAGTCAGTTTAGATATATAAGAATAAGAAAGTCAATATATTTTATTACTCGAGAAATTTGCCAATGAAAATAATAAAAAATGGTTAATACTATTACTTCAAAGTTCTTAAAAATCTCACAGAAAATAGCAACAAGGTCTTACAGTCGAAACTATGACAGATTTAAATTCAAATAGCATGCCTAGGGTTATAAAGTTACAAACGAAGTTGGCAATAACAATACGTACTTCATATTTTTGAGACTTTTCTTTATTTATATATAAAACTTTTTCTTTAATACAATAATAATATTCTACTTATTATTATAGCTTTAAATTACAAAATATGCACCTACTTCTATCAAAGGAGTTGTTAATTGGATATAAACTGACGAAGCCACGTCAGCAGTGAAATATTCAAAAACTAAAATATTGTTCTTTGTTCAATATTTGCGAAGCGGAAATTGGGCTATTGAAATAAAATATAGAAAGTACCAGGTGAATGCCTAAGCTACTCACACGAGCACACGTGAAATAAAATGAAAATACTACGCCGTGTTTTCTAAGCGTACTTTTTATTTTTATAAGTAAGCCGTTACTTAGCTCGCAAAATACTATACAAATTTTGTTTTAAATTAACTAGAATTATTTTTAACTAACTGTTTGTGTTATACGTAATCTAGAGTTCTAATAATATTCAACATTACCATGAATAAATATAAAACAAAATAATTTCTTTTTTACCTTGAAATATTTTTTTTCTTCTGCATAATTATTTATTTCGTAGAAGTTGAAATATGTTTATTAACAAATGTATCAATAAAGACTGAAAAAAACTATTTTTATCTATGAGCAGGGTAGACAGGAAGTACCTACTTGCAAGACACTCCGTGCTTTAATGTTCGGCAAATTCGAGACACTGCGTAATGAGTGACGGAAGACAACGTCAAGTTTTTCTTACCAAATCGAGAATAATTTAAATATTATCATTTCCTTAGTTCGGAATCTAAACCACAATCCAACTCCTTCATAGTCAGATGCTAACCCACTGAGTCACGGCAGAACAAGATTACAGTAAATAATATTTTTTCTTTATATACAAATGAGTATAAAGAAATATGTATTGAGGCCGGTCGTGACGCAGTGGGACATCGTGTGACTGTGAATACGATCGTTTATGGGTTCGATTCCTGCTCAGGGCAGGGATTATATTTAAATTATTTTTACTTCCTCTTAAGCTTAAGCACTCAACACGCAATATCTCGAATTCGGTGGACAACAAAGTACGAAATGTCTTAACACTAGGTAATTTCTGTCTATCCTGCCATGCGATAAAAAGCGTAAAGCCAAATATACACATATATATATTTATTGCATTATGAATGTTTATTTTATATTATATTAGCAAAATCTTATATAAAATATGGAATTTGCCTTGTCCATCCAAAGATCTTGGCCTGTAGAAGGTATTCTGATTATGAATCCCTTGACTAGGCATGTGAGGACGAAGGAATGTAATGTGACAACGTTCTTGAAGAATTTTCTCGGTACGTGATATTTTTGAGTTAAGCTCATATATCGCTACTTTTATTTTATTATGTACATATTTTCGTTAGGGTATATAAAAATTATATGGAAAATGGTATTTAATAAAATAATGGCCTCTATATGTATCACTATATAGTCAAACATAAAATCTACATATATAAGAATATAATATAAATAAATATATTAATAAAATCCTTACGCTTTATTCTGCGCAGCAGAGTAGTCAAGGAGGGCCTAATATAGAAGCAATCCGCTTGCTACTTTTACCCGAATTCGAGACATGGCGTATTAGGTGACGAAAAGCAATTCTACAAATTATGTATATTACTACTAACTAGTAGTTAAGAAAAAATTTAAAAAAATACTATTTTTTTGTTAAAATAGACTACAGAAGAATGACATTTAACCCACTTATGTTTTTAATGACGAGGAAATATTTAAACATGAATTCTCTATAGTTAATATAATGAAGATTACAAAATAACATGCACTACGTCAAATGACGTCTAATACACATATTTTAAAATAAATAAAAAATGAAAATATAAAAGTAAGTATATTAATTTTAGTAGATGCATCAAAATTCTACTACCTAAATCAAATTATGTAAACTAAAGCAAAACGTAATTAAAAAATCTAATTTCGCCTGTTCTTCGAAAATTTCTAGAAGACACCTGTGCAAACGATTTAACTTGCCAGTAAATAGCTTGGAAGCTAATGAGTGTGCTGAGAAAACATGCAGCACACGAACTCAAAGTGGTTCATTATCATTATTTTTGACTCCAGTTTCATTTTGCCATGAAAATTGAAGGAATTTTAGTATCTAGGGATAATAAGTCTTTATAAAATGAAGATCTTATGCTTAAAGAGTCAAGTAAATATAATAGTATAAAATATCAATTTTACAGCTTCACGCTTTATCCCGCATAGCAGGGTAGTCAGTGTCAACCTAGTGTCAAAATACCCAGAGTATTTTTGTTATATTATTTTTCACTGCTTTCCGTCCGGAAACTGAGACTTTCTGTATTGAGTGATGAACTTAACGCCGCACTTTGTCTAACCAAAGCGGAGAAATGAAAACTATTTTATTTCGTTTGGTACAATAATAGAAAATTAATGTTTTATATACATAAAAATCGTAGCAAGATTGAATTTGCATATTAAAAAGACGACACGTATTTTTTCGCATTATATAAATTTAAATACATTTAAATTTATTATATTTAAAGAAACAAGGCGCTTACCTTTTTATATTTCATATAGGTTGGCCCTTTTGTAGCCTACGCAACGTGTATTAAATAAATTTTATAATATTATTTTTATATATTTTTAATTTATTACTATAAAAAAATATTTGTCTTTCTTACACTTCTTCTACGTAGAAATTGTAACTATTCGCCATCCGCCTTATCCATCTATTTACTTAAAAAGTTGTCGAAAGCTTTCCGTCACGTATTAGTATAAAGACAATTTACAATTCCCCTTTAATTCTTTGAACTTCTTAACAATCCAGTGTCATTGTAACCTAAATTACACCAAAGAAGCCAGTAAAGTTCTTAAATTACGAAAATCCTTTTGAAATATAGGTAAAAATGATCTAAAGGCCCATTTAAACTGTCTCGCTTAAAATACCTCTGTAAGTTTAAAATCGAAGCTCTTCGTGTTCCGCTACAATTTTAATTCTTACTTTTATAACTTGACCTTGTTGCTTTAAGCTATAAAAATAAAATTGATAAATATAGGTAGCGTGCAAAATATCACACGATTTGATATATTAGTAACCCGGTTAAAGAGTTAGTTGTAGTACAACCATGACGTGTTTAATATTTACAATATTATTAGAAGAGGTTTATATAAATATAGAGTTCATGTTAAAATTATATAATTTTTTTTTACCTATCTAAGGCCAGGCCAGCTAGAGGCCAGCTTCCTGAACCAACATATGTAGTTTACTTAAACATTTTTTATTTAGTTAGGTAATTGAAATATGAAATCTTCAATGTATTGTATAACATTCAATACTATTAAAAATAAATTATTTATGTAAAAAGCTAAGAGCTAAGCAGCTAATTACAATGTCGAAACTAATATAATAAAGAAAAAATAAATTTACAAATTTAAAACTTAAAAAAGTGAATGAAAGAATTTATGTATATGTTTTTGATATTAACATAATTTATGTGAGATAATCCTCTTTGATTTTTTTCCCTACATATAAATAGCCCTTTAATGTACACAAAAATCAAGATTTACACACCATTTATACAACGGTGTGTAACATTTTATTGCACAGTAAGAAATGTTAAGTTAAGTATGTTGACTTTAGTTATGAGGTCACCCATAAATTTTAACTTAATATCCTTTACAGTAAGTTGTATTTATATGCTAAATATCAAACAAGGACTTAGAAATACTTTAAATTACTATTATAGTTTATAGTTGAATTTTTTGGAAAAAATAAGTATAATAAAGAATATTTTCAATACAAACAGTAAATAAAAACGTTGAGGCGTTCGGATTTCGCTGATCACACATGACTGTAGCGGGTTCGACATCAGTTGAAGCAAGCTTATGTTACAAATATAAGCAATGCATCAGTTTTTGACAGCTTGTTTCGTTGGAATCCTCCATATAGTCATTATTTCTGTATAAAATGGGAAATTGAGAGATAAAACAATACTATATTTTTTCTAATTAAAGTTTGTATGTACGTAAACAGCAGTAGTCGCAGGTTATCTGAGTTAGCGTCTGCTGCCAGTTCCTAGAATTGTTTTTGCAAACTACTGCCAATCATTTATAAATTTCCTCGTGTGTTCCCCTGGATTCGAGTACTACGTGCTGACAGTATTTTGACGTTTGATGCGCTGAATTTTATGTTTCTGATTGTAACGAAAGAGTTTCGAAACCCGAGTTTCTGTAGGAACGTCTAGTTGCTGAATTTTGTTCTAAAAATATTTTTATAACATGAAACTAAATAACATTGCTATATTTTACTGTTGTTAAAGTGTTATTCTACACTTAGGACTAGAATATATTTTTAAAAACGCTTAAAAATTTGAACACAGCATTCGAACCCTAAAAACTAAAACATGTTTCTAACATTGCCATAATTAAAGATATATATATATATATATATATATATATATATATATATATATATATATATATATATATATATATATATACATAACGTATGTCTCACGAAACAAAATATTGGACCATAATATTGCAAAACGGTTCTTGATCCTTTCAGCAGAATGAAAGTAGCTAAACTTTAAGATATCCTGCTTGAAAATCTAAGCCAATGAACAAGACTTACGACCGCAACAAAGCTTCAGCTTTCTAATTTCGTCTCGAAAGGATTTTTCCGATAGCAGCAGTAAATTCCACAATCCGCTAATACTCATTATGGGTTTCGAGGGCGGGGACCATAAAGCCAAGAACTTAATTAACATCCCAGAATTTTACTCAACATTTATTTGGGCGTGAATTTGGTTTGGATATAAAAATAAACAATGAAAGGCACCAGGTGAATAACCAAGCTACTCACGTGCACACATACGTATAATAAAATGGAAATGCCAGAACTGTTTACTAAACGAGCTTTTATTTTTGAAAGTATAGAATGTTTCGGATCAATATTTGCTAACAGTGGCTTTGTAATATAAATGAGTTTAAAGTGCGTATTCCTAGATAAAAGTTTAGGCCTTTTTGAAATATTTTTTTTCGTTTTCTATTCACTGTCGGGCGAAAAGAAGACGTGTGCAAAATTATATTTTTTTTAAGTAATCATGTATATATTGTTAAAAATAATATGATAATTGTGAACTTTAAAATAAATATTTTTATATATTCTTGAGATTATCCTAGAGCAGTGGATTTTATTTAAAAATATTTTCATTTCTAAGGTATGGTCAGACAAAGAGCAGCGTTGAGTTCTTTACTTAATCCGCAATGTCTCCAATGTCAAAGGAGTGTCTTGACACGAAGTTGCCTCTACCTTGATATGCGAATAAAGCTTCACACTTATCAAACTGCTTTTGTTTTTGAATTTTTTTACAAATATTTATTCGTATTTGTGCTCTTTTTTCTTAATTTATGAACAACATTTGATTTACAACTATTAAAAAGTGACGTTTTAAAATAAAATTACTTACGTAAGACGGCAGTGTGTATTATTACCATTTTCTGCTAAGAATATATCAACATGTTAATTTTGTGAGTGCTGAATACTAAAGAGTACAAAAATATATAGCACATTTACTTTGCTCCGTTTTACATAGCAAGGTAGACAAAGAACCTAATTCCTAACCTAGTTCTAGATTAAAACTACATTCTCCGCTTTTCGCACAATTCGAGAAGTTGCGTATCAATTGGCGAAACAAAACGCCGCTTTATGTCTTGCCAGAGCGAGGAAATGATCAAAATTTAAATTAAATTCAACCATTACTCCGACTGGGATTTGAACCTACAACCATTGCTTTTGCAGACAGACGTTATTTCACTACGCCACGGAAACAAAATGTGCAACATACGTTAAAATATTTAATATAACGCTACGTTTAAACGAGAAAATATAAACGGGAATTCACAATTTACTATACTGATAATGCGTCACATTTCATTTACAGATGGACAATGGCCACCGCAAAGTGACGCACTTTCGATTAAACTGCCGGGCTTTTCAAATAAATCTATGATTAACTTCCCGTGGCAGTATCATCAGCTTATAGGGTTGCCAGGGTCTTAAGCTAAAAGTTCACTCAACCATTTTAACACTGACCTTTTACTCATATATTTAATATTATAGTCGTACTACTTTAAATTAATAAGTAATAAAAATAATTATGTTTTAAATTATTTCTTGTAAATTTAACGTAATAATGTAAGCAAATGATATTTTTTTTTCATATTTCATAAAACGTTAATATAATACTATTTCATGAAATAATAGGTATTTAAAAATTAATATCATTTCAGTAATTTTGCAACCCTAAATACGTGTTACATTTGTTACGAGTTCGTGTATTAAAATGTAATTTGTAATGAAATTGTTTTGAGGTGTGCTCTGTGTGTATAAATGAACGATTTATTTAATTTACACTTTTGGTCAAATTGAGTTTTCATTACAATAATAATTGAATAAAATCGATTATAATATTTAATATGAAATAAATATTGCTCGTTTTACTTTATAGCAGTACTATCAATCGTTATAACAAAATTTAATAAAAAAAATATTATGTAAGAGGTATTAAAAATATCTTTAATTGGAAGGGAAAGTAGAAAATAGAGTGTCTCAACACTAAGTCCTCCGCTTGCTTTATTTATACTGAAACCTAAAAGCTAGAGCTAGTTTTTCAAGAAAATATTTTATCTTTATCTAACATAAGAAATGGTGGTTATATTGTTGAAAATTGGTTCTACATTTTTACGCCTTGTTGATATTACATTGAAGAGCAAATTTACTCTCAGCCTTTTTTTATCTTTCAATACTTCTGGTGAAAACTGAAAAAAAAGCTGAAACTTCGTTTAATATCACGTTTCTTTTCTAGGATTTGGATTAGAACGAATAGGTCATCGTAGTGGCATGCGCGAGAGATCCTGCGGCATCTCATGAGTGGAAACGGTTTCCGCTGGGATTTAGTAGGTAATAGCGGGTTCAGTGATGGACCTCACAGTATCATGTATCCGTAAGGACTTGTGCACGGGTGGTCTGCATTAATGGCATTTCTAAGTGACAAAAAACTAAGAGCGAGTGCAAGGCTAACCAAAATATACATTTTTTATGTACACTGGAGACTATACTTTAGAAAGAAGACTATACTTTACTATAAGTATACTTTAGAAAATTATATTTTTAATATATGATAGATAAATATTGAGCTTATAACTTCGGACTGGCGTATAACTTTTAATTTTTATCTACATTTGTTCATAAAATAATTCAAATATCTGAAACATGAGGAATAATCGTATCAAAAACCACGCAATTACTTAAAACAACCAAACAAAATTTAAAATAATCAAATAATTTACCAAAACTTAACGCATTATACATTGGTAGGTACGTACAGTAAAGTAAAGTAGGTAATAACAGCGACTAGTATGAAACTTCCAAACTATTCCGACCGCTCACGTTGAAATCAAATCAAATAGGGTTAGGAATAGACTCGCGGTACTGTGGCCCTCACACGTCCGGGCACACGTAAATTGGATTACGGAAAGGACTAAATGCTGTCGAACAAATTGCTTGTGTCGATTTAATGGTCAAACTGTTACAGTACTAGCATGATGGAATATTTCTATTTTTTGTGTTTCGTGTTGTTTTTAGTTATTTTTGCCTATTTTGGGTATTAGTTTAGTTTATTTTAATATAGTTTGTGAGGTCATCTAGTAGTATTGGTGATAGCGTCTGATTGTAACGCGATTGGTTGTAGGTTCAGTTCTCTCTCTTGAACTATATATATTAAAAAAAATATTTTATTTCTCCGCTGTGGTAAGAAAAAGTGATTTTAGTCAACATTAACTTATTTTAACACATATTTCTGGTCTCGGCTTAATAAAATATGTACATATGCCTGCTTATTAGTAATTAAATCAAAATGCTTCCGTTCCACGACGTGCACAAGAATTGGGCTTATCCAGAATGACAACCTGGCAAATTTTACGAATGGATCTTGGCCTACATCCATTCAAGATTGTGTTGGCAGCAGACCATCGATTACGTCGAATTTCATAGGAAAATCATCTTTTCAGATGAGGCTCACTTTTGGCTCAATGGTTATGTGAACAAACAGTATTGTCGTTACTGGAGTGAGTCAAATCCAAGAGTGGTTCATGAAACACCATTACATCCTGAAAAATTGACTTTTTGGTGCGGATTATGGTACCTTGGAATCATTGGCCCGTACTTTTTCAAAAACGACGAAAGCCGTACTGTTACTGTCAATGGCGGCCGTTATCGTGACATGTTGAACAATTTTTTGTTTCCTGAAGTGTATGAAATCGATGCGGACGACATTTATTTTCAACAAGATGGTGCAACATGCCACACTGCGACCGTCACAATGGATTTATTGCGTGATAAGTTTGGTGAGTCGGTTATTTCTCGCAACGGTCCTCACAATTGGCAACCAAGATCATGCGATTTAACACCCTTAGACTCTTTTTTGTAGGGATATGTTAAATCTCAAGTGTATGCCAATAAACCAGCTACGATTCAAGACCTTGAACGCAACAGTCGAGCGACTATAGCGGCCATACCAGCCGAAATGCTGCACCGAGTCATCGTAAATTGGACCGATCGTATTCACCAGTGCAAAAAATATCGTGGCGGTCATTTGAACGATATCTTGTTTAAATCATAAAGAGCATAAAAAAATTTATCAAATAAAGCACGAAGCACGAGCAATAATTTAAAAATTACGTCAAATATTATATTATGTAATATTTTATAATTTAATTAATTATTAAATATTATTTTGGTCGAATGAATTACTGGCAATCCAGAATGATGCAATGGATTTTTTTAACAAAGAATAGAAGTTGGGGCATTAGCGTAATGTGCGTAAAAGGACCCTTTACAAGATTGTAAGTATTTAATTTGGAATAATGGTATATAATAAGATAGAAGGTAATATAATAACAATATTTAATATCGGAAATACATCAAAATATAATTATTTTTGTTATTGTTGTGTTCGTGGTCAGTGAGATTTTTTTTTGGTAAATTCTTTTTCTATTATTAATATTAAAGTAAGATTAAATTAATATTGAATAGTTATTAATAATTACATTAAACATATTAGAGGCTTAGAATGTATATTCTAAAAGATATATGAAATTTATAATAGAAATAAACTAAAGTGGTTGCCACCATCTTTGAATAATATTGTATGTACATCTTGTTATACACATTTACTAAATATTATAAAATATTTGAATAAATATAATATTTTAAAGCATTTCTGAGGGGGGAATGCAGATAAACGCTCCAATATCTATAACAGGTCACACGGCTGTTGACCGCAGTTTTCACAAACCTAAAAAAAAATCGAAGCAACTCAAGGTGAGTAATAAGAATATTATTTTTATATTAAATGAATATAAATGTTTATTAAAATAGTTATCTTGCTCTTGAAAAAATATTAACTATTTCATTTTTTATTTTGCCATTCTTGCATTCTTTTATACTGTGTATTTCACCTTTAATTTACTATTGTATACTATTCTTATGTGTATATCACCAAATAATTTCCTCGTTTCACGTCTGCCAGACACTCGCGATGGATCATTTTCGAAATTGATAAGTCAGAAATTATCCCAATTTCGTACATTTGAAATCTGACTTAATAACTGTTTGCAATTCTAGAAATTCTAAATGCCAGAAATTTCTGCACTAAAACTAAAGTTGAAACTAGTTCAATTAACGCTAGACATAACGGCGCTTAAATTGTCTTAAATATGTAATGGCTCTGTCTAGACGGAAAGGGGAGTTTTCTCTACCCAGTGATGACATGAAATATCAAAAAAGTATTATTATAACGATTCATTTTATCTCCTGGCGAGTGATACGCCTTCTGTGAAAGTACGCTACACGTTTGACAAACTGTAGCTGTTTTTGTAAGATCGATTTCTGTGCGGAAGAATATTTTTTACACTAGTGCAGCGTTAAGTTACGCTATCCAGTGTCTCATGTTTAGTACTCATATCCGCATTTTATATTCACTCAGATAAATTCGTTATTATAGATAGATTCATTTAAAAGTAGTTTAAGTATCACATATCCCTTTATCATATATATAAACAAAAATTTCTATAAAAATATCATAAAATAAAATCAAGTGCTAATAGAATTCAAAATGTAATAAATCTTAAAACGCTTAGCTGTGATTATGTAGCGCTTAGAAGGGGTTATCCTAAATACCCATGTCCAACCCTCATGTTATATAATTGGTATGCTTTCCTTCATTTTTTACTTGGCAAATGAGTTCAAAAAATTTTAATCTAACACAAACAGGCTAATGATGCCAAATGAAGCTTTCGCATAACAATTTGAGTCTCCATTATAATGTCCACGTCACCCTTCCCATTTCTACGCACATATATACCGGTACACAAAACCATAATGTTTTTAACCAATAAAATTATCACACCAAATTACACCTTATAATAACGTGCTAAGTTCTAATTTTACTCGATTTTGCACTGGAGTCAAGCAAAGCAAGTCTTTTTGTTGCCTCAAACGAAAATCTAACACCTTTAATTTACCCAATATCCCTTTTAATTTCGGGGACGGCACGTTCCTTTTACACCGGCGCTCACTGGTTTCATAAGGAAGATTAATATTTTAACGCTTTGCTAGTGAAGTCGAAACTGACAGCTTAAGCGTCGTATCTGACAACAACGCTGCTTTTACAGACAGGACAGTGACAGCTTGCACAAGATTTTCCTTATTTAGTGAATAAATAATTATGTTTTTATTACATTCATTAATTTTGAGGATATGATACTCATTAATGTCATATTTAAAAGATGTGTTTTTTTTCTATTGCCTTTATAAAAGATATAATAGTTTATAAATAATAAATATTTTTGTAGCAATCTTATATAATATTAATATACAAGCTTAAACAATTACCTCCATGAACAAAACCATACTAAAACAGTCATCAACATATGAACTTCTCAAAACCTGTTGTATATCTAATCAACCTTACTGCTAACATATAGGTATAATGTATTAAAAACCGAAAAAAATAGAAAAAAACTTTTATTTTTGAAAAACAAACGTACGTCATTAAGTACAATAAATTCTAACATACACAATGAGACTAAAAAAAAGGCATGTACGCCTGCAACCGCTTACATAAAATATTTCAAGACATCCACTTTTTTGCTCGGTTCAATAATTTCACACAAAATTTATCACAGAAATATATAACATATGGAAATTATTTAAAATTCATACATTTTTATATGTAATTATATATTTTTTTCGTAAAACGTTATATTTAAATTTTAAACCACACTTGAAACAGCGACATAATTTTGATGGTTAAACAAAGCTTATCACTAGCTGTAGTTTAACTGATAAACCGTACATAACTACTGAAAATGGCAGTAGTTAAGCTATTTAACGGTAATTAATATATTTACATTCACATTATCATGTATTACATATATTCTATCTATACAGAGATTATGATTTAATAGAAAAAGTTTTAAAGCGAACTATGTACAAGACGTTTAGGTTTTTTTTTAAATGGCTGACATTATATGTGAACGATTTCTAGCTACTGATTAGTTTTTGTGTAGCGTATAATTTAAAATATGTAATTTATACAATCAACAGTGGTTATATCATAAACTATCGATAATAATACGATTGTGACAGACAGATTATGGCAAATACAACTAGGTCAGCCAAAGTATATATTTAAAGTAAAATATTACAATTTTAACTAAATTATACAATATTTTTTTAAAATGATAACAAACTAAAATAGTTTTGAGATTAGAATAATTTTTCAGTTAACAAAATATTTATGTTAGAACTTGAAAATTTAGTTCTCTAGTACTCCTCCGAGA
Source organism: Dryadula phaetusa (assembly GCA_032432895.1). Classification (NCBI taxonomy): domain Eukaryota; kingdom Metazoa; phylum Arthropoda; class Insecta; order Lepidoptera; family Nymphalidae; genus Dryadula; species Dryadula phaetusa. The sequence goes on from JAOYRS010000033.1 coordinate 8,052,130, forward strand.
TAACGTGTAAGTTAGGTACATTGTAAGCTTTAAGTTTCAAGCAAACTTGGTAGGTCATAATGACTACCACTCCTACTCCTATATCATGTAGTTAGAAATCGTCGAAATAAAATTAATTTATATTGTCGTTATGTTCCACAAGGATCTTTTTAGAAACATCTGTTTTACCTACATTAATATTATTTACAGTCTTCACAAGTCGCTTATATGTGTACCATCAGGGATTTACAGAAAAAGCTAATCTTTTAAACTTCAATTAACAATTTAACTATAATTTGCTATTCATCTGGAAATCTTTCTACTGTACGCTGTTGATAATTTTACCAAATTTTTTGATTTTTAAAAAAAGTATCAGAAACACCACGTAGGTACACCTTTTCAATAAACCCGTGACGATATTGTACATATAATTGAAACCAATATGTCTATAACGAATTTCTAGTATTATTTATGTCTTCGATGTCATTCAGGAAACGTATTTTGTCGGATACGCGATATCTGTTGAAGAAAAACATCGGAGTTATTTCATACGGAATGAATTATGTAAATGTTGAAAGGAACCCTTTGAGAGCTGAGTATGTCGCGTGTGTTATTTAAATTATTACTTACTTTGAACGTTTTTTTCTTTTCACCGTGTTGACTGGAGTCGCTTCAATACATAAAACGATCAGCCTGGTGCTGCAAGGATATCTGTGTGAAGAAATCTGTATGTTAATATTTATTAATCCAGGTTTCAAGCTAAGGAAGCTGTAAGAGAATGAAAGAATGAAAAAAAAATCTACGTCTGCAGTTATCTATTTTGTTTCTTTTTTTATCCATTTCTTTATATAGGCGTATAAGTTTTGTTTTATTAGCTTCACGCTTCGTACTCCGCTTTCCACCGAATTCCAGAAATAGCGTGGTGAGTTGCGGAACTCAACGCTGCGCTTTATCTTAAAAGGACGAGAAAATGAAATTAATTTAAATATATTTATGATTCTAAGTAGGAATCGAACCTATAACTCATCGCGTTTACGGTCAGACAGCCACTGCATCATACCAACCTAAATTTTATTTCATCAATCATCCCTTGCAACAAATAAAAATAATATATTTGATATATCTTGTAGAAGATTTAAATCGTCTATAAGAACAGAACATAAATAAAAAAAATAAAAAAATCTTTAATTCTCTTTTATAACCTCGCTTAATGTAAGGTAAATGAGGTAAATTAAATTAAAACCTATTTTAAATTAACAAATTGCGTAACTTTATCATCAAAACGCAAAATTTCGGAATTTAACTCAAATTAAACATATAAAATATAAATAAAATTGTGCACTGCACCGTTTCGGAATTAAGAAATAAGAATGGTATTTTCGAGAGAAAATATTGTTTCAATCTCAACTGTGGTAAATATCAGATGACCCAAATACGAGGTCGCACAAGTCTTTGGATATTTTTCTGTTATATAAGTGAAGTCAATAAAGCTGTGGTTTTTGATCGTGCGGAGTGCATCTTGAAGACGGATATCTTAGAGATAGATGTGGTATAGATTTATTATAATATTTTTATAATAATAAGTGTACAATTTTAACCATTATGAGCCTCATTTCTTATTTTTTATGACATTATATATATTCTTCTGAAAATATTTAGAATATAATAAAATAGAATAAGAGACCAGTCGTGGCGCAGTGGGATAACGTTTGACTGTGAACGCGATCGGTTGTGAATCGATTCCAGCTCAGAGGTATTATATTTAAATTATTTTGACTTCCTCGTTCTGGTAAGATAAAGTGCGGCGTTGAGTTCCGCCACTCAACACGCAATGTCTGGAATTCGGTGGAAAACGAAGTACGTAATGTCTTGACACTAGGTACTTTTTGTCTACATATTAAATTCTTTAACTTGATTGATCTAAAACATATAACCTCTTTTAAACTAACTAGTCCTTTGAACAAAATATTTTTAAGATACAATAAAAATATACCATGAATAGGGCAGTTTTTAAGAGTTGAAAGCTTAAAGAAGGTATCTATAAATATGTTTATAAGATTTACATATCTATTTAAAGTATCTTTTGCAGATTTTTTATCTTAATATAAATTTGAAACAACAAAGTCTGATGTCATATATAGTTGTAATTTTGAAATCCTATGTTCAAAAACCAGAATAATGTTTTGAACAGTACATGTTGTTACCTGTTGAGGCCATCGCGATTAATTGTGGATTCAATTCCCACTCGTAGAAATGGTTGTATTTTAAAAATTTATTTTCATTGGTCCTCTGTGATAAGAAAAATGCAGCGTTGAGTTCGCTACTCAACACGCAATGTCTCGGTTACGGGTGGAAAGCAGTCAACGGAGTGTCTTGACACTAGGTTGTTTCTGACTACCCTTCTATGCGGGATAAAGCGTGAAGCTACGTTTTTTGTATATAAATAGTCTCTTTTAAGAAACAAATACTTAGTAAATAATAGAGAGATTTTCATCAAAATACTCCAGGCCTCTGAATTGCAATACCGCATCATAACCGTACAATATAAAGCACATATGATGCTCAAAGCTAATATTTCACTTTGCACACCCGTTTCGGACGGCTTGTTAGAATGCAACAAGGTGGCGAGGTCTAATTTCCCAAGATTCCACGCTATATCACGCTTTGCAGACTTGAGTTGAAACGATGCAGGTTTAACGTCTTATATGTAAATATGTACAGTATGATATAATTTTTAATTTTAATTTATATATGTACATATATTATTCTATAGTAGTATTTTTAATATTTTATAACTACTTTAGAATCATAATATATGTATTTGAACTGTTAGAAAACGTATAAAAAACCTGCACTGAAATTTTTATATGTTTTATAGTCGAATCCACATTTCTTGGAAGGTTTTCAAAAGGCGCGGGTTCGAGTGCCGGTGCGTTCAAATTTTTAAACATTTTCTCATTCTTAGTGTGGAATAACATTTTAACATAGTAAAATATATGATTTGTTATTAGTTTAAATAAAAATATTTATAATCCTGTAAACTAATGCTAGAAATACTTGGCTATAACTGTCAATACGTCTTGGAATTGCTTTCGCTTTATCGTATCTAGACATAGCCTAAGATATTAATGTGCAAGGTACGTTAATCACAAAATCCATTGTGTTATATATTATGAATATATATTCACAATATATTAAATAAATAATAATTTATTTACAATATATAACAAAGATGTTATTAGGGCATTGATTTACTAAATAATAACAGATGAATTAAATTATGATAACTAAATATAAGTATTATGTTATTTAGAAATTTTGCGAACGAAATATTGGAAAATAATGTTACACTTTGTAAACCAAACCGTCAACATAATTTTGCATTAAAAATTATTGTACTAAAATAGGCTTAAGCCTTAAACATTTAATAATCCTTTTATATTATTTAAGTAATGAAGTTGAAAATATTCTTTTCAATTTGAATACAATGCTCATTGGAATAATTTTAATCATTACTATAACTTTTTATTCACGTCTTTTACTCTAACAGCTTATCGAACGTCATAGTATAAGCTGTATCGGTTAGTCTCATACCAATAGCATACAAATAAAACAGATTTTGATAGATATTTCTCATTGTGTTTATGCGAAATGCTGTTGTGCAATAGATATAAGTATGTTTTATATTGATAATAAATTATATATGTAGAAAAAAAATCGGATAGTACTTTAAATAAAAATGTTTTTGTTAGCTTCATGTTTTTTATCCCATAGCAGGGTAGACAGAAAGTACCTAGTGTCGAGAATTCGAGACATTGCGTGTTAAGTGGTGGAACTCAATGCCGCACTTTGTCTTTCCAGAGCGAGGAAGGGAAAATAATTTAAATATAATCTGTCGCTCCAGTGGGGATCGAACCCACAACCGATCACGTTACAGTCAGACACTGTCCCACTACGCCACGAGCGGCCTCAAGAAACGTTATTAATTAATTAAATAATAATTATTTATTCTACCATAAAATATATTACAGGCTCATATTTGAATAAAATAATAGACTGTAAAGGTGCCAAAATACCAACATTTATATGTTTTATTATTATTTTGAAGCTTCATGTTTTTATCCCGCATATAGGGTTAAACTAAAGTACTTAGTGTCAAGACACTCCATATTTCGCTTTCTGCCGAGTTCTGGACATAGATTGTTCAGTGGTGCAACGAAACTCCGCAGTTTGTTTTAACAGAGCATAATGAAATTATTTAAATAAAGTCACTTCCCCGAGTGAGTTTCAAACTCACAAAAGATCGCGTTTACAGTGAGTTAGAGTTTTAGGTTAGATGTAATTTATATTTAATCTAAAATACATAGGAAGAACAGATATTCATATATAATATACATATATACTTACGTCTCTTGATCAAGTAACTTGTTAGAGCGCAGTGAAGACGCAAGGCCAAATTTGCCAGGATTGCTGCTGTGCCATGCGTCGCAAAATGCGTCCATTGCTGGCTCACCAGTGGAGCTGGCTCCATGCCAGACAGCTTTTGTTGGCCTTAGAAAGTAAATTATATCTTGCTAAAGCTTGCGGAAAGATCATGCGGTACATCGTTCTATTCAGACAAATCGACCAACAGTAGGTCAGAGACATACTACTCTGTAATGTTTCAAAAATACCCATAAAGTAGATATAACCGATAAACTATTTTAGGTTGATCGCCGATACAGACGATATTAGACTAAACTGCCAATACTGAACTAAATTTAGTTTTTATGAAACGGCATATTCTGATCTTTATTGTAATTAAGAAAATTATGGCCAAATTTATCAAATAGCAAGTGCTGCATAAAATGGACTAATTCGAAATATTATATAATCGTATGTAATATTTTAGTTCTTTATTTTAAATATGTTACCTTCACAAATGACTATAAATTCGAATAAGAGCTCTATAAGGCAACATGAGTTTCTTTATTAAATATATATGTAAAGGTTTTATTAAAATAAGTATATATGGTGTAATGAAAGTCTCTAGCTTACAATTTCAATATGCATAAACGAATTTAGTTTAAACAGTTTCGTTAACAACGAACAAAATAACAAGTAAAATATTTTATCAATAATAATCAAACATTGGAAAATGAGGCCACTTAATTATTTATGATGTTACTGGCATTATCATTATATTTATTGTTTCAGAGTTTCTCAGAATCTTTGTTGGAGGGAAATAATAATACTTTCATAATTTAAAAATAAATAAACAAATTGAGAGACGTTAATTACGGAGAATCGTCTTTTTTATTGCATTTTGTTGTTCAAGTAGTTTGAATAAGTTCCAACGTCAATAGCTATTCTGTGGATAAATAAACAACGGGCTGTATTTTTTCTGTACTATCCAAATGGCAACTTGCAAATTTAGCTTTAAGCTAGATTTAACATTAGAGGTCACCGTGGTGCATTAGGACAGTGTCTGACTATAAACGCAATTAGTTGTGAGTTCGATTCCTACTAAGGGAAATGATTATGTTTAAATTTTCTATTCACTGGTACGCCACTCAACATGCAATGTCTTGATTTCAGGCAGAAAACAGTCAACGCAGTGTTTTAATACTGCAGGATAAAGTGTGAAGTCAAATATATTTTCGTACTTTGCAATAATGAACAAAATTTATTATTATGTATAATATCTTTGTACCATATAAGGAAGAAAATTGAAAAGATTTTAACTAAGTAGATCTCTTAACTTCTTAACGAAGCGGAGAAATAAACATAATTTAAATATAATAATTCTTTCGAATGGGGATCGACGCCACAACTATCGTGATAACAGTCAAACGCTGTGCCACTGCACCACCACGGCTTTAGATATAACAGTTAGTAATAAAAATCTCATCTATAACTTACCAGTCTGAATCTGTCAGAACGTTCTTCCCGTTAAAGCTGTATATTTTCGGAGCATGTGTGAATAAAGCTCCAGAACCATCGAACATTTCACTCCAGGAATTAAAGAGGATGTCCCCCCTTATATTAACTACAGGCATTCTTGGATCCACCCATCTTACTATTGAGGCCAGGTTTTGTACCCTGTGTGGAAAGAAAAAGAATAAATATATATATATATATATATATATATATATATATATATATATATATATATATATATATATATATATATATATGTGTGTGTATTATTGATACTCCTTGTACTTATTAGATATTTGCTTATAAAATTGATTGATTGATATAAAATTAGCTTTTGTAATATGAAATTATGTTTTTCATATTAGATTACACGCGATTGTGGCTTAAAATTGATTATAATATATAAATATGTTAAAAATATATGTTTTTAGTTTGAAAATATCATTTAGTCGCTTTAGCTCAAGTAAACATCAATTCAGAACCAAAACTACCGTACAGCAATGTTTTATAGAAGTGGAATGTAAAATAGAATCATGCTTTCATCACGCTTAGCGGGGCAGATAGAAAGTACCTAGTGTCAATAAATGCGGTAATCCGTTTTTGAATTCGAGACATTGCGTGTTGAGTGGCGGAACCCAAGGAAATGAAAATAAGTTAAATATAATTTCCCCCAAGTGAGAATCTAATTCACAACCGATCGCGTTTACAGTCAAACGTTATCCCACTGCGCCACGACTGGCCTCTCAATATATTTAATTGTTTTATTTAAATTTATATTAGTACTAATGTAAAAAATAACACAAAGTAATATTTCTAGCAACACAGATACACCACGTTCCATAAATTTCCTGTTTTTTTATAACTGAGCACAGGATACTAAAAACGAACTAGAAAGCTTTCCGACTTGAATTATTTCAAAGAAACGTGCTTTGTCACCATGAAGCCTAAGTTATTGTAACTCCTTTTAAGTAAAAACTTCTGGGAACCAAATGTATTTTTTCACCACACCGATACCTACAATTACTTTACCGATATAGCTTTGAGTCCGAATTATTTGTTTTTCTGTATTTATAGTAATTTGCTTGTACATAGCGCTGAAATATTAAATAGCATAAGATACCAATACAAGATAGTCCTAAACAAAAGCTATCTTTAAATGTATTAACTTTTTTGAAGATAAACACAAAAAGATGTGTTTAGGTCAACGTACTCAGTACCTAAATATACTAAGTTACACACACAGTACCTAAATATAGTAAGTAAGGTAAATGAAGAGCAGTATTTCTTAATATTGGCATGTCAAGACACTCAGTTGAGTACTAAACACCCAAAATTCAGGCATTATGATCTGAGTGGCATACTCAACATCGCGCTTTATCTTACCAGAGCAAAGGAATGAAGTTAGCTATGAGTGGGACTCGAACTCACAACCAATCATGATGGCATTAACAGTCAGATACTGTTCCAATGTGCTACGACAATCTCTTGTATATATTCTTTTGGAGAGTCCTCATGCTTTCAGTTGCAATTCAAACGTAACCAGTTATATTAAAGTGCAGTTAGTAAGAAGTAAAGAAAATATTGAAATAGGCCACTTTTATTCTACCACTATATGTGTATTGCTTTCACCGAGGTGATTTTCCTTATTTTCTAATAAAATACTGATTAAAGGGAATCAAAATAATGACAGGTTAATCAAATATATGGATCGTAAAACGGTTTTAGTATGTAATAGAACCAGAATATTGCTTCGGTTGTATAACTGCTCAATTTGACGTAAACTTAGAGCTTACTAGCAAAACGTAGCATTGTTATTAAATATAATTTTCAGTAAAGTAATTCTTAGCATTTTTTCAATATTAATTAACATTAATAAATTGAAAACATTAGTGAAGGTTATTTCGTACAAAAATCAATTTAAAATATTTTAATTTAAAATCAAATTAGAACTTTAGTAAGTAGTCTTAAATAATAATAAAATATATAAAAACCAAAATCTAAAATAATTTCGTTCGAACGTAGCGGTTAACTCAAACAAAACTCAACTTTTTACAACATTTTCATGATCGGCATTTGTTCTCGTAAAGAAAAGCAATTTGACTGGTTATTGCAACTGCTACGTTTGATGGTTATTATATTGCAAATTACCTCAAATCTTTTTTACTACTTGTAATAAATATATATATTTTTTAAATTTGGTCACTATTTAGTATCTTTGTTTTTGAAGCTATAACCTTTATGCCGCAGATTAAGATATCACCTGGTGTCTAGACACTCCGATCTCTACGTTCCGCCTGAAATTGGGACATGCGGGTTGGCTAGTGGAATTCAACGCCACTCTTTGTTTTACCAGATTGGAATGAAATAAGAATAAATATAACCTTTTTTTCCGAGCAAGGAGTGATAAGTTTGACTCATAACTAACCGAAACAGTGACGATGCAATGTACTATGCGGCACTTCGCCACGATGGCATTTTAGCTATGGGGATAAAAAAAATATTGCTGGTATGAAATAATTTACATTTAATACCAGCAACAATCTTAATATAAATTCTAAAAATATTTTTAATTATTTTTATTAAATCAATCTTGTAAGTTGGTAAACCTTATAGACACAATTGACTTTTGTTTCTTTAAAATCACAAAAGAAGTTAACGGCTTTGCCTTTTTTTGCTTTCGTTATGTTTTTAAGAATAATTTCACTTCTAAAGTAAAAAGGTTTCTTTTTAACGTCACTTGGAATGTTTCGAACCAGTCGAAACACTTTTTTAAAGCGTTTTTCGTTTAAGAAAGTTCGATCAAAAAGCTCAATAAAAACGTTCTTAGATAAAACAAACCTATAAAAGTAAAATGTATATCTAGACAATTTTTAGTTTTATTCAAATTAGAATTACATCTTCACGCCTTATCTCGTAGAGTCAGAGGGAACCTAGTGCCATGAAGATTCATCATCGCTTTTTGTCTTGCCAATGCGGATAAATGAAAATAATTAATAATATTAAATATCATATTTATTACATGGGGTGATAATGGAACCTTCAAACCCACTGCATTGTGACATCCTCAATAAAAAGATAATTACAAAATTTTTATACCTATATAATGGTATGGAAGTTTTCTATAGAATGGTATTATTACAAATAAGCTTTTGATCGTGACCTTAACAGTATTTTTTTTAGCTTCACGCTTTATCCCGCATAGCAGGGTAGACAGAAAGTACCTAGTGTCAAGAGACTCCGTACTTCGCTTTCCACCGAATTTATTCGAGACATTGAGTGTTGGGTGGTGGAGCTCAACACCGCTCTTTGTCTTTTACCAGAGCGAAGAGGTGAAAATAATTTAAATATAAACACTCCTCCGAGAGGGAATCGAACCAACAACCGATCGCGTACAATAAAATAAAATTTGTATATTGGTTAATCATTTTAAATTAATTTTTGAAGCGTTATTTTTAGTCTCTATTACTTAAAACTGATGAAAACTCAATTGCATTATTTTATAAGCGTATAGAAATTTAGGCCATCATGGTGCAGTGGAACAACGTCCGACAGTAAACGCGATTGGTTGTGGATTCGATTCCCACTCGGAGGAATCATTATATTTAAAATTTGTTTTCATGTTTTTCCTGACAAATCACGACACATTCAGGCGGAAAGTAATCCATGGAGTGTCTTGACACTAGGTTGTCTCTTTTTACCCTGCTATACGGTTTTTTATATAAAATAATCTGAAAACAAAAGAGACTTGCAAGTGTTTAAAAAACAATTAAAAATGGTATTTTTATAGTTGTTATGAACCATAGACTTTTCGCTTCTTATTCAGATATTTCTTTTTATATATTATTATTATTACTGTATTACTGTAAAATGAATTTAAAATTTATACTTAGTTAAAGCCAATTCAATTTGACATGAACAAATATTTGCACAAGAAAATCCAAACGAACATACTAATTGAGTATTTTAATTAAAATGTTATATTTTACTTGAAAATTGAACATTCAAGAGAATCACTTGAGGGCCTCTTCGAAGGATGACTATTGTCGAACAAAGGTCTAGATGTTGACAATAGCATTTCAGCTTCATACAATTTTGTTGTGTAACAATACAAATGATATTACTGGTTTCTAATTGAATGATATTGTCTTGAAAGTTAGAAATATAGTCCTTATAATAATAATAGTATATATTTTTAATTAATTATTCCGTAATTATAGGTTTACTATATACTTTGAGTGTAACACGAATTGGGAATAAAATACTCGCTCCAGTCTGTTTCATAAATGTCACTGGCACTAATAAAAGTTGTTAGTATATCATTTTTTGGCTAATAAAACAAAAGGTGAGTGAGTTTCTTGCGCCGGTTCTGTTCTTGTCAGGTTTGAGATATTAACTTTGGTGAAACGGTTACAATTATTTGACGTTCAAAAAATTAATATGACTTTGACTTATTATATAATATAATTAAATATAATTATATATATATATATATGTATATATATATATATATATATATAAACACTTTCTTTACTTAACGTATTACTGTAAAATATATTTTGTGATCGATTGTAACGTAACTTTTTACCTTTCTTGAGTCTGACAGTAAACACAATCCGTTGTTAATTCGAATTTCACTCGGGGGAATAATAAATTATTGTCAATTCCTCGATCTCATAAGACAAAGCGTGGTAGAGTTCCGCCACTCAACGTGCAATATTTCAGATACGGAAACGGAGTACAGAGTGTCAACACTAGGTACTTCCGTGTCTACCTTGCTATGACAGATAAAAGCGTGAAGCTAAAAAAATCTTTCTTTTACAGTTACTGTACTCTTTAGTGTATTCTGCGTAAACCGGGATTTGGGTAAAATTTGTCATTACGTAATAAATAAAAAAATATATAATTTCAAATCAACATAGAAGTTTACCCACTCCCGCAAACACATAGAAGCTCATAGGAAAACATAAAAGCTTATAGGAAAGAAAATAAAACTCAAGATAAATTTACCTACTAAACTGGTCATACATTTTACAATATTTAAATATAGCCCAAGCTTCTTCACGTAAACACAAGTTTTAGTAATGCATAAAATTGCTTATACAGTAAGCATATATGTATGAAAATTACTCACGGAGCATTTCAAGTTACGTATAAGGTGCTTCACGCGCTAGTTTCCAGAGTGAGTTTAGTATAACTTTACGACTAACAATAAACACCTTTTATCTTATGCCTGGAAAAGTTTATCTGATTGCGTCTTGTCTTAAACTTTACGTATAGTATAATGGAATAAACAATAAGATTAATAAAATTATGTTTTATAAATTTTATGTTGTAGAGAAATTATGTTCTTTTATTTTTTTAATCAGTGTAATAAACCCTTGAAATTAAAATGAATACTGTCATAGAGTTGTAATTTTTATTATTATTTGCTGATTTACATTTAAAAATAATAATTTCTTTTTCAATTATTTCATGTAAGCTTATCATTTTTTCTAAGATGAGCTGTGCCTGCGATCTCGTCGGATGGAGTTTAACGTATCTGAATGTTTATTTTTTAATTCTAAAATAAAAGTAGCCTAAATTACTTCTTATTGCATCAGCTAACCAGTAAAAGTTACATCAAAATTGGTATAGCCGTTGTAAAGGTCAGCCAAAACAAACAGACAGACAAAAATAGTTATAAATATTAATTTGGTATATGTGCCATACACACATATGCATTTGGTAAAAGGCGGTTATTATATTATTATAAGCCGCACTCGCAATTCTATTGTTTTACGTAGATGGATATACAATTATAGTATTAATAGTAATAAAAGTAAAAAAAGACTTCATTTTTATGTTTTAAGCATACTGACCTAGATGATATGAATGCTCGAAATTGACCTCCAAAGCCAGCTCTCTCAGCTTGTCTGCCGCATTCGTAGTTGGTGCTGCTAACGCCATGCAAATCACCAGTGTGTGGCTCATTTAGTGCAACTAGTCGGAACTAATGGACGAAAATATATTTTAGAACTATGATATTAATACATTTTAATTTTGTTAAAATTATTGATACCAGGGTCCAAGATGTAGAATGATTTATATATATATACATATATATATATATATATATATATATATATATATATATATATATATATATATATATATATATATATATATATATATATATATGTAAATATACATACATGCATACATATATATATTTGTTGTTTAAGGATAAATTTTTAATAATAAAAAAACACATAAGAATGTTTTATTTTCTAATTAAATTTCACAGTGTATAGTATTCCATAAGTACAAAAATATATAAACCGTCGTCTACTTGTGACATGCCATTTTGTATTAGCAACATTACTTACTGTATATTATTGCATTGACTTCAGAACTAAACGTGTTACCAAAATTTCAGACCAACTAACTGACAATTTTAGCTTACAATATTTTAATACGGCAAGCTAAAAAAAATTTGTAATAAAGTTGCTATATAAAAAAAAATATTAAATTTAAATTTAGAACTTTTGATAAGATCAAAGATACTACCTACCAACGACACAAAAAAAAATATTAAAAATAATTACTGGAAAAAATATCTTGAATTATTAAATAAAATGTTTGTAATATTTACATTTATAGTAGCTTTCTAAATATGAAACGTTATCCACAAATCATCTATATCAGAAGTGTCTATACATACACAAATACCTGTCATATTCATCTTGAGCAAAATTCTCATTTCCTTCGAAAAGTTAAATCGCTTGATCAAAGAGCCAAGACTATTTCTTATCTTTATTATTTTATTCTTAAATAAATTTTCTGGAAACTTAGTCTTTCATGAAGTTTCATATCGTTGAGTTGTAAAGTTATCTTACTTTAAGAAAAAAAACATACTTTTTGTATAACACTCACCATGGGACCACCGTTGCCTGTGTTTTTGTTGTGCACTAGACTTGAAGTTTCTAAGATACTCTGCAACGGACTCAAAGTTGGTCCTTTGCCTAGCGGGTTTTGTATCTCCAAAAGCGATCCCATCTGTGTACAAGATTAGTTTATTTAGCTCTAGTACGAACATATTAATAGAATTTCTATTTGGTATCGTGTATGCACTTCTACATAGCACACGTAATATAAACTTAGTGTTATATAACTTATATAGAATATATCCAAACATATTTGATATGATCTGTAGCCGCGACTTTGTTGAAACAGATAGACAGACAAACAGACCAAAATTTTGAATATGTACTACGTATACATAAATATACATACATTAATTAAAAAGATTTTTAATATTACTTTCAGTGATGTCTTTCAATATAAAAATTATATTACATGGATATATATTATATAGATCAAAAGTAAATAGCTAAAAGACGCTCAATATTGAGACACTGAATGTTGGGCGACGAACTGAACATCGCGCGTCCGCTTACCAGCGTGGAGATATGAAATGAAATTTTAAATATATTCATTCCTCTGTGTGGGAATCGAACCTAAATTCAATCGTGTTTACAGTCACACGCTTTCCCACAGCACCACAATGGCCTATAATATATTTAATATAACTAAACTTAATATAATATAACTACACATATTAAAATTAAAAAAAATTAACAAGTGGAACGTTTTAACAACATCCAAGACCAATTTACTTCGAATCATCAAACGCTGTCTCGACAAGTATTTAAAAATAAAAGCTTTAAATTCCAACTTAAAGCTTCACTAAGGAAAACGCCGTAGATAAGCAATATTTCCCCGTCTCAGACTGAACTCGCGTCATTGCTATCACATTTTCGTTGATACGCATCCTCGGGGGCGAAAGTGGAATTTTAAATTTCAAATTCTTTTCAACGGCGGATTCACGAAATGAATTTTCCTAAACCGAAAGCCGTGTAATACGAGCTTGAGAAAAGATGAGAATTTAGTTCCATTATTCAAACATTTTCTTATATTTTAATGTTACTACTGCATTTAGTATGGTAAGAAAGAAACTAGTATCTTGGAACTCACTTCTTTATCGTTTGTCTATTTGATATATATATATATATATATATATATATATATATATATATATATATATATATATATATATATATATATATATATATATATATATATATATATATATATATGTGTAGTTATTAACAATGGCGTAATTTGTTTTAACCTACCGAAGAATAATAAATAATTAGTATTTTAAAGATTATTTTTAAGGTAGCCTAGTGTCAAGACACTCAGTATTCCGCTATCCGCCGAATTGGAGACATTATGGAATGGAGGAATTCAACACCACGTCTTACCAGAGCAAGGGAATTTACAACTGTAAAAACAATTTAAATATAAGCATTCCCCCAAATGGGAATCAGAGCCACAACCGATCGCATTTACGATCATACGCTGTCCCTGATCAGCCTCAATTAGTATTTACTATTGACAAAAGTGGGAATCGAACCCAAAATCAAATTTACCGTCCGACATCCATTTAGAAATTCTCTTACTTAAATTAAGTATATTTTTATTTCTTTAATACAAACACACTCTCTATTCCAAGCTTAATTGTGAAAATCAAATTGTCTCACGATAATTAATTTACTTTCCATGAACGCTGTTATTCCAATTATCCGGCCGCAACTGCGCATTAACTATATATTAAAACCACTCAAACCGCCCTTCAGCGTTAGCACCAGAATTAAAATAATGTACTGTTACTTGGCGTTCGTATCAGAATATACATTGGTATAATATTAATTTATAAGATAACATTTTGTACTGAAACAATATACTTTCAGATATAATTAAAAGATTTTCTTTTTTATTTGTGCCTCTTTGTAATGAATTTATTATTTAAGCTTGTTTTCAATTCGAACACTAGTACATTGAGTAAAATAATATCTAGTAGAGTAAACTAAGTTTTAGATTTTTAAGAACGCGATAGTGGAAATGTTGAGTTTAACTAACATTACAAGAATAATAACAATAATAATAAAGAATAATAACACAGCAACATATTGCCATGTATGTATTACAACCAAAATACAACAAGTACTTATAAGCTAAAGTCTACTTTATTCCGGTATATAACCAATATTACTGTAATGACGATACGTTACAGTATCTAGATCAATTAAGTAGTTTTTGCATCCATCCATCATAAGAAACTAAGGCATTATTAAAGTAGGATGTATATATAACACAATTAGTATTTTTTTTTGGTTAGTATCGCGGTATTCATTTTTCTTCAACCTCGTTTATTACATCATACAAAAATGATGTAATAAACATTTATTTAGTTACATTCTCATTGCCAAATCATGAAAAAAAAATCTTTTAATATTACCAACGACTTCTATAAAGAAATAAATAAAGTGGAATAAAAACAAATATGTACAATATATTAGTAATATAAATACTCTATATAGAAAACGTATACTCACAGCAACATATTGCCATCCTTTATTGACTCGTAGAAGCAGGGCTTGCTCTCGTAATACGTACGCCAGAGTTCCCCGTGGACTGTTCGTTCCCAACTGAGCAAAAACAATAGAAAAATGCACATTTAAAACTGTATTTTCTAACGTGGGTTTTACTTAGACGAAAAGGTTTATATGTTTAGGTTGAGTAGTTATTAATATATAAGTATAAAGAATAAAAATATACTAAATAAGAAACTTATTTGTAGAATCAACCTTATTTATCTAAAATGCTATTGAAAAAAAAATAACAAAATTATCAGATACTAGTGGCTTGCCCGCTGCTTTTATCTGCAAGAACTTCAGTATTATAGTTCAATATGTAGGCCGGTCGTGGCGCAGTGTGACAGCGTCTGACTTAATATATATATAATTACCAATAGAATAATAGTGTAACAGAGACTTTGACTTTACTGATAATGTGAATAACAACCTCAATGAACTCAAGGTGGCATTCGGTGTCAGCGACATTTTGTTAAAGAAAATAATGGCGACTGCGATTTGTCTGTTAGTATCATTAAAATTCAACAATATACTCGACAATTATAATTTTGCGCATATATGTTGTCGACTCGAAATCTATATTTTTTATGTTTTATGATTCAGATAAGTTTTCGATAGCATCTACCACACCCCTTGACAAAATTATTAATATAGATTCCCATATATTTATATTAAAAATATGTAGCCAAAGTCATATAAATTATATATATTCATAGTATTATTTACATATATATAATATAAACATTGTGTGGAAAGGCTCGTATGGAATAAGCAGCTTATACGTGATGAAATAGTAGTTCTTTTTATATTTATTTCATTTCATAAAATTTAAATATTATTGGAAATTTAAAAGTCAATGATATATTCATCATATTAAGTACCTAATTAATTTACATTTGTTAATGAGTAAGTTAATTACTTCGTTATTATGCAGAACGGTGATGTATTCTGTACATTTTTTCAGTTATGGTTTTTTTCCTATATAGCAAAAAGAATCTAGTGTCAAGACATTGCGTTCTTCTTCTCCCCAGAATTCGGATTATTGCTTGTTAATGAAAATAGTGTCAAAACACTCTGTTCAGTGTTTTGTATCCAAATCGGTATATTGTGTACTGAGTGATGAAATCCACGTTGTGTTTTATTTAGCCAGAGTGAAGTGAACAAAAAAAGTAGTTATAATCACTCCTCCGAGTGAGGATCGAGATCACAACCAATTGCGTTTGCAGTCAGATAGGTATTCGTGACTGTACTAGACGGTGTGTGTATGTGTGAGTGTTTAACTGTCACTTAAAGACTTATATATTGTTATAAGTCTATTTATTATATATACAAAGTTTACATAAAATTAACGAATATAAGATTACATTTATTTGTTGTTTTTTGTATGGTATTAGTATAAAATGACATAACCATCCCTCCTCGAACTGACGTCAAATTTAACCTTAGGCATAGCAATTCAGGCCACTACACTCGACAACTTCAAGACTAATGAATTGTTCGAAAATCTGAAGAGCTCAAGATAGGACCACGACCTCAGTATTCGTAATTCTATGTGTAAAAGTAACACTAACAAAAATGCTTTATCCCACGCAGCTATTCACCGTTCGCTGCTGTCCACCTAGATTCAAGACGTTGTGTGTTGAGTGTTGGAACTTAACGCCGCGTATTAATTCACCACAGCGGGAAATAAAAATTATTTAAATATAATAATTCAATAGAGTCAGAATCAAATTCGCAACCAATTCGCTACCATGGCTTTAGTTAACACTACCAAATATTATAATACTAAGATAATAAGAAAGCTATCAATGTCAAAATATTTTTTTTCAATAATTATTTAATCCTTACTTCACTTAGTGTGACAGCATCTAACTGTAAACGCGATCGGTTGTTGGTTCGATTCCCACTCGGGGGAGGTTTTTCACTTCCTGGCTCTGGTAAGACCAAATGCGCCGTTGAGTTCCACCACTTAACACGCAATATCTCGAATTCGGTGGAAAGGGAAGTCTTAACACCAGGTATTTTCTGTCTACCCTGCTATAGGGGATAAAAAAGCATGAAGCTTACCCGTAGTAAGGATTCCGTCGATTTAAACAGTATAGTACCAACTAAAGCTCTGCCATCTTCTTCGTCGTCGAAGTCGATATTATCCATGAGGGGGTCCAGTGGATCTCGAAAACCTGTTTCTGTTTTTTAACAATAGTATATTAATTTTCTTATATTTATTAAATTTCATTTAAATTATTGTATATTAATTGTTTTGTAAGATTGTATAAAGTTTTTATAGTGATTTAAAAGAAAATAAAAAATTAAACGTTTACAATTGAATTTCATAAATTATGATTTTCAAATGGATTAATCGCATGTATTTTGGTATTCCAAATAAAATTTTTGAAAACCAAACGTTTCAAAAATTCAAGAAGCCCGTGATCATAGGTAGACAGACAGACAACAAATGCCACCTCAGTCGTAAAAATCGCGAAAATTAAAAAATATAATAAAATACAATTATTAGTTTAAGAAAGTTTTTATACGGAATCTATTGGGCTATATAAAATTTCCTTTAAATTCCATTATTCAAGTCACTTCGTAAGTCAATATTGGTCCTGTCTGTAAAGTTTTCAATTGGGAAGATTCATTAAAGTTCAATGGGTAATTACCTTTTCGGTATATTTAAGTTATGCGCAAATTGCTTATGGAACTCATATTTTTTTCTATTTCATTTTATAATAAGTAACGAAGTAACGAAGTTTGAAAATTATACTTTGAACACAACACCTAGTGAGAATGACATCCAATCAACGTTATATATTATTACCGGCTTCGTAACTGTATCACAGTATTTCAAAACCAACAGACAGAAGTTAAATAACATAATTTAAAAATTATTCATAAGTAATATATTTGTAAGTGAATCTACGTGTTTATGTATGTATATACCATTTACTCACCAAATTGATCTTGTCGGTACTGCATCAAATTATTCAAATTTCTTAGTATTTGCAAGGAGTCTCGTGGTTTACCTAAAAAAAAAAAAACTATTTTTCTACTCAAACACTTGTCAAAAAAAGTGGGAAAGAAAACTAAGTACTAATTGTATTTTCGTTTCTAAGTGTTGGTCAATATCAAGATATTTCAAATGGGCTGGATGTACTCAAACCTAGTTAAATTAATTCAATCAATATTATTTTAACTCCACAAGCGTTCAGGTATGTCCCTAATAAATTCTAATAATTTATTTTATTTCTCCTGACATATTGGTAGATGAAAATATATCACCGACCTCATAAATAAGTGAAAAAAAAGAATTAATTTCTATACTTAACTATTTTTAGCACTTTCACAGGTAAAAGATTTTATTGAATTGTTATTGCGTCCTTCATATTTTTCCTAAATAGCTTCTTTGTATTGGGTGACGGAACCATACCGTATTTAATCAACCAACCCCGTGGATAACACATACATTTTAAAGAGCATACCTACATTTTTTATAACTTCGCCAAAACGTTTCTGATCTTTTTAATGTTAAAACATTGTGACTATGATGTTATGAAAACCTTCATTTGTTTTTTATACGTACTCGTACATTTTATAAACATGTATTATTACGAATTGTATTTAATCTTATATTTAAATTACTCTGCAAATAGTACATGTATAAAATAATAAATTTGAAAACTATATTTTCCAACCTGCACCAGTTTCTCGCCTTATCCCAGGACTATCGGTCAACGCATCAATAGGAACTTCATTTGTATATCCAGCAGGTCCAGGAGGTCCTGGTGGACCTGGAGGGCCTGGTACTGGGAGATACTGCATGCTAGTTGCCGCTGGTCCCGGTGGCCCAGGTGGACCTCTAGGTCCATCTTTCCCCGGTGTACCTGGAGTACCATCATTCCCTCGGTCGCCTTTCTCTCCTTTTATCTTTTGGTATAAAAAATATATAGCTAACATTATCGTGTCGTAGTTAGTCAAAAATATTTTGTAGTGAGTGCTGAAACGAATTATCAAAAAATTCGTTTCAACGCTTAACCGGAAATAGTTGATTATAAATCTTCAATTATACAATTAAATTATTATTGATAATTAAATTATTATATAATTAAATTATTATTGATATATAAGAATTATATGTATAGTAGTTTTTATCGATATTGTCAATTTGTTTTATTAAATACATTTTGCTGTTCTGAAACTTACAAATATATTTTATCATATTGTTAGATTTTGTGTCCTACCTTCTGATTTTATTAGAAAAATTTATATATGGAAAATATGTAAGTCTTAGCTTGAACTTGAAATCTAAAACAATTGTCTTACTATCCCAAAAGCAAGATTTATATGGATTTAGGATTTACCTTTTCAAGGGTCGCTGGCGTGATGCCAGAGTCTCCCTTTTCACC
This sequence comes from Dryadula phaetusa, assembly GCA_032432895.1. Taxonomy (NCBI): domain Eukaryota; kingdom Metazoa; phylum Arthropoda; class Insecta; order Lepidoptera; family Nymphalidae; genus Dryadula; species Dryadula phaetusa. Next base: position 8,071,907 of record JAOYRS010000033.1, read on the forward strand.
TTTAGGCCCCGGAGGGCCAGGCTGACCCGACGCGCCCGGTGGACCCTATTAAATACGAAATATTACGCCTCATGACTTTTCATATTAATTGATTTAATAACCTAATCCCTTTATCATTATCAAATAACAAAACTCTATTATTATCTATGAATTAAAAATTTTAGATCAAGAAGATATGATGTTACTGTATTATTGAGGACAAGCATTTTTTTGTGAAGAAATCCCTTCTATAGAGCTTATTAATTTAGCATTTATATATATATATATATATATATATATATATATATATATATATATATATATATATATATATATATATATATATATATATATATATATATATAACAGCTTTACGCTTAATCTTGATAGCAGAGTAGTCTGAAACAACATAGTATCTAGACATTTCGTTGACTGCTTTTTACCCTAAATCAAGACTTTGAGTGTTGTGTGGTTGAGCTCAACGCCGCGCTCTGTTTACCACAGCAGAGAAATGAAAATAAGGTTTGAATATAAAAAAGTACTAAGATTATAAATAGATATTTCAATGAATATCTTCGTTCAGATCATCACTTGAAAGTCATAATAGCCGATAATAGACAGAGATTTTGAATCTAGGGCAATGAATTCATTAAGTGTTATTAAGTTTCATGAATTTTGCTTCAGATGGAAATTGAAATTTACTTTACATTTATTACTACGAGTATGAAATATAGAAAATTGTTATTTTTACGCTTGATATTATTTGAAAACATTATATATTAAGATATTATTGTTTAACTATTTTGTGAATTATTTCAGCAGTTATACAAATACTAAAATTGTTTATAGTTAATTCTATAAAATTAAATTACATATGAATGGGTTTAACAAAGTCTTAAAATATACTCACTGCTCCTCCTGGTAGTCCAATATCTCCGGAGTGTCCATTAATACCGGGTAGACCTGGAGGGCCAGGTAGGCCAGGGGGTCCTCTTGGACCTGGCGCGCCAGGATGTCCACGTTTTCCTCTTGGACCGGTCTCTCCTTTGTCACCCTATTGTATTACATATAGTACGTAGTACATAATTTTACAAGAATATGTTATTTTTATGTACTTTATATTACTACAACTATTATATTTTTCCTTTATCTACAATATGAAATCCAATTATTAGGCTCTATATTGTACCATGAGTTGATTTTAAATAAATCAGTTATGAAACCTTTGAATAAACATATATATTGAGATATAAAAAAACATTTAACTTCATAAAATATAAATAATATATCAAGTAAGCTGAAATAATCTCTTATTATTACGTACATATGAACGAGTTTGTACCTAAATAACATATATTTTAAATACGATATAAAACTTTAACACGATCATTCATACAGTGCCCCACCTGCGTCTAATGTGTTGCGAACGAACGTTAACACAACGATAATATTTATGTTAAATTATATTATATAATAAGTGTGTAATGTAATAATCTGTGTAGTTTTCGTATTTTTAAGAACTCAAATAGGCTTTATTAGAACAATTCTCATTAACTAGATTTATACAAAACAAATAGTAAAAATATATAAAGATCTTAAAGATCTTACTACATCGATATAATAAATGTAATTTAAATATAATCAATTCGATCCCCACTCGGGGGAGTGGGGATCGAACCCACAACCGATTGCGTTTACAGACAGACCCAGACCCACTGCGCTACGACCGGCCTGAATGTATGATTGTTTTGATTTGAAATAAATTACTAGGTCAAATTAAAAGAAAATCTTGCGGCCGGCTTACCATCAGATTTCCTAGATAATTTTAATGTGCTCAAATCTGTTAGTAGTTCAATATTATTTATAATAGTGATATATATCAACATATAAACAACATATAACATTATTTTTGTTTAATATAGTTGGAAATGATTTTATTTCAAAAATTGTATTAATGAAATTTGAATTGCTTCAATTATGTCAAATAACAGTATGCAAATTGGTACTTCTGGAAATGAGAAGATATATATTATATAGAATTTTCTTTTATTAATTTGAGGGTAATTAATATATTGAAGGTAATCAATCAACAGTGATATTTCCATCACATCCCGTTAACTAATGATAATAAAGAACATATAAAAGTCTTAATAAGATATTTGATTTTGGTTATTTCTACATATTTTATATGAAATCTATTTTAGACGGATTGATATCGTGTATATTTTGGTATTTGAAAAAAATTTTTTGACAACCCAACATTTCGAACACTTTACATTGATCCGTGGTATACAAAAAATATATTTCTCTAAAATTAATATTATTATTTCGTTTAAAAAAGTTTCATTAAGAATGTAAAATAAATATTTCTATTAAATTAGATTATATTAATATCTAAGGCGAGCTGAAACTTCTTGAACTAACATCATGTGTATATATTTTATATGTGTACAAAGTAATCTACCTCACATGTGCTACACAAGGCTTTTGTATGAACACTTATATTTGCATATTTACGTATAAAAAGCTTGCCTTAGTCATGATGGCCGCTTCTTCTCTGGATATCGCTATGGGTCCAGGTGGTCCAACTTCCCCCTTTTCACCCTTTGGTCCTAATAAGCCGGGTGGTCCTTGAGTACCAGGCAGGCCCGATGGACCAATGTCACCTCTTTCACCAGGCTTGCCATCAGTGCCGGGAAACCCTTGAGGACCTTCGATTCCTCGGACACCCTTTTCACCCTAATGTGTTTGTAAAGGATAATTATAGAAATATTATTGAATGATAACTTTCAAATTAAGCTTTATCACTAACACCATGATAGCGCAGTTGGCAAATAAGTAAAAAATTAAATAAAATATGAAATTCAAATGCCAGTAAGTTTATTATTTTCCCAGTGTGATTAAAAAAGTGTAATTAAAAAAGAGTGAAAGTTCTTCAATCTAAGACTAAATTACTTTACAATGAAAATTGACCTACCTATAAAGTATCTCTATCTAAATGGTAAAATATAATGGCTAAATGGTATAGAAAATGCACCAAATATATAAAGAAAAAATCTTCTTTTGTGCTGCAGCAACTAATACAATACTAATTTTGATAACGTAACCACCTGACTATAAATTCGTTATTATGTATGTAAATTATCATTTCGTTTTCCATTTCATCGTGAAACAGCTCGGAAATTGAGCCGCAAATTGTAGACGAACAAAGTTTCCATGGAAAAAAATTAGACTTGCTGTTTTATGGTTCCGCAGTAACATTAGAAAACCATTCTTATTTATTTATTCATATAATGAGTTTTTCAAGTAGTATAAAGTATTTACTAAGTTACTATAATCTTCAGAATATATGAAAATATTATAACAATATGTGTTTGTACATAATTATATTTATTTATTGTCTTTGTAAAGGATAATTATAGAAATATTATTGAAACATAACTTTCAAATTAAGCTTTATAATTGACACTTGTGAAAAAATATTTAAAAGATTGAAAAAAATTTACAATACCAAAAGCAAAACCAGTACAGTGAAACGTTACGCAAAACGCACTTGGCACCGTTTTTTTTTCATATTTACACTCAGGTAATTACCTTTTCTCCCCTCTCTCCTCTATCACCTTTCAACTTGGCTACTTCCCGCGACCCTGAAAACATACGCAATTTATATTCCGTCTACGTTATGTAAAACTCATAAAACAAAGAGCTATTAGTGGGTGAGTTTCAGTGAAATAGCAATATGTGTATTTCATAAGTTATGAGTCCATGTATACGGGCACATGTAGGAGTATTGCGGTGCGTAAGTCTCTGCCAAAGTTTAATGCTTATGAATATTTATTGAAGCTATGAATAATTACTTTGAAATTTGGTTTTGAGTTTGTAACGAATGGGTGTGTTTGGTATCAATGTGATAAATCGCATTTCTAATGGAACTCTGTGGGAAATTTTGCTTTAAACATAATGTATTTAGTCATTTATCGTTAAATATAAATCTTTATATCTAGAGTTTACGGGATTATTAGAAGTGTTACATTATTCTATAAGTTCATTAGAAGTTACTTATATATTAAAATTGTAAGATTATAACTTCACAGTGATGGGAATATTTTGATAGGTATAATTTCAGTACCCAGTATATATGATTAGTTTTCAGCACCATTTATAAACCAGTTACCACAATCAAATACATTTATTTCATTAAGTTATTTGTTATGCCTGTACAAGCTAACCTTAAATAAATATGTAATAGTTCTTGTTCGAAAGGTCATTTAATTGTACGCAATAAAAAAGAAAAAAGACAGACAGTAAAATGTTACTATAATTAGTGAAGAGTCGAAAACAAAGCGTCGTAACTAACGCATAAATAATTCATGAATCTTGACCTCAATTCCCTGCAATGTTCACGAAATTTCGACCAAAATTTTATTATGTATGAAGTACTATTTAGTTTGAGAATTTCTATTTGATATAAGGAAAATAATAAAGCTAGGAAATCGCTTTCCAAAACTACTCAAACTTGTTAAGAAAACAGGATATCGGAACTTCGTCGCATTGAGTGTTTAGGTAAAAGCTTTTAATGTATAATTTTGTGTATCTAACTGAACCATACTTTTACTTATAAAAACGATGGTTAACGTTTGGACTGCATAAACATGAAATTTTGTTATAAACGAGACTGTTGTGTTGCTACATGTATGTATGAGATATAGTAAGTGTATTAATGTCATATTACCTGATCGAACAATATCATTTAACACAGAATTTTCAGAAATTCCCGTCACAGCTGGACCCGGCGGACCCGGAAGCCCTCGGGTGCCTACAAACAATCATCCACATCAAAAAACAACTTATTGTTTCCGTAATATAAAAAACCAATATCAATTTCCACAAAAGAAAGATATTGGGGGCCAAAATTAAAAAAAAAGAGACAGAATGTTTGAATTAACAAGAATATTCGAGTCGCGGAATCCGATCAAATTAAATATACAATAATGACGCAGCGTCGATACGAGAACAAACAGCGACATTAATTCGTAGAGCAGATAAAATTTCGATTAAAATACTAAAAAAAGGCCCGTGAAACTATAACAGTAAATAATACTTGAATGGTACGCTCCAGAATCCGTCTATACGTAGCAGTGAAGGAATAAAGATTTTCCGAATCGTTGCTATAAAGGCCGAAATTCCTGCACGTTTCGTATAAATAAGGAGTATAGTGAAACATAAAATTTGATGGTTGAGTTAGTTTGTTACCTTTTTCGCCCTTTTCGGCGGGACGGCCGTGTGCGCCGGGCAGGCCAGGTGTGCCGTCTTTACCGGGTTGCCCCCGTTCCCCTTTTGCGCCGTGTGGTCCTCGCATACCTAAGTAACCCTATAAAATTGTTATCATTCAGTTCAAGTATTCGAGCCAATATATTATTCTCTATGACTAAAATTGAATTCGATTCAAATTATTTATTAAAATAAATAACTAAATCATTATACATATTTTATTGTTTGTATGTATATGGTTAATTACATTTACAAATTATAAGAGCCGAAAAATAACAGACAAAAGTACCGAATTTTGAAGAAGTAAACTAAAAATAAAATCTGGTGAACTATCACGTAGAACTATGAAAAAATCGTATTATAAAATTTAATATCAATTCTAATGTCAATATTCATAAAAATAACAAAATTGATACATTTTTTTTGATATCTAATCACAAATATACTATGTTTCCTCTTGAGTTTTCCTGCCGACGTAACAATCTAACTTAGTTATAACGAGGGTCGAACGAATAACATCACGTTACAAGGGTTAAATCGTCAGTTATTGCATTACCGAGTTTATTTTTCGTTGTTTGTTACAACTACGGTGACAGGTATTTAATATTTATGTACAAGAAGATTCTTTGTACATAAATATTAGTAAATTTACCAGATACAGTTATATCTTTATTTATTTAAACTTTAAGAAATTAACATTTTTGACCTGAAATTTTGTTAGTGTCTAGTATAGCTCTAGTGTCACCACTCAACCATTGTATAGTGATAAAAAAATATAGCGAGAAACGCATAGTGATAAAAAATTGAGGACGGCCGTGGCTCAGTAGGACAGCTTCTGACTGTAAACGCAACCGGTTGATTCCTATTCGGAGGAAAGATTATTTAAATTATTACCATTTCATCACTCTGGTAAGCGCGGCGTTAAGCTCTGCCATTCAACACGCAATGTCTCGAATTTAGTGGAAAACCAAGTATGGAGTGTCTTGACACTAGTTACTTTCTATCTACCCTGTTATGCGGGATAAAAGCTTAAGGTTAAAAAAATATCTAATTTCAAATAAAACACTTTTTGCTTGCGATGTTGCTGGGACCAACGGAAAAACTCAAAAATATATTCATCGCACCGTATTCTGTACACAAGCCTGGTACTCATTCGAAACATTATTTATAATTCAACAGAAAGCCTACCGGGCAACTCATTCGTTACATTCCTTAATCATTCTACTCTTACGCTTTGCTTCGTTTTAAATTTTCGTATCTTATCATTTATATTAATTTACTGTACACTTTTTCGTACAGTTTCATAGAGTAAATATTAAAGTAGTATTAAATTTAGGCTATCTGGAAATATTATATATTTTTATTTTCTATAAATACATATTGTTTATAAACAATATGTTATTTTTACGCCAAAAACTATATTTGTAGACACTAAATGAGAATAAGACTCACGCCTTCTATCCTACTTATTTATTGATCTTTGATGTTTTCCTACAACTAAATTTTAAATGCCTCATCTTATTAAATAGGAATTATGGAAAGTAGTAAAAACTCATACTCATGATCCCTCGCGTATCACGCAAAGAGAGCCTAGTAAATAATATTTGTTTGTCATAGTAATATGATAAGCGAGTATTATTTTTACAGTAATATGAAAGTAATAATTTTTTTATAACACTTTGTCTGTCTTCGTTACCTCTTCTGTAGAATATTGGAAAAGTGGCAACCGGTTATAAATACCGGAAATATAAATAGCTTTTATATATTACGTACCTCCTTTTTGTAATAACGATAGCTAATAATATAATTGAGACAAATCAAGGCGCATTGGAAAAGCGTCTAGACTGTAAACATGATCGGTTATGGGCTCAATCCCAACTTGAGGGAGTCATTATATTTAAATTATTTTCACTTCCTCGCTCTGATAAGACAAATTGCGGCCTTTAATTTCCACCACTCAACACGCAATGTCTTGAATTCCATGGGAAGCGAAGTACGGGATCAGTTGTGGGTTCGATTTCTACTGGGGGGAATCATTATATTTAAAATTATTTTCATACCCTCGCTTTGGTAAAGCCGCCGCTCAACGCTGTGTCGCAAATTCGGCTGTAAGCGGAATACAAAGTATATAAACTTTTGGTGCTTTATGTCTAAAAAAATATATATATACATAAACAAACCGCCAAACTAAATAAAGGCTTTTATTATAAAATAATCGTGTAATACACAATTTCCGTATGAATAATAATGTTATAATACTGTACCAAAATATGTTGTTAACGTTGGTTTCTCAACGAAATTGAGGTTTTAATTGCCGGGATAAGTCTCAGACTTATAATTTAGAACAATTTCAGTAATTATAAGATCTAAAACGCTTGGCTGTTAATATAATTTGTTGTTCCCACCCGAACTCAAAGTCAATAAAGCTTTCGGCGGATATTTTTTGAACCGAAAGTAAAATGGATTGGCAATTGAATTTAAAATTAATGTATTTTTCCTTTTTTATGTAAAAGCTGAATGTATTTCTTCGTACGTTTCTAAAAATATTTTTTTCTACAACTTATGATTTATTTAACACAAAAACATAAAATAAAATAATATATACATATTTTTTTTATTATTTTTTTACCTTGACCCCTTTATTCCCCTCATTCAGGGCATACAGGAAACACTTTTCTACACTACACTTTTCGCCGAATTAGAGACATTGCATATTGAGTGGCGAAACTTAACGCCACGCTTTGTCTTGCCAGAATGAGATGAAAATAATTTAAGTATAATAATTTCTCCGACTGATAATCAAACGCAGAACCAATCGCGTTAACAGTCAGACGCTGTTCCACTGTGCCACTACCAACCTGTATTATATATTGTTTATTAATGTTAAAATATACCAACATATTTATTCAAAAGTATTATTTTGATATGAAGTTCAAAAAGCAACTCTGTTTTTGTCAATACATTATGTATTCATAACATAAAACGAAACGATGTATATAACGTAAAAGCCTTTCACAAAGCAAATAGAAACATTACTTTACTTTACAATAATAAATACAATTACTATGTACAAATATTTTACCTGTTAAATTCTAATAAACGAATTCTGAACCTAAACAAATAATCATTTATAAAATCAAATCCGACAATATTTGCTTTGTTACCTTAATTTTATATGGGGAGAAAAAATGTTTTATTACAGAAATATTTTAAACTTACTCGTTCTCCTTTATCGCCTTTAGCGCCGTGTAATCCCTTTTCGCCCTTATTCCCCTGGTAGCCCCTTTCACCTTGTGGCCCTGGTAGCCCCATCGGGCCCCTGTCACCCTGGGGTCCCGGAATCCGATCGCTCCCGTATAATCCCGTAGATTCCTGTAACCGATTTGCGATAAGAAATGTGCACGTTCAATTTAATTTTATTATATTTAAGCAATGTGTAAGTTAAGTTTGAAATGGTGCATATTTTTTGACAATTTTGTTAAGACCATCAGCCTTCCGTTCTTTTAATAAAATTATTATTGTATTAATATAATTATATGCAATATATGTAGTTTTTATTGGCCTGGTTAAGTGACTCCAGCGCAATATAAACTTATAACTACACTCTGTCTGCTACTTGAGGTCGGTCGTGGCACAGTGGGACAAAGTCTGTCTGTAAACGCGGTGGGTTGTGGGTTCGATTTTCACTCAGACATATGTTTATATTTAAATTATTTTCACTTTCTGGCTCTGGTAAAGACCAAGCGTGGCGTTGAGTTCTACCATTTAACACGCAATATCGCATGAATTTAGTGGAAAGCGAAGTACGGAGTGTCTTGACGGTACTTGCTGTCTACCCGGATAGGTGGGATACCAGCGTGAAGCTAAAACTGAATACCACAGAATTGCCATTACATAACACATTAAAAAGTGACGCTAACAATAATATGTAATAAAATTAAAAATAAAATATATTTCTGCATTCTATCTAAGTATTTCTGTTTCGAAATTTCTGTACAAATTAAATCCAAAAGCAACATTCAGTGTAACAGTAACATAAAACGTACTCAATACAATTTTCATTAGCACTGAGTGTTAAAGTCAATAATTAAAAGTGGCGGAACGCATCTAATTTAATCAATCTTAAAATCTTAAGGTATTCTCAATACAAAGTTCGTAAAACACAATTTTTATTCCTGAAATTAAATATATTTAGCTTCGAGATAGCTTTAAGAAAAGTAAAGAAAGAATTTCATTAAATATCGCTTAAACGAAGTGGATATTTTCCCCATATTTCCTTGCAAGTGTCTGTTTAGGGTTTCACAGTCTAATTGCAAAACAGCTATTTTAAGATTATTCATTATTATATTACATAATTGATGTTGTCCGTGACTTTATTTTATTTTTGTTTATTGTACACTCAATTTTACTTGAACGTAAGCTTATTTATATTTGCTTTTGTATTTTGAGGATGTAAATGTGGGTAGATATTCTCAAATTTAAATTAAGGTTGGCTTGTTAACTAAATACGTCCTTTTATTTTCTTTCTGTTCATTAGTAAACATTCTATCGACACACAGAATTCAACAAACTTGAATTAAATCAAAAATTTTATTCGTCATAACCACTTGCGAAGGACGATGGTGCTGACGGTGTTGAAGATTGATATAGTCCGTAAAATCACCCCAAATTATAGGAGATGCGTAAAAATTTTAGGTATATCTTTAAAAAATGCCATAAACGACTTCATCTTATTAAAAACGTAATTCATTTGTAATGTCTAATGATATAAGAAGCAATGAAAACGATTGATGCATAAATCAAGAACTAATTCAATACGAAAACGTTAATAAAATAGAAAATAAATTACTTTTAATATACTTAAATGTCGCAAAACGAGCAATGGCTCTTTCCTTTATAGCTTTTTTATATCTGCCTACATTCAGCATCAGTAAAAGAAATGGGGGATCTTAATGTCAAGGTTTATTGATTAATATATATGTCTTAAATTATATGAATGTTTAATAAAATGTTTAAAACTTTATTATCAACTCCATGTAGCCCGTAACCTTGTTAGCGTCGAACATAACACGTAGAATACCGATATTTCCGGTACCCGTAGGAATTTCGAGAAATTATCTTTAGTTTACTCCTTCACTTATAAGTTCAAAATAGTAGATAAATAACAGGTTTACATTTTACAGCTGAGTTTATAGCTGGGTATTTAGAGACAACATAGTGACTAGTAGTAGTACAGTAAGACACTCCATTGACTGTTTTCTGCCCTAAATCGAGACATTCAATTTAGAAATGCAGAATCTAATATTTTTAAAATATAATTATTTCGTCAAGTAGGAATCAAACTCGCAACCAATTGCTCTTATAGCTTGGCCTCTATATATAATATAACATGTCTAATTTCAGCATTTTACGTTCAGTCGTTTCAGTTGTGTTTCGTCTGAAATAATAATCAATTATAAATTAAAAAAATGAAAATAAAGGGAAAATTTTACCATTAACGCCGATGATACTGGACCTGGGGGACCGACAGGTCCTGGAGGTCCTTGCTGGCCAGGTGTGCCATCTGCCCCCGGTTCACCCTTTGGCCCTGGTTGACCTTCCAACCCAGGAGCACCAGATTCACCTCTTTCACCTCTATCCCCTTTGAGACCAGGGGGTCCGGAAGGTCCAGGATCGCCCATTTGACCCTGTTTTTGAAAAAAATATCAGCATAACAATATTTTTTTGAAATTATACAAGATACATAATTTTTAATTTATTGTTCTTATATGATTTGTAGTGAACAAAAATTAATGATTTTTTTCTTCTTTTATTTACAAAATTTTATCGTTACATAAAAATAGACAAAAAATGCTGTTAGTTTTTGTATTTGAACAAAAGTAACATATTTGAATAACAAAAATACAGTTTTATTTTTGCATCAGCGTTTTTATTCTACTCGACAAATAAATAATAGTTTCCATTTAAAATGCACTCTGTCCAATCAAAAATTTACGCAAAGCCAACTTTTGTTCTTGATTTCTTCAAATATGAAGTTAGTTATTGATAAATTAGTTTTTTGAAGCAAAAAAATATATTGGACGTCGACCAATATAAGTTTTTTTTAAATATGCTCCATTATAACTACATTCTTGTATACCTGAGATATATTTGTAGACATGAAAGATTATAGGACGATCTGCATGATAGATTTTTTATCGGATTCTGACCTGATAGTTTTAAAGGAAGTGGGCAGCAACTATACTTATATACAGTACTTTTATTTATTTTCAATGCTTTTTTATTTATTTATCTACACTTAGTATGAGAAAACATTCAAAACAAACTAATAAAGGAATTCGAACCTGCGTCTTTTGGAAGACGTCTAAGCGATTTGACCGCTAAGCGATGCGTGGTACCTTCAGCATTGGAATATTTATACGTTTTCTTAAATATTTACATAACAATGCTATTCACACAATAGGCCAAATTTCTCAAAATCACAATCCTAAATAACTTTGACAAATATAATTTTAACTTAAAAGTCTTATTAAAATTCTCAATATTCATTACAATATTCATATTTTTACCGTTTTTCCAGGAGCACCTGTAGTTCCATCTGCACCTGTAGGTCCTTGAGGACCTGGTGGACCAGTTAATTCTGGTATGGCTTCCAGCATTCGGGATATGTCACCCACACTGCATTGGCATTGGGCGGACAGTGTAATCTGGGCGTAGAGAAAATCAAGTTATTTTTATGTTTTTTTAAATTTTAAGTAACAGTACTATAAGATAAAAATACTTAGAAAGACTTCATATTTAAGCATGTTATACTTAGACTCACTTTTTCTCACGCTTTTTGAATGGAGTGAATCTCAGTCTCACCGAAAGTTATATACACACATATATATATATATATATATATATATATATATATATATATATATATATGATATATATATATATATATATATATATATATATATATATATATATATATATATCTCAAGTTGTATACTAAATCCGTTCAACATTTAGCTAGCTATTAGTCATTAAATAGCTCACATTGTAGTATCCACCTAGAGATATCAGACCGGTATTTATTATACACATTCATCTATCCGGTCCTAGCCGGATGAGCTTACTAAAACAATACAACAATATGTATTTTGAGGCTTATAACCTATCTATTGTATAAACTGGCCAAGATATGGGAATAATGTGTGTTTTATAACACCTTGTATATTTTAATAATTGTATAGAAATATTATTATTTTATATAAAATGTTTCTTAAGATAATACATTGGCTTTATTTTCTATGACATATGATTTTACAGTACTAAAAATACGTTTTATAAATGTTATTATTGATAGATGAACAAATATTGTGAGCAGTTGAACATTGTCTGATCGTAACCATGATGGTTTTGGGTTTGATTTTCGATGGTTTATATTCAAGGCATTTGCATTTTCATGTCCCCGTACACAAAGTGTTATGTTGTGTGCCTAATACTACGAATTCGAGCCCTTAATGAGGATTAAGTGTCTTGGTATTAGGTTGTCACGGTCTACCTAATTATACAGAAAAAATATGTTTTTTTTTAGTTTTACGCTCTTTATCATGAATAGCAGAGTAGACAAAAAGTACCTAGTGTCAAGACACTCCGTACTCCGCTTTCCACTGAATTCGAGACATTGCGTGTTGAGTGGTGGAACTCAACGCCGCACTTTGCCTTACCAGAGCGAGAAAGTGAACATAATTTTAAATATAATCTATCCTCCGAGTGGGGACTGTTACATTACATAAATAACTTTTTACTTTATTTTAAAAAATACGTTCAGTGATCGTGATCTGTGTTTGGAATTATTACAAATATTACAAATAATCGAATAAAAAGTAATTTATTCCAAAGAGTTGAATCAAAAAATGTTTAATATAAAACGAGAATGTACCCGAAAATATCTGGTAGAAATGAACCAATCATAATTAAAAATATAATAAGATTTGGTTACAGAACATTGTATACGTTACATGACAAGCTAATTTCGGAATAATAATTTGGTTGTATTCTGATTAAAGTTTAAACTAAAAGTGTCCAGCTTAACGCTTTTTATAGAAATAACATAGAGTTACGACATTTCATTCTTTTTTCGGCCGAATTGCGCGTACGTTATGTGTTATGTGGCGAAACTTAACGCCGTTTGTTCTAAATAAAAATATAATACAATAGTAGTTTGGTACGAAAGTGTTTCCCGAGTAAGAATCAAACTACAACCAATCGCGTTTTCAGTAAAATCGCTTTTCCTCTATGACACAATAACCTTAGGAAATGTGTGATTCAGTAGTAATAAATAAAGATGAAATAATACTTACATCATCTTTTTCTCCTTTGTGGATATCTGAGCAACAAAATAAATATTATTCATATATCTACTCAATAAATATCTTAACTAAGCGATATATCAGTGTTTCCTTTACCAAATGACCAATATTTTTGGTTTATAACTGAAGTGTGAATTGCACTCACTAAATAATTATGGTTTTTTTATTAACATTGAAATTAAATGACATATTGCATGTACAGAAAAGTAAACAAAGTATTATAAAGAGTACAAAATTATAATATCTTTTAATTGTCTTCTTGCTTGAAGAAAGTTAGTAATTTTAATCTTATTATTAAATTAAAATATGACTATTCTGGTATCACTTAACACTAAATAAGTTAAAATTATAATATATAGTAAATTACAGTCTTAATATAAAACACTGATAATTGTTTTTATATATTTTGTTTAAATAATAAACGTATATATCATAAAATTGTGATATTTTTTTTTAGCTTCACGCTTTTATCCTGCATAGCAGGGTAGACAGAAAGTACCTAGTGTCAAAACACTCCGTACTTCGCTTTCCACCGAAGTCGAGACATAGCGTGTTGAGTGGTGGAACTCAACGCCGCACTTTGTCTTTACAAGAGCGAGGAGAGAAAATAATTTAAAAATAATCACTCCCCCGAGTGGGGATCGAACCTACAACCGGTCGCGTTTACAGTCAGACACTGACACACTGCTCCACGACCGGCCTTAACGTGTTGTTTGTAAGTGAATTTAATATTGAAGATATAAGCAATCATTTTGTTACTCACATGGAGAAGAATGTGACACAATTGGTAATCGGTTTTCATCTGGGTTTACCTGAAAAAATGGAAAAGTAACATTTGAATATTTGAAATACATAATACATTGAAAATACATACTTAAATAGACGAGTAAAGTAACAACTCCTATTAAGAAGCAGGCGATTAAAGTATAGGTCTTAAATATGATGAAAATGACATACTGCTACTTTACTGCTGTTTTACTCTCTCATATAATATTTAACTATATATTTCTTTTTGGTTCACGCTTTCTCTCTTGTGGGCTAATCAGAGACAAAAGTGTGCTAAAGGTTGTTTATTATATTATCATATGAGTCATCAATTGCAATTCATGTTAATCATTTCTAGACGTAGCTGGTAGTAGAACGCATGGCTTAGTGGCCATAGCGCTTGAACAGTATCCAAGAGTTGTGGGTTCGAATCCCGCTGCGTTCAATTTTTTATACGTTTTTTCAAAAATAATTTCTATTGCTAAGCGTGGAATAACACTTTAAAAATAGTTAATACTATTATATTATTGGTTAAATAGATTAAAGGTTGTTATATGTAAGCTTTTGTATTAACAAAAGCTTACATATAACAATTAATTATAATCTTCCTTTATTACGTGATTGACAGAAAAACCATAGACGAAACTTTTCGACGTAGTAACCTAAAATTTCACATTACTTGTGGAATTCAAAAATTACGAGTGGTGGAATGGTCAAATATATCTATCTAAATAAAATTGCAGATCATAACTTGTAATATACAATTTAATTTTTTAAATTATATCGTAATTGAAATAACAATATCTGCAAAATTTTTATTTTCAAATAGCATTAAAATCACCCCAGTCGTTCAAGAGGTTAGCTGAAACAAGAGGGACAGACTGACAAAAATAGTAAAAAAATGTTATTTTGGCTTATTTAACGTCTGTAAAAAAACCTTATTTTAAAATTACAAACGGACACTCGAAATTTATTATTAGTACAGAAATAGATAATTTGATATGTCAATTTAACTACGCTACGTTACCATTTGTTTTCATGTAGGTACGCCATAAAGGTATATTATATAATACAAGCAACTCGTGCTTCTACGTGGACCTCTTTGCATATAATTTATTTAGCTTTTCCATGGGAATGTGAAAAAACAAACGACAAACTGAACGGTGAATTTTTAATGTGGTAGCGTTTATGCCATAGGTTTTATGGGCTATTTACATGTTTATCATAACATATAAGGTTGTAAGATAAAATTCGTATTATTTTGATCGAAATATTATTGAACAATTGTATTGTATTTTGTATTTGCGCATGCACATCTTAGACGCTTATGAGACAAAATTTAGTTATTAAACACAATACCTGAGCTTTAATTAAAAAAAACACCTTCACACCTTATCCCACATATCAGGGTAGTCTGAGACAATCGCTTACTGCCCGAAATTAAGAATCGACACTTTGTCGTATGAGAGCGGAGAAATAAAAATAGTTTTTGAAATTCAATCGCTCAACAGAGTGAGAATCGAACCCACTACCAATCGTGATTACAGTCAGGCACTACCCCACTGCGACATGATGGCCTCTTTTTAATTTAAAGCTAGATATTATTTAATGGTCATTATTCAGGCTTATAGTTAGAGATGGCTATTTACTATTTAAACCAAACATTTAATTTGTGAATTAAAAAATTCATTAGTGACGTGTCAAATCGAATCGTCAAGAAAAAGGAGACTTAAATATGAGTAAATTCTTATTAGGGGCTAGTAACAAGGACGAGGCAGGGTTCAAAAAATCATGAAATTCATATGACGTAATTTATGGGTGGCCCCTTATACAATTCTTCTTTGAGTAAAAGATCACTTCCGGCGTCATGCGTTAGCTTCGCTCCGCATAGTACGAAATTTGACATACACTATATTCCGTACTGTTTACAGAATAGCTTGCTCCCAATTATTGAATTATTTGATTATGATCAATATCAGGTGTACAATAGGCGGTAATCTAGATATCTCATTAGCATTAAGGTAATATATACTACATAGATGTACAGTAACTTCATAGAAGACTAACGCAATAGTTTCACACAATTATCTATTAAGTAACCTTATAATTAACAAGAGACATATATATATATATATATATATATATATATATATATATATATATATATATATATATATATTGTATGAGAACAATTATGATACATACTTAGTAAATACTATACAAAAGTATTATTATTGTGATTTCAAAAGGTTTCCAAACATTATTTATGTAATTTGATACGAATTCATGACTAATGCATAAGGTATATAAGTGTGTGTACTCTCAAGGCAAAATTTAGTACACTTGACCTTTCTATATGGATACAGTCGTAGGTTTAGACAGACACAGCATGTTCATAGTATGGGCGCAAATAGTGGAAAACAAGTTTATAAATTGACTAAGATTCTCTCTGGCTTTTCCTTGAAAATACGAGAACAATGCGAAATTAAATTATAAGTAAATCATATTTTCAACTGCTTTTTTTTCTTTTTTTATACCTACATAAGTACATTTATATGTGTATATACACACACAATAATAGCCAGCTACAATACAGCAATCAAGGTAACATTATTGACTACAAAAACTAGTTTTCTATAATAAATCATAATTTCTGCCTCGGACTCATCATCGAATTATCGTGGACACTGACCTAATGATGGTATTTCGTGTCACAGTACAATCAATTTTGTTGTATTTTGTTTTTAGTATAAGTTGATAGAAGTTTATTTCATTGCTGACAGAACAAGCTTAAACGGTACCAATGGTGATGATTTATAATCCATTTGCCTTTTTTTTATTAACTTTCCGTAACGAATTTCTGTGTATATTGTTTATTGGTTGAAATGTGATACGAATATTTCAAATTAGGTCACAGTGTAGCCCTGTATAATTATCTATTTAAAAATCGATATAAATTTATTACGTAATTATTTTTTAAAATAATGTTAACATATTGTAAATATTAGACGTTTTTTTTTACTTTCAGCCCGAATTTGAGTTTCATAAGCCGCATTTTCTTTTTCTCGTATCTGAATAATAATTTATATGATTATATTTCTGTTGTAGCCTATACATATCATTCTTACTTTGACTTAGATTCATGTATAACAATATCATAACCACAACATATAGTGCATTTTAAACTAACCACGACTTATCAAAGAAAAACAATATAAAATATTCGTATTATTTAGTTCCAGAGATTAATCGGAACAAACAGACAAACAGACATATTACGGTATATGTACTGTCTATACATACATATGCATTTATTAATCAGTTATCTTAATATTACAAACAGGTACTCCAACTTTATTGATTTGTATAGATTTAAACACGTAAGTTTGTTTAATTATAGTTTCTTTGTAAAAGGTTGCAAGCCAGATAGATTTGTGAAGCAATTTTTTTTTGTTATTACTTTGCTTTCTGTATTCTAAATAAATATTGGACTTAGAAATAAACAAAATTTGAAAAAATCGAAGAACCATTATTTCCAAATCTATTCGAATTACAGCTTTCCTAGCAAGGTGACTTCAAAGGCTTACGTAAATATCAAATTTCTTTTAAGGTTTTCGTAAGGACAGTACCGCGTACAGTACCACCAAAATCTTTGAATTTTAACACCAATGTTACTTAAATTTAAGTTGTGTATTAAAATAGCATTCATCATGTTTATTTAATACATAATATGTGAAGAAATATTCCCATACAACAAGGTAGTAAGACACAATCTAGCGTCAATATTTATTCCTTCTCCAATTCACATAATAAAAAAATGCAGTTCTTATAGTCTAGATAGGGAGAGTATATTAATAATCATAAAAGATGATTTTTTTATATGAAATACGTATAATTACCTTTAAAAAGTTAGCATTATTTGTTCGAGACTCGCAAAGATCAACATTTGGGGTTGTGACCTTCCCATTAAATTTTAATATCGCCATAAAATGTTGACTTCCTGTCAATTACTGAGGTTGCGCGGCTTCATAAACTGTTTTTACCTTTTCCCTCTCTTTCGAAAGCATTTGAATTAGATGAGACAAAGTAAGGTTTAATTTACGTGGACTTAGTATTAGCTATTTGTTTTGATCCATATTTAAAATGTAAATATTTACATTATTTGAATTATTGACGTTATTATAGACCAAAATTTAGTTGTCTCTCAATGGTCAATACCTGATTTAATAAGAAATAACTTAGGCTACTTTTAGTGAACAATTGTAAAATAAAAATGTATGGATTTTAAATGAAACTATTTTAACCATATTAATCGTGTATATTTTGGCACTCGAAAATAAATTTTGGACACCTGACGTTTCGAACACTTTACAGTAGTCCGTGATCACAGGTAGACTGAGTCTAGCTGTGACTACCTACCACAGAACCTACCACAGACTACTACCAAAATATACGCGATTAATCCGGTTTAAATACTTTCATTTAAAATGTATAAAAATCGCGAAAATCAAAAATCTTTTTAAATCTATGGATGAAAACCTCAAGCGGAAGAAGTCGCGGGCACAGCTAGTATGAAATATTTCCCATCTTCTAAACCTAAAAGTATCATTAAAAGCTTTTTAAAAGCTTCTAGCGAGATTTCGTACATTAATAGATTCCTGTTTTACGAGAATTCCAACGAAAGTGTGTTATACTTGTATAATTTTAGCTAATCAATAAAACAAGATCAGTAATATTTCCAAGCTAGTACTTTAAAATATTTATCATTTTTTTAATAAAACAATAAATTCTAGAAAAAAAATTTTGATTTGATTTTGATTGATTTTTTTTTAATAAAAGAATCGCTTTAATATCAAAATACGTATACTTTAGTTAAAAAAAACATACGTCACTCAAGCGAACTAAACAAAAACGTGTAATGAAAAATATTCATTCAAATAGCATTCCCGTATATATACGTGGAGATAGTGTTTACGTAACATTGGTCTTTTTGAAATACGTTACTTAATTGGTATCTTTACAAAGTATTGAAACGTGAAAATAATATTTTAATGAAAGTAATATTTATTTTATCCCGCATAGCAGGGTAGACAGAAAGTAATGTCAAGACATATCTTACTTCGCTTTCCAACGAATTCGAGACATTGCGTCTTGAGTGGTAAAACTCAACATCGCACTTTGTCTTTACCAGAGCGAGGAAGTGAACATAATTTATTATATATATATATATATATATATATATATATATATATATATATATATATATATAAGAGGGAATAGCTCGTGCTT
This sequence comes from Dryadula phaetusa, assembly GCA_032432895.1. Classification (NCBI taxonomy): domain Eukaryota; kingdom Metazoa; phylum Arthropoda; class Insecta; order Lepidoptera; family Nymphalidae; genus Dryadula; species Dryadula phaetusa. The sequence goes on from JAOYRS010000033.1 coordinate 8,091,574, forward strand.
GATACTACTCCGCTAAATATCGTACTGGGCTTTCCACCAAATTCGAGACATTACGTATTGAGTAGCGGAACTCAATGCCGCACTTTGTCTTACCAGAGCGAGGAGATGAATATCTAATCTAAATGTATTCATTCTTCCGCGTGGGAAGCGAACCCATAACCGGTCACGTTCACAGTCAGATGCTGTTTCACTGAGCTACGACTCGCCTCTAGATCGAGTCCAGCGATTGAGAACAGCGAATGGGAACAGCGTCTGAATGACTTCCACATGGGAGAATGGTTATATTGAAATTATTTTCATTTCCTCACTTTTATAAGACAAAGCGCGGTATAGAGTTCCGCTATTCGACACGTAATGTGTCGAATTCTGGGGAATGCGGAGTACGAAAAATCTTGACACTAAATATTTCTTGGTCCACCTTGTTATGCAGAACAAAGCGTGAAGCTATTAAAAAAACGAATCTTTGTTATATGTAAGTACCTATTAGCTTTATGACTTTCTTTGCATAGAATCTAACTATCAGAGAGACTCTAATGTCAAGACACTGAGTTTTCTACTTTCTACATCAAATCAAGACTTAGTGTGTTATGCTACGGGGCTCAACACCACGGTTAGTCTTATAAAGGTGGAGAATTAAAAAAATAAATATAATTAAATATGTATTTTTTTGTTATGCCATCGAACCAAACACTACGATGCCATATATACATGGTAGTAGTAAATGTTTAATGACGCATGTAACTACATACGATGGAAGGTATTACTTAGAACAGTCAGTCAGAAGTCTGGACGACTTCAGCGAACTTTTAGTCCCTTATAAATAATTCATATGTGCGATCGATATTGTAACAATTGAAGCTTCTGTGTTATCACGACAAAAGTAGTTTAGATTTTTACGTGTACTTTGAAAACTTTTACTAGGATACTCAATAATCAAAGTTGTAAAAGAAAAGAGTATTGTAATATGTAATTTATTTCTGTGGGAGTAGGTTTTTTCAGATATTGGTCAATAATATAGAGTTATAAATATTTTAATATAATATAAAATATATTTGATAAGTTTATTACAATTAACATAGAACACAGTTCCTTCTAGGTAATAGAAAAAAAATTGTCATAAGAATTTTAAATTAGCTCATAGAAAACAGGTTAACATCAAATATATGATTAATATATAAAATTAAACATAAAACAACTGTTATTATTATTTGGCCTGATCTATATTGTTTTTATGGCGAGTAGAAGAACGTTGTAATTGAAAGACAATTTTATAAAAAGATTGATTAAAGTGAAACCGTCTGCGCTATCGAATATGTCTTTAGTACATGTTTGAGTGACGATATTGTTCAATATTTTTTTTGCTTCACGCGTTTATCCCGCATCGCAGGGTAGACAGAAAGTACCTAGTGTCAAGACACTCTGTACTTCGCTTTCCACCGAAATCGAGAGATTGCGTGTTGGGTGGTGGAACTCAACGCCGCTCTTTGTCATTCAGTCACCAGAGCGAGGAAGTGAAAATAATTTAAATATAATCACTCTTCCGAGTGGGGATCCAACTCACAACCGATCGCGTTTACAGTCAGCCGCTGTCACACTGCGCCACGACCAGCCTCATTTTTTATTTCATATATTTATAAATCTAATAGCTACATCTAAGCATCTACTTAGACAATATTTTATTTTTGGTTCTATAAGTACTTTCAATAGATACTTCCTGCGATATGTCCAGTCCTAGTCACAAAACGTATATAAATTTACCTTTTTCTAACGTATAAAGTTTAATACTTTGCAGCCACAAATATTCTTTCATAAGTATGAAAAAACTAAATGGAACACGTTTTAAGTTAACATTTCTAATTCCTTTGGACACCGTGATAAGACTGTCATACTTAAAATGTCAGGTTCAGTATGAAAATGTAATATTGTTCGCCAATAGAGACACGAGTAATTTGCTAGCAAATGGCAGCAATATTGCATTACATATAGATAGATACAGGTATAGCTAATAAAAGCGTGTTAAAAAAATTAACAGAGTCGTGACCGATTCACAACGTCACAGTTAATGAACGGCGCACGTAAATATTCTTAAAGGCTGACGTTGACTTATTTATTGTTACATGATTATCAAAATAAGCAGAGCTAACGATTTTGGTCACGAAACTTGTATCCAATTCGTCACAAGGAGACTTCGTAATAAAGAATTCAAGCGCAATTTGCGATATAACCACCAAAAGTATATGTTTTGATATTTCTAAAAGTCTGACATTTACTAATGATTTTTTTGGTATTATTTATAAATAATGTGGATGTGTTGAGAAATTGATTTAATTTATACCCAATGATGTTAAAAATAAGAAGAACTTATTATTATAAAGAAAATAGTAAGAAAAAACAGAGAAAAAATAGCTGTCAACGGCGTGATGCGTGGAGTCAAGTGCTGTTGATGCACGTTCGGAAGGCTAATCACAGCTGTAAACCCAATTATAGTTTCCCATCAGAACTGCCTACCGAGCTGGTGGTAGCGTATAGTAATGACAATATTGATACTTTTAAGCAAATTGACGATTCGAAAATGCTTGTAATTATATTTATATTTGATTTATTTTATATCTACGCTCTATTAAGACAAAGCGCAGTGTTGAGTTCCATCAACATCGACAACCCACAATGTAGTCTCTAATTTAGGTGAAAACTATACACCGAATAATCTTGACAATAGGTTCTCTCTGTCTACCCAGCTATACGAGAAAAAACAAAAAAACTACAAAAAAGTATTAACATAGAAATTTGAGCTTATGAAGGGCATGTAATATAAGTTACAACTCTAATATAATGAATATAAAAATTTCATAATTTTAAAACAAACACAAAGGCAAATTTCAAAAGTGGAATATACAGTGCTATCTATATATAATCTTCAAGCAATTAACAGTTTTACGGCGCACGCAATGCACTTCAAACAAAGGGATATAAAGGGAACATGGTTCAAAGTAAGTTATTGCTTTAATTAAACATAAATTAATTATGAAAAATGAAAAACTTATATTATTTTAAAATTCTGTTTACGCCATCATGTTGTTCTATAATATTTTAAAATATTATCATTTCTTATTCTGATAAGATACACACAAGTAGGAATGTCTACAAAGTAGCTTAGGTTTGATTACCACTCGGGGAAATGATTCATTTAAAATTTATTTTCATGTGCCTGCTGCCCTGGTAAGAAGAAGCGCGGCGTTGAGTTCGCCACTCACATGAAATGTCTTGATTGTAGGCGGAAGTGGTGAGAATGACTACCCTATTAAGCATTATGAAGAGGACTAGTAATACAAATAAAAAAAATAATCGTAAAAGTTGAGGAAACCCTTTTTCTTAGCTTCATGCTTTTTATCCTGCATAGCATGTCAGACAGAAAGTACCGTAGTGTCAAGACACTCCGCACTTTGTTTTCCTTCGAATTCGAGATACTGCGTGTTGAGTGTTGGAACTCAACACCTCACTTTGTCTTACCAGAGCAAGGAAGTGGAAATATTTTAAATATAATTACTCCTTCGAGTGGGGATCGAACCCACAACCGAACGCGTTACAGTCTGACTCTGTCTCACTGCGCCACAACTGACGACACGACACAATATCACACGATGCTTTTATATGTATATTATTTTTATTCTTAACACGAAAATGAAATTAAAAAAAAATTAAACAAGTAATATCTGTCTTACTAATTGCAAAATAAAACACAATAGAGCAAAAATGAGTTGAGAAATAAAATAAAATAATTTTTTAAGTTTTATTGGGTCTTTATATAAAGACTTCACAGCAATTTTTAATACCTTAAGTACTTGAATGAATAAAAAAAACAAATTGTACAGTTTTTTAAATGACAGAAACGAAGTATCATTGCAACAGCTTGTTTTTAATATTAAAAAAAAATAATTTTTAACAAGTTTTATGTAAATTGTTAATTAAACGCTGAAAATAAATATATATTGTCAAAAGAGGGTATTTACATTAGGTTTTCTCTGACTAGCTTGCTATGCGGGATGAAACTTGTAGATGTTTCTTTTTCTTTATTAGAAAACACTTAATACATTTATAAAGAAACAATTTTAAATGGATTAATCGGGTATATTTTGCAAACCTGACGTTTCGAACATTTTACAGTAGTCTGTGGTCGCAGGTAGACCCCACCTCCACGGGCTACAGTAAAGTATCAGAAGCGTCAGGTTTCCAAAAATGTATTTTCGAATACCAAAATATTCACGATTGATCCGTTTAATACTGTCATTTAAAATGTGTAAAAATTGCCAAAATCAAAAATCTTATTACATTAAGATTACGTAAGACATAAGGAAATATATATATATATATATATATATATATATATATATATATATATATATATGTATATATATATATATATGTATATATATATATATATATATATATATATATATATATATATATATATATATATATATCTCTGAGAGAATTAATGACGGACAAGGCGAAAAAACCGCAGGTGTCGTAAGCATTTGGTGCTGTTATGTCTGACTATCCCACCAAGAATAAAGTGCAAAACTAAACAAATTAAATATATACTTATAATGAGACGAGGAATTTCATTAAGACAATAAAGAAATTAGCGTTTTAGATCTTCTGGATCTTATGTAAAAGAACTTGAGGTATAACGGGCAAAGGAGGTATTTATTATTTAATTTTTTTTAAATATAATATTGGTTTTACAATGACAGTTATAATTTTGGAAATAGTATTCTCTTATAATTGTTTCAAAAAAAATGTTTTTACGACTAAGATTATTATTTATTGGCAGGCAGGTCGAGATATTTTAGTACAAACGTACAAAATAAGTATAAATATACATATAAATGTAGAATAAGTAAAGCATAAACATCATAGTAAGAATGAAGAAGAGCGTGATTATTTGGTGTACACACGTCGAAAGGTTGAGTTATGTAAGAAAGTGTAAGAAAGATTTATGACGGAAAGGTAAGCGTGAAAGATCGGGGGAAACCTTGGTTGTTTTCGACAATACAAAATCACTGATACTGGAGGAAGATCAAATAAAAAGAATAAAGACTCCTCAGAGACCATGTATGAAGATGTTGATAAATGTGGACGAGGCGCAACTAATATGCACAGGCCGTACCGCTCAGTGCTTCGTTTAGCCTGAATAGGAATATGCGTGAAGCTAAGAAAAAATACCTATGTAATAATATTAGTATATAGGTATACCAATATATACCAGTCGTGGCGCAGTGGAACATTGGTTATCTGTAAATAGCAGTCGTGGATCCAAATCCCACTCGGGGGAGTGATTATAGTTAAATTATATCGATTTTCATCAGTTCACTCCTAGCTTATATTTTAAATATGGTCTAAATAGTATTCGGTTAGGTAGAGGAGCTCCAATATTAGAGGCGAGCGTTAATGCTTATTTTAAAGATGCCTTTATTGCTTGCACTCGTATCGCAATTTCCAGGCACTCCAGAGAGCTCCTCTCTTTGTATCATATATGGGCGGATGGTAACCGGGCGCGGTGAACCAATTAAATGTTAAGGAGTTTTATATATATGTATATATTTATGTAAAAATATTAATTGAAACTTGAGTTTTATATGTCCTTTATGACTTATAAAAGAAAATATTAAAACAATACGCCAATTGTCATAAACGTTTATTTCAATTTTATGTTATGAATAAATTGTTTAAAGAACGCTGTACAATTACTTAGGCAAGGCTGTAAAAAATATTTACAACTATTATTAGTTTATAACGTAGACCAGCTTAGAAACGTGTTGATTTACATGCGATAGTTGTTAATTCGATTCCAAGTTGATGTAAATAATGTATTTGTAGTTACTTTTATTCCTGGTCTGGTAAGATAATCTGATATTGGTGATTAACTTTAAATCAGGCGAAAAATTTATATCGTAGTATTTTTTCATTAGCTACTCTCCACTGATTTTTGATAAGTGATTTTTTTTTATTTTTAATGAAATAAATTACAACTAAATTTAACTATAGAAATAAAATTAACATGTATTTAGTTTAGTATAAGAACACACTGCATTCACCTCTGAGTTATAAAAATAATTGTATTATATATAATTAACCCTCTGAGAGGGTGAGTGAAACCTCCAATTACCGCATTGATACACTCTTCCATTGCGTTACGATTGCTACGTCCATTGTCACGTAGATGTATAAATAACCGTTTATATACCTAAAGAGAGTGTATAAATTGTTTTAATCGACGTACCAATATTATATATTACAATTCACCAAAATAATTATATGCCATAAAAAGAACCTAACTACTTTTTGTGGAAAATAGATCGACCGGTATTAACATTGAATCATTACCAGCCAAAATTTATATTATATACTGGTACTTTTGTGAGATGGCACCGGAGACCATTGGCACGGTGATCGTCTAGCAGTGAACGCGGTGGTAATAAGTTCGTATGCCGTTCGATGAAAAGACTATGATTAAATCATTTTCATTATCCCACACTGATGTAAGAAAGAAAGAATGCAGTGTTGTGTTTCACTCAATATCTTAAAGTGTAGTGGTTAAGTGCAGTGTCTTGACAATAATACTGTTACATTGAATTCATCGTGGAGGTACGAAAAAGTGTAATTATGCATGCATACATATGCATGTATATGCTGAAACAGGTTATGGTAACATCCTTGTTACCATAACCTGTTTCATGTGTTTTTTAATTCTTAAAAAAAAATCTTACCCATAAAAGGTACGCATACTAAATGTACTTTTTAGATATGTTAATAAGCTCGGAAGAAACCTCGTTATGGTTTGCATATATTGCCTTAGGCTTAAGAGAATACATTATTATGTATATACGATGTTATTGTATAATTTTGTTTTTGTTTAGTATTAAAATATTTTAATATTCACAAGTTAAATAAATATCATCTATTAATCTCATTTGTTTAATTACCTTTCTAAGCCACACATGCAATCTATGTACTCTGCTCGCGTATTTTTCGTTAGATCAAAAGTTATTGAGTTACGTATTAATATAATATGTATAATAGAATTACAAACTTTGTCTTATAAAAATGGGCATTTTGAAGATATTTCTTGTTGATAGCAAAACTCGCCTCCATGTGTCGTTTCATTAGTGTACTGGTATGCATATAAAAATAAACTTTTTAAATATCAACAGAAGTTGACCAATCAACTAACATATAAATAAAGAGGCGATGGCACAGTGGAGAAGATTCTGACGTAGACGAGACCGAGAAGATTCTGACGTTGCTTGTGGGTTCGATTCCACTCAAAACCATAAATTATGTAAATTTATTTTCATCACTCCGTTCTAGTGAGACAAAAGGCGGCGTTGAGTTCAACAGTCAAGCAATCAGGGGATTATCTTAACACAATATAAGTGGAATAAAGCGTGACACTGTATTGAATACTAGGATAATTCTTTAGTTATATAAGTTTCTTTTATTCTGAGTCTAGACGATTAGAAAGCACTTGTTATTTAAATAAGACCGACTTTTATTAGATAGTCCTACTAAAATACAAAAAGATTAAATGACTGCAAAAGTTTAAAAACAGTTTTGGCCTAGCCAGAGTTATATTGAGGTCTGCTCAATATAAATTTGGGTTCATTTAGTTATATTTATCTTATAGTAGCTTGGTTTTAAGGCAAGTTAATTCACTCCATTCTTAGACATCATTTAATAGACTATGAGACAATTTTATATATTTGTATTACAAAAAGACATTCTCTTAAGTATTATTTTAAACCATAATTTTCAGTTCATTCATTTGTGACAATTGATATCAATGAATTAGATCATGATTTGAATTAATTTCAAATATTCGTATAAAGTTTTTCATATAAATTTTTATTCAAAGTTTATTTTGTTGCCATTCTGGTATGAAGATATTGTATGCTGTTATATTATACGGGTATGCTGCCATGAAATCTGGATACATGCGGATATTAAGGCAAATCAGACGACTAGAAATTAATCAATTTTTTTTTAGCTTCACGCTTTACAGTAGTAGTCAAAGAGGGCCAAGTGCCAAAAGTTAAGGTCCCTGTACACTTCATTCCCTTCCACGTCCACAATTATTAACCTCTTCACACTCGCCTTTCGAGGGGCTCCTCTTTTTCTCAACTAAATAAACTGTTATACATAGACCAAGTTAATAAAAATGTATCAAAGTACATACTTATTAAGTAATTTTCAAATCTAGAACTTACACGAAGTATGTCAACATATGGTTGGTTACATATTGCTCATATGTGTATATTTGCATAAACAACCTGAAGAGAATGTTAGGTCTCCCGCTCCAGCAAATCTTAGTAATTAGTACTTAACTTTGATATATGAAGACGCCAAAATGTTTCAAATTTTAGAGGTTCTACTATAAATTATCGTTTGTACGATAATTCTTGGGTCGGAATATGTCAAATTATTTTGTTATTTACATGTCCCAGGTGGTTTGATTAGTATAATTACTTCATTTAATTATTTGTAAGTTAGTATTTAATTTCTAAGTTCATTGTTAAAGGTTGTTTATTAAAAATTGAAACTGACTTCAACTGCCTGTTATTACCTATATTTTCTTACGAGTGATTTCCCAACTTCTCAGAAACTCCTGGACCGATTTTATTGAAATTTAGTCTGTTGCTTAAGTTAATGTCTGTTTAACTTAAATTAAAAAGGATTATTTCGATACACATTTTAATTTTTGAGAAACTCGTGGACAAACTTACAAACATACGAACTTACAAATATATAAACATTCATTTTAAATGAAACTATTTAACCGGATTAATCGCGTATATTTTGGTATTCGAAAATACATTTTTGGACACCTGACGTTTCGAACACTTTACAGTAGTCCGTGGTCACAGGTAGACTGAGGTGGCATTCGTCTGTCAGTTGATACAAAAAATTAATTATATCAAACTACCGCCATCGATTTCTCAATTGCCTCGCGTACTGCCCTGGATTCTTGCAGAATGAGCTCACTGTATCTTTGTCTCTGGTGTGGTGGATTTGGGATTTTAAATTTTTAATAAGTGGGTCCCAGGTGGTAGATAGTTTCCAACCATCTTCTCTATTGAAATTTGGATGTTTTTGAATTTCAATAGCCTCGCGGATCATTCTAGGAACATATCTACTTTCCCTAGCGAGGATATGTGGCTTATCAAACCTGATGTAGTGGTTGGACTTATTCATTGTATGTTCACACACAGCTGACTGCAATACACGCCCATTCTTGACATCGGATATGTGTTCTTTCACCCTAACCCCTATGCTCCTCTTTGTTTGGCCAATGTATGACAAGCCACAGTCACAGTCTAGCTTATACACACCTGCACACTGCAAAGGAATATTACATTTCACGGGTCTCAAGCATTGGCTCACTTTTTTATTAGGCTTGAATATGGTTTTAATAGAAGCTCTTCTTAAGATGTTGCCAATCCTGTCTGTAACTCCTTTCACAAACGGTAGAAGTGCTGGCTGTCTCTCCACTGTGGGTGGCTTGTTGGTCTTCATACAACGCTGGCGGGGAACTGGCAGCTTGTTCTGATGAAGGGCACCCTTCACCTGTCGAAGCTCGTCCCCTAGGTGTTCAGCGTCGCAAAGATGGTAAGCTCTCTGAAACAAAGATTTGCCAACGGTAGATAACTGTGTAGGGTGATGGTGGGATTCGCCATTGAGATACCTGTTGGTATGGGTAGGCTTCCTATACACTGTGTGGCCTAATGTGCCATTAGGATTCTTTATTACAAGTACATCAAGAAAAGCTAAAGAGTTATTTGCCTGTAATTCTATTGTAAATTTTATGTTGTTATTAATAGAATTCAGATGGTTTAGGAATATATAAATATTATCCGTAGGTAAAATTGTGAAAGTATCATCTACGTACCGCTTATATATTCTAGGTAGACATGGTGCAGAGCCAAGAGCCATCTCCTCAAAATCCTCCATGTATATATCTGCTATTACAGGGGATACAGGCGAACCCATAGCAATGCCATCCACTTGCAAATAGAATACCTGATTGAACACTAGATATCCAGATGTAAGGCAGTGTTCTAAAAGTTCAAGGTATTCAATAGGCATCTTGTTTTTCTCTAGCTTCCGCTTGACAATCCTGATGCAGTCCTTTATAGGTATACTGGTAAACAGCGACTGGACATCAAAACTGACCATGGTTTCATTGCTAGCTAACTTGAGATCTTTCAGTCCGCTAACAAAATGGTAAGAATCCCTGACATAAGATGTTGTGTGACCACGCAGGGGAGAAAGTACCTTCGCGACATGTTGAGCCAGTTTATACGTCGGCGTATCGATTTGGTTAAGTTGTGTTAAACACAACACAACTAAGTTGTGTTAAACCTCCAAAGTTGTATGGGTTACCAAAAATACACAAAACTAATGTACCACTTCGTCCAATCGTTAGCCAAATCGATACGCCGACGTATAAACTGGCTCAACATGTCGCGAAGGTACTTTCTCCCCTGCGTGGTCACACAACATCTTATGTCAGGGATTCTTACCATTTTGTTAGCGGACTGAAAGATCTCAAGTTAGCTAGCAATGAAACCATGGTCAGTTTTGATGTCCAGTCGCTGTTTACCAGTATACCTATAAAGGACTGCATCAGGATTGTCAAGCGGAAGCTAGAGAAAAACAAGATGCCTATTGAATACCTTGAACTTTTAGAACACTGCCTTACATCTGGATATCTAGTGTTCAATCAGGTATTCTATTTGCAAGTGGATGGCATTGCTATGGGTTCGCCTGTATCCCCTGTAATAGCAGATATATACATGGAGGATTTTGAGGAGATGGCTCTTGGCTCTGCACCATGTCTACCTAGAATATATAAGCGGTACGTAGATGATACTTTCACAATTTTACCTACGGATAATATTTATATATTCCTAAACCATCTGAATTCTATTAATAACAACATAAAATTTACAATAGAATTACAGGCAAATAACTCTTTAGCTTTTCTTGATGTACTTGTAATAAAGAATCCTAATGGCACATTAGGCCACACAGTGTATAGGAAGCCTACCCATACCAACAGGTATCTCAATGGCGAATCCCACCATCACCCTACACAGTTATCTACCGTTGGCAAATCTTTGTTTCAGAGAGCTTACCATCTTTGCGACGCTGAACACCTAGGGGACGAGCTTCGACAGGTGAAGGGTGCCCTTCATCAGAACAAGCTGCCAGTTCCCCGCCAGCGTTGTATGAAGACCAACAAGCCACCCACAGTGGAGAGACAGCCAGCACTTCTACCGTTTGTGAAAGGAGTTACAGACAGGATTGGCAACATCTTAAGAAGAGCTTCTATTAAAACCATATTCAAGCCTAATAAAAAAGTGAGCCAATGCTTGAGACCCGTGAAATGTAATATTCCTTTGCAGTGTGCAGGTGTGTATAAGCTAGACTGTGACTGTGGCTTGTCATACATTGGCCAAACAAAGAGGAGCATAGGGGTTAGGGTGAAAGAACACATATCCGATGTCAATAATGGGCGTGTATTGCAGTCAGCTGTGTGTGAACATACAATGAATAAGTCCAACCACTACATCAGGTTTGATAAGCCACATATCCTCGCTAGGGAAAGTAGATATGTTCCTAGAATGATCCGCGAGGCTATTGAAATTCAAAAACATCCAAATTTCAATAGAGAAGATGGTTGGAAACTATCTACCACCTGGGACCCACTTATTAAAAATTTAAAATCCCAAATCCACCACACCAGAGACAAAGATACAGTGAGCTCATTCTGCAAGAATCCAGGGCAGTACGCGAGGCAATTGAGAAATCGATGGCGGTAGTTTGATATAATTAATTTTTTGTATCAACTGACAGACGAATGCCACCTCAGTCTACCTGTGACCACGGACTACTGTAAAGTGTTCGAAACGTCAGGTGTCCAAAAATGTATTTTCGAATACCAAAATATACGCGATTAATCCGGTTAAATAGTTTCATTTAAAATGTATAGAAATCGCGAAAATCAAAGATCTTATTATATAAACATTCACTTATGAAATTAAGCACACGCGCTTGGAAACATGAAATGATCATCAAATTCAAATAATATTCAATTTTACATACATTCTTATAAAACTGATATACTTCTTTTATTTGAAGTCGGTTAGAAAAATATATTTCGTCCTTTATTTATCAATATTTTATCAAATATATATATATATATATATATATATATATATATATATATATAGAAATGATTTTAAGTAGTACACTAATGACACAGAAGTTTTATTAGTGTACTTAAAATCATTGTGATAAGAAAAAAAATTTTACAACGCTATTAGATTAGGTCTCATTAAAATAAGCTATTCGAAGGGGCGTAAAACAGATAAAAAAATCCTAATAAAAAGTATTTATCTTCATTGTAATATACATAAAATATGCATCTGCATTATTGATATCAATGCAGTGTATTGACTCTCTTACTTTTTTTTGCTTCACGCTTTTATCCTGCATAGCAGAGTATACAGAAAGTATCTAGGTCAAGACCCTTCATACTCTGCTTTTGACAGAATTCGAGACTTTGTGTATCGAATGGCGGAACTCAACACCACGCTTTGTCTAACCAGAGCGTGGACATGAAAATAATTTAAATATAATCATTCTCCCAAGTGGGGATCGAACGCACAACCGATCGCCTTTACAGTCAGACGCTGTCCCACTGCGCCACGACCGGACACAAATATAATATATTAGTTATCGACAAATATTCATATTTAAATATATAAAATTTAATATTCTGTATATTATAATATGTTATGTTACAATTTATAGAAAAAAAAACTTACAGCTCGATGTGTAACGAACGATGTCCTCCCTTGAAGTCTGGCGCTGATCTTAGCTGGAGTATCCTCATCTTCTCTTTTAGGGTCGAACCAGCCGAATGCTGCGCCAACCACGAGAACAGCTCCAAGTATCATCAAGGCCAAGAAACCTCCAATCGCTGCTTTAGTCGTTTGTGATATAACCATAGCCATTTTGTTATCACTTATCACCTTTTCAACATTATTTCATTTGCATCAAAGTCACTTGGGAAATTAGATATTGTATAGAATATTACAGCCAAGTTCGTATAGGATTTAAAAGGTACATAACATTATCTCACTTTTATATTCAATTCGTTAAGTCCTTCACACTTCGTCAGCTGGCATGAAAAATTATTAGGTCGTACATGAACAACGTCGACCTGGCTTTTTTTTATTATACCTGTATTTACGTAAGCTAATATGTGTAAAGTGGATTAAAAGTGTTTTTCATAAACGCCAGTTACATTTCAATGAATATTCATATATCTACGAATATTATATATTTACAACGTCGATATCACATTAATATCGTTAACAGCACAATGGTAATAATTCCAATGATTTATCATAAATTTATTTTGTTTTTGTCAACAGTTTAATGATGTGTGCTATTTGTATAATTACTGTTATAATTTTATTATAAATTCGCAGTAAAATAAAATTTAGTTGAACTAAACATAGTTGTAGGGTAGTTAGATTCTTTATGGATATTCTTGTATATTCTATATGTTTTAGTTTCTCTGATTTAGTGTTCAATTCAATATGTAGGAGGCATATAAATTAGATTTTGTCCTTTATTAAAATCTTAGTAATATAAAAATTGGACTATTAAAACTTCATAGAATATAGAAGTAAAGTCCTCTACTAAAAATGAGCTCATTTTTTTCCTTTTTAGCTTCACACTTTAATCCCGTATAGTGGGGTAGCAGAAAGCGTCAAGGCACTCCATACTCTGCCTTCTGCCGAATTCAAGACGTTGCGTATTGAGTAGTAGAACTCAACACTGCGTTTTGTCCCCAGAGTGAGAAATTGAAATTTATTTAATTATAATGTTTCTCTCGAGCGCAATTTGAACCTACAACCTATGAATCGCGTTGTCCCACTATGGCACAAATGACATACTTTTAGAGGTATTAATTTTAGAGGTTTTTTTAAATTAATTTTAAGTTAAACTAAGTCACTTAGTTAAGTGACAGTGTAAAAATATTTAAAAAGCTTTCTATCTATTTTTAACTCTTGTTAAATCAATAAACTTGGTAAAACCACAATATAAACGGTATCCAAGGGACGCGGGTTCAAATCCCGCTGCGTTCAAATTTTTATACGTTTTTTCAAAAATGTTTTCTAATTCTAAATGGAATAACACTTTAAAAAAGTAAATAACCACAATATAGTATTTTCGAACCGACTAGAGATATAGCTCTAAGATGACAGGCGAGGTCTAATACCTATTAATATAGAAAAGCTGATAGAAATCGCGTTTTTTTCACTTCACGCTTTTACCCTGTATAGTAGGGTAAACAAAAAGTACGTAATGTCAACACACTACGTACTTCGCTTTCCACCGAATTCGAGACATTGCGTGATGAGAGTGGTGGAACTCAACGCCGCACTTTGTCTTTTTTACCAAAGCGAGGAAGTGAAAATAATATAAATAAAATCACTCTTCCGAGTGGGGATCGAGCCCACAGCCAATCGCGTTTATAGAGACACGCTGTCCCACTGCGCCACGATCAGCCTCATTCAAGTTTATAGTTTTTAATTCGAAATTTCACATTATATTATTAAAGTTAGTAATGAAACAAACCACATTAGTATTAACATTTAACGTAAAACACATTATTAGAGCTGTATAGACTAAATTCAATTTCGAACGCTCTATTTCTATTACAGTAACTAATCACTAATTTGTGGCTTTTGGCATTATTCTATATAATTTTTCAAATAATAAAATATTTACATAAAATATATATAAATATATATATATATATATATATATATATATATATATATATATATATATATATATATATATATATATATATATATATATATATATATATATATATATATATATGTATAATATATATATGTATACATATAGAGAAGTACGAAACATATGTATGTAAATGTTATTTTTAATTTATTTTTTTCATACATTTTAATTTCAACGCCTATTCATGTATGGATGTTATTTATTCTCGTCTTGTAATTTCTTTGTTTTTTTTTGTCACCAGAACAGAGTTACTCAAATATTACATTACTAACTTTTTCTATCTTTAATACAATTTTTAGTTGTACCCAACTTAACTTACTTTCTCAGAACGAAAAAATATTAATTTACTATTTTTAAAAGGTTTTTCCACACTTAAGATTAAAAATATTAAAATAAATAGCATTCTCTCTTACCAAACGATTATTTAATGATCTTTGGGTAGCAGAAATTTCACTACAGAGATGCTAAAAACGTAAATAAGTCGTAATAAAAACGTATAAGAATTTCGACGCAGCTGGTAATAGAACACATGACTTAGCTGTCAGAGAGCTTGGATGGTTTCCAAGAGGCGCAGATTCAAATTCCGCTGCGTTTAAATTTTACACGTCTTTTATAAAATGTTTTTTAAGAAACGAAAAAAAAGTATTATTTTGTTTTATTCCACAAGTGTAGACCAACCTCATAACCAACGAACGTACATTGAGACGCCACTACTGTGCCATAATGGTTTCTATATCATATAATATTATATACATTTAGGGTCTCTATATCATTAATTATATACATAGTATAAAATCAAAATACAAATATGCACTTTATATTTCATGCAGTGTGCGGACGAGTGCTACGAAGCCTACTTTCCACTTGGGACTCACGTGTTAAGTGGCGACACAAGAGCCAGACAAGTACACGTTTTCTTTCCTCTAGTTAGCCATTCGTTTCTAACTATGTATAGTCATATTGTTACTTGTTGTAAATGATATAAAGTCCAGTTGTTTTTACGTAAAATACTATTGTTAGTATACTAGTGTATAATAAGGTAACAGGAACACGCAATCACAATTGTTTTTGGCAAGGTAAATTTCATTTTGTATTATCATCCACTCACAGGTCGAATTAGCGATAAATCATGAATATTAAGTAGATTGTACGACGTTCTTATCTAATTAGATGAAAACTGCAAAAAATAGAATAAATGTGAACTTTTTAGCAAGTGGAAGTAAAACCCAAAACTACAAATTCCATTCGATATAAGATATGTACAAAAAGCATTCATTTTTTAACGCTCATAAAAATAGTATATATTTTTAATTTAAAATAAAATATTAAACTTACAATTGGAATTATTTATCATATTTTACAAGGAAACTACAAGTTAAGTTTAAAGCGTTCTTAATGGTTCTTTCGGAATAGTACTCACACAATGAGTTTGTTATTTCCATTTTTACGTAGAACTACGAATATTGTACATGACCATATATTCTATCTATATATATGTTATATATTTAAATACTGTCTAGTAAATTTATACATTTAACTCTCTATTTTCAAGTCAAGATACTCCGTTTTGTACTGTCTACCCGAATTAAGGTGTTAATGAAACTCAACACTGCAATTTATCTGATCATAGCAGAGAAATTTAAATAAGTTAAATATGATTATTCTCTCAAATTTACTTTTAATTTACAATCGCCACTACAGTCAAATCCGACTTTGCTGTACTACAGGTGATTTAAAAAATGTATAGAATTTTCCAAAAAAATATTCATGAGCTAACATAGAATGGCCTATTGTTACTTTCTATTTTTCCAAAAGCTATAAATACAGGTTTAATATATTGATGTTAATAAACCAATTTATAATATTAAAAAAATATTATTTTATTATATTTTTATTATAAATTGACAATATAAAAATAGTTTTAATCAATTCAAAAATTTTTTTTTCTTATTGTTAAGGGTACCGATAAACGTATAGAATATATTAGTGTAAATAAATTACGTGTATCCCGCATAGCATGGTAGCCAGAGAAAACCTACTGTCAAGACAATCCGTTGACAGATTTCGTTTCGTGTGGAGAACAAACACAACGCCATTCGTCTTTCCAAGCAAAGAAATAAAAATAAACTCTAAATCTAATTATTGCCCCGAGAGAGAATAAAATCCACAAGCAATGACATTTACAGTCAGATGCTGCCTCACTGCACCACGATGTACTAAACGTAATTATTTCATCGAAATTATTGCATATGCTTTGGTATTTGAAAAAACATTTTAGAAAATCTGACATTTTGAAAACTTTACAGTAGTCCGCCATCACAGGTAGACGAAAGTCATTTTCAAATGTATAAAAATCAAGAAAACCAAAGATCTTATAATTATCATAAATAAATAAAGTAATAAATATATTATTTGTTGAAAGCACGAAATAGTTGCCATTGTAAATTAATTTTCTGTTGAAACAACAACGTTTACACTCTCATAATACTTTTAAGGGTAAAGTTGTTCAAGAATTTGTGGCTTCCGTATTTTCCATTTTCGAGTACCTCAAGATCATACTCTTCAGACTGAATTGTTTGAAATGCTTAATTCATTTCTAATTTAATGGTTACTTTCGCAAAATAAAAGATAAGTTTTTAAAATATATATTTTCTATTATATAGATATTTTTGATAAATAGTTTACGTATTTACAATTCTAAAGGTATGTTTAACTAACTAGAGTATTTTATACGGCTTTATTCGGTATATAAGTATAGTCAGAGACAATCTGGTGTCGTGACAATCCATTTACTGCGTTCCACTCGAAACAGAGACACTGCCTGCTGAGTGGCGAACGCGCTTTGTCATTCCTTTAAATGGGAATCGATCCTACAACTGGTCGTGTTCAAATTTAAATGTCGCAATGCACCATAATGCACCAGTATATTTGATTAAAGTACGTAATAAAAAAATAATAAAATCCTTCAGTCAAAACAAGATTAAATTTACCACGTGTTAAGTCTTTATTAAAATATTATATATGTTTTTTTTAGCTTCATGCTTTTATCCTGCATAGCAGGGTAGACAGAAAGTACCTAGTATCAAGGCAATCCGTACTTCGCTTTCCACCGAAGTCGAGACATTGTTTGAGACTTTGTCTTTAAATGTAATCACTCCCCCGAGTGGGGATCGAACCCACAACCGGTCGCGTTTACAGTCAGACGCTGTCACACTGCGCCACGACCGGCCTCTATATATGTATTTAGTGATAATCAGATCTTTTATTTTCGCGATTTTTACATATTATAAATGAAACTACTTTAAACGGATAAATACCAAAATATACGTGATATTTTGGTATTTGAATATACATTTTCGGAAACCTGACGTTTTTAATACTTTACAGTAGTCCGTGGACACAAATAGACTGAGGTGGCATTTGTCTGTAGATTTATACAAGATATAGTTACATCAATCTATCGCAATCTGTTTCTTAATTACTTACGTACTGCCCTGTATGGTGGTGGTGTGGTGGATTTGAGACTTTAAGTTCTTTATAAGTGGGTCCCAGGTAATTTTTCCAGGTAATCTTTTGAAATTAGGATATTTTTGAATTTCAAAAGCCTCGCGGATCATTCTAGAAATATATCTAGTAAGCTGCGTGTGTCGCTACTAATCACTGCTTGCAATTCTTGACTTGGAGTCAGATTTAGTTAACTTGAAAAACATAACTTCAAAGTATAAAAATGAACATAAAAAAGCCATAACTCATTCATAAATAATAAGTGTAAATCACAGGAAATGTTAACAAATAAAATCAAAATATATCTTTACGTCAATATAAATTCATATAAAGTAGAGGACGGAAGGGAGCGACGGCACTCGACGTCTATTCAACGCAGCCAACTCGATAACCTACATATTATGAAAGCTAAATAAACGGTACAAAGTGACAAAGAAACACGTTTATGTGTAAATGATTAATATGTTTTTTTTAACTTTACAATAATAATGTTAAAAAAGAAAATATTTATTAAATGTTTTATAAAAAAATGTGAATAACAATTTAAAAATATATTAAAAATATTAGTTTATTTATATAATTCTTTATATTAACAATCAAAGTGGCTCCGTGGGAAAGCGTTTCATTTTAAGCGCGATTAGTTGTGGGTTTGGTTACTACTCGCAGCAAAGATTTGAAGTGTTAATCAATAAAGCGGATCTCCTAAACAAAGTTACAATCTCTCTTTTTCTGAGGTCATAGACCGAGTATCTGGTGAATAATAGATTTTTTTTCATTTTAAAGAAATACCTTTTGTTAAGACACTCTTCTCTTTACTTTTGGACTGAATACTAAATAATTCGATTTAACACTGAATTATAGAGAATATATAAACTATCAAAGTAATTATTTCTTAAGTAGTTGTAAAACTTAGAACATGACATCAAACCTGTAGATGTCAAAATTATCTACTCTATAGAGATAATCAAAGAGATTATGGGCTTGTATCTCACTCGAAGGTATGATTATTTTAATTTTTTTTATCATTTTTCCGCTCTCGTATAATACAAAGCGTGGTGTTGCGCGCCCGTCAACACACTATTTCGATATCGGGCGGGAAGTAATTAAAGGAGCCTAAACAATAGAATGTCTCTTAAGTTCCTGATGTGCAGGAAACTTTTTTTAAATAAAATTACTTATAAGCATATTGAATAATAATCTATTTTAATTAAATACAAAAATTTTAATTTACTCATATCTTTGAAACTACTAGACCGATTTTAATTAAATTTGTACTGATCCCTTAGTTAAAGGAAATTAACTAATCATCTCGATATGATTTTTATATATAAATAAACTTAAAAACATGCCCTTACCTAACCTAAGCACATATGCTTCGAAACCTAAATGTATCATCATACTGAAATATTATTCAATTCCAGAAATATTACATACATATTAATAACCTCTTTTGAAGTTGGTTAGTAAAAAGATTTAACAGTAAATTTCCATCAATATACATTTTGTATAAATCATTAATGCTAGAATAGAATTGTGGATAATTGTTAAGTCATGTAAATTAACGTAAATTATAATGTACTCGTATTTATGCTGATTATAAGCTATTTGTTTTGACTCAGTTTCAAATTTTGTTCAGTTTCATTTAGATTAATGGTCGGAAAGCAAAATATATACACGTAATGTAACAGTATATGATATTAATATAAACTCGAACTCGTCTCGGATTCGGTGGAAAGTGAAGTACGGAGTGTCTTGACACTAGGTCCTTCCGTCTACTCAGACAGAAGGAGTTCGAGTTTATATTAATTTTTTAGCTTCACGATTTTCACTTTTTTTTAGCTTCACGATATAAAATCGGGCGCCTCTATCTCGAGCAACAGTAAAATTAGTATAAAATTAGTAGACATTGCTATACATAAAATTTATGCTAAAATCCTAGCAAGAAGAATGCAAGAGAAATCTGAAGGCTTTTGTGGGCTTTTCAAAGAAGTCCAAGAAGGAATTAGGCCTAGAGGATGCTGCAGGAATTGAATTTTTTCTCTCCGCATGATTATGGAAAAGTTCATGGCTGCAAACCTGGACTTAGAAAAAGCATATGATAGATTTGTAAGAAATGATTTATTGGAGGCACTACCCCGGTACGATGTAAACAGGCCCATTGTTACATAGGCTGTAAAATCTCTTTATCAAGATCACTCAGCCTGCCTGTGTACGAGTAGAAGCTGGCATGTCGCCTCAGTTTGATATTCAATCCGGTTTCCAACTATGTCAGCTTGGCTGTTCAATTTATATTCGAATAGTTGTCTCCAAGATGTCAAACCAAGTGACATAGGAATGATAATAGGTGATCTGACGGTTGATTGCCTATTGCAAGCAGATAATGCAGAGCTTATTGCAACGGAATGTGAGTTACCAGCATTGGTCACCATTCTGAAAGAAAGGTGTGAAAGTAATGATCTTAATTCGAATACGAGTAAAGTAAGATTTTGATATTTGAAATTGTAGACAGTAAGATTTTAAAACGATTGAACGAGGTGGTATATCTGGGAAGTGTGATTATTAGAGATTGAAGATACGAAATGGATATGGTAAAGCGTATTGCTGCCGGTAACAGAGTTAACGGTACTTTGCCTGCATTCATGGAACGACAAAAGTCACCATAACTGCGCGTATTGCCGTTCATAATGCAATATTGATTCCGATGCAGCGAAACCTAGGTGTGTCAAATAAAGAATGAAATTAAGATGAATACTGTAGAATTGCGCTCTCTTCGCCGGATATCCAAAGACAGTTTAGCTGTGAGAATGTGAAATGAAAATCAAGACATAGTCAAGTGGTTTGGAGACATCAAGACGATGAGTGGTGAAAGATTGCAGCGCTAGAGGTCTGAGGAGATCTCGGTTGATATGGAGATATGGAGAAAAGATCCGTAAAATGTATAAGGACCACCCAAAGGGCATGTATGAAGAGGTTAATGACTGCGGATGACGTGAAAGACGTACTTCACTCTGGCGTTGAGGTTTGCCAATTAGGACGTACGTATATATAGAACAGAGTATCTTGACACGAGGTTCTCCCTTACTATTTTGCTTTATTTATATTTAATCTAGATTCACATATTCATATAATCTTTAAATTAAAAATAAAAATTTTGTCGCTTTCACTGTACGTTATTTCAAAGAGCTACAAAGTGAACTGGAGATTTTATTTTTAAAGTGTGCATCCTAGCATGTGATGTTTTTATTATGATATTTACAAATGGAATAAGGATGACGAATTTTATTCATACTAGGGGCCACGTTGTCGCATGAAATACGCACATAATATATATATATATATATATATATATACATATATATATATATATATATATATATATATATATATATATATATATATATATATATATATATATATATATAAATTCAAATTTATATATATAAATGTAGGCGAAGTAGTTGAGGCCGGTCGTGGCACAGTGGGACAGCGTCTGTCAGACTCGATCAGAACTCAATCAGTTATGGATTCGATCTCCACTCGGGGGAGTGATTATATTTTTAAAGTGTGCATCCTAGCATGTGATGTTTTTATTATGATATTTACAAATGGAATAAGGATGACGAATTTTATGAATACTAGGGGCCACGTTGTCGCATGAAATACGCACATAATATATATATATATATATATATATATATATATATATATATATATATATATATATATATATATATATATATATATATATATATATATAAATTCAAATTTATATATATAAATGTAGGCGAAGTAGTTGAGGCCGGTCGTGGCACAGTGGGACAGCGTCTGTCAGACTGTAAACTCGATCAGTTATGGATTCGATCTCCACTCGGGGGAGTGATTATATTTAAATTATTGTCACTTCCTCGCTCTGGTAAACAAGCCAAAGTGCGGCGTTGAATACCACCACTCAACACGCAACGTCTCGAATTCGGTGAAAGTGATGTACAGAGTGTCTTGACAAAAGGTACTCTTTCTGTCTGTAAGAAAGAAGGGTTTCTTTCTTCTAAAAAAAATAGAAGTATGCAAGGACCAGTAGGGATGCATAGCGCTCTGTTCTCTTTAACCAAACAACTATAAAGTAGGTAGGCAGGTATAAAGTGTGAAGCTAAAATAATAATAATAATACTCGCTTAAGGAATTTTACGATTACCTAAATTTAATTGAATACTACCAGGAACCCTGAAATTCAGTCTAGAATTTTTTATTTCCATTAGAACTCTCAGATATAATTTCATTGGCTCAAAAGCTAAATAAAAATGGGTTACCTTATCTTTTGAAAATATCTAGTAAGTATAAAAGATATTTTCATAATTATTATCTTTTACTATTTATATAGATAATATTAATCTTTTATTACACATTTAGGTAATACAGGCTTTATCTCACATAGAGGGGTAGTCAGAAGCAACTTGATACTAAGATAATCCGTTAACTGCTTATTGCACTATAATATTTAACTATAGTTTGGTTGTATATAGTACGTACATTTTATGAATCAAATACTTTGGTTAGTATATGCAATCACAACTACCATTTAGTTAGAAAATTAACCTTACGTTTGCATAAAACTGCAAGGCAACGCTATTTGTTTTAATTTTAGATCGTTAATAAATATCGGTAAAGACAACCTACATAGCAAAATGTTCTAACTGTTTCTGATTTGAGGCTGATTGGCCGAAAAGTTGAAAAAAATTTTATACGTAAAAATCTCTCTACAGAGATTCTAACAACATAAATAAGTTGTAACAAAACGTATAAGAATTTCAACGTAGCTGGCAGTAGAACGCATGGCTTAGCGGTCAGAGCGCTTGGACGGTATCCAAGACTCGCGGGTTCGAATCCCGCTGCGTTCAAATTTTTATACGTTTTTTCAAAAAATATTTTCTAATCCTAAGTGTGGAATAACACTTTAAAAATAGTAAATATTAAATTGAAGTGGCTACCATGACATGGCATTAGACTGTGTCTGACTGTCTCGTTTAGAAGAGGAAGGCTACGATTCGAATTCGGGCGAAAAGTAGCTAACGAAATGTCTTGACACTAGGGTCTCTCCGACTACAGAACAAAACATGAAGCTGTAACAAAACGTAAGTTATAAGGACACGTGGTATGGCGGGTTATATTATTTTTACTATAAAAAAAACTTAACAGGTTTATTTATTCCATCTCCTTAAAAACTTTATTAATAAAACATTTACGAGACAACATATAACAATTTGAACGCAGCGGGATTCGAACCCGCACCTCTTGGATACCGTCCAAGCGCTCTGACCGCTAAGCCATGCGTTCTACTACCAGCTGCGTCGAAAGTTTTATACGTTTGATACAACTAATTATATGTTGTTAGCATCATTTAGATTTTTCATAAATGTTTTTAAAATAATTTAAATATTTCCTTTAAGGTCTTGCAGTACCCTTGCACTTATGCATTTGTTCTTTGTAAACCAAATCAAATGAAAAACCAATAGTTTCATTAAGTCAGTCAATAATAAAATAGATGTCTACATAACTTAACGTTATATTTATTATAACTAAAGTAATATTATTAAGATAGCTCTGAAGAACTAATTTTATATAAAAAAAGTAAAAAAATATGTAAAGATCTTAGTATAGCAAATGTACGTACATAGCGTATGAAGTGATTGTTACATACATAAAAAAAAACCACTAAGCCTCAGCCACGCCACGCTCAGACTTAACAATTAATAACCAAAACGTCAGAAAAAGATAACAGTTTGTAAGAAACACGAAATAATTACAAATATTCTTTATATAGGAAGAGAGGGAAAATAAAAGCGAAATAATTAGTGAACAAATGTTCGAATGAATAAGGATCTCATTTAGACATTCAGTGTTATTAGCGTAGTGACGTTGCGTTCTCATAGCAATTTAGTTGTCGTTATTACATTTCTGTACACGAAATGGGTCACCAGAGTTCTACTATAACGACCGGACGGATCTCATTGAATTACACATAGTATTTTATAATAACTTGCTATAAATGATATTTACAGGCTTTGATGTTATGTGTTTGTAATACATAAAAAGTTTGTACTTGATATATATTTAAAATATATTTAATCTATCTATCTAAAAAAATCTACTTAATTTGTAATTTTTTTATTAAATATTCAGTGGAGACAGGAGCGTTTTATTCTTATAATTCGTTAAAATTTCATTTTGCTAAAATGTTCCCTTTTATATGTTTATTAGCATCTGTAGAATTCATCGATGATAAACTTTGTCTGACTACAGAGAATAGAAATCACACTTTGGTCCTTTCGGGTGTAACATTCTTGATCCTTTAATATTCGAAGTATTTCGAATATTTATTTGTTAACTTAATTTATATTTAAAACGCAATCATACATAAATAATGGTTTTCTGAACGTCTATATGTCATATACTTTTGATCTGCCAAATTTCATATTCTTTTGTCAGTAGTGGTCTGGTGAAAGTGTAATAGAATAGGAACGGAAAGATATTTCTTGTTTTCCTTTGTTAAGCCTTGTTAGCAAAATTTATTTACGATAAAAAAATAAACTGTATGCTTTGAGTCAAAGTGCGGCGCTAAGTTCCGCCACGCAGTGAACCGGAAATTTTGGGACTAAGCTCATCGTAACACTTTGCTATGCATGAAGCTGTAAAAACATAATCTTAAAGTAAATAATTACATTACGTGTTTGAGATAACATATAGTCTTAGTAAAGCACGCAATGTCTTTACTATAATCAGAAAGAGAAGCAGATAATCAGAAAGAGAAGCAGATAATCAGAAAGAGAAGCAGATAATCAGAAAGAGAAGCAGATTTAATAAGAAAATATCACGTCGCTCTATGTCTGACCACGACGAATATATAAAACAAATTTAGTTATAATCTTTTACACGAGTTGGAATTTAACCCTCACCCGACTTAAGCCCGCAATCGATCTATAGTGACTTCTAATACTAACAATTATGCTAAATTTCCGTATAAAGCTATATTATTTAGATATTTCACATATGTACGTGTAGTGACCCCAATTAACCATTCTCTTTCGGCAAATACTTTTCGTGATTCTTTTGTTCCCTTAACGAAAAAGAACTAGTTCGTTAGTTGTGTAAAATATATTATTACTTATGTAATAGTTTATAGTAGAATATATATAAGTATGTGTCAAAATGCGAATTGATTTTTCAAGATGTAATCAATACCAGGCGGTATTGATCAAAAACAACATCTTTTTAGTTTTTTTTTAATAACCAATTAAAGAAATTAACAAACATTAAGATCTTCCCCTTATAGTTTTATAATAATATTAAAATCAGTTTTAATTTCTATAAGAACACGTGGAGATCGATTGATTTCTTTAATAATTATAGGAAATACATGAATGAATCTTATTTTTGGGATAAACTGCGCATTAACAACTTGAAATTACAAACATATTTAGTTCACATAATTCACTCATATTAGAGTAAATTGTAATAAAGTTTTATTAAACTTGAAGCTTCAACAAATTTCAACAAAATTATTACTTGAAAACTGCTTAGTGGATACATTAAACTTATTATTAAGATTATATTTGAAAGATTAATTTTGGTCCTTGATTACTTCAAAATTTTGGGGGTAACAATAATTTTATTTTATAATTTTCAAAGTTCTTAATATTTTAAGTATCGAATGACTTCAAATTTTTCCTTAATTACTTTAAAATTTGATTATAGAGCTTGCTTAATTTTCGTCGTAGTTAGCTTACCCAATGGATATCTCTAAATGCTTAAACGGGAAATACAATTTGAAGTACTGAAGTGAATATATGTATAAACTAACTGATATGTAGAACATATGTATGTAATAATAATGAGGATATACGCTAAAGCAAAAAACCAAAGATTGAAGAAGAATGAAAAAAATACCATAATATTTCCTCTGGGTTTATCATGCATTCATCATGCAGCTTATATTTGTATCGAAATATATTTTTTTGTTAAAAAATTAAAGCTTTCGTGACGTCGTGAGATATCGTCTGAATGTTAACTCAATAGGTTGAGGGTTCGATTCCTTCTTGGGTGAATGTTTATATTTAAATTATTTACATAAAAAGTGCGGCGTTGAGTTTCATCACTCAATCGGGAATATATATATTTAAATATATATATATATATATATATATATATATATATATATATATATATATATATATATATATATATATTTAGACTAATATAATACCTTCTTAAAAATTGTCCGAATCTTTTAATATCATAATAACGCTTATATCAACTAAGAAAAAACTAATAATCAGAACTAAGAAAAAACTACAAAAGCTTTAGATTTTATTATTATTCTGCGAATTACGAAAGATATGAAGAAAAAGCCGATCAAAGTCAAAATACATTACATTGGCTATATTCAACTCATTCGCACCGTACGTATGATCACGAATTGTTACGGTCACCAGTAGGCAATAATTTACTTTCTTATCATATCACCCGATCCGCTGAGCAAGATTCTATCCATACAAACTATATGTGGATATATGAATATATTTAGTTCTTGAATGATTAAAGATTTTTTGTTTTAGATGGTTCAACTGGTGTTTACACAATGTCTTACTTACGAATTGTTTGATTTTTAAAAAAAAAAACATTATTTAAACTTTTTCCACTTTTCCTTCGAAATCGAGGTCTTAGTGCTGAATCGCGTAACTCAACGCTGCGCTTAGTCTTATCACAGCCAAGAAACAGTATCAAATTACTGCATCCAAGTGGCCTCAATATGTATTATAATAAGTAAATAAATATCTTTAACATAAAAAAACAACACATTAAAAGCATAGGTGATTTCATTTTAGTACGTGATACACCGTGCAATATTTATACTATCGGCATTTTATGAAAAAGGCTTTTACACATTGTGCAAAGCAAATAAAAGGGTAAAATTGGACTGGGTACGTAAAACCGTAATGTAAACTGAATAGACAGAATCGGTTTTAGTGAATGTTCAAATTTTCTCATGCGGGCTGAGAATAACCCTTATCCCGTATAAAAGCTGAATACAAAAGCCGAGGTAATTCATTTGAGTATAACGAAACTGGCCTAATTAGGTAACCATCAACAATATTAAAATTTTGCTGTTTTCGTAATAATTATTATTTGTTTAAAATAAATTTTTGTTTGTGAATAAATTTAAAATAAGTTACTTATATTAGCATATGCGGAGATATATAAAGGAAGTATGGGGAGAATATGGTTATTATTATAATTATATATTTTTTTACGTCAGCTTTACGCTTTTATCTCGCATAGCAGATTAGATAGAAAGTATCTTAAGTAGCGGAACTCAACGCCGCGTTTTGTCTTCTTAGAGTGAGGAAAATTTAAATAATTTAAATATAAACGTACCCTCGAGTACTTGTAAAAAAGTGTAGATATTTGACGTTATCATTTAAACTTACGGAATTACGACGAAATTCTAGCTGGATTACGTAGAATGCTTTTACGACCATTAATTTAAAAAAAAAAACAATATTAATAAGCAAAAGAACCACAGATACCTCCTCACGCACTCCGCACTTCAATAAGTAATGTGTGTAATTAGACTGCAGATATCTGAAGTAACGTATGATATAAAAGTAGTTTTATGCTTTATCCCATATAGCAGAGAAGTCAGGGTCAAGATTCTCCGTTGCAGCTTTCCGCCCAAAATCAATTTTGTACTGCGTGGTACATAAAAATCATATTAAAAAGTATTACTTTTAAACGAAAAGAATAAAAAAATGTTATAAATCTTGTTCAGTAATTAGACACATTTTCTTTACATTTAAGCAAATAAATAAATATAATAACTTAATAATATTATTCCATTTAGTTCCAGAGGCTTATATTAATTAGAAATAATTAACTTAATCTTAGATTTTCTACTTCTCGATTCTTGAAAAAGATTAATTATATTTTTATTAAAAGAACAGCTAAGATTTATATCTATAGCAAAATAATTTATTTGTTAACTAATAAAAGCGAAACTTTGAGACAGTCTGTCTGTATGTAAAACGGATGCTTGTGAAATATCGATTGATTATAGTTAAATTATATCAATTTCTCGCTCTAACAAGATAGAAAAGTGGCGTTAAGTTCCGGTTGATTTTGATTTGGCTCAGTGGGCAGACCAGACCACCTACGAGGTGGACTGACGATCTGCTAAAAGCGCAGGATCAATTGTCATGGAAATCCTTAACGGAGATCTATGTCGAGTAGTAGGCACTTTAAGGTCTTGACTTCTCTAACTGGTATTTAGAAAAATCAATGTTCAATGTTCAAATCATGTTCTTATTCACTTCCAGTTTATTGAGATTTTAAGTATTATTATACAAAATATTATAATAGAAATATAAATATGTAACGTATTACATATATAAATCAAGTTGCTTCATAGCTATTTATAGCCAGTTACGTTTACAAGGGTTTTACCCAATTACGAAAAAGTGTTTTAGGTAATAAAACATAATCAGTTATGTTTTTCAGGTGGATTTGGATTTCACCTGTAAATAATAAAAATATTTCATTTTTCCACTCAATTCATGTTAAATACTCATAACTTATTCTCAACCACTCTTTTAGACACCATACATGCGTGTCAAAAGAATTTTTATGTTTCCCCTAAAGCGCTAAATATTAGAAAATACACCGAAATGTGTAACATTTCATTTATAAATACTACTGGAGAAAATTTATTATGAAAATGTATGTGGATTTGAATTGTTTCATAGAATTTAGTGCTATTTCATAGCTAAAGGGTAGTAAATAACAACTACTGTAATTTATAACTAAATAAGAATAAGATAATTTTACTCGAATTTACTTTACGATAATTTCGCTATAATTTAAAAGAAGACCTCTAAATATTTAGTGCTTGCAATTTATACATATTTTAAATTAAACTATTTAAACCTATTATTATACTTTCAGTACAATGTCCGAATCAAGCCGTAACGGGTTGTGGGTTCGATTCCCACTCGGGGGATATTTAAATTTTATTTTCATTTATCCACTCTAACAGAACAAAGCGTGGCGTTGAGTTCGCTACTCAACGTGCAATGTTAATTATTTTGGGCAAAATAGTAATAAAATACATTAACTCTGACTGCCCTTCTACGTGGGATAAAGCGTGGAGCTATAAAAATATCTGCCTGCACTTTGAAAGTTACATAGGTTACACCATACAAGCGTTAACGCACATTTTAAGGGGGGCCTTTAAGTTAACACTTGTGTCGCACATCCCAGCCACTACGGCTATCCCCTTTTTGCAACCAAAAACACGCTTTATCAACCTAATGCACCGTTATCTGTGAATCTATAGATTGTTAAGAAGTTACTTTTCTACTAAATCAATTGCGTATATCTTGAAATTTAAACACACTTACCTATACATATAGAAACAATTGGAGTATCTGTTTGTAATATTATAATGAAGGCTTCTTAGAAAATGTAAATTTACATTTTTTTTTGCAATTTTTGTCTGTCTGTTCTGTGGATCGATTTTGACGCGACTTTCACGGGCAGATAGCTAATATAACAAGGAATAATTTTATTTTTAAATTTTAAAATAAAGATCTAAAGATGTTAAATTCTACGCGGATTAAGTATGTGACAATTCGAACATTTATAATTCACGTTACCTGTAATAACAGACTGTGATACTGTTAAGTATTTTAAACTTATAATTATAGAAATATTTACTTGTTTGTATTTAATCTTTCGTTTAATTTATAAAATGATATCAAATTTAAAACAACAATACTACTAAGAAAAATACGCAAACATCAAGGAAGCATTGTCTTCTTGATGTTCCCTGAATAAATCTGAATAAATCCACGCTATCAAAATAAGAACCACTTAAACAAGTCGCCGCAAACTAAATTTAATAAAAAGATTAAAGGTGACAGCTTAAGATTTTTGGGAAAGAAATCAAATTGACCTTGCCGGGGATCCCTCTAACAACGCCGACCCTAATTGAATAACCTTTTAAAGAAATATTGTACGCTACACTGAACTCTATGTATACTGATGTTTACTAATAAATTAAATTTTTCATTTCTATTTTTGTGCTCAAAATTGATTTAAGCTTTCATGTCTTTAGGTTGCAGGTTCAAAATCCGAGAATACGTCTTGATGAGTAGTATTAATTTTTAATATCGGTTCGTATATAGTTTATAGACTTACTTATGTGAAGTATATCATATATATATATATATATATATATATATATATATATATATATATATATATATATATATATATATATATATATATATAGGTATAAATTTATTATGCATGTACAAAAATGTTCTAACTTTACATACACTTAACGTTCAAAACAGGCAACGTTATACATTTTGAACTATGTGTTTATTATTTTGGCCTTTTGTCTTTTCTCTCTAATAATTTAAGATGTTTTTTTGCGATTTTTACACATTTTAAACGAAACTATTTAAAACAGATTAATCATGTATTTTTTGGTATTTTAAAATATATTTTTGGAAATCTGACGCTTCGAACACTTAACAGTAGTTCGTGGTCACAGGTAGGTATAAGAAAGTGTTGTAAGGTTATTATAAATTAATTAATTTCTGAATAATTTAGATAGACAATTGCAATAATATCTGAATCTTATTACATAACCTGATAGCCTCGAAAGGAAAGTGATCTTTTTATATTGATGTATTATAAATTGAATCATTTCTCGCTAAGTGACTGACAGGGAAAACACTGACGTAACCTCTTTACCTAGGATGCTGAAATTTAGTATACAGACATCTTCTGTTCTAATTATATATTTTGTGAAGTTTCGACGGGGATGAACAGCAACGAGACCTTATATTTTATAGTCCACGTACGGTAGAAATAGACATAATATGACTTTAAGTTCCCGAAAAATCCATACAGTGGCATGTTCGTATTTAAATTATTTTATTCCCTTAATTATTGGCTAATGTTTGATAAGGCACTATGCTTTTCCATTACCAAATAAAAAATATTTTAATTTACTATTTTAAAGTCTTATCTTACTATTTTTATAGTCCATACTCTTAATCCATACTTAGGATTAGAAAACATTTAAAAAAAAACGTATAAAAAATTTTATACGTTTTTTAAAAATGTTCACAAAATATTTCTTAATCGAGTGTAAAAAGGAAAAGAGCGTAACTCAACGATATCTAGCCTACGCGGTTACAAAGAAAATATTGGTTCCATTGTCAAGCCAGACAAACTGAGATAATGGTGTCCGTCTTCTAACAAACAGTGATTTTGACATGCTGTAATTGGTGGAACGAACTGCCTAATATATGAAGAAATACAATAAAAAAGCATTAAGCCGACTACAATATACAATATTATACTAGTAATTCATAAACACAATTAAAAAATATAAAGAAATATAAGAGGCCGGTCGTGACGTTGTGTAACAGCGTCTGACTCAGCCACTCCACACGCGAATGTCTCGAATTCGAAAGCGAAGTATGGTGAGTCTTGACACTAGGTACTTTCTGTCTACCTTGCTAGGAGTGATAAAAGCGTGATGGTAAAAAAATAATCCCAAAAATTTGCCTCAGCATTTAAAATCTGTATTTTATAAATATAAATAAACAATATAAGGAAAATCAGGACATAATAACGTATTCGTATCTCGAATCAAACGTACGGTGATTCATGCGTAACATGTTATCTTTATTTCACAATAAATACAATTATACTTCGACGGTTTTCGAATTTATTGTGTGCACTTATAAGTTGACCTGACTTTGTTTATAGAATTATATTAATAGTATTTGATTATGTTATGTTTATTAAGATACCTTGGAATTTCAAGAGCCTAGTATAAATGCTCCTGGAATGAAAGTAAATGGAAGATCAGATAAAATCATGAGGACCTTCGCAGAGTAAGTATTAAGAGGACGAAGATAGTTTATGACGTGAGATATATATATACTTCAGAAAATAGAGGCTATAATTTAATATTGTGTGTGTAAATTCATTGTGTAAAACGAATTGCAATGATAATTTAAAATAAATATTTTTGTAGTGGAGTTCGAACCTGCGACTATCAAACTATTGAGCTAAATACGCCACGTTAAATATATCCAACGTAAAGATTAAAGATATTAAGTCTCTATAATACCGTCGTGGTAAGTAATATATGTTAGATGGATATTTTCCGCTTCTATTCGTTTTTATTCATTCATTATTTTATATATATTTTTTTCCTTTATAAACTTGTATTTATGTAATGTTTTAAATTTGTAACAATAGTAAACCTTTTTCCATACGTAATATAATTTAGCATAACACAATTCAAAACCAGTGACAATAAATAGCTTATATTTTGATGTATACTTAATAAGTCGTGTATAGTACATACATAGAGACAGTCTATATAAATGAGGACACTTTATTGACTCCTTTCCGTCTGAAATTGAGACATTGCATATTGAGCTGCGAATACAATGCTGCACTTTGTATTTTACTAGAGCGGAAAAATGAAAACAATCTCTAAATATAATCTTCCTTCGGTTGGGAGTCGAACCCACAATCGCATTTACAGTCGGGTACTGTTCCTACATGATATGTACTATACAATATATTTTATTCGTTATACATCAAACACTAGTTCTAACAATAACTTTGCGTTTACTAATATGACATGTCAAGCAGTATGTCCGTAGAAAAAAGGTACGCTCGAGTACCTTGTTATATCCATCTTATCTATTTATGAATGGAACCGGAAACCTTATATTAAATGAAACTCAAGTCGGCAGAAATATTTTAACTTTCCTTCGTTACGTGGAAGGGTTGTTGGTGGTACATTTTTTAAAACTAACTCGTCTTGCAATACGCAATCTCGGCGTAGAATTATCAGTAGTAATAAATCAATCTAAAGGTCTTTGATTTTCTCGATATTTACATGTATAATAAAATTATTATTAACTGATTAGTTAAAGGGTTTAACGAACGAACGGATATATGAACTATATATATATATATATATATATATATATATGTATATATATATATATATATATATGTGTGTGTGTGTGTGTATTTTAAATCTATATTAGAAAATGTATTTTCGGTATATCTGTCTACTTGTGAACCCGTGGTCACAGATAGACAAGCGTGATCGAAAGAAACATTGTGTTTTCGAATTGCGTTATCGAATACTAAAATACACGTGATTAATCCGTTTAAAATAGTTTCATTTAAAACAAATCAATATGTTTCGTCTTTCTGTTCGTTTAATAATTTCGTTTAATCAAGTTGTCTCGGAGATGAAACGAAACAAGGAGTCAGATAAAAATTTTAAAAAAATATTTTAGCATATTTACTATGAAGCTGTTATTTTAATATTAGAAACGGACTCATTTTTTTTATCTGTATATTTTTGAATAAATAGAGAAGTAAGTATAATAATATAAATAGCCATTTGTGTTGTGTTATATACATATAATAAATTAAATATATATTTTTTCTTTTTAATTATTTTTTTTATTTATATGTTAAATTTGTATACGAGGCTCTTTGAAGATTATATAACTGTCAGTAATTTCTGGTTTACCATACTAAATCCTAAGCTGAAAAGTTATTCATATAATTATTACAATTGTTCTAACCGTAGCATAATAGCTATGCTCGCGACTTCATCTACATGGAATTTAAGATCCCTGGTTCTTTATTTTTATAATTCTAAAATAAAAATAACATTTCGGAGATTACCCGGGGCAAAGTGACAAACAGACGTACAAAAATTGCAAAAAATGATTAATGTGAAACTATTTTAAACAGATTAATTGCCTATATTTTGGTTTTCAAAAACGCATACAATGTATACATGCATTTAGTAAAAAGTAGTTTCTTTAATATAACAAACAAACATTCCAATTCTATTTATTTGCATTTAATATATTTAGATATATATACGTAGCCTTGATAGGTTGATCTCAGAGTTAAAATGTAAGTCGATTCTTGTAAGCCTGAACCTCCTTAAAGATGGATTTATGAATATGAATAACTTAATTGAGAAAATAATTACATTATATATTATTATTATAGATGATATTTTTAAAAAAGCTATATAGACAATTTATTATACATATTGAGGCCATCGAGAAACTGTGGAACAGCATCCAACTAAATGCGGTAGGTTGTGGGCTCGATACCCACTTGAGGGAATTATTATATTTAAAATTGATTTTTATTCTCAGCATTGGTTCACAAAATGCGTCTTTGAGATCATCACTTAACACGCAATGTCTTAATTGCGTGCGGCAGCAGTCAACGGAGTGCCTTGACACTAGTTTGCCTTTACTAACGTGCTATGCGGGATAAAGAGTGAAGCTTTGTAACACAAGTTAAGTATATAATGTTTCAAATTAACTGAAAACCTTTGAATAATGCCAGTCTAAAGTTATAATACTCAGTACAAGTCGATAAAAAAGTGTTTTCTTCATAAAAAAAACAAATAAAAGACAAATTTGAAGTTTAGTATTTTTAAAGTGTTATTCCAAACTTATCTAATCCTAAGTAAGGAATAACACTTTAAAAATAGTTAATATGAATATAAAATAGGAATCTCTCTTATTAAACGATTTTTAAATAATCTTTAAATTCTAAAAATCTCTCTACAGAGATGCTAACAACATTAATAAGTTGTAACAAATGTCTTTAAATTTCGACGCAGCTGGTAGTAGAACGCGTGGCTTAGCGGTCAGAGCGTTTTGACGGTATCCAAGAGGCGCGGGTTCGAATCCCGCTACGTTCAAATTTTTATATATTTTTTCAAAAGTGTTTAAACTTAGTTATTTTCTGTTTGTTCCTAGTAGACTCAGCAAAAAAATTCAGTTAATGCTAAAAAAATATTATTATATTGTAATTGAGTCTGTAGAGGTGTGAAAGTGTTTTGATAAATGTACTGAAGAAAATAGTAATATCTTTGAGTTTCACGATTTTTTCACATTATAAATTAAACTATAATTAACACTTGAATACTGGAGATTTTGAACACTTTACAATAATCCGTAAATAAATTAATAGTTGATTTAAAATATAATGCAGGAAAAAGTTTAAATTATCATTTATTTTTAATTAACAATCGAAGTTTCTTTTAAATAAATACAAGTGAATTTTATAATCATTTTATAAAGATTTCATTTACCGATTAAAAAAATATAATTTTTTACAATATATTATCTGGATTTTAACTGAAACTTGAAAATATTATCTATTGTAACTTCTTGGAATACGAAGCTCTTATAGGCAGAGCCATCATTGTGAATGGATTTTTTCATATAAAAGATCTTGTCACCAAAGGAACCCGTATCACGGACACGTCAAAGTGTCTTTCAGAAACTTATACGCCGTATTTACTTTTATTACGGAATAAATAAATTCTTATTTATTTTCGGGTTTATGATTTATTTATTTATATTTTGTATAGCAATATTCAGGTCAATGAAATTTTACAACTTGCGATATAGATTAAACTATAATAAATAGATCATAATATTTAATATTTGACTATTTTTAAAGTGATATTCCACACTTTTAAAAATGTTTTCATAATATGGCGTGTTATATGTATTTGTACATATATTTATTTGTACATATATTTATTTTAAGTACTTTAACTGCAAATTATTTCAAAAAGAACCTAAAAGGAATAGGCTTGAAAATATTTGTATTAATATTATAAAATCCGGACACGTCTTCAAATTTTCAAGTAAATCTATTCTTTAATAAACCTATAACCTATCTGTAAATAGTAAATATAAAAGCCATTTACAAAGAAATAATATAGAG
Source organism: Dryadula phaetusa (assembly GCA_032432895.1). Lineage (NCBI taxonomy): Eukaryota > Metazoa > Arthropoda > Insecta > Lepidoptera > Nymphalidae > Dryadula > Dryadula phaetusa. Next base: position 8,127,859 of record JAOYRS010000033.1, read on the forward strand.
CAAGTAAAACCTTAGTTTTTAGTTTTCAACAAACGTATTGTAACAATTTCACACCACACCTCCTTTGTAGAAAATGTTACAAAATTTCTTTTCTTTTCACTAAAACCAGGTATTCTCCACACATTTCATACATATTGCGGGATTAAAGTAAGAAGCTACTTTCTTCCGGATATATAAATCAACAGATTTATCTGAAAGTTTGTAGTTGATATTCTATAAAGTAAGAGATGATAATGACACAGCATCCATTCAAAACCAGTGAAATAGTGTTATCAATAATTAAGCTATTGTTTTAATTTATTTATGTCGAAAGATCCTGCGAATTTAATAAAATATAAACCATTATAAACGTATATATAAATAAGTATAAATTAATTCGTAAAAACTCACCATACATTTTTATCGCTTCACGCTTTTATTCCGATTAGCAAGGTAAATAGGAAGTACCTAGTGTCAAGATACTGCGTACTCCGATTTTCACCGAGTTTGAGATATTGTGGGTAGAGTAACGGAACTCAACGCCACACTTTATTTTACCCGAACTTGGTAATGAAAATAATTAATATATTATCATTCCCCCACGTGGGAATCAAACCCATAACCAATCGCGTTTACAACGTTACACTAGAGACGCTGTCTCACTGTGCCACGACCGGCCTAATATAATATAATAATGATTATAATACATATATTAAAAGGAATTAGAATAAAAAGATCTTCGCTTTATTCTATTCTCAACTTTACGTATATAAGCCTCATAACGGGCGCAATACAACCACAAAGTACCTGCCAGAACGCCAGTCGGAATAGAAAAAAGTTACTATGAAACTTGAACAAGCGGAAGTAGACCCGATTGTGTCCGTACATGTCCATAGACGTCCGACAAGAAACATACTATAAAGTAGGGCTTCGAGAATATATACAGTAATCTACATAATACATGGAGAATATAATGGAACATAATTTTCATTGTTAAAGCATTTTCTTTTTATAAGACCAAGCGCAGAGTTGAGTTTGCCACTTAATACGTAATGTCTTGTATGATGTCTTGACACTAGGTTATCTCTGACTACCCTGCTATGCGGGATTAAGTATGAAGCTGCTTTAATAATGGTAGTTAAATAAATATCTATATATTAATAGACACGTACGTATGAAATTTGACAGTAACAATTTATAAGAAGAAGTGCAAAGATACATTATTTTTCATAATATTGTATTAGAAGTAAATAAATATATTACATTAATGAAATAAATTCTACATACGCTACTATATTTTTATTGTTGTTTATAATTGGTATAGTTTTCTATTCATAAAATTAGTTTGTTATAATTCAAAATTAGATGTATGAACAATTCATTTTATAAAATATACTATTTTGTTTTTATAAATCAGTATTTTAAATATAATGTGATATATTTTATATATAGAGAGATATATAAACTACTAATACAACAGACTTGTGATAATTGTAAAATAAGTCATAGCTTACAATGCGATACTTTCCAATTATTAAGTAGCTGCACATAAATAAGATGAATAAAAATTATTATTATATATTTTATTATTTTATTTACTTTCGAAGTATTATTTTTATTTATTCACTCTGGTAAGACAACGCGCGGCGTTTAGTTCTGCCACGTAACAGGATCACATGATAATAGAATCTCGAATGGTCGGAAAGCGGAGTTGTCTGGAGCTCTAGTAGGATCCATCCAAATTGACACCTATCACTTCCTGACTACCCTGCCATGTGTAATAAAAGCGTGAAGCTAAAAAAAGAACTTGTGAGGCCGGTCGTGATGCACACAATCGATTGTGGGTTCGATCTCCACTCGAAGAAGTGATAATATTTAAATTATTTTCACTTCCTCGCTATGGTAAAGACAAACTGCGGCGTTGAGTTCAACTACTCAACACGCAATGTCTCGAATTCGGTGGGAAGCGAAGTATGGAGTATCTTGACAATTACTTCCTATCTACCTTGCTATACGGGAAAAACGTGAATCATGTAATGTTATAATATATAGTTGAATCTCTTTAAAATAAAATCTATGCTACCAAGTTTGACCACAAAAGCAATAAATAAGATCGAAGAAAGATTACGAGTGCGCATTCGTGACGTGCTTGTCGTCAATAAATCGTCGCGAAAGGGAATAGAACCAACAATCATCACAGATACAGTCCCACTGTGTCACCATGGTCTCAATTATAGCAATTTTATTACTGCAAACATTTACAAGAATAAATCATTTCTTAAATTCGATATTACCATATTTCATTCATACATTCTCGGTTTTTCATACTTTATAGCTCACAGTCTAGTTGTAATGTGACCATTTGAAAAAGGCACGAGAACCCTAGGAAAGGCAAGAATTTGATATATTATCTAATATAACTGATTTATACGCATGACGCAATGTAAATTCTAGTTCAAGTAGCGACTAATTCAAATTGTGTGGAATGTTGTGGAAATAATAGTTGCTTGTATGGTGATTTAAATATATATTTTGCCTCTAAATATATTTTTTGCTTAATGTTTAAATAATATTTTAAAATTGTATAAAGTTTGATTTTTCTTTTTAATTTATATGATACCTCTGTACTTAAAATTTTAATTTGCTGGTTTGCCACCAGCTAATATACTGCTATACACTTTGTTTTAATAACAATATTTTTTATGCAGATAAATAGTTGAATGCTGTTATTTTATGAATAAATATTTTTTTGTTAAAATTTAAAAAAAAGTAATTTATAAATCGAAATATTAAATCATTTGAACTATAAAAATCGGCTTGTTCAATAATATCTTGATAAAATCAGCCTTACCACTTAAATCTCATATTGTTGATACGAGCGGAGTTTCACTATCCACGTTCCATATCTCAGAATGGAGTCACTATATGTACTTACTAACCCTATAAAATACTAGAAACACGTGAAAAACCTAAAGCCAACCCTTAATAAATCTTTAGCTGAACTTCTAAATCTCATATTAATAACATACTTTCACATGCGTAACACGCGCTCAATACCGATGAGTCTGCAAAGTTAATTAAGAAGACTCTGACCTAGGACCTATCTATCATGGGTTCAAACGCGTTAATTACATTACGAGTTGCATGCCATAAACTTAGATATTTCTAACGAATTTTCTAACGAAATTAACGAAAGCCAATATCTCCATATATATAGTAAGTTAACAACGCGTTATCTTATCAACGTGTATGTCACTTTAAATAAACGTGTATGTCGAACACATGAGAGTGTGTTACATTGATTTTATTAATTTAACATATATTTATATGCATTATTTTTAAAATTTTATCATTCTGCGCTTCTTCTCTATAAAAGCTAAAACTGTGCCAAATGCATTTCAAACTTTTCAATTAGTGTTACTTTCGTAAAATGTCGGTACAAAGATTTTGCTTCACGTATAATAATATATAGATAGATAAATATATTTTCTAAATAGATTGTAAGAAAGAAAGTCTTTCTAAGATAAATTCTGAATATACCAAATATATTTGACAACAAACAAATGTGACATGTATTTTTCACAAACCTGTAACGATTGACAATGTTTCCGGGTTCTTCTGTTATATATAAATATATATTTTAAAGATTCACCTTTGGGCCCCTCGTGGCACAATGGGACACCGTCTAACTGGAAACGCAAACGGTTGTGGGTTCCATTCCCACTTAGGGGAGTGATTATATTGAAATTATTTACATTTCCTCACTTCGATAAGATAAAGCGCTGCTTTGAGTTTCGCCGCTCAATACTTAATGTCTCGAATACGGCAGAAAGTAAAGTGTCATGACACTAGATACTTCCTGTCTGCCCTGCTCTACGAGATAAAAGCGTAAAGCTACAAAAAAGATATACTGTACAAAAACAAAACGTATTAATATATATGAGTGAAGGTTACTTAGTAATTTATTTTATCTTTAAATGTTTGTTTTTCGACAGTCTCTAAGTAGTGAAATAACCGACATGTTATCCAAACAGAACTTGTGATATATAGTAATAACTATATAGAATAAATATTTTTTGCCTATACAAATTCTAAATTTCTTTATATATTTACAATTAGAATATATATATTTTTCACTTTACAATATATATTGCTTTTATTATAGATAAAATTCAAAAATCCATAGCTCTGGTATGACATATCATTAAAGTTAAGTTCCTCCAAACATGCCTTGTGTAGAATTTAAGCGATAAACGATGAACAGAGTGTCTTGACAAATTTTTTATACTGACTACCCTGATATACTAGATAATACGGCAAGCTAAAATATATTAAATATTGTAAAATCAATATAGAAATAAAAAAATAGTAATTATTTCAGAACATATTATGAATATAGATTATATTTACAATGCTTAAATAATGACATAGAATTTACATAGTATATTCATAACATATTCCGTTAGAAAACAACATTATAATTGAAATCAATTCAACCTAAATGAAATTCCTAGCATCAATTATATATTTAATATTTAGCTAAAAGTTTTAGTGTTTCAACAAAGTAAATTATTCTTGGTAAATTATGTACTTATATATATCAAAATTGTATGTTCCAGTTTAGATTTTTAATTTTATTTACTAGAGGCTATGACTTTGAATTTTTGTACATATTTAAGTTAAAAAAAACCGATTAGAGACTAATTCCAATTATATTCGGAAGTCACAGAAAATTAACAATGGTTTTTCAACTGGTAAGCTTTTATACCGCATAGCAGGGTAGACAGAAAGTACCTAGTGTCAATACACTCCGTACTTCACTTCCCATGGAATTCAAGACATTGCGTGTTGACTCAAGTTGGTGGAACTTAACACCGCACTTTGAATCAACAATATTTTGAATAATTTATTAATATTATTAATCCTTGTAATAAAATTATATACTTGCATTAATATTTTAATATAAAATGCTTACTTATCTTCATTCTTTAAAAGCGACAATTACATTACGCGTTGCATGTTCGCACTACATAGCATGTTATGTCACGTTTATAGTGAAAATTAATTTATATTTTATGTTACAATAAAGAACAACTGTATATAAATGTATGCAATATTCCTTGTATACAAAACAGACTCAATGTTATATTAATAAAATTGTGTGGTGGGTTGTGACTTTAAATTTCATTCAACTAATAATTTGAGGTTGACTGTGAGTTTGATTCCTAGTGGGAGAAATAAATATATATATAATTTTTAATTTCTATGTTCTGGGACAAAGCGCTTTAAGTTACACCTCTCAGTACACATTATCTTGAATTCACGCAGAAAGGACTTTATTTTTCCACAATGATTACTAAAAATAATTATTATACGAACATCTAACTGAAGACCAAACCTGCAATCGTAACATCTATATTAAAATAATAATCAACAGTAACACGCTGGTTTATTAAATTTAAAATCAGTTTTTGCTGTTAAATTTAACACGCATTGCAGGCTAGACAGAGAAAGCCTAGTGTCAAATCACTACATATGTGATGTAATATGTGGCGTAACTCAACGCAACCAAAATTTAATTAAAGAACACAAATAAGCTATAAATAAACATTTTAATTAATGATGAAGTAACGATTTGCATCCCATTTACGAAATTCACTTTAACGCAGAGAACTCTAAAGCTACACCTAATTGAAACGACGTAATTAGATTTTCACAATTTTAGTACATTTCCAAATTTTCAAGTTTAACTCAATTTTTATAAGAAATTATTTATTTTTTTAAGGATCTATTCCATTTATTATTGGGAAAACGTATAAAAATACGTTTTTTCAAAAATATTTTCTTATTCTAAGTGTGGAATAACACTTTAAAAATAGTAAACATCTATTTAATTTTTTAAGAACTACTTCTTTTCTCTATTTTTTATATTTATGTTGGTTAGTTATTATATGAAATTTCATTTTTACCCGACTGCTAAAAGCAGGATTATATTGTACCGCGTATGTTCTTGTTTATGTTCGTGTTTTTGTTCTCTACTGATCACTAAACCCGTGAACGAATCATGACAAATGATACGTCGTTAGAATAATATAAAATTAAAGAAAAATAATAAATGTAAAATTACTGAAAAAAATACTATATATATATATATATATATATATATATATATATATATATATATATATATATATATATATATATATATATAAGCTAAGTATGACAATATGAGAAAGTGCATTTATTATGTTTTCATAATATTTATGTACGAATTTCAATATTTAAGTATATAAGGTTAAATTTTATAATTTCTATACTATTATTATCTTTACGTCTAATAATATATTAATGCAAGAAAAGAAAACCTTGCAACCTTATTTGAACGTATCTCCATAAAAATTGCTCCTTGGACAATATAATAATTCCATAGCATGAACTTGATGTCCTTGCGAGATGAACAAGGATAACGTGAACAGCCTTTGTTCAGCTTAATTAGTACTTAATCTTAAATTTATTTAAAGAAATATAGAATTATAACTCTGGTAACTAGCCGACTATAATTATATGCAAATAAGAGATAAATAACGATATGGAAAGAACATAGAGAGAGTAGTGCAATAAATTGAATATTATAAAAGTATATTTATAAAAGTAAAGTGTGGAAGTTAAAGTAGAATATTATAAAAGTGTGACGTTTAGTTAGACATTTAACACGCGATGTCTCGATTCCAGACGGAAAGCAGTCAGCGGAGTGTATCGATACTACATTCTTTCTGACTCCCCAGCTAAACGGGATATAGCGTGAAGTTGTTTTTTATATATACTGCCATATTTAACTTGAAATAGAATATAATTTATTTATACTGTATATATTTATTTCACATTACAATATGAATATAGATTCATTTTAAGTTAAATTGTATTAACAGCTTACTATTTTAATATTTTAATATAAAGAAGTGAAATATACTTTTTATATTTGAAATATGACTATAGGAAAAATAGTTGAATTAGATAAAATATATCTCGAATTCGGTGGAAAGCGGAGTACGGAGTCTGTTGACACTAGGTACTTTCTGTCCTTTGCAAGATAAAAGCGTGAACCTAAAAAAAAATATGACTTGACACTTTTGTAGAAGTGCAGTTAAAATGTCCTCAAGATGCTTTCAGCTGCTATGATATCTGTTCCAATTACATTAAGGCCATCGAGGCGCAGTGAAACACCATCTGATTATACACATGTTAGATAGAGGTTTAAACTTCGATTTGGGGAAATTGTTATAATTAATAATGGTTTTACTAGACAAAACACGGCGTTCAGTGTATTTACATAGGTAATCAATCATTTTCTGGTGAAAAGTGAAAAATAAGATTGTCTTAACATTAGGTCCTATATAGCTACCGTGCTACGAAAGATTAATATATATATTTTTATTTCTAACCTCCAGTAAAACAAAGAGCGTTGCGTTCACTTATCAACATGCATGTCTCGATTTCAAACGAAAACCAGTAACGGAATGTCTTGACACTAGGTGCCCTCCAACTACCTTGTTACAAGGAATGGAGCGAGAAGCTGTAATATGTTCCCGCGGTTATAGACTAAAAAAACAGTGATATTGACGAAAAGTGTGATTTAGCTGTAACTTTTCTACCTACAATGGGAGATGCTTCAGATAAATGAAAATAATAATTTTAATTATTAAATATTGAAATATAGCCTGTAAGAATATTTAACGTAGTGTAATTTGTAATTAGCTATTTTTACTATTAAAACTAACTAGTATTAAACTAAAATTAGTTTAATCAATTATTCGCGCTACATCAGTACGTTTTAATAGCAGGTAGTATTTTAAAAGTTACCTTACTATAAGTCTAGTCTAATAGAAACTTTGAGAGTAGATAGACTGTAATTACACTGGTTCAGCGAAATTACTTTATACTGAGTTTAGGTTTGGTTGGCAATATACATACGTAGATATATATATATATATATATATATATATATATACAAATCCATATGTATGCAATTACAAAAGTCTACTATACACATAGCTGAGTTACATTAAATTAAAATATCGATTTCGGAAATAAATATATAACAGAAAAAGAAATTGAATATTTTTAAATATTCAAAATGTAAGAAAATAATCACATATTATATTCGTTTTAAGAAAAAAAATTAAGCATGGCATTTGTGTATTGCATTTTCCTTTGAGTTTTTTCTTCAACACGGACATGTGTGGTCTATGCCTATTTTGTTCAATGAATTATGATTTTTACCTATTTTTTATCTCGTTTTTGAAATTATTTTGCTACAAAGTCTTTATTGGCCATCACACAATGAAAAAAAGATTTATGGTTTACAAAAAGCCTTCAATAAAATGTATTATTTCAGAACAGGTAAGAAACCCTCCCGAAGTTTATATATTATATATTCATATACTACAAATGAAAACTTACAGGAACATTTCTTGTATTCAATTTTATATATTCTTTAATATATTCTATACATATTTAATATTAAAGTTAAAAATAATTTAGAACAAAATGATATTTCGTTTGAGTCCGACGAGTTAAGCTTCGTAAGCACATAAAACTTATACTTTATCTCTAATTGTGAACAGGCATTGTAAAATGAGGCCTTTGTGAACTAAAGTAATAGCGAAAGTTCTAACTATTATATCTCATAAGTGCTTCTTTGTGTTTTGATTACGAGTATTACTTGAAATAAGCTTTATTAAATGTTACTTTTTATTTTAGTTTTGATTTCCATTTGGTTGGGTTTAATTTCTTTATACGCTTAACCTGCTATGATAATAATTATTAAAAAATATATGAATTTATCCTTTGGCTATAATATATATAAATTTTAAAATTGTTTAAATTTTTAATCATGTTATTCATCTTTATTTTTTACAGAAAAATGCAGTGCTAAGTTACGAATCTAAGTACAACAAAATTAAGATATTTTTTTCATAGAAGTAAACCTAGAATGTAGTCTTAAATTATAATTTAAGAAATTTAATTAAATTTTAATTTAAAATTTCTATTCAATAACAAAATAATAATCCGTTCATAATAACTTTTCTTTATTATTTTCAAAATTATGTACACATAGGTAAAATTTTAAATCAATATAAGACATATAATATAAGGCCTTATTTTGAAATCATCAATAGTAATATAATATTTTTAATACACAGGATAATAATTACGTAAATAAAAAACAATCTTTTCGAACAATTTAGCGAAAAAAATCACTGAATACCCATAGAGATTAACTAAGACGAGAAAAATACTGACGTTAACGGCTAACTGAGAACGGTGGTAAAATCGCCTGACGTTATCTTAACACACCATTAGACTCGAACGCTTTACCGTCGAATAAAACGAAATAAAACTGTGGGTGCTGTTTAATCATTTGCGGCTCACTTTTTACGTTCTCTCAATTTACCTGAGCTAAGATGTAATTAAACCTTGATATTTTTTTATATGAAATATATATATTTTATAATTCAAATAAACACAGTCTAACACAGCACGAACACTATATATTTAAACGAACACGACTTTTACGTTTTACGTTTAAACACGGTTGCTACGGTCGTAGCACGAGCCCGTAACGCACGTCTGAGCCGCTACGGCGCCGCGGTGGTACTGCCTACGGAGTGCTACAATACGGTGCTACACTTTAGTTTAGATTACTCGCTGTACAGATTTTACAATCAATAGATTTTCAATTTAAATTATATTTTATTCAAATATATTTTGGTGTATATTAAAATATTGCTTTAATTTTTTTCTGTTTTGAAAAATATTTATATTCTAATAGATAACATTATTTTATTTAATATTAAAGTATTTAATTTGATAAATTAAAATTTTATGGTTTGTTTCTTATGTTGTAAAGGTTACAACTTTATCAAAAAATAAATATTTTTATTATCTGCTCCAGGTAGGTGGCTTTCCCTATTTCCCTTGTAGTATGGTGTAGCAAGTACTAGGTGGTACACAACACTGTGATTTATCTAATTAATCTGAAAGATTACAAGACACGTTAATAATTATATTAAATATCAAATGGTGGTGCCGATCGCGGTGCAGTGGAACTATATGGGAGAGACACCAAAACCCCAAATACAGTATAGAGTCATAATACTATTCACGATTGTCACAAGCCATCTGTACCTATAGGAGTACTATAATAAGGAGTTTGGCTGTCTTCGCTTGCATCTAGCTGGAATTGAAATACTCGCTTAAATTAGACTGTTGTGTAAATTTCTGTGGAAGTAGACAGCGGTTACGAAATAGTATATGCATTGACAGATAGAAGTTTTGAAAGATTTACTGTAAAATAGCATTGTTGCGATAAACTTATTGTCAGATAAATCCATCCTAACAGAATGGGGCAAAGCTTTACTGTTAACACAATTAGTTGTGCGTTCGATTCCCACTCGGGCAATAATTGTATTTAAAACTTATTTTTATTTCTCGACTTTGGTACCACAAGTCGTGGGCTTGTGTTACCGGAGCAACACACAAAGTCAATTCGATGCCAAGTCAACGGAGTGTCATGACCGTAGGTTGTCTATATCGAACAAAGCGTGATGCTATACAAAAGTTAGAATCCGTATATTTTTAGATTTTCACGCCATTTCTTTCGTTTCCTAAAATAATAATTTACATACAAGAATAATAAGCACTTTGTAAATACTCTGCTTTTTGACATTTGAAATATATTTATAAACTTACTGGTAATTAATAAAGAATCAAAAACTGTCGGTGACTAGAATTCCGATCAAGAAATTTTCAAGTTTCACTCCTTATAGATTACGAATACAGAATAATTTTACTAAAATAAACTTTCCTTTAAAATAATTTAAAATATGTATACTTATGATATTATATTGATATATATTTTTATTTTTTTTAGCATCACGCTTTATCCCGCATAGCAGGGTAGACAGAAAGTACCTAGTGTCAAGACACTCCGTACTTCGCTTTCTACCGAAGTCGAGACATTGCGTGTTGAGTGGTGGAACTCAACGCTACACTTTGTCTTTACCAAAGCGAGAAAGTGAAAATAATATAAATGTAATAACTCCCCCGAGTGGGGATCGGACCCACAACCGGTCGCGTTTACAGTGAGACGCTGTCACACTGCGCCACGACGGCCTGATATATTTACAAATTAATTAAATAAAAAAACTACATTCTGTTAGTATTCTACTTATGCAATCGTAAGCATATAAACCATTACAATGTATATTATAATTAACTGAAGTATAGTTTATTAAGTATCTTGGCTAGATATACGAAAGAAACATAGATAATACATTTTCACAAAAACCATGAAAATTAGTGTCAGTGTTCTAAAAATGAGATTCTCTTCATCGCAATACAAAAACATTTTATCGAAATGACCGATATATAGAATCGTGTACAAATGGCATGATATGCCGCATAGCAGGGTAGACAGAGACGACTTAGTATAAAAAAAATCATTGACTAGCCCAAATTGTGACATTGCGTGTTAAGTAGCAAACTGAACGCTGCACTCTGTCTTACCACAATTTACTTAAACTACCCCCAATTCGGTATTAAGCTCGCAAACAAACGCATCACGTTTAAAGTCAAACGTCCCACTGCGCCTTCATGGATTTTTACATACAAATATTTTCCAAATATAATTAAAAACTATATAATAGGAGCGTAATTAGGTCACGAAAGTACAAGGAAAAAATATATAAACCAAAATATGTATTACAGTCCTTAACGCTACACAGCGGTATAGAATTTTTAATGGCAATTCAAAATAATTAAGCCCATTGACAATTGAGAGTGCATCAACACAAAGCAGTTTCAAGATCCTTTATCATTATATAGAATTCATTTATATTAATACGATTGATAGTTTGGCTTCAAGTATTCTATACTGAGTATCGTATACCGATTTGGGTATCGTGTAAGCGTTCAAATAATTTAGGTATAGAGATTATTATATTCAAAGTGAACTAAATGTAATGGCGAATGGATTCTTAATATATATATATATATATATATATATATATATATATATATATATATATATATATATATATATATATATATATATATATATATATCAAGAAGAAGGAGTAAAATTATATTTAAATATAATATAATGGTTTATTGAATTGACTTATTACACGTCTATTCTTTAATAACTTAAACTAACTAAACAATTTCAGTCGTCCTCACAAAAAAGGAGCGGAAAATTTCCCTTTTTATATTAATAATACATATTCACGTTTAGGCCAATATTAATTCTTTTTTTTAATAATCTACAAATTTAAATAATATAAATGTTTTTACGTTTGTATTCCACGGCCCTGTGGCGCAATGGATAACGCGTCTGACTACGGATCAGAAGATTCCAGGTTCGAATCCTGGCAGGGTCGGAATTTTTTTTCGCATTTTATTTTTTCTGCAGTAATTTTAAATAGTAATTTTTTTTGTAAAAGAAGTTTTTTTTACATATAATTAATTCCATATTTTAGTCAATCACGCATAAATCCAGACTCTTAATTTTTCTGATATAGTAGGGTAGTCGGAGACAACCTAGTATCAAGACACTCTCTTAACTGCTTGCAGCCCGAAATGGAGACACCGCGTGGTGAGTAGCAAACACAACGCCGCGCTTTATATTACAAATGTAGAAAAATAAAAAAATAAATTTCAATTACAATCATTGCCCCCAGTGGGAATCGAACCAATCGCGTTTACAGTCAGACGCTGTCGTACTGCACCACGATGGCCATAGGCTAGTATTTTTATAAATAAATAAATGTATACTTTTAAAGTCCTAGCAGATATCTTAATACCGCGAGCTTGAATACAAATAGATTTTATAATGGGAATACCGGTCCAATATTTTTTATTCATGAAAAAGTTAGTTTTTTTCCCCAAGTATGAATTTAAATAATATTACTTCATCGAGTGGAAAACCAAAGTCAAGGAAGTACGTAAAATCAATTTAAAACTGGCTAACAAAAGAAAGTCATTTTATTTTCAATTTAATATTACTTGAGGCCTTGTTGATATGTATCTGTCACTTTTTACAAAAATGTATATCGAACGCATAGTTCGATTGATTATTAATATTATATAAAAATAAACTATTAACAAAGTAACTAAAAAAAAAATATAAAAAATGGTTTTAAATATTAATAAGTATTTACAAATTTGGGTTCCGTAGCTAATTCATAGCTATACATTTACGATGTGTAATTATTTTCTAGTAGATAAGCTAGTGTTACGATATCAAAATATTAGCGGAACTCAACGCCACAATCAGAGTAGAAAAGTAATAACTATTTAAGTACTTGTTTTTTCGTGTAGGAATCATACTCAGTACCAATTGTGTTTTTAATTTGTAAACGTTACTTCAAATATCTATCTGAGGAATTTTTACAAAACGTGATCTCATATATGACCATTTGCATGTATGTAGCAAATAAAAGGAAAAATAATTATTGTAAATAATTAAGCAAAATTAAGTGTGTTTTAGTACTAGGTACTAGGTGTTTTATCCCTCCTAGCAGGTTAGACAGAATCTAACCTGCTAGGAGGGATAAAAGCGTGAAGCTAATAAAATATTAATGTTTATATGAAATTACAGACAAAACACGGCGTTCAGTTCCGACATTTAATACGCAATATCTCGATTTCTAAGAAAAGTGGTGAATGCAGTGTTTTTTTTGACTGACTGACTGATGTAGATAATAAATATCGTACAATAAAATTACGAATACCATTACGAATACACGTTATACAATTAATTGTCTCATTTTAATTTATATTTTATATGGATTATAAAGAACACAGCTAAAGTGGCCAGTCCGATTATAACGAAATTCAATAAGACCGCTCCTAAGAGGTTTCTTTAAATATTTCAGCCGAATATGCAAATGACTGGGAAGTTATAATCTTTTCTTGAATATTGAAATTTAATTAATGCCTCGTTCAGTACAGACGCACTTGTGGAAGTTGATCAATTTTTTAAAATACTATGTATAAATATTGATTGTTTAATTTTCTGAATACCTCTAGAAATTTTATGTTTCATTAAGCGTGGTAGGTGCCGGCTCAAATCCTGCTTGTGGATCTTTTTTAATGTGAAGATGTATGGAATACTCAAAGTGTCTTTTACGAAACAACAGTTCCAAACACACTACCAATACTGATATTTTTTTATTAATTGATGATTAAAAACGGATTCAGAATATTTCAAATTACTTGATTGCAAATAGAAAAGAACACACGTAGAAAATGGAATATAGTATATAATAAGTTTAAAATAAAAAAAAACATTTTTTTACTATAAATGCGAATAAATAATCAAATATTATTACGTATTTTTCGTTATTATTTTTCGTTAGAGATATTAGAAGAGAGAATGTACTTTCTCGATACTATCGTTGATTGTTCTATTCTTGGTGCTTTCTATATTTCAAAGATATTATATGTTATTTAAGTGTAAATGTGTTCCTAAATTCAAAATTAAATTTCAATTAGTGTATACGAGTACATATGGAATTGAGTATGGAATTATAATAACATACCATGTAACTTGAATGGAGAGTAATTGAAGAGAAAATCTCTTAAGATAGCTTGTGTAAAGTCATTGGATTGAGTTATGATTAATGTGTTATTTTCGAACAAAGTGAAAATGTCGTTTCTGTACGAGTCATTTAGCCCCTGAGGTTCGGCCTTAATTTTAGTGTAAGCATGAATAGTAAAAGAGCTGATTTATTTAATACAAAAATCTCTATTTGGTTTTAAACATATAATATAGATATCATATCTAAAATATTATATTCTATACTCATTAAAAGACAACTTTCAAATAGTATTAATTATATTACATTGTTTATGAATATATGAAATTAAATACTTTGTGCAAATTGTATTGTAGACTTGTATTTAAAATTCATTGTTTTCAGAAAATTTGGCCTCGGAATATATAGAATATATGTTTAACACGTTAAATAATACATTTGTTAGTAGATTTAGCTTTATCTATAAAAATAAATAAAATTAGAGTGTTTTTTTTTTATTTTTATTTGCCTGTCTGTTTTTTCTGTCTAATATCTGAAACGGCTAGACCAATTTTGAGGAAACTTTTACTGATAGATATCTGTTGTAATAATTACACAATACATAAACAGAAAGGATAAATTCCACGAGGATAAAGTCATGAGCACATCTAGAAAATAATATGAAATGCGGTAGATCGAGTAACGTGTAAAGCATGCAATAATCTACATTTGAGACATACAGAATGTATGGTTTACGTACATTAAAATAATAATATAATTGTGAGGTTGATAGGTGAGTTAAAGTTTGAATATGTTTATAAATTTATATGATCTATATATGTATATATATATATATGATAAATATGTAATTGGTTGCTGGCTGTACGTGGATGATGTATGAGAAAAACTGTTATTAGGAACATATCTTATTGTAACAGAATCCAAAATAATAATTTTCATTTTTTTCTGATTTTTTGCCTGTGCATTTGTGCACACTTATCACGGAAACGGCTTTAACGATTTGAATACAGTTTTAAAAATTGTTTTTTAGTAAGCTTCCCATAATATTAAATAATTGTTTTATTTCAATCGTTTAAAAGTACTACTTAACTAATAGTAAAAATAATTCTTTAAAACTTTCTGAAGGATTGGTTTTGAATGTAGATAAATAACAATATTATAAATTTTTGAAAATAATATTCTCACGCAGGACAGGTCACGGGCACAACCAGTTAAGTAATACACTTTTTCAATATATCAAAAACATCAGTATTTCCACCACCCAACGCGCAATGTCTCGAATTCGGTGGAAAGCAAAGTACGGAGTGTCTTGACACTAGGTACTTTCTGCCTACCCTTCTATGCGGGATAAAAGCGTAAAGCTAAAAAAAAACTAAATATATTCAACATAAAACTTATTTAATTTCTGCTTAAATCATGTTACTTTAAAAAAAATCCATCGCTTTTTTCTTTGATATACCTAACTCTCTATTCTATCATATATACGCCTTTCTTTTATGAAGCCGAGTATTACCTCAATACTGCATAGTAACAAACCATTGTATAATCAATCACATTATAATGGAAATAGAAACATAAACCACTATTCAAATACCTTTGAATATTATCATAAGTATAATAGAGCGCTCTGATTGAATTAATTACGTACCAACTTGTTAGGTTTCCTTAATAACGTAATAAGATTTGATTGTTATTATAGTAATATTGAAAATTGTATTAAAGGTTCTTGACTTTTTATCATTATTTGTATGCATATCATAAAAATATGACAATAATTCATATATTTGATAATTAAATATTATTAGGATTAGAGATAAAACAGCGTTGGCAATGTGGCTTCGATTCTAACTGAATGGAATTATTATTTTTTGTTTTTATTATTTTAGTAGTAGACAGGAAGTGCCTAGTGGCAAGACAGTTTACTCAGCTACTTGCCGAATTCGTGAAACTACTTGTCAATTGGTAGAACTCGATGCCTCACTGTGTCTTTTTTTTATCTTCACGCTTTTATGGCATACGCATAGCAGGGTAGACAAAAGTACCTAATGTCAAGATACTCCGTACTTTGCCTTCCACGGAATTTGAGACATTGCGTGTTGAGTGGTGGAACGCAACGCCGCTCTGTCTTTACCAGAGCGAGGAAGTGAAAATAATTTAATATAATCACTCCCCCGAGTGGGGATTGAACCCACAACCGATCGCGTTTAGAGTTAGACGCTGTCACACTGCGCCATGACCGGTAGTCAACGGAGTGTCTTGACAATAGATTGTATTTAACTGCCTTATTAAGCAGAATAAAGTGTAAAGCGTATATATTGTTGTTTAGAAGAAGAAATCTGTATATTTCGTTGTTTATTTCAGTAAAATATATGTATAATTTAAAAGAATGTTATCATTTTATTTAATACAAATACAATATTCAAAGTTAAGTTTTTTGTAAAAACAATACAGATTTATAACAAAAACTTAAAACACCATAGTTTATAAGTTATAGAGCGCAAGCATCAAATACGTTCAAAGATATTCCAATCATATTGTGTCACTGTCTTAAAATGCTCGTACTAGTATTGAATTTCATCTCGTCTCTAAGCCTGTCGAACAGTTTTCGATGGAAATTCGGTTAAAGTTAAAGCAAATCTATACTAAATGTTTAGGTTTGTAATTGGGTCCAGTTTAATGGAACAGCTTCAAAGCGATGTTCGCTTTGTATGCACAAATTAGAAAACGCAATATTCTAGTATTTACATATTCTATATTAGTAGAATGTCTAATCATCAAACGATGATTGATAAATTATTAAATTATTCATCTTAAAGAATGTCTTATATGCAATGAATTCATGAAGCCAACTTTAAGGCTACAGCCTTAAAGTTTTTTTATGATTTTATTATCTGTTGCATTTATTATAATAGACCCGTCAAGTATATTCTGAAATTAAATGTTTAAACATAATTACTATTCCAATGACGTTAATGTAATGTTTACTACATTAACAGCTTTATTCGTTTTCCCTTATGTAACAGGGTAGTTAGAGAGAACCCTACTGTTAAGACTACTCGATATCCGTCCCCATGAAATCGAGATATTATGTATTGGGAAATTACTGATGAATGAATGAGAATAATTGAATAAAAACATTATTTCGATATTCGAGCGGGAATCGAACTCAAAATCACAGACAATCAGACTCTTTCCCACTGCACCACGATGGCTTCCTTTATTGTAGTTGTTTAGTTACTTCACCATTGCTCAATGTGTCTTGTCTGTTTTAAAAATATTCATACTCTTTAAAGAAAAATACAATTTTTTTTGTCAAAACTTAAGCTTAATTATAAACATTGTCTTAAATTACAAACTTTTTAACAATATTTATATAAAGACTATATAAATAGTTTATGTTACAAAATTAGGCTATCCTGGGATTTTCATTGAAATGAAACATTATTTGATAACAAAAGAACTTTATAGGTCTATTTAGGAAAGTTATCGGGGCGACTTGTATTATGAATGAAAAATTTAAAAACGCTTTGCTTATTAGGAGATTAAGAAAACATAAACTGAGTTAGATAAACTCAATTAACTTATTGAGGTATCTTAAAAATCTTTATTTAACTTAAATTTAAATAAAGATTTTTAGAAGACCTAACATCAAAACTAGTAGCTACTACTGACAGTTTTACTGTACAATGGTTATTTATACTAAATTTAAGGGCCATGGCTCTCGTTCTTTGTCCGGTGTCTGTTTTCTTAATGGAAAATTAGTAAATACTATAAATTAATATAATTCTATTAGTATATTACAAACACTTTGGTATGGTTTATGCATTATTATCTGAATCCGTTTCGTTATGGATATGTAATGTGGGTTGAAAATAAAATATTTGTATAATTTATTTATGTTTAAAATAAATTTAAATCAGAAGCATAAGACCACTTCCCACGACTTAACGCAAACTGCCATAGTTTTCCGCATGGCCAACAGAAAAATGACGCTCCCTATAACGCTGCTCGACGTGTAGGGGCTTTTAGCATGTTGCTACAAGGTAAGTTCTGCAGTAGCAGCCTCATACGTCATGTAGCTACGTGATAGAGAAATTCAGGACGCTATGACGCCTGACTGTCACTGGCCAAAGACCCAATGAACTGCTTCGATTGCCCCTTGTCCGATAGACGGTGTTACCAACCAGTACTCCCATACTTTCATTACCCCTGCCTTGAAAAATGAGGAATAGTGTATCTCAATACATTTATATCTCTGACTACACCTATTCATACAGACATTTTATAAAAATGTAAAATTGCAAAAAATATAATAACTTATATCAAAACGAAGCTTAACTATTTCTTTTTTTTTCAATATAAATATTCATTGTATTTTTTTTTGTATGATTAATTTTGTTTTTAAAATTTCCACATTAATAATTTACCTTTGTATACATATAAAAGAAGTACAAATAAAAACATGAAAAATGTTTTAATAATTTAATAAAAGTTTCATTGTGGTCGAATGTGAAATCAGTTTTAAAGGGATCCTGCGGCTTCAAGCCGTGCTTCGTTTAAATATTTTTACGATTTCTTTTAGCTTAGCGCTCATAACACGCATAGCAGGGTAGAAAGAAAGTGCTTTGTGTCAAGACACTCCGTACTTCGCCTTCCACCGAATTTGAGACATTGCGTGTTGATTGTGCTCTATGCTGTACTTTGTCTAACTAGAGCGAGGAAGAGAGAATAATTTAAATATAATCGCACTCCCGAATGGGAATCAAACCCACCTTAAACATGAATAACAAATAAGATACAGGTATATCGCTTTTACAGTCAGACGCTGTCCTACAGCGCCACGACCGGCCCCTTCTATCTATAATTAAATTTTCTCTGTATAATTTTATATATTATTTCTATTTTCTATTTATATATTGTATTTATATTTTTACATACAATTAAATAAACGTAAAACTACACACACTCCTCATTTCCAATATTCATTTATTTAGTTTGACGCTGTGTCCCGAACAGCAGGGTAGTGATG
Organism: Dryadula phaetusa; assembly: GCA_032432895.1. Taxonomy (NCBI): domain Eukaryota; kingdom Metazoa; phylum Arthropoda; class Insecta; order Lepidoptera; family Nymphalidae; genus Dryadula; species Dryadula phaetusa. The sequence continues at coordinate 8,147,467 of JAOYRS010000033.1, forward strand.
AAGTACCTAAGTGTCAAGACACTCTGTACTCTGCTTTTCGTCAAATTCAAGAAATAGCTTGTTTTATGGCGAAACTTAACTCCATGCTTTGTCTTAACATAGCGGAGGAATTGATATTAATTTAAATATAATCATTTTGCCCAGTAGGAATTGAACCCACAACCGATCGCGTTTACGGTCAGACGCTGTCCCACGGTGCCACAAACCACCTATATTTTTCGTATAGTAAAAAAAATATTGGTTATAGGTTCAATCCCAGTGAATGATCTCAATATAATTAAATTATATATAATTATTTTTTTTATTTATCTAGTAAGACAACGCGCGGCGTTGAGTTAAAATTCAACACGCAATGTTTCGGATTCAATTGAAACCTTTTGAACCAAAGGAGATAAACTGCCTTGACACTATGTTCCTGGACTTCTCTGCTATACGCAATAAAGCATCTTCAATGCAAAAAATATATGAAAAAAGCGCGAAAAGATGACTCATTTATCATTAAGATCTTTATACCTATCCTATACAATTCTGTGAAAGGGTATTGTGACCACGATGATGCTAATGATGCTTTCGCGAATTCATCTAATCATTGAAGCGTTTACTGAAAAAAATACATTTTAAATACCGTACTTGATTTACCTTACTTGTTTTAAAACACTATAAATGGAATAAATAATTTCTTTGTGTCAGGTATTTCTACGTGTTACAATTTAGTTACAAATTCGCGTGAGTGTTTAACGTTAATTCAAGTGCTAGTTCTGTTCTGGCAACTAACGATTATAGTATTAAGTATTCAAATAACCTATAACTACTTAATCAGAGGGAATTAGTAAAAAATATTAAAATTAGCTTAAAAAATAAAAAAAGTTTATTTTAACTGTTGATTTATATTTATGTATTTGTACATACATATATATTTAAAATTTATTATAACATTATTATTGTGTGGTGCAAGGAAACAGCGTCTTACTGCATTTGAGGGTTCGATGCCCACTTAGAGGAATATTTGAATTTCTTTTTTTCTACGCTCTAGTATGATAAACCTTACACCCTTTTAATCGAATTAATTAAACACTGTATCCGTCAATATTTTCGTATTATTTCCTTTTATCAGAACTACTTAGACTGGAATGTATTGTTAATTATTGATTTTGTTAGTATATTATTTTTTATGATAATAGAACTCACCAGCGTCTATATTACCCAATTATATATAAACCATATATAATTGGGGAGTTTTTAAATCAAGAGTTAACAGATAATCTTTAGATAAGCGTGTGTCATCATAAAACGCGTGAACGCTTAACATCAATATATTTTTTTTAGCTTCACTTTATCCCTTGCGGGGTAGTCAGAAAGCAAGGAGCACCAAACGCTACGGTCCCTGCATACCTCTTTCGCCTCGTCCACAGACATTATCTTCTTCATCCATGCCCTTCGGGGGGTCCTCATGCTTTTTGCGTCACCTTTCTCCAATATCTTCGATACTGTGTTTTCGTAGGTCAACCGAGATCTCCCTCGACCTCTCATACCACTCACCTTGACTTCATAAATCTTTCTTACCACTCTTTCATCGCTCATTCTTTCAACGTGCCCAAACCACCTGCGCACGTTCTTCTTCATTCTTACTGTGACTTTCACGCTTACACCTGCATTCTGAGAGTCAGCTAAACTGACTGCGCATTTCCGATAAAGAGATCTATAACATTAACATATATGGCTAATAATATTGTTTAAATTTAAATGGGGCAAAAATTTTTAATCAAATCTGGCTTGTTTTTTCGAATGTGTAAAATGCTGTTGGCCCTACTGGTCTTGACAGTGTCACTGGGTTTTGGGGGAGGTCGACCTAGAAGAGCTCTGACCATGGAGCATGGAGATGAAACCTCCAGATGATACCATCAACTTAAAACTCACCATTTGTAGTGGTGGACCTATTGGCATCGGGTGGATACGAAACTGAGACCTCGTCTCCACCGGCGGGGACGGTGAGTAGCGTGTGTGCTTGCATGTGTGTATGAATTTACCTATGTGTTTGGGGTCGTTAGCGAGCGTAATGGTGTCAGATTTTTCTGATGGAACATATCGAGGCCTGTGGGGTCACAACACTAGCATATGTGAAAATTGGCCTGATACACGTCGTGTATATGTGGATCTTCTTTTAAAGAGACATTTTACTTTTGGCACAGATCAACGAGTCTACTGAGGATGAAAGCCGCTTTGCGGTAAACGTAATCTATGTGGGGTTTGAAGGACAGCTTACTGTCTAAAACTACTCCTCGGTATTTAGCGGATTTAGCTACCGGAATGGTTTTGCCTTGCAGTTTGGCGGTATGACCTCGTGTCTACGACGAGGGAAGAGAATTGAGACGATTTGTTAGGGGTCAACCCCATAACGCTCACTAAATAGCGCATATAGGTTAACCTCTATGCGCCATTTGGTGAGCCTTTGGCCCAGACGGTTTGTCACGGTTTGGAGATGTTTTGCTATGTTGATCGTATCGTGGCCACTAACGAAAATTACGATATCGTCCGCAAATAGTACTAGATGAGTTATTGGAGCTTTGGGTGTACAATTTGTACAGAATCGGAGATAGAACGGAGCCTTGAGGGACTCCCACTCTTCTAGTACGTTTAGTGGAAAGGGTACCTTCGACCCGATAATGAAATGAACGGTTTGTTAGATAATCTTGTAGGATGTGCACTAGCCTGTATGGAGTTTATCGATTAAGCCGTTATGCCAGACTTAAAAATTAAGAAATATCTAAAACTATGGCCGTTGAAAAAATTTGGGTTTGTATAACAAGTTCTCCGTGAGGCGGTGATGGACGCTTGGTTTTTGGCCTCGACGGTGGCCTGACGACGCGTAAGTATGTAACGGTCATATATTTCACCCATAGCTCTAATGGCTGATATCTAGTTGCTGGATTCCGGTTTATCCAGTTTACGGATGCCTATAACAATGGCTTCTTTCTATTGGTGGGGAAATGAACATTCCGTTAAAAGAATGTTGAAGATTGCTACGAGTAACGAAATAATCTGAATGGATAGGATTTTAGGCAGCTTTTTTGTAACGCGATCAGATCTTAGAGCTTTTTTACGAACGTGATTGGTTCTCCTACTGGTGGTAACGGCGTCTGCTAGGCATTCAGCTTTTGCTAGGACGTCTAAGGCTATTATTCCGTTCGGACGTGTTAGGCACTTCGGCGATTGATTTATTTTTAAAAGTCTTGGTCAGCGACCAGAACGCTGGGTGTGATGGCGAAACCGTTGCTAAACGGTGATCCCAGTTTTCCTCTCAGAGCTCACTGTAAAGGGCTCGAACCAGTGTTTGGATTGAGTTGATTATCTGGCGTTGGATACGTGTCCCGTCATGTGCACTATACAAAGCTTCCTGCAAGGAAGCCTATTTTATTCTAGGTTAAACGTGGATTTACGTAGCACTTCAGGCTCCGGTTGCCTTATCACAAGTTGAACTAGCGACCTAACTTCCGGCCTGGGAGCAGGTTTTTTCGATGGAGCGACGTGTGGGGATCTGTTCCACTCGTTTGTGGAGGGATTGGAGGCAGAGGGAGGGGTCTTAGGATGGGCGGACCTAGGGGCTATGTCCTGCCACCGTTTCCACCCGCCTTACGCAGAGCATTGGCGCACGCGGTAATTTGCGAGTTGCCCCTGGGTCTCGCAAAAGACACATCTGGGTGGCACGGCTAGAACGGGGACTTTGCGCGGATAATCCTGGGTGACATGGTTCTCTAGGCATTTGGCACACCTCGAACGAGCATTGCAGTTTTTGGCCGAGTAGTCGTACAATTTGCATTTTGCCATTGGCCGGGAATGCCATGTGACTATAGCTTTTCGGCTTTTATGCCTATGAATTGGCAGACTGATCGCAGGTTGTACACCTGTTTGCCTTCCGGCGAAGAATCCAGAATGACTATGACCATATCGTATGGTTTTTTTTAGATTGTATTGGTTTTTCATGCGGTGGACCGCACGCAGAGGAATATTTTGAGATGCTTCAGTTGGCGCTCTTCCTCTGGGGTGTATATATGGTAGCCTATATGGTAGGCTCGAAGGTGGAAGGTTAGTTTTCTGTGAATGCGTACGGTGCAGACTTATTGATCTTTAATGTATATGAATGTTAAAATGGTATAATATAGTAGAATGAGTTTTTACGTACTCTAACGGCAGCGATAAGAAGCATGTGCTGCTTTTTATGTAATGACGCTTGTAAGGTAAAAGTTATTTTAATATGTATTTCTATATAAATAAATATTATATAAAAAATCATAATTATGCTTGTTAGGCCACTAAAACACAGTGGAATTACTGTCAAACTGTAAACGTGGAGGTTGGGTTAGTAGGGTTTAATCTTCTCTCGAAAGAATCGCTTGAACGTTTTCTTGCAAATCTTCTATTTACCACTGTATTTATTCCGTTCATTGTAAATATAGATTTGTCTATTATTCATTTATTAAACATATTCCTTATTATCACGAAGAAGTTTGATCTGAACGAGAATCGAAGCCGTAATCAACGCTACAAGACAAATTCTATATACAGTATATAAAATGTATTAATTAATTAAATATAAATGTGCTTATAACATATTTTTCTCAAAAATTTCGTATATAAAAGTCATAGAAACTCATCTGATACAAAACTCGTTCGTTTCAAGCGGTATAAGAAACTTGGCGAACAGCTGGTTGCTTCTTGGCGAGTAATTATCGGTATTTCACTGGCGCACGCCTTAAAAGTACAAGTTTGTTCTGGACAGTTCACACAAATGAAATTAGTGGCGAGGGATTGTAACATATCGTTTTGCTATAAATGACAATTTATTAATTATAAGAATTTACAAAAAATACTATTTACAGCTTATTCTATGTATGGCAGTAAATGGATGACAAATCCTTATAATATATTTACAATAAACGAAGTATAATGTAAAATAAGATAAGTATAATGCAGAGATATGAAAAAAAATCATTATTACGAGCGGATATCGAACTCACTAACATAACCTAACTTTCCGTTTACAGTCCGACAGCTGTTCCACTGTTCCTTGGTGGTCTAACAAGCATAGCTATGATTTTTTATATAATAGTTCTTTATATAGAAATACATATTGAAATAACTTTTACCTTCAAGCGTCCATTACATAAATCAATGATGCAGCACATGTTTCTCATCGCTCGCGTGAGAGTACGTACAAACTAATTTTACTATATATTTTACATTTTAACATTCATATATATATATATATATATATATATATATATATATATATATATATATATATATATATATATTAAAAAATCATGTTTAAAATAAGATTAGTCAGTTCAACTCAAAGTTAATAAGTAGAATTTGTCGGTAAAGGCCAAGGAAACATTAGTGATTAAGCACTCCGTTCTCCGCTTTTCTCTTAAATTTAAGAAATAGATTAATTTAACATTTAACATCAAAATACAGGATACATAACAGTTGCTAAGACGAAGTTGTGATTATTTCAAGGACTATTCCAGATTTAAGGAAAAATTATTGATTAAAATGTCGAAGTATTTACATAATCCCATAGATGACGCAACTCATTATACAACATACAATAGACACCTTTACTATTAGGCCAATATTTAACATTATAAAGATAATTCATATTATTTACCAATGATTTTAACCGAATGGGTGATATTTCTTTATTTTAGATACCCATGAAGCGTTTTAAGTCCATAAGAAATAAAGCTGCCTCCGACATGACATTCTTTTGGTATCAATTATACAATAAAAATATATTCCCGCATTTTTTATTTAGTTTTAGATTCACGCTTTTGTAACTAGTGGACTAGTCTGAGGGAACGAAATCTTACGCCTGTCTGCATACTTCTTTTGCCCATAGTCAGTAAACGTAACTGTATGACATTTATATAAAATAGGATTTTGATAGCTCACAGCCGTCATTTTGGTTGTTTAATTTTGACATTTGTGTTGTTTTGTGTTCAGTAAAGTTTGCCATTTAATTATAAACAAGTACATATTACCTCAATGTTTGGAAATTGTCGAAATTTTCTATCAAAATTCGAGAAGTATTTTCTCTATTCAAAGAGCATTTCGTGCTAAATATGGTCGTCATGGTGTACCGTCTGAGCTCGCTATACGTCGCATAATCCAAAAACTGGAAAGTGAATATTCTTTGCACGATAGTAGACCAGCAACACGATAGCGGGCAGGCCGTAGTGAAGAAAATATTGCCGCCGTATCAGCCAGTGTCGAAGAAAATCAAAATGTTTCCGTTCCAGGACGTGCACAAGAACTGGGCTTATCTAGAATGACATCCTGGCGAATTTTACGTATAGATTTTGGCCTACATCCATACAAGATTGTATTGGCATAAGAACTCAAGCCAGCAGAATACCGATTACGTCGTGAATTTGCTGATTGGGCGCTTGGAATGATGGAAACGGACACCGAATTTCATAGGAAAAACATCTTTTCAGATGAGGCTCACTTTTAGCTCAATGGTTATGTGAACAATCAGAATTGTCGTTACTGGAGTGAGTCAAATCCAAGAGTGGTTCATGAAACATGATTACATCCTGAAAAATTGACTGTTTGGTGCGGATTATGGTACGGCGGAATCATTGGCCCGTACTTTATCAAAAACTACGAAGGCCGTACTGTTACTGTCAATGGCGACCGTTATCGTGACATGTTGAACGATTTTTTTTTCCTGAAGTGTATGAAATCGATGTGGACGACATTTATTTTCAACAAAATGGTGCAACATGCCACACTGCGACCGTCACAATGGATTTATTGCGTGATAAGTTTGGTGAGTCGGTTATTTCTCGCAACGGTCCTCACAATTGGCCACCAAGATCATGCGTTTTAACACCCTTGGACTATGTTTTGTGGGGGTATGTTAAATCTCAATTATATGCCAATAAACCAGCTACGATTCAAGACCTTGAACGCAACATTCGAGCGACTATAGCGGCCATACCAGCCGAAATGCTGCACCGAGTCATCGAAAATTAGACCGATCGTATTCACCAGTGCAAAAAAGTCGTGGCTGTCATTTGAACAATATTTTATATAAATTATAAATAACATAAAATTCCCTATCAAATAAAGCCATTGAGCTTGAAATTCAACCATATATTACATATTTTGTTTCAATTTCAAAACATATTGTTTTTATTGGGAAACCCCATACAATCCAAAGAAAGAGAGATCCTTATGACAAGTGTAACATTTTCACAACAAGACATGAATAGAGAACTTTTAAAACTCTTCAAATAATCTAAAAAAATTCTCTACAATGGATCAACCATTAAAAAAAAGCAACTTATTTTAAAACTTTTATAAATCCGCTCTGAAAAGTTGTTCTCCGTTTTAAAAACTTCCATTCGTTTGTCTGCTTTGACCCAGATAGCTTACTAATTAGAAATATATTCAGTTTAAAATCTTGTCATTAATGTTGTCATGTAAGCGCTTTACATAAAGTTTAATGACGTAAATTCTTTTCAAAATTTATAGGAAAGTTTAACAAGTGATTCCAAAGAGATTGTTGAAAACAAAGTTCTAGTCATATAAAAATTATAAACTTTTTATTTGAATAAGTAGTGCTTACGTAAATTTGATCATAAATTTTTGATTTATTTTTATTTTTTATATACATTTTTTTTTATTTTGTGATTTATAATTAATACGAATTTTAAGGAAAATTCAACATTTTTTGTAATATGTAGTTTCAAATATTCGTAGAATGCCCAACGGAACATCCTCTTGACTGTATATAAGAATGGTTATGGGTTCATATCACACGGAGAATGAATATATAAAAAATTTTTACATTAAATATAAGTGTTGACTGCTCCACTCCACGCCACAAAACATTTAACGGAGTGTTTTGAGAGTAAGTGTCTTACCAATCTATACAGAATAAAGTGTGAAGCTGAAAAAAAATTACATAATAAATCAATAACAGTGCGACTGTTTAAATGTCACGTATGACGTTATAGCTTTGAACCACACAGGGGCAAAAAATTATATTCATTTTTTAACTCTCCCACTCTGGTAAAAATATGCAGCGTTAATAATGGTGAAAAGCGTAAAGCTGATAAAATATTATCTACGGTTACATAATTTTTTAGATGTTACATTCAGTTCTTATACTGTTAAAATTAAATTTCGTAATTTAATATTAAAAGATGAAAAAAAATAGATAGAGGATATAATAATTACAAGGATATCCGCTTTTTTAGTCTCACCAATTATGTTTAATTAAAACCTACTTCCGCTCCGCCTGACGAACTTTTAACTGTAATCGTTCATCGAAATTTACAAAGAATAAAAGCTGTCAAGTCTTTGAAATTTATTTAATAACGTTAATCGTAACTAGATATTTCTTAAATGTAAACAGTGATTAAAAAACACAGAAATTTCCTCTAACTATGAATATTAATTGAACAAATGTTTATAAAATATATAGTTTGGAATATATTTTGTTATCTTAACAAAAGATTTTGGCTTCAGGACTTTATTGTGCATAGCAGGGTAGAAAAAAAGTACTTAGTGTTAAGACACTTCGTACTCCGCTGTGTTTGTGATGAGTGATGGAATTCAATGCCGTGCTTTGTTTTACCGGAGCGAGGTAATGAAAATAATTTAAATATAATTATTTACTTGAGTGAAAATTGAACTCACAACCGGTCGCGTTTACAGTCAGACGCTGTCTCACTGCGCCACGACCGGCCTCAAGCTAACATTTGCTCATTACGTTTCGCTCTTCGCTGAATTTGGCGTCAGCGGGAATAAGTTTTGTTTTCAGATGTGACGAGTCTCTTATATTTATTTACTAGACAAATCAGAAAATGTCAAACTTTAATTAATCTTCAAATTACTTAAATAATATTTTAACTTTCTTAATAATATATTCATATAATAAATTTATTTAGAAATACTTGCCTTTTTATATTTATAACTAAAAGAGTCAAAAATCATACAACGAAATAAATATTTACTAAAACTTATCAATATTTTGTAAGAATAATATGGTTGAGTTGAAGATGTCTATTGTTGTTATTATTGTAATGCTAAAGGAAGATCGGAGTCTTCTAGTACAGACAATTTTTACTTAAAAGGAAGCTTTAATAACTTTTAAGTGTTTGTCAAACACTTTCATGGTTAATATAAAAATAATAATTACTTTTAATAATATTAATAAAATAATAGCTGTGTCTAGACAAGAAAGTCTTTTATTCTCTACTATTTTGTAATTATGACTTTATTATGTTGTATTGAATTCCTAATACAAATCCTTAATGCGTAAAAGAATAATATAGTAAGCCTGAATTATACATATAATTTATCAAAAAGCTACAAACACCTCTACGATTTTTTTTAGCTTCAAGCTTTTTATTCCGCATAGCAGTATCCGTACGTACTTTGCATTTCACCGAATTCGAAACATTGCGTGTTTTGTGGTAGAACTTAACGCCGCATTTTGTCTTACCAGAGCGGGGAAGTGAAAATAATTTAAATATAACCACTCCCCCGAGTGGGGATCGAACCCACATCGATCGCGTTTACAGCCAGACGCTGTCCCACTGCGCCACGACCGGCCTAGCTCTACAATATTTTTGTACAATTCACATAAAAATTTTACTCATTCAATACCAGCAAATATTTACCGAACAATATTTTTATATCACTAAATAGTGATAGAAAAATATTGCTACACATATGTTGATATATGAGGACACACTTCCATGTTAATTTGAATGTGTTCCTCACTCTCAGTATCATTCTCCATTCACATGAATTATTAGACACGAGCGCAGATGTTTCGTATGGAAATAATTTACGTTTGCCATAAGGATATTTACAATTAGCATGTTATGTTTTTTGAGTGTTGAATACTCGTATGTAGCTTTAACATAGAATTCATTTACACGTTCTCGCCTACGGAATCAACATGGGGTATAGACGCAACTGGTTTCTTTCTTTATATTTTATTAATTTTATAATTCAAAGCCGCTTCACGCTTTAACCCACATATTAGGGTAGTCAGACACAATCTAGTGTTAAGACATTGTGAAGAGAAATCGAGATATTGCGTGTTAAAATGATAATATTTTTTTCTTAAAATGATAATAATTCTTCCGAGTCGGAATCGAATCCAAAACTCATGGTATTTACCAATCAACCATGGTGTAACTGTATTGCGATGATATCAAATTTATTAATCTTAAAGTTAATAATATAATTTGAATAAAAGTGACATATCTTAAGAGAATTTTGTTCATATTTTAGGCAAGCACTTCGAAGAAACATGTAATTTACTAATAAAGCTTTATGCTTACATTTAACAAAAAATTCTTAATATTTACCTCTGAATTGGAGTTTAGTGATAAAAAAGATTTTTTATTTCTTTATCCCGTATACTACTGTAAAAAAAATTTGAAATCTAATGTCAATTCAACCTCAAATTTCTGACCAACTTTGAAAACATTGTATTTTAAGTGGTAGAAATTCAGGGCAAATTTGAATATAATTAGAGTAATTGTAAGAAATCAATTCTATTAATAATATGTATAAGCAGTACAAGATCCATTACCATTTAAGCAAGCTTCCTATTATTATGAAATGAAGCCAAACTCGTTATTTGATGACATGCACGTCTATTCACTCTGCAATATCAAAAGGAAATTGACCCGTTCTCAGAACGCACTGAACATACTAATGCTCGTATCTGGGTTACGAAATTTTCAGCGGAGTTTCTCTTAAGATTTAATACTGAAATATATTGTATAAATCGATAGGTGATGGAATTGGATTCTTTTATATGTTTTTATTATTGGTATATATTGTTGAAGTGAACGAGACAAAGCGCGGCGTTGAGTTCGCCACTTAACCCGAAATGTCTAAATTTTCGTTGGAAAGCAGACAGAGAGTCAACTCAACACTCTGTGAGTGTCTTGACACTAAGTTGACTCTCTGACTACCTCGCTATGCGAAACAAAACGTGAAGCTGTTAAAAGCATGAACGAGGTGACAGCTTTTCTCGATATTTTTCAATGATTATATTATTTCTTATTATTTACAAATTTCTAGAATCAATACAATTTAAAGAATCAATTCAATCAATCTTCTTTAAAGTTTTATATTTTTTTATAATTTTAGTTTTTTTATATAACACACTCTATATGTTAGTAAAAGGCTCCACAAGGGTCCAGTTACAATCTTACTAGGAGTAAATTTATAGATAACTCAATTCTCATGGGAGTGTTGGAAATAGAATAGTTCCCAGAATAAATATGACAAGATGTACGTTATTGTCGACCTATTTTCTTTCGTTCGACAAAATCGCAACGATGCAGGAATCGTCTCAATAATGGTCACTATAAATTCAGTTCTTTATCAACATCTGCTCAATGTCATTTTCTATCTAAATAACATGTTTGACCTCTTTATGAAGAGTTTGAGAGTTTAAAATGTTTTCAAATAAGTTACGCCTGAAAATATTTTTTGTATATTTTTCGTGTACATTTAGTTTGAAATATTAAGTTTGGAAAAGTTGAATTAATTACTTGATGACAGAATTTTGATACTCGTACTGCCTAAAACAATATTATAATAATACATCTACGGTACGTATCATAGGTATTTTAAATAAGTATAAATAAATGAAAGTATAGAGATATTTGTGAAACAAAAAAAAACTTAAATTACTAATAAGCCATTAAAATAGTATAAAGATTTTTGATTTTCGCAATTTATACACATTTTAAATGAAACTATTTTAAATAGATCAATTTTCTATAATTTAGTTTTATGAAGTACACTTTTTTTTGAGAAATAAATATGGTGTTAAGGCGAAGGAACACCTCTCCGATGAAAAATGCGGGCTTGTATGGCAGTCAGCTATTGTAAGCATACGTTGAATAAGCCCAACCACAACATCAATTTTAAAGTCTCATATTCACCACACACTCTCTTCTGATTATATAAGAAACCAGGGCGGTACGCGAGGCAATTAAGAAACAGATGGCGGTAGATTCTTACAATTAATTTTTGTATCAACTGACAGACGAATGCCATGTTAATACTTGTGACCATGGGCTACTGTGAAGTGTTCAAAATATCTAGTTTTAGGAAATTTATTTCCGAATATCAAAATTTTCGCGATTAGTCCGTTTAAAATACTTTCTCACTCATTTAAAATACGATGAAATAATTATTGTGCCATATCTATAGTACATGAACGCAACTCAATATAAATGTATTTTTATTAAATTTTACCATTATATACGTATTTAACATTTCAACGATATACGATGTATATTTTACTAGCAATAGAGCTATGTGTTAGATAGATTAAAATTTACCAAATTATATAGATAAAAAAGTCTTCATATTTTATTATATACCCTTGATCTTTATTGTGATTAAGTTAAAAAATTTCATAGATGCTATTCACTTTGTAAATAGAGAATGTCAATATGAGGTATTAAATTTTTATAATACAATGATATTACTTTTTTTAGTTCTTTGATATTTTAAAAAAAGTTTGTTTATTGTATTTTTTCAATTATTTTAAATATTATATATTTATTGAACACCAACGTATGCTCGTTACTTCGTTTTGTCGATAAATACTTTAAATTGTTTTATCTTATTTATTTATAATCAAATTACAATAAACGGACTACATGTTAAGGAAAGGTTGCCGAAATACAATAGAGAAAACTGCATTTAAATCGGTTAAGCACTGTTTCCGAGATCAATGTGTACAAACGCACAGACAAACTAACAAATAGAAAAGAAAATAAAAATAATTGTTTTGGGTTCCAATACGTTGGTAAATACCCTTCACAATGATTTGTCTTGTATATCTTCCATTTATAGACCTTACCAATTTAAATATTTTTAAATTCTTAAGCTGGAATTAAGGTATTAAATTTCAAGTATGGAATAAAATAATTTTATTTTATCACATTTTGTCTCTAATATGTATAAAATATCAAAAGATTTAGAGGATCTATGAATTGACGTTTGGTCCTCGTTCACGTAATGACTTGAAGCCGGTCGTGGCGCAGTGTGACAGCGTCTGACTATAAACACGACCGGTTGTGGATTCGATTCCCACTCTGGGGTGTGATAATATTTTAATTTATTTTCACTTCCTCGCTCTCGTAAGACAAAGTGCGGCGTTGAGTTCCATAGCTCAACACGCAATGTTTCAAATTCGGTGAAAACCGAAGCACAGAGTGTCTTGACACTAGGTACTTTCGGTCTACCCTGCTTTGTGAGGTAAAAATCATGAAGCTAAAACAAAAAGAAAACGTAATAACTACTAAATAGATGTAAATGAATGGAAATTATTCCATTAAATAATTAAAAGGCTACACTTTTTAAAGATGTTTTGTAATCTCATTATAATATATCGATAAATATATTGAATATAATCATATGCTTGTTAAAGAATATATGCGGATATTTAAATTTTTATATTTAAATATTTAATATCTTAGAGTTTTTATTCGAAAAAATGAGTTAGTTATATACGTAATAATCGTATACTCGTATGAGGAATTGATAAAGTTGACTCAAATAATAAAAAGTTGACGGAGTCGTTAAACAAAAAATATTTCAAAGCATTGTTAACAACAAAAAGTAGATAATATACCGTTTCGAGAGAAGTGACTTTGCTCTTTACAATGAACTTTGTTTGAAAAGATCTTGGTATTTTTCTTTTTTTTATTTTTAACCAACTTTACGAGGAGAAGGCTTTCGATTACAATTGTTTTTTTTCGAGCTTGTTGTATCTGTTCTTAGATTCAAATATTCAAGAAGACTTGTGATTGTCAGAGTATTTCTTAAATTAGACAGCATTTGAAACAGATTCGAAATCACGTATATTTTGATATTTGAAAAGGCATGTTCGACATTTCGAACACTTCACAGTCCTTGGTAGGCGGGTTGACGAGTGTGCGTGAGTGTATTACCCAATACCCAATACCAAAATTCGTTTGATATAACTTTATTTATATTATAAATTTGTAAAAATCACGAAAATCAATGATCCTAATAATATAATTTATTGATAAATCTTTTTGTAATAACTATTTATTATGCATTACTATTTTTTTAGTTTAAGTACACCTGAATTACGAATTACACCTAAATTTTGACTTAAACAATCTAAAATTAAAAAAGCTATCAAAGTCACAAAGTCAAGGATATTAAATTTACATGAAACATAAAAATCTTATATTACCAAATAGTTCAAAAAAAATTCTGAAACAATATACGAATACATCGTTTTTCCTAGTAAGACCTTTTCAATACAGATCTATTTTTATAACCCTATTGACGTTGCTTTCTAAATTTAAGGAAAAATAAAATATTAACTTAGTTTGAAAAATATATAATATTTACTATATATATTTTTAAACTAAATAAAAATGTATACAATTAATATTAAAGGAGCAGTCGGATTAAGGTTGATTGTAGATAAGACACCCAAATTGACGTTTCTAGACGTCAAAATTATAAACATTCTATCACCCCATACATATATAGATTAAACAGCTTTTTGCAAATTGCAAACTATTCAGTAAATCTACTCTTTTGTAACATTGTGTGCTGTATTCTTTGACATCTACGATTATAACCAGCCTATACCAGTGCAGGCACTTCAAGGATATAATTCGCATTATGTACGACTAATGATAAGAATATCCATATGTATAAATGTTAATAAATATATAATTTAAATATGTATGTCTGTATGGTAAGCGCTTTTCCAAAAAATCAGATACGTTTATATATGGGGTTTCCCAATAAGAACGATATGTTTTGAAATTACAATAAAACATGTAATATATGTTGGAATTTCGTGTTCAATGGCTTTATTTGATAGGAAATTTCTAACCACTACCACTTTTCTTGCACTGGTGAATACGATCGGTCCAATTTTCGATGACTCGGTGTAGCATTTCGGCTGGTATGGCCGCTATAATCGCTCGAATGTTGCGTTCAAGGTCTTGAATCATAGCTGGTTTATTGGCATACACTTGAGGTTTAACATACCCCCACAAAAAATAGTCCAAGGGTGTTAAATCGCATGATCTTGGTGGCCAATTGAGAGGGCCGTTGCGAGAAATAATCGACTCACCAAACTTATCACGCAATAAATCCATTGTGACGGTCACAGTGTGGCATGTTGCACCATCTTGTTAAAAATAAATGTCGTCCGCATCGATTTCATATACTTCCGGAAAAAAAAAAGTTCAACATGTCACGATAACGATCGCCATTGACAGTAACAGTACGGCCTTCGTCCATGATTCCACCGTACCATAATCCGCACCAAACAGTCAATTTTTCAGGATATAATAGTGTTTCATGAACCACTCTTGGATTTGACTCACTCCAGTAACGACAATTCTGTTTGTTCACGTAACTATTGAGCCAAAAGTGAGCCTCATCTGAAAAGATGATTTTCCTATGAAATTCGGTGTCCATTTCCATCATTTCAAGCGCCCAATCAGCAAATTCACGACGTAATCGATGGTCTACTGGCTGCTGGAGTTCTTGTGCCAACGCAATCTTGTATGGATGTAGGCCAAGTTCTATACGTAAAATTCGCCAGGTTGTCATTCTGGATAAGCCCAATTCTTGTGCACGTCGTGGAATGGAAATATTTTGATTTTCTTCGACACTAGCTGATACGGCGGCAATATTTTCTTCACTACGGCTTGTCCATTGTCGTGTTGGTGGTCTACTATCATGCAAAGAATATTCACTTTCCAGTTTTTGGATTATGCAACGTATAGCGAGCTCAGACGGTGCACCATGAAGACCATATTTAGCACGAAATGCTCTTTGAGTAGAGAGAATACTTCTCGAATTTTGATAGAAAATTTGGACAATTTCCAAACGTTGGGATAACGTGAACTTGTTCATGATTAAATGGAAAACATTACTGATTACAAAACAACACAATGTTAAACAACCAAGATGGCGGCTGTGAGCTATTAAAATCCTATCATCCCTATTGGGAAACACTGTATCTTTATATATTTGTACGTTGCGAAGAAAATTGATTTTTTTTAGTTATCCATGGATTAAATGCAGGTGTCAAGTATAGTAGTGGAGAGAGATAACCTCAATGCAGTATCACAAGGACTTGCGACACAAGTATAGACTTATGTAACCCCTTTAGAATGCCCATTAACGCTCATCTACACTCTCCAAGCCATTTTTCTATCTAGCGAATTACAAAAATAAACGTGAAAAGAACAGATAATATAAAATGTACTTATCTAAGAAATTCTTACAAACATTAATGCTCATTAACATTATTCACTCGATTATCACATTGTCTTACGCGCTACCAGTCATGCTTATTAAGCTAGCGTGCTGATTTGATACAATATTAATTGATTTGTCGTTATGTTACATAAAATTATTCTCATACAAATATGGGTTATTCGGTATTTCTATTTCGACGATATTAAAGTATTTATAAATATAATGTACTGGAAGTTTGCGGGTTTGATTTACACTAGGGGAATGATTATATTCAAAGTGATTTTTCTTTTCATGTTCTGATAAAAATATGCAGAGTTGAGTTCCGCCACTCAACCCATTATGTCTCGAATTCGGGAAATGAGTGTTTTGACATTAGGCACCCTACTATGCGTTTAACGACTTTAAAATGTTACTATATCATTCCTTATATACCCGCCTAAAAGAAAATTGCAGTAATTCATTACGTTTTTCTTAATTTTCCGAAACGAGAATCAGATGGAAAGAAAGCATAATAAATAAAAATTCTCGCAGTAATATTTTGCTTGAAAGGGTGTTACATTAAATCAAACAATAAAAATCAACTGTAGGACTAACTTAGTTGCTCTGGCACGAAAGAGAAAATCACTTTGCAACGAAGTTAGCGGCGCGAATAGCACCGGTGGACCGCGAAATTAGTTTTAACTTTTCCTATACGAGTAAACGTATGAATTGTGAACTTGGTTGGCTTTTTGAATTTAGAAAGGTTAGACTATTGATCAATTTACATAACAATATATAAACCTATAATACAAAAAAAGAAAGTTTTTTTAGTATAATTGCAATAAAGATTGAGTTGGACAGCGTCTGACTATAAACCTGATCGGTAATAATTTAATAAAATAATTTTTATTTCCTCGCCCTAGTAAAACAATGCGCGGCGTTTATTTCCGCTACTCAACAAGCAATATTTCAAATTCGTTGGAAGGCGACAAATCTGCGGAATTAAAGCGGAAAGCGAAAAAAAAGATGAATAATTAGAATTATTTTTAAGCTTTTAAGTGGAGCGTACCTAACTAAAATATCCTTAATAAACAGACATAAGTATAATTTAAAACGGCAATCTCTTATAGAGCCAAAGACTTAATAAAAACTCTGTTAACGCATGTAACCAAGACTCGACACAGAGAAGAATCAACAAAAATACCGATACCCCGAAGTACCAGTCCGACATCTTCAAATGTATTACCATCTAGTTATAATATCACATACAAACAACATATATAATCATTAAAAAAAAACTATGTAACTAAGTTTATTTCTGAATCTATTTCAGGCAATTATTAAATAAATTATCATAAAAATGAATAAACTCAAAAAGTACAAACGTAAAAAATCTATAGCACACATAATATATATATATATATATATATATATATATATATATATATATATATATATATATATATATATATATATATATATATATATATATATATATATATATATAGCGCCTCCCTAGCGCGTAGTACGTAAAGCCTACGTGGTAAGTTATAAAAGAAAATGAATATAATTATATAATTTATATTAATATCAAAGAACTAGATTGTACAAGAATCTATATTCGAAACCTACGCAGGCTAATGCCCAACATTAGTAGGTATTTATAAATATAAATAAATGAATTTCAAACTTGAGAAATATGTTTATTATATAAATAACAGTATGTTAAATACATTATTTAAGAATTAAAAATCCATACAAAAATTTTGAATCTATAAATTGACGAAACGATGTAATAGAGGCCACCATGGCAAAGTGGGACAGGACTGTAAGCGGTCGATTTTCGGTTCTATTCTTACTCAGAGCAATTTTTTTACATTAAAGTTATTTTAATTTCCTCATTCCGGTAAAACTTTACCTTGAGTTTCACCACTCATTTTGGGTGGAAAGCAGGGAATACTACCCTGTGCGGGGATAGCATGATACAAAATTGTAATAATAGTAGGAGTGAGTTTCTATTGTACTCTTTTTGCTACTAAATTTATCTAATAATTTTACATATATTTTTTTAATATTCTTAATTTACATAATCTTACATTGATATTAATTAGGTAGAGTGAAGTTCAAGCAACTTATAAATATTTTCATAAAGAACATCAACCGTAATATTTTAGTAGATACTTAACCTAATATCAAATATTTGGCAAAAAATCTTATTTAAGCCATCAGATATATTCATTTCTCGCCTGAGCATAGCACGATATTTTAAGAAGAAAAATTGTGTAAGGGTGTAACCTGACGTGAATGGTAGAACTATTACTCAAGATGTCATCTTGTTTCGGAAAACACAGGAGGCAGGCTCGATGAAATAAGTGTATATTATGAGAGGCGAAATAATCATTTTGAATAAAAAAAAATTGGTAGTGGAAGGGCTTGATACATGCGACGATTGTGGATTCGATTTCTAGAGAGAATAGTTATACTATTTTCATTTCTCCGTTATTTCTGTGACGAGATGAGATAAATGACGGTACAGGGAGCACTCAACAGTCAATATGTCAAAAGAAGGAAAGAAAATACTTAACTCACTATCAATTTTAGACTCCCTCTGCCATATGTTTGTAAAAAAACTATAATTCAAAAACAATTTATACGCTGAAACTAATGTAGAACAATAGTTATTGAAAAGATAAGAATAAAAGTAATTAAAAATGAACACATTTATTCTGTTCCGAAGAATATAGGCACTTCGTGTTTATTTCAAAATATACAAAAATTAAGTAAAAAATTTTTTTCTACAATAAAATGATCATTCTTTGTAGAAATTTTTGGATAGTGATACCTAAAAAATATCTAAGTTTCAGTTTCAGTATAAAATCCTATTGTGACAAAAATAATACAGAATTTTTTTAGCTTCACGCTTTTTATCCCGCATAGCAGGGTAGACAGAAAGTACCTAGTGTTAAGACACTCCGTACTTCGCTTTCCACCGAATTCGAGACATTGCGTTTTGAGTGGTGGAACTCAACGCCGCACTTTTTAATAATACATAAAGGAATTTTATAATAACACATAAACGTTGACATAAGCTTAAGCATTATCCCATACACAACAAAATTCGCAAAACAAAAGCTTGGTTGTTGTCGTGTGAATTTTATATACAAACTGGCGGAAGCGTTATTAAGGGAACACCTGTTTTGACTACATTTGGGTAAAAATCCTATTACAACATATTGTGACAAATGCATTTGAAAATATATGTACGTACACATATTAAATTAAGCTTTAAATTATTTTAATTTATTATAATGGGATAGTTTTTTAATTAATCTAACATAGTATTTATTTATAAAAAGAATGAAATCTCTGTAAATTGTACTGTAAAAGGTTGTGGGCTTGAAGAATTCTCAATATTAATGACGTTTATTGACCTCTAGACTCTGACTTGCGTTGACATCTAATACAGAAGTGTGAGGAGTTATCGAGAAATTCTCACTCAATGCACATAAAATACAATTTGTTTTCAAATAAAATTATTTAAAGAATATTACTCTCATTAAAATGTTTATTATTTGGCTCTTGGACAATTTAAATTAAAAGAAGCTCTTATACTAAAGTTAATAGCTTCAATGCATTCGGACATTTAAATTATTTGGAAAAATGCATTCTTGCAAAATAAGGGTTGAGAATTTCCCAATCGAATTGCAAATGAGATCTGTCAACAAAAGAAGGCTCTTAGTAGCCGATCGGGCTCCAAATAATCGGAAACAGACCAATGAAATGGTGAATTCCACGTCCGTTTGATTCATCCAATTCAATGAATAGAATTTGAAAAATTGCATTTTATTATCACTATTGGAAAATGTTTTTTATAATTTACGCCTCCAACTATAGACTCTTTGTGTATTGCTTTATATTAAATATTGATTGATAAATGTTATTTCAATGAATAACATAAAGTTATTGAGGATTTCAATAACAATCTCGCTGTTATTAAAACTTGGGCTGATTCTTTCGGTCTGTTAATTAACCCGAACAAATCATAGGCTATTATTATAGCAATAGACTTGTATAAAAATCGATTGGATTTAATACCACTTATTTTATACACGGAAGTGTCAATTCATTAATGTGATAAAGTCAAGAATTTAAAGGCTGCGTGTATAGTCGATAATAATATGTCTTAGATAGCTGTTATCAATGATATCAGCAAACGCATAGGATTCTCTTGCCACACTCTTAGAGGCCTCATTAGTTCTTTCCTTACAAAACCAAAATTATGCTAGCGCAAGGTCTTCTAATATTTATAGTTTACTACGCCGACGTTTGCTATTTGGATATGCGAGAGAAGTTAGTTAACAAACTAGAGCGACTTCAAAACTTTTCTATACGCTTTATTTACGGTCTTCGTAAGTATCGCCGTCTCTCAGTTTCAAAATTAGCTGAATTGCCCTCATTTTTTCTATTTTTTATTTTTATAAGTTGCAATTAAACAACAACATATATGATGACGAAGAGGCCGGTCGTGGCGCAATGTGACAGCGTCCGACTGTAAGTGCAATTGGTTGTGGATTCGATCCCCACTCGGGGGAGTGATAATATTTAAAATTATTTTCACTTCCTCGCTCTACTAATACAAAGTGCGGCGTTAAGTTCCACCACTCATCTCACCAGCGAAGTACGGAGTATCTTGACACTAGGTACTTTCTGTCTACCCTGCTATGTGGGAAGTGTGAGGCTAGAAAAATATGGTGAAATTGAACTGTTATTAACAGCTCTTAACTACACTAGTGTTTCTAATATTAAAAACAAAATAACGTCATAACTAAAGCTACAAATTTATTCTAATATCGGTATACATTTGTTAATATATATATATATATATATATATATATATATATATATATATATCTCATGAAATTGTGATCATATCATCAAACTAGTTAACAAATTGATGAATATTATGTTAATATTATGATTTACTTTAATAAATAATTATATTCAATGAAAATTAAGTTTTTTTTTAAATAATTCAAGTTATATATATATATATATATATATATATATATATATATATATATATATATATATATATATATATCTCTCTCTCATGAAATTGTGATCATATCATCAAACTAGTTAACAAATTGATGAATATTATGTTAATATTATGATTTACTTTAATAAATAATTATATTCAATGAAAATTAAGTTTTTTTTTAAATAATTCAAGTTAATCTCATTCCAATATCATTCAGATTATTTACAATTTACATCATTTTATTAAATTATTTTATCATTACTCCACATATTTACCTACATATATAATTTTGTATTTCACATCATATAACGTGACACATCAAACGAACGTGTTTCTACATAAGTTAGCATATTACGAAGTAGAACACTAATCAAATTGCAATGTGACAGTGCGCCATGTCACTTCCCCCACTGACAGACGGACGTATCAGCAGAAGCAGATTGTTGGCACGGCTTAGTTCGACTGAGCTCTGTGGATAATGATTTTAAAGCATTCGATGGTATTTATAAATGTCATATTGATTGTTATATTTAAAGTATTTGCTGTACGTTGAAGTTTTGATCAGGCGCTTTTAGTAAACTAGATTTTCTTTATCTAAATTAGAGGTAAATATATATTTTATATTAGAAGTTAATGACTTATAACTCGTACCTTATGCAAATTTTCTACATAGCATAGTTATACGTCAACCTTCTCTATAGATAGATATGTGATGAAAGAAAAACATAATTTATTTATGATAAGTTTATATATTCTCTCCTTTAAGGCCTCAGCCTAGGATTTTTAAGAAAACGATACTTCGCGATAATCTTACCATTAGAGATCCTCTTTGTATTATATAGCTTGCTTTATATCTGGTAACTTATATTATTTGTATAATTAAGTAAATAAAGAAGCAGAGGCCATTATGACTGACTGTAAGCACTAGTGATTGTTAGTTCTCCTTCCGATAAGACAAAGCTCAGAGTCGATTTTGATTTAACATGCAAAACATCGATAGTGTAGAACGGAATATCTTAACCATGGTGCTGCAATTAATTTATACCTAATTAAACGCAATGTTTATCAGCTCAAATCTTATTCGTGGACTATTTACATTATTGGTTCCCAATCGGTAAGAAATAAGCAAGGAATGATTTTTAAGTAGGTTTTTTATAATAATTTCATACATGATTAAAAAAAAGTTACTAAACCTAATAACATAACATTTCAAAGATTAAATTTAAATACATTTTTAACAAAGTAGAAACGATTACCAAATTTCGTCGCAACGCTAAATATAGTTTATATTCACACAGCGACTGCAGCAAGATGCGTTTATACTTAAAATGTGATACACGTACAAGCAGACACTGCACTCGGGAGTCCATTTCAACAAATTCCAAAAACAATATTCTCTCGGAATTGTAATTCCAGTTATATTATAGCTTAAAGTTAAAAGGAAAAAATAAAGAAAAAAATGTTTTGTTTTATTAAAATTTTAAAAGAAACGTGGCGCAGTGGTATGACGTCGGACTGTAGACCTGATTTTGTGGTTTGGTTCCCAATCAGTAAAATGATTATATTCAATTTATTATCATTTCTCCATCCTGGTAAGACAAGGCGCGGTTTTGAATTCCGATATTCATTCGCGGTTTTTAACACGCAATCTCAAAGAATTGCCGAAAGCGGAGAACGAAGTGTTTGGGTGCCAAGCTCTCTATGTCATAACCCTGGTATAAGAAATAAAACATAAAGCTAAACAAGCATTTATTTGTATAGATTTGTAACTTGTTTGATTATGAATTCTGAAGCTATTATAATTACTAAAGGCCTTAGCAACATGTATGTCAAATATTTAGTAGTTTGTTTAATTTATATATTAAATATATATTTGTAATAAATTATTTGATAAATATCGATTTTCCACTCTTGATCTCCATTTAAATTATAAGTGTATAAAATATCATACTCCTATGTATACCTTTTCCTTTTGTAAGTTAAGCTGTTTTTAGATCATATATTTGAGCCGAAAGTAATAAGGCTTTGTGGTGTTAATTGTATTTGATATCTAGCACATTATTATAATTAAATAATATACCTGATAATTTTAAAAAGTTTTCTATAATTGAAAGTAAAAATAAATGATGTCAGTAAAAATTTATACTAAAATAAGTATGGGACCAAACCTTCAAGCTAGCAAATATTCGACTGTGGTTCTGGAGAATTAAATGAATTTGTAAATATAATCATTGGTCTCAAAGATCTCAAATTAAAACCTTTAAATAGATACAGATTATTATGATAAAATTGATTTTCTTTTTAGCTTGACGTTTTTTTTCCGCACAGGAGGGTAGGTAGGAAGTTACTAGCGGCAATACACTTCACCTACCAGTATTGCACTTTCCAGCGAATTCGAGACATTACGTGTTGCGGAACTAAACACCGCTTTGCGCAGCGAGGAAATAAAAATAGTTTTAAAATAATCGTTCCCGAAGCATCGAAGCCACAGTCAATCACGGTTACCGCCAGATACTAACGCACTGCACCACAATCAGCCTAAAACAAAATTTGGCTTTGAATATTGAGAATATAGATATATATAAATGGGAGAAATGCTTATTTTTACTTATTTCATTCATTAGATAACAAAATTTCATGGAAAATTGCACCCGACTAACATCTTAAATGCTTCAAGAACCGAACGAAAAGAGTAATATAGCTTGAAAGGACGTGTATTGTAAGACTCCTTCGTTTTGTCTTAGGGAGTAATTGATAGTTAATATTAAGCTATTTTATATGGTTAAATGAATTAATTTGACTTTCATTTTTGAAAAATATTTTTGACTTCCATTTATATTATTAAATGAATTGAAAAAAATAAGACTGAGTAAGTAACATATTAGTACTTAGGTTACTTAAACCTGAAAATTTTAGGTGGCTCAAGAATAGAAAGTCATCATCTGAAGGCAGGCATTCTGAGTGTACACTTACTTTGAAGGCCCGAGATTGCAGCTACAGATACGAGTGTTTGAATAACCTTGCCAACTCTTACTATGTATAAAACTGACCGTCCACTATGTATTCTCGAGCAAAAGGTTCGCATACAAAGTTATATTTTCATCGTATGAAGTAGAAAATTAGACAAACATATTGTTTGTTATTAATTATAGATATGATACATTTAGATTTTGTTTTATTAAAAGTATTTTATTGTAAGTTCAATAAATCTTATTTTATTACTGTCGATATAAAAATATGCATCTATACATAATAAATAACGAAAGAAAGTACATCAGAATACACATATTTAACTAGTCGCTTAATTATGAATAATTATTTCCAAAAGTAGTTTATTAAAAAAACTAGTCATACATGAACACAAAATATTAGTGTCTATTAAATTGACTTGCAATACGATCTCTTATTAGTCAAAATTGCAAATATAAAAAAGAATGGACTTTTTTTCTATATTTCTTAAGTTCATACATACTTTAAACTTGCATAATATTGCTGTCACAATATATACATACACACACACATACACACACGTACACACACACATACACACACGCACACTCACAAATATACCACCCACCCAAATGCACACACACCCACCTACACACACACACACACACACATACACCTAGCTTTTTTGAAAAACTATTAATGTTGAATAAAAAAGGGGAATTGGATAAGGGGTATTGTAAATATGTTTATACATTTTTTTATTATTATATTTAGTACTATCCTAGATATTAATTATAAAATAAAATACATAAAGCAGTTTCAGGCTATTCCGCATAGCCAATCACTCAGAATAGGGAGACACTCCGTTCACTACTATCGACTACTCGAATTCAAAGTAAAATATTACTGCTTTAATTCCACTGGCAACCCAGCATTAAACTAACAGGCGCACTATTTGGTCTATCTCTATTCAAATTCGACGTTTTAAAAGATGTCAAAGTCAAGTACCTTAACATAAAACGTTTTTAATATGAAACTGTTAATTAAATGTCAATATTGACGTATCTATCAAATATAATGATTTTTTATTGTAAAATGTTTTTTTTTTAATTAATTATCTTTAATTAAAATAATAATATTATTTGTATTTTAATATTCTTTTTCTGCAAAATAGACGGTGGGAATCAAATTTGGTACAGTTGAAATTTATAAGGATAAGAATAGCAGAAAGATAATATTTTTTTATTACAATAAGTCAATAATTATTTAAATTAACAATATCTGATACAGTTTGTATGTTGATTGACTTAATAAATGTGACATTTACGTAGCTAAGGTTTACATATATTTTACGCGTAAACAAGGTCTCTCGTTTATTTAATATTTTTTTTAACTTTATATTCTCCAAACTATATTGATTTTCAAGTCGGTTAATTTTACTGTGTTTAAGCCAATTAAGTAGATTCAATGCAACAGAAGGCATATAACTAAACTAAAGTAACTAAGTAACTAAAATATAGTCTAAATGAGTGAGAATAATTTGTTTTTTTAAAGGTTTTCTAATATAAATCGTTTTATGTTTCTTATATTTCCTTTGTTAGGATATACATGAACGTTCAAAGTAAAATCACGATACACTAGTCACATCACAATAAACACCGAACAACTTGACACGTTTATTCCCTTCATTTTTATTCACCCGACAAACAATCTATGATCTTATGATATAGCTTTTTCTACCGACTTTCCTTGTAATCATTAAAGACTTACTTAAGAAAACTTATAAGGAGGCTGCTTTATTACTACTCTATCTTCAAATTTGTACATAATTATCTCGAGCTTCGTTGAAATTCTTTCTTTACACACACATTTGTTACAATTTATTTTATTTGTTTATTTTTTTAAAAGAAATAGCAAGATAATATTCATCCTATCGTATTTTTCAACGTTTATTTTATAAATTATCAAACTTTCATCGTTTCCAAACATGATGGCTACGAATTTGTGTTCCCCTTTCATAATACCTTTGCTCATGAGCCGAGCTTTTTTTTCTAATTAGAAAAGTAAGCAATTAAAACTTTCATAATTGTCGAGATGGGGGATTGCTGAAATTTACTTCACAATGAACAATGAACAGAGACAATAAAAAAGGGAGTTTAAGAACTTTCTCAATTAGACATGGAAGTAAGCTTAAATACATAGAGATCAATGTATCTGTGTACAGCTTCCGGTATCAGCGAGGTATTTGTAATGTAAATATTATTTCAAAGTTATTTTCTTTTTGCTTATTACAATATAAACGTATATTAATATTATATTACTTATTGTAAAATTAACAGCAATACGATGTATAATATTTTCATAGTTAACTCTCTAATCATCTATACATAAAGGATATTGCGTGTGGATTGACGAAACTTAGCGCCGCGTTTTGTCTCAGCAGAGCTATAAAATGTAAATGTAAATGTAAATTATATATATATATATACATATATATATATACGAACGAACGACGTGTAATATAATTCAACATAATTATTCAATTTGTTAATAGAAATTATGCTTCCATCGATTATGTTAACACTTAATTAATACGTTGAAAATCGCTTTATCATTTAAAGTATATGAGAAATATATTTTAAAGGAGTAAGGCCAGCGTACATTGTCAGTTTAATTATAATTAAAAACGAACCATACATACGTATATTAATTAACTCGGATTAATTACGGTCTTATCGTACAGCAAACATGACGTGCATGAGTGTCTATTAAATTATTTTTGAAATTGGGGTTTTTTGATTTGTCACAATAAAAAAAATAAAAATTGAAATAATAAATTCAATAAAATAACATACTTTTAATAACAATATAAAACTACTATTTTTTAATATAATTTTAATAAGATACTCTGATCTGTACTTTTCTGCTCAAATTAAGACATTTCGTGTAGCCGAACCCTAAGTAGAATCTAAGTCAGAATACTCATTATTGCTTATGCATTTCCTACTGTAACTTGAAGATACAGTGACGTATTTTGTGCACAGAATTGCAGATAATTTAACCATAGTGGTGGCTTTCCTATTACCACGTAAAGCGACAAATATAAAAGGCAGCTTCATGCCTTATTGCAGGTTAGCCAAAGAGGACCTAATCAAGAAATTCCGTTCAACGCTCTCTGAATTCTAAGCAGTGCATGTTAATGCAACGAATTTTTAACAGAGCGAGGAATTGGAAAATAATTAAAAAACATATTAAATTCATTAAAATTATTTTAAATAATATATTATATATGTTATATCAAGTGAAAATCAAATCCACAATTAAACGCGTCCAAAGTCAGATGCTGCCCTGCGTCACGCCATAGTCAGAGTCAGAGACGACCTATTATCAAGTCAAGACACCCCGTTGACTGCTTTCCGCCCAAAGCTTTGTCTTATCTTAACATAGTGAGAATGGAACCCAAAACCAGTATGTCAGACAAACGCTGCCCCACCGCACTACGAGGGTGTCGACGGAAATAATAAAATTGAAAGATATCAAACATAAATCAGGTAAGTAAATGAGACTAAAGCGAAAATATACCCATTAGAGCAGTCACTCGGAAGATCAGTACGATTTGATTCATGAATTCATTTCGCTTCCCGTTCATATAATTTTTCTTAAGTTATGGCTAATTCTGTTGCAATGATATTATAATGGACGACAATTATTCTTTATTATTTCTGTATGAAGTTAATTAAATTTTTCTTCGGAAGCTCAATTGGCTTATATTTTTTAACTTTTAGCTAGCGAAATAACCATCTGGCTTAAATATAAAATATACCCAAATACATAACACACACACACACACATACGCACACACACACATATATATATATATATATATAACAACCAATAATAACAACCCACCAAATTCAAATTTAATTTAATTAAAAAGAATATAATAATTTTTATCATATAAGTCTTATTTACCTTAGTACTTAGTTAATATTTCGAAACACCCTGTAATTACAATATTGTCAAGAGTATTTACAAAGTAGTGAGTGAAAGTAATGTTACTTTGTATGGCAAATATTCGTTATTCCGTATTCGTATTCATACGCGTATCTCATTTGATAACGAGACCTTCTACTGTTTCTACAACCTTCATTTGCATAATTGTTCAAACATCGTGTTTAATTATATTATCCAGTACCAGATATATCCCAGGTTGAGGAAATTTGCTTTGATTATTTTATGTTTTAATTAAGTCTGTTAATAGATAAAGTTTAATTGTGGGATGTCATGTGAGTTATATATGTTACGAGAAGTAAGAGATACTCCATACTTCGTTTTACGCCGAATGCTGGATATAGCGGGTTAAGTGGCGGAACTCAACGCCGCTCTTTGTTATACCAGAGCGGGAAATGAAATTAGTTTTAAATATAATCATTTCCCCGAGTGGGAGGTCCTCGGTAGTCGAACCCACAACTTATCCCGTTTTCAGTCAGTCAGTCCCACTGCGCTACGATCGGCAAAGTCTCAAATTCGGCGGAAAGCAAAGTACGGAAAGTACGGGATAATTTTAACACTATATACTTATTGTTCAACTTGATGTGTGGGGTAAAAGTGATTGACTGTGGGTCCTATTTGTTAGATAGTGGTTTATTATCACAAGTATTTTCATTTTCATTTTTCCACTTTGGTTAGACAAAACTCGGTGCTGAATTCCTTTATTTAACACGCATTTCGCGATTTCGTATGTACATTACGTATTGGATGATCTTATACTACTGTATACTGTTATTGATTGAACATATTTGTTGAAGAAAAAAAATCGTTAAATTAAAGAAATTTATAATATAATCAAGCTTCATTGTTTACTAATGTTTTTCAGGAGATTTTATGAAGTAGTTAATATAAAAACTAATTTATATCAAATGACCATTTCTTAATTAACTAATCTACGCGCGGTAACGCCGCGTTTTGTAACCAAATCGTTCCCTAGTATGGGAAAAGTAACGGTTACAGTGAGACATAATTTCCTCTTTCAAGTATTTCTTTTAATCATCTGATACTAAAATATTAATATCGATATATTCGGCTTACACGATACATCTAGAAATATTTCAAAGAGTAATTTGATTGACATTCTATGAATGCTAATGCTATGCTTTCTGTCAATTCTTCTTATTAGATAGACGGATTCTTAGTAATTTATTTCTTAATCATATATAGTAAATATATTTAAGGGCCGATTGTGGCGCAGTATAACAGCGTCTCACTGTAAACGCGACCGGTTGTGAGTCCAATTCCCACTCAGGGGAGTAATTATATTTTAATTATCCTCACTTCCTCGCCCTGGTAAGGAAAAGTGCAGCGTTGAGTTCCACCACTCAACACGCAATGTCTCGAATTAGGCGGAAAGCAAAGAACGAAGTGTCTTGGCACTGGGTACTTTCTGTCTAGAAAAAAGGAGTATCATAATTTATTTCTGGAAATCTAGTTAAATAGAACTAGATACCTTACTTCGGTTTCCTCCGATTTCAAAAGAGCAAAACGTCACTAAAGCAAAGAAATGCAAGTGATTGATACTTATATGTCTATTCCCCTGAGCTCTCTTGTTTGCGGTTAGGCGGTATCCAACTTGCTGACTTAAAAATCAGATGATAAATCATATTTATAACAAAATATACTTTTTTGTATCACTAATGGAATGTCATAACACTAAGTTAATTAAACATATGTTTAAAATTTTACTATAGAGCTTCTAGTCAAAGTTTATCTAGATTAAATTTGCTTTCATACATGATCCTGAAGCCAAATCTCGCATATAGTTTCGAACTCGCTGACCTAAACAGTATCCACTTTGAACTTGCTCTATAATAAAAAAATATAAAATAAAGGAATTATTTAAAAGTGCAAAGCGCAAACAATAGGACAATCTCACGTGTAATTCGCGGGTCTGTTATTATTTTTCTTGTTAATAATAATGGAACAAAGGCGCATTGTGTCTACCGTGTAAGAAGTGACCTGAGCAACAGAGGGGCATTGTTTGGAAGAGGTCACCAAAAGAAAGTGGGGTTCCATAGAAATCAACTATAACAAGTAGTTTTTTTTAAGATCTTTGATTTTCGCGGTTTTTGAACACCTTAAATGAAACTATTATAAACGGATTCATTGCGTGTATTTTGATGTTCAAAAATATTTTTTTGATAACCCGACGTTTCGAAAATTTTACAGTTGTCAGTGTCACATGTGGCCTACCTGTATAATTTAATAAGTATTTTTTTATAAAAAAATCTTTCTTGAAATTGATTTTAAAAGCTGCTAAGTTTTTAGATTTAGTTTACGCTTTCATTTTTAGTAATAAACCTCTCATTTTTATCTTTATTGCGAATCAAAGGTACTGTAGAAGTTTGTTAAAATTTTAATATGTTCTCATTAAGTAATTATTAATAATTTCCATATTCATATTGTTATATGTAGCCCTGTTTTATTATAAAATACATTTTTATTTATTTTAAAATTATTTTTTCCCAAAATATAATTATCACGCTTTATATGATTAACTATATCTTACTGATAAATATTTTTGTTCCAAAAAAGATTCCAAAATGTATATATGTCTTCTTTAAAATTATATAAACTTTTCAAAATTGCTAAAAAAAAATTACCTCACGCGGAAACTGATTGACTCAAAATACAATTCTAATCACTTTACTCGTAAACAAGACAGGCCTTAGAAAAGCATACACTTCAAGTTTTACTGAAAAGATCGGGAAGAACGTCGTTGGCATCCTTTTTCGACCCTTAGGATTTACAAAAACACGAATGAAAGCAGAGCTATCTCATTAAAAACAGCTGTGTATGGCTTAATTTGGTCGTATAAACGTAAGGAATATATTTTTGGCTTATAAAATGTAAAACCTTATAACTTGAGTTTGTTTTCAGTAAACAAAGGCGGCTGTTATTTTGAATTCTATTCACGTAAAAAGTACAAAATGCCTTACTCAATGTTTTAATACCTAATTCTATACCACATAAGCTGATATAACTGTAGAGATTAACAATTATATAAATATTTTTATATTAGCAGCTTTTAGCAGCCCTTAAAGCTGTTCTAGCCAGAACGATATCATTGTTAAGGCACTTTGACTTCCACTTTCCCTCTAGTTTAAAACATTGAGAGAGAAAACAAACATAAAAAATTGAATAAAATTATAACACACAACCAGAGTGTGTGCTGATACACTACACACTGTCCTAATTTGCATATATTTAAATAATTTTCTTATATAATAAGGAGATTTTTAAAACATTTTAAAAGATCAGTTTTACCAGTCAGGTCAGTTTTACGTCACCTACTAAACGGTACTAGTACTATGATAATTGGCATCTTTTTACCACCAAGATGGGTCTCTGGTGGTAGAAAGTCTACAACTTATAGCTTTAAAGTTTCCTTCTAATAGTTTTGAAGTCTCAAATCCACCACACCAGAGAGCCAGGAATAGTCAGTTCAGTCTGCAAGAATCCGAGATAGTAACCAGGCAATTAAAAAGCACATGGGGGTATATAATTTAAAATAATCTTTGTGTTAACTGGCGGACAAATTCCACCCTAGTCTACCTGTTACCATCGACTGTTGTGAAATGTTCAGAAACATATATTCAAAATATACGCGATTAATCCATTTAAAATTGTTTCATTTAAAACATAATATGAAAATCTTTAGCTTCACGTTTTTATCCCGCATAGGAGAGTAAACGGGAAGTACATAGTGTCGAGACCTCCGTACTCCGCTTTCCGCCGATTTCGAAACATTACGTGTTGAGTGGCGAAACTCAACGCCGCGCTTTGTCTTACCAGAGCGAGGGAATGTAAATAATTTAAATATCATTCCCCCGAGCGGTCAGACGCTGTCCAGCTGCGCCACGACCGGCCTCATGTAGATACTATACTCGTATAGTATATTTTACTCTCTCAATGGCATTTAGATATCATTATAAAATAGCGTTCTCAGCGCTTTAGTTTCAGCGTCGAGTCAATCGAGTTATGCCACTTCGTATATACATTATATAGAATATACATACGCATGAATTTCCGGTTTGAACGCACCATAAGCATAATTGGCTTTAAGACAAGGCTGTACTTAACACGGCTATACTATTTTTCTAATGATATATATTATATTTAATTATCACAAATTGAATGTAGCTAAATGTTATAATTAATACAGAAAATAGCCATAATGACACGGGCGCAATGTGTTAGCGATTGGTTGTGGATTCGAATGCCATTAGAGAAAATAAATTAATTATGTTCATTTTGCCTTGCCCTCCCTTTGGTTTGGTCTCTGGTATGACAAATTGTTCGTTGAGTTCCGCCACTCAATACACTATCTTAATTTTAGATAGAAAGTGGAGAACAACGCGGCTTAACACTACAGTTTTTCTTACTATTATTGTAAGAAACTAAACGAATAAAAGCGTGAACATGAAAAAATGGAAAAAATGGCATGCATAAAAGGACTATAAAATCTTTATTTTATGACTTTATTTCAGCTTAAATTTACTTATAAAAATTGAATATCAATAAAAATCATGATTTTTTCACTAATTATTTATTAATTATATATTGTTTCACATATTATTTTTAAGAACTTATTTCTAAGAAAGATGCTTATTGACGCATGTTTATAAGTCAGTCAGTCAAACACAAACTCTTCAAAAAAAATAGAGTTACTTCTTTTGTAACATTGATCTCGAAAAGTCATACAGTCTAATGTAATTTCCTTTTTTTAATTGTGAAAGTTTTGAAAGCGGCCTTTTTATTGCCCCTATTCATTGTGCGTTGTGAAGCAAATTTTGGCAATTCGCATTTCGACAATTATAAAAGTTTTAATTGTTTGTACTTTTCTAATTATGAAAAAAAAATAATTAGTATGAACTTTTAAAATGTATACATATTATGATATATATTTTAAATTAAAAAATATTAAAATAACCAATTTAACTTAAAATCGACTGTGGTGCCAGCACGTTTAATGATGGAGAATCGCAATGGACAAAACAAACGAGGCCTTCCTCCCCGGCAGCCTCCAGCCAGTGTTACATCTGCAGAGCGTAACAGTACTTCACGCCTAAATATCGAAAAGCCCTGAATGTGGCCCAGGTTCGACCTCGAGTCGAGTTCGAGTACTATTCTCATTACTAAGCGCATATTTGTTATGAACGCGCCAGTTAAGTCATGTATAGATATCAACTTGACATTTGACAGATCTATCTTATTTTTATATAAGACACATAGCAACTACACTTTCATATTTTTTATATTTTGACGTATTCAATATTATGGCTATAAAGACAACTATTCCTTTTGAGCAGAATGATTTAAAATGTACTTTGGAATCCGTTCTAATTAATTAAAATTAAATATTAAGACAACAAGGGCCATCTCTGGCAATATATAAAGCTATGATAATAAAAGTAAAGTTTTTTATAATGTGATAATAAACTCAAGTTATTATGATAGTGATACAAACTTGCTGCAACAAAACATGCAAGGTATGTTTAAAAAAGATATGGAAATTGATATATTCTTAAACTGTAATAATAATCATATATTTAATATAACAGACAACTGGCTTCGATACTCTAAAGATATTTTTATTATCTATCACCACCAAGTAGTTTGTATGTTCAGCAGAGAAAATTTGCATTCTCTGTTGAGCAGACTATTAGAATAGCCTAATGACTAATGAGGTGTTGAGCTTCAGCATTTCTTTATTGTTAGTGTATACAGACTTCCCACTGGGTTACATGAACTTTTGACCTCTTAATTATGCGACAGGGTTCAGAAGGTTGATGTGAATGGCAAGAAATCTCCTGGCTCATTAATCAGTATGGGGGTTCCACAAGGGTCTATTCTTGATCCTTTACTGTTTCTTATATATATATATATATATATAAATGATCTACTATATTTAACTGAAAGGAGCCATGAAATAGTATTGTTTGCTGATGACACTAAATTGATTTTTAAAATGAAAAGAGTAAACGTAAATGACGTTGTGAACAATGCTGTCTTGAAAATAGTACATTAGTTTTGTATTAACAACTTACTATTGAGTAGCAAAAAAACTAAATGTATAACAGTAAAACTGTTAAAGTTTAACTTAAATGGTGAGGTTGTGGATCCTGTTGATTCTACAATATTTCTCAGTGTTACCATCGACTCCAAATTACAGTAGGAACCTCATATTGATGGATTGGTGAATAGAATTAGTACAACAGCGTTCGTAGTAAAAAAATAGATTATTAACTGTTTATTAACTCACCTCGTTTACTTTAGTTACTTTCATAATATTATGTCATATGGCATATCCCAGAAAACCTTCGAGATTGTTCTATATCACAATTTAAAAAAGTTCTGAAAATACGTTTATGTGTAAAAAGTAATTAGTATATTAATAATTTGATAAATAATAACACGCCTTGGGAATCAAATGTCCGCTCCAGTCAATGTCAAAGGTATCATTATTAAAAATGACTAAATTATAAACGTTTGGCATTTAAAAAAAGAGAAAGTCCCGCTCAGTTTCTTGCGCCGCTTCTTCTCAGGTCTGAGGCATTAACTTTAGTAAACTGGTGGTAAATTATTTGACATTAAAAGAATGAAGCATGTAACTTCTTATTTAAAATAAAATTATTTGACTTTACCTACCTATAATAAACCTAAAAATCTGTAAAAGGCTTAATACTTTGGCACTGCGTAGAGAACTCACCTCGTTATGCTTTCTCTACCGCATACTCTCATCTCACGGGGAGTATTCTAGAGAACTGTTTAACCTATTCAGTGCCGCTGACTTCGCCAACTGCACAGTACGTAAAAAACTTAAGTATCATCCATGCCACCTGTATACGTGGTATTACCGCATGCCTTATAACTGTGGGTATATTTACTGATGGCAGTATTTCCGGGTCAATTCGACGTGGGTACCTTTGAAAAACGCGCTTACTCTCATCTCAAAGGCCGGCAACGCACATGTAGCTCTCCTGGTGTTACGGCGGTGACTACTTATCATCAGGTGACCCACACGCTCGTTTTTCTCTCTTCCTTTACCTTCTCCATAAAAAAGACTATTATTATATATACATATATATTTAAAATTTTATTTTACCGGTTTGGTAGGCAAAAATATAGCGTTGAGCTCCGTCACTCATCTTGAAATGTTTATCGAGACATCTCAAAAAATTTCTAGCTGGAAATTCAAAAAATGAAATATCTTAGCACTAACCTATCTTATGTATACAGAAATGAATGTGCTCTTTTTTATAAGAAGGGAAATAAAACAATCCACAGTTATTTAACAAACTTTTTAATTTCATAATAAATTTTAACTGCATTAGCATTTCTTCCTAACAAAGAAATTATCTTTAATTGCAAGAAATTTTGAACAAGTCTTAAATCTAGAATTCACTAATTCAACTCGTTGCCATAAACTACTCTGAACATTTATCTAGGTGCTACTCCGCTTGCTGACATCTTGGCAAAGAAGCCTTTGAAATACCTGCTGCAGTAATTAAGAATAAAATAGACGGTATTTTTCGTACTTTGACGAATTTTCAACATTTTTTGTGATAAACAGATAAATAAAGTAAGGACTATGCGGCCTTGAGTTTTGATAAATATGTACTACCTAACTATATCGAAAATAAATCATTTAGATAAATTTATTATATATTTTTTTAAATTATTAATAACTTAAAGTCCATAATAAGATCTTTGATTTTCACGATTTTTATACATTTTAAATGAAACTATTTAACCGGATTAATCGCGTATATTTTGGTATTCGAAAATACATTTTTGGACACCTGACGTTTCGAATACTTTACAGTAGTCCGTGGTCACAGGTAGACTGAGGTGGCATTCGTCTGTCAGTTGATACAAAAAATTAATTATATCAAACTACCGCCATCGATTTCTTAATTGCCTCGCGTACTGCCCTGGATTCTTGCAGAATGAGCTCACTGTATCTTTGTCTCTGGTGTGGTGGATTTGGGACTTTAAATTTTTAATAAGTGGGTCCCAGGTGGTAGATAGTTTCCAACCATCTTCTCTATTGAAATTTGGATGTTTTTGAATTTCAATAGCCTCGCGGATCATTCTAGGAACATATCTACTTTCCCTAGCGAGGATATGTGGCTTATCAAACCTGATGTAGTGGTTGGACTTATTCATTGTATGTTCACACACAGCTGACTGCAATACACGCCCATTCTTGACATCGGATATGTGTTCTTTCACCCTAACCCCGATGCTCCTCTTTGTTTGGCCAATGTATGACAAGCCACAGTCACAGTCTAGTTTATACACACCTGCACACTGCAAAGGAATATTACGGTACGAGATTATTATCGCCGGATAATAATCTCATACCGGTTTGTGTCGAAATCGCGCCGAAAAAGGACATCAAATATTGCAAAAAGATACTCAATCAGGCAAGTAAAAAATTATTATGTCACCTCATTAAAGAACACCGTTATGATTTGAATAGCTTCGACAAACAGATCAAAGCCTTAAGCAATGATATCGGGTCGTGTGTTTCAAAGACAGATTTCGATCAATGTGTAGATTTTACTAATAAACGCGCGGAACATAAACATAATCAATATAAAAATAGACAAATTCGCAAGTACGATAAACTTGAATTAAAATCCCAACGGAAAAATGTCTATGGCAACACCGTAACTTCTACACAGGCAACACAAACGTCAGTTGTCAATCTGTCCAAACAAAGAATCGATAATTCGACTATTGAGGTACTAAATAAAGGCTTTAACTTTGCGCCGGCGCCGCGAAAAATACCCTTTGAAGAAATCATAACGAACGTTGAGGACTGCTTATATAAAAACCAGATTTTGAAGGAAGATTCAGAGGCTATCCGTCAGGATATTTCTGCCATATTACGCCGTAGTAAACCACCTAAATCTAATCTTTCTCGTGATGAATCTCGTGCTCTTAGAAATCTGCGGCAAAACAAAGACATAATAGTTCTCAAAGCGGATAAAGGCAACGCGACGGTTATACTGGATACCGAGGATTATAACCAAAAAATGTCATTATTGCTATCGGATGAAAAAACTTATAAAATTGTTGACAAAGACCCTACAACAAAAATACTTAAAAGAACATCCGAGTTAATAACAAAACACGCAAAAACATTACAACTTGACATTAAATCACTCGTGCCTAGTTGTGTTAAACCTTTAAAGTTGTATGGGTTACCAAAAATACACAAAACTAATGTACCACTTCGTCCAATCGTTAGCCAAATCGATACGCCGACGTATAAACTGGCTCAACATGTCGCGAAGGTACTTTCTCCCCTGCGTGGTCACACAACATCTTATGTCAGGGATTCTTACCATTTTGTTAGCGGACTGAAAGATCTTAAGTTAGCTAGCAATGAAACCATGGTCAGTTTTGATGTCCAGTCGCTGTTTACCAGTATACCTATAAAGGACTGCATCAGGATTATCAAGCGGAAGCTAGAGAAAAACAAGATGCCTATAGAATATCTTGAACTTTTAGAACACTGCCTTACATCTGGATATCTAGTGTTCAATCAGGTATTCTATTTGCAAGTGGATGGCATTGCTATGGGTTCGCCTGTATCCCCTGTAATAGCAGATATATACATGGAGGATTTCGAGGAGATGGCTCTTGGCTCTGCACCATGTCTATCTAGAATATATAAGCGGTACGTAGATGATACTTTCACAATTTTACCTACGGATAATATTTAAATATTCCTAAACCATCTGAATTCTATTAATAACAACATAAAATTTACAATAGAATTACAGGCAAATAACTCTTTAGCTTTTCTTGATGTACTTGTAATAAAGAATCCTAATGGCACATAAGGCCACACAGTGTATAGGAAGCCTACCTATACCAACAGGTATGGCGAATCCCACCATCACCCTACACAGTTATCTACCGTTGGCAAATCTTTGTTTCAGAGAGCTTACCATCTTTGCGACGCTGTACACCTAGGGGACGAGCTTCGACAGGTGAAGGGTGCCCTTCATCAGAACAAGCTGCCAGTTCCCCGCCAGCGTTGTATGAAGACCAACAAGCCACCCACAGTGGAGAGACAGCCAGCACTTCTACCGTATGTGAAAGGAGTTACAGACAGGATTGGCAACATCTTAAGAAGAGCTTCTATTAAAACCATATTCAAGCCTAATAAAAAAGTGAGCCAATGCTTGAGACCCGTGAAATATAATATTCCTTTGCAGTGTGCAGGTGTGTATAAACTAGACTGTGACTGTGGCTTGTCATATATTGGCCAAACAAAGAGGAGCATCGGGGTTAGGGTGAAAGAACACATATCCGATGTCAAGAATGGGTGTATATTGCAGTCAGCTGTGTGTGAACATACAATGAATAAGTCCAACCACTACATCAGGTTTGATAAGCCACATATCCTCGCTAGGGAAAGTAGATATGTTCCTAGAATGATCCGCGAGGCTATTGAAATTCAAAAACATCCAAATTTCAATAGAGAAGATGGTTGGAAACTATCTACCACCTGGGACCCACTTATTAAAAATTTAAAGTCCCAAATCCACCACACCAGCGACAAAGATACAGTGAGCTCATTCTGCAAGAATCCAGGGCAGTACGCGAGGCAATTAAGCAATCGATGGCGGTAGTTTGATATAATTAATTTTTTGTATCAACTGACAGACGAATGCCACCTCAGTCTACCTGTGACCACGGACTACTGTAAAGTGTTCGAAACGTCAGGTGTCCAAAAATATATTTTCGAATACCAAAATATACGCGATTAATCCGGTTAAATAGTTTCATTTAAAACTAAAAGTCCAATTTTAAAGCTCGCATAGAATACATGAGAGCTCGTTTGAATGTTGACGCAAAATAAAACTGCAATATGAAAATATAATTTGATTGTAAAAATAAAACGATACATCTTAGTATAATTATACCCACCATTTATTGCTAAATAAGTATTTTGATTTTCTTTTATTATTTATTTTTTGTATTTTATTTTAAAACAGCTTCACTATAGAATATAGTTAGAGACAACTTAATTTCATAGCACTTCGTTAAATGCTTTTTGCCCAAAATTGAGATATTGTGTGTTGAGTAGCGAACTCAACGCTACACTTACCAAAACGAAAAATGAAAATAAATTTTAAAGATTATCATTCCTCCGAGAAGGAATGTAACCCACAGCTGGTTTTGCTTACAGCCATGCGTTGTCCCATTGCTCTATGATAGCCTCAATTTATATACACAGTATATAAATACATAAATTCATTTTTGTGTTCATGTTATATATTCCATATTTGTTGGTATAGCGCAGAGAATTAATCTTTATCTAATGTGTTTTACATTACCCAATATTTTTATAAATGTTTTGTCGTTCTTAAACATTTAATTTGATAAGTACTATAATATCTTCGAAGTTTACTCCATACAAAATAATTTTGTACAATGCAGAGTGACAGCACTTATATATAAGAACTTAAGCCTGTAATAAATCACAGCACTGACATTTTAATACAATTACAAGACTTGCGGCAAAATGTTCCGCTTTGTGAAAATGTTTTGTTTCATTTATGTTTAAATGGAAATCGCTTTTTTTTCCATTAGTAAAAAAATATTTTACTTATCATATGATGCATTATTCATCATTTTATATATGTACGTAGACGTAAGGTATGTGTATCTCTTTGTAATTTATATATAATCTGTCTTTTAAAATGTACATAAAAACTGTACGTCATAAAAGGCAACTTGTACACATGTAATTACGTTTGCTTTTAAAATTATTATATTATAACAAACCTTATAAATTGGATTGATTATACAATTGACAATACAATACTTGATGTGATTTCACTCATCTACATATGATATTATGGTCCACATGTGATTTAAGTCATCCACACACATCACCACAGTCAAGTGATTTGATTAATCTACATATGACATCATGGTCCATATGTGATTTGACTCCTCCACATATGAAATCATGGTCCACATGTGACATTCCTCGTAAACATATTGAATGGTGGACCAGTGCTTCGCATTCTGATGAAGCAATAAAGATTGAAATATCTGCGTGCAACAACCGACTGTCATGTCACCTACTATCACAGGAGTGAATAGCGCTAACATGGCCCCGTCTTATTTGAAACCCAATTGAATATCACACCGAGGTGATATGCAGGTTCTACTTCTTACTGAACACAAGGCAAATGATCTCCATAAAGAGATTTTACAGCCATCAAAGACAGTCCGTTTATAATCACGTTCACATAACGTTCTCTACTCCGAGATAATGCACGCTGAGTGAATAAGGCGGAACTCCACAGCATGAAATACCTTAACATTTCTTAACCTTCACCAATTTATGTGCTATATATCGCACATACAATTTTCGCTAGAAAAAATATGATTCGATGGCAGATCATATAATTTTTTGCTGAGCTAACATTGTTCTCACAAAATATATATAATTGTATCAATTCGGTTTATTAATATTTGTACTACTGTTCAACAATTAATTTTACGATACTTTATTGAGATACTTTACAGAATTAGTATAATGCACAGTGCCTCCAGGACTCCGTGATATCAGGAGCTAAAAATTTTGAAAAAATCCAGCAATAAACAGCTTGTTCTAACCATTAAAACTACACAGGTTACATAAAGGCTAGACATTAAAAAAGAGCTATATTTGTAATGACTTTTCATAAAAACTATCAACCCCTAAAATTACCCCTAAGGAGTCGAATTTTGAATGTCCGGTGCAAGTCATCACAAATATTAAAAAAATTACCACGAAAGTTTTACATTCCTACAACTTATAGTAAAGATGTTTCATACAATTTTTCAACCCCAAAAAATAATTCATCAGGGGTCGAATTTTACAACTTCTGTCTTAGTGATGATCTACTTACTAAAAATAGTTACTATGGAAAAATTAAAACAACCTGAATGGGTGTGACAGTAATGACCTACGTCTACGTCACCTACACTCCTAGCACAGTAGCTGCAGTAATGAAATTTCATATAAACTTACAACCCCAAATATGAACCTGACTTAACGTGCGTTTACGTTCTAAAGAAAACCCCTATAGCCTGCTTTACGAAATTTAGCATAAAGCTATTTTAGCCATAGACGAGGATTCGAAGCTATTTCGATACCAAAAATAAATAAAAGTGTCTCTATTGAAAGTTACATAAAATTTTGTTTAATTCAAAAAGGAAGAGAAAATTATATAGTTTTAAATGTTACAACTACATCTATTTTAATGCACTTACCGCTGGTTGTCATTTACTCTAAAATGTTGCTTGGAAACGTCCTGCTCCAATGTGTAACTTGAAATTTAAAACCTTAAGCTTTTGAAACTTGGCTCGTACACATTTTTGAGTTAAGTATTTTTATTTCAAACAGCTTAAAGTACTTGTTGTATTTGGAATTGTTTATTTAAACATATATATACTGTATCTTCTATTATTTTTTATCTAAACTATAGAATATACATGCATTTCTAGAATTATTTTATATTAATATAGTTTCATTAAGAATAAGATTAAATTATGAAAATAATTTAGTACAGGATGCCAAATATATATATATATATATATAATATATATATACATGAAAAATCATATACAAGAAACGTAAAGAACAGAAATATCAGAAGGCAAAAATTTTAGAACATTTTTCTTAATCTTTTATAATAAATATAAAATATGTATTTTGTCCTTTTTTAGACATACACAAAAATTGTTAAAATTTAAGCATTGCTGGCTAATTATGCAATTATTTTTGTAATGTTGACCCATACAAAATAAAAATATATATTTACAAAATTTACAAATCACAACATAAGTACATTAATATATAAAGGAAACTCTGTAGACTAAAAAGAATTTTACGAAAATTTTCCGAATAGAGACTATAGAAAGGGAATTCAGAAGTATAGGAAATTCCGTGTAGTAGCAGTTTACTGCTGCTTTAGCAAGAGAACAATATTATAGAGAAGGAAGATATCTAACTATATTTAAAGTGTTATTCCAATGTTTCCAAAAGTTACACCTGCTACTGTCCCACTGCGCTTCTATTATTATTATCTTTTTTAGCTTCACGCTTTTGTCCCGCGTAACAGGGTAGGCAGAAAGTACCTAGTGTCAAGATACTCCGTACTTCACTTTCCACCAAATTCGAGACATTGCGTATTGAGTGGTGGAACTCAACGCCGCGCTTTGTCATACCAGAGCGAAGAAGTGGAAATAATTTAAATATAATCACTCCCCCGAATGGGGATCTAACCCACAACCGATCGCGTTACAGTCAGACGCTGTCCCACTGCGCCACGACCGGCCTCCCCTTCTATTATAATTGATATATTTAGAATTATAAACGTAATTACTAGATAAATATATGTACGTATATATACTATTTATTTAATCTAACATTGACTTGAAAACATGATTGGGTTATATTTGCCATGTTGGTTTCTTGGGTAATATAAGGGAGTACTAAGAGAGGATTTCATGAAGTTCCTACGGGAACAGAAACAAACAGGATCTTATATGCTACTATCGAAACTTGGAAAGGCACAAATGAAAATCATACTTTATTCAGGCTATAAAATATATATTAATTATACATTAAATTAAATAAAAGACTTTTTAGATATGTTTGCTTTTATACAGAATATTTAAATAAACTGATTTGTTATAATTATATTAGATGTTTTAAGCTCTACTCTCTCTAACTAATAGTATTAGTTTCTCAAAAATTAAGCACTAAACCGCTACTAAATTATCACATTTACATACATAAAATCACTTGAAACTCAATTAACCCATTTCTCGAAACCCCTACGTTTTGGTGAAATCCATTAATTTATGCATGAAATATCGTAATTCATATATATGTATATAATTCTAAGGTATTGCGATCTTAGGTGTAATGTTCAAATCTTTGTAATAGTTCAACTGTAAATTTGATATTAGTTTTGAAGAATGTGATATAAACGTAATCTTCGACATCATATATTAATCAAAATATCTAGATAGAAATTGCTATATGTTTTATGAAATTAATAAACAAATATTAAGTATTTGATCTAGTCCACTAAGATAATTCTTTCGTACTAGAAATCCATGTTCGCATGTTAAATGAATTTTGTACTCAGGTGCCCTAAAATTAGCAATTGTATAGAAAATAAAGAATTTTTACGAAAAGAATATTCAATCATAAAATATTAATACAAAATTCAAACCGATATCCTTAAGAGCAATATTTAGTTTTATTATCACACTGAAGCCAATATCTTCCGATCATTTATTATAAATGTTTACTCTCAATACTCGTATATAAAAAGAGTATCGGCACAACACGTGCATTTGACGTCCAAAAGGCTGTATTAATAATGGATAGGGCGAAAACCTTTTTCTACATAAAATCTCACATGACTGTATCATTCGTTTGAAGATAACAAAGTAACTGGAACATTGAATGATACAAAGGATATTGTGTCAGTGTGAATCTGATGTCGTGAGCATAGAACAATATCAAGAAATTCAGAAATTGTACATAGCAATTTCACTTACAAAATAATGTGTATATATACGTATCTAGTGAATTATTACTAAAATAATATCTTTTTTTTTTGGAAATTATATAAGAATGATAACGCAGCGGTATTCTAACCCTCACCGTTTGGAAACAGTCTAAGCGCTTTGACCCCAAAGCCGTACGTTCAGTAAGTGTGAAATAGCACTTTAAACATAGTAAGATATTTTTCTTCTCTATTCATATTAATATAAGGATGTTGCGATTTGTAAATATTAAAAAGTGTACTTTACTGTTTTTCAGAAATATTATATTTCTAAAAAAAGAACAAAAATACTCAATCATTTTATATTTTATAATCATTAATAAAAAATTGACGAAAAATATTCTAAAATTTTCGCCCTCTGATATTTCTGTTCTTTACGTTTCTTAGGATGGGATGTAGTGAAAAAATGTAAAAGAAGTCGAAACTGACAGTCGCAGATTTCTTGTATACGCGTTAGAGATAGTATCTTGTAAATGATTTACTTTTGTAAGTTTATATATATACACACACACATATATATATATATATATATAAATATATAGTGGAGCAAAAAAATAATCGAAACCAACCCAAAAATCTAAAAAATAATTAACTAACTACGCCAATTGCTTCAGTTAGTTAGTTAATGGGTTCTATTATTTTATAGAAAGAAAATAAACTTTATTATTCTCTGCATCTGCGGCATGTAACATGGTATATTGGAAGAACCAAGTGAACCAAGTGAGTTTTCTATTAGTTTACGTTCACTTCTTGGCGTCCTGTTATAAATAATTTTCATAATTTAATCTATTCTTATTCTATATTCTTTATAAAATTATAAAATTTATAATCATAATAACATAAAATTAATTTAAGAAATGAATATATTAATAATATTTTATAGTTTAGAAAAAAATAATAGAAAGTACAGTATATACTTAAATAAACAATTCCAAATACAATAAGTACTCTAAGCTACTTGAAATAAAAATACCCAAGTCAAAAATATGTACGAGCTAAGTTTCAAAAGGCTAAGGTTTTCATTAGATGTTA
Organism: Dryadula phaetusa; assembly: GCA_032432895.1. Lineage (NCBI taxonomy): Eukaryota > Metazoa > Arthropoda > Insecta > Lepidoptera > Nymphalidae > Dryadula > Dryadula phaetusa. The sequence goes on from JAOYRS010000033.1 coordinate 8,192,452, forward strand.
CACATCGGAGCAGGACGTTTCATTTTCAGGACGTTTAATCAAGCATTTGCCATACGCCTTGCATACGGATGCTCTGCGTAAATTGTCTTTCCCAGCGATAAAAAAGTAGTCGTAACATTTAAAACTATATAATTTTCTCTTCCTTTTTGAAGTAAACAAATTTTTATGTAGCTCTCAGTAGAGATTTAATTTTTTTTTTGGTATTGAAATAGCTTCGAATCCTTGTCTGTGGCTAAAGTACCTCTACGCATTATTGCGCAAAGCAAATTTTAAATTTTGTATAGGGATTTCTTTAGGACGTAGTGCTCGTTAAGACAGGGTTATGTTTGGGGTTGTAAGTTTATATGAAATTTTTTTTTGCAGCTACTGCGCTATAACAAGATTTTTTATTTTACTTAGTATAGTTCTTTTCAGTACGTAGATCATCACTAAGATAGAACGTTGTAAAATTCGACTTCGATGTATATATATATATATATATATATATATATATATATATATATGTGTGTGTGTGTGTGTGTGTTTTGCGGAATAAAGCTTATGATGATAATAAAAAAATATTTTTTTCAAAACAACATCCTATTTAACGTCATCAATGTCTCGTATACAAAAGAACATAGTACCATAAAAAGCAATTCAAATCAGAGCTAATGAAGGCGTATGACAAATTGAATTTGTAGAACAAACTCAATTGGGCTGAAGATTGATGTTCCTACGAAGGACGAGAAATAAAAAAGAGCAATAGTAATTTTAATCAAACACAATGATGTAGCTCGCGACATAAATGGCCCTCGCTATTAACGTCATAATGTCGAAATGTAATGCAGACGTACTTTGTTTATTGTATATAGACATACATATATAACATATAGGCTGGTCGTGACACAGTGGGATAGCTTGTGACAGTGATCAAGTAAACGTTATCGGTTGTAGGTGCGATTCCCACTCGGAGAATTCATTATATTTAAATGAATTTTACTTCCTCGCTCAGGTACGACAAAGTGCAGTTAAGTTCCACCACTCAACACGCAATGTCTCGTATATATGTATATATATATATATATATATATATATATATATATATATATATATATATATATATATATAAATATATATATATACTGGGAATGATTATATTTTCTCCTTAACAACCTCGTAACGCGGAAAAAGCGTGAAGGTGTTCGCTTTACTTCTTAAAAGTAATATTACGCTTAATAGCAAAAGTACAAATAAACAAAAAAGTTTATCGAAGATGAAATAATTAATTTCAGTTCCTATTTCATTTGAGTGTACTTCAGCGTTTTCGATGTGAAATGACTTCATCGCCTTTCGAGACTAAAGGGTCAATAAGTTTCTATAAAAAATTTATACGGAAAAACTTGGCACCAAGTCCATCTGTACATTTAGTTTCTCCTTACTTTGAAATAAAATATTGAAGCTATATTAGAAGCTATGTCTACTGAATTGGGATATTACGAATTGACTGGCGAAACATAACGCCGTGACTAATAATCAATATATAATTTCCCTGAGTTGGAATTGAACTCATAACCGAGATTAAATCCTGTGACCTTTCTGAAACATATAAAAGACACCCCGGTATACGTGTTTTTAATATTGCATGAAGGTGTTTTCCAAAATCAACACTTAAATAAATAGTGACCTCTTACTATTGAATAAATGAATACACCTTAGCGCTGAAAATGTAAAGAAGTGTTATCTGTACTCGGTATAAACCCATGTAAATATCCTAAACATATGATTATATTAGTAATTTAAGTATTTCGTGTTTAAATTTTCGTGTAAAAATTAGAAATATATAATTTCATTCATCATTATCAGATTTAGTCCAACCAGTGTTAATTCTATTTCTTTATAAAATATATATATTTGGCAGATATATCAGTATGCTACTTGACACATTGGTTATTGATACCAAGAAAAATATAAAGTATAAAAAGTCAATTCTTCAAAATATAGGAGATGTGCCCACGATTTGTCCATGGGAAATTTAATAATTTTGGATCATTTTCTAAAATATTTCTAAAATAAAAATAGTCTAAGTTACGTCTTATTACATCAGCATATTTGGCAGATATTGGCTAGTGAAACTTTCATTAAATTTAGTCCCGCTCTTTCAAAGATCAGCCATAACAAACAGACAGACAAAAAATTGAGAAATTTTGTTTTGGTATATGCACAATGTATAAATACATATAAAATATTATATATTTTTGTACATTATTAGTTAAATACTTTCAATTATTTAATTAATATAATAAATAGAACAATAAATAAATATTATTTACTTCAATTGTCAATTTTTTATGCCACATGCAACACCAACTAGGCGCCATGCTCTTTCTATATAATAAATATTTTTACTTCTACGTCAGTGTATCGACATTGAGCTTTGTCTGTGCAAATAAAGTTGATATTGAAGAAAATAGATTGCTTGTGAGACGTTCGAGGGGTGGATTTTTCGACTTATTTCTTGTTTATCCTCGAGACTGACCTGCTAGTGAACGCTTAAACGGGCTTTGTTTAGCTTTTAGTTTAGATTATGACGAATCCGAGATAATCTTTATTTATTTATTTTTTTTAGCTTCACGCTTTTATCCTGCATAGCAGGGTATACAGAAAGTACCTAGTGTCAAGACACTCCGTACTTCGCTTTCCACCGAACTCGAGACATTGCGTGTTGGGTCGTGGAACTCAACGCCGCTCTTTGTCTTTACCAGAGCTAGGAAGTGAAAATAATTTAAATATAATCACTCCCTCGAACCCACAATCGTGTTTAAAGTCAGACGCTGTCACACTGCGCCACGACCGGCCTCACCTTTATTTCAAAAGCTTCTTAATCTAATTTTAAAATTTGAAATAAAATCCTCTTTTGATATACAATTGTAATGTTATAATAAAATACGTAGAATGTATTATTGTGATTTAGCTATATACGTAATATACATTATTGGTAATATGTTTCGTTTTATAATTTTTAAGTCTTCTTAGCTAATAACTAATAAACTAACAGGTTTTAAATTCTTCAAAAAATCATTATTTATTTACTTATTTTAGTTTAGATTTTCGTAATGTATTTCTTTTTATATTTATACTTTTTCTATAATAATATCAAAACATAATACAATTGTACAAAAAAATTTAGGCAAATAATCTAATGTGTTGAATGCTTTCCGCTCGAAATCGATATGCGAATGAGTGGCGAACTCAACGCCGCACTTTGTCTTACCAAAGTAGAAAAATGGAGTTAAAAAATATATAATTTCAACAACTGAGAATTGAATTCAAGTTTCTATTATAAGTTAATTTTATTTATTTTATATATAAAATAAAATATAAATCTAGGACTAAAGCTTTTTAACTCTATTATAAAATAACAAAGTATGGCCTCTGTACATATTGACGTTTTAACTTTTGATAAATATATTTACCTTATTTCCAGATCCCTTGAGAGATTTTTCACGTTTGTGTATTTTTTTGTACGGAGAAAATGAGATTTATTTAAAGCTCCGTTGACGCGAAAAATACACGATGCCTTAGCAACATGTGCGCCATTCGTACAAAAGTGTATGTCCATAATGTATCCGGCATAGCAGGGTAGACAGAAAGTACCTAGTGTCAAAACATTCTGTACTTCGCTTTCTACCGAATTCGAGACATTACGTGTTGAGTGGTGGAATTCTACGCCGCACTTTGTCTTTACCAGAGCGAGGAAGTGAAAATAATTTAAATATAATCATTTCCCCGAGTGGGGGTCGAACCCACAACCGGTTGCTTTCTAGTCAGATGCTGTCACACTGCGCACACCGGCGTCAATGTATTTTCAATGAATTATAATTAAAAATATTGGTTTTCTGCCCATTTCTTCCATTAATATTGCTACTTGCTGTCTTGCATTTTTTTATAATTTTATCCCTAACATAAAGACATTGTGTATTAAATATTGAAACTCAACGCCGCGTTTTGTTTTTCTCGGGTGATTAGCAGGGTAGACAGAACGTATCTTGTGTGAACACACTCTGTACTTCGGTTTCCACCGTATTCGAGACATTGCGTGTTGATTGGTGCAACTCTTTGTCTTTACCAGAGCGAGAAAGTGAAAATAACTTAACTACAATCACTCCCCCGAATGGGAATCGAACCCACAACCGATCGCGTTTTCAGTCAGACGCTGTCACACTGCGCGACGACCGGCCTCAATGTAATTTAAATGTAATCGTTCAAAATCGAACACAACTTAACGTGTGCGTGTGTGCAGGCAGACTGTCGCACTTCGATACGATAACATTTATAAGGTTAAAAAACAAAAAATACTTTTTCCATATTTATATCTCCAAAAATATGTTCTATATAAAATATTGTTATGACAAAATTCCTAAGCCAAATAAAATTAATACTGTGCAGGAGCTACATTTAAATTTTCTTGACGTCTTATTGTTTTATTATACATCTTAATTTTGACAGGCTCGTCTCGTCCCATTCATTTTTCGCGTTGACGCATCAGCGTGTAAGGTTAAGGGAAATTTATGAAAATGTGACAGGAATATGTAATATTGTGTGGTAATCACGAGGTTGAACAGATTTAAAATAAAAGGCTTTTGTTTAAAACTTAATTTTGACCTAAATAGAGCATTTTTAAAAGCTGTTAATACTTTACTAAATCGTTTATTGATATTTGTAAATCAGTTAACAAAAAAGGAAAACGACTTCTACAATATCCAAAAATCTATTTCGAACAATTATTTTAGTGATTTTGGTAAATTTTAAATTATTTTCTACACTGAAGATAACAGATACACTTAATAATATCTAATAATACATCACTCCATTCTCTTTATTTTACTTTTCAAGATGAAATTCTACATTGATTTAATTTAAAGAAACTAATCACTGCTTAGATGATAACTAAACGTATCCAACTTAACACATGCCGATTCTGCCATATCAGAAGTACTTTTTCGTACGCAGTTGTATGGATTTTTATGTAACAGGTTTATTATTGTGCTAATATAGCACTATTTTAGTAATGAAATTAAATATATAATAAAAATAAATAAATAAAAAAACATTAAAAACAATATTTAATCAACTGTTTTTACTTAAAAGACAAAAAGAATTCGGAAATCCGTAGTATAAAGCTAAATGGCTCCTTAATGCGATTTGATTCCGTAAGAATGCTGCTAATGTTGAAAGGAATCTGCACAATCTGATTGCTTCAATAACTTTGGAACAGTTTCATTCACGCTTTAATACATTTAAATTCTTAACTCTTTCCTTCTTTTCTTGCTTTACTATTTCCGATGTTTCTGATTTGTGTTTTAAGAAGTTGACCATGTTAATTGTTGTAGAAAAGACGTACCAATTTGGTATGGATTAACTGACTAATCCTTTAATGTATTATATGAGGAAGAATAAAAAAATATTAAAATTCTTTCAAAACTTTAGTACAATTTATTAATTTTTATTAAGTAATCAATAGCTGGTACTGTATAATATGTTTCCATAAAAAATGTACTGAAAAGTGTTTTAATTTTAATAATAATAATTCTCTTTACTAGACCAAAATCGAAACATTGCATATTGAATGGAGGAGTTCAATACCGCGCTTTATCTTAAATTATGCAGTTATAAATGAAACATATATTGAAACTTTCCCCCACTGGGAATCAAACCCACAACCAATTACGTTTATAGTCAAATATTATTTTGTCAAATTAAGTTTCAAAAAAATAATAGAAAAGAACAAAACAAGCATCAAAGAGAATTATTTACGAGGGTGACCAAATTGTTACAGTGAACATTTACTGAACAAATAGCAGTCATCAGTTGTGGGGGCGCGTACGTTCCGCTAACTGAAGAACTCGCTTGTATTTCACCTTGTTAATAAGGAATGTGCATGTATATAAAATGTAGGTAAAATATTGAACTATAATAGAAACTAAAGAATAAATATTTTGTATATTCACCGCTTACATTTATTTTAAAACAGCTTAATCCCGCGGTTTTGCTCTAAAATCTTGTTTTCGTCTTTTTGTCTGAAATCTAGAGTGTAATTAGTACTCAATTACTATTTATACTATCACTCTTTTGAGTGGAATTTAACCCATAACCAATCGCGCTTACAGTCAGTCTGCCTGCGAGCCCGCAAGCTGCCTGTGTGCTACGATTGCCTCACATTGATTATTTTATACAAATAATTTTTACACAAAATATGTAAATCCAAATTTTACTGTCTTAATACCCTTGAAATTTAGTACGTACTACTATAATTATTAACATTTCTAAGATATAAAGAACAACTTTTAATTAGGTTTTAATTATGCATCAGTACACACTTAATGTTATTTCAAATTAATGTAATAAAAAAGTAGCTCCACGTTTCATCTCGCTTGACAAATATCTAGACATTGCGTTTTGATTGGCGAGCTCAGTGTTACTCTTTATCTTACCTAGAGAAGAGCGGAGAAATTACAATAAATATTCAATATAATCATTCTCTCTACAGGAATCGAACCCACAACCAACAGTTGTCCCATTGCACGATGGCCTAAATCCAGTCTAAAAATCAAATGAAAATGTAACATAACATATTAGCATAATAATTGTTTGTACAAAGTTTAAAGGATATGATAGTCACTGAACCGTTGAAATTATGTAAACGAAGTTGCTATTTAATTTATTTGATTTGAATTTTATTGATGTAAGATAAGTTTGCTTGGAAATTTTGATAGGATAAATTCATTCATTTCTATCTGTATTCACATCCGTGTTTACTTTACTATTGGTTGATACTAACTTCCCTTAACTCTTGTAAGAATAACATTAAGCGTTTGAAATAAATTTAAATTGCTAATTTATATATAATGTATAGGTAATTTAAAATTGAAATAAGTAAAAACAATGTTTTACGTTAAACGCTATAATAAAATTGTTGGGCGCAGCGTAACATGAGTAAATATGTATGTTACATAAATATTTTTTAAAGATCGTCTAACAACAATATTTGTTACTTTATTTTCAACTTTTCAGTTCATTTTTAGTGAGAAAGAATAGGAAATCAATAAGTCAATCCCTGTCTTTTGATATCTGTATTTAGATAGTTATGAACATAATATATCATCCATTTGGTATCTGCGCCCATCTTGGATTTGTGTTTTTATATTTTTCAAAGTATATAAATATTGAGAAATATATAAGCCCACCATCTTATAGAGACGGCCATCTTGAATTTAGTTTATATTTATACTGAATATATAAATTGTATAACCGAAAATGATTATGTGTACCAAATTTTAGATCGGTATATTTTTGACATAAGGGAGTCAAAATTCAACTACTAAATTAACCCCAAACAAACCGGGTAACTAAATAAAACCGGTTAATAACTATGGTCATAGTGGCAATTTTATACATTTTTTCTTCTTCTTCGTTTAGTTTAGTTCTTGTTCGTTTTAATGTATAGATTTTGGGAATCATTGCCAAGATGGAGCCAAAATCTTTTTTTATATTATAATTTATATATTATCAATTATTAGCAATAATTAACCTTTCTATTTTGAAAACAATAAAGGTTTCAAATCAACATAGCAAAATACAGCCTGAATACAAATAGATATTTCATTCAGTAGAAATCGAAACCTCTTTTCTCACGTTTACAATAATGACTTAAAGTTAACATAATAAGAACTTTGAATGTCGTGATGTCGACAAGTTTTAAATGAAATTTTTTTAATTGGTTATAGTATATATGTTGGTGTAAAAAATACATTTTTAATAATCAGCCGTTTCAAAAACTTTACACTAGTCCATGGTGACAGGCTCTTGTGATCTGAGGTAATCACATAGGTATATATAATATAAGTATATTATATATATATATATATATATATATATATATATATATATATATATATATATATATATATATATATATATAAGTGAATTAAACTAAGCATGTATTACTTCTACTTACAATTTCTAACTAAGGCAATTCAATTGTTGCAATACAATATCGATATTGAGTACATAAGCGTAGCACTATAACGCTTCAAGTGCTACGATGATAGTCCGTCTGTCACCATTACCTTTGATATCGAGTGCTATCTAGTAATTTGATTAATAACAAACCTCATCGCAAATGTGAATATTCTAACCTATTTTATTTCATCGAATATCTTATATAAAACAACATATTCCAATTAAACCTAATAGTGGGAAGCGTGTGTCAGTTTGATCAGTTTTATAGAATTCAAAGTAAAAGTCAAATTTCTAAAAATAACAAATTTTATTAATAATATTATTATTTTAAAATTACATTTTTACAAAAAGTATGGATTTATCTGAAGTCTTTTATTAATAAAAAAAATACAATTTAAAAATAAATTTTGGAATACTCCAAAGACGGAGAAACGGTTTTCTTTATTTTTGTTGAAATATATAATGAAAAATGATGATCAAAATTCCATATTAATTTTCAATATCGATATTCAATACAGATAAGTCTAATTAAGGCTAGAGTCAACTGGCTATTTCATTACACGTTGATAATAAAAACGAATATCGATAAAAAAACAAATATAACCCAAAACTCGTTTAAACTAAAAGCAATCCAAACGTATGAGCAAACATCAATAAAATTAACAAGATAACGGCAATAATTTGTTACCTTCTAATTACATTACCATTCGACTTTACAGGGTACGTTAATTGCCACCAGAATTTTCTACAAAGCTTCAATTCAGATCACGTTTCTGTATAAACTACTGGAAGCATTTAGTTGTACGCGTTTGGCCTTCAAATGGTGTTCAGAAATGTGAGCTAAGACGGTAGCAGTCAGATTTATTCTCTAGTAATTGTGGTATCGCCTATCACGGGCTTGTCTTTATCAAGCTTCATGATAATGTAAAACGATTACACTAACATTGTTTGTTATCACTGCTCTTGCGTTTATTTTGCTCTGGTAGTTGCTTTATTTGAATGAAATACTAAGGTTTTTGTTTTGTTGATATTTGATAGATATATTGAGTTTAGGCATTTAAGCTTTTCTCCATATACAAAATCGTCGGGATAAGCAGAGAAGCAGTTAATAACAGCTGCAAGACGCTATCTATTGCGTTTAGAGCTTCGTAACTCTACCTTGCGTGTCGTGCTTACCAAAGCAGAGAAGTAATTTGAATATCATTTAACAAAATCATTTCAACATATGTTTAAAAGGGTCTGTAATCACGTACTACATACCATAAATCATAATCAGACAAAATATAATAAAACCTTCATATATCTTCGCTATTCAAACAAAATATTTTTAAACAAAATTAAATATATAACAAATATATAAATTTAAGCCTATTTCGTGTAGTACTTTTGATAAAATTTAAATTGAATTTTCATTCGCAAATAGTCGAATCGCACTCGAATAACGAAACAATTGTGACGCACAAGCGGACAAACCGAATGGACCGTTACTCTTGGAATGTTAATGGAATCACCGAAAAACTGTTACATTGGAATTTTACGAATTCCAAAAGTTATTGAAATGGCTACGTCGAACAACAAATTTAGATGTTTGGAGTGTTCACACTTTTATATATATATATATATATATATATATATATATATATATATATATATATATATATATATATATATATATATTTATCTTCCATCCCAAGGACGGCAACGCAACTACAACTCTAATATTGTATGTCAATGCGTGAAGGTAACCATTACTATTGATGGCCCTTCTGCTTATTTGCCTCCTTTTTCCATAAGAAAAAAAAACAAAAAAGACAACGCCTACCCTCCATTCAATACATTTACATACGGATAATTTTCTTCTGCTTTAAAATATTAGTTGACAATGATTAATTCCGGTGCGTATTTCTACACAGTAGTGAAGGGACCGTGACGCAATTACAACGTAACCGCGGCTATGAGCGTACACACAATTAACCCTCACTAGACTCTGGCTAAACCTAAATTATGCATATAAATAATGAAACGTAATAAAACTTCCACGTAATTATTTTTTCTTTACGGTATTTTCAGCACCTTATTATTGTTGAGGACTAGTGAGCGAGGCACTAAGCGTGATAATTGTGAATTCGATTCTGACTCCAAGGATATATTACAATATTTAAATTAAAAATGTTAAGGCGTTAAGTTTCGTTAGGAACGAAGTGTGTTGACACTAGATTCACTGTCTATTTTGCTTTACAGGACAAAGTTGGAAGCTAGTAATACATATTCATACATATTAATTAACAATATTTATTTAATTCCTACTAGGTCTTACAGAAACGTTGCATGTTATTTTTTTAATGCTACGATATAACGAGATGAAGGAAGGGAACACTCAACATGAGTGAAAGAGGAGGCATTCAACACTGAGATTTCATTGGTAGCGCTTATATTATGATGATGATTATAAATTAAAACAAAAAAAACATAAAGCTGCATTATTATGCACTTTGTAATTAACTGAAGAAAAGTGACATTTTATTTCATCATCTATCCATATATTTTTTGTACATATATTAGTTGTAATATTTTTTAATAGAAGTAGCAACAATAACTTTCAAGAGACACTTGAAACAGAAGAGATTTCAAACAATGAAGGAATGAAATATATAATAAAATAATATATTCGGTCCCTTGTAAGACAAAACGCGGCGCTTAATACTAACGCTTAATACTTGGCTCCAAAGGACCTTGTCTATACCAAATAAACAATTTTGATAAGAGGAAAAAACTGGAAAGCTGTAAATTTAATAAAGTATACAATATTATGGAAAAGTAAAGAATATGTTAATAAAGATATATTAACATTTTCTTTTTTCTTTCTTTACTTTTCCATAATCTTCGACCTACAATTTAAATGAATAAATAAAAAAATAAATAAACATCCTAAACAGAAAGTCTTTACCTCGTATTTTTTTTGTAACTTTATTTTTATTTTTTTAATCACTTCTCCGAGTGGGGATCGAACCCACAACCGATCGCGTTTACAGTCAGACGCTGTCCCACTGCAACACGACCGGCGGTGCTATATTTGTCCCATGCAAATACTCGTAAATTACTCTAGTCCAATTAAAGAAGGCAAAATGTCCATCACAGTGTGCCCCATTCCTTTTATTGTTAGGCCTTTGGGACAAATAAACAAATATGTCCGTCGTACTTGAATAGACAAACTGAAAATATTATTCAACCCCTAACCCCTAACCCCTAACCTCTGAAACATAAATAAATTAATTTTGTTCACATCGGCCTGTTTGTTTTGTCAATCATTAATCAAGTTCCAATTTAATTGTTATGGTGGAATTTAGCCCTGAAGTGATTATTTAATTGTATCATGTAATTAGTAAATATAAAATTTAATGATCCGTTTTATTAGGGGTATAACAATTATTGTTGAAGCTACATTAGCTTTTAAATCATTGGAATTTGGAGAGTTTTTTAGGTTTTATATGTATTAATTTTGGGCTGAGACGCGTAGTAAGTGATCTTACAAAGGCTTCACTCCTGTGAACTACACCATTATAGTTATTTCGTTTTTTAACCGCTTCTTTAAACGTTCTCGCTTATATAATAATTTTTCTCATCTCACTCTGTTTATTAATAAAAAAATACTTTAAAAATCGTTGCGTATTTTGAGAAATATAAGAGCAAAGGTGACTTCGGTTTATACCAACAAATTTAACGTAATATTCATAGTAGTATATACAGTTCGTAATATAATGTAAATGAGTAAATGATAAAGAATCGTAATTTATCTTAAACAATACATATTTTGCGTTGTGAATTTATTTTTCTATCGTCAACCTTTAATTTAGTATGTCGTTATTTTTGTTGTTACTAATTAAAAAGTTTACGATACCTGATATCAAATTGTTTATTAATTTGTGAATACATATACACATTTAGTACAAAAAGTAATTTAAAAAATATATTAAGTCGCAACTCGAAATCAATTTATTTATGTATATATATATATATATATATATATATATATATATATATATATATATATATATATATATATATATATATTAAAATAGTATTATTATATATTACTATTGTGGGAACGACAATGTAATCTCATTGATAACAGATGGCGTCCCATGTACTATATGAATCGATCGAATAGAGTAAGACCCTACTCAATAGGAATTACATTGAATATAGAGATAAAAAATCCACTATTATGCTCCAGGCTCTAAATTATTACAATTTAAAAAATATTCCTACCGATCGCGTAATTATCAGTAAACAGGGCGTGTCCGTTGAATTAGGTATACAACGCATAGAGTCAAATATTTCAAGGCCGTATAAGAAATATGAAACAATTCTTTTCAGTAGTTTAGGCACAGGAGTATTATTTTCATTTCATAATTTTTACCCATACTATATTACGTGACGTAGTCGCCAATGACGTAAAATCTACTACTTCTACAATACTTTTAGACGTTGTCAATTTGTTATTTTTCATAAATATACCTGATTTTTTACAATAAAATTCACATTTTCCACAATTTTAGCCAGGGTTTTAAATGTTACGTGGTTTATAATACGTTGTTTAAAAATTACAATAATGTATGTTAATTTTTTACTTAAAAACTTATTATTTTTTTTTAACAATTATGGTAATTCATAGAAGGAATTGAATTTGAGGTGAAATAGGTACTAAGATTTGTCTTAGATCCTCATCATTTAAAACACATTTTACTATTCCCAACACTTTTAACCATAGTTATTCTAGTAGTCTACAAACTTTGCTTTCAAATTTTAGCTTTTTATAACTGACACTACAATAGTTTCGCCCACTTCAAAGTCCTCTCTGTAATTATAACTCCCACTAATTGTGAACTTTACATTAACATTAGTAAATTTATTCGAAGAAAATTTCAACATACTTAAAAATGCGGAAATTAAACAAACATATTGTCAATACGACAAAAATTATTCGCGTCTGAGTTTGACGTACATAACAGATTAAACAGATAATTAATAAACTAGATGTTGAAGCTCATTGCAATAAAATATTACTTAATATAATAAAATATTACTTATTTCTTACAATTAATTTAAATATTCAATGAATTTTACTACTTAAAAATTATTATAAAAAATAATTTATTTAAAATAAATGTTATAAAAAACTATTGGGTAATAATAATAAATTTTATAACGTTTACCTGGAAGAGCGAGAGCGTGAATAGGAACGAACAAGTGCGGTGACAGAAAATTAACTTATAAATATTTATTTTAAAAAAATATCAACGAATGATTTAAGTAATAAGTAGTATAATAATTACAAGGCTCTTTATAGCTACAATGAGAAAAGAAATTATCAAAAAATTGTTTCTTTATAGTTAAATCTAAGTTTTAAATGCACTTATAATTTATTATTAGGACTATAGGATTACAAGTCCATTTATATTTACAAGATCAATCGAAATAAATTGATAGTTTTTAATTTTACAATATTGAAGATCTTGATCTTGTTAGAAATTGCATAGTATAGTCATAATAAATATTTTATTAATTTATATGTATTACTTAAAGTTTTAATCTTTAACGATAATTTTGGGACAAACTTGTAAATCATTTAAAGTATCCCCAATTGAGTTTTGAATTAATAAAATCGTAAAATCTATGTATATTTAGGTGATTTATCCTTAGTGTATCGCTTAGTAATTAATATGCTTATGCGTGTCGCACCCTTTGACTTTTTCAAATTATCTTAACTTTACAACTTGTTCCCATTTTGTGTTTTTGTTAGTATTTCTTTTTTTTGTGGTTTTTGTTTCAGTATTTATTGTAATTTCTTTATACAAAATTGGACAAGAGATTTTGTTTGTTTGTTTATTGGTTAACAATGGCGTGTACTCAGTGAATACAATAATATGATTTCGGTTTACGGAGAATGTTATTAAAATGAAACATATCGATTACAGACATATCCAGAAAGTTACTACGCGTAGATGCTTTTAAGTATAAATTAAACGTGCTTTTGAAAAATTTAAAAGCTTACTAAGAGAGACAGTCATCGTATTTTGAAAACTTAAGACTATAAATTAGACAATGGATAGTTGAGAAAATAAACGTGAGTTTGTGTTGTATGAAAATGTGTTGATTTGTGTTAACACCTCATCTTCGCCATTACCCACCACTCGATATTTGCAATGAGATGGTTAGCGACGTTGCCGCTCTGACAGTGACCGCTGGCGTCATATGCATCAAATGACATTATATTGAATAACTTAATCAAAAACTTGCATATTTAAATAAAAAAAATCATAACATAAACTAAAATATATACCTTAAATAAAATCGAATTAAGAACCTTTTACATTAGAAATAGTCTGAAAACTCAATACACCTTTAAATATAATAAGTGATGGGCCTCGCTCATTGTTCCTGTAGGACCGTTTATCTAATTATGCAAAACAAGCGAGAGTTTGTACGCAGTTAAAGTGTACCATCCGAAACGAGCAACAAGCGTGAAATAATAAACGAAAATCCCAACTTGAAAACGGTGAAAATTTTAAGATCACCATCAATGAATATTAATGCATCTAAATTTATTTAAAACACCCCCGAACCCTAACTTGTTTCTACAAACAGTTCAAGTACTTATCTGAATAGTTTATGAATTGAAGTGCAATTAAATAAGCTCTTTACATTTAAGAGTAAGAATGATCATTGTTTATTTTTTTAACATGATAAATATTGAAATAAATAGTTAAAATTAGTGTTGATAGCAAGTAAATAAAAGGTGTTTATTAGCAATTTTATTGTTATTGTATTGTATTGATGGATTTTTACTGTATTGATGTTCAAAACAAATATAAATGCTGCCAATCAAATCTCGACGGTGAAGGCCTCTCAATATGAGTGTTTGCTTCCTTTACCTCGTTGTACCCTAACAAAGAGGTGTTACGTTTTTATAAAAATTAAAAATATCCATATATATATTCATATATATATACATATACATTAACGATCGCCTCATATATTTATTTATATAAACATGGAATTACTGTTAAAACCTAAGACTTCTGATTACAATTGCAACGTATTTTATTATGCATATTGGTCATATTAGTTACCAGCGCCCTGGACTCACCTACCTTTTTGTTTGAAACATACATTCAAATCAAATTTATAATTATTCACCCATCAATAGACCATTAATGAAAACCACGTTGAAACTTCCTTGCATACTTTCCAAGATCTAAGCGCACAGACAGCGGGCGGAGGCGGCTGCGTTTATAATATGTAATTTGAAATTTAGTTTAAATAATATAGATTTAACGTTAGAATTATATAATTTTAATCGTTAATGATTCTAGAGTCTTGGTGAGATATTTTTTTTATTATTAAAAAATAATTCACAAATAATATTATGTATCCATAACATCTGACATCTCTATATTACCCGTATCATTTAGACATATGGTCTACATCTAACATGCCACGAGATCTTTTTTCCCACATACATGTAAGGTGTGGAATGATCTTCCCTATGAAGTTTTCCCTGCCCAATATGATTTGGAGCTTTCAAGCGAGTGTACAGACAACTTCCTCTGTTGTTGTGAATGTCCATTGACGAAGGTAACCACTTACCATCAGGTGTTCTATTCGCTCATTTGCTTCCTTTTAACTATAAAAAAATTGACACGCCCACATGTGATTTCATGTATCACATATGACGTCATCTATCTACATATGATTTCATTTGGCCACATATTACTAGACTTGTCCACATGTGATTTAATGCAATGAGTCATGTCATACACATGACACAATCTGTCCACATGTGGTATCGTGTATTCACATATGACCGCCCCTATTCACTTGTGATTTCATGTATCCACATATGATGTCACTCATCTATATAAGTTTTCATGTGTATCCACATATGACATAAACTGCTCACGGAAACCAACAAAAACACTTTTGACACGTAAACTCTTCCATAAACTTGTACAATTTCATGGGGCGCGATTGTATTCCTCTGAAAGGTAATGGTGCTTGAATAGGCGGATTGGGAAAGGTAACTTGGCCATCGATCGCAGGAAATCGGGTCGCCCGAAGATGGTACACTACTGCTGCCGTCCTCCCCAGTAGACATAATCCGTTTTTCTTGGCGTGTGTAGGTCCCTTTCAAATGCTACTCTGAGCAGCAGGCCTTCGAGGTTCACCCTTGAATGTTCGATTTGTCTTGTTAATACTCATGGAAAACTGAGGTTCTCGCAACCCAGTTGGTGACAGTCGAGTAGGAACACCGTGACATTTTAATGGGCATACGGACAGCCTTTGCTCATTCAATCACGTTACTAATTGCTGTAAATCAAATAATATTGTTCTTAAAAAAATAGTTATTTATTTATAATAAACATAATAATATACTCGTATAAAGTGTCATTAATGTTAATTAGTAATTGCGAACTATATACGTATTTAGAATAGGAAAATGCTATATAAGCAATAGATATATCTACATACATATGTATAGCTAAATGGATAGATTCTCAGATAATAATTTATCCTTTTGTCTCTCGGCCTTTTGCGCATACCTTATCAGATGCATAGTTGTTTAATTTAACATATGAGTTATTACTGTATTATCATAACATTAATTTGCGACAAAAACTCGTTATAGGGAAATTTCTAAAGTAACTTTCTATCCCCATTATAAATAAAAACCTGATTTATGAATATTATACAGTTGACTTATACTAAATATTATACAACTTACTTCATTAAATTTATTTATATATACTACATGTAATTCTTGTTGAATTTCCAGTACTAAAAAGAAAAATATATAGTAACAATAGGCCATGAAACTAGAACGAGTAGTAATTGGACAAATCCCTGGTTAATACGGCATATAGATTGTTTTACAAATGTTGACTTGTACATTACATATCTCTATGAGAAAATAACTTCTATGAATATATATATTAGGACTGAATTCGTGTGTATTTCAGAGTGATTTTAAAAGTAATATTAGTAAGCTTGTAAGATGCTTACCGACTCTTTGTTATGTGAAACATTATAATGTAATGTAGGTCACCTGCAATGTCATTATTTGACTTTCCACTTCACCTGTATGTTATTCCACTGTAACGACCCATATGAATAAGTGTAAACAAATTGTGGGTCCAGGTTGGGTCCAGGTGGCCGCTCAAGCCTATACTTGGATCACAAAATCAGGCACTGTCTCGAGCCCTTTTCTTCGAACCACGTTAAACCCCGCACGGTAAATGGTTTTTACGATTGTCCATCTAGTAAGACACAGTTTGGTGTTGCGTGCAACCACTGAACAAACCAACTTGTAGTTACCCTGTATCGATCTACTCCGTAATTATACGGGAAGTTTTTATAATCATCAAAATATAGAATATTTTACATAGCACGTATATTAACGAATTTTCATTTGTGGCTATTGTCTGACTGTAAACGCGATTGAGGTTTCGGCCTTCAATTAAGATATTGTTTATGTTTAAATTATACTTTATTTATTGTTTTAGTTTCAACATTCTATTCAACATTAAACATTAAGGTTTGAAAATGGACAACGGAGTATATTGACGACTCTATAATTTGATATTGAAATAAATGAAATATTATTATAATACTAGAACGATCGTGGCGAAGTGGGGCAGGTTCTGACTGTAAACGCGATCAGTTGTAGGTTCGATCTTTACTCGAGGAAGTGATTATTTTCACTTCCTCGCTCTGGTGAAGACAAATCGCGGCGTTGAGTCCACCACTCAACACGCAAAGTTTTAAATTCGATGGAAAACGAAGTACGGAGTGTCTTAACACATGGTACTTTCTGTGTACTCTGCTATGCAGAATAAAGGCTTGAAGCTAAAAAAATATTATATCAAAATTTCGGGGCTATTCATCTATAGTTAATAAATAAAAGCAAAAAGGTAGCAACTTATAACGATATTTTTATTTAGTCCATAAAATTAAGTAATACACTGAAGGTTAAACTCTCTTGAGTAAACCTTCTTTGAATTATCATAAAATAAACATAACTGTAATCAGTGTAGTAAATCTTTTACTCTCGACCATGATCAAGGCCCGATGCAATGTATCCTTATTTTTTATCCGATGATTTATGACATAAATCTATCATCCTATCAATCAAGTGAATAGTTTCATATATTTTTTGTTAGTAAAATATATTTTAGTTTTATACGTTGATAATCTTGTATGGTGGATTTCTAAGTAAATAAGCCAACTTTTTAGCGGATATCCTTGATTGTTTAACGTGTAATTGTATGTATAAATTAACTTTTTTAAATTCTAATCAGTTGCTGACGTTATGACCATATTAATACGTAAATTTACTATATACATTCGTATATCCAGAACTCTTTGATTTGAAAGACCATCGTGGGTCATTGTGGCTATGCCCGTTGTAGGTTTGATACCCACTCGGGGAATTTTTTTATATTTAATTAATTTATTTCCATTTCTCTTCTCTGGCAAGACATAAAGCGGCGTTGTGTTAGCCACTAAGCACACAATATCTCGATTATTAGTTGAAAATTTCTTACGGAAGTTAAATATATCATAACGATATACATCTACAAATCTTGTCAGAATTGTGCGTAACCGCTGAATGCAGTAGAGCAGACCTTTGTCTAACAGTAGACTGCTTCCGGGTGATGATGATGATGTTAATGATAATAGATATCATTATGTTCGTCAAAATACTTGTTGAAACTTCGCAGCAAGTGTTAAACAAAAGTTCTAAGCCATTTCAATAATTAAACATAACCTTTTACAAAAGCCCTTTCAAACATTACATTACATTCGAATTATAACATAAATAAACAATTTAATACAAAAAGAAATCCTGAGTAAAGTAAACGAAATATCCTTAAAATAACATTTTAATCTTATTAAACTAGTTTCAATAACTATGGGACCCCAAAACCTTTCAGCTTAAGTATATTTTGATCATAAAGCGATTGTATCTAGTTACCTTCCATAAAAATTGACCCAGCCAGGATTATTTTCGATAAGCATCTATATCAAAGATATTTTACGACAAAAAACATATATTGATACAATAAAGATATGTAATCGCCGGAACGCATGACAGGATTTTCATTATGGAAGTATTTTTCATTGAACTGAAATCCAAAATTTATGGTTTTCAGACTTTGATTGTGGGTTCACGTGTATATGGTCGCGTGTATATGTTATATCATTCGGCGATTTTTATAAGTATACAAATATTTTATAAATAAAAAAATGATATTTTCAAAATATGCTTATATATTTTTGGAGGCCGGTCGTGGTGCTATGGGACAGCGTCTGACTGCAACCACGATCGGTTATTGGTTAGATTCTTACTCAGGGAAAGGAATATATTTAATTTATTTTCATTTCGCCGCTCTGATAACACAGGGCGCAGCTTTCTGCCACTCAACATTTAATGTCTCGAAATCGGCTGAAAGCGGAATGCGGAATATCTTAACACTACGTACTTCTACCCTACTATGCGTTAAGTTGTAGCATTACAGTGAGATAGCGTTTTATTGTAAAATTATAGTAAAGGATTCGATTTTTAAAATACATTAATATGCTTTCGCTAGACAAAGTTAAGCGTTAAGTTACGCTTCAAAAAACACTATGTCTCGAAATTTATAGAAAATGAAAAGCGGCTAGCGTTCCTTGCAGTGAATTGTATTTCTCCATTTCTACCCCACGGCATAAATGGGTAAACTAGAAATAATACAATAATGTTCTAAAAATATTATTTACATATTAAAAAATTTAAAATGAAACAATAAGTGTTTTGGTTTAATAAATTTAAATAATACAAAATTATGTTAATCACATATTTACATTTTTTATTTTGAATTATCACTTATTGGTGAGTGATTTTCTCCGCCTATGGATGTCTTTGTATCCAAAGGGGTGAAGATGTGTGTGCCATCGACGCGTGAAATCTCAGGAGAAATACTCCATGATTTGTACATACGTGAATAAATAACCTTGAAGTACCGACGTTACATGCAAACCATGCATCTAAAACATAAAATGGATTCCTATGTCAGTCTATGCAGAGTGAAAATATATCTTTATTAGCAGCTTGTCCGCAGCTTCGCCTGCGAAAACTATTCTACTATGGTTCAATAAATAAATATTAAGTTCTGTTAAAATTGCTGATATAACCATACTCGATAATTTTGTAAATATTTGTTTATATTATTGGTTATATGTTGTAGAACAAACTCGAAATCTTTATTTTTTTATGTATTATGAATCAGGTAAGATTTAAATCAAGTCTGTCATAGGGAATATATAAATATAGAATATTTCAATAATTTTATTAATTAAATGACATTTAAATTCATATTTCGTTTTATCCATCCATTTTGTATAAATCAAAAAAATCACGCACGTCTGTAAAGAAATAGTTCTTGTTATAATATAATATAATACGTTTTTTATTTTACACATCCATTTTTATTTGGCCTGACGCTTACACGATTTATATTGCCATGTCATCGCAAACGAAGCGGCTATATAGAGCGTTTTTACATGAATATATTTCCACATACGTTTAACCCTGACAGACAGTAAGACACCATACAAAATATTTTACTTGTTCCGTAACTTATTTTTACCTTTGAATATGTATATTTTTCTATCAAATTTCTTTCTGTAGTGCGACAATGTCTTACTGTACGCTATCAGTTATGGGTTCGAGTCCCACTCGAGGAAAAGATAGTCTTTAAAATTATTTTTATATTTCGCGCTGTTACGTCAAAGCACGGCGTTGAGTTCCACCGCTCAACACGTTGTGTCTTGGATGCCTTGGATTCAGTTTTGATACTAAGTACTTCCTGTAGACTAGGCAAGGTACACACGTTGCTAAACGTAAATAAAGCGTGAAGCTAAAATAGTTGGACAAATGTAGTGAGATATAGAGTGAGCTATCACTATTATTTATTGCATGTAGTTATTAAATTTCGAATACCTGTTTATTTATTAAAAGAAGCGAGAAAGGTACTTTTTTATTATTTTTTTTAGCTTCATGCTTTATTCCTACCGGGTTAGTCAGAGAGAGCGGAGCGCCAAACTCCACGAGAGGTATACCACAACAATATAATTTCGAGGAAATAGAGTATTTGCGTCAATATTTTAAAAGGCGTACTCGTCAAAGGCGCTAAATAGATTTTTATTACGAAATAGAAGCGTTTTGAATTATAATTAAGTATTTAATATTGATTATATTCAAGTTTTCTTTGATATCTTCTAAACTAAATTCTTTAATAAGTAAATTAATAGTTCCGCACGCATACATACTGCAATCTTAAAAACAAAGCAATATAGAAAAGCACTACCTGTTTCAGAACACGGCCACTTCAAAGTTCAAACACAATATTGCGAGTGCGACTTTGTAGTTTCATGAATTTCACAATGCCCCGGCTTGACTTATTTCATTTGGGACTGGCTAAAAAATTTGATGGACATAATAAAAAGTTTAGTGATTCTTTTTGAAATATTCTGTTCCTAGAATGCGTTTTTTAACATTTATTTATCATGAAAAGTGGGAGTTGAATTGTATGATTGAAGCTGCAACTGAGGTATGTGGCATTGAAAAAAGAGGCATTAGTAAAAAGCGTGGTGAATGGTGGGATGATGAAGTGAAAGAGGCAGTAGAAATAAAGAAGAAAGCATGGCTGGACCATAAAGCCTCAAGTAAGAATAAAAGTATGAGAGAGAATAAGAAGAAAGAATTTAAGTTGCAAAAGCACCTAACGAAAGCACTGATAAAGATGAAGCGTGAAAAGTCAGGGCATGAAAGAAACGACAGAGAAAACAATTTCCGGGTAAACACGAAACTTTTCTGGCGAGAAGTTAGTGATTCTCAGCGTTGTTCACCAACCTGTAGAATGAATGGGGTGCTCTCCGAGGACGGTGAAATACTTACGGAAAGAACACACGTTTTGCAACGATGGGCGGAATTCTATAAGAAGATGTATGAATGATGACGCCTCTGTCTCTAGCGACAGCAATATGCTGAGTCTTGATGTAGCTGATGGCAAAATCGGTATAAAAGAAGTAGAGAATGCTATACGAAGTCTGAAATGTGGTAACGCAGCAGGAGCAGATGGAGTTACTACAGAGATGATCAAATATGGTGAGTCGTGCATCTTGGACCTGTTCTTTTTTCTATCCAATTTATGCTGGGAAAAGGGAGAGGTTCTGGATGATTAGCGAGGCGCAGTTATCGTGCCTTTGTATAAAGGCAAAGGTTCATAAATAGACTGTGGAAGCTATAGGGCTATCAGTTTGATTAGCTTGGGCAGTAAAATTTATGCTAAAATTCTAGCGAGAAGAATGCAAGAGAGATCCGAAAGGCTTTTATTTTTTGGCTTGTACGAACAGGAGTTGGCATATCGCCTCAGTTTGATATTCAATCGGGTGTCAAACAGGGCTGCGCCATGTCAACTGAGCTGTTCAATTTGTATTTGGATAGTTGTGCCCCAGGAGTAAAAGATAGTGGCATAGAAGTGAAAGTTGGTGATTTGACACTAAACTGTCTGTTGTACGCAGATGATGCAGTGCTAATTGTATCATCAGAATGCGAGTTACAGACATTGGTCACCACTCTGAAAGAACAGTGTGAAAGTAATGGTCTAAACCTGAATGCGAGTAAAACTAAGATTCTTGTATTTGAAAGAGATGAAGAAAGAAAGGAATGCCAGATTATAATAATAATAATAATATACTTTATTGTACACCACAATAACAGAAATTTAACAATAAAGAAAAAAAAATATATACAAAATAAAAGTAGATGCACAATAAGGCGGTCTTATCGCTAGGTAGCGATTTCTACCAGATAACCTTATGGGCTTAGAAACACAGTCGTGATTTCAGAGAAGGGTGGTGTCACATGTCATAGGGAAAATGTATATTAAATAATAATTATCATATATACATACACATACATATCATATATAAATAAATACTTACATACATATATACATACATTCAAAATGCTATATCAAATATCAAAAGTATTGTCACCATAAGACAATGCCAGGAAATGGTCTTTTAAAAGCTTTTTAAAAATTGACAAATTTTTTGCTTGTTTTATAGACAGAGGCAATGCGTTCCATAGTTGTACAGCTTGTACAGTGAAAGATTTTTTATAAAATTTTGTACAGTGAGGTGGTATTCTAAGTATGAAATTATGTTGTGACCTTAGAGACTTACTAGAAGTCCCCAGATAATGAAATCTTTCTAGTAGGTAGACAGGTAGATTCGGTATAAACAACACACAGTACAGGAGCGAAAGAGTATGTAAATTCCGGCGAAGGCGAATAGGTAACCACTTGAGTTGATGACGAAATTCTGATACATTGTCATATTTGCGTAAGCCAAATATAAACCGTATGGCGACGTTTTGAACTCTCTCAAGTTTATTAAATTGGTCTTCAGTTAAGTTGAGATAACTTGCATCAGCATAATCAAGAATAGGGAGAAGTAAGGATTGAGCCAACATAATTTTGGTAGGAATGGGGAGAAAGTACCGCAGTCGTCGCAACGAGCTCATAGCTGCAAAAGTTTTCCTACTAACCTCTTGCAGTTGGTAAGACCAAGATAGCGTTCTGTCCAAATACACTCCCAGATTTTTAACACTATGGCTGTAGGGTATTCTGACTCCGTCAAATGTAATGGCTGGTAAGTTAAACCAGTCAACTCTCGATATCAGGTTTGGCGAGCCAGTGATAATAGTGTGGCATTTATTTGGATTGACTTTTATACCGTATGAATTGCTCCAGTTTAAAATTCTAGTTAAATCATCATTAATACGAGCAATGGCGGAGTCAGCTTAGCTGACCGTATATGCAGCGAGGAGATACGCAGAATGGCAGGTGTAAGCGTGAATGTCACAGTAAGAATGAAGAAGAACGTGCTCAGGTGATTTGGGCACGTTGAAAGAATGACCGATGAAAGAATGGTAGGAAAGATTTATGAAGCCAAGGTGAGTGGTACGAGAGGTCAGAGGAGACCTCGGTTGACCTTCGAAAACATAGTATCGAAGATACTGGAGGAAGGTCACGTAAACGTATGAAGACCCCCGAAGGGCATGCATGAAGAGGATAATGACTGTGGACGAGGCGAAGGAGGTATGCAGGGACCGTAGCGTTTGGCGCTCCGTGCTCTCTGACTACCCCGCCAAGGATAAAGCGTGAAGCTAAAAAAATAAAGGGGGGTTTACTAAACATTAACTTATTTATATGAAATTATAGTTTGTTAATTGTGAATTTTCGATTATAATACTAAAAACTCACATCGGACATAATTTAATTACATTTCATTGAAGATTAATCTATATAGCTATGTTGAAAGTTGTCTTGTCTACTTGTCGATTGTAGCTTTCTTTGCTAAAGATCTCATTATTACCATTTCCATAAAAAATAGGACAATCTTTCACGCTTCAAGGCTTCTCTACTAATTTCCAGTTTTCTTCGCCCAGTAGAAAGAAAGCCTTACAACTGTAAGTAATAAACGCTATAATATTAAAAAATGTATACTCTGTATAAAGTATATCTTTAAAATATTGTAAAGAACTACTTTTAAACATTTAATATAATCATTGACTATAAATCAACCATATTTTTTTACATATCTTGGTTACTAACCCTTACAGAATGATCTTTCTTTATTTGGTAAATTAGGAATGATTGTTTTCTTCTTACAATATTTAAAAAGTTCTGTACACCACAAAAATCATAAAATAAGCCACAATAGGTGTGTAGTGTTCGTGTTTTGCACTCTGTTGACGACTTTCTGCCTAAAACCGAGACATTGCATGATGAGAGGCGAACTCAAAGCAATGTCTTGTAAAACGAAGAAATGAAAATAAAATTTAAGTATAATTTATATCATTTCCCCGAGTTACAATCAAACTCTGTCCATCCCGACGCTGCGTCAGTCTATAGAAGTTTTAACAATAAGAAGTTGAATTCAAATCCAGTACCAAAATAACAAAACTAATTTCACGGCTCTATCACAAAACCATTACAATTTAATTAAACTAAATTGTTTCACTAAGACCAGTTATTGCTTCTAACATATAATATATCTCTTTTAAGCCAAACTAAGTAAACGTACGGACTATTTAAGTATACACAAATTTATAGAGCAAATTAGTTGAACGTGTATTGTAATAATTTACATGATATTGTGTCATAAAATAGGGACCTTCAAATTTACATTTATAATTAAATTCTGATTTTATATAGGCCGGTATTAGTTGAAATTTTGACTTTAGTGGCCGCAGCAGCAGCTGGAGATCGTAATATCGATTTTGAGTTAGAACTAAATATTTGTATGTTAATAATTATTTGTATGTTATTAATTGACTTTGATAAATTAAAATACAAATTGTTTATAATAGATTTCTGTATACAGAAAAATTGTATGTAATTTGTAATAAATGAACGTAATGCAAAATAAAATTATATCATTCCATAAAATTATATTATAAAAGGCAAATACCTGGTTGACGTTTTTTTCACGCATAGCAAAGTAGGCAGAGAGAACCTAGTGTCAAGACACTCCGTTCTTTATTTTCTACTCATATTTGAAACATCGCGTTCACTGATTCTTTAGTATTTATTAGGAAAGAAAGAAATATCATAAAAGTCAAGAAAAAAAATCATAAAGATACTCGGATATCTATATAATTTTATTTTAGAAATATATCATATTCTAGTAAAAAGCGTAAGAATTATTAAAAGATTTTTATACAGATATACGAAATAAACTTTAATATTTACAAAGCTATGTCTATATTAATATGAAATAAAATGCAATATTTTGCATGCCAGTAAAGTTGTTGTAAAGTACGGGCAGTTGCAAGAGCTCTACATCGAAACCCTTTTAGAATATTACTTTTTAGTTATCAAAATTGTATCAATATGACTCGTTTTTTTGCTAGGATCCTTTTACATTGTAACGTCCAACTTAAAAGTTCGTCATATGAGAAATAAACGTTGTCATACAAAAATATAAAATGTCAAAATTTTGTTCACTTTTTAAAGAAAATTAGGGTCTTCCAGTGATCGAGAGTAGGAAATATTTTGGTCTTTAATTTGTAAACTGTAGCGTGATGACAGAATAGTTAAAATTATAATTATAAAATGCTAATTGCAAGTTACATACAAAACACCATCATCAAGTCGCCATGTAACAATAAAGAAGTATGTATATGTAATATTTTTTTAAAGTTATGCAAATATTACAAAAATAGTATAAAACTAGATTCCGCTCGCAGTTTCGCCCGCGTGGTCAGTTAATGAAAATATCTAAGTACTTGATATTAATCTTTATATTATGACCTAATTAAAATGATAATATATTATAAGCCTTTATGCTGTACTGATGACCTATATAATTGCAGTTTTAATTAATTTAATTTAGTAAATAAGAATATTACTAGTATGCCCGCGTTCGGTTGGTGCACTCTGCGATGTCCCATAATGTTAGGCGCTTTATGGCGCTCAGGTCAATCATATTGTTATAACTTTAAAACTATTCGGCCAAAATATTTAGTGTGAAAGGCAAACTTTAGGTACTTTATATACTTAAAATGATTAATATATTGAACTCGAAAATATACAATTTTATTATATTTATAGTTTATTATTTTGTTAAAAGTGGTTTCCACGTAAAAGATAAATATATGCTGATGCGTATTTTTATTTAAAACTATTTAAGGAAAACAATTCTATCATACATCATATTTATGTAACTCCAACGACTTCAAGCGCACGCCAAGATAACTTTCAGAAGGAAAATTTTTTGCCAACTCATTTGACATTGTCATAACAACCAAATTTAGCAAAATCATTATAAATTATAACCTATGTGTTATTCTAATGTACCTATAATTCTATAGTTTCATCGAAATTCATTCAGTAGCTGTTTCGTGAAAGAGTAACAAATATACATACATTCTCATAAGCTTGCGCATTAATAATATTTGTAGGATATGTATTTATACTGATGTACAAACAATTGAATACACACAGGGACCGATGAACAAATGCGTACAAATATTACACATGTAATAAAAAATACAAACATGCAATAATTTTTGTTAGAGACCATCGTGGCACATCGCAACGTGTAAACGCGATTAGTTGTGGATTCAATTTCCTTACAGGGGTATGGTTATATTTTAAATTAATATTTATTTCCCCGCACTGATCAGACAAACCACGGTGAATTCGAAATCTCGTTTTCAAACGAAAAACAGTTAACGGGGTGGATGTAGATTGTCTCCGACTCCACTAACATGCGAAAAAAAGTGGGAAACAACAAAAAATGCAACAACTTCTATTGGTATATTAGAATGATAAAACAAAGCGCAAATCCTCATTGATTTTTACGTTTTTTTTGACATTAATATTAAAATCTATCTAACCAAATATATTTTAAATTTTCGCATAAATTTCTAGAACTGCTATCGGTTTGGCAAATTTCATGAATATTTGATACGTTGCATAAATGGACTCGCACGTCAGCTTTATAATTTTGTCTTAGTTACATTAAAATTGAATATATAGTATTCAAATTGATGCCCTAAGCCATATTAATAATTAACTCTAATGAAAGATTAAGATATTATGTATAAGGTATTCACCATTTTTTTAAATGCAAATATATTTTTATTTTATAGATTGTAAAAAAAATCCCAAAAGTGAACAACATATTGGTATTATAATAAAATCTGTGATTTTTGCGATTTTTACACATTTTAAATGAAACTATTTTAAACGGATTAATCGCATATATATTCGAAAATACATTTTTTTCAACCTGACATTTCGAACACTTTACAGTAGTAAAGTTTATTGTTAATAAAGCTTATTATTAATCTACCACATTCTGTTTCTTAATTGTCTCGGGTACTGCCCTGGATTGAGATGGAGAATATAGACGCAGAATATATATATATATATATATATATATATATATATATATATATATATATATTTATATATATATATATATATAACATATAGCTGACTACTACTAGCTGACTGTATCTTTATCTCCAGTCTCTGTATGAGATTTATTTATTTTTAAATTTTATATAAGCAGGTCCCAGTTGGGCGAAAGTTGATATTATTATTGCGAAAATTTCGAAATGGGCGATTGTCTCGGGTGATATTTGACTTATGAATTCTATAATTGAATACGAAGTAAGAAGTGCACTAAGTAAGAACATGAATACCACAGCCGATAAACATATTATACTGCATTGTAATGAGCTTATGTAATGATTTCTTAAAATTATGTTAATAGTTTATTTAAATTATTGTAATTGATTTGGCAATTTGTTTTTATATACGAGTAATACTGGAACATCGATATTGGTTTAAAATAAAGACGATATACACTTCAAAATAATTTATTACTTAGTAAGTTGATAAAAAATTGAACAATGGTCGGAAGTACGGATACTTAAATAAAAACATAAACAAAGAAACTAATCCGTCGAGATAAATTCAATTCACACAAGAATCCATCAATATAACCTAAATAAAGGTATAAAAATATTTTTTTAAATAAGTTAAATATAAATTGATCTAGAACAAAGGGGCTTTTTAGTGACCAGTTTATAAATAGTACATAAACCGCTCAATTCCCTGAATAGACCATAATAATGGACTTTACTAGTTATCAGAGAACCAGGCATCAAATGGATGATATTTATTATATCATGAATAAAATGTTTTTTTTCCCCTATTAAAATATAACCTTTTACAAGCTACGTTTAGAATTATGTTTTTTTTATATCAATATGTCGCGGTTGGCTTAAAATATTATACAGTATGAAGTATTTAATACGAATTTTAAATGACAACTGACTTTTGATATTGCATATACAAAATTTCGGTTGAATATAAATCACATATATGTATATTTTATTGCAATGTATTAATATTATATATTATGATGAGGCCGGCCGTCGCGCAGTGGGATAGCGTGTGACTGTACGTGACGTGATCGGTTGTAGGTTCTATTCTCACTTGAAATTATTTTTACTTCCTCGCTCTAATAAGACAAAGTGCGGCGTTGAGTTCCACCACTTAGTACGCAACGTCTCGAATTCAGCGGAAAGCAAATACGAATTGTCTTGACAATATGTACCTTCTGGCTAACCTGCATGCGGGATAAAAGCGTGAAAAAGATATTAGGTACAGAGACGAGTTCAGATATTGGGAACAAGCATGAAAACTAAACTTGGGTCGCAAGTCCCAGGTACTGCTCCGAGTTCTTCTCTCTGCAATGGACCCAGAACAAACAAGCACCATGCATCCGTAGAATACTAATTAGTTTCTCTTCTGTATATATAATAAATATATCTAATAAAGTAATTACATTGGCCTTTATTTTTATATTATCTTATTTAATCGATCAATTTCCTGCGCGTTCTCAATGCAACGTGTATGTGCGAGGTTTTTTTCATGAAAGAGGCAATGCAAATAAATTTGTGAGTCACCTGAAATAAGGAAAGGGTCATTTAATTTGATATTATTTATAACAGTTAACTTTTATTTGATATTATTTAAAAAAGTTTTAACATGTGGTACAAATTTATTACATTATGTTTCTTCATACCTTAAAGAAATAAAGAAAACAAAATTCCAAGCAATGGATATAAAAATTAATATAAAAAAGAGCTAAAAACTAATTTTTAAAAAGAAGATATATAAAAATTATCTCCTATCATTCTATATCACCTGTACCGTATATATGTATTTCAACTTGAACAAAAGTTCTTGTACTGGCCGCGTACAACTGAATGCCAATAGAGAATTAACTCGGGCAAAACTCAACTTAAGCCTAGTTTACTTTATTGTGTAACGAGTTGTTAAGCCGACTAAACGGATCCGAGTGCTGCGTAACATCTTAATTAACGGGAAAATCATACAAATTGACTGCTGTTTGTTTTTGTTTGAAGTTTTTGTTTATGAATGATATTTTTGTAAATTTATTCTCTGTATTTAGTGTACAATACTGTATAATTATATAGAATTTGTTTTTCACCTTTAGTTAAAGATAACCTAATACAAAAAAACGCTTTACTTGAGTACAGGAACGCTTTAGTTGAGTAACGGAACTCAACGCCGTGCATTGTCAAGTCGAAGCAGGTTAAAATAAAAATTGAAATAGGATAGAATCCATGATGATGTTCTGACACATTAAAATTGTATATAAGTTTTTGTATCTATTTCAACGATAAATTGATTTCTTATTACAGGTAAACTTTATTAATTTAAGTTACATATTTAAAAGGAGAAACTATACAAACTAATGTATCAACTTTACGTTTTAAAACAATATAACGATATTAGGTCCAAATCTCGTTTTGAAAGAAGACAATAAGTATGACACTATACTTGACACTAGGTTGTTCCTGTCTATCATTCTACGGGGGATAAATGTGTGAAGCTAAAGTATTATAAGAGTGAATACAATTTATTTCATACTTTCTCTTATAAACCGATATAAAAAATATCTTCACACTCAATACGTTTATCACCGTAAAAGAGGCGATGTCATTTAAGCAGTCTCTGACACAACGGTCTCTTTTAATCGAAATTTAAGCCTTTTATGTGAATTACAGAGGAGTAATTAACTTTCCAAAGGGTACTATTAAAGTTAGTTTCAAACATAAAGTCGGCGCTCATTAACTAGCTTTTAATACATCAGTCGACATTTTCATGTGAATTAGCAAAATATCTAGCTACGTTTGAGGTTTTAGTTAAATTTTATAAATGCATATCAATGGAATCCTTCACTGAAAATTGTATTATATACGATTTTACTTTCATTTTTTTAAATATTACATTACTTATATTTCATATTATGTTCATTATGTAAGCGATTATAGTATATCGGAAAATATCGGATTGTGTACAAGGCAGTGGGTTCAATTTCTACTGTATGTTCTGTTTTTCATGTCAATCTGGCTGGCTTCTCCTATTATCTTTAATAACCAAGTGTGTATCAAGCGGCAATATTTTAATTTTTTTCGTGACTATGAAGCTTAGTATTTTCTTTGGTTTTAGCTTCACGCTTTGTCCCTTGCGGGGTAGTCAATATTATCTGTTTGCTTTAAATAAGGTTCCACAGTAGTTTATTTACTTAATATGTTCAATTAATATATAAGCTTTTTAAAGGACGCCTAATAACTCTGTCATGACAAACTTAATTATACCTAACCAAGCAATGAGTGTATTCACAGGCGTTGATTGTTTAGCCAAATACATATAAATAAAAACTTAATATCTAAAGCACTCATATATTTTATTTACATTCACGTTTTTAGGGTAAACAGGAAGTACAGTAGGTGTCACGACAGTCCGTACTTCGCTTTTCATCGAAGCGTGTTGAGCGGTGGAACTCAATGGCGAGTTTTGTCTCAGTACAGCGGGGAAGTGAAAATAGCTTAAATATAATTATTCCCCCGAGTGGGAATTGAACCAACAACAAGTCGTGTTTATCAGACGCTATCACACTGCAGCACCAATGGCATATATAGTTATTTAATATAATATAAAAATATAAAAATACATTTTAATTTAACTCAGCTTATACCAAAAGTAACCTAATTCTTTGGCAAAACCGCGACCACCAGTCACAGTCACAAAGGTACACTATTTACGCTTCAATTTACGTTGTCAGCCGTAAATAAACTGTTAAAAGAAAATACAGGAGCGCATTTGAATTTATTTAGCGGTTTGCATGTCGCGCGCTAGCGCTGTATTTTGTTAAGAGCGGGCATTGCGCCAATATTTTAATTACTTACCAACTGAGACATATGTTGAAAA
The DNA here is from genome assembly GCA_032432895.1 of Dryadula phaetusa. NCBI lineage: Eukaryota > Metazoa > Arthropoda > Insecta > Lepidoptera > Nymphalidae > Dryadula > Dryadula phaetusa. The sequence goes on from JAOYRS010000033.1 coordinate 8,224,383, forward strand.
CTTTGTAATAAATTCATTTTGTTCACCATTCACTAGTTTTCTTTGATATCTTTATAATTAATGTTTCATTTACATTTGAAGCTCTGAATTATTGTTTATAAATGTATAAATTTATTTCTATAGTAATTAGCGGATTGACAGACAGCATAGAAGTAAATCCACTGGGCAAAGAAAAATAGAATTTTACATATACTACGTTCATGTAAAAGAGATAGGAGAGTATAGAGAGAACTGTAAGGGTATTAATCATTTCTAAAGGAACAGGAAAAACGACATTGTGTGTATATTGTAAAAATAAGATAAATTTCACGCTATTGACATTGGTAACGAGTTTTATAATTAAAAAACAGTATTGATTTATTATTATATTGAGTCTACCTGTGACCACGGACTACTGTAAAGTGTTCGAAACATCAGGTGTCCAAAAATGTATTTTCGAATACCAAAATATACGCGATTAATCCGGTTAAATAGTTTCATTTAAAATAAAAAACAGTATTTTAATTGACAAAAACTTCCATGTATTTCGAACATTTGTTTGATACATAATAATTATGTGTCTCTAAGTTATGTAATTTAACGCTGTATTTTGTTAAACAAGCCTTAATTAAAACAAGCATTTAATATTTCGCTTAACGCTCTATTTGCTGGGTATCGGAATGGAGGCGCTTTTTCCGCAAGCGTATATCTATATTTTACATTATAACAAGACAAACCTCCAAAACTTTTGTAAACAAAACCGTTTCAAATTAATAAAATTTGAATAAAATAAAACAATATTAACATTATGTTTATTTCGAACACGTCAAAACAACTGTAAAGTACAAAGTTTCCAACGTATTATAATTCTGAATTCTGCTGGATTACAAATCATGTCTAATAGCATTTCGTTGTTCTTCTGTAGAGGCTGAGAATTAGGAGGACTCAATGTAACTCAATGAAGTTAATGTAATAAATGTCATATATATATATATATATATATATATATATATATATATATATATATATATATATATATATATATATATATATACCAACATAATGACTCCGGAAAATTAAATAAAACCTTGTAAGAACAATATTGAAATTGTATTGTATGCAATTTTTCAATGTTTCCCTAAGTAATTAATTTTTTAAAATTTACAATGATACTTTGCGTCTCTGGTGTCGTTAAGCAAAGTGCATAGTCAGGTTCCGTCACGCCATTTGGTAATAGAATGATTTTTCACTTCCTCGTTCATCAATAATTCTTTCATAATTGACTCAAATTTCAAGCTGATTCACCCTTTTCCATACATAGCAACCCAGCTACGAAAAGCTAATATAATACAATGAAATAATCTAGCATCAAGACTCTCCGTTGACCATTAATACCGTTAAAAATTTTCATTATTACTTTAATAAGAAATTGTCTAAAATTAATAATTTGTTTAAATCATATGGAGTATATTTTTTAAATATTAATATGGAGACTGACACATACTGTAAAAGGAAGCATTTATAGAGGATATGCTATATATATGGACATAAATAGCAAAAAGTACGTAAGAAATAGAATAGAAATATTGTGGATCATTACATCCTCATAAGCAAAGTTGCACGCGACAAAGAATTGAATTATATATTTAAAATAATATAATAACCTTTACACAATATACATAACAACAGACTGAGAAATTATTACATTTATATAATAACACTTGTGTACTACGTTCATAACTTCTAAACGTATAACATCAATTACAAACGCCAATTATAACTTAGTAAATAAGATATATTGAGTAGATTCATAATCTTCAACTTTCTTGACTACATTTCATGCGATATTTAAACTAATTTCAGATGTAATACGGCTTATATTTGTATGATGGAAATGGAAGAGACAATCGATCGTTGATAATTTCTTAATCACATGTGAAGGTTTCGTGTAAGCGACACGTAGTAATCCATTAGATGTGGGATGGAAACTATACACATTAGTGTAATTAGAGGCGATAATTATTAAAATATCATCTCAACTGTTATATATTTGTTAACCTCGCTACCTCGCTCTGGTAAAGACAAAGTGCAGCGTTGAGTTCCGCCACTCAACACGCAACGTTCTTAAGCTACTTTACTTCTTGAGGTACTTTTGTCTACCCTGCTATGCGGGATTAAAGCGTAAAGCTAAAACAAATAGTGATAAAAAGTATTTATGGAGCTAGACTCGATTTTAGGCAGTTGTGTCCTCTCAAGCTATAATTAGTGAAACACAAAAGAGAATAGTAGTATGTAGTTTTGTGAACGTCCACAGTAGATCATTGTTATATTACCGATAGTTAGTGCGGATTATTGAATTGTAGAATATATATTTTTTACGTACTTGGGAGGCTACCGCTGATTTCACATACATATTTTGTATAAAAAAGTCAAGATATATGGAAAACAATAATAATTTAACAGAAAGGTGTTTCTAAATGCTTTGATTTTAATGCACCAAAGGAGATCCATTTTCCGTGTGAATAATCAAATTAAATTCAAATTATTATTATTATTTTCTGTTCTGGAAAGTAGCACAGAGTTATGTTACGCCACTCATGCAAAGAATGTTCTTCTACTTACCCTTCTATGCGAAGCTGAAATGTTTTCATTAGGTTAAGTTATAAATTAGTTAGTTAGTTTAGTTAGTTACTGTTACAATCAACTAATATAGGAAAAAGCACCTGTATTCATGCAAGAAATATTCTATTCACTGTCTGGGTGACTTTGATCTTGATAAGCATTAAAATATGTTTGAGAAATATGAATTTTATCAGGTCATCGCTTTTGTTAAAAGTAAATATATTTTATATATATACATAACATTTATTATAGACAATCATAGAACATACAGATAAAATTAAAAAAAAATCTCTTCCACAACCATAAAGGTCTTCTTTCATACGTATTACTTAAAACATTTTTAAAAATCGCGCTACAACTTATTTCTCTCTAAACTCACCTTTTCTCAACCTCAGGCTCAGGTACAAAAACCAAAACGAACCCTTTTAACTTTTATCGTAATTAAGCTTTCAGGAACTTTTGGCTAAGTCGAATGCTGACCACATACAAGTTTCTAGGAACTTACGTGTTTACTATAAACTAAGATACGACTTAAACTTGACTGGAGCTCGGCTGAGGTCTAACTTGCTTTATTGTGTAATTAGAGAATTAGACGGGGAAATTAATGAATTCTTAATGCATTCGAATGAAAGTTTTGTAGAAATTGTTTCAAATTGTTTTATTTTGTGTATGTTTAGAAATACGATGTTCTTAAACGTATAGTGTTCATAATTTTGGTTAATATTACAATGATTTAGTAAATATTATCTGTATTTCAGTGAAAAGTACAAAAAGCATGTTTTTGAAAATGATCAAATATGCAAATATTGTAGGTTATAACGGAATCACGTACCTACATGATTTATTTTTATTAATTAATATTAATAATTTTATAAATTTTAATTAAAAAATAATAAATTAGTTGAATTATATTCTCTCAATATCAACCTGTTTTAATTGTAGCACTTGAAAATTACTGTACTATATTTGTCATCTGTTCTAAAATTTAAAATCGGCAAGTCAGTGACTTTCAATTAGAATTACAAAAAGGGGTAACATCTCTAAAACCTAGTCCAGCACAAACGTGATTATATTTTTATATGACTCCCAGTTCATTTCCATACAAAATCTTGTTTAAACCCACAACTAATCTGTTACGTTACTATATATTATATTATATTATATTATATTATACTACAATAGAGCATAACTGGTGAGCGAGTAGCATTCAACTAAGTTTAATAAAGCTTATTAAATTTCGCACCGAGAAACTCCTTGAGTCCACTCTGCTAGCTGAATCCTATTGTTAAAGCTAGACGTCCTAGATGCTGGTTTATTTGATATTCATTTTTATATAGAATTCAGTTTAATATTAAATTATATTAATTCCCTTATAAACTATGATATAAATATATCACGATTATACATTTTTAGTTTTTGGAATCTAAGTTTGACTAGAGTTGAAATTCTTTATATGTATAATTAAAAAAAATCTATGAATTTCACATTTTGGTAGAATCTGCCTTTAAACTTTTTTTATTATAAAAATTACACTTCAGACTGGGGTTTCATATCTTTATTTTTATAAGACAATTAAGATTTATATTTAAACTAATTATTAATATGTCGATTAATACAGAATCCATTGTTTATGCAATACTTCATGTTTAATTTTTTATTTTAGTTTTAATTTAATATTATCAGATACTATTGGAACAGATTTGCTGAGTCCATACTATTGTATCTATATAATTAAAATACCGTAAAGCTCACTTAATAGAAACATTCATTTCATGTAAAAGGAAATCGAAATATCGCCATGTTAAGTTAAGCTGATGTCGTTTTAGAAATTATAACTACTATGGAATATTTGAAAATATATTCTATATATATTTAAATCTTTTATTTTAGCGAATTTTACATATTTTATTAAACTATATTTCACATATATATTTGCTTAGCCCATAATATTATAAGTAGCCTATATATTTAAAAAATCTTAGCTAAACACTATCGTGAAACTCACTTGATAAGAAACAAAATACATTTTTAAAAAAACGCCTTATCAAACACTTTACAGTGATCAGTGGTCTCGGACGAGGTGGTATTTATCGAACAAATAATAAAACTAAAATCCATTATAGATTAAGAGTGAATTGAACACTTTGAGACAAATATTAAAATCCTTCCAACTAAATGCACTAGTTTTTATAAAAATAAATTTAATCTCAGGTGACGGTGTACTGCACCTCGTACCGGTTATATATAAACGAGTAAATTGGACTTCAACCGAGTTTCTCCCAGTTTAATCCCCATGTCTTTGTGCTGAGAAGTTTCTAGTATTTGGCCGTGTGGTCAACTAAGCGCACAACTTTGTTGAAACCTCCAACAGTGTTACTTTATTCAAAAGTTAATAGCTCCTTACATTTCCTTTTGTGGAAAAGTGTAATAACGAAAATAGTTTTTGAGAAATATCTACATGTACGATACGTAGTGGTTATGTATATAATTTAATTAATGTAATGCTTGCTAGCTATACCATTACGTATTATATTGGTAAGTTAATTTTGCTAAGAAATATATAACACAGTAATACAGCTTTGTGCTTTTTCAAACAAAGTAGGGTAGTTAGAGGAAGCTTAATAACAATAATAGTATTTAATTGCACATAAAATATATAATTTTACAAGTATAAAATAAATGTTCAATTGCAACCATATCGCTAAATGCGACCGAAACGTCAAGATACTCCACTCTTTTTCTTTCACTCTCCTAGATATTAAATTCAGAAATAAAAAAAATTATGCTTGAGAATAAGATTTAAAACGAGATAGCTTAAAAGAAACAAGCTAAATAAATATTCAATATAACTTACGATACACAAAGTTCACTGAAGTTACGAAGTTCACTGAAAATTTTTCGATTAATTTATATGTCTAGTGAATTGAGTAGAGATTAATTTATTTATGTAATGAAGTGATTTATATTCCTAGTGAAGTTGCATTTTCAAAAGAATGTATGAGGCCGGTGGTGGCGCAGTGGGACACAATCTAACTGTAAACGCGATCGATTGTGGGTTCGATCGCCACTCGGAGGAGTGATTATATTTAAATTATATCCACTTCCTCGCTCTGGTAAGACAAAGTATGGCGTTGAGTTCCATCACTCAACATGCAATGTCTCGAATTCGGTTGAAAGCGGAGTACGGAGTGTCTTGACACTAGGTACTTGACACTACGAAATTTAAAGAATAAAATAGTATAGGAGAGTACTTAGGGAGGAATTCTCAAAATTCTCAAGTAATTTTAACAATTTTTTATTTTTAAACTCATTCAGAAGGAATCCACATAAGAAGCAAGTCACAAACTACTAATTATTCCACATTTAATTACATACGAATTGTAATTGCACCATTCGACTAAATAAGACAAAATACTGCCTTTTTTTAATTGAATCACTGCACAAAGCATTTTTAAAGTTGTTAATAGAACTATAAATGTATAGCTAAGCAACAAATGCATTACAGGTGAGTTTACCTACAAAGAGAGTCGATTCTATATGTCCACTAGAAAAACAAAGAGTGAAAAAAATATTGTAAAAATTAAACATCTATTCAATGGAAAACACAGTACAGAAACTGTAAAGTTTTGATTCATTTGGTATTTAACAAACTGGTGCAGAAATGCTTTCACTAAAGTGTATAGATTTGCAACTTTAACTTCTATAAATTTATTATTGCAAAGTTTACTTGTACTTTGTACGTTTAATTTACGTAGTCATATTATTATATTTAAAGGTATTCAGAGGATGATAACGTTTTATATCTCCGCTATGCTAAGACGTAGCGCGGCGTTGGGTCACGCCACCCAATAAGCATTGTCTCAATTTTAAGCAGAAAATGGAGAACGAGGTGTGGTACTGAGTTCTCCCTGACTACCCAGTTAATAGGAAAAATCTGTTGACATTTATAGATTTTATATGTATATATATGCTCCTGAGAGTTTAAGGAAAAAAATATCAAAATATTATTAATAATATAAATACTTTGTTAGACAAACAGGGGCGTAAAGTTCCGCAAACATAAAAGCGTATTTCTTAATATTTTAAGTTACGTTACACGTATAACAAGGAACATAAAAGTGTACTCAAAAGTGATTTGTAAATTATAATTATTAGGAATAATTCACATATCTAAATTGTGTGACCTTAATATAATTTACAATTGTCTCTCACAACCGCTCACACAACTCACAACCGCTAAAACGGCAATAAATTTATCAATAAAAATTTATCAAAACAAAAAAAAAGACAGTAGTAATTACAGTCAATAGAAGCGTCACTAAGCGACGGGTCTTTATTCATTTATAGCTCGTAATAACACTTAGATTGGACTAGGGACAGCCCAATTTAATTTCGTTGTTTGACCAAACATCAAAGACGGAACGATCTTTGTAAATTATAATGAAAAAGCTAATTATTATTGCGATATGCTTTCTACAGTTATATACACTACCTTTCGAATAGTGTCCTAGCAATTTATGTAGGTATATGTTATTTTATACAAAAGTGTATGATAACTATTAATTTTGTTAATTTTTATTTAACTTCACGCTTTATCTAACGTCAATTATTTCGTTGACTGCGTTTTGCCCGAAATCGAGACAATGTCTATATATGGTTAAATATAATCATTCCTTAGAGTGAGAATCGAATACACAATAGCATTTACCGTCAGAGGCTTCTGCCACTGCGCCACGGTGGCCTTTGGCACATGTTCTAATCTATTTTTAAATCTATATTAACCACGCCACATATTCAGCCTTCAAAATTGTGGTAAAAAGTGAACGAAAGTGTGTTTTTCATAACAAAGTGAGTCATTGAGTTCCACTACTAAACACGCAATGTCTCGATTTCAGCGGAAAGCAAAGTACGGATTGTCTTAACACTAGATACTTTCTGTCTACCTTGCTATGCGGGATTAAAAGTGAGAAGCTAAAAAAAATAATATTTCAATTATCAATATACATGTTATTCTGTTTTTTAAAAAATTATATTTATTTAAAATTATTAGTCATTAGACAATTGCTATAATAAAAACTATTAATAGCATATGCATATACTAGAAGAAATATAAGAATAACATATTGGTGTTAATTAAAACATAATTTCCAAACAAATCAAACTTTAATTTAATTATATTTACAAATTTCAAGTTGAAGCCGATCGTGGCGCAGTGTGACAATGTCTGACTGTAAACGCGATAGGTTGTGGGTTCGATCCCCACTCTGGGGAGTAATTATATTTAAATTATTTTTACTTCCTCGCTCTGGTAAAGACAAAGAGCGGCGATGAGTTCCACTACTCAACACGCAACGTCTCAAATTCGGTAGAAAGCGAAGTGCAGAGTGTGTTGATACTACTTTCTGTCTACCCTGCTATGCGGGATAAAAAGCGTGAAGCTAAAAAAATGTTCACGCAAGCAATGTCGCAAGTATCAAGTTGTTAGAAATAAAAAGAAAAGCAACATCATGTGTCTTTAAAAGGTAAGAAAATCTCATTTCACATTAAACTACGTCCACTTCATATAAACGTAGTCGCTAAATATACTTGTATACTTAATCCTCTTAAATATTTTCAGTTGGCAAGAAGCCTGCTCAAGTAAGTCACAGGAATGCCAGACGTTGTAAATTTCCTTCCATAACAACTACTGCTACAGTGAAAATGCGTGAACACAGACTAAAAATTTATTATTTTATATTTTCTTGTTTTTCATGACATTTGGAGTTATCTTGATTCCGAGCGCGAACCAGCTAACAGTGTGTCTTGATAATAGGTTGTGTTTAACTACCCTGTTATTTAGGATAAAGGGTAAAGCTGAAAATAAACAATAAAAAAAATGTATGAATTAGAAAGAAACAGACAAATATAATTTTGCTTTTTTTTAATTTCACTGGTCATTTATTGTCAATTTTTATTTAAATGATGGATTCAAGTTTTTAACTAATTAAACATAAAGATACTTTCTGAGTAATTTAAACATGAACAAATGTAAACTTTTTTATATATATATATATATATATATATATAAAGAAGTAATAAATTAAATGACTATTATTTATTATTTTGCAACTCGTGTCACTATTTTAAAGCTGGTACTCAGTTGTAAATTCCATATAGATTTTCACTTGGCAACGGTCCTACTAGTTAATATAGTTTGCTTAAGGGGCTTTACAGGAATGGCAGACAGCCGGAGCAAATTTTATTAAGAAAATAGTATGTAGGCATGTTACATGAAAACGAATTTCTTCAAGTAACATCGTTAGTATTTTATTATTGTTTATTTTGTTGGTACTAAATTGTATTAAAGTATGATGATGAAAGATCTGGTGGTGTCACCAGAATTGATAGAATACGGAACGAGTTTATCCTAGTTTCGTTCAAGGTAGATTAGATCAATAGGAAATAACAAGTAAATAGACTACCGTGCTATGGGCACGATCAACAAAGATTTGATTAGCAGTTGATTAAAACTATGTTAATACTCTTCGAACGCAATAGATGAAGAGAATGTCCAAAAGCTGCGTCGTGATCCAATATAGTGACTGATAGTCCTGCAATTAGACGCTGATACAACTCAGGACAGAGCGGCCTGCGTGCAAGGTGATAAGCAGACTCGATCTCAAATAAAGTGTTTAAGGAAAGAAGACAAAGAAGAAAAATAACGTTAATATTTGAGTGCTTTAGTATACAAAAATACGATATTATAAAAGTAATATTTGTTAGTGGGTGTTTATTATTGAAATTTTATATCTTATGTGATGAATTCTCTTCGATTTTTGCTCGTTTTAATGACAATAAAGGGTTGAGTGAATGTTATTTAGTGTTATGTAAGTAGCAATATAATGTAGACTACATTTGGAAAAACTAAAATATTGATGAAATCTATGCACTCTTCCAGTACATGTTGCTTGTAATTACGTGGTAATTATATCGCAAAGTCTTAAGTCTAAGTAGTTTAAGTTACAAAGATACAGATCATTATAATGAAATTAATGTCTATATATATTACACATGTTCATCGCGAGATTAACTGGACTGGACCCCCAATAAAATCATTGTAGTTATATGAGTGTTACGTTACGTTCCGTTACGTTGATTTCCGCACCGTAAAGAAACTAAAATGAGCGGACAGTAGAGAAAAAATGAATGAATATTAACTTTTTCAGGCTACTCCGTTCAGTTCAGTTCTTTATATATGGCGCTCCGAGCGTGCCAGTAAAGCACAAATCACTTCGCCAATGTCACGTTATATAAAGACACACAAATGAGATTGTACCGTAAAAAAGTAAGGTTTCTAGGCTACTTCTGAATGCGGAAGACGTGTAAAGCTAAAAAAATATTGTCATTTAATATATACGACTTTTCAATCTATGTATGTGGTATACAATAATATGTGCACTTTTATATAATCTGAAACATATGAAATCTCTCCAAATATATGTTTTTTTTATAGGACAGGCAAGGCAAACGAGCGTGCATGTCACCTGATGGTAGGTTGCCACGGCCATCCCTAGCCCCATGTTACCAGGGTTGGAAGAGATGTGTTGCATTTACAATTACTTTTATAAATAAAAAATTTAATTACTTTTATAAATAAAACTTCATTAGCTTTGAACATGGCAACTGATTTGCAGAACAAGAACCGTTATACAAACGCTCGCACAATGAACATAATCGTCAAATCTTAAGATGACAACAAAAAATATTTTCCTCTTCGCATTTAATAACCGGATTCATAGATAAGATCACTTATTACACAGGATATTATTTAATAAGTCAAATAATACAAGCAGAAATGAATCAAACTAAAATCCGTAATACTTTGCCTTCTTGGTCCTCGACAAGAATGTTTTATAGCACTTTGCTAGATTGAAGTAGAGCTGTTTTCCTCTCTTACAAATATATAGAACGCTTAGTGATGTAACACAATAACTTTTTCACCTCACTTTTAATGTTAATAGAAATTGTATAAAAGCAATTATGGATTTATTTCATGTTGAAACGTGTTAGACTTCACGTTTTTCCCTCAAATAGAGGCAGAGATAACTCTAGTCTAATGTTTACATCATCTTTTCAGTATCCGCCCAAAATTAAACACGTTGGGTGTTTACTAGCGGAACATAACGCTACGCTTTATTTTAGCATATTAGAGGAATAAAAATTTCGGCATCCCGCCCAGCGGATATAGAGTCCACAATCTATCTGGTTTACAGTGTGAATATGTTTCCTTGAGCCACGACGATATCTCTATATATAGTGATTTTAAATTATTCCGTGTTACACTTTCTTCTATATTTTGATTAAGACGGACAGAGAGAGTTTAGTATTAGGACACTCTGTTCTTTGCTTTTCATCTGTAGTTTAAGTTAGTGAAAATATTAGCTTATAATATTTTCACAGAACTGGCTACTCGTATTTAATAAAAAAATATTACTCAATGCAACCTTATAACAAAGTGTAATTTTACGAAAATTTGGTGTTTTTCGTTTTATCATATTTGCATATGTGAATATGAAATCTATGTAAATATAGTATATCTTCAAATAACGACTTTTTACTAATTTCATATGTGTACATGGTACAAATACTATTATATCATTTTAGTCTGTTACTTTATTCCGGATGGAACGGCTGGTCCGATTTCAACGAGACTTTTGCTGGTGCGCTGATGACACACTAACTCAAGCTGCTAATATTCTAGATTTAGTATTATAATTATCAAATAAATATCCAAAGATATTAAATTCACTGCTCATTTGTTATATAATTTAATATATTTTTGTTTTTTCTTTCAAGATAATAACAAAGAAAAGCATAAGTTCAGTCAAAATATATTTTTAATATATGTATATTGAACCCATATAACACACTATTAATATCAGCTTTAAATTTCCATTCAATTTATAAGCATCTTTGTGATAAATATAAATTACCAAAACATAACCAAGCTAATTGAATTACTGCAATCAATATACAACCATACGATAAATTCAAAGATTAACGTAACCGTACACCATTCGCTTTTGTGTTACACAATTGATAAATCACTATTCAGTGGATGTATTAGGATTGCCAATGACCGGTGAACATTGTAGAGTAGTGTAGTGTTACGTTGTTATTTATAATGCTTATTAAATCAAATAATGTTAAGGCGAAGTGGTGCAGTGTCAAAATGTATACGTGAAGTTTGTGGGTTCCAAATAATTTCACTGAATTTCAAGAAATACTGTCTGCATTATTGAAAAAACGTATAAAAATTTGAACGCAGCGGGATTCGAACCCGCGCCTCTTGGATACCGTCCAAGCGCTCTGACCGCTAAGCTATGCGTTCTACTACCAGCTGCGTCGAAATTCTTATACCTTTTGTTACAACTTATTTATGTTGTTAGCATCTCTGTAGAGAGATTTTTACAAATTTCTACTACTTAAAGATTATTAAGAAATAATCGTTTAACAAGAGAGATTGCTATTTTATTTTAATATTTACTATTTTTTAAAGAGTTATTCCACACTTAGGATTAGAAAACATTATTGAAAAAACGTATAAAAATTTGAACGCAGCGGGATTCAAACCCGCGCCTCTTGGATACCGTCCAAGCGCTCTGACCGCTAAGCCATGCGTTCTACTACCAGCTGCGTCGAAATTCTTATACGTTTTGTTACAACTTATTTATGTTGTTCGCATCTCTGTAGAGAGATTTTTACAAATTTCTACTACCTGGAGAAACTGTCTGGAGAAAGTACTTAAGACGCAATGATTTGGAATAGTATATAGACACTTATATATATATATATATATATATATATATATATATATATATATATATATATATATATATATATATAGCGTTTCAGTCACTGTTAAGTAAACACGACATTCAAAATTTAATTACAACAAACAATTTGACGAAATCTACTTGAAATCAATATCAGATACAACTTACTTTCATTATTCACACGGTGTTAATCTACTTCACAATAGTTCGAGCACTCAATGGAACACTATATACGATTTTCACAACTGGCGCTAATAGCAAATTCCATTAATGCTTTATCACTTCCGGAGAAGTTGCGCTTCCTGTTTCTAATTCAAATTCGATGCTAAAATTAGTTATAGAGGAAATGCCTGTTTATACTCCTAGTAAACTGAACTTTATTTTCATTCCTGTAGTAAACTGGCTTTAAATCATTGAGTTTATGTTATGATTTTAATATGGTATGGAGTATCAGAAAAATGTAATAAACCAAAAATGAAAATATAAAATTAGTAGCTATTCAGTCAATTAAAGAAGCTTATTTTAACTTACGAGTTTGAAATAACATAAAAATGACAATTATGCTGCTTAAAAAAAGGCAAGCTTATTAGAATAATAAGCTGATACGCTGTTAATGCGTAAACAATACTTTACCTTATCAACCTGTATCAAAAATATATTAATATTTATGCTAACTATAACTATGCCCAATTTTTTAAATCTCCTTGTGCGCTATTTTCATATTAATATAGGCAATGATGATTTGATCTTCTTTAATCTCATATATCTATTTGAAATCGATAATAGTACTTTCAACTGATATGTTTGAGGCCATTTGTGGCGCAGTCGTAGTGCGTCTGAATATATGTCTAATCCACTAGTGAATAGTGGGTTCGATTTTAACTCGGGGAAATGATTATATTCAAAGTATCTTATTATTTATTCGCTCTAGTAAGTTCAGACGCGGTGTTCAAATTCTGCAGAAGGTGGAGCACAAAGTGTTTTGCTGTAAAAACTTTCTGCCTATGCCTACACTTTCTGCCTATACTTTTTGCCTTTCTGCCATGCTATGCGGGATAGAAGAGTGAAGCTAAAAAAGAAGTGATATGTATATTTTAAACATATTTTCTATTTTATAATAAAGACAATACTATTCTCTAACTTTTAAATTTTTTCTCAGATATGAAGCTAGTTAATGGAAACGAAAATAGACATATTAAAGGGTCGCCTAAGCCTATACTTAGGCTACATGTCTAAGCCCCCAAGCGAACTTCTTTCCCTGCAACGCAATGTATCCATAGGAAGAAGAGAGATAGAAGTCTTATCTGTTAAATAATAGATGCAAATATATTGTATTTACAATTAATTATATTTGTACAAAGCAGAGAACATACAACATGTTAGTACTGATATTTAATATTTTAGTGCTTTAAATATGTTTATATATATATATATATATATATATATATATAATAAAATTTTCTGTTAATGATAAATCGAAAATCAACTCTTATTTTCTAATTTATTAGTACATTCAGTTTTACATTACTGCGATATTTACTTTATATAACATACCTTTTAACGTAACGAAGATATAATATTATATTAATATGTAGATTGTAATTATATTCACATTAATGTAGATATACGACTTCAAGTCACAAGTTCTGACCTTAACCTCTAGCCGAAAGGTGCGACAAACATGTTCAAAAGAAAGCTGTTTTAACGGTGTATCACGAGATCAAATATTAACTGTTATTTTTCCTTTGGCAGCTGTATAAATATTTTTTGATAACAACTTTAACTTTACGCGGCCGGTCGTGGCGCAGTGGGATAGCGTCTGACTGAAACGCGATCGGTTGTGGGTTCAATTACCACTCGGGAAAGGTACTTCCTGTCTGTGTGTATATATATATATATATATATATATATATATATATATATATAATTACTTGACTAATATTGTTCCACTGAGCCACTTCTGGCCTCAATATAAACAAGGCCGTCATATCAGAAAGTGACTCTGACGCAATAATTGTAAACTCCATCTTAAATATTCTCGAAACTATATTTAAATTATATTCTTTTTCCCGTTCTAGTAAGAATGGAGTCATACAAATAAGAAAATGCTCAATTACTATTATTTTACTTTCTAAACAATTGACCTATTTGTAATAAAATTTAGTTCAAACAAATTTCGCAAGTTATTTTGGCAGAAATACAAGAAGAATTATTCTATGGTTTAAAATTTCAAACTAAAGTGAGCTTCATATAATTTAAAGGCTCATTTATCTACTGGCTCACGTTTAGTTTAGTACTTTGGGATATATAAATTTGTCTGAACACATAGCATGCAGCTTTCTTCACCTTATATTTAAAAATAGCACAATTAGTTTTACGATAAAACACTAATATTTATTACTAAGAGTGCGCAAATTCGCAATCGACCTAGTTTTTTATTTACACTATTATATTTATAAAGGAAAAACATATGTCTGTGTCTATATAATATAGTCTATAATATATTTACTTTAGTTTAGCTCTTAGATCCTTTCATATCACATTACATTATCATTTAATAGTATAAAATGAAATCGAGTCTTATCGGTGCGCTTAGATCTCTTAAATTTTAACACTATTTGCAATAACATTCATTGTTACTTATACATTGTTACTCTGTACTCAGTTCAGTATGTAAAATCACATGTGGGCTACGCATGTGCGGAAGGGTGAAATCACACATGGGATTTCACCCATCCTCATATGATACCATTCATATGAGGATGGACGAATTCCATGTGGACCATGATGTCATATGTGAACGAGTAAAATCACATGTGAATAATGGTGGCCTATGTGGAAGGGCCAAGTCATATTTGGACCATGATGGCATGTGCGGAAGAGTGAATTCATATGTGGTCTATAATGTCATATGTGGACGGATAAAATCACGTGAGTACCATGGTGTCATACGTGGATGAGTAAAATTATATGTAGACCGTGGTGTCATATGTAAATAAGGAAAAAAAATGTGGACCGTGGTGGCATGTGTGGAAGGGTGAAATCACATGGAGATCCATAATGCCATATATGGAAGAGTAAAGTCATATGTGGAACATGGTGGCATGTATGGCTTAAATAACTTTCATTTGCTCGCTCTGTAAAGAAAAAGCACGGCGTTGCGTTTCACCACTCAACACACAATGTCTCGAATTCGGCGGAAAGCAAAATACGAAGTGTCTTGATACCAGATCGCTACGCATTATAGCAATGTATCATAAATCGATATTATCTAGGTAGGTCCTATAGAAAAATGTCTTAATTTGAAACAGTATCCTGTTCTACGAGTATTTATCATAGGTAGATAACAAAGAATTCCAATAACTATTACCTGATATGTTATCAAATTAAATTAGGCTAACAATATATGTAATATTTTGAAGTGTTTGCAAGGAAAAAGGTGTGTAGTGTAAATAATAGAATGCGCAATTTTTATCAACATTCTTTTTACATTCTTTTTTGATAAAAAGACTCGAACTTATCTCAATATAATCGGTCGTTTAACCTCATTTTTTTTAATATTTATTTTATGAATCATACAAATAATTATAAAAATATTATTTTATTTTATTTCTTATTTATCTGTGGGCTGTCTATAGTAGTATAATTAATTTTTAAAAAAGACATTTTAATTAACTCGTAACATATAGAAGTAGTTTAATCGGATGGGTATGTTTTTATTTTGTGATATTTATATGTTTATAGAAAGAAAAGCTGGAAATATAGCCACTAAAATAAAACGGCGTTTACTTCGCCACTCAACATGCATTATTTTTATTTCGGGTGGAAAGCAGTCAATGGAGTGTCTTGACACTAGGTTTAGTCTGACTACCCTGCTGAAGGATAATATAATTATAAGATCAAATTTCTATCAATATAAGATATAATTTTAAGATCAAATATCAATTTACACAACAAGGTGACAAATGAAAGTCACATTGATTTGTGGCCAATAACATTCAACAAGCCAAACAACTGCAAAAAATGAAATCTTACCTTATTATCTGATAAATATACCAATTACATTCATTTTTATATTCAAGTTTTTAAATATTGAGCTTAAATATTTTTTGTACAGGACTATATTTATCAGGACTAATAACAGAAATAATCTATCGTATTTAATTAAACAAGAAAAAACCTGTATAGCTTATTATAAGCTTCGTAAAAATATTTTCAAATAGAAACAAAATGACAATGATATTATTTTGTAGTATATAAAAGACAAAATTATCAATCTGGGTTCTCCTTAGGACATGGAAATATTCCATTGGAAATAGACATCCTTAGGCATATTCCATTAATAAGAGTGCGCAGGTAAAGAATCACTTCTCGATTTAAGTTTTAATATAAAAGATAAGCAAATATGTTTGTTACTTCTTATTATTTATTAAACTCGAAGGAAAATGACGTCACGTTTTAGGTGTAGCAAATTTTAGGTGTAAATATGTTACACATATTTGAAAGGCAGATGTAAATAACGCATATGAAATAAATCAACATTGATTATTTCGTGAATTTGTCGTTTATTACATGATTTCATTCGGTGGGATTCGAACTCATGCCTCCAAAAAGACTGCTGCCTTAAACCAACTTTTCTTATACGGGGAAGATATTATATATATTTGTAAGGCAGATGCTAACTACCCAGAAGAAATAAATCATTCTTAGCCGTAAATTTGCCATTTCTTACAAAATCATATGTATTTGAGATATTACAACACTAAGGAATTTTTAACCGTTCTTTATTATATTTTATCACGCACGAAGAAAAATTTTAGTTCGTATTTTTTTTCTTCTGTTCATGAAAGTATCATAGCACAATGAGTTAGTAACCTAATTTTAATAATTTTGAGATCCACCCTATCTGGAAGGATAAATTATTTTCATTATCATGTTCTGGTAAGTCAAAACGTGGCGTTAAGCTTTGCCACCAAGCGCAATATTTCGGAATTTAAAAATTGAAAATAAATTACTTTATATACCTACATTCTTCCTGCTTCTTCAAATATACTTGCTAATGATCGACCTATAGCATGTTAGTCTAAATTAATAAATATTAAAAAAGTTTCAATTTAATAATATTAAATACTAATATTTTTACAAGTCACTTAGCCCGCCAATTATCCGTTCTTATTTAACAATAAGTACTAATCACTTTTACCACCCGTTAAGCTTGGGCCTAAATGCGTACCTTTAATAAAGTAAGGTGTCTCTCTCAGAATATAGTTATAATAATTATACAAATATATATTGTCAGATTAAGCCCGCAACTCCGTTGGTTTGGGATGGTTAACTTAAAAAAACTGTAAAATTTTGGTATGGTTGAGTTTTTATTGCAATTTTGCCAAACAAAATTAGTATAATTTATGCACCGATTAAAATGAAACAAGAACTTTTGGAACCTTAACTAAATACCGTTTTGTGTAAATTAGTATTAGTGTGCACAAACGTACAGACAGACTAAAGGATAAAAAATAAATAAAAAAATCGTTGTTCGTGATCGTTGATAAATATTCCTTATATTAGTTACTCATATATTTCAGGACTTCCCGGACGTATTTACAGATAGTGATCAGTTACATTTTTATTAGACCCATAGATAAATACTATATAAAATCATTATACTGGAAAAATTAGACGGAAATTAGAAATTAAAATAAATAATCGACATACGTCCATGTAAAACAAATATTTATTCTGCACGGAAATGAAATCGACTTCCCGTTCAGCCGCCGAATTCATTTTTAGCTAATTAGTTTTAATGCTTTCTGCGAACTCTAAGTCTAAAAGTTTATTTGCTATATGTCTGTGATTTACTCGTACATTAAATATTCTTCCGATTAATAAAACAGGAGATTTACATTGATTTCAAAATTTCGAAATCAATGATTCGGTCTTATTTAATTGGTGCTTGGAAAATTGTGGATGTCTTAGAAAGTTCCATTCACCAAAATTTAACTTTGTATAAAATTTGCTTTTACATAAATCTCCGCGTATTGTTGTTAAATACAGCTTGGTTAGCAAGTAAACAAATGAGTAGAATGCCTATGTTTTAGATAAAAAAACAGTTTCACGCATAATTTCGCATGGCAAGGTAGTTGGAGAGAACAAGCATTGCGTGTTGAATGGCAACCTCAAAGTCGCTCTTAATCTTACTTGAGCGAGTAATGAAAATAAATTTTACATAATATAATCAATTCTTCGAGTGGTAATCGAATTCACAATCAATCATGTTTACAGTCAGATGGTGTCCTACTGGACTACCATAGTAAATTTATTTCCTTTACTTCAAGATAACTATTTTTATGATTTCTATATAATTCGACATTGTCCTGTTTTAATTGGGTATTTCCTAGTCTAAGCTTATTTCTCTTTATATCCATGTGTACAATTTTTATGTATTTTTTCACCTAAAATTTTTAATGTATATTAAACTTTTAATATTTCCTCTTCCTTGTTCATTGTATAATATAATTTTCACAAAAGAAAATATAAACAGCAATAATAATAAAACAATTAAAATTAATTTGTAAATTATTTTTATTGCAATTATTTTATAAACTGTAAATTAAATCACAACAAGTAATAATATATGATAATGGATTACACATAGATTAAGTAGACATGTCGTAAAATATGAGTTAAATAAGCTAACCATTGAATGCAGGTACTTTAGGTACTTTCTGTCTGTATATAACTCTAACTAGATTTTTTATAAGAAAGCTTTTTTAATATGCTTTATTTTTTTCTGAGCTTTACACTTTATTCCGCACATCATAGTAGTCAAAGACAACCTTTGACTTTCTGAAATCAAGATATTACGTATTAACTGACGAACTCAACGCCCCACTTAGTCTCATCTGAGTGAAGATATGAAAATAAATTTTAAATATTTATCATTCTTTCGAGAAGAAATCGAAGCCACGACCAATCGCGCATATCAGAGGCCCATAGAAAATAAGAACAAAACAAACGCCTTCATTCACTCATTCAAATCTCACATACATAGATATATGAAGATTCATATTGTACGAATTTCGGCATTATTATTCTCATCTTAGATTATAATAACCTGTCAATCAAAATTAAAATAACATGACACCAAATGTGTCGAATTGAAATATAAATAGATATCTGTGTCAGCTTAGATCATATTACAGAAGGCCAAATAACATCTGTTTACTAATAACGAATACTAAGAAATGATAAGTAACGGAAGTCATTTATAAAGGAATAATCTACTGACATAGTAATTTCTGAGATATTTACTATTTTTAAAGTATTACTCCATACTTAGGATTAGAAAACATTTTTGAAAAAACGTATAAAAATTTGGACGCAGTGGGATCCGAACCCACGCCATCTTGGATACCGTCTAAGAGGCGTGGATTCGAATCCTGCTGTTCAAACATTTTTATAAGTTTTTTCAAAAATTCTGAAATAGCTAGACGAAGATACCTATTGTATTCTCTACACCTTAAAAAAATTTTTAACATATAAATTATATTTTTTATGACTGTTTTTAATATGTTATTGAGATATTTTGTATAAAACAATTTTGAACGGATCAATCGCCTATATTTTGGTGAACGAAAATATATTTTTGGATATAATCCTGTAACCACGCACTACTGTAAAATATTCGAAACTTCAAGTGTCTAAAAATGTATTTTTGAATACCAAAATATATTAGAGGTCGGTCGTGGCGCAGTGTGACAGCGTCTGACTGTAACGCGATCGGTTGTGGGTTCGATCCCCACTCGGGGCAGTGATTATATTTAAATTATTTTGACTTCTTCGCTCTGGTAAGACAAAATGCGGCGTTGAGTTCCACCACTCAACACGCAATGTCTCGAATTTGGTGGAAAAGCGAAGTACGGAGTGTCTTGACACTAGGTACTTTCTGTCTACCCTGCTACGCGGGATAAAAGCGTGATGCTAAAAAATATATATATATATTAATTCGTTAAAAATAATTTCATTTAAAATGTGTAAAAATCGCGTAAATCAAAGACCTTATTATGTCATTGATATATTTTATATATAAATATTTCTATGCAATAAGAGTCGAACCAGGGTCTCTTGCATGACGCTCCAAGCGCCCTTACCTTACCAAATTCAAACTTTTTTTGTTATCTCTGTAGTTATTTCTTAGAGACAATAGTTTGGCAAGAAAGATTGCTTTTTAACAAGTATTTCAATATTAGATGTGCCTGCGACTTCGTTTGTAAATCCGTCCGCCTATCTTTATTTAATGTTTTTGGACATTTATTTTATACTTCTAAATTAAAAGTAGCCAACGTTAACATCCCTTCAAAAGGCTTTGATATGTACTGTGCATTAACCAGACACTCCAGTTTTATTCATTTGTATGTTTCGAAAGTGTTATTCCGCTTATAAGGTAGAAAAACAATTTTACAGATTTTTTTTAATATGTTTTCTAAATATAATATAATATTTTGTCCAAGCTGAAATAACCGCCGTGAATGAGACCAAGAAAACGATTTTTTTAATATTGCAATATTCTAAATGGTAATCAAACTTACAAACATCCCATATAAAGTCAAATTCTTTTTTTTATTCATCACGGTGCTGGAATATTTACAGTTTAAAGCATTTTTTGGTGGTGAGTGGTGAAACTCAACGCCGCGCTTTGTTTTAACAGAGCGAGGAAGTGAAAATAATTTTAATATAATCACTCCCTCAAGTTTGAATCGAACCCACAACCGATCACGTTTACAGTCAGACGCTGTCCCACTGTGCCACAACCAGCCTAAAGCCTTTAATAACAAGAAGAATAATAAATAATAATACATCACTAAATTCTATCTTTACCTATAAAAAACAAAAAGCGCTTAATAAATGTAAAGCTAAATATCTATTTTTGCAAACTTTTTGCATAATAGGCCCACTCTTAGTGTCACCGTTAACATGCCAAACGAAAAATAAATGTGTTCGTATTACCTGGCTTTACAATGTATTTTATGTGAATACGTGACTGTTTCAACAACAAGTTGAAAATGGTTTCTGAAAATCGCAAAGTTTTAAGGCTAACTAAGCGTTTGTAGCACACAGTTTGATGTATGGACTATTGCTAATATTAAAATATACTTGTTTGTGTTTTGAGAGTTACTTGAATAGAATATTAAATAAGAATTATCAAAAATCATTGTAAGAAATCATATGAAAACTTTTTCATATGTGTATATGTTTTTTAAAAGGAGCCGTCAAAAAAGGTATATAATAGCTTTAAAATAAACTTTGATTTTAGACGCTTTTTATTAACATGATTAAGGTTTTATCATTAACGTCTCGAACACTTTGCAGTGGTTACAAGTAGACCCGGATTAACGTCCGTTTAAAATAGTTTCATTTAAAATATGTAAAAATCGTGAAAATCAAAGATCTTGTTAATTATAACATGATCTGTGAACTAAATACAATGTTAATTATATAAGTAGTAAACTTAGAATTTAATTTTATGGCTTTGACATATACATTATGCAAACGTAATTATTTCATCTTATAACAACTACTGTATTAACATTTATATCACTTAAGAACTGGAGACGCAAGGTATGAAACTAGTTGTAATTAATATGTAAAGCTGTGGAGCTAATTTAAAAAGCTTGTATAACTAAATACAATGAAATATAAGTAATTTAAAATTAGTAAATTTATAAGAAAAGTATGAGAAGTCTATGATAGTTATACTCCACTGGTTATTCACAACATCCTATATAACGTAAAGCTAAATTTTATTAAAAGACGATATATAGCAAACACATTTATCATCAGTATCATAGTTCTATTAAAGATAGTAAGAATAAACGGACAACCAGCGCACAGCAATATATGGAGGAAATCATAAACATTTGTTTTAAAAATAGGTTTTCGTAAACTCTACATTTAAGCTTCACTAAAACGGGAGTAAGTTTGAGAGATTACCGACAAGTATTGTAATACATTTGTAAAAAATGTATACAAATTGAAACCAAAATATGATTCCAAGAGGCGCGGGT
Source organism: Dryadula phaetusa (assembly GCA_032432895.1). Classification (NCBI taxonomy): domain Eukaryota; kingdom Metazoa; phylum Arthropoda; class Insecta; order Lepidoptera; family Nymphalidae; genus Dryadula; species Dryadula phaetusa. The sequence goes on from JAOYRS010000033.1 coordinate 8,246,863, forward strand.
TCCAATCTCGCTGCGTCCAAATTTTTATACATTTTTTTTAAATATTTTCTATTCCTAAGTGTAGAATAACACTTTAAAAATAGTAAAAGGATTTTTTTATATTCCTTTATAATGTATAAGTGTGAATGTATATACCTTATTGCGAATTTGTATTACAAGTTAAAATATACTGATATGAATGAACACATCTCCGATATCAAAAATGACTTGTTCAACAAGTCAGTCGTGTCGCAGCAGACCAGAACAGGAAACCGGTCGTGGGTTCGATTTTCTAAGGTATACTTGAGAGAAGGCTTGACAGCTATTTCTCTCTGACTTCCTGCTATTAACAAAGCGTGAAGAAGAAATAATAAAAAAATTGTTATTGTTTTTATGTATGTACAAAAAAAGTAATTTTATTTAAAACATTAATAGTATTCTGATTAATTTTTATATTTTGATTAAAAACTCTAAGTAGTTAGAATGTTTTCAATACAACTCTTTATTTACTTGCTTTTAATAAAATGTTTTCAAGGTTATCTGTGGGAGCTTGAGCTGCAACAATGCAGTTTGCTTACGCTTTTGTTTCGCAAAAGGTAGAGTAGAAACTATTAGTCTGATTAAACCTGAATCTATACAATTTTATTTTACATTATAACTATAGTTATATTTATCTTAGTTTGTGGGTTTGTGCTACTAAGAGAGTTTTATTTTGCATTATATGCATATTTCTAAAAAATTCTATATAAAAAATTGAATGCAGCGGGATTCGAACCCGCGGCTCTTGAGCGTTTTCCAGTTTTTATAAGTTTTTATTTTAGATTTTCGATCCTACTTAGGCAAGAATACTTTTGAAAATAGTTAAATATTATAAGATTATGGTTCCAAAAATTGAAAGACTCAAATTGCGTTCGCCATCCAACACGCACTGTCTCTATAATCGTCACTCCGTCTCTAGTCTAGGTTTTTAGGATCTATTAAGTAAGAACGTTTTGTAAACACATTGGTATAACACAGTGACACTAATTTGAATATGAAAGTTAGTTTTCTATTGTTTTAAATTGTCATCATGTTGCTGTTTATTTTGTTCGTTTATTAATGAGGGAAAAGTGAAGCAGTGACGTTTCATTGTATTGCTCAAATGGTTTGTGCAATCGAAAAGACGAGTGATGAAAAAATGGTAAGAAATATATATGAAGCAAAAGTGAGCGGTTCGAGAAATCGGTGGGAGACATCGGTTGACTTTCGAGACACAGTATCGATGATACTGGAGGAAGGTAATGTAACAAGCATGAGGATTCCCCGAAGGGATGTATGAAGAGATTATGACTGTGGACGAGGTGAAAGAAGTGTGTAGGGCGTAGGTGCTCTGTTGTCAAGGTAGGACGCTCTATTGTCTCTGGCTGCCCCGCTAGGGATAAATATAAAAAAGATAATAAAATGGGCAACACCTGTATTTTTTCAGAATTAAAAGGTAGTCTATTAGTAATGGTATTCAATAGAGTACAGTAGTTCATTTTGTATTTTGAAAGGAAATGCTTCGCATATTTACTTTTAAACCAGTTATCTGTCTAAGTAAATGAGAAAGTAATCAAAATAATTAGCAAAAGATATATCGATAGATATACGTCAATTAATACACTTATAAATAAAATGCATTAAAGAATAATTTTCACAAGTTATTCGAAATATATTTAAAATAGATGTACAGATAGTTCCCTACAGTAAAACTGCCAGTAAATAATTATATTTATCTTAAAATTCTGACTGAGCATTAATCGCGAAATGCATAGTCAGGAGTCAATCAGATATACCTACTAATTACTATACTACTTTATGCTATCTCGTCGAATGCTATAGTTGCAAATAATTTGTTGAATCGACCCCGTTACTCCAGTTCTCATCACAAACTCTGGTTGCTGACTAATATAATATTTAAATATCAGCTTGAAAAGTTAAATTTTTGTTTTGCCCAATTATATAAAAAATGATTTATCGTTTATACTGTCATTTAAAGTTCATTTGTTGGTCAGAATTATTATTCTATGAATATCTTGATGCTATTTATAACAAAATGAACGGCTTCATCGACGGGACTTTCATTGACAGATATATATACAATAAATAACTTAGGTTACTTTTAAAATTATAAAAAAAATCTAATGATGTTAAATTCCTTGTAGACGAAGTCGTAAAAAGCGTAAAAAAATCAGAATGTAGCAATTATTCACTCCTAAATACTATATGTGGATTAAAAGATAAGAAATGCAGAAGGTATAAATAAGTATATTTTTCTACTGTAATGTGTGGAAAAATCAGATATTAAAAAAGCAGTACGTACATATATATCAAACAATAAAACATAATAAGCAATGAGTAACTGGCGCCTTGTTAATTGTGACATGTGTTCTTTAAATGGATATCATATTGAACGGAATGGGTTTTTTACAGAACCAAAAAAAACTATTTTAAAATCCACAGAGTAGATTGTTCGCAAATTCTTTGATATTTTTTTGTGTTAACATATTTTCATATGGAAGTTTAGTTATGCAAAATAATAGTGAAACAGTGAAAAAAAATTGTGTGGTTATTTCAATATTTCGTTTTGAATTTTTTTAGAAATGTTGATATTTGAAACTCGTAGATACCAAATAGCCACAAAAGAAAAATATTAATAAATAACATCTCCATTGATTTTGGTTGGCAAAAGATTTTTATACTTTCCAGAATATTGCCATATATAATATGTATTTATATATATATATATATATATATATATATATATATATATATATATATATATATATATATATATATATATATATATATATATATATATATATATATATATATATATATATATATATATATGAGTATCATGTTCAATTGTAGTATATTAACATTTTCCTCTTCTGTCTGTATTAAAAAAATCTGGTATATTTTACTTTAATAATAGGGAATTCATATTCATATATTTTACTATATTAAAAAAAACTGTTGAATTATTGCTCTCTGAATAGCCATGCCAGGAATGAAACGTGTCGCTAAAATAAATAAAAAATATAAGTGGGTTATTATTTAACTCCGCGATCATTAAGAATCTCGGTCTAGATATTAAATAGTATACTTATGTCTGAAAGCACTTTGACATAAGAACTAAATCACAAGCTATCAACATTTCCTTCTATATTAACCTTTAGCTACTGGGGTAAATTTAAATTTACACAAACGTGTTTAAAAATCTTTAGTATTTTTATAACGTATTGTTTAACAATTAACATTTAAATAAAACTAGATATATAATTTATACTTTATTTATTTAGATATTTTTGAAATGATTATGGGCGTCGCGGCGTAGTGGGACAGCGTCTGACTGTATAATTATCGGTTGTGGGTTCGATCCCCACTCGGGATTATATTTAAATTATTTTCACTTCCTTCCTCAAAGACAAAGTGCGGCATTGAGTTCCACCACTCAACACGTAATGTCTCGAATTCGGTAGAAAGCGGAGTATGTAGAGTATTGACGCTAGGTACTTTCTGTCTACCCTGCTATGTGGGATAAAAAACGTGAAGCTTAAAAAAATTACATGGGGTCATAAATCAGTAAGTTTTACTTATTTTTAAAAATAATCAACAAATCACCTCAAAATTTATTTTTAATCTATTTTTCTATTAAATAGAATTCAAAAACTTACAATACAAAACAAAAATAAAAAATATATACATCACTTCAATTATGGCGAATTGAATACAATCACGACAAGCTTGGTACTTGGCACATTGTAAACATACATTTGTTTTGCATGCATAGCATGGTGTGTGTATGGTCACATATATATTTAGGAAAAGAAGATTTTTTCCTACATCGCTACAGTCCTTACAATCTTCCTATTTTTTCAGATTCATTCCATTCCTATATAAATGATGACATCATTAAAATCATTTTTTTTCTAGTTCTACCGTGATTCTACATTTCGATATATGCATGTTACTATTATTTCTTATAAATCCTTATTTTATAGACCATGCACTGCGCCCCATTTTGCAAAGTTAAAAAAATTTCTGCTACAAAAGCAAAATCTGAATTGAAACTATTTACAAGAAAGTTACTTAAATATTGAGTTGGTGTCTAAGAGGCCAACGAAAAATTTCAAATTGTAATTATCTTTAAAATTAAACGCGCAAATACAAACAAACTATACAGCCAATGAAAGCCTAGTAATCCACTGTGGATTACACAGAAAAAGGCGTATATTTTAAAAAAATATTTTCTAGAGGACTAAGGCGCCCGTATCAGTAGCGCAAGGTTAACTTCACTTAAACCATAATATGTATTTATATATTTTGACTTGACTTTTGATTTTGACCACACTTTGAATTTGAAAAAAATTAAAAAAAAAACGTATAAAAATTTGAACGCAGGGGGATTGAACTTAAAAAAGTTTTTTTGAAAGCTTAGTGGCTAGAGCGCTTGGACGGTATCCAAGAGGCGCGGGTTCGAATCCCGCTGCGTTCAAATTTTTATACTTTTTTTAAAAATGTTTTCTAATATGTATTTATATTAAAATTTGTGACACTATTAATACTGACGCCCAATCACGTATATATTATGCTTATTTTGTTTTAATTTGCCAGTGAAATAAAATATAAAAACGATATTTTTGTTATATCTCATTATCAGATGCAATTTTGGTAATTATGCTGTAGAAACCTTACAAATAAAGCGCGAATGGTCGTATGTCTCTTTTAAGCACTATATCAATAATTTTTTGTTGTCATATTGTAAAATTTATCATATGGACAATATTTTACACAGAATTATATGTAGCGTATTGAGGACTATTAAGAACTGTAGAAAAATAAGAAATAGTTAATAGAAATTTAAATTCTACTGGAAATGCTTATTTATATAACTCATATATTTTAATATATATAGTAGAATATATGAGTTCTTGCAAAAAAGTGCCACCTTAACTTATGCTACCCGTAAATCATTTCTTAGTTTAAGCAAAAAGCAGAAAATCTATTCTCTGCTTTTTGCTTAAACTGAGAAATGTTGAAAACTCTAGTGTTGAAACAATACAAAATATTTTTATTCAAAATATCAACATATATGAAGATAAAAAAAACCTTATTTCTAAATATTAATTTAAGATCCACGCTTGCTTAGTGCCAATATAACACACATAACAATGAACTCACTTAACAAATACATTCATTTGATACCTAAATCATCAAAATGTATCACTTGAAGTGTGAAGTACAATGTGTATTCAAGTAGAATAAATATTGACGTGTTTATATACTTTAAATATTGAACATACCTTGAATTTACTAATATTAACCTACTATACGTTTAAAAAATAATACATGTATGAAAAAAAAACTTCACGTTTTTTACCCAAAATTACAAAAAAAACAAATGTTAAAAACGGACTTCCCACTCGAAGTATATACTACATATTACCTGATGAGTCGTGGAGCACAGCTTTGCCTTTTCTCTTACCAGACATGTAAATAATTTAAATTACTTATTCTCTTAGCGGAAATTGAATCTGCAGCTAATATCTGTCCTATATTCACATTGAAGTAAAAAAAAAATCTTTTTATTTATCCTCTGTATATCTAACACTGTGACAAGAACCAAACATCAGTTAGTTTTGCAACTTTAAAATTTCCGGGTCAAAATCTGACTTGAAATATTTTTAAATATTTCTATGATTTTTTTGGTTTTAATCATAAATTAGTTAATTCAGTGATATAGTATTATACACTAACCCACACAAACAAACGCATTAATTGTTATTTACAATGAAATGTATATCTTTTGAGTACTAGCCATACTATTAAATTATTTTGTATCATATATCGTAAATAAAGTGTTCTAACTAGTTCAACAAAAATGTAATTATTTTTTTTAATCAATCATCATCGTATTTGAGTTTGAAATATTTAGTTTAAATAGAAAGAACCCTACAAAAAACTCATCAAAAGTTAGCATATTTTTTTCTAAATCGCAATAATATTGTAATTTGTAGCCAACCTTCATTTCTAATAAACGTACATACAATATAAACAAATAAAAAGCGAAGCAATTAAGTTTATGTTGAAAATCGTTACATTACGCGTTCAATTTTGTGAAAAAGTCTATTAACAAGATTATATAGTAGTTTAATTTTGCGCTCACGCGAGTGTGTCAGTAAGGTGAGATGGACGTAAATCGTGCCTAGGTTTCAAAGGGGAAAATCAGTTTTACAGTCGCAATGTGATTGGAAACAGAAATTCGTACTAGCATTTTGCCCTTGTTTCGGCGGTACTAACATTTTATTTATGTAATAAGATCTTTGATTCTTACAACTTTTACACATTTGAAATGAAACTATTTTAAACGGATTTATCTCGTATATTTTGGTATTGGAAAATATATATTTCAATTTGTATTTTCGAAGGTTTTACAGTAGTCCGTGGTCACAGATAGACTGAATTGGTGTTCGTCTGTCAGTTGATACAAAAATTATTTACCACAACTATCTGTTTGTTATTCACCTTCTAAAAATGTACTTTCGATTACCAAAACATACGCGGTTGATACGTTTAAAATAGTTCATTTAAAATTATATATTTATTTAAAATTAAGATCTCATCTTGGATGATTTGATGCTCATAACTAAAAATACTAAGTCATTTTATTTATTAATTAATAATAATTAATAATTTTATTTTTACTTTTACACGATTTCAATGTTGACAAGCATATACAGTCCAAGCTAAAACATTACCAGATGATGTCATCGACGCAGGCAATCATAATTATTTCTTCAAACCAAAAAGACAACAACAAAATCCCTAGTAAGAATACTCCTCTTGTTCAATTTTTATACCTTACTAAAAGTTAATAAAAATATTTTTTATTTATATAACTTTTATAATATTTAGATTACTATTAAAATGTATTGAAAGCCATCAAATTATGATTTATATGGTAATATTGATATGGTACCATGGTAATATTGATACGGAAATATGTGGAATTTTTAAAAATACCAAAATATACGCGATTAATCCGTGTAAAATAGTTTTATTTAAAATATGTTGACCAATATGTGGTTATAATATTCTATAGTTACGCATTAGAATTCTCTTTATCTATGTATGTTATTAAATTATACTTTTAGTAGTTACATTTTTACTGCTGGATTCTTTCTTAATTCAGCTGGGTATAAATATACAGAGGATAAAAAACTCCTTACTAGAGACAGAAGGGGAGAATTTCGAAAAACCAAGTGTTTGAAACTCGCGACTATAGACAGTAACTGACTCGTATCTCGTAAATACAAAACTTAAAAAGAGCCCCTCTTTGAAATGTTTTCACGTCATCATCCCAGCTCTTCCCTCTACTAAGTGCTAGCAATTAATTCATGATTTTAGACTAAGTTCTTTTAGTAAGTTATATAGAGATTTCACAGTCACACCTCTCGCATCTACCTTTAAACGCATTTCTGGTTACTGTATTACCAATATTACCATATTTATACCAATATTACCATACCAATTTAATCATACTTATATAAAAAAATCGTTTTCATGCGCCCCATTTCATAGAGCTGTCATATGATACAATTAAAAGATACCAAATCATTCAGTTAGTGTCCTAATTTTTTAATAGGTCTTCATGTGAATTAACCGATTATGTTTTTATCAAAATAAACATCTTAACAATGATTTAATACATTTTTATTTAGGTTAATCGATTTTAACCTTTCACAGTCTATTATTTTTTCTTGTTTGTCGTTTACTCTAAAAATAGTTTTCTTAAATACGTTGGTAGTAAAAATGATGTACATTTTTAAGTAAATATAATCAAATAGTACATAGCATAATCTTAAAAATAAAAAAAAATAAAAGAAATAGTATTTTGTACCACTAACTGAATAAAGCAGGTGATCATGTCCCAGTGGCGGCGTATGACTGTGTCGCTTTTCGCTCAGTGCTTAAATTTAAAATACTTAAATTTATACTTAAAGACGGATAAGGGAGATTACAAGGAACGAATAAAGACACGAGATATAGATTCTCTCTGATAACGCTACTAAGTAAACCAGAAAAAATTATTATCTTTTTCTTTAACTTCACGCTTTTATCCCTCATACTAGTGTAGACAAAAAGTACCTAGTGTCACTCCAAATTCCGCTTTCCGCTGAATTCGAGACATTGCGTGTTGAGTGGTGCTTTGTCAATTTAAATATAATCATTCCCCGAGTGGGAATCGAACCCACAACCGATCCCGTTTATAATCTGACACCGTCCCACTGCGCCACGGCCTCTTCTGTATACTTTCTTAATATCTATTTAAATTTTGTTGTATGTCGTTTAATAATACTTTCCTTAAGTGTAGATTATGTTGGCTATAATCGCTTATTGCTTTTATCGCGCCAGTGGAATCTTGCTCGCATTAATTTGAACGACAACGTAACATTACATCATGTTGATTTTATCTACATTCTTAATTATTGTTAACCATGTTTCTTTACGTAAATAAGGATTGGACACTAAAAGCAGAACATACCCTTAAATGGTAATAAAGTATTGTAATAAACATAACTGTACTGCTGTAAGCACCGTTTTCACTATGACCAGATATGTATATTTTAATTAGATGATTTTGATTTACTTACTCCAATCTTTTTTCTTTCTTTAACTTCACGCTTATATCTCGCATAGCAGTATAGACAGAACATACCTAGTGTAACGACTCTCCGTCCTTCGCTTTACGCTGAATTCCAATTGTCTTTCCAAAGCGAAAAAGTGAATATAATTTAAATATAATCAAGTCTCCTTGTGGGCATCGAGCGTTTACAGTTAGACAGAGTCCCACTTCGCCACGTCCGGCCAAATAAAATATTGATATTTAACATCTCCAGTATGAACACTCCGTTTTCTTTTTTTCGCCGAAAATTGAGACTGCGTATTGAGTAGTGGAAATAAACGTTGCGCTTTATCTTACCAGCGCAGAGATGTGACAAAAATATACTTATATTTAATCATTTCCCCGAAATCTAATATATAATCTATAGCAAAAATCGTTTAAAGTCAGACCTTTGTTAAACTACTAGCGAATAATAGCGAATTATAGCGTCCATGAAGTTTTTAATTCTATTCTATGCTTTATTTTTTACGATCGCAACACAATAAGAAAAGAAAACCAAAAGTTTCTTAGAGGAGTAAAGGAGTCCATTCTAGGAGCGAGTCCTTATTTTAGTGTGTTTGTACATTTTGGAATACACGGTAAAATTATGAAGATTTAGAAACGAATCTCGCACACCAATTATGCTATTTACGTAATTTTAAAATATGCTAAAAATATTTGTTAATAAATGTAATATATCAAAAATCATGTTTTACATAACGAATTATATCACCTAGATAGTTATTATTCGTATATTTTTATTCAAGTAGTAAATTCTGATTTTTTTGTATTTACTTATACAAAAAGATTCACACTCAAATCCTCATAATAGAGTATTCGGAGGCAACCTAGTGTCTAAACATTCCGTTCTTCACTTTTTACTAAGTGGCGATATATATATATATATATATATATAATCTACATTAAGTAGAATAATTGAATAGAATTCGTCGAAGCGTTTTCTTCGGACACCAATTCGACGACGCGGTAAACTAGATAATGAGTGAACGGATGCACGCGTCATTAGAGCGATCGGTAATACACATTATCAGTCTATTCCCATTTCATCTAGTATTCTGAATATAAATTTCTTTCAAGCCACTTGGCGCAGTCGAACAACTTGAATGAAAACGTGATCAGGTATGGGTTCAGCTTCCACTCAAAGGAATGATTGTATAAAAATATATTCATTCTCATTTCTCTGGTGTTAACAAGCGCGGCGTTGGGTTACGCCACTTACAGCAAATTTTCTAATTTCGGACGGAAAGTAAAGAACGGAATGTTCTGACGCTCCCTGACTACCATACTAAGCTGGCAAAATTAAAACTACGTAGGTACTTACGTATGTAAGTTTGCGTGTATATTTTTGAACAGGCCTTAGCTGTTGGGCCGATTTTGATTTGAAAGATAGTTTAAGTTATACGAAGTTTCGGTGTTCTTAAACGAAGTAGGTAACTACAACGGGTGTTACCAAACGACGAGCAATATATACTTGTATACCAAAATAGAAATAAGAAGTCTGGATAGATAGGGAATCTTATATAAGCTGTTATATTTTTCTAAATTTAGTCTGCTTACATATAAGTTAAATGTATTTTAAAACGTTACAAAGACTTTCTTTTTTTTTATTATCACTAAAATCAACCAATAAAGATGTATAATGAAGCAAAAAATGTGGATATTGTATGACGAGGTTGATAACAGGCAACGAGGACAATGGCGAAAGAAGTATGCAGGAACTAAACTTGTAGATCAATTATTAGAAATTGTAGATCAAAGTATCATATTGCTAATAACATACGCCTTACTGATTAAAATGAAACTAAAAATGAATGACACCAGTATAAATCATGTTTTATTAGAAATATGACCCTACCATAAAGAACCAAATACTATATTAATATGAAATAAAGTTGAGAATAAATCTCGATTAACATAAACAAAAACAATATAAATGTTAACTATTTTATTTATAAAAAAATATGTTTAAATAAAATTTTTAATCAATACAAATAGAATAAAAATTTAAAACCGAGCAGGGAATAAGCTATTGTAATACATACCTTTTACGTATCGAATATCTCTATTGTTCCCGAACTTTCGGCTCAATGATCGTATGAGTTATTAATGATGGTTCTTCCAATGAACAATGATATGCTTTTTTACTAATTATAAGTAGATATTTCATGAATAACTTTATACTAAACAATTTATTTGTATTTGATATCTTTTCTATATTTTCCTTGCATATATTGTATTTATTTTTCAAGGAAGTCAAACAATGTAATATTTTGGCCACCGTTATAGGTTTTTTTATTATAATAATTATGTATATAGATAATAATTTAAGGGTTAATGATAGCTGTGCGTATCATAAAAATTAAAAAAAAATTATAAGTAAAATAATTTAAATATGACAGTATGACAGTAACTTTGATAAATATATATAATAAATATTATAACTTAGACAAATGTCTAAGTTACTGTTATATGTACATCATATATGTGAGGTCATAATGGCTCACTGGGACAGCGCTCGATTATAAAGCGCGTTGGTTGTGTGTTCTATTCCCACTGAAAGAAATGTTTATATTTAAAATTATCTTCAATTCTCCACGCAATATCTCGATTTCAAGAGGAAAACAGTGTTTTGATACTAGGTTAACTATAATTGCCATGTAATGCGGGATAAAGCGTGAAGCTACATTTATTTATAGGACAGGCAAAATTCTTATAAGAACGAGAACGATATATCTTACTACAAACTCGCATAAGAAACATTATTTCTTATATTGTATAATACACAATATGGTAAAATATTATTCATATTATATTTTAGGTATTTATATACAGATAGACAATGTACTGGTGAAACTACTGGATGTAGACCGTTCGGAGGAGTACTAAGACAGAATTTCCAATAAGCAGAATGTTAGGCATAAAGTCGGTTATAAAACCCACACAAACGAATACGCAGGCAATAACTCGGTTATAAAATTCCACTTGAACGAATGATTAATCTTAGTTGACTTTTAAGACTCGTCGTGCAAATTCACAGAAAAAAATATATAAACTGTGTCAGGGATATATTTTTATATGTAAATGTTATATATGTACCTACTTATTTGAATTTCAATGTATATACCATGTATACATTGAATTATTTTTTAAAATTTTTAGTTAAAGTTGTAATCTTTTTAGTTTTATTATGTCATTTATTTTTTTGTAACTAAAAAATTACAATCAAATAAAACAAATTTGAATTCTTTTGAATTCCTCTACACGAACACGAATTTCATGCTCAATGGCTTTATTTGATAGGAAATTTTATGCTATTTATGATTTAAACAAAATATCGTTCAAATGACTGCCACGACTTTTTTGCACTGGTAAATACGATCGGTCCAATTTTCGATGACCCGGTGCAACATTTCGGCTGGTATGGCCGCTATAGTCGCTCGAATGTTGCGTTCAAGGTGTTGAATCGTAGCTGGTTTATTGGCATACATTTGAGATTTAACATACCCCCACAAAAAATAGTCCAAGGGTGTTAAATCGCATGATCTTGGTGGCCAATTGTGAGGACCGTTGCGAGAAATAACCGACTCACCAAACTTATCACGCTATAAATCTATTGTGACGGTCGCAGTGTGGCATGTTGCACCATCTTGTTGAAAATAAATGTCATCCGCATCGATTTCATACACTTCAGGAAAAAAAAATGGTTCAACATGTCACGATAACGGTCGCCATTGACAGTAACAGTACGGCCTTCTTCGTTTTTGAAAAAGTACGGGCCAATGATTCCACCGTACCATAATCCGCACCAAACAGTCAATTTTTCAGGATATAATGGTGTTTCATGAACCACTCTTAGATTTGACTCACTCCAGTAACGACTATTCTGTTTTTTCACATAACCATTGAGCCAAAAGTGAGCCACATCTGAAAAGATGATTTTCCTATGAAATTCGGTGTCCGTTTCCATCATTTCAAGCGCCCAATCAGCGAATTCACGAATTCACGACATCGATGGTCTGCTGGCTTGAGTTCTTGTGCCAACACAATCTTGTATGGATGTAAGCCAAGATCCATACGTAAAATTCGCCAGGTTGTCATTCTGGATAAGCCCAATTCTTGTGCACGTTGTGGAACGGAAACATTTTGATTTTCTTCGACACTGGCTGATACGGCAGCAATATTTTCTTCACTATGGCCTGTCCACTGTCGTGTTGATAGTCTACTATCGTGCAAAGAATATTTACTTTCCAGTTTTTGGATTATGCAACGTATAGCGAGCTCAGACGGTGCACCATGACGACCATATTTAGCACGAAATGCTCTTTGAGTAGAGTCATTACTTCTCGAATTTTGATAGAAAATTTGGACAATTTCTAAATGTTGAGGTAACGTAAACTTATTCATGATTAAATGGCAAACATTATTAAACACAAAATAACACAAAAATTAAATGTTAAACAACCAAAATGGCGGTTGTGAGCTATCAAAATCCTATAAACCCTATTGGGAAACACTTTATATAGTATACGTTTACGTATATAGTATTTTCTTATATTCGTAATTTAACAAATATTCGATAAAAAAAGATTCATGGTGCAGTGGAGCAGTTTCTGACTATTAACGTGATCGGTTGTGATGATTATAGTTAAATTATAATAATTTCTGCGCTCTAGTAAGACAACGCGCGGCCTTACTTTTACTTTTAGGAAATAGAAATGTAAATTTTTAAGATTTTGACAGCATTTTAATATATATAGACTTAATTATATAGAACTCTTCATACATTTAATTCCTTTTTAAGGTATTGGTTAAAGGCATATCCTTAATAAGATCTTTGATTTTCGCGATTTTTATACATTTTAAATGAAACTATTTTAACCGGATTAATCACGTATATTTTGGTATTCGAAAATACATTTTGGACACCTGACGTCTTAAACACTTTACAGTAGTCCGTGGTCACAGATAGACTGAGGTGGCATTCGTCTGTCAGTTGATACAAAAAATTAATTATATCAAAATTTTTGATACCAAAAATTAATTATATCACCATATCTTTACATACCCCTTACCATTTGTGATATTCACATATTATTATCTATATTTTTTATTTTACAAAGTCCTAAGTTTGTTTTCAACTAACCTCATAAGCACCATATGGTCACCAACTGTGTCGACTTTCTCTCATATTACTTAAAACGTAAAGAGACAACTAAAATAACTCTAAATCATCATTAAACATATTAATCATGTGAACTCAAGAGCTATTTACAGTTAAAGGAATCGACTAAATGTGACGTTGTTGGGTTGAAATTTCATGTAGGGTTATAATTACTATGTAAAATATTTATTTACCAGAATTATATGAAACATTACATTTGTTATGCCGTGTTTCTCTTAGTAAATCACATAAAGACAGTTAAAGATCCTATTTTCAAGACATTCCGCTTCCGATATTTCAATATTCCAACCGAAATATATAAAGATATTGCGTGTGTTACCAGATCGGAGAAATGAAAATAATTTGAATATATCCAATCTCGAGTGGGAATCAAACCCAAAATCAATAGCGTTTACAGGCAGACGTTATTCTACGCCATAATGACTTTTACTTCATAACAATAACACAAAATAAAAATAAGATAAAATTATCATATACAAGTAGGTACAACGCTTTCCATCGAATTCGAGACATTGCATGATGAGTGGTAGAGCTCAACGCCGCACTTTGACAGAGCGAGGAATTAAAAATAATATAAATATAATCACTCCCTCGAGTGGGAATCAAGCCCACAACTGATCGCGTTTACAGTCAGACGCTGTACCACTGCGCCACGACGGGACTACTACAATTTAAAATAGTAGTAAATAGTAATAGTGATTTCCTACTGTAAAGTATTACTAAATTAATATACATACATACATTTTATTGAAACAGAATTAAGTGGCGCCAATTACGTAATCACCGCATTTTAGCTCTATCATACATTGTAAGATGCGTCAATGTTTAAGAATTTTAGACTTAGAATAATGTACACTATTGTCATTGATTTGCGGTTTTCTTGCAACACACATATATATATATATATATATATATATATATATATATATATATATATATAATCAGGGTAGCATTTTCACGCACAGCAGCAGCTCTGCCTCGCAGAATTAAGGATGAAGAAATGAAAAAATATCTAATTTACTAGCAAATCAAAAAAATCAACACTATATACCTGTTGTTGTCTGATTTTATCAAAAATATTCACAAGTGTCAGTATCCAATGACTGTAAACGTATAAAAATTTGAACGCGCGCCTCTTGGATACCGTCCAAGCGCTCTGACCGCTAAGCCATGCGTTCTACTACCAGCTTTGTCGAAATTCTTATACGTTTTGTTACAACTTATTTATGTTGTTAGCATCTCTGTAGAGAGATTTTTCAAATTTCTACTACTTAAAGATTATTAAGAAATAATCGTTTAACAAGAGAGATTGCTATTTTATTTTAATATTTACTCTTTTTTTAAAGTGTTATTCCACACTTAGGATTAGAAAATATTTTTGAAAAGACGTATAAAAATTTGAACGCAGTGGGATTCAAATTTTTATACGTTTTTTCTAAAATGTTTTCTAATCCTAAGTGTGGAATAACACTTTAAAAATAGTAAAGACTGTAATAAAACTAGACTCCATGCTAGACTAATTAAGAGATTACATGTTCATTTTACTGTCATTTTCTACTATTTTTACATGTTTTAAACAACTTTATATCTTTATAAACGCAAAACTATGTCATACATATTTGTGACAATTTTGTTTGAAAATTAGTTATTCAATGAAAAAACATTAATTACCTTTAATGCTTTATTCCGAGTTCTTCATTTGAATATCTTAAATGTAAATATTATTTTTATTTAAATGAAATTTTTGTTAAAGATACATTTATTAAGAAAAAAAATATATTGTTATATTGTAAGAGCAAGATATGTTAAGTTTGTACAACAAAGAACACAATAATTTAAATGATTATTACTTTTAAAAAAAAATATCAAAAGATTATGCGGGATAAAAGCGTGAATCAAAAATATTAACCAATAAAATTAAAAAGAATTAACTCTATTAATCAAAATGTTTTTTAGCTTCACGCTTTTATCCCGCCTAGCAGGGTGAACAAAAAGTATTTAGTGTCAAGTGTACTCCGCATTCCAACGAATTCGAGAAATTAAGTGTTAAGGGGCGGAACTCAACGCCGCCCTTTGTACCAGAGTGAAGAAGTGAATATAATTTAAATACAATACCTCCCATATTGTATTTAAATTATAAGTGGGAATTGAACCTACAACCGACCGCACTTACAGTCAGACACGCTGTCCCACTGTGCCACAAACGGCCTCAAATAAATGAATACTACTTTAAAAATTAACAAAAAATTGAAAATTTTCCAAATATATTTGTAAAACTAGGTTCCTATCTAATTGGTAAGTAAAAGTATAGACACTGTACGTATAAATAAATCTCGAGATAAACACATTTATCGTAACATCAAAGTTAAACAAGACGTAGATTCTTGGAGCTAATTGCTCTAAACAACTTGGAATCGTTAAAGCCAACTCGCGAAGTTTGTAGAGTTCATCAGAAATCAAGCGAGAATTCATTTACAATAGCAATTTCACCATCAAAGTTGTTTCCTGATTGTGTGTGTGTGTGTGTAAAAAAAAAACTAATTATCAATTGTTAGTTTTTTTAATGACTGTTTTACGCCTTATCCCAAATAGGGTAGTCAGAAACATCTTAGTGTCAAAACACTCTGTTTTCTGTTTTTCTCTTGAAATCGTGACACTACGTATTGAATGTCGAATCAAAGCCGCGCTTTGTCTTACCAGAGCGGAGAAATTAAAATTATTTTTAAATATTATCATTCCCCCGAGCGGAAATCAAATCGATAACCAATCACCTCAAATGTTGTCCCACTGTATAATCTAACCTCTCTAATGAGTATATCTTTATCTTTGCTTTAATAACATATCTGTCTATTACTTTCATTAATGTGATTAATGTTATTATTAAAGAACCTGTATATATTATACTTCATTAACGTAATTTGGCACTTTCAAAAAGTGTAAAAAACACTAAATATATATTTTTTTTAGATAAAAGCACTCCTACTGTTAAATGAAACTATTTTACTTATTATTCAAAAATACATTTTTGATAATTAACTACATCATTTAAAATAGTTTCGTTTTAAATGTGTAAGATCACTTTTAATTAATCAATTAAAGGAAACATTATACATTTAAAAAAATCAATAATTTCTCGTTTTACCCCTATCTAGGGCAATCAGAGGTAATCTAGTGTCGAAACACTTTGTTGACTACTTTCCTAATCCTAAATTGAGACTTTGTGTGTTAAAGGGGGAACTCAACGCACCGCTTTGCAAGAGCAGGGACATAAAATAAAATTTAAATAAAATCATTTCCCCCGGCGGAAATCGAACCCACAACCAGTCGCGTTTACAGTCAGACTTAGAATTTTATCATTATCTTTTTTATTTAGATTAAACTATTATCAAAATCAAGGCAAGTGCTTGTTTGAAATCTAAATAACTACGGAGCCTAGCTTAAATTACTTGCTGAAATGTAAGACTAGTCATCGACCCTCCCATTTATTTCTGATGAGGATTTATGAGTAAAGATCATTAAGCCTGTCATTTTGTGTATGTTTTCTGCAAGCGTGATACCAATGAACTATAAATAATTAGGATCCACATACAGCAATATGGTCAGAATGAAACTAGTAAATGAATTCGAAATTTTGTGTATTGATAGGCGGAATTCAACGCTGTGCTGTGTTTTCTTATCAAAGAAAATAATTTAATCAAGATCATTCGACGTTGTCTCACGATGACAGCATTCCTTAATTACATGAGTAATCATTATTATATAAAACAATGTTCAACCTAAATCTTGAGATAAGTATGAAAATTCGAAATTTTACGTCATAACTTCAATAGATCACTCAATCGGTCAATCACCTAGGCTATTGTACTCCTTGCGCGTTATCAGATAACTAATATATCATACTATAATTACACTCATGTTACTACCTTACTATGTTGAGATAAACACATAACATAGTTACAAACAATTAATATTTTTATTTATATATCGCTATACGATTTATCCCAAATAGTAAATAACTATATTAGGCCAGTCGTGGTGCAGTGGGATGGCGTTTGACTGTAAACGCGATCGATTATATGTTCAATCCATTTAGGGGAGTGATTATATTCGGTGAAAATCAACGTATGTAGTGTATTGATACTAGGTACTTTCTGTCTACCCTGCTATGCGGAATAAAGTGTAAACGTAATCATTCCTCCGAGTGGAAATTTAACCAAGAATCGTTCCGGCGTATAGTCAGACGTTACACTACTGCTATAAATAATTAAATATAATTTACTATCAAAGTTAAAATTTTAAATTATTAGGTTTATAGTGTCTAGACACCTTCTACCTTTCTAATAACTTTAATATTTGAATATTTACTATTTTTAAAGTGTTATCCCACACATAAGATTAGAAAACATTTTTGAAAAAACGTACCCGCGCCTCTCGGATATCGTCCAAGCGCTCTGACTGCTAAGCCATACGTTCTACTACCAGCTGCGTCGAAATTCTTATACGTTTTGTTACAACTTATTTATGTTGTTGGATGTGAGTAGAGAGATTTTTACAAATTTCTACTACTTAAAGTTTTTTAAAAATAATCGTTTAACAAGAGAGATTGTTATTTTATTTTAATATTTACTATTTTTAAAGTATTATTCCACAATTAGGATTAGAAAATATTTTTATAAAAATCTCTCTACAGAGATGCTAACAACATAAATAAATTGTAGCATGGCTTAGCGGCCAGAGCGCTTGGACGGTATCGAAGAGGCGCGGGTTTGAATCCCACTGCATTCAAAATTTTTATACGTTTTTTCAAAAATGTTTACTGTAATATTTAAGAAAAATCTTGAAGCTGCTTATAATTAATTATTTAGGTGAACTTTTGGCGTATTTTAACACGTATAAATGCAAGCCAGAGATACCCTGGTGTTATGACACTCGGGTAACTATTTTCTACCCGAAATCTAAACATTGCGTGTCGAATGGCGTACTCAATGCCGCAACTGTGATATTTTATTTGGGCCGCTATCTTTTTATCTTAACTCTCTCTGCATTTAGTGAGCTATGCAGAGAACACCTATTGCAATGTAAAATAATTATGAGTTTTACGTATATTAGTAAAACATTAATCTTTTGTAAGATATTTATCTTACTATAGTGCCATAAAATTCAAAAACACTTCATAATTAGACATAAAAAATATATGAAGGTAAACTAGTAATGAATTCTATAAGTGTTGTCATATCGAAAACTTTATTTATTATTTGTAAATATGAACCGATAATAAATATAAACCCTAACACGTGCATTTAATAAAAAACGGTTATTTAAATATTACCTATATATATTCCAATTTTATTTACTTATATAGATAACGACGAACAGTATATCATGATTTGAATCATCTCTTTTATTCACAACATACAGTAGTTGTGAGACCATAAAAATATAAACATGTATATCTGATCCATCGTGATGCAGAAGGCATCTTACATTAACGCAATTTGTTCTGGATTCGATTCCCACTGAGTTAAATAATCTTATAAAAAATATGTTCACTGCTTTATTAAGGCAATATCTACATTTTGAGTGAAATGTGGAGTAGGGAGTCCTTTGCCACAGTTTGTGTCTGACTTTCTTCATAGGATATAATACTTGCAGCTTTAAAATTTATATATAATCTCAATTCCTGTATATAAAATCATTATGACGTCATTTAAAGCTCGTCGGGGATTTTTCTCGCGTCTACTATCAGTTAATAAACCGGTGTGTTCGCGTGCGCACGTTATGCGCCGGCGCAGTTAAAAACATCGCGGCTTAAAATGAATGCTTAAATTTTGTTTATTTTTTTTTTATTTTTAATTTACTATAAATAATTGTACGTTTTTGTAAATTGTGCTTCAATAATAAGGAAAAATGAAGAAATATTATTGGAACTTTCCTATGTTTATTTTGTAAGTATTATTTTTCTAATGCTAAATAATAATATAACCAAATTCATATATACTACATGGGAGGTATGTCAAAGCATAGGTTCGACTCCCACTCGGCGGGATGATTACATTTAAATTATTCATTTTGCTACTCTGGTTCGCTGGAAGGCGGAATACGGAGTGTGTTGGCACTAGGTGTTTTCCAGAACACTGCTATGCGTGTAAAAAAAGTGAAGCTAACTAAAAATATTCACATAATGTAATAATGTAATGTATGTAAAATTTTTATTCTTTTCACACACGATCTTACTAAGCAGATCAAGTTGTTAAATACTGAATATCTATTGACGGATCTAAACGTGTCTAACATACATGTCTAAGTGGTTAATTTGCTATTCTCTTCACGACATACCCCTTAAACTCTAATACAAAGTGCTCCGATTACATTTTAAGAGCCCTACAAAATAGATTTTAAATAATAATTTCAAGAGGTCATTGTGGCACAGTGGCATTGTATCTGATTGTAAACTCTGTAGTTGCGGGTTCCATCCCATTATAATATTATAATTATTTTATATTATGTTTTTATTTCTATCTTATTATTCCTTGATTAAATTATATTTTTTTCTATATTTTACGCACTGGCAAAACAAAGCGTGGTTTTGAGTTCCACCACTCAATGCGCAGTTTTCGATTTTGTATAAGATGTAGAAATCATAATATTTACATTTACGCTAATGTTTTTTTTAATAATTTCGTTTATAGATTTTTAATTGTAATAAATAGTTTTATGATACGTGGAATTGTATGTAATAATGATAAAAATGTAGAAAAAAAAATTTGTACATTGAAAGAAATTCTTAATGCCACATTAAAAATAAGATAAACAGGTCAGGTTTTGTCTCGTAGATAACAAATTATAAACAATACCTCCGGTTAGCTAATAAAATGCAAATGAATATGGAAATTAAATTTAATATGAGTAAACTTGTTGGTTATGGGTTCGATGCCTAATTAAGTAAATGATTATATTTAAATTATTCTCCCCGCTTTTGGCAAGATAAAGTGCAAGACAATATCTCGCATTTATTATATTACATGATAAATATTTTGTCGATACCAGTATAATAATTATTATTTGCCAAATATAGATTCCCGCATAGTAGGGAAGTTAGAGAAAAATATGTGTCAAGACATTGCGTGCTGGGGTGAGCGAACAAGGAGACCGGAGAAATGGAAATAAATTTAAAATATAATTATTCAAACGTATGAGAATCGAACCCTCAGCCACTTGTTTTGCAACCAGATGCTGTATTGTAAATTGATCCATTCGGGATTTTACATATTGCTGTTTAATTATGTTTA
The DNA here is from genome assembly GCA_032432895.1 of Dryadula phaetusa. Classification (NCBI taxonomy): domain Eukaryota; kingdom Metazoa; phylum Arthropoda; class Insecta; order Lepidoptera; family Nymphalidae; genus Dryadula; species Dryadula phaetusa. The sequence goes on from JAOYRS010000033.1 coordinate 8,268,023, forward strand.
ATACGTATATAATAAAATAACATTTACAGATCAACATTCCTAACAGCAACCAATTCTATGAACCTTGTTACCAAGCCTTGCTAGCAGACCAGGTGTTTCATTTATTGTAATATTTGAATTTTAAACAGTATTAATAGATATAATTTATTATATATATATATATATATATATATATATATATATATATATATATATATATATATATATATAATTTATTTACTAATATTATAATATATATTTAAAATAATGGTATCGTGTACTTGCGTCCATTGCGGGTTCGATATTTGATAATGTTTACTTTTCTTAGTATGCAACGTGCGCCGGTTTTTAAGTAAACAAAAAAAATGTATGTCTAAAATAAATAATAACTAGAGAATGCGGTTTCTCGCACAAGGCTTTTAACATAAAAACAGTGTTTTAAAATTTAAAAAAAATGTACTCACATGTAGTAAAATTTATAAGTAAACTATATGACAATCTCTTACAAAATTATAACTAGCTTCACTCTCTTATCTCACGTATCGGGGAGACAGAAAGCACCAAGTGCCAACTCACTTCTTACTCCGCTAACATTCCGTAGTACGCTTTCCGCCGAATTCCAAACGAAATTCAACGCCGCGTTTAGTCTTACCAGAGCGAGGAAATGGAAATAATTAAAATATCATCATTTCCCTCGAATAGGAATCGAACACATAACCAATCGTGTTTACAGTCAGACGTTGTCCCACTGCGCCACGAAGGGATGCTAGTAAATTTATTTTATAAATAATTTCATGGCTGTAAATATACGAATTTATAAAATCCATGTACCATATAAAACTTTACCGTTACTCAGTGACTGACAGACATTGCACAGTCGAAACTTCTGGGCTTGTTTTAGAAAGCTAAAATTTGTAACTACGAGGCCTTACGAAGTTTTAAGAGGTACTAAGAAAGGCGAAATTCCTAAAAACTAAAATTTTAGTCAATGCACGTTTACGTGAAACTTGGAGCTACAACTCATGTCAATGTTTGGATCATATTATGTTTTAAAATTAAAATTAAAATATTTTTTAGCTTTTTATTTTATAAAACCGGCGGAGATAACCTAGTGAATTGTGAAAACAAGACAACTTGATCCTCGCTTTCTAACCGAATATTTAGAATATTGCGTGTTGACTGGCGGAACTCAACGCCGTATTTTATCTTACTATAGCGAGAAAATCATAATAATTAAGTTTAAAGCAATATTATTATCTTTTTTATATTACATAAAAATATATTATAGTATATTGTAAGTGTAAACGCTTCTTAAAACAAAATAAATATTTGCAATGTAAACAGTACTATCCCATTTACTTATTGCTGCCATATGCTAACAATGCGACGAACGGTAGATAGTACGATATGCTTAGAAAACTACCGTGTGAGTTTTAGTGGTCAAATCTTAGTATAGACAGTTTTAATGTAAATACGATTAGTTGTGGGTTTGATTTTTACTCGGTAGATATTATACTACAAAAATAATTCCAATTCTCCGCTCTGGTAAGACAAAGCGTGACATTGAGTTCGCCACGCACACTATTTTTTTGGCGGCAAGCGTTCAAGATAGTGTCATGACACTACATTGTATTTGGCCAACCTGCTTCGTGGGATAAAGCGGAAAGCTGGTTTTTATAGATGTAAATAATATAAAACTCATGAACGCCTGTTCTTAATAACAGAACGTATACCTATTCATTGCTATTGTTCGTGACTATTATCAAAACACATAGAGCATTCTCTTGGGAGCACTCAACTATTGTAGAGTCAATAAATTCTGAATTTGAAAATAGTTATACGCAATATTTACTTTGCTAGGGAAAAGATGAACGGTTTTTCCGTTCATTGATTGGTTATAAAGACATATTTTAAATGAAACTATTTTAAATGGGTTAATCGCATATATTGTACTATTCGAAAATACATTTTTGGAAACGAGATGTTTCAAACACATTATAGTAGTCCGTGGTCACAGGTAGACTAAGATGTCATTCGTCTGTCAGTTGATACAAAAAATAATTATATCAAACTACCACCATCTGTTTCTTAATTGCCTCGCGTATTATCCTAAATTTTTGCAGAATGAGCTGTCTGTATCTTTATTTCTGGTGTGGTGGATTTGAGGTTTTAAATTGTTATATAAGTGGGTCCCAGGTGGTAAAGAGTTTCCAACCATCTTCTCTATTGAAATTAGGATGTTTTTAAATTTCAATAGCCTAGCCTCGCAGATCATTCTAGGAATATATCTACTTTTCCTAGCGAGGATATGTGGCTTATCAAACCTGATGTAATGATTAGATTTATTCATTGTATGTTCACACACAGCTGATTGCAATACACGTCCATTCTTGGCATTGGATATGTGTTCTTTCACCCTAACTCTGATACTCCTCTTTGTACACATGTCTCAAGCCAATGCTCACTTTTTTATTCGGCTTGAATATGGTTTTGATAGAAGCTCTTCTTAAGATGTAGCCAATCCTGTCTGTAACTTCATTCACATTTGGTATAAGTGCTGGCTGTCTCTCCACTGTGGGTAGCTTGTTGGTCTCCTTACAACGTTGACGGGGAACTGGCAGCTTGTTATGATGAAGGAAACCCTGCACCTGTCGAAGCTCATCCCTTTCGTATTCAGCGTCGCAAACAAATTTGCCAACATTGGGTGGGTTTCACCATTGAGATACCTGTTCGTATGCGTAGGATGCCTATATACTGTGTGGCCTAATGTACCATTGGGATTCTTTATTCCTAATACATCAAGAAAAGCTTAAGAGTTGCCTGTAATTCTATTGTAAATTTTATACTGTTATGAATAGAATTGAGATGGTTTAGGAATATATAAATATTGTCCGTAGGTAAATTAAATTGTGAACGTATCATCTACGTACTGCTTATACATTCTAGGTAGACATGGTGCAGAGCCAAGAGCCATCTCCTCGAAATCCTCCATGTTATATACATGGACTATTCCTTATCTGCTATTACAAGGGATACAGGCGAACCCATAGCAATGCCATCTACTTGCAAATAAAATACTTGATTGAACACTAGATATCCAGATGTAAGGCAGTGTAAAATTTTAAGATATTCAATAGGCATCTTGTTTTCCTCTAGCTTCCGCTTGACAATCCTGATGCAGTCCTTTATGAGTATACTAGTAAACAGCGACTGGACATCAAAACTGACCATTCATTCATTCATTGTTAGCTAACTTAAGATCTTCTTTCTCGTGCTCTTAGAAAATTACGGCAAGACGAAGATATAACAGTTCTTAAAACGGATGAAGGTAACGCGACGGTTATATTAGATACCGAAGATTATAAAGAAAAAATGTCAGTATTGCTATCGGATGAAAAGAACTTATAAAATTATAGACAAAAACCCCACGTCTTATTCTTCTAACCTACTGTTCTATTACTGGTTGACCTTTATTACTAATTGACTCATAGTAATTTGCTTGATTTTATATAATTTCATGTATTTACTGATAATTAAATAAAAAAAAAACTCTAGACCATAAAAAACATTCTAGACTTTGTTAGAGATTTGTGAAAAATTCGTTTTGTTTTTTGTCAAATAATTTTGGTGTGTTCAGAATTTTTTGTATAAATATATATCAAACTACACATACATACATACAAACATCACACTTCCTTGAAGCAAAAACTGAAATACAAATCCTTTAAACGAGTAAATGACAAAATATTATTAAATCATACATTTTTAATTCCCTGTAGTGTAAGTTTAATATTTAATTTTTAAACGCACTCTGTTTAACCGGTACGAACAATTTGTATATAGAAATAAAATTGTTATTAAAACAAAATTTTTAATATTTCCCTTACAATTTCTGTATAGTTTGTCAACTTTTAAAACATCCTGTCCCAGGAAAATGATTACAAATATTTAGTAAGCATTATTTTGTATCATCGATATATATATATATATATATATATATATATATATATATATATATATATATATATATATATATATATATATATATCAATTATTTTCATTTCCACGCTCTAGTAAGATAAATCACGGCGTTGAGTTCCGATTCCAATAGATAGGTAGTCTGAGAGAATCATTTAATGGTTGTTTATGAATATCAATAAATATAATTGTTAGAATAATTCAATATACTTTATTATTTTTAAAGCGTTAATTCTCACTAAGTATAAAAAAATAAAATAAACAAGAAATATATATTTCTAAATGTTGCTTTTTGTACAAAACAAAAAAAATCATTACACAAGTATACAATTCACGTACAAAGCCGGCATACTTCGTTACAAATTTATACATACGCCTACTTATATATAAAAGCAATGTCAACCATGACTAATCCCATGATCAGATTCCACTTTTACTTTTACGTTTTGTGTCAATCTTCTTGTCTGACGCTTGTCTCAAAACCAGTTGTACAATGAAGTGTTTTAAATTACAATAAGATTTAGTGCCATCTTAGTATGGTAATAGTATTAAACTAAAATAAGCCTTAACATGTTAGTTAGTTTATACAAAAGTGAAAAGTGTATATGCAAGTATAGTAGTGTGTGTAATATTTGGAAATTTAACATATTTCTTATACAGGATTATGAATACTATTGGCATATGTACTTTTCTTCATATAAACTTTAACTGCGCTAAATTACATACTCACCACCACCTGGTTGAATTTCTCTGCTCTGATAAGACAAAGAGGTATGGAGTTCGTTTGTAATGTGTCGATTCCGGTCGGAAAGCAGTCAACGGAGTGTTGACATTAGATTATCTCCAGGTATGGCGGATAAAGCGTGAAATTGTCTGCGTGAAAAATTATTTATACCTATAAATAATCGCAAGTACCAACACACAGTACATATTACTATATTTTGAAGAACTATTTCTTAGTATTAACTACCGTTTAGTGTTCTATTCTATTTAAAATAAATAGAATCGACTATGACCAATCGATTTAATTTTTAAAATAATTTTATATTATTTGAAAGATGTTATCGTTATCGATTCTTAATAAGATTATTGATATTAAGCAGAATTCGCTCAAACAAAATCGTGAAAATATGCTTAATTTACTAAGAACATACCTATTAGATATAAAAAACATATCATATTACATAAACCTTTATGTTATTGTAACATGTACACTCATGTACAGTATAGAAATAGATTTCATTTATTCTCCCCGCTATATAAACGTCAGTCCGTCTGTCAGTCTTAAACTTGACGACTCAGACAGATATTGCGTTATTTATATACAAAAGTGTAACTTGTTGAATTGTTCATATCATTTCATATGTTATAACAATCATTCGCTGGATATTTTATTTGACAAGCTTCTTATTCGATAACAACGGATGGAGGTAAGAAATATGTACTTAATAATATATTAATTTAATTTTGCATTTGTAAGCATCACTACCGATAATTTAATGTTATAAGATTAATGTATTAGAGCTTATTTATTTTGCAGGCTGTGCTTATCTTTCTATAGTTGCTTAATAGTTTTGAAATTTATTTTATGTTTTAGTTGTACGAGAAACATTGTAGCAACTGCTGGTGAAGCCTAATGTATATAAATAAATACGGTATGGTCAGAGGTGCCATCGGTTGACCCTCGAAAATACAGTATTATCGATACTGGAGGAAGATCAAATAATAAGCATAAGGACCCCGTGAAGGTCATGTACGAAGAGGGTGATGACTGTGGACGAGGCAAAGACGTATTCAGAGACCGTAGCGTTTTACGCTCCTTCCTTTCTGACTAACGTAACCCTTAACGTATAAAACGTGAAACTAAAAAAAACACGTTTAATACTGATTTAGTACTTTTTTTGCTTCTTGTTAAAAATCTTATCTGTTCCCTTTTTTTATTTTTAATGATCTTATTCAGATTGCAACATAATTTTTTGTTCTTTGTGTATTTAAGAACTAATTCATCTAATATTACAACGCTATTTACACTTTAAAGAAACCATATAAGGTATTAATTAATATCCAGACCTGTAGTGAAAAATATATTATAGTCAGTTCTCAATAAAAATCTTAGTGAGCTGCATTATATGATATCCTGAGCTTATAGATAATTTTGAAAAGTGAGTTTATGGAATTCTCTTATAAAACATTGCTAAAAGGATCAAATATAAAACAAGATAGACGTCATTGCGGTCAAATATATTTTTCTGCAATGGCTTTCGTTATATTAAACTTTACTTTTTAGAGCTTCACGTGTTCCTCCCCATGGCAGACTTAACACTTCGTTCTGTGTGCTCTGTCTGAATTCGGAGTAGTTTGTAGTCAGTGGCAGAACTCAACGTCGTATAGAACTCGTCATCCGTCGTCGCCGTAAGATGGATTAGAACTTCATCTTACGAAAGAAAGAGAAAATAAATATAAATATAATATATAAATATTCCCTCGAGTGTTAATCAAATCTACAACCATCGCTTTTCAGTCAGATGCTTTTCTCCATAATTCATTAAAATGTATACTTTGATCAATAGAAAACAATTACATACATAAGTATATTCTATTCAAAAATTCTTAGGATTTGCAATCTCGAACACAGACTGTTACGATAAGTGCAACAGATGCTTTCAGAATACGTGACCGCACGTACAACCCTCAAATACGGAATCCGGTCCCAAAACCCATTTCAGTTATAAAATATATTGTCCAAACACTTTGACTTTTTTATAAAAGACATTTTTTTATATTAAATATATATTTGAGATATTGTATTGTAAATCGTTACGATTGTAAGTTATCTTATTAAAATATATCTTTTTTTCGTTTAATTGCATCATTATATATTTATTGAAAAAAAAAATAAGTGAATAATAACCTAAAATTTTCCTTTTCTCAGTAAATATGGTAAATAGGCTTTAGTATACAAAAATATAAATCTAACTTTATCATTATATTCTAATTTTAACGCGCAATAAGTACTTGAACTGTGCACAAGACTTAGACTAATCTTTTCTCAGTCAATTTGTCTACCTGCCTGTCACAAGGTCTTTTAAATTATATAGATCATTAATTTATAACATGTAACTAACTAATTTTAGTATGATAAACAAGAATAAACTTAACTGAAGTGAACTGATATGTGCACTATAAGAAATCAAGTGAATATAAATACCACGGTTTTTATTTTAGTAGTCAACTATTAATTATTAATCTCGAATTCGGTGGAAAGCGAAGTACGGAGTGTCTTAGTACTTTCTGTGAAAAAAAATCTATTAAGGTAATATTTGAAAAGAACACATTTTCATTACTTTTATTACTTAATAATAAAAACAAATTAGGAATTATTTATAAAATAACGTAAAAATAATAATTTACATAAAAATACAATAAATATATTTATACCATAATGCTCTCCTCTCAACCGAAGGGTTAAGCATTCTCAGAGCTCGCATACTTGTCACTCGTGTTAAGTCATCGAGATATTTAAAACAAAGTACTTAAGCGTTAGAAAAATTTAATAGTGTACTGTATATATTACTTTAAACTGGTTATAAATACAAAATAATATTTAATTTTGTTATTAGATAATTTAACTATATTTTAAGATATTTCAATTAATATAAAATAAGATATTAGAAAATTTATTTATTTTTTCTAATTTATAAGAATTATATTGAACATCATTCAATCGAGTATTCCAGTAACTGTGTGTGAGTGTCTTTGAACGCAGCGGAATTCGAACCCGCGCGTCTTTGGAAACGTCCAAGCACTGTGACTGCTAAAGCCATGCGTTCTTCATTCGACTGCGTCAAAACTTTTCAAAAGTTTGTTACAACTTATTTATGTTGCTAACATCTCTGTAGAGAGATTTTTACAAATTTCTGCTACTCAAAAAAAGTATTTTTAAGGAATAATCATTTGGCATGAGAGAATACTATTTTATTAAATATTATACTGTTCTTAAAGCAGCTCTTCTTTACAAGTGTTTTCTAATCCTTAGTGTGGATAACACTTTAAAAACATATACACACACATTTACATTTTGTTTTTTTCTCCTATGCCTGCTAGTCCAAAAAAATTGACTTAGCTGTAATTGTTTAACACTTGGCTTAGTTAGTTATTTACATTTTAAGATAGTCAATTAAACCTAAGAACTACAAATATATCGGTGATTCTATCGACCTAGATAGATCACATATCGACATTGCCCTGAATTAAGTCATACTTAATTCCTATGCGTCCTAACTCGTGATACGCGATTGAATAATGCTTTGCGTTCTTTGTTACTGATATGATGTTATTTTAAAATTTATTTGCGGAAAATATCATTATTAACCTGCGTGTGTATTTTTATATACTCTTTCATTAGAGAAAGTGGCCATCGTGGCTCAGTGGCACATCTGACTGTTAATGCGATTGGTTGAAGGTTTGATTCCCACTCAGGGAAATGTATATATCGAAATATTAATATATGTTTAAAATGCTGGCTTTAACCAGATAAGATTTTATTTCGAATGTTATTTCTATTGGTTCTAATTTTACGATCCTGAGTTTGTGCCGTTGATCATATCCTTGGCTAGTTTCTTCGACAGCTTAGTCATTGCCTCTATATATCTGTAAGGTATAGCCTTCCTTAAATTGTATTCAATTATATCGTTTAAATTGTTTATTACTCAATAGCAATAAAATTACTTATGTAATTATTATTATTGAGGCCAGTCGTGGCGCAGTGGGACAGCGTCTGACTGTAAACGCGAGCTGTTGTGGGTTTGATCCCCACTCGGGGGAGTAGATTGTATTTAATTTAGTTTGCCTTCCTCGGTCTGGTAAGACAAAGTGCAACTTTGAGTTCCACCACTCAACGTCTCGAATTCGGTGGAAAGCTAAGTACAGTGTGTCTTGACACTTGGTACTTTCTATCTACTCTACTATGCGAGTTAAAAAACGTGAAGCGAAATAAAATTACGTATTGTAGAAATCCTTCTAGAAACCTATACTTTAAAGAATAGATGCAAAGCATATTAATAATGACGTGCGTATTTATTTATTTCTGGTGCTTTTTGACCTAGAGTTTTAAATCACTACAATTCGAACAAGATTCACTTTAAAAATATATCTATATAAAAACGTGATGTACCAAATAAATTACTTAACAATATAAACTAAACATATAATAAAAATGTAACTGATGCCATCTGTATATGGAAGATATATGAGAAAAATGAATATAGAGCCTTTAAAGAAATGCAAACAAACAAACGTTCTTAAGGTTAGTTATGTATTTCAATAGGCTCATAAATAAAAAAGTAATTCTTGAATTTACTAAAAGCTTAGTTTTTATTTTTTTTAATATCAACAGGTAATAATAGTAATTAAGACAATCGAAATTGCGGGCATTCACTAGCTATGAAGTATGAGACAATTCTATTCACTTTGTAAGTATAAATAGCGATGAAGTCAGTTTACACTGTTTCACACAGAATACTAAGATACTGGTTTATTTATAAAATTTCGCCATACGCTATAAATTGTTTTTATCAATTTTTTTTACTTTAAGGAATCTTGATTTGTTTCGTGAAATTGAAGGTAGAATTAATAGGTATTTTTAATATTTTAGATTAAATTATTTTGAACGGATTAATCGTGTGTATTTTGGCATACCTGAGACAGATTTCTGTTAAGTGTTCGAAACGTCAAGCTTTCAAAAATATACATTTTTGTAACAGGTAGACTCTATGCCTATAATATCAAAATATACACGATTAATGCATTTAAAATAGTTTAAAAAATAATTACAAAACATTCTAGTTATATGCAGACTTTAATAGAATTTGTATATAAATAGCTTTTAGTAAGTCAATAAAGGTGCCAATTAAAATCCTAATCTATTTTAACCCTTTAGGGAGCTGCAAGTTATAAGCTGGTGACATAATTATCTCTATAATTTACTTAAATTACAATATGTAAAGCACCGCCCTACTGCATTATATGAATAATGAATGCTATGAACGATTTATAAGTGTTTATGGAAATTTATCATGGCACAGTGGGGTATCTGACCATAAACGCAATCGATTATGGGTTCGATATTAACTCAGAGATATATAAAATCAATATTTAAATAACTTTCCCTGTTCTGGCAAGACAAAGCATGGCACCGAATTACGCTACTCAACTACCTTAAAATCAGCAGGAATATAAAAACGTAGTATCTTTACAGTATATAGGTATTCTCTGACTATTTCCTACAAAGTAATACTAAAAGTGTATAAGTGTAGTTATCTCAGAGTCCCAAATCTAAAAATATATCCTTTTATAATAGCCATTGAGTAACTTATAATGAAGATATACATATAAAATATATATAATAAAATATTCAATCCAAAATGGAACCTGTAAACAATTAAATTAAATAAGACAAAACTCTCTATTACTTAGTAACTAGCAACGTAGAAACGCAACTAGTCGAATGGCATCTGAAACTTTATTGATGATGAAATTTGTTACGGCTACCCGCTTGGGGACTCAGAACGGGTTATGTGGGATACCGAACTGGTCCAGACCATTCATGTACCCACTAAGACCTCACTGCGCTCAATACCCAAGCAGACCGTTGGCTCTGGCCTTTTAAACCGGAAGGTGGCAATACCGTGCTGCACTCTGGCGTCTCGGTCTCGGCCATTTATGGCGGAAGGCCAGTCGCCAGTTCTGCCGCTTCTTTTTCGAGCATCACTAAGACATCTAAGATCTATTAAGCCATAGAAACAGGAAAAAGCGCTTTATTACAAACAAAGTCAAATACAACTAGCCTACATCTCATAGAGTTCCCAAAAATTTACATACATGCATAAGATTCAGTTAATTTATTTATTTTTAGGCGCCTGTCTAATGATTTTCGATTATTAACCTAGAGTATTTAATCAATTATACTTGAAGCTAATATATGTATTATATAATGAATATTTGATAACTGTTTTTAATTAAACGTATTGTAAAACGCATTGTTATTTATTTAATGGCGTTCTTTACAAAAAAATGTTTTATAAAAAGCTTTGTCATTCTAGTTTCTTAGGAAAAACATTTATTTAAAGCTCTCAGAATATAATACTAACTAATTAGCGTAGATATGCAGGTAATGGAGTGATTAGGTACCTACGAAGAATATTTCAGAAACAATATGATATTGATTCAAGCTTCACGTTTTATCCATAGATGGAGAGAACTTAGTGTTAAGACTTTATGTTCACCGCTTTTCACCAAAATCCATAATATTGCATATAATTTTCATTACAAATATTGCACCGATTCCCACAATCGAATCTACAACCATCTCTTTTTTACAGTGTGACGCTGTCTCACTGAGCCACGATAGCCTCTGTAGATTAGATATTATTGTATTTTTTTATTATATTTTAATCTTTTCTAATTTTTAGATATAGAGGTATACATAAAAGCTACCCTGTGTTTTAATATTTTTAAAGTGTCATTCGAATAATTAGTATTAAACAAAAATATTCTGGGCAATTTTTTAAAAGACATCACGTACTCCGTTTGATTTTTATATAATTATTACTTTTATATAAAATATAAGCGTTTCTTACTTACACTAAATAATGAAACTTAATTCCATTTAAAACTACTACGGAATTTTACACACATACGAGTACATCAACTTAAACCCCAAGCTCCAAACTAAAACTACTGGCCATTGGAAACCGAAACGCGGCATTCCATACTACTTAAAATGCGGCATTCAAAGCAATCCACTAAATCAAGTAGATTTTGGACATATTTGCGTATCGAACTTTATTTACATACGCTTATATGGCCAGTTACCGTTTCCTTCGTTACAATTTAATTATCGAAGTGAATGAGAACAACGGAGTCAACTAACTTGTATAAGTGACTTACATGTTAAATACTTAGAACTAAGTTAGCTTAATAGTGGCGAATAGAAAATGATTGGATTTTGCTTGTTGTTTGTTATTAAAACATAGCAATTTCATGCCTTAAACCGCATAGCAGGGTAGTTAAAGACAACCTAGTGTCAAGACACTCCGTTAAATGCTTTCCGTTCGAAAAGGAGACATTGCGTGGTGAGTGCCGAAGTCAACGCCGCGTTTTGTTTTACCAGAGCGGGGTAGTGAAAATATTTTAAATATAATCACTTTCCTGAGTATTGATCGAACCCACAATGCACAGTCAGACGCCGTCATATATAAAAAAGTTTAGATTTGTGTTCATAGAGTGTTAATAAAAAACATAAAAAATACACTAGACGCATATACTCTAACTACTTTGTTTTAAAAAGTAAAACGTAAAGCAATTATAACAACTTCATCTTCATCATGTGCAACCTCTTTCGTATGCTCCCCATACAATGTGACATTCGAAGCGCCATAATCATAGAACTGAACTGAACTGAAAGCGTTAAGCTACGATTTTTTTATTCTTAATATTAACAGAGTGTCTTGACACTAGCTTTCATTTAAATATTAATTTTGATTAAATTTATATAAAACTCAAGAAGAATTTACATAAAATTTTAATTAAAAACTTTTGATATACAGTCACATGGTGAAGTAATCGTATAGAATCGATAAATAATTATCAATAGCGTTCATCTCATGTTAATCTTATATATGCATATAATCTAAATAAACATAAATTTATGGGTTACTTATAAACGAGTGGTGTATAAATATTTTTCTAGTGACAAATACCACTTTTATCAGGTTTTTTCCCATCAAAGGATACTGTAGCTTTTGCTTTATCTCCACACGTCTTTTAACAAGATTTAAAAAAAAAACGTATTAAAAATATAAATGCAGCAAGATTCAATAATATAAATAAAGTGTAAGAAGCGTATAAGAATTTCGACGCAGACTAACGTAGAACTCATGGCTTAGCAGTTAAAGCGCTTGGTTGGATTTGCAAAAGGCTTCGAAACCCAAGTGGGTTCAAATCTCAATTAATCATTTCACTTTCAAACAGTATAAGAAAATATGCATCAGTTAGGTTAAATAATAATAATATGAACCTATATTTCTTACATTTTAGAAGTATTTGACTTTGACTTTTATAGTGTAATTCTACTAACTAGAAATGACTTTTAAACTGTCAGTTTAGATTCATTATAAAAAGAAAATGAATTTCAAATTTCTAAAGCCATTCAAAATAAAAATATTACGTTATGTTATTTTATAATCGTGTATGTATGTATATCAAAAACTATCGTGATAAAACATAAATATTCAAATGCGAAGGTATAAGCTTCGGAAACACGCTTTGATCTATAGTAATTGACTGAGTATCGATATCTTACGTTGGCTAGGGTTGTCGTTGAGTTTCTTTTAAATTATAAAAAATATATTATATTCTTATTATGTTATTTAACTTAACACTTTTAAACCGCATAGCAGGGTAGACAAGAAGTAACTAGTGTCAAGACACTCTGTACTTCGCTTGCCGCCGAATTCAAGACATGGCGTGTTAAGTGGCGGAATTTAAAGCCGCGTTTTGTCTTGCAAGAGCGAGGAAAGGAATATGATTTTAACATAGGCATTCCCCAGAGTGAGAATCGAACCCACAACGCATTTACAGGCAGACGTTGTCCCACTGCGCCACGACTGGCCTCACAATTAATGTTGACTTTCACCTAGTCGGAAAGTGGAGATCCAAATATCTTGACAATACGTTCTATCTGCTCTGTTATGCGGGCTTTAAAAAGAGTGTAACTTGGTGAACATTAACGCTTTAAAATGAAACTATAATTATAAAAATAATCTTGTTCACGAACGTATATTGATTTCTACTATAGTACTTAAATTCAGGGTTCGAATCCGCTCCAAATATAATATTTAAAATACTATCAGGTTCCATACATGTATTAGAAAACATTATGAAGATTTTTTTTACTTACCTTCTATTTTGGTTATATAAATTAGAATCTGTTTTAATAAGAATACTATAAACTATTTATACACTAAAATATTTTAATTAATTATCTATTTTTTTCAAATAACCTTCATATATTTTCAAATTAATTCAATTCTCTATTCATGTCACTTGTGATAAGTAATCTTATTTCTACTTGCTGACAACCCTATATTTTCAGTTGTATCAAATTATTATAAAATCAGATGAAGGTTGGAAGGTTCGAAATAACGTGGAATGTTAATAAGTTACTACGGCTATATTTTATTTCGTAAGGGAATAATTATGAAACAGCAGCGGTTATCATCATAAAAATTTAACAATGTAAATTATAAAATATTTTTTACAAAATATTAATAAATATTTAAAATTAAATGCCTTGCCTAGCCTTCGTACTTTTCTGTCAGTTTAGCAGTTTTCGAAGTTTAGCTGTAGTAATAAATGCTATTTATATATATATATATATATATATATATATATATATATATATATCTTGTCTTTTCTTACCTTTGCCATGATGATAAAGAAAACGCAAATTCAATTGTTAGGTGTTTAATAAAATTATACTTCTTTGTCTCCAACTAAGCATCATGAGAATCAATAAGAGAAGAACATCATGACGTACAGAAAATGTTAAGTGTATTTTGTATAAAATAAACCATAAACATGTAGCAGTCACAATTCAGTCCTGACAAGCAAAGTATAATTTTGTTAGAATATCACAAAAAAATGATATTGAAACAATGCACTGTATTGCACTTAGCATATGATAAACAAAATGCCAAAAAGATTTCCACCGAAATCCACAAGAGACGTCAAAACCGACTGCATGACGGTTTTACTATTAGTAATATAGGTACGACGACATTTAAACCAATACGAACCTTATTATTAGTATATTGAGTTCATTTTCTTATGAATCTCTAGCGATGTATGAAACCAAGTTGACGCGTTCATGAATATGATATTAGTGAAAATGTGTCTGAGCTATTTTCAGGTGTAATTTTTGTTTGGCAAGAATAAGGGTTGAAAAATATGAAGACTGTGTATTATACTTCGTCTAATTCATGCTGCTTATTGTTTTGTAAGTGTCAACTAATAGTTCTTTTTATCTTCGAATGACTACTTCTTTTTATTTCCGGCAATATCCAAAGATTTTAATAGCATTATGTTAAAATATAATTAAGTCATTTTTAATTACAGTAACCTATTACGGATATCCCCTTCCCCTCAACTCAGAATGGGTTATGCGGAATTTTGGACTCCGTTGCCCAACGTCCGTTTACCCACTGAGGCCACGGAAAATGCTTTGCCGCTTCCGTGGACCAGTCAAGTGACTCTTAGCTTTTATACTATACATAACATACATATTTCACTATTAATCTGTCATTTACGTGTATTGCTGCATGGTTTATCCTATCCTAAAATATATAATAACAATCAATTTGCAAATATATTACAGATCTGTAAAGTAATTATAATATTTATGGAAAATAGACAATATGTTGCTTCAGATTCATTTTTCATTATGATTTGTTAAATGAATCTTAAGTCGAATTGTATATTAATCTATTTGAGCATATCTTAGTTATATTCTACCTACATTCTAATTATCAGTAATACCAACCCTATAATTTAAGATAAACTTGCGAGAGTTCTTAGACTCGTTTCCATCGCACCTCTTTTACCCCTGATAAGTAAAATATGTTTCCATTGCACATTAATTTCACGTATACATGTAAACCTTTGTAATTTAAAATTTTATGTGTAATAAATTATCTGTTATTGTTGTGTTCTTTTCTTGCAAACGAATTAAAGACTTAACACAATTTTTTTATAACATATAACCACATGTGACGTCACGTGTTCACATGTGATATAATACATCCATATATTTTACGTGTCCTAAAAATATTTGGACACGTAAAATATAGAAATATAATATGAAATTATGTGTTTCAAGAGTTAACTATATATACTTTGATATTTTACTCATCTATACAATAAACTGGAGTGTCTGTTTGTAATATAGTACACAAAATAAGAATAATGTTTATCGATTCGAAAGAAATTATAAGAGATTTAACTTTATTGTAGTTACATTTAATCTGTTTCCAATAAAAAATATCGCACTTGACTAAATGTATATATTCACGATATATACTAAAGTAACATTTTTTACAAATGTTGTCTGTCTATCTGTTGGTTTGTTCCGGCTTATCTCCGAAACGGCTTCAACTATTTTGATGGGACTTTCACTGGCAGATAATCGACTTGACTTTCAGATAGCTGATATAATAAGGATTAGACTTCATTATATTATCTATCTAGCCAGTAAAGTCCTATTAAAATCGGCTAGTTTAAGGCAATTAGGCTAGTTTTATTTTAGAATTATAAAATAAATATCGAGTAATATTAAATTGCACGCGGACGAAGTAGCGAGAACAGCTAGTTGGTAAATGTGAACGATGAGTGTTTGAAGTCGATCACAAGTGTTTTGTTATCTTGTTCCTGAATGCTTAATGTTTATTATAAATACTATTAACCCTAGGCTTTACATTGAAATAAAGGTAACACATTAAAATTTAATGTCAATTTATAATATATTTGTCTTCAAAAAGTTTAAATTGTTAATATCTCGGAATATAACAAAAAAATTATTAACTTTACTAGTATTAGACGAAAACCAGTAACAATTACATTGAAATATATTGTAATATTGAGGATCTTAAATTTGTTTCGGACAGTAAGTCAATGGTCTGGATATAAAACTTTTGTATGTAAAGCTACTAACGCATGTAGAATATTTTGTTAATTTATATTATTTATTATTGGTAGTTCATATAATACATGACAATGAATGCAAGTGCCGATTGCTATAACAGACATGTTACGTTGAACGGGTTATGCTCTTTAAACTTTAACAAAGAGTGCTTGAGCAGTTATTATATAAGTAGAGCTTCAGCCTGTATTGTAGTACTTAGATAAATAGTTGGTCTTACATTTTTTGGGCCAGGTGATTTATCATAGTCCTAGTTGTGAATAAGTAAAAACCCTTGTAGATATCATAAATTTGTTAATTTAGGGGTCATAAGTGAGGTAAACTTTTGTTAATTAAATACAAATTTCCAAAAATGATTAGTAAGCTCATATGCCCGGAAGAAATAAATATCTTAAAACGTAAATTGTCAGGTATATAAGAGGAACTTAACGGTATCTTAGCTGCATTATTACCTTGTTTGTCGTAAGAGAAAGTTTGTGTACGTGTAAGAAAATGTCACCTTGGCAGAAGTGTTCCAGTATAATAGAAAAATAAAATCATCGGAAAAAGAAACCGTCGTAGCGTATAGTAAGTCTTACAGTTCACGGAATGTACTAAAAAGTACTCATCAGTGTTTTAGGGTTAAGTACGCATCCTCTCATAGACTATTATCTTAAAAAATAATAGCATTAGCATTTATCTAGCTCTAGTTAACTAAATGGATTGATTACGATATGAAGTGAAGTATAAAAGCTGTTCCGTACAGATTGATACATTACTGAAATATATAAAACTTTTAATATATCTTGTTTTTGGTGACAAATAATAAAGTTATCCAAAATGAAATATGGTATTTAAAAAAAGCAACTATATGTTTTATCCCGCATATCAGGGTAGTCAGAAACAACCTAGTGTCAAGTCAGTCCGTTGACAGCTTTACGCCCGAGATCACGGAACTTAACGCCGCGTTTTGTTTTACCAGAGAGGATATAATGTACGAATATATGACAATAACATTTCATATATATACATAAACTTTTTTAAAATATTGAAACATCATAAATATATGAAAAATGCAGAGTATATTTTTTAACCTCAAAATATATGAAATACCTAGAACAAAGTTAAAATATTCATTAAAACAATAAGAAATAAAATATAATTTGAATACGAATTAAATCCAGCTTTCGCTCGTACAATTACTGCATTTCAATATTTACAAAATCCAGGCTTATTTTTGATACCAGTGAAATAATTGAATTACATTAAGGGGTCGTTCAATTACAAATCTTTTAGTCACAACATCAGAGCTTTTTGTGCTTTTTCAATAATTAAATTTCGACCACAGAATGCAATATCCCTTTAAGCTCTTCAAGCTCTAATTTAATATCTTTGGGTATATTTTGACGACAATTTGCGTTGTTAATAGCACCATATACTTATAATGCATTAAAATAGCATTCGAATATTAATGATGTGGATTCGATTCTCACTCAAACGCGAAATCATAACGTGAAGTAAGGCAGATTTACTTCCCGTAGCACGCAATAGCTAACAATATCAGAATATCGTTATATTTACTTTCTTTACTTTATATTTTCGCCACCTTTAAAAATAAATTGCAGACAAAACAATATGAAATATATCTTTAATAAAATTAATGTAAAACAGATGCAGAAAGTAAAAATGCATCATATGTAAATAATGCGTCAAAAAACGTAAAATCTAATAAATGTGACACACACAAAATGTAAATGAATGTATTTGACATGCATTTTTATATAAAGTGAGTAAAGTAACGCGTATTTTTCTGTAATTGTACTAAGTACATGTATAAATAAATCCATGAAACCACGTTCTTAGTATTTTAGGCGCAAAATTATCAAAATAGTATAACTGAGTTTTAAAATTTATAAATTAGTCTGGACGTAAATTAATAGCCAAAAAGTAATGTTATTTTATACAATATGTAGGTATTCACTACTTTATTAATAGCCTAAAGATTATTCTTTATTAACAAGACCGTTGAGATCGGTCGTGGCGCAGTGTGACAGCGACTGACTGTAAATGCGACCGGTTATGGGTTTAATTACCACTCTGGGGAATGATTATATTTAAATAATTTCCATATCCTCGCTCTGGTAAAACAAATTGTGACGTTAGTTCTGCGACTCAATACGCAATGTCTCGAATTCGGCGGAAAGCGAAGTACGGATTGTGTCTTGTCTTGTACTTTCTGTCTACCCCGCTACATGCGGGATAAAAGCATGAAGCTATAAAAAGAGGTATTTTATTATTACCCTAAAGATTATTCTTTTTTAAAAATATTGTTTTGCTTAACAACAGTCTTGTTAATAAACTATAATCTTTATATATATTTTTTTAATTATTTGTGTAATAGGTTGTCTAAATGTAAATAAATATTCATGTCTCAATCTCTTTCAATCTTTAATTATCTTGCATTATGTATACATGTTACTGATTTGCGTAATATCTTCTATATAATGGTATAAAAAATGGTTGCTACCATTGTAAATGAGGTTCTCCATGTAAAACTAAGACCAAGTTATTCACGTTCTGCGTGGGAGTCTCCCACAATGCCACTCTCTACACATCTAGAAGAAGATTTACACTTAATCCAGTTTGGCCCACAGGATGTATGTAGATCCAGGATGAAAGATGGTTATTCCCAACACATTTTACTCAGTTTACTCTCGATATCTGAATATCAGAGGTCCGAATTCTCCACAGCATATTCAGAGGTCTAGTACGGCTTCTCGCAAAGCACATAATGTCGGGTATCCCGGAAGGCAGCAATTCCCTTGACTCGTAATTCCTTTTTCTGCATAATCAAATTGAAATATTAATTAAAAAATACTTTCTAAAGTAAATAAACAAATTTCCATTTAAAGTAAAAACATATTCTTCAATAATCTAACAAATTAATCGTTTGGATATCACACAAACATATTATGTAGATTTACAGCCCACATTAGCATATATAATTAACATAATGTTGACGAAACGATAAATGGCGGATATGACGCGATTGATGCATACACTGTATATATGAATGCACTATATTGTACGTAGGTATTTGAACTACGTATAAATTATTCCTATTACTCATAGTCTCTGTTCAGGTAAAATATATTTTATCCTAAATATAATAAATATTGAGATTTTATAAGTTTCATCTAGGGCTATTTATAAAACATTTGTTTTTTTTTCAAAAATGTTTACTAATTCTAAGTGCTGAATAACAAATTAAAAATAATAAATTATTTAATAAATAGCATTCTTTATTTAGTTTCAAGCAGGGGTAGAATTCGAGACATTGCGTGTTATGTGGCGTACCTCAATGCCGCGCTTTGTCTTACCAGAGCGAGGAAACGCAAATAATTTAAGTATAATCATTCCTTCGAGTGAGAATCGAACCCACAAACGTTGCGTTTACAGTCAGGTACTGTCCAATCGCGCCAGTCCGGCCTTTTTTCTTGCCAATCGATTACTCTTATCGATTAATCTTTGGGTACCCAATTTTTTTAAATCTCTCAACAGAGACGCTAACAACAAAAATAAGTTGCGATTACATAAAAAAGTGGTATTAATTTCCGATATGAAGATAATGCTATATTTTCATAAAAAAAAATAACTTAGAAAAAGCCGAATAAAGATAATTCTTTTTTCACCTTCTCGCTTTTTATTCCGCATAGCGAGGTAGACATATAGTACCTAGTGTAAAGACAATGCGTACTACACTTTCCACCGAATACGAAAAATTGCGTGTTAAATGGTGGAACTCAACGCCGCACTTTGTCTTACCAGAGCGAGGACGTGAAAATAATTTAAATATAATCACTCCCCGGTGTGGGGATTGAACCCACAACCGATCACGTTACAGTTAGACGCTGTCCGAATGTGCCGCGACCGGCCCCCAAGATAATTAAATGCAAAATATAATTATACAATTAAAAATCAAATAAAAAAAGTAAATACAATTAATCGTCGATATTTTTCTAAACTAGCCATTTTTTTTGTTAATAAAATATTGTTAAATATGTTTTATAATCGAATAATTGTTATCAACACTTAACTAATATTTTAAGCTAATTCTTTTAGTATTCTAGTAATAAAAAAAGATTTACATTCGGTCGTGGCGCAGTGTAACAGCGTCTGACTGTAAACGCGATCGGTTGTGTGTTCGACCCCCACTCGGGGGAGTGATTATATTTAAATTATTTTCACTTCCTCGCTCTGGTAAAGACAAAGAGCGGCGTTGAGTTCTACTACTCAACACGAAATGTCTCGAATTCGGTGGAAAGCAAAGCACGGAGTGTGTTGACACTAGGTACTTTCTGTCTACCCTGCTATGCGGGATAAAAGCGTGAAGTTAAAAAAAAAATTACATTTTAGAATCGTATGAAACGACCGTGGTGCAGTGGTTGTGGATTCGATTATATTTAAAATTTATTTTTATTTCTCCACTCTCACAGGACGCGCAGTCTTCAGACTCTTGTTGGAACGTCGGGTGACACCAACAAGTATATATTACTTAAAACCTTTGAGTGATGGAACTCAACGTCACGTTAGTAATAGGGTCACGTTAGTAATTAGGGTAGTAAATATTTTTAAATTCTAAAAATATTTATTACCCCGAGGAAGAGTTGAACTTACAACTCTCTCCTTTATATTCAGTCCTTAAAACTAACGATTTTATATTATATTTCTTTAAGAAGTACATTTAAAATAATAAATTAGGCATTTAGTTTTTTTTTATTATTTTCTAAGCATATAAAAACTTGATACAAGATTTTTACAAGATGTATTTTAAGAAAAAAAAAACAAAAAACGAAATGAATCGAAAGCTTTTCCTTCGTGTATAATTTTAAATTAATATTAAAAAAAAATGTTTCACCTCGAAGCGGTTCAATGACGTTTGATAGTGACCGGTGACTCGAAGCTAATTTTTTTTGATCTTGTTTATATACGTGTATCAGCTCTTGTGCCAAAAGTCGTCGTCAGTTTTTACAATATTCTAAAGACAATTATTAGATAAGTTAATTTTTTTATACATGCGAATAATTTCATTCTCCCTTTTTAAAATAAATATAATATTATAATAAAAAACCGATCGTGGATCAATTGAACAGCGTCTGATTGTAAATGCGCCCGCTTGTGGGTTCGATTTCCACTCAAATGAATGATTATACTTAAATTAAATGAATTTTTATGAATTTTTTAAATCAAAATACATTATTTTCAGTTTATTAATGAAATAATAAAATTTTATACGTAGAAACCTATGTTCCTTTTCTATTATAGTATAGTACCAGCGCAGCGCAGTTGGGCAGCGTCTGTGTGTAAACACGTTTGGTTCGATCGGGAAATGATCATATGTATTTAAAACTTATTATCATTACATCACTCTGATAACGGATTGTCTTGGCCTTGAGTCGTCCCTGACTACCTTGCTCTGCGGGATTAAGCGTAAGGTTGCTAATATAATAAACTCTATTATAACCTTATTACTACCTCATTATATATTTTATATATAACCCTACAAACGAAGCCACTGTTAGCTCACAGTTGATAAAAATGACTACATAAAAACAAACAACATGAACATTCTGAGACTTGTTCTGTTACAAATACTTAAAAGTTTAATTTAGATTTACATTTTTATAAGTATATTTTTGTTTCATCCGCATTTTAAAGGTTTTACAGAAGCATCTTAATGATAAGCCGAACGACGATTTCTTATGAAGAACCTTACCTTAAAACATTTATATTTGCAACTTCACGCTTTATCCCGTATAGCATGGTAGTCGGAGACAACCTCAGTATCAAGACACCCCGTCAACTACTTTCCGCTCTAAACTGGGACACCGGAACGGAATTTTTTATTAGTTAATAATTTACTTTTATTTCACACATTATGAGCACATCCTACCGGTTTTGTATTCCGGTTAAAGATAATATGTCATCGATTAAAACATTATTAATCTATATTTTATTCTAGTAACGGAAACAGTTATTGTTTTTCTATTCAAATGATTACTCGCACATATATATGTATGTAGTTACAAAACTATTATTAGTTGCTATGTAAATATGAGATATTTTTTTAGCTTCATGTTTTTATACTGCATAGCGGTAGACAGGGAGTACCTCAAGACACTCTGTACTTCGCTTTTCACTGGTTTTGCGGAACTCAACGCAGCACTTTGTCTTATCAGAGCGAGGAAGTGAATATAATTTAAATATAACCACTCTCCAGAGTGGGAATGGAACTCACGATCGCTCTCGTTTAAACTCCGTTGCTGTCACACTGCGCCATATCCGGCCTCTAGGCCTCTGTTATTGCCTTTTTTCTTTTTTTATTTGCATTTTTTGAGAAACAATAGAAACTGATATATAATTGCATTTTCAAACTTCTGCTTACTTTGACATCTACATAGAGAAGCAATTTGACAGGATTTGCTAAAATCCTGGAAACAGTAAAGACTAAAAGTTCACGATTTACAGAACATGAAGAAACGATATGGTTTCGCCTAAGATTATAAATTTCTAGCAAAGTTTAGGAGTTAGTTTCATTAGAAATAAATAAGATATATAATATATCATTCATATTTTGCCATATCATTACTCTACAGACGCTGGATTAAATTATAAGCTACATATGTAGATACTTGTAAATAATAGGTGCAATTTTTATAGTATAATTGACAAATACCGTTGTTATATGCTGACCCCAATGTAATCAAATATTGTAAGAATGAAACTTCTTCATCGACGGATAGAAGAAATATTATAGCAACGTAAAAAAATGTGACTTTTCTTAGGCGTCATCTTTATTTTTTGTGTAAACGTTATTTAATTTACCTTTTTGTAAACAATTCCTGTAAAATTGTAAATAATGATTAATTGTAAATAAAAAGCTGTCATAAAGAAATTTCACTTCTTACATGTATACTATAATATACACACACACTTATGCTTTATGTCTCGAAATACACGAGAATCAAAGAAAATGTAGAAACGAGACACTCAGTTGATTACTATGCGCCTAAAATCGAGACACTGCGTCTTGAGTCGTGAGCTTAACGCCGCATTTGTTTTACCAGGGAGAGGGAATCGAACCCACAACCAAACGCATTTACAGCCAGAGGCTATCCCACTGCGTCACGTTGGCCTTGATAAAACTGTCATATAGAAAGCAATGTAACATTAAAAGTAATCTCAACACTATATTTATTTCGGGATTACAATTGGCATGAGGTCAGTACCAGGCACTGATGCCGTTAGATAGAAATGATTAATGACATTAAAATAAATTGCAAAAGCTAACTTCTAATGATATTTTATTACTAACTTTTATGACGGCCTAAAATTATAAAAATAATTAAGTCGAAATACATAGAGTCGACGCTCATATAGCACTATATGCACACAGTCGCGGGCCATGCATACGACGATAGTCGGTTCAAATTCGTCGTTCGTATTATTATATATAAAGTTACTTTGTTTGATAAATCCTAGTGTCAAGCACCCCACATAATATTCGTTGAGTGGAATCCTCAAGCAATCGTGTTACAATTAGTTAGTCCTTTACAAGGACGACCTCTGTATTATCCTTATATGAGTATAATAAATAACATTAAAAAGCATAACACGGCATGTTTGTGTGAATAAATACTACACTATTCTCAGTTCAAATTTACTATTTAAATGATTTTAGTAAGCAAATTTCATAAACCCAAATTTCTTAAATCATAAGACAGGTAT